>CM008284.1:3220052-4581364 GCA_002319775.1 Fagopyrum tataricum
TTCTATCAATTTTAAGTCAACTGTGTCTCCGGTTGGTTCAATTAATAGTCTTAAGAACTCGAAAGCTAGCTCCAATGATCATTCTCTCCTTTGACTCTGCTCAACCTGCTGCTCCTGTCTTGAAGGATCCAGTGTTGGGTGAATTTGCTGAGGTCAGTGGTGCTGGCTGTCCCTTGTGATGAAAAGAATGAGGACTGCCTTGTTGTGCCTGACACCAATCCATTGACTCCTCTTGCTGAGAATGATGAATTGTTTCCTGCTCTTATTGAACCATCTGTGGAAAATACAATTGAAATCTATGCTAATGAGAATGAACTTGTTCACCTTGACAATGAATCTGCTTTTGATACAACAGTGGTAATGGTGAATGAAGAGGATAATGATGATGTTATTGCTGATTTTATGATTAATGATGATTTGGAGGTGGAGGATGATGAAGAATACTTTTCTGAACACTCCTTTCAATCCTTCAATACTGTCAATATGTTGCTCAACTCTATGGATGTTAGGAATGTGGAATCTACAAAATCTGACTCGAGCAAGAGAAAGACGATGGAGGTGGATGATGACACGGCATCCTCCTTTCTGAAGGGTGTCAAAAAACAGAGGAACTAAAGACTGTTTTCAATGAGTGTCAACTTTTGCTATTGCTGGCGGGGTTTAGGGTATGTTTTGGAACCTTTTCCTTATTTCAAAGAAAATGACCAAGCTTCTACTTGGATTATGCTTCATACATCTTGTGGCTTGCTTCTGGAATCTTTCTTTTGGATCAAGTGGTGTTTTGTAGCTTTGATTCTGAACCCAAGTTGGTTTTCTGTTAACTGTTATTGTAACTTGTTTTGTGGAATGGATGTATGAAATTAATGCTGTGTAGTGCTATTGTCATGGCCTTTGTTGATCTTGGTTGTATTTGGATCTTTCTGTACTCCTATTTTAATTATGGAATCTCGGTTGTGTACTCTCAACTATTTTGCAGAATCTGGAATTGGAAAATGTTTAATGCAGGAACTGGGGCTCTGTGTGATAAATCTAAATGTAACAGTAAGATCGGTTTCCCACTCTGCTTTTAAGTTGGGGTGGGACCGAGATTAGATCGAGTGTTGTGTTGTCTTGGTGCTCCTACTCGATAACGTGATGGACTCAGTTCGGTGATGACCGAATTGTTTCCCGAGCTCATAAAACCATTAATGAACGGTCGTTCTGTTGATTTTTATAAAATGAAGATTGCCTATTGGAATTGTAGGGGTATTCGGGAAAAAAACTTTTGGACCGATATTAAGATAACAGCTCAAAACGAACATTTAGATATGCTAATGCTTGCGAGATTAAATCCAGTGTTGAACCTGATGAAAAATGGTGGAGAAATGCGGGTTCGATAATATCTCTTTCATTCCATCCATTGGCTTTGCGGGAGGTCTTTGCCTTCTTTGGAAAAGTAATCGATTTATTAACGAAAAAATTAATATTGGTATTAAGGATGAAAATTCATGATGATAGAACACACAAATTTCGAGATCAATTTCTCTTGTAATATCTTTCTTATCTATCTAGGCACACCAAATGAGAGACTCAAAGACGATTTCTGGAACAAAATAATTAGTTGTATCAATAAACAAAATGTTCCTTGTATATTATGGGTGACTTTAATGACCTTCTTAATCCTGCTGACAAAATAGGCGGTCGAAGCGATATTTTTGAGATATAAAAGGCTCAATGAATTTGTTCAAAATTGTAATTTGTTAGATCTAACATCTCGTGGTAATGATTTTACTTGGAGAGAAAAAGAGAGGGAGAAAACAATACTCTGGAAAAGCTGGATAGAGCCTTTTTGTTCACTTCGATATCATTAATAGATATAGTCAAGCTCATATATGGAACCATGTCTTTACAACGTCAGACCACTGTATGATCTCCCTTTGAACTTACGCATAGAAGAATCGAATACAAAAATAAACCGTTTAGGTTCGAGCTAATGTGGATGGAAAGAGACGATTGTGAACATGTCATAAAAAATCTTGGAGAACTAACTTTGAGGGAACAAATATGTTTAATCTAGTGAAAAAAATCAGTCTGACAAAAAGTAAAATAAAGTTATGTAAATAGAAGTTTGGAAATATTAATAAACAAATGAGGACTATTGATCAGAACATCGGATCTTTACAAAATATAAATGCCCGTAACTACTCGACAATTAGAAACGATAAGATCAATAGACTAATGGTAAAAAGAGATGCATTATTAACTACCAACAAAGATACAATCAAAGGGCAAAAACTACTTCTCTAAAATTGGAGATAAAAATACTAAATATCACCATAGAAGGGCAACAGGTAGACGGAATAGGAAAGTTATTAACACGATTACTGACCCAAATGGTTTAGTGTGGAGTAGAGAAGAAGATATTATGAAGTAATTCATTAGGGACTATAATGACAGATTCAAGTCTAATTATAATGTGACTAATGAGACTAACCAGTTTCTTGATGTGATATCGTGTGAGGTATAAGATTCGGACAATGAAATTGTGACTAAACCATTTTCGAACGATGAGATAAAGAGTGCGCTTTTCAACATTGGGAGTGATAAATCACCGGGCCCGGATGGTATGCCGGCTGGTTTCTTTCAAAGATACTGGAGTATCGTTGGTCCTTCTGTTATCAGGGCGGTTAAAAGTTTCTACAGATCTGGGAAAATTCTGAGACAGATCAACCATACATTTATCACCTTAATCCCGAAAACTGATAATCCGGTCAGAACTACGGACTTTAGACCAATTAGCCTTTGTTCTACGATTTATAAAATATTTGCAAAAATTTTAGCTAAGAGACTTAAAAATATCATACCTAAACTGATCCACCCTCTCCAAAGTGCGTTTACCCATGAAGATCTATTCATGATAACATTCTTATCGCTCATGAAGTTTTTCATGGCTTTAAATCTAAGAAGGGGAAAGAAGGTTATGTTGCAATCAAACTTGATATGGAAAAAGCATATGATAGAGTCGAGTGGCCATTTATCATGGTTGTGTTAAGAAAATTTGGTTTCAATGATAAGTTCACCAGTTGGATTAATGACAACCACATCCTATTCGATCCTTCTGAATGATAAGCCCACAAGTATGATCTTTCCTCAAAAACGCCTCCGGCAGGGGGATCCGATTGCACCTCTCCTTTTTAATCTCGGTGCGGAGGTACTGGCCCGAAATATTCAAAAACAAAATATCCTAAACAAAAAAATGTTTGGATTTCCGATTTCAAGGGAGGAACTATGATTCCGTTTCTGTCCTTTGTTGACGATATCATTATTTTTACTAAAGCTTCAGTAGAAGCTAGTAGGAAAACGGTTATTCTTCTTGATGGTTTTTGTCGTGTCTCCAGACAGAAAATTAATTATGGAAAATCAGCATTTTAACCGTCACCTAACGTGAAAACGTCGTGTATCCAGAACATTCAAGCCGAGCTGGGAATCAGCTCTTCAAACTGCTTTGAGAAATATGGGTTGCCCTATAATTAATGGAAAGGTTAATAAATGTATGTTCAATGATGTTATAACAAAAACAAGGAGTCAGCTTTCTAGTGGAAAGCTTCTTCTCTTTCCCAAGAAGGAAGAACTGTACTTATTAAAGCCAATTTAAATGCTAAACCTAACTTTACTATGCAAAGCTTTATGCTCCCTGTAAGTATTCATAAAGAATTGGACCAAATAAATAGGAATTTTTCTGGAACAAAGGTTCTAACTACCATCCCCTCATCAGTTGGGATAAGATTTGTAAGCCAAAAGCGTGTGGTGGAACTGGTATTAGAAAAACAGAGGATATGAATAAAGCTCTCTAAATGAAACTTTTTTGGAAAAAATTCTTCAGGAACCTGACAATATTTGGGTTAAAATCGTTAGAGAAAAATATCTCAAGAATAACTTTTTTTGGAACTATTGGCCTAAAACTAACTCGTCTTGGCAATGGAAAAAATTTATGCACTTGAAACAAGATTTTGAAAAGGGAATTGGTTGGAATGTAGGCGATGGAAAGACGATTAATTTTTGGAATCATTCCTGGTGCTTAAATAAACCTCTTATTAATTTATGTTTGGATAAAAGTGGTATTAATGAAAATGATAAGGTGGGAAATTACATTCATGAAAATAAATGGGATATCCAGAAAATCGATGCTGATCTAATTAGTAAGTTGCCGATAAATATCTTAAGAATAATCAAAGAATATCACCTCCCAAAGTCTTTTATCCAGGACAAACTTTATTGGTCACCGGCTATTAATGGTTCTTTCTCAACTAGTTCGGCCATGAAAATGATCAACCAGATGAAGAAAAATGAGGAGAGCCCGAACGTTTGGATTTGGGAGTTAGACGTGATGCCTAAAGTTAAAAATTTCTTATGAAAATTATCTGTTAGCGGACTCCCGACAAAGGAAAATCTGGAAAAACAGAAAGTCCCTGTTCCAATGGCTTGCGCTCTTTGCGATCACCCCTACGAATCATCTAGACATCTTTTCCTTGATTGCGTTTTCCTAAAAACAAATATAAGATAAAAAAAAGTCAAGAGAGTAATCTCGGAAATCTATAATGATAAGGCTAACTTTAAGAATGTCTGTCAACTGATCCATGAGAAGCTAAATAACAAAAAACTTATCACCCTCTCTTTAGTGTGGTGGAACATCTGGTTTGCTAGAAATCAGGCAATTTTTAGTAAAATAAAACCAATAAATTTCGATCACTTGATTCAAACCCAGATCAGTGAGTGGAAGGAATCAAAAAAAAAGGGGAACTGTGTGGAAACTAAGAAAAAGGAGAATATGAGGAAGAAAAGGAATATCAGCTGGACTAAACCTATGAATGGCTTCGTCAAACTTAACTTTGACGGATCAAGAAATGAAAATGGAAAATCGTCCTTTGGATTCATCATTAGAGATCAGAATGCTAAGACTGTTTCCCTGGGCTTTGGACCGTGTGGTTATACCTCGGCCCTTCATGCTGAAGCATGCGCGCTTAGAGAAGGTCTTATTAGAGCTTGTGATCTAATGGTAAATCGAATTGAGATTGAAGGGGATAACCTGACAATTATTAATTCTATTAAACATATTTGGAAACCCCCGTGGGAACTTGACATGGTTTTATCTGATATTTCTAGTATCCTGTGTTTCTTTGATCAGGTGATTATTCGTCATATCTTTTCGGGAGATTAATGTGGTGGCTGACAAACTCGCGGATTTTGGGCAGGATTCGTCCCAGGTTGTCTCTTCTTCCATGAAGATGGTTGAAGATCTCCTCCTTTCGGATGCTCTAGGAAGAAGACCTCGAAGAGATAGTGTCTTCCTAAGTTCTTACCGTGCTGTATAAAATAAAAAAATAAAAAAAATAGGACATATACTTAATTAATAAAATAGAAAAACACTCATGGGTGACTGACCGGTTGGTGTCTTTTTTTTTATAAAAAAAATTATTTATGATTATTTTTTTATATCACAGTTTTTAGGTGTATTGTGCAATTACGTATTTTAAGAGTCCGTTTAATTAATTTTTAAATTTAATTTTTTTAAAAATTAAATGGGAAAAAACTAACGAGCGATTGGCCGGAGTGGCCGGTGTTGAAATTGACAAGGCGGGCTGGTGCCTGGTTTTAAAGCCTTTTTCTCTTTAGCTTAAAAAAGCTATAAATATACATAATAATTGAGTTCTTTTTGGCTTTATATTTTGTAGGATTAAGGAAATGATAAATATTAAAAAGAATCCTTTATTCAAGTTGCATAAAGTTGTTGATTTTTGAATGCAAAATTGCTTTATTTTATTTTATTTTATTTTATAAACGTATCTGTATTTTATGGTCCATAAATAATTTATTTCCATTTTTAACTAGTTTAATTTTGTTTCATAAGTAGATTAAGTCATTTAATGTAAAATATGGGTAGGAACTTCATGTTTGACAATATATTAAATCGCAGATGAACTAAAAGTTGAATAATACATTATTTAAAGTTTTTTGTTTAAAAATTATACATATTAAAATATAAAATAAATAAAATTATAAACACATAATTCAATGTATCTCAATGATCGTGAACATTTAAACTTTAATTTAGGGTATCGGATTTGATTTCGACTATTCGTATATATTTTACATATTTAAATTATATATATAATATATATATATATATATATATATATATATATATATATATATATATATATATAACGGGTTTTCAGGCCGGGTTTAGCAGCCCGAACGGACCTATACCCTTCTCCGTACCCGCCCGACGGACGAACGGACTTGCCCGCATTTATCCGGGTCTAATTACAAGTCATTTTTTTATATATGATTCACATAATTAAACTCTATAATTCCCCCTTTTCGGTTAAAAGTATATTATAGATAGCAATAAAATATTTAAGATAAATAAATGCTTTAAAAAATGCCCTAACTTCTTTACTAATTACAAAGTTAGATTACCAAAAAAAGAAAAAGAAGGTTAGATTAACAAATTTTAAAAAATCAAACTTCATTTGTAAGTAGCAAACCAGCAATCAACAAAACTATGCGATGAACCTAAATATATGGGATGATAAAGGTGTAACACTTCAAATTCTGAGAATTCGGGGTGTCATGGGCTAAAATTTTACAGTGAATCTCAATCCTAACCTGACAACAACTTTACCGGATCCTTTACAAGGCACAAATAGGAAAAACCAATTAAAGTCTAAAAACATGAATGGTAGTCATAAAAGTATAGAAGCGAAAGTCAGCCCGACACTAAAAGTACTAGAATCCAAAGAACGAGGAACGAGTCTAGTCACAAAGTAAAAAGAAATCCGACCTCCCAACTACCACGTACGGGAACCTAGCTACCACCGACTCTGTGTCACTCAACAACTGTCCTACCCTGTTGTATATCTATCACAAGATTGTATAAACCGTTAGCTAACTATTCAAGGTATTAGAAAGTATGCTATAACACAAACACATATGATTGCGAAATCTAAACAAGGCAGCATGCTTACACTCAGACCATTTTATTATCTTTATTAAGGTGTTTCACTTCTATAGTTCTATTAGTTCAACTTATTTTGTGGTACGAGGATCTTCCAAACCTCGCCTCTGTCCCCGTATACCAACCGAAGTGGATCTGATGCGCGGTATATGAATGGAAATGGGTCGGTTTATGGGTGGAAGTTCCACTTCCACCAACCACCCACCTTACTTAAACTCTTTCCACCCCGCCCACTACCCCGTTTAACACTTCACCCGTCACCTACCCACCCGTCACCCACCGGGTGTTTGGATGGTTCGGGTGAAATAACCGGGTGTGCTTTGTGTAGTATTTCTTTCAATTTTGGACATTTACGAGTATAAAATAACTTTATATTTTAAAGTAACACAAACATAAATCTATTAATTCACGTAATATTATCCAACATTACAAACCAACGTTGAAATGAAGTCTAAGTAATACAAAATGATGCAAATAAATGCAATATTTTTCGCATGCAATAAACGTAAATCACTAAATCAACATATATTAGAAGCATACTCCTATAGAGCTTGATGTAGCGATCCACTTAAACAACCTAAAATAATACAAAAATTTTAAAAACAATAATTAGAACATCAAATTTAAAATGAATTAAATTTTGAATGTAAAAAGTATACACTCTCGGTTATAAGATTTTATGGCAGAATCTTCCACATCAACATCCTCTAATATAGTATCAACAATTTGTGAATTGAGTGCAATTCAAAGACAAATAAAACTACGTGATGCCTTAATCCAAAATTATCAAACTAAAATAGTAATAAAAAAACAAGGTAAGAATTAAAATGTATGAATCATATGACATTACATACTTTAGAAGAGAATCCAATTAAAGTCAAATATATCTTCATATGAGACTCCAAACTCGAATATAGATCTGAGGAGAGGATGAAGAGAACCACTACCAAGTGAAGATTATCCGATGAGAGGAAAAAGTGAGCATTAGCTGAGCGGTAAGTAACTGAGCAGCGAAGGGACTGTGCGGCTCTCCGACGGCGGACTAATGTATGGTGAAGGTGTAGAGATTGATTTAATGAGATTTGGGATGTGGTTGCACTTTACGGACTTACAAGTCTTTTACAAATTTAGGGGTTGAGGTCTCAGGGCAACATTAATGGTTTTATTTATTTACTTTTAATAATTTATACGGGTGGTTCAGGTGGTGGGTACGAAATTTCTAGCCAACCTTCCTGCGCGGTGTTGTACCTCCACCCATACCCGCCCCACCACCATCTATTTCACTCGTCAACCGCCCACCACCCGGAATTCTTCGGGTTTTCATCCACGAATTCGGGTTGCTTGATCGGTTGTTGGTGGTTGTACCCCCATTTCCATCCCTAGATGCACCTCACCATATTACTATATGGACTAGTCGCAAAGAACCTCTCAATCTCATGACAGAGTTGGACAGTGATGCCTTGACCCGTCATTCATACACTTGGGTCTAATAAATGGCAACGTCGTCCTAGTCAAGTTATAATTAAAGATCACTCAACATACACCACTATAGCAATACATGCTAACACAAAGAAAAGCTGGCTAAGTAAGTCATAAGACTTACCTGCACTGGTCCAATGTCCAACTAACGATAAGTCTCGGTCCCCTCGTATATGACCTCAACAACCCGGTCATATCGGAAAACGTCTCAATAACAAAGTACTAACATCTAGGAAGCTCTAAGAAGCTTCTAGACCGATAAGGAAGGTTTTGGAAGGAAAGAACGAGAAAGCCTTAGCTTTTAAGGAATTTACGGTTTTAACCCCGAATTTGCTTCAAACTCTAAAAACAGTTAAACAAATCTTTAAACTTCCAAAAATAGTCCAACCACTTATTATGAGCGTTGAAACAATCCCAAACGAGTTCAAAACTTTCCTAAACTTTCAATTCACGAAGAGAACCTTAAAGAACGCCTTGTACGCAACTAGTTAAACTCACTACTTTGACCTTAATTTTATATCATTAAACGATTCTAAAAAATTTCGAATAAAATCCTATGTATTCTAGGCAATGACTACTCCGAGATAGAAGCATCGAAAATCATAAAAACCAATTCATCAAACCTACATAAAATTCCAAAGGTCACCATCCTCACATGCATATTCTGAAACTGGTTTTTAACCGTTGGATCTTCCTAAACTTTAACACTATAAACTACCATATACCTACTATCACAAATCCAAAAATCAACCGTTGGGTCCAAGGGAGGTTGTTTGAACACGAAATTTTTGGAACTTGCAGTGGACTATGGAGTTCTCTACTCTGTTTAGGCTCTTGTGCGTGTATAGGACGGGCTAGCATTGTCACCACTAGTCCAACATGGAGAGGAGAGGAAAGAGGGAGAGGAAGTGTAGCTTACCGATATCTTGTTTGAGTCTTCCCGTTTCTTGCTTGAAGCTCCTGCTGTGAGTTCGAGCCGAGGTTTGTTTGCTCTTCTGGTGGCAGCTTTTCTCTATGACAAGCACCGTAGGGAGAGATGTAAGATAGGATTTGAGTGAGGGAGGTAAAGGTAGAGAGGTTGCTACAATGTGTGCGATTCATCATAGGCTGGCGTGAAGAAGAGAGCAGGGTGCAGTGTCCTACTCTGTTGATCGAACAATGCCATTGGGCATATTCTGTGAGACCCTATTCTTTCGGACCGAGATCGGACGATAGCCGAGATTGGCTTTGGGCCGAGATTGGCATAGCCGCACCGCGGGCACCAGGTGCCGCCCCTGCGGGTATCCGCCCTGCGGCTCAGAAGACCGCGCCTGTTGATTCTGGCGGCTGCAGCCGGCTTTGTTGACTTCGTTGACCCGTGCTTTACCTTTGCTTATGTCTTTCCTTGCTCTTGGCTGATCAAGGGTTTCCATCCTCACTCCTTTCTTCAGCTTCCCACGTTCTTCTTGCTTCTTCCTTGCTTCACCTTAGTCTTGCCTTGGTTTCCTTTGGTTTGGAAGAGAGTTGTTGTACTTTGTGGTTGATGATGATGCTAGTGTGTGTGTTGCTGAGCTTGGAAGCCAGCTTTGGTGTGTGTTGATCCTCCCTACAGCCTAGGATCTTCAGTAGTGGTGAGTTGTTGCTTCTCTTCTCCTTCTCTTCTTCTTTGATTCAATCTTTCTAGCTTAGGATTAGATGTATGCTAAGGGTATTGATGTTAGTATGTGTATGGACATGTTTGTGTGTGGATTTGGAAGAGAAAAGATGGGTTTTTTGATCACGGGAAGAGCCGAGGAGAAACTGCGATCGCCTCTGCAGTGTTGCCGCCCCCGCGGCCAGTCACCGCCCCTGCAGACCTTGTGCCGCAGCCGCCGCGCCGTGCCAGCGTCGTGCTGGGAGCCAGCGACCCTTGTCACCGCCCGCGGTTGAGTGCCACCGCGCCCCGCGGTTTCCTGCGTTCCGCCCCTGCGTCCCTTGATCACGCAGGTGCGTCTTGTTCCGGGACCCCATAGTTGGGTAGCTCTTTTCCTTTCCTAGTATGAACTAGTAACATGCTAGGTATCGGTTTATGATAAGTATGATATAGATATGCCGGTTACGGCCTTGAGGTTACGAGTTGGATATGATCCTAATGGATCCCTTGGGTCTAGGTGTGACCCTTTGTGTGATAGGAGTTTGATATATATATATATATATATATATATATATATATATATATATATATATGTGTGTGTGTGTGTATGTGTGTGTGTGTGTGCACCTTGTATAGGCTGTGTTGTCTTCCAGTTTGGAGTGGACGTTTCTGAGAGTTGTTCGTAGCGAGTTACTTCTGAGATCGAGGTAAGTCCATAGGACTTACTTAGCTACTATCCTTATATTGGATGTATGCTTGAGTGGTGTGTGTGTTATATGCTTTATAACATGTGTTATTATGGTCACCGACCTATGTTATATTGACCGCCCATTGTAGTGGCCGTGATAACCTTTCCCTTTCATCCCGTAGTAGAGTCTGGGAGGTTCTCTGTAGTCAGGCCAGATCTGGTATAAAGGAAGGACCCTCACCACTCCCATAGGGTACACGGGAGGTGTGCTGGTACTACTCCAGCTGGCTAGAGTACTCAGAGGCGGGGATTATATTCCTCGTGTCACATATCTTCATATACATCTATTTATACGATTGAGTGATTTAACTTATTAAAGATAATAAACCGGGTAAATGTTTGATATCATGCTGAAGTGTTTATTATTTTTGATATGTGATTGTGCTCTAGCATCTTCTTATATATGTGTATAGTTAGCTAACGGTTTTATACCGTGTTGTAGATCCTTTGCAGGTTAGGAGAGCTGCAAAGTGATCTAGAGGGGTGATCTGCTGAGGTTTCCGTACACTGGGCGTATTCGTGGGATTTTGGGTTTATCATTATTGTACGGATTTCAGTTTGACTTTGTACTCAGCAGTATTCTGTATCATCCTTTTGACATATATATATATATATATATATATATATATATATATATATATATATATCAATTTTTATGTTTTGTTTTAATCTATTGGTGCCTTGTTGTAAGATTCAGTGAAGTTGTTGTCAGGCTAGAGTCAGGATCCATTGTGAGATCCTAGTCCAGTAGCGCCTCGAGTCCTACGGATTCGGGGTGTTACATATTCGATGGAGAGGTAAGGCTCGTAGTGTCTTACTTCCAGCTAGCTTGTGGTCTTGACGCGGTCCCCTCCTCGTTGGTCGTTGCTCTACAACAGCCGTACAATGCCGTTGGGCATTAGGATAAGGAGGAAGCAAAGATTCGGTAAGGGCATGTCTTGTTGTGTCTTCTGTTGGGCTAAGGCAAGACAATGGGTTCCAAAGAAGAAGAAGATGGCTAAGGAAGGGTAGTGGCTTCCAAAGAAGAAGAAAACTATTTAGTTACGTGGTTTTTAAACGTACCGGCGGAAATTGCTATTTGTCACCATAAATACGCACTTGGGGTGCGTAGTGTAGTTAAAAAATTTTAATTTTATTTTCTTGCTTCTACTACGCACTTGGAGTCCGTAGTTCATTTTTTTCAATTTTCTCTCTCTCTCATGAACTCCAACAACACACCCATATGCGTAGTTGAAAACCACTCAACTACGCATGCGAAGTCGTAGTTATGGTGACAAATAGTGATTTTTGCTGGTACGTCTAACAATCCCCTGTAGTTATTATTTTAATATTTTGAAGAAGTTTAACCTTAAAACTTTAAGCAAAATATATAACATTATAAAAACTGTTATAGGCCGTAAATCATCTACTATATAATACTAAATAGAAGTGATTATGCCCACTTATCATTCCCAAAATATTCCTCCTAGAATTTTACTACACGTTAAGCCACATTAAATTTCGGCATAAGACGTCTCTAGGTTGTGCCACCTCATTTTTCTACATATCTTTTATTTGATTTATGGAGATAATAATAAATTTATCGCTATATATAAAAAGAGATTAATCTTATGTTATTTTGTACCAATTAAAACTATATATAATTTATTGATTTAATAATATCCTTTCTAAAACTACCATTTTACCACATTACCACATGCATGTCACATTTATGATGTGGACTCAATTGAGATTGTTAATATGTAACTAACATTAATTTATATATTAGAGATTTTTTTTTACTAAATTGATTAATTATATATGATTTTAACTTTTGTTATTATATATATATATATATATATATATATATATATATATATATATATATATTATTTAGTCCAAATTTATTTATAAAAGCAAAGTACCTCAAAATCATTAAAAATCATCTAAAAACTCTTACTACATAATTCAATAATAAGTACAATGCTACTTAGAGAATTTTTTTTTACTAAATTGAATAATTATATATGATTTTAACTTTTGTTATTATATATATTATTTAGTCCAAATTTATTTATAAAAACAAATGTACCTCAAAATCATTAAAAATCTCAATCTAAAAACTCTTACTACATAATTCAATAATAAGTACAATGCTACTTAATAATTTACTATTTATATTTTATCATTTAATACACACTTTAATATTTATATATATATATATATATATATATATATATATATATATATATATCAACTATCTACATAACTAAAAAGTACAATATATAAGGTTTTATATAAATTAGAAGTATCATTTCCTTAATTATAATTTTTTTTTTTTATCACTCAAGTAAATCTTATATATATTATAGGAGTAGCACTTCTTGCCACGTGTCACACAGAAAAATATTCACTGCCACGTGTCATTTTAGCATTTAACCACAGTCCACCAAAATATTAATTAAGTTTATTCATTACAAATTTATTTAATAAAATATTAAAATCAAATCTTAATTAAATTCATCCCTTCCAATCACTTTTTTTGTTACCTGAGATATGTATAACAAATTAGAACTAGATTTATAACAAATTTTAGCAGTATAAAAAAAAAAGAATTAATTAAATCCACTTTTAATAATTAATGTTGCGGATTTCATCCCTTTCAATCACCTTTTTTGTTATTTCTAAAATTAATTTATATATAATAATTAATTTAATACCATATGCTATCAATGTACTAATTCTATTAATATATGAATAAGTATAATAAGGGGGAGAAAAATCAAAATATGAACTGTTATACGGTTATATATTTTATTAATGTATTATATAGTATTATAGATAAAGTGTAAAAAATATTTATTGCTTATTATCTACTCTATCTAATGACAAAAAAAATTTTATATATAATCCCTTAAAGAAATATAATAACAAATAATATTTTTATCAAAATCCCGTACAAAGTACGGGTTATACACTAGTAATTAATTAAATCGTTACCATTTTTTTTTAAAATATTATGTTTTGAATCTAATAAATTTTTAATAAATTATAATGATATTGAGAAAACTCATAAAAATGAATAAACTGTACAAAAATTAAATTAAAATTAAAGAGTTATGAGAGAAAATGCATAATGTGTCCATGAATAAACTGAATGGCGAATGTAAAAAACAATATATGGATTTTGGAACACAGCGGTAAATCATATAACTTTGATCCATCGATTTTCTTTTCTTTTTTTTAAAAAAGCAACTAATATAACATCTAAAAAAGCGAATTCGAACAAATTTAATGATTTATGTATAGCCGAATTTATCCGCGAATTTTCCACGTTTTGGAGCAGCATATTTAGTGTTATAAGAAAAGATCGGATTCAAACACCTTTAAGTATAAATGTATAAATGTGCCCCGTTGGCCGTCGTTATCGTGGTCCTGTATAATCTATCTTCATATATATTGCATGGATCAAAAGCTAATAACTTTTAATTGGGACGTCCACGTTACAATCAAAAGTTTTCAATTAAGCATGCATGAATACTGGGTTGCTAGACCACATGTGCGCGCCAAGCCGTGACGCGGTCACGATTCGTGAATTTGAGGGAATGACTTCGGACTGAGGGCTTTATCGACCTGATGCTGGGTTAACCACCTATAATTTGTTTTTGGGCTGGCCTAAGAACTTCTTAATTTGGTCAAACGCATGCCCAATGAACGCATGCCAATCCGGCGGCTAGTCCAACCCACAAAATATGATCTGATCCAATTCAACGGATTTGATTTGATATTATCTCTTCACTTTATTTAAATTTCGTAAGGGTGGACAAGAGTGGTTCTCTCGGTCCGCAACCTCCTGCATAACTCCTTTATAAGGAGAGCTTGAGAGCTCATTTAGTTCACACCTCAAGCAACAAATCCTCTACTGCTCTATTCTCTCTCCCTCCCCGTCCCAAGTTCCGAGTATGAGATTACTCCACCGAAGGTTCTCGTAAGTTTTTAGAACTAGTTACACAGTTTGAAGCAAATGACAGTTGTATCCTGAGATTCTGAATCGATCAAAACCCTTCGTAATAAGGGCAATTTTAAAATTAAGGAAAGAACGTCTCCTCTGCCACTCATTTTAAAGTCCGATTCGTACGATTGAGTTAATTATAAACTTCACATGTTTTTTCGATAATTGAGGTTATACACAAACAACACAAACTAAGACAAGGGGTACTTCCTCCAATAGTAGCAAGATCGCCTTCAGAATTACCATCACGTCGTGGTTGCACTCTAGGAGTCCTACGCTTCTTTTTTTTTGCCCAAAACCACGATGCGACGGTGGTTCCGAAGGCGTTCTTAATAATATTTGAGAGAATACTCCTTGCCTTGTCGGGTTATTCCTAATCAAATGGGTATATTTTAGTTTATGTGATCGCTTATCCGATCTAGTGTACATATGGATTCCGTAACTAGATTTTTTCCAACTCATTATAGTGAATCTCCTCTCCTGAGATTCCGAAGTCGGGTTATTCCTAATCGCATCTCTGTATCTCGTGTTTGTGTTTCATTCTTACAATTTTCCCCCTTTTGATCTTACAATTGTATACGCAGTATCTTCTAAACTGCTTAATCAAAACTTGACAAGAAACGCTAAAATTGGATTCACAACTATCCGTAGATCCCGATCTATGCCTTTTACCTGCGTCCTCTACAAAGGAAATCCTACCACTACACAACAATGCATTAATCTATGCCTTTTCAAGTCAAAGCTAGAATCCTTGCTAAGAATAAATTCAAACTTAAAGTAAGGAAGTAATACATTATTTTTGTATAACTTTTGCTACTGAAAAAGAAGTAAAACACATGGAACATATATTATTTTACACAATTAACACATGGGACATTACCTTCTCTTGGCGTTAATATCTCAAAAAAAAAAATTAATAAAAAAATAAAAAATAAAATCTCAACATCAACAATTGGACCACACGCGCCAAACCGGCAAACCCCAACTAAAACAAATCAAAATTTGGTGCTCTCTAAAGTTTCATAAATCATAAACAAATACTTTAATTTGCTTTACACACTTATATATATACCTACTCATTTAACAACCACTTAACCAAATTTCCATTACAAATCAAATCAAGGAGGAGAGAAACATCAAGAAAGTGAGATTCTTAGTTGAATAAAATGGGAGATAAGTCATATATGGTTGTGTTTCTTGTACAATCCCTCTTTGCCGGAATGATACTTCTTCAAAAGGCGGTTTTCGACTCGGGTATGAATAGCTTCATCTTCGTCTTCTATAGACAAGCTGTGGCCGCTGCCTTCTTGGCTCCGATCGCCTTGTACTTCGAGTGGTATGCTCATACGATTCGTGTCGTTTCTCGTTTCGGGTTTTCTCGATTAGGGTTTTAGTCTTTGAAATCCTTTGTGTTGTTTGTTATGTAAAGAAAACTGCCCCAAGGTTAACATTCTCGACGTTCTGCAAGATCTTCATGATTTCTTTGCTTGGGTAAGCATATAACTTACCTTTTTTTTTGGTTTGAATTCAAGATCTTGATTAACTAATTTTGATGAAAACTAATTTGCAGGATTACTGTGAGTTTGGATGTGTATGGAGTTGCTTTGATCTTCACATCAGCTACTTTGGCTTCGGCTAGCACTAATTGTCTTCCTGCTATTACTTTCTTCCTTGCAGTCTTGTTCAGGTGGTTTTCGTAGTTTCTTTTTTAGTTAATTTACGAGATACTTTTTTTATTATTATTTTTATCTCGTATAATTAGATTTTAGGCTTGATAAAGAATATAAATATTAATCATTTTGTAGTATATGAGTTAAAAAAATTGCTCTTAAATATTTATATTTATATTTATTTATTTGTGTAAAAGTGATGGTAGTTACTAAGTGATACAGTCGGTGAAATTTTAGTATATATATATTTTTTAATATTTTTATTTAAAACTTTGTCAAACAACTTAGTTTTTGAATTTTGAAAGAATTTAAAACATGTGTATTCCTAGGTGTTCATTTTTTAGTTTTTACCTTTTATTTTCGTTCATTAAAATGATGAAAATTTAAAAAGGAATAATGCTGTTTAGCTTTTTTTTTAATTAAAAGTTATGTCAAATGTTAACTAGTCTTACTCAAATAAATGAACTTAAACAAGGAATGCAATACAATATACTTCATAACTTAGTAAACTAGGGTTTACATGAATCAGAAAAGTTAGACTTTGATTACACTTTTCTTAAAATTTAAGAAGTAAATGTGTGAAAACTGTTTTACATTTAGGCAAACTATTTCTTCAATTGTTAATTGATCTTATGATTGAAATTTCACTGTACATAGACTACGTATTGATTTTGAATATAACGCGTTGATGTACATTCGTATCACATCACTGACATAGACTATGTATTGATTTTGAATATAACGCGTTGATGTACATTCGTATCCACACGACCTCACTTTACAGTACAGTCCGATGAACTCTAACAAAATGACTTTTTATTATACTAATTTGTTGCATATAATTGATCAAAAACAGATTAGAAACATGGAAACTAAAGACAACTCCGGGACTTGCAAAGCTAGCAGGAATCATAACATGCATAGGAGGTTCATTGGTATTAGCTCTTTACAAAGGAGTTACCATAAGACATTTTGGGTTAACAAATCACCATATTCATCACAATTTAGATAATGGCTTTCAACTCCATGGCAATGTTTGGATCAAAGGTGTATTTCTCATGCTCTTTTCCAACACTCTCTATGCTCTTTGGATCGTCTTTCAGGTATGCTACGAATCTCGTCTATTGATCTACACTAGATTTCTATATTGTCGTCGTCACCATTTAATTTTTGTTTCTTCTAGGGTCCAATCTTGAAACACTATCCTTCAAGGCTTCTATACATTACCCTAAGTTGCTTCTTGAGCGCGTTTCAATCTTTTGTTGTTGCTATTGCCATTGAAAGAGATCCATCTGAATGGAAGTTGGGTTGGAACGTTCGTCTTGTCTCGGTCACATATTGTGTAAGTAGCTTGCGATTATGCGTTTTTATGACTAGTTTAGTACTTAACGGTCAGTTAACTACCCTTTTTATTACCAATTGATTTTTTTTCTCGTGTTCTCGATAAACAAGGACACGAGTTCCGAAAATATTTCACGCACAAGCATTTTCCCAACATAGATAGTGCTTTGGTTCAATTATATGGCTTAAAATTTACTTTATAGGTCAAGTAAAATAATTAAGGGTATCTAGATTAGGTTTAATTGTATCTAATTGCTAGCTAGCTCTAACTTTAGTTACATAGATTAAGTTTCTCTAATAGTGTGTTACTTTAATCTGAGTAAATATCGAGCTTTTAGGTGTGAAAGGGTTATATTTTCTTAGGTATTGTTCCTATGGTAAATAAAGTAAAGGATACGAATCTTATCAGCTCTTCCTCTGTCTCAATCTCGTGTCACACCACTAATCAATCAGAAGGGTGAAACATGAGATTGAGGCGGGAAATAGATATAAGATTTACACCGTTGATATTTAATTTGCGATTTTTGTTACTTGTCCATCATCATAGTCTTTTAGGGTATTCATTAGAATTTGAGTTGTATACAGTGACTCGTTCAAAGCTAGCTGAATTATACTATATAATTTTGTGAAAGTTGCATCGATTAAATCTTCAACTCAACGAGTGTCAGCTATAACGTTCAGGGTAATACATTCGAGCGTACATGTACATTAGGTATTAATCCACCCATAAACACAATAAGATTATAACCCGAAACCAATTGGAAATCTCCTATAATATTCACCCACAGACAGTTATGGTGAACTATGTAAACGTGTGTTGTTATTATTTGTTTAATTTTATATTATTTATGCATTAATAATAATTAATAAAGCAATTAATTAGTATTATTGTATGGTTAAACAGGGTGTAGTGGTGACAGGAGTAGCATATTATTTGCAATCTTATGTTATTGAAAAGAAAGGACCAGTCTTCCTTACAATGTGGACACCATTGTGCTTTGTCATCACCACATTTTTCTCCTCACTTCTCTTAGGTGAAGACATTTCATTGGGAAGGTAATTATCTACTTTTATACATTTGTTAATCTATTATATACCTTCTATATTTTTTAAAAAATATCAAATAATATCTCCAAACAAGTTTAAATGTGGTTGTAACATTTGAATTTTGACTAGATTATAATCTCATTTATAAGCAATTAACTCATTAGTTTAAAAATACGAAAAAAAACCCGATATTTTAATATTATGATAGAAAACACCATACCATTGATACAAATTTTTTACATAGTTTACTTTGAAAAACCCGATATTCTACAATTTTCTTATAAATCTTACATTTAAACGATAAATTACTTATAAATTAAATGTTTTTATTTTGAATATAGTATTTTAGGTTCATTTTTGCTAGTTGGAGGACTTTATAGTGTTCTATGGGCTAAAAAGAAAGAAGAAAGAAAACCAATTTTGCCAGAAGCCAATTTGGTAAAGGAAGGCCAAGAAATTCAAGGAATTGTACTCTCACAAAAGGATACTAGATCCCTTCAAGTGCAACTATCCATATAACATCGTACGACGTCGTATCAGTCTCTTTTACTTTTCTTTGGCTTTTTAATTTAGGGTTTGGGTTGTACTCTTTAACTTATTGCGTCTTTTTATTGTATGTACTTTGCTCCTTATATATAAAATATCACCTTTCTTGCCCATAGACTCATCTAGTACCATATTTCATTTTTATTTATTTTATTATTATTATTATTATTATTTTCTTACGGTTTTAGTTTTACTTTTAGTTAGTATAGTTACATTTAGTTTTTTTTAAATAATGCAAAATATATAAACAGAAATTTATCTTAAAAGTTTATGAATGAGTAGTGATTATAAAATCACTACTTTGATATATTTATAATATCTTAGGATATATATTGTTTATTTAAAAATAAGGATAAAGGTGGAGAAGGTTTAACACATTAATAATATACATATTTTGTAAATAATAATTTGTATCTTAAAATTTTATAAATGTATAAAATTAATGATTATAAATATAAATATTTGATTTTTAAAAACTATTAATTTATGTTATAGATAGATAAGAAAAAAAGATGAAAATAACAACAAAGTATAATGTAGAAGATAATTAACAACCCTATTTATCTCTTTAATATCTTATTTATCTCTTAAAATATGGGCAAATTGGTACGTATTATTCTCAAATTTAACTTATAAACATGTGGACAATAGTTGGATTGCTTCGCACCGATAACACGTTATACGCGGGTTATTCCTTCTATTGTCAATAGATTTTGTGAAAACCTCCGGTCTTTTGTGTGTGCTTCACTGAACATGCTCTCTACGCATCGTTTTTAATGGTTACTCTTCATATTTTTAATTGGTTTTTTGAATGAAACGCAATGGTTTTGTGTGCTTATCTCTTGACGGACGTGCTCTCTTCACGTCATTTTTCAGACTTACTACTTTTATCGTCAATTAGTTAGAGAATGAAACATGCATATCGATCTCACTGGATTACGTCTCTTCATGTCATTTTATATCTTATTGCTCATATACCAATTGGTTTTAGGATGAAATTATATGTGTACGGTTCATCGGACATGGTTTACCCGTGACAAAATGATTATATATAAGTGACATTATGATAGAAGGATAATATGGAAAATCATATATGATATGATTGGGATTTGATGGAGGTCGTGAGTTTATACTTTATAGTTGTACATAATGATCAATTTTGAATAATATAACGAGACTTAAAATTTAGACAATTGGTACGTGGCTTCCTTTATGAAAAGTAGTAGCTTTTGCAATTGTATAATAATTAGATCGAAACATTAACATATCTATGTCGTTAGGAAGTAACCTAGAAGACATCACGATCGAGCTTCGATGAGAAAAAAAGATGTTACTTTTGTTAGTGGTTTGTGAATATGTGATCGATAATGATGCTCATAAAGCAAACGATCGATGTTGGCTCTCATTTGATGCCCTCTTGCCAAAAGGAAAATAAAAGGAAAACATGTTGGGTTGCCATCCATGCCATCTAATTAAAAACATGTAATATGGATGCTTATATCAATCATCATGTCATCGATTACGTGAACCTAGTGCTGCATGTCAATTCATTCAGAAATAAAGATGCATGAAAGTGGAATCACGTACTGTTTTTCGTCGTTACGTGATTTGAATGGATATTTTAAATTGATGTATAAATTAATATATATATACTCATATAAGTGAAAGTAAGAGCTCGATTCCTATATATATATATAATGTGTGTACTATTAGCTGCTTTTACATGAGTCGAGTTATTCGGTTCGGTTTAACTAAAGTTTACTTCGAGTTCGTTTACATTATAAACAATCCGATTATGAACATATTTTAAAGTTTGATTAAAATTTAAGCTTAGTTTGATCTCGACTCATTTATAAACGAACTTGAACATGTCGAAACTTGATTGGCTCGTTCAGTTAGAATAACGTTCTAGGGTTATTAAAAATATTTTTAGGCTCGACTTGAAAAAGTATGTAATAGTTTAGCTCGAATTGAACCGAACTTGTTCACTTTCTACGTGAGTCAAACATGGAGACATCTTAAAGAAATGTTATAGTTTAGGCTCAATACTATTTTATATACGATGAAATATTATCAAACTAATAACGTTTAATTTTTGGGGTATGAATGTGAAAAAACCGACGTTATTTTACCTGTATTATTTGCACTTTAAACCCATTAATTGTATTTTACCTATATATATATATATATATATATATATATATATATATATATATATTATTTTGCACTTTTGAACCATTGATCGTGAATATTTGAAGAAAATAAAAGCCTTTTTATATATTGTCCACGTAGGATATTAGCATGCTCGAATGTTTCTGGTTTATAAGGTTGTTAAAATGATAATGAAATAAGGTTTCATGTCCAATTAACTTTAAGATTGACAATAAAATTGTATTTAGATAATAAGTACATGGAGTTTCTTTTGAAGGCATATGAGCAGGATTGACGTACCTTTTGTGTTCAATCTCAACCCTTTTTATCCTTTTAGAAGAATTTGTGTGGACAAATATGTGTATTTTGTTCAATCAATCAATGCTATTAGTTACAAGCATGCATCTTCCTTTTCCTATTGCTTGTCCTATTTTTTTCTTTCTATACTTTGGACTAGTATGCACATAATTGAGGTTACCTACCTTTTTATATCTTTACACACGAGTTGCATTTCTTAGTCTAGTTTTTGGAAGATCACGATCCGATGCGGGATAAATATAATTGATTTATAGAGTGAATTACGATCAAATGTGATTTTTTTATAGTAAAGAGTCGGTGACCAGGTGATAAGAGCATTTGCAGTCCACATTTTTATGTTGTAATGTCTTATTCCTAGCATTGACTTCCGAAACTACTTTCGATCCGGTGGGTTTGAGGTTGTGGTTTTTCATTAAGAGTTCATTTTTCATTAAGAGTTCATTGTTTTAACACCACATTCGAGACATGCACATTGGAGAATGTTTTTTCCCAAACATTTCTTGTTGGGTGATGGTATGTATGTGCACATAATCTCATTTAGGAGGTGATCATGTGGATAATATTATTATACTTAGTGATGGACTTGAAGTCACATAACTTAAAAGTGTGATACAAAGCTGGTGGAATGACTTCTTTTGGTGTGCATAACGTTCATTCATGCTTTCTCACAATTCCTTAGGATCCTCCCCAAATAAGTATTCGATTCAGACATTTCCGTGGATGTGGAGGCGAATAAATACAATTGTTTTCGCTTTTTCTTGTGGAGTTGCATAACTGCTTTTTCCCTGATAAGTCAAGAATGTCAATTTATCTATTTGCAATGCTTGTCATGGATTGCTCCAGAAGAATTATGAATTATGTCAATATTAAACATGTATGAATCTATTACTCGTGGATTAATAAAGTGAGATGTAAAGTCTTTTCACACGTACATAGATATCATGTCGATAAATTTTCCATTCTATTGAAGAATGCATATAGAGTGTTGATAGGTGGCATTTGTCAGAGCAAAAATCAGGTACGGAAGACAAGTATTATATTGCATGACAAAAGTAAGAAATTATACGGAATAATAACATTACGAGAAAAATAAATTAAGCTCGGTTAATTTACCCCTTCAATCATCAATTTTATACTTTATGTTTTTTTCGCTCACCATCCTTATCTAGCTTCCTCCTCCTTTACTTCTTATATTTATATTCGACGAAAAATAATTTTTTATGTTCATGACCAATGATGATATTATGTTGTTGATTTATGGCTATTAATGATCATTTTCTTAACCGAGCCTTTTCATTTATCTTGTCCTTATTTACATAATCATCATAATTATAATTATTACATTGGTGCGAGCCAGGAAGTCTTCGTTCATAACTCAAGTAGTGAAAACAATGAATTCAATATGAAAATTTTCCAATAGAGAGGTAAGCAAATCTCAATTTTGTTTATATCTTAAACGGTGTTTGTTGGGTAATAATTAAATACTTAGTCTAAATAAGTGTTTACTAGTGTTAGGTTTTTAACATGTGTTTGTGAGGGGAACAAGCGTAGCGAGTAGTGTTTTCGAATGTGTTTTTGAATCACTGTCGGGAGCAAGGATTTTTCAGCCAAAACTAGTGTTTTTGCAACAAAATGACGTTATGCCCCTATTTTTTGTTGTCGTTATAATTAAACCAACTATATAACAAAGTTTATTTCACATGAAACAACATCCCTCTCTTCTTCCTCGTTGTTCTCTAATTGTTGTTCACCCACCATTCTCTTCTTCTTTCCGTGCATGTGAGCTCTCTTCAATCGTCTCGATCTCAATCGAACTCCAAACCTCACTTCTTTGTGTACTTATCATGTCTGATTGCATAATCATAAGGCCATAACATCTCAACTAACTGAATATGAACGCCTCCGTCTAGAAAACATCAAGTTCAACGATGAAAAGATGGCCACTCTCTTTATTAATTCTCCTCCGCCAAGCGCTAGAGGTTCCGAACTCTTCCTTATTAAGTTTTTGCTTTCCTATCTTATTAATCATTGTTTGTTTTTGTTTTTTGGCCAATTTGACCCGTAATTCTCAATTTCTGTAAATTTTGTGGTGAAATGGAATGAGAAAATCAAATCCTACTAAATTAGGGCCTGGATCTTTGGAGACGAAATTGAAGACAAAAATAGAAACATGGCTAGATCCGTAATTGTCAAGCTTCATATCAGTTTTACTAGATTCTCATTTTAGGGATTCTCGAACAGGGAAGATTCAGAGAGAGAAGAATAGAACCGATATACCCTAAAAACATAGTTGAACGGAGAATAAAAACGTGTCTGGATCTTTGGAGATGAAAATGGCATCGGATGTATGTGGAAGTCTCTTCCGCGGCGGGCATGTGGGAGACAAAAATCACTTCGGAGGTAGAACATTACTTTGTTGCCCCTTGGTGTTGGTGTTCACTCATCGATAGACGATGATGATACAAAAAAATGGAGAACATGTGATATGCACATGATAGAAACACTAGTGTTTCTCTTTTAGTCAATACAAACACCCGTTAGAGTTTATTAAACATTAGTGTTTACACAAAACCACTTCAAAAACACTTCTAAACACAAACACTGGTGTTTTTAGAGTTCCCAACAAACATAGCCTTAGTATAAATCCAAAAACATGATTTTATTTTGACAAAAGTTGTTTTAGATCTTAGGACAAAGTAAGAGTTTCTCACGTAGAAATTCTGAAATTGGGCAACTACAAAATATACTCCTCAAATTAATTTAGGTTCCAAAAATCTCGACTTTCTGACGTAGAGGTTCTCGTAAAGGTCAACTACAAAGCATAATCCTCAAATAATTTTGGTATATTAACTTTAATGTGATAAGAAACTAGAAAAGGTTTAAATTCATACCGTAGTACCAAAGATCAATTTGTAACGTCCCCGAATTTTGAAACCCAAAATGCTACGAGTAAGGATCTCACAATGGGTCATAACTCTAACTTGACAACGACAAAAAAGTAGATGACACAATTTATGTAACTAAAAATACTTATCATGCTGAAATCAAAGTCGTGCAATGAAGTTATCAACCTCAATATGGAATAACAACTAGCATTATAGTATACCACTCGTCTGAAAGTCTGAAAGGAATGCAATATAATAACAAAAATCCCAACCCAATTCCTAATAAGTATGCAGACCCGGCTGACACTCACTGCGGATCACTCCATAGCTTCTTATCGTGTCTGTAATATATCAACCAAATTGGTATAAAACCGTTAGCTAACAATCCTAAAGTGCATAGCTAAAGACTGCGATAACACAGTCACATATAAGGAATATTAACAAATCAACATCTTTCACACAACATTCATTTATTATTTTCGTTAGGTCATTCACATCATGTTCAGCTTATTAGTGGCACAAAATGTTTTCCTGACGATTGTCTTTGTCTCCGTATACCAAAAGGAGTGTATCCTATACATCTCAACATATACCTGTATGGGCTAGTCGTGGAGAACCTTCCCGACCCGTGTTAGGGCGGGAAAGCGATGCCACGACCCGTTATATATACATGTACTTGAGTCTTAATCAATAATCTGGTAACATCGTCCTACTCAAGTCCGTAATTAATAATGCATACAACTATACACCACCATCACAACATAAGCTAGCCAATGAAAAGATAAGTAAGTAACGTAGAAAGGTAGAAGATAATCCAAAGTAAGACCATAGCAAGAACTTCCGGAAGCGCATAAATAACACTATACACCTAAGATATACCAATGATCATAATCAATATCTAATGTAGTGCGCATGTACTCATATATCGAATTATAAATCTACTGTTCTGTATCTCCTTAATCTACTACCTCTAGCCAATCTTTGATATCATCTCTTCCTATTAATTACCCATCTTTGATTAATTAAAGAGCAGTCATTATCATAGTTTGTAACCATTAAAGACGTGATCAAACACTTGTATTGATCGACTACGTTATCACAAAACATGAATATCAAAACTAGTTTGACAATACCCCTCCTCTTAGTACCAAAGCTCAATTGAAAATTAAAGTCTTGGTGCTGATACGTGTTATGAAATCAATGTTATTTCAGATTCTAAGTTACTTTTTGTATTAAGAAAAGAACAATAGAAAGCTTGTTAAGAGGAAGCTTTAACTGCTTCACTGCTTCAGTTTATTGGTAATTTGGAACATGATGAAACCAGGCATATGAATTGTTCCTCTTTAGCCCGAGCATTACAAAATCGGAGACGGTCCAATTTGGACCAAATACGAGCAAACCCGAGCGCTTATGGAATTCATCATAATAAGGCCAGAAATAGAGAGAAGAGAGGGGCGTTTGTTGGTTGAGGAATTTCCCATTACTTGTAAGGATGGAGTTGAAGTCTCCACCTGTTAATTCCGCCACACCCTTTTTGTTGTGATCTTTCAACGAGTTACTTCAGAAATATAGAGAGAAGAGAAGACAAAACGTTTTGTGGTTTTGCTGCACAAACCTTGCAGCTAGGGTTTTCAATATACTTTGGTGGATAATGAATACAACCCTACACCTATCTATTTATAACCATAAATAGATAGAATCCTCCGCGGGGCTAAGCCCCCCGCACCCCTGTCGCCCCGGGCCCATTAATCCATGGGCCCAAAATATGTTTCCCCTGGCCCATTGTATCAGTATACCTAGATTTATTGTCTTATTATAACAATCTCCACCTAGACAACATAATCTAATACAAAAATTTTGGAAAACACATATACAACTCCAAGATCTTGTCGCCGGATCCTCCTTGTTTCTCTTGACAGGGGGCTTTCTCACTCATCTAACAACGAGTGACATGAACCAAATCCAAGCAATGCTTGAATTTGTCTGCGGTAACCGGTTTGGTCATCATATCAGCTGCATTCTGAGAAGTGTGTACCTTCTCCAGGATGATCTCACCAGAAGCTACTAGCTCTCTAATCTTGTGAAATTTCACATCAATATGTTTAGTCCGAGCATGGTACACCTGATTCTTAGCTAGATATATAGCACTCTGACTATCACAATGTACCTCAACTCCACCTTGCTCAACACTCAGTTCCTCCACAATTCCTCTAATCCACAGAGCCTCCTTAGCTGCCTCTGCTAAAGCCATGTACTCTGCCTCAGTTGTAGACAAGGCTACTACAGACTGCAAAACTGATCTCCAACATATAGGCCCCCCAGCAAGAGTAAAGACATACCCTGTAGTGGACCTCCGGTTGTCAAGATCACCGGCATAGTCTGAATCAACATACCCTACAACTGAAGGATCTCCTTCCTGGCCACCAAACATAATTCCACGGTCAGCAGTACCCCTCAAATACCTGAGTATCCACTTGACGGCCGCCCAGTGTTCTCTCCCAGGATTAGACATATACTTGCTCACTTGGCTAATAGCTTGGGCCAAATCAGGTCTTGTACACACCATAGCATACATCAAGCAACCAACTGCACTTGCATAAGGAACTTTGGACATATCTTTGATTTCTCCATCAGACTTCGGACACTGAGCTGAGGAGAGCTTGAAGTGATTCGCTAGAGGAGTGCTGACAGATTTGGAGTTGGCCATATCGAATCTATCAAGCACTTTCTCAATGTAAGTCTTTTGAGATAACCATAACCTCCCAGAACTTCTCTCCCTGCGAATCTCCATACCAAGGATCTTATTTGCAACACCAAGATCCTTCATGTCAAATTCCTTGCTCAACAAGGTTTTCAACTCAACAACATCATCAATATTCTTTCCAGCAATCAGCATGTCATCAACATATAATAGCAAGTATAAGGGTGATCCATCATCCAAATATTTCACATAAACACAACAATCATACTCACATCTCCGGTAGCCTATCCGAAGCATGTAAGAGTCAAACTTCTTGTACCATTGCCTAGGAGCCTGCTTCAGACCATACAATGACTTTGTCAACTTGCATACAAGTTTCTCCTCTTCGGCTGGACAAAACCCTCTGGTTGCTCCATGTAGATCTCCTCCTCCAAATCACCATGAAGGAAAGCTGTTTTCACATCCATCTGCTCCAGATGCAAATCCCAGCTAGCTACCAATGCCAACACCAATCTGATAGACGTGTGTCGGACCACAGGAGAAAAAATTTCGTCATAATCAATCCCCTTCTTCTGTGAGTAACCCTTTGCTACTAGTCGTGCCTTGTACCTTATGCCTTCTTTCTCTGAGATGCCTTGTTTCTTCTTGAACACCCATTTGCATCCTATTGCCCTCTTACCTGCTGGAAGAGGAACCAACTCCCACGTCCTGTTCTTATGGAGAGATTCCATCTCCTCAGTCATAGCACCTACCCATCCTTCTTTCTCCTGACTATGAGTAGCCTCTCGAAAGTTGGATGGATCATCTGTGCCAATGACTAGAGCATAATTAACCATCTCCTCAAAACCATATCTTATAGGGGCCCTTGTGATGCGTCTGCTTCTGCCAGAAACAAGACTCTCAACCTGTTGTTGATCTACATCATGCTCACCACCTGTTGGTGTAGGTGTGCTAGAATCTGAAAGCTCCACCTCCACTGCTGATCTGGATTCAGTCTCTGTAACTGCAGGTTTCCCAACTTCCTTGGCATGTAGAAGCATTGCCTGCTCATCAAATACAGCATCTCGACTGATCATCCGTTTCTTTGCAACAGGATCCCAAAACTTGAAACCCTTCACACCTTTCTCATAACCCAGAAAAATGCACTTCTTAGACTTTGCATCCAGCTTTGTTCGCTCATCACCTGGAATCAACACATATGCTGGACTGCCAAAAATCTTCAAATTTGATAAGTCTAAATCAGAACCAGTCCATACCTCCTCTGAAACCTTCCCGTCAAGAGAAGTCCGGGGTGATCTATTTATCAAATAGACCGCCATGCTCACTGCCTCTGCCCAGAATTGCTTTGGAAGCCCTGCATTCAATCTAAGACACCGCGCTTTTTCTGCAATGGACCGATTCATCCTCTCAGAAACACCATTCTGTTGTGGTGTCTTCCGCACTGTATAATGTCTCTGAATGCCATGCTCACCACAAAAACTCTGAAACTGAGAATCCGTGTACTCTGTCCCATTATCAGATCTCAAATACTTCACTTTCCTCCCTGTCTGATTTTCCACTTCCGCCTTCCATAGCTTGAACTTGCTGAAGACTTCAGATTTATACTTTAGAAAATACACCCAGACCTTCCTTGAATAATCATCAATGAAAGTGACGTAATACCTAGATCCTCCTAGGGACGACACCTGAGTTGGTCCCCACACATCAGAATGCACATAATCAAGAATTTCACCTGTGTTGTGCTGACCTGTCTTAAAAGACACCTTGGATTGTTTTCCCATCACGCAAAACTTGCAAAAGTCGATCTTACAACTCTTCACACCATCCAGGAGACCTCGCTTGTGAAGCTCAATCATCCCCCTTTCGCCAATGTGACCCAGGCGCATATGCCACAGAGTTGTGTAATCTGTCTCAGAAGCCACGGCTGCAACTCCACCTACAACGGTACTCCCTACCAACCGGTAGATATTACCCGATGTAATCTGCCCCTTCATAACTGTCATTGCCCCCTTGCTCACCTTTACACATTCCTTTTCTGTTTTAAAACAGAACCCTTTTACATGTAAAGTCCCCAAGGAAATCAGATTTTTCTTTAGAGTTGGAATGTGACGCACGTCAATCAATGTTCGAATCACACCATCGTGCATCCTCACCTTTATCTGCCCAATGCCAACAACATCACAAGCCTTGTTGTCTCCTAATCGGACGGAGCCAAAAGTTCCAGACTTGTACGTCTCAAACCAATCTCTATTCGGAGTCATGTGAAACGAACATCCCGTATCCATGATCCATACATCTGAGTAGTTGCCTGACGTCACAGAGAGCATATCAGAATCTGCACCATCTGAGTCATCTTTCTGCACCACGTTTGCTGATCTTGAAGATTCCTCTGACTTCTTATCTTCGTACTTCTTCTTCCTGGCAGGACAATCACGTTTGAAGTGACCCTCCTCCTTGCAGAAGTAACAAGTTACTGGCTTTTTACCCTTGGACTTAGACCTGGATTGCTTGTTGCTTCCTTCTTGCTTCTCTTTCGTCCTCCCTCTATCCTGGTTGCTTCTAACATACAACCCTTCGCTTTGAGAACTCTCACTGGTATGTTGTCGTCGTTCGGCTTGTGAAAGCAACGTTGTTGACACCGTATCAAGACTTATCTCGTCTTTCCCACACGTCAACGTCATCACCAGATTCTCATATGAAGAGGGTAAAGAACATAGCAAGATCATAGCTTTATCTTCATCTCCAAGTTTTACATCCACCCGAGCCAAATCCCCAATAATTTGATTGAAAATATTCACGTGTTTTACAAGTCAGAACCTTCCACCATTTTCAACCCATACAATTTTTGTTTGAGATACAATTTGCTAGACAAAGATTTTGACATATACCGTTTCTCCAATTGAGTCCAAATTTCTTGACAAGATTTGAGATCAATAACGTGGTATATTACCTCGTCTGCCAAACAGAGCCGAATGACCGACGCTGCCTTCTCCTGCATCTCCTCCCATTCGTCGTCTTTCAACGACTCCGGTTTTGTCTCCTTCAGCGCCTTCAACATCCCCTGCTGCGTTAGCAGATCCTTAACTCGTCGCTGCCAAAGACCGAAGTTTCCAGTTCCGTTGAATCGCGGAACCTCAAATTTTGCAACGGAACTCATCGACAACCTTGCTCTTGATACCAATTGTTGTGATCTTTCAACGAGTTACTTCAGAAATATAGAGAAGAAGAGAAGACAAAACGTTTTGTGGTTTTGCTGCACAAACCTTGCAGCTAGGGTTTTCAATATACTTTGGTGGATAATGAATACAACCCTACACCTATCTATTTATAACCATAAATAGATAGAATCCTCCGCGGGCTAAGCCCCCGCACCCCTTGTCGCCCCGGGCCCATTAATCCATGGCCCAAAATATGTTTCCCCTGGCCCATTGTATCAGTATACCTAGATTTATTGTCTTATTATAAACACTTTTATATTAAACAAAATCTTTCAATTCTATTTTTAATACTCATGTATATATTTTGTCCCTTAACAATAATATTTTTTCTGACCAATTTTTAGCCAAAAAACATAATAACTTACCTTCAATCTGATTTGCTTATAATAGATTTTTTGTTCAACGATACAATGACATTAATTATAATTTTTTTACACTAAAAAAATGTGATACAAAATACCCAGTAAATGTTTGGTGGTTCAATTTGGCCACCTGTAAATTCCTTTAATTAGATATCATTTAATATTCTTTTGAAGATTTTGTTTAAATATATTACTTACCTTAACTAAAATATTTACTTAAGAGATAAATAAATAGAACATTACTACAATTATAATGAATTTATTATAATATATAGAGTTTATAAGAGAATATAAAAGAATAATAAAGATTGTATGAATATAATCAGATATAAACTAACCTTAAATACCAGCTAGATAATAACTATTTTAAAAAAAAAAATGTGTCTTTCAATAATTTGTTACTCTTTTATAAAAGCCGTTAGATTAAAAGACTAACATATATGTTACATTCATGTTTGGTAAAACCATGTATGATTGTTTATCGGTATAAATACGTCCGAAATAAAATAAATAAATAAAACTTCAATTAGATAACAAAACAGATCTCAGTAGAAATCCCTACCCAATCGATACAACGGCATTACAAGTTCATGAACAACAACTTTTTCATTACAGATAAAATCAGTAGAATTGAAGCTGACGGCGTTAATTACCACCCGGCGCAGTAAAATCTTCTCCGGCAGCTCTATTCACCTCCAAACTTCTGAACGCCGTCCAATGTGGGTAAAAAACTCGCCACCGGCAACATATTCAGATCATGCGCCGTCAAGTACCGATCAGGCACAATATGGTAACGAAAGTAGTCACGTTCGAACTGACGAAAAGAGATCATTAATGAATCACGAACAACAAACAAAGTCATTTTCTTTAGCACAACGAGATCGGAGTATTCATCGACGAGAGCTTTTGAGAAGACGGTGAATCCTTTATTACTAAGGATTGTTGTGACGTCGAGAGTGACGTATGCATCAAAATGTGATCGGAAGATGCAGTGTTTGTTGAGAAGTATATGTTAAGTAGAGTTGGGAGGATGAGGAAGATGATGACGAAAGTTTTCATAATTGTTCTTCTTTGTTATTTTGGTGTTTAAGTCATTAAGTGTATATTTTGTATTGAATGGTAAATCTTTTGATATTAATGAAAGAGTTATGATGGTGATAATGTTTCCAAAAAATGCATAAAAATCATTAATGAAATGTATAGTACAATATCTCTTATAGTATCTCTTTGAAATATTTGCTTGATAGTACTCTTTTTATGTATAGGATTCTTATTATGGTACCAATTAGTTTGACTTTTTACCCTATATTATCATATACTAATGAAAAGATGTTGACATGGTTTATTTTTATTTTTTTATGGAAATGAGAGGGAAAATTCTTATTATAAAAAGAAAGATGTTGCAAATGATTGGAAGGGATTACCTAACAATTATCAATTCTATTAAATACATTTGGAAACTTCCATGGAAACTTGATTTAATCCTGTCTCATATTGCTAATATCCTTTGTTTTTTTGATTAGGTTCAGATGACGTCGTCATGTCTTTCGTGAGGTGAATTTGGTGGCTAACAAGCTGGTGGGACTTGTCATGAGTCGAATCCGCTTGTGTTATCGTACATGTCTTTGGTGGAGGATGTCATACGGTCGGATGTCCTAGGGAGAAGGTCTTGAGAAGATAGTCCGCCCTAATTGCTTACCATGTTGTATAAAAAAAGAAGAGATGTTGCAAATGAGTCAAATCATCTAAAGGAAGAGGTTTATACAATATGAGATGTGTTATCGAGTAGAACTAACGTGGTATATGAGGTCGGTAGATTTATGTGCCGGATTTAATATTGATATGTATGTGTATGTGTGCTTGTAAACACGTCCTCTATCTACACTCTCATAGACTTTAGTAACATGATATTAGTGTGTTTTAGCCAAAAAGACCGACTTACGATTTTAACGTTTGATAAGACGTTTTGACACATATATTTTTTTATTTTATATGAGTTATGAAACGAGAAATCGTATTGTGAATGTTTATAATGTAAGTATATGCTATTTTTAAACTACATTTAAGAAAAATGAAGACCATCTAATAATTTCAAGTATAAACACTAAACAACTGTCAACTGAAATAAATAGGTATATAATTTCTTCTAACAGATATATTTTTTCTAACTTAACCCATTATATTGTTTTCGAGGATTTTTCGGTTACATTACATTTTGATCGAAATATATGTATTATAGTTCTTTTTTTTTTTTTTTTGTCAAAATCATGTTTTTCTAAAAAATAATAATATAATTAAAATTAATTGATGGACAATTATTTTTTTCATAAAAAGTATTTATTTTATTTTATGAAACTATATAAGCGAGAATAAATATATGTATGATGAAAATATATAAATGCAATTTTAAATTTAAAATAGTTTTTGTTGGAGTAGAAAATATCCACCTTTAATTTATGAAATCAATTTCTTCTCTTGAGTATAATTTTATGAAAATATAATTGGATCCTTAATATAATCGTATATTGATAAGAGACATCGTAAAGTATAATTTTATGATCCAGTACATGATATATTAATGCAATGTTACATTCATATATTTATTTTATCAGGAAACTATAATTAATCTTATCTTTACATCTCCAAAATTTATTTAAACGTGTTTCATATGATAATATCAATTTGGATCCTTGTAGCAACAACAAGCATTGTTATCTTCTTCGCATTGGGATCGTTCAAATTGTCGATTCAAACATTATTCCTTGCATTCAGCAAGGTCTCGATCACACTTGTATCTAAAAGTGCACTTCCTTATGGGTTTCTTTGGCGGAACCTTGTAGCAACAACAACTAGTCTTACCATTCTTGCATTCGGGTTCATCGAATTGGAGTTTTATGCAATCATCAAAGCATTTATCGAGGTTACACCGCAATCTAAAAAAACACTTTTTGACGAGTTTTGCTGAATCTCGTCCATCACCTAAAAATCCATTTCATTTATTACCCGATTATAATAACCAATAAAAAGATAATAAAGGAACTAAAGAAACATAAATCAAAATCACTAATTAAAATTTATTCCTAAAACAATAAAGTTTAATACAAAACATCAACATACATATTACCAAAGTTATTTCTTAAATCACTAACATTTTGTAGATGTAGTGACGAGAGTTATAACGAGGAGAACGATTAACATGAGCTCTTCATTGTTGACGTAATGAGATAACCTTGATTTTAATTTTATTTTTTGTAAAGTATAAATAGGTGTATTTCAATAATGATTTATGAGGACATATGATATTTATTATTGAGAATGTGTTTGCTATATGCATGCACCAGAAACTATTTAGTTAATATATGTTATTTATTACCAATTTAATTTTATTCTTACAAGTTTATAAGAGGAAGGATATTGAAATTAATTAATGTGTTAATTCGTCACCCATGCATGCATTAGTTCATAATGAAGTTCAATTTAGAAAAATAACAAAATTTTAACAAATAAATTTAATTGATCGATAAGGCTGAAAATTTTATTTATGAAGATGTATTTTATTTTATAAAAAATTGCAGAATAAGCTTATTATCTATTCTCGCATTTACCCATTCGGTTGTTGTCGAAATTGTTGGACACAAGCTCTTGCCACTTCATAGGGTTATCGTTGCCTCTTCCGATGTTATATGTTACAAATCCTTTGAAAATGATCCGTTAATGTAATTACGACAAAAAATGTGTAACACTTAAATTTTGAATTGTGATTTTACGGGTTTGGACCCCACAAGGTAATAAGGTATCCCGACTCTATTTCGACAATCTCACTGGTCTTTTAGAAGAGACACATAAAAAAATAGAATTTTAAGAATTGTCCGAATATAATAATGTCATAACCTTTGAAACAATTAAGTTCATCATTTACTAAAATCTTAAAATATAATATTGTATTACCACTTGAGATTCAAAGACGTAAAATAACGCGGTCCTTGCGGATGCAAGAACCTAACTGACCACCCGCCCCGCACCTTACAAAAATACAAAAACATAAACAATAAAACCAAGTTAGCTAACCGTCTTTTTTTTTTTATTGTTATGTACTAAGGATAATACAATCGCGGCTAGACTATCAAATTAATTATATCAAATAGTTTGCTATATTAAAAGTTCCTTGTCTCTTGACCAATTAAAAAAGAGAAATTTCGTTTGGGTGTACTTAAAGTTTTGACTTTACAGGTTGGTATCTATTAGACCTGTGTAAAATTTGGGTTCGGGCCGGGCTTGAGCCGGATCCAAATAAAAAATTTACCCGAAATGTACGGCCCGGCCCAACTTGTACGGGCCTCTAAGCCTGTCAATGTCCACCCACGTAAAACTCGGCGGGCTGACGGGCCGGTCCGCCCCGCCCCGCCCGAGTTATTTTCATGTGTAGCTTGTTATTTTGTTCCTAGATTTGTTAGACAAAAACTACATGAATAAAACATTAAACCTTTTAATACAAACTTTTAATTTTCAATCCATAGATACCGATACCTGTAAATATGTAACATTGCATGGTGCATTACAAGTTACAAACAACAATAATAAAAAAGAACATCTGAATGAAATCAACCAAGCAACGGTGAAAGAAAAAAATGTTAGGGCTTAATAAAATATATTATGTAAAATAATTAGAATTATATATATATACATATACAGGCTGGGCCGGGCCAGCCCCGCGGCTAAAATAGCTGCCCATACCCGTCCATCAAAATCCGGATCGGACCGGACTCAAACGGGTCAAACTCGTTGTCCGTACCCGTATTTTTCTCGGCGGGTTGGACGGGCCGGCCCGAATTTGCACAGTTCAGTTGTAGTGTACATTACGTTTCAAATTTCCGATTAGTGTAAGTTTTTAACAAAACTGTTTTTTTTAAAAAACTATTCCGTAGTTTACATTTGAAAAACAGAAAAATAATAACATAAAGGGAGAAGTCGAGTATGGCCCTCATTTCTCTTGAACGAGTCTGGATCTTGAACAACGCCATCTCCGTCGGAGACCCTTTGCGCCGCCATCCCGATACCACCAGCGCGTGCGCTCGATTTCACCTGAGCCGAAATCACTAGGATCTCCCACTCCTCATTCGTCTTCCTTCGCTTCCACCAGGGGCCGCCAGCCTCGCCACCGCCTTGCCGCCCTCGTTAGCCGCCGATCCCACTATCGCCACCGTCTTCCTTGTCCCGTGCCTAAACATCAGTCCCGACGGATTTAGGGAGAGTCGCCCAAAGCTACGCCGACAAGAAGCGAGACTGGAGAGGAAATTTGTCGCCACCCTGGCTGGAGACACCGCCTGCCGCTTGCTGTAGGGATCAAAGCCTCGTTGCCTTCCGCCGGAGTCGTCGCCGAGGAAGAAGACTGCCGCCGCTAGGAATCCTAATCGGGTCCTTTAACTTTTGTATAATTACGTAAAACCACCAAGACTTTTATTTACATTAAAAACCCATATTTTATTAACGGTACTTTTTTCCCCAAATTGGATAATTGCAGAAAATGACCCAGATTTTCTATTTGCGGAAAATACCCAGACTTTTGAAAGTTTACTATTTGTCTCGATTGGTTTAACTATAGATTTTGACCTTAGTTTATAAGTACGGGAAATGACCTATATTTTTATAGTTATAATTAATGTCCCAAGTTGTAGTAAATGGAGCTAAACTTGTGTAGTTTGCATTGTTTTGGTATCATATACATTGGAGACACATTTAGATGTGAAAATATTTTATTTGACATCTATGCGCGGGCGTTCTCCTAACCTTTGAGGTAAGGTCTCTTAATCCTTACTCAGAATCCGTTATCAATAACTTGTTTGTAGATTGTTTGTAGTGTTTGATTTGATTGATAATAGGTTATATGATAAGTATTGATAATAGGTATTTGAATGATGGTGACTTATTTTGGATTTATTATGGTAACTATGAGATTCGTTTTTTGAGGTAAGTCGTACTGATTTACTTAGTTTTCATCCTGTTTCGGATTAAATTTGTTGTTGATTGTGGGTTGAACATATTTTGGATATTTTACCTTTAATATTATTGTTTTAAATGATTTTGATCAAATTGTGTTAATCGTTGAACTTAATTGTTAAAGGAGGTTGATCTTACAGTGACAGTGGTTAGGGAGGTGTTATGGAATGATGGAAAGTGATTATGGAAAGTGTTACACATAGCGATGAAAGTGTGAGATGTGATTATTATGAGTATCTAGATAGGATGACATATGTGACGGTATAGACGATGATACACATGAATGTATGTATGGATGATAAGAAATGTTGACGGCAATTGAGGAAGATATAGTTTAATGGTTGCATGTGATGGAAGGGTATATGATATGATGAGAATTGTGATTCGTTATGGGATTGAGTAGTTGTCTTGTTAGTGATGAGAATTGAAGAAATTTAACATGTGTATGAAATGTTCTGAAATGTTAGTTATAATGTATAGTTGTGTTATCCTAGGTAGAAAGTAGTGTATGGTATTTTAGAGAGAGCTAACGAAGAGTTTGATTTGATTTGAGTTAGTAATTGATAAGTATTCTCATGATATTTTTGTTGATAGAGGTTTTTGGGAACGAGAATATTACGGTATTATTAGTTTTGAGATGAGTAGTTAAGTGGGTTATTTTGTTGTGTGATGATGATGTGTGAGTTGACTATCAAGATGTGTTGATGAATGATGTTGAGAAACCCATTCTGCAAGTTAGGGCGTGTTGCATTGAGTATATAGTTGGACTTTCTTGTTTTGAGATCGTTTTTAAACTTAAATACTTATGGTTTTAATTTATTTTACATTTTACAACCACCGGTACGGTCATGGGCATGGTGACCTCGATGAGAGAGTGATATCCCAAGTATGATTGTGCGACGTGGTGTGAGCTCTTTCATATATAAAAACGTGCATACATGTTTTGGACGGTATCCAAGTAGGATCCGAGCCGGGTAAAGAAGATGGATAATTTCAAAATGGGAGATGTGATTACAAATCTTCGTAACCATTAGTACGCCGGATGGGCACATGCGGACTAGAGATAACGTTATTTTACCTCGCGTTGCCTTTATATGAGAGATGATACATTGATTGCATTGCATATCTTCATAACATCATAATCATTATCATAAAATGCATTATCATTTATTTGACTAGTTGTTGATGTTTATAGTAGTTATGTCATAGTATGATAATGTTAGAAAGTTATATAGTTTGACTTGATGAAACGCGGTCTCATGCATTCCTGGTTTGAGGTAGATTATTTGTGATATCTATATGTGATGAACTTGATTGTATATTATTAGTTTTTTGCTTTCACGTTCCTCATATGATACGTACAAATTTGATCTGATTCTTGAGCTTCAGTTCTAACTTTGAGAGGCTAGCTAATAGTTTTATTAGGACAACTTTCAGGTTCTAGGTATGTTCCCAATGAACTTCTCGGAGTTGGCAAATAGCTGGACCTTGTGTACCTTAGGTTTTTGGGAAGGTTGTGTACTTGTTAGCCTTTGTCTTTTATTGCTTTTTAGTTGATCGTTAAGGTTGTTTTGGAGTTAGTTTGATCTCGACAATCACCTGAAATTCATTTTCGTTCATTCATTGTCTTCACCGATTATAACCACGTTATAGTTTACGTTAATTTGCTTTTCAAGCTATTTGAGCAAATCCGTTGTGTGTTAATGGTTAAGTGACAAAATTCTCTAACCAAAGTGTTCAAATAAAAATGTATTATTTATTGTGTTTTCTCTCTGTTATAATGTAATAGTTGATTAACTTGGTTCATGATCCAAACCTTTTTAGCCAAAATTTCAAAAAGTATTTTTGTGTGGTCTTTACATGATTTGAAACTTTTTTATTTTAAAATTTAAATAGTACAAATATAAAAAATAGAAACATATATTGCATACAAAAATATTTCATCCATAAAATATTATCATATATTGATAAGAGATTGTGAATATAAGATTTATCATCAAGCCATGCAATATGAGAGTAATGATACGTCTATATATAATTATTATTTATCTTATTTTTAGCTCTTAAATTTTATTACGCGCTTGTTTTATAAAATCATTCGATCGGATTCCTATAGCAACAACAACTCTTATTATCCTTCTCACATTTGGCATATTCACGACGGTTTCTGTGACACAATTTAGTACATTTATCTATGTCACATGGATCTCTGCTAAAGCAGATTTTTTAGGCGCTGGAGGTCGACCGTCACCTGAAAATCCATTTGTTCATTTATTATTGATAAAGTTTAGTAAACAAAAATAAAATAAAAACTATCCAATTAACCAAAAAAAAGTATAAAAATCACTCATGCAAAGGTTTCTTTTGAAATTAAATTTTTTGATACAAAATAACAACACACATATATTAAAAGGTCGTTGGTATCATATGTGAAAAACACTTACATTTTGAAGAGATAGCTACGAAAATTAGAACGATAAGAGAGAGGGTTATACATGTACTCTTCATTGTTTATGCAATAAGATAACTTTATTTGAATTTTGTGTTTTTTTTTTTTGAAACAAAAGTTATACTTGGTTTCCAGTTATGATTTGAGAGGTTTGTTCTAGAAATACATTATATTTATACTTGAGAATGTATTTGTCATGCATGCATCATAAGTTAGTTATTTAATGTTTGAAATGAATTACTAAGTTAATTTTATTTCTAAAAGTTTATAATTAGAAGGATATCGAATTTAGTTTATGTTTTTATCACTCATGCATGCATCATCAGTAATAAGGTGGACTAGGAAAAAATAAGAAATGTATTTACAACAACGGCAAGTTCGAAACTTTATAACCTATGCAAGTTTGACATTTATACTAGTTGTCCGTTTCGTTTATGTATGAGTTTTATTTAGAAGAAAAATATATAATTTTAGAAAATTATATATTTTTGTAATAAAATGTTTTTTTTTAATCTTGTATACTAGTTGGAACGCCCGTACTGCGCACGCGTCATAAATTATATCGGGAAATAATCTTTCTACAGAAAATCGAAAAACGGCCATTTAGTAATAAATTCTTGTCTATAACAAATTAACAATACATTTTATTTGTCTATCAAAAACTCCAAAGTATTTATAAATTACAAACAAGTAAACAATTTCCGCACAAACAAAAGGTTAAATCAATACAAGATTTGCAGTTCTAGTCCTACCAGATCAAGTTCTAGCTTTCTTCTCTAGGCTCACAGTCTCTAGCACCAATAGACTCAAGAGGGAACTTTAACGTGGATCACCATCTAAATCTACAATGGCTTCACAGATCCAACTCAATGTGACATGAGCCCGTAACTTACAACAAAGATTAAACCAAAAAAAAAAACCCAAAACTAATGAGAATTCAATCAAAAGTTGTTGAACTTAACCAATTTATACACAAATTTCAATATATCTATGAAATAATTGTTGAAACTCACTGTTGTCTTAATAACACCCTAAAGTATAGCAAATAATTTTTGAAACTCAATTGTTATCTATACGAATGTGATTGAAGGGACAAAAACTAACCTGTGAAGTCTTGATTGATGGACTCTTTCCTTCCACCAAGTACCTGAAAACCACGGCAAATTATCAATATAATGTCTCATTAAATATATCTATTTTGAATTCTAGAGTAAAAGTTTTTTAAAACAGAATAGTAGCAGAAGAGCCTGAAAGGAAATGTAGAGTACCTGCTCCACTAAGGTTGACCTAATCCCAACTCCAAACCAAACCAACAAGGCCGCCATACATTCCTCGATTAAACCTTTCTGAAATAGTCACAGCTAAACTGAGGCGAAAGCAAAAACGAATCAAAGCGACCTGGGTATATCCAAAGTAAATAATCGGAGGGTATTACTAAATCAACACTAAATAGCACAATAATTCAGAACAAGCCATTGATAAGCTAGAATCCAAATGTCAACGATCAAAAAAATTATGGTACGTTGGAGTTATTTGTGTTTGTTAAATCGCATGTAGGCGAAATATACTTCTTGTCGCAAGGTTCTATAGTAAGATTGTTGTCAGTATAACGGATGAGACCCACTATGTGGTCCATAGCCTCATGACGTATTAAAGCCTCACCACCAACGTCCATTTTACTCCTTTAACACCCCAAATTCTGAGAACCGAACCCAAATTCTGAGAACCGGAATGCTACTGGTTACCTCACATACTAAACTTAGATTTTTTTATTGATTATTTTTTTTTTGCCATGCCCCTTAGTTTTCACCTTTGATTATCCTCATTTTACATGTGCATGTGGTTAATAAAGAAGATATTAAAACTATTTTTATATGGTATGATGATCAACGTCTTCGATTTGGATTTTGGGACGGTATTATGTTCACGACAAAATATATATTAAACATATTTATTTTACTTTTTTTAAAAAAAAGTTTTTACGATGGAATAATACCTAATAGGTCATAGATTAAATGTATGTTACGATTATGCATATAAGATAATAAGATAATACATTTGGTTTATGTTGGAAGCACCACAGGCCCAAAGATGAAATTTTATAGCAAAAATTAAAAATTACAAATAACTAAGGTACATTTTTTTTTACATTTTTCCAATTCAACCTTCGCCTTTTCTCACTTCATGCTTCTTCTTCAATTTTATAAGGGGAAATTCATAATATATGAATCACGATTGGATTCTTATAATGACAAAATTAAAATAAAGGCGATCCCTGCAACACAATATGTCCAAAAAATAACATAAAAAAACCAAAAACAGTAACCAAGACACTCTAGGGGTAAATGAAACCCAACTGGACGATAATAGAAGGGAGATGCCCATGGACACAATGTAATAATCGTGTCATCTGTGTATATATAGTCGTCCCTTGAAAAATCGATGATCCAAACGGTGTCTTGAGTTTCGATGAAACAATAATATAAGTTCGGCTTCGAAGAAGCCGGAACAAATACGAAAATATTTTTGTAGACCCGCATGATTTGTTTGAAAAATATAGGAATAGGAGAAGTGTGTCCGTTTTTGTTGCCTATTAAAAGCCACACATCCATTCCCTCACTAGTATCTTTGTGATCCTCTAAGATGTCATATTTTATCAAGTCTCCGTGATCCAAACCAAACAATATGCGATGATGATGAATGTAATTGGGAAACGTAATGTAGTTCAAGTGGTGAGGGTTATCATATGGATCATAAGCTAGCAAAGTTTGTGTCCACGATACATACCAATATAAGATACCCCTTGTTAGTAGATGCATATGGTGATAAACTACCCCAAAACCTTTGAGAGCTGATTAGTTCTTTATAGGTCCATCTCCCTTTATCCGAAGAGAATGTCATTACGGTTATTACGAAGGAATTTTGGATTATCCGGATGAAGCCCTTTGATTCCAATAATGACAACCTTGTACGTAAGGTAGGTCGGATTCTCACATCCTAATGTGCCAACACGTGTGGCAATACCGAATATTTGATTAACATGAGTATCAAAATAACGAAAATATAAGGGATTGGAGACACGGAGAACTATCTTCTCCCAAGTTCCGTTTGGCTGACCTAGGGTGACATAAACGAGAGAGTATCAATCCTTGACTTGAATCTATATAATAGTATTCATTTTCTTTCCAAATACTTGGATCGTGCATATATTCATCCTTCCAAAGGCGCCACGATGAGGGTGGCATTGCACTAGTACGTGCTCTTTGTAAATAGAAATGGCCAAACATTGGATTCATTACCATGGAATTCAATTGCTTTGAGACACAACTACATCTGAAGAGTAGTTTGATGTGGAATCTCACTAGAATTTCTTCCACAATATGTTTTGGAAGATCGTCAATGGAGAGACCTACACCTACAGGAATTCTAATATATATAAGCTATACGAGATAATTAAGTGACTAGAAGATTAATTAAAATCATGCAACTTACAATGTGACTTGGTGGGAGTGTTAATTGGTTGCATCATTTTGTCTTTGCATAATCTATCTACGAAGAAGGTTTAAGTAGAGAATTAAACCCATAACTATACTCCTAAAGCTTCTCCCGGAGATGTGCACAAATATACAACGGTTTACTCATTTTCCTCCTCCTAAATTCATATTAATTAAATTCATAATATTTAGAAATTTTAGAAATTTCAATCAACCAAATTTATGCTTCTTCCCTACTATTTATGAGAAATCCAAACCCTACATTATCTATTTCATATAAAATTAACTTTCACGTATTGATATTTGGCCTGATGCAATACAATGAATTGTCGATTAAGTTATCATCATTATAAATCTCAACCCCTACATTATATTTTCCCTCTTTTCCTTTTTCATTTTAATAAGTGTATGTCTTTCTCTAATTTAATTTTAGATTTTGATATGATGATCGTTGACTAGAACCTTTGTGATGTACAATGTGGATAGAGTTTGTTTATGGTTTGTACAATGATGGATTATGTTGTATTTTATATTTGGTTTGAAATAGCTTGAAATCCAAATGGTTGGTTTGGAATGAATATAGGCTAGAACCTTCTAAGCTAACGACCTGAGTTGGAATTGAGACTTACCCACCCCCACCCGAGAGCGGAGAGAGCTCGTTGGGGGAGCTCTTTGCTAATCGAGGGCTTCACTTCCGATTTCGCTATTTTTGATTCCCTGCTCTGGTTCAAAACTAGCTAGGCATCTTCCTCAGTCTCGTTAACCGATTCACTTTCACTCACCGTCTCGTTACCACGCTAGCTTGAATAGCCAGGCATTTTCCGCAAGTCGGAGAGAAGCGGCTCACAGAATGGCCGGTAAAAGAGAAGGTCTAGCCAGCCATCGGTATCGATGCGCGGTGATATTCCTTCTTGGATACAGAAGTAGATTGACAATAGTTAGATAATTCCCGAGAGTTACCCGGTAAGGGGTTACTTAATCCTTAGTTAGAGAATCCGGTTTGTATAGAATGTCCGTCCTAGATACCTTGAGACCTACCTGATAATAGGTAGTTAGAATTGGAACTAGATGATCTTGAGACTTACCCGGTAATAGATCATCACTTGAGAAACGTTCATCCTATAACTTTTCTACCATAGCTTTACGAGTTGTCCTAAGTCTAGTTTTCATAACAATGATCTTGAACCCTTGAAATTCATTCTTCCATATATTTGATTATCCTTTGTTTGTTTTATTAAATTGTTTTTAATTGAACCACCATATCGTGTGTTGTAAACTTGTGAATTGAACCACCATAGTCCTTGTGTTCGACCTTTGAATACTTACTCTACTTCGTACGATTCATACATTGTGGGTTCACTACTTATTAGGTGATTATTACAATTATAAATTTTAAAACAAGCATATCGTGTGTTTGTAAACTTGTGAATTTTTATCATTATTGATATCGATTTATATAAGGTCATAATTCTAGCGAACATCTTCTTAACAATTGACTTATATAATAACATATAATACCTCATCTAAAAAGCACTGATATCGAGTTAGCTCTTTCTTCACCTTGATTTCGTGAGTTATTTTCTTTATCATCAATTTATTCGTTGTCTATTAAACACCACACTTTCATTATTGGACTATTTTCATGATAACGTAAGTTGCCATATTTTATCAAGTCTTTGTGACCTAAGTCAATAAATATGCTTTCATAGTCATAAATACTAACGGTTATCACACAACAAAATGTGGTTCAAGTGGTCAAGATCATCATAAGGATCATAACTTAGCATAGTTCTTGTATGCCAAAAATACCATTGTAATACCCTTGCTACTAGATGCATCGGATGGGCGACGACCTCATGACCTTTAAGATTTGAATCGTGAAAACCAAATGAAAAATATAATAGTTGTTTGGTAAGGGTATATTTGTGGGGACATGCGATGACCCTCACGTCATATCTGACCCAACAAAATCTGCATCTCGGCGGGATTGAAGACTTCAAGACGTGAACTGGCAAATCTCGGGTCCCCAACACAAAATCTCGGGGCGAGATCGGGATTGGGGGGGCGAGATATATTTTCCCTCTGGATCGTCTCTGTTTGCAATCTCGGGTGGGGATCCTCAAATCTCAGGCCGAGATTTTCTTTCTGGAATGGATGCCTGCTTCAAATTTCGGTTGAGGTGCTCAAATCTCTGGCCGAGATTAGTCCCGAGATTACTCTCAGTCGGTGAAATCTCGCCAAGTTGATCGATTCAATCTGAATCTCGGCTGAGATTACAACAGCTTGGCCGAGATCTCATGAGTCTTCTTCTTCTTTTGTGAGACCTTCAAGTGTAGCTTTGGGGTCGATGGAAAGGGCACTCAATGCTCGGATTTCCTTGTTGCACACCTTCTTCGGTTGAGCCTCTTCCCTACGAGCAAAGGTGCTCTCAAGCTTGTCCAATTTCCCATTATTCGTTCGTACAACTGGTCAAATTGTTCCTCAAGAGATTGTTGCAGAGGTTGCATTTGAGGTCATGGGGTGTGTGAGCTTGGCCAAAAGGATTGAAAGTTAAAGCGCTAAGCTTCCCCAAAGAGTTGAGCTCATCATTCACAACCTTCTCTTGTTGTCTTGCCTTCCATCCCCCATATTCCCGGGCACTGTTCTAAAGCCTAATCTGCACCAAAGCTTCATCAAGTTCTGCTTGGAGATTTCTTAAATCCATCTTGACGAACCCGGAAAATACAAAGACATAAAGAAACAAGATCAAAAGCAAAAGAAAGACCCGCACTATAAATAATCAAAGTAATGCAAATTAAACTAAAACCAAGTCCCCGGCAACGGCGCCAAAAACTTGTTCGCTAAATTATGACCTTATAAATCAATATCAATAATGATAAAAATTCACAAGTTCACAACACACGATATGCTTTAAATTTATATTTGTAAATAATCACTCAATTAGTAGCGAACCCACAGTGTATGTATCGTAAGAAGTAGAGCAAGTATTCCAAGGTCGAACACAAGGACTATGGTGATTCAATTTGCAAGGAATGATCAAACATAGTGTAAATCTAAACTAAGAAATAAGGAAAGAGTAAGGGAAAGAATATTTATGTTTTCGGAAAGGTTTTTGGGTTGTTTGTAATTGAATATCCAATTCGATCAAAAACAATTTATAAAACAAGCAAACAAAGGAAAATGATATCAAATTATATGAATAATGGATTCCAAGGGTTCAAGATCATTGTTTATGACAACTGGACTCAGGACAACTCGCAAAACTAAGGTAAGAAAAAGCTACAGGGATGAACGTTTCTCAGTGATGATCTATTACCGGGTAAGTCGCAAGCATCTAATTGCAATCCTAATTACCTATCACCGGGTAAGTCTCAAGGTATCTAGGCGGAAATTCTGCACAAACCGGATTCTCTAACTAAGGACTAAGTAACCCCTTACCGGGTAAGTCTCGGGAATTACCTAACTCGGGTAGTAATCTGGCACATTTAATTCAATAGAGGTTTTCACCTCCATTCCCTATGGGCAATCTACTTATGTATCCAAGAAGGAAAATCACCAGGTAAGTCTCAATTCCAACTCAGGTTGCTAGCTTAGAAGGTTCTAACCTAGATTCATTCCAAACCAACCATTAGGGTTTCAAGCAAATCAAACCAATTCTATCATACAACCTAATCCATCATAGTCCAAGCAATAAACAAATCACTATCCACTTAGAATCACAAAGGTTCTAGCCAACAATCATCGTATCAAAATCTGAAATCAAATTAAAGAAAGACATACACTTATTACAAAAGAGGGAAAAGAAACGAACTCATAAATAATGACTTGAAATCCAACAAATGAAATAAAATTTCGATCACAAAACATATCCGAACAATAACTGACAATAAAGTCTAAGACAATGATAACACGATTCATGATTTCCTGGATATTCCTTCTTTAATCTAGGAAAGACGTGCACAAAAAGATGTACATACTCATATAACTTGGCATGAACGTGAAGGAATATAGAAGTATGATATCATTATCTTTCCTGGATATCTATTATTTGCATGTTTACTCCTATTCAATTTTCTCTAATTTTATGGCAACTTTAATTCATTATCTTGTATTATTTACAAGTGAGGTCTATATTTCTAGCACTTCGGCCACAACTATATTTGATGTTGCAAAAATTCCTCAATTTGCAGATTTCAAAAACCGTATAAAGCATACATAAATATAAAGTTGTCAAAGTTGTCTAAAGACATGATGGCATACCTTATTTTTACATTTTCTTGTGTCACCCCATACAAATGTATCACGTCTTGTGATAAAGTGATCAGTTTTCCACAAACAAGATGCAACAATTTTATTTTGGTTCATCATACAATTAAACGATTTATAAATAAAGTATAGAGTATTTATTAAAAGTACTAAAAATGCATATTATCAATTTTTATTTCACTGTTTTGTAAAAAAACGGGTTCAAATTACAGCTAGATGTTGAAGACATCACTACAAAAGTTGTTATCATTATTTGATGATTCAGTCGAAAAATTAGTGAACATGAAAGATGAAAAACTAATGGAAGAAACCCTAGTAATATCGAAATATATTTTGGTAAAAAAGCTAATAATATTTCTTAACTTAACAGATGGAATGAGCCTGGCTTTAAGCTTCATTGTCTTCAATTCGTTGAGTGTGGAATTATGGATTGTGGTAGAATATGCACACGATATGAACAACTTTGATTCTAAATTAGGGATTGATACGTTCTTTTCTTTTGCTTTTTTTTTTGGTTCCTTTTTCTTGTAGAAGTATATATAATTCTTAAAATTTAGTTTAACCAACCTTGGTAAAGAATGATTAATTTCATAAAAGCCTATAAAGGTTAGGCTTTTAGAACATATAAAAAATATAGATGTTAAATAAGTAAAAGATCTAATTTATAACATAAACTTAAATATTATTACACAATTATTATTTATAATTTGATAACAATATAATTAGAATTAATTATAACTGATAAATTTATATTGATTACAAATATAGAAAATAATAAAATATTAAATAAAAATGTTGCAAATAATATTGACTTTCTAGTTTTAATAAAAATATGGTTTCACCAAATTAAGGAGAAGAATATTTGTGCATTTTTAGTGAGATATTATATCCGGTTATATTTTTTAGGAATTTTAATCACATTTCAAAACATCGGGATTTTAATTGATGTGATGCAACAAGAATACACTGTCAAACTTGTCAATATTACAACTCTCTTTCTTTCAAAGGGGCAAACTGAAATCAAATGCAAAGGTGAAAACCTGCGGCAAAATCGAAAACCTCGGCATTCAATTTCAGTGAAGTTCATATTCAAAGGAAACCAATCTGTGAGAAAATCAACAAGTGTACACTGGGTGCACCATGGATCCCTGATATCTATTTGGTTTTACCATTCAGATCTTCCCCTTGGTACTGAGCTGAACAACGCCGCCATAGCAGTAATGAATCTGAATCCAAAATCTGGAAGAATCGTTTGCAGTAAATATGTTCAAAGTTGGGTCTCTCTATATCGGTGGCTGCCATGTTCCCGGTCTGAAGGAAGGGCCGGAACCAGTTGGCTCAGAAGTGCTGCAATTGATAACACGGAATTAGCAGTCAACGACTCAACATGGTAAAACATAGAAATCAGTTAAAGAATTTAAAAAACAAGAGTTTCAGGTTTAGTTAATAATAAGTCCCACTGTGAAAAGTTTTATGAATTTGATACATTTCAAATAAATTTTATATCAGTGTATATACAGAAGAATAAAAAATAATACATAATCTAGAGGATTGAGACTACATCAACTAAGACCTGTTTGGTATCCATATCTGGATTTCAATATATCAGATATCGATACTTCTAGTTTTTGGATTGTATTGAAATTGATATCCATATACTATATACCAAACATTAGGTATGAACTTTATTTTTATGATGAATTCTCATATCTGACATCTAGATATGGACACCAAACAGACCCTAAAGAACCAAAAAAAATCAAACTTATAATATAGAAACTAAACTATTATTTCCTATAAAAGGATCAAGGGTATACACTAGCACGGAGTGGGGCAATACAGTTAAGCTGAGGCATGAAAGTTAAAGTCACTGATGGGTGGCCAAAGTAAGGTGTTTTATTATAAAGTGTTAGTCCTAAGGTTTTAGATATCCGGGGATCTATTCTATAGAGGATTTTGCCTCTTTGGGCAAAGAGTTTGACAGGTCTGCTAGTGTACCTGTGTTTTAAATTCTCAGTGATAGTGTGCTTCTGCTTGCTCTTGCTCCTAACTCCATATTATTAATGCTTGGAATCGGGTTTCTAAGTTTGCAGTTTTAAGGAACCCACAAACTCTAAACAGCTTCAAAACCGCAAAAAAAATTACAGTGTAGTTTAATTCAGTTCAAAGTTATAGATAATCAACGCTACTTATCTGCACACTCAAATTTCAATACTTCCCAAGTTTGAAGTGATTCAGAGAGATTATAATCCCAAGCCTTCAAAATTATGGATAATCACCACTACTTATTTGCAAAAGGAAGTGAATATGCAACAGAATATACCGATCTGGTTCTTCTTGAGGTGAAACTGTGTTTCTCTGTATCCTCAGTCCTGTGCAATAAAAGTCAATTTAATGAACTGTTAGGGTTGTACGATAAGTAAAAAGTAGATGGTCTCTGTAAGAAGGGATTGTGAGATAAATTTCAGGATGTCTTCCTAAATCGTAAAGTTCCAAATTCAAACAGAAGTTGAACAATTTGATGCTTTCAGGCTTGGTTTAGAGACAATGCATTACATATAAGACATGTGTGTTTTCTCCACTATGATGAAAAGATAACGTAAATTCGGTCAGGAAATATGGTGCTAAAGGTTCAGGATTTTCAATCCTACAATTTGTTAATTATAGATTTATAGAGTTTGCATCTGGTTCACATTGACAAGAAAATCCATTAGTTAGTTTTAACTTTTATCTATGTCTAATTCAATATATATTGCAATGAAGTAGGCAAATTTTATGCCAGATATGCATTTAAATAAGCCTCAACGACGCATCATTATATCAATGCATAACCAAGTCACCTCTTCATCACCTCACCTTGCAATCCCAGGTCCAGCTACTTCAGATCCATCTTCATGTCTCACACTTGAGGCTGTGGAAAATTGTAAAGTTCAAGTCATTCAACATATTAGAGAGGTCGGTCTTGAAGGTTAAATGAATCATACCATGCATGCTTTTACATATCAGTATACAGATTAAAGGATGCAGTAGAAACAGGTTAATCAAGATTTAAGAATCACTATTTTTTAGACAACTGTGATAAAAAAATAATATATTATTCAATGAGAATCCTGGGAAGTTGATGAAAGATTCAAAATTAACAGGTATGTATGCAGTATGCTTACAAAAACAAATGCAGTTCAAACTCACTAACTTGTTATATCATAAAGAAAATAATATTGTCACATCATTTTGTGCATGTTTCCTCCATAAAATGTCATATATTAAGCACTTCTCCGTTTCTAACATATACAAGCTCAAGCAAGTACATAAAATTTGTCAAAGCAACATTTTTAAACCTTGTACCATCAAAAGAGGTTATACACTTTTAGGATAAAAAAAAAACAAAAACATGATCAAGGACGTGTAAAGCATGCTCAAAAGATCTTCAAAAAACTATAAATTACGTGATAACTAATTTGTGCAACCACAAGAAATTAGTTTATTTATCCATTATTAATCAGAGACATATTCTATGCTGGAGATGTAGTTTGCGTAGGGTATAAATGTAACCTTTTGAAGTGGTTGGAATGTGGCGAAGGAAGCTTTGTAAGTCTGGGGCTCCAACTTTACCTGTGAAAATGAGCACAGTGAGGTTAGTGATTTTCCTGTAAAGAAATTGTGATAGCCACATTTATTTCCTCTCCACTGACCAGCTGTCCTCTTAGCACCGGTACGCTCTTTAGCTTTTCTTTCCTCTTCCTCTTTCTTCAGACCTTCGTGATGAAGCATAAATGTGAATAATTTGTCATGTTTTGGCATTTTGCTATGTGGAATTAGTAATGAATAAGAAAAGAATCACATGTACTGCAAATCTTTTTTCAGTAAACACATGTTTATACTGAAACCCACTGATTTGCAGAAGTAATTCCTTTTACAACGCTAGAAAAGGAGATATCAAAGAGATGCAGATCAAGAAGGCATACGCTCAACATTTTGCCTAAAAATTCACGTCTTGCCTCAAGGTCAAGCATTTCCTGGAGATGAACAGACAATTATCAAATGAAAGAAATATAGTAAAGCATATAACAAGCACTCAAAAAGTTATTCCAATGAATCTGTATGTTCCTTTCACGTTATTTCACCATGAAGATGAGTGACATGATTTAAACGACGAAAGGAAACCTGGTTCCAGCTATTTTCCAGTCAGATAATCAAAAAGTTTCAAGACCACATAGGATTCATAATATCAGTGCAGTGCTGCTTGATTTTTTAAGCTTTGTTCTCCTACTAGGAAGTAGTGGAGGCAACTACTATTTGTTCATCAATCTCCTTGTGAGTTGTGACCATTGTTAGGACTCTTAAGCATAGAGTAACAGAAATGCAATACGTCATAAAAAGCTCAGATTTTAAACTATAGACAAGCAAAAGTTCTACAATAGCTTACTACTCATGTATAGCTAAAAAATCTACGGATTCTATTCCCAATGTTGGTTCTTCACATTACAAGTACTTCAGAATAATCAGAAGATATAAACAAATGTATAGCCTGCATGTTGATGCAAAAATTGGAGCTTTTTTGTGTCTGAGAAGTTGAAGTGGATTTAGACAGTAATAATAATTTGAAAGTAAAGAACGCGGGGAAGAAATAAGATAAAGAAATTAAAACTCATCTAAAATAATAATATTTCTAGTATGAGAAGCTGAAGTGGATCTAGATAGATAATAATACAAGTATATACAGTGATAGTTTACTACACCTCTGGAGTTGGAGCAGCTTTGCCCTTCATCAGCCAGCATATCCACTCCACTGCAGTAAAGACATTGAATGAAGTATATGTAAGTGAAGGTAAAGGCAAGTAACCAACTGCACTTTAAAGGACCCTCATATGTCAGCCATGAATATTCAGTAAACTAAGCAACAGATTTGCACAACTGAACTAACACAACGGTGAGTCTGTGACAGCGGGGATAACACTTGTCTATTATGCAACAACAAAATTGTGAATAGAAGAGTAATTCCAATATAAGTTACCTGGAACAGATGTTGGATCCTGTTCCGCTTTAAAAATGACCCATCTCTTCTCCTTTGCTAACAAAATGAAGAAACGGTCAGGATAGGAAGACAGAAGCGTAGAACTAATTGGTAAAATATCTTACAGAACTTCAAGTACTTCTGTTGTACAAGCATCCTTGAAAGCCATAAACTAATACATTTCTTTTTTTTTTATTGGAAAAGTATTTCTTTGAAGGGAATCACTCATTTGCACCATCAATCTTTTGTTAAGGTTGTTTACGATGACAAATGTTGAAATTGAAAACACTATAAAATCACTGGAATGAAGGGGGTCTAATACATCAATAACTGAGATATTAATATCCCAATCATCGAACTTTTGAATAATACACCCAGAGTAACTAAGGAAATAATAACCACTATTGTTTCACTTATTTCTATCATGATTGACAATAGTGCCAACATAAAACATTGCAGCACGTTGTTGTCCTAGACGGAAAGTTAAAACCAACTATCCAACCCATCAAATACAGTGTTTCTATCACTGTTATCTAGAAGAATCTGTAACCTGAAAGATTAACAAGGAGCAGTCACTGCTGAAAAATCTATTAGTATTTAAAGGAGTTTAGGTTACATAGCTTTCCAACAAAGCTTCTTTATAGTAATATGCATCATAAGCTTTCGTATCAATTTCAGATCAGATCAACCTATTATTATGGAAATGAACATAAAATAAATGAATGTAATAGGATTCACTTACAGAGGCCATCAATGACTTCAGTTCTGGTGAAGTAGCGATTCCCTGCCTTGTCTACACCCATCAACGTTCTATTGGTGAAGAAACCAGCAATTTTAGCAACGAACTTGGACATATTCCTCCACCGTTGAAAGTTCCAAAGTTGTTTAATGATATAATTAGTCTAACAATGCCCAATACATGTTGAATCTTAATCGAGCCACCCCAATTAACTTTTTCTCTCTGAATCGGTTTTTCCTTCAACCAATTCCTGAAAAAAAATTATCGAAAGAAAAGGCTGGAAATTCAAATCAAAAACAAAGGATGAAATCCCTAACATCTGAAATCAAACAATTCCAAACCATGGAGGAAAAAAAAAAGCCTTAACCTCGATCTCGACCAAACCTGAGAAGGTGAAACTCCAGTCAAACTTGAGAAGTATACTTGGCGAGGCTAGGTTTGAGTCTGGAGAGATGATTGTGTGCTGCGAATTAGGGTTTGTTTGCCAGTAGGATTAAGGAAACTGGACGTTGAGAAGAATAAAAGTTTGCGACCTGTAATGGAAGAGAGCTCTGATTGTTCAAGTTGAGACGAAGAGACCAGAGTCTAAGTCCGGCGTTCTTTGGATTGAACTTTAAAGTCAGAAAACGCAGCGTTTAGTTATTTGAAATCAATAATCCATTTTAAATGAAGAATAAAGTCATTCATTTCTAATAAAGAGAGAAATATTAATATACATTAAATATATTGTATGAATAATTTATACGGAATACTAAACAATATTACGTTTATTAAAACATTCCTTAACATGAATAATATTTAATCGAAGAATTTAATCAATTTATTGAAATTTCAAAGTAATCAACGTAACATATATAAAATGTTAAAATTGGAATTTAGATGGTTTAAGATAGAGCTCTCAAATCTACTATATATTATAACTAGTTTAGTTTCTTGTGCGATGATACGGGTATCATCCTAAACTTAATAGTTTTTTTTGTTCTCTTCATGCTTCTTCGCCAATGTTCTACGGAGGAATTCATCAGATATGAATCATGATCGGAATATATTATAATGACAAGATTAAAATAAAGACGAGTAATCTCCCTGTAACACAAAACACCCAACAAATAACGTAACATAGAAAAACCAGAAACCGTAACCAAGGCACTCCACAACCACAAGTAGAGAAACCAAACTCGACGATAATATAAGGGAGATGCACATGGACATAATGAAATGAATCGGGGATCCACATATATGCGTTCTTCGAAAAATCGATAATCCAAGCGGTGTTTTGTGTTTCATAGAAAGAATTATAAAAGTTTGGTTTCGAAGGAACCATAACAAACATGGTAGTATTTATGTAGACATCCCTCACAATTTGTTTGAAAAATATAGGCGTCGGAAGAGACACCATTCTCCATTGGCGTTGTCCAATAAACGCCACACTTTCATTCTCTCACCAGTATTTTCATGATCTTCTAAGTGTTAAAGATAAAATGTTTAGGGTTATTAATTGTAATTATGTTATTTGACCCTTGTACCCTTAAGGTATTTTCCCTTCATATATATAAGCGATACATGACGAGTTCTCCATGACGGGACTCTCGTGATGTTCATTGTCTTACATCGTTTTCAGAGTGCTTCTAAAAAAACCCTAACTTTTTAAGAATATATTTCATCCTGCCACCACACTCTTTGTCGCGCCCTAGCTATCGTCACCCCTTCCGCCACCAACGCCAGACGTTGATCCCGTCGATCCACCACATTTTCCGCCATATCCCTACACCACCACCATTCCCATGAAGCCTCGGAGTATACTGAGCCTGGATGATTATGGTTATGCCTGAAATTATTTCCCTGGTAATTCATGTTGAAGTTATTATTATAACATCTTTGTTTTTGATATCCTCTTTGGAAATTACTTCTATTCACAAAATTAGCATCCTCTTCTTTGGATGTTACTTGCACTTCAGCTTACTCATTTTTCACATTAGATGCAAATAATTCCTTTAAATTTTTAATTTCATTATATAAAGATTCAAACCTTGCATCATTCCGGGTATTTTCATTTGCCTCATACACTCCCGGTCTAGTCTTCTTCTCTTCAACTTTCCCGTGAGAGTACTTCTCTATAACTAAGGCTTGTTTCTCAACAAACTCCCAGGCCTCATCTTCTTCTTTATCATTGAAAGTACCTTCAGAAAGTGATTGCAGCTTGAATTGAGTATCCTCATCAAGTCCCTTGAAATAGATCTCTAGCAATTCAATCTTAGGGATCCCATGATGTGGACAATCAAGCAGTAAGTCCTTGAATCTCTCTCAAGACTTGAATAAACTCTCCTTATCATTCATAGCGAAGGCGTTTATTCTTCCTCTATGTTATGTAGTCTTGGAAGGTGGGAAGAACTTGGTGAGAAACTCCGTGGTCATCTCTTCCCAAGTGTCAATCCATCCATATGGTATAGATTGATACCAAGCTAGAGCTTTGTCCCTGAGAGAAAAAGAAAAACCTCTTAGCTTGTGATTATTACCTTCCATACAGGGCGGTCTCACCGTATCCATAAGAACCTCGTAGTTCATCAATTGTTGATGAAGAGACTCTGAATCCATCCCTCCAAACTGATTCTGGTAAATCATTTGGAGTACCTGCGGTCGCAATCCATGCTCATGGTTGCGGGATCTCCAAAGTTAACTCCAGGACGGTTTATCCTTTGGGCAGGATCCATGCGTTGTCCAAGTGTTTGTGGATGATCCACAATAGGCTCATATCGGACAGGCTTGAGAGGTGCAGCAGGTGGTGGTGGTGATGGTACAATACGTGGTGCATGAGGTGGAATGACGCGAGGTGCTTCATCTGGGACGTTCGGTTGCACGTTTACCCACAGGTTATGGAGCGGCTCTTCCTTCGTTCTGAAAACAAAGCATCTCTCTCATCTCAGCTCTAAGCTCCTCCATCATGCGTGTAGTGACTGCCTCTCTCTCTCTCTCGGCTTCTAGCTCTTCAGCGACACCTCTAAGCTCCGCTTCATAATCTCTCTCTTGAAACATCATAGATTCCTTCAAAGCTCTAAGTCTCTTTCTCAGTGTCTTCTCAGGTTCAAGGCCAAAAGGAACTAGTTCTTTTGAACTCCGAGTCCTTCGCATACACCGCGAAAAGTACCTAGTGTCCTGAAAATATCAAAGATAAACACAAAAGCGAGATCAAATGTACAAGAAAGACTTCTACTATAATCAATCAAATAACAAAAATCAACTAAATAGTTCCCGGCAACGGCGCCAAAAACTTGTTCGCTGGTTTTACCACTTATAAATTCCTATCAAAAGTGATAGAAACTCACATGATAGCAAAACGACGAGCCTGCTTTAAATGTATAGTTCCATGATATCTACTCAATGTAGCGAACCCACAATGTAGGGATCAGATGCAGCAATGAGCAAGTATTCCGGAGTCGATCTCACGGACTAAGTTAGATGATAGAATTGCTAATTGACCAGAAATAGTAAAGGTCTAGAAAATATAAGGAGGTTGGAAAAGGAGGGAAGAAGGATCGAAAGGTTTTGAAGGATGGCGTGGACTCACAATCAATTATAATGGATTGAAAGTCAAAGCAAACAAATAAAAAGAAAAATTCAGATGAGAGAAAAATATGTAGTTCCAAGGATTTTAGATCATCATTTATACACATGGACTCAAGATATATGAATTCTCACGCGGCATATATAATATTGAAACGCTTAGGATGAATGTTTCTTAACCTATGCTCTTTTACAGTGACGTCTCAAGAACATAAAGGTCTGCAGCCTAATACCTATAGCTTTCAAGGTAAAGAGGGAGAAATAAACAACAAACCTTATTCTTTCAATTAAGGAAATACAATAACCCTTTACAGTTACGTCTCAAGAATTATTGTCTCAAAGGAAGGAATAAAGGCACATTCAATCCAATAAAGGTCAAACCTTTATTACCTAGGAATAGGTTCTTTTATGTATTTAAATAGGAATATATTAGTTACGACTCAATTCCTACTTAGGTTAGGAGTTTAGATTGATTCTAAACCTGCAAAAAAAACAAACCTTTCCATAGGATTTAAAGCGATTTACACAACCTAAAAGTAAGAACAATTCAATCCATCATAGTCCAGTGTATAAACAAATCTCTATCTACCCTAGAGCCACAAAAGGTTTCTAGCCACTAAAATTCATGGCTAATATTGAATTCAAATAGGTAAAGGAAAGCAGTTGAATTGAATAAGAAAAGGGAAGGAAGAAAGTACCCAACTTTTATTGAATCTTAAAAACAAACTGTCTTTAACTTGCAAATCTCTGACAAACTCCAAATAAACTGCAAAGACTGCATCTTCCTCTAACTAATCTAACTCTAACAATGGTGAAAAGAATGGAGAATAAAGGCAGGAGAAGAATTCTCCTTACTCAAACCTAAACAAACTTTCTCTAACCTAACTGATCTCCAAACAGGCACACAAACGGACGAACGAGCACACCTTCATTAATTTCGGAACTCTACTTTTATAACCTAAAACCCGTCGAGAGACGTAAGCTGGGCTAAAAGTCCGAAATAAAATAAAGTCTGACGTTGAGGGAAGAAATCTCGGTCTGGATCTCGGCCGAGATAGGTCAGTGTCGGGACCGAGATAGGTCAGTGTCGGGACCGAGATTTCGACTTCGTACTTCAGCGTCGTGAGGATCTCGGTCAGTTCACCCGAGATCATGGCCGAGATAGGGGGCGAGGTTTTACAGCAGTAGCCTCCAACTCGACCGAGATATGTGGATCTCGGCCGAGATGCTTTTCTATCTCGGGCACTTTGTCTAGCTCGTACGCGTCCACTCCGAGGCTTTGTCCTCAAATGCATTGTTTTAGCTCCAAAACACGTCAACATACCTACAAAGTAACCAAAAGCGTGTGTAGACATCCATACTTGCAAAGTAACACTAAAGAAGCACAAAATACACAAACTATGGCTAAAACATGCATGCTGAAAGGGAAAAACTACCTATATGATCTACTAAACTAGGTCGATAAATTATGTTATCAACTTGTGTAGATTGATGTTTTGGGGTGAGAATGATATGGTGTTATGAGTTTTAAGACGAGTAGTTGAGTGGATGATTGTGTTGTGTGATGATGATGTAAGAGTTGGCTTATTTTTTGAAGAGTGAGCGTGAGATCGGAGTCGGATGGCCACAAAAAATTTATTAAAAAAGGATTAATTATGTTTATGATAATAGACATATTTGAATAGACTAATATTAAGTAGAGTGAAGTATTGAGATATATAGAAGTGATAAAAAGAGTAGATTTTAAGAAGAAAAGAAGAAGATGTAAGTGCTAAAAATTGCTAGTCTAGGAATTATGGAAATAACTTAAGCTAAGGATATTGCCCTATATACAAAGAATAGAGATTAGCGGGTAGTATAGGACAAAGTAATCAGCTGGAAATCCTCGTTGACGTCTTCACAGACCTAGGCCCTACAACGCCCTATTTTTTCCTTCCTCTCAAGTAGCTGGCACTTCCTTCGACTAAACCCTACAACACCCTTACCCACAACTTCGAGTCATTTAATCATTGCTTCAACATTCATAAACAACAACTTCTTCTTCTTTCCTGCTTGGTAAGGGTGTATTCATAAACAACTTCTTCTTCTTCTTCTTCTTCTTCTTCTTCTTCTTCCTCCTCCTGCTTGGTAAGGGTGTATCTGAGTATACAGTTACCCAAAATCCAGTTAACTTGCTCAATCGAACCCAGGATCCAGTTATCTGCTCCCTCATGCTTGCTCTCGTGAGTCCCCTTATGATTCTGCAAAGTTTTCCCAGATATTTGTTTTATAATTTCATTTCTTCTAATTTTTATACTTAGGAATGAAGTTAAGTATGGAAAAGGATGCAACTTTCGGGATATATAAAGGATTTTAGGGATGGCTAGCTAAGAGTTGGTTTGAGCTTATATCTTTTGATTTTTTATACAAAGTATAGAGATTAACGGGTAGTATAGGACAAAGTAACCAGCTGGAAATTCTCGTTGACGTCTTCACAGACCTAGGCCCTGCAACGCCCTATTTTTTCCTTCCTCTCACGTAGTTGGCACTTCCTTCGACTAAACCCTACAACACCCTTACCCACAACTTCGAGCCATTTCCTCATTGCTTCAACATCCATAAACAACAGCTTCTTCTTCTTCTTCTTTCCTGCTTGGTAAGGGTGTATCCATAAACAACTTCTTCTTCTTCTTCTTCTTGGTAAGGGTGTATGTGAGTATATTGTTACCCAGAATCCAGTTAACTTGCTCAATCGAACCCAGGATCCAGTTATCCGCTTCCTCCTTCTTGCTCTCGTGAGTCCCCTTAGGATTTTGTAAAGTTTGCCCATATACCTATTTTATAATTTCATTTCTTCTAATTTTTATACTTAGGAATGAAGTTAAGTATGGAAAATGATGCAACTTTCGGGATTTATAAAGGATTTTAGGGACGGCTAGCTAAGAGTTGGTTTGAGCTTATATCTTTTGATTCTTTATACAAAGAATAGAGATTCACGGGTAGTATAGGACAAAGTAACCAGCTGGAAATCCTCGTTGACGTCTTCACAGACCTAGGCCCTGCAACGCCCTATTGTTTCCTTCCTCTCACGTACCTGACACTTTCTTCGACTAAACCCTACAACACCCTTACCCACAACTTCGATCCATTTAATCATTGCTTCAACATCCATAAACAACAACTTCTTCTTCTTCTTCTTTCCTGCTTGGTAAAGGTGTATCCATAAACAACTTCTTCTTCTTCTTCTTCTTCTTCTTCTTCTTCTTCCTCCTCCTGCTTGGTAAGGGTGTATCTGAGTATATTGTTACCCAGAATCAAGTTAACTTGTTCAATCGAACCCAGGATCTAGTTATCCGCTCCCTCCTACTTGCTCTCGTGAGTCCCCTTATGATTCTGCAAAGTTTTTCCATAATCTGTTTTATAATTTTATTTCTTCTAATTTTTACACTTAGGAATGTAGTTAAGTATGAAAAAGGATGCAACTTTCGGGATTTATAAAGGATTTTAGGGACGGCTAGCTAAGAGTTGGTTTGAGCTTATATCTTTTGATTCTTTATACTAAGAATAGAGATTAACAGGTAGTATAGGACAAAGTAACCAACTGGAAATCCTCGTTGACGTTTTCACATACCTAGGCCCTGCAACGCCCTATTTTTTCCTTCCTCACACGTAGTTGGCACTTCCTTCGACTAAACCCTACAACACCCTTACCCACAACTTCGAGCCATTTCCTTATTGCTTCAACATCCATAAACAACAGCTTCTTCTTATTCTTCCCTGCTTGGTAAGGGTGTATCCATAAACAACAACTTCTTCTTCATCTTCTTCTTCTTCTTGCTTGGTAAGGGTGTATCTGAGTATATTGTTACCCAGAATTCAGTTAACTTGCTCAGTCGAACTCATAATCCAGTTATCCGCTCCCTTCTACTTGCTCTCGTGAGTCCCCTTATTATTCTGCGAAGTTTGCCACATATATGTTTTATAATTTCATTAATTTCTTCTAATTTTTATACTTAGGAATGAAGTTAAATATGGAAAAGGATGCAACTTTCGGGATTTATAAAGGATTTTAGGACGGCTAGCTAAGAGTTGGTTTGAGCTTATATCTTTTGATTCATTATACAAAGAATAGAGATTAACGGGTAGTATAGGACAAAGTAACTAGCTGGAAATCCTCGTTGACGTCTTCACCGACCTAGGCCCTGCAACGCCCTATTGTTTTCCTTCCTCTCACGTAGCTGGCACTTCCTTCGACTAAACCCTACAACACCCTTACCCACAACTTCGAGCCATTCCTCATTGCTTCAACATCCATAAACAACAACTTCTTCTTCTTCTTCTTTCCTGCTTGGTAAGAGTGTATCCACAAACATCTTCTTCTTCTTCTTCTTCTTGGTAAGGGTGTATGTGAGTATATTGTTACCCAGAATCCAGTTAACTTGCTCAATCGAACCCAGGATCCAGTTATCCGCTCCCTCCTGCTTGCTCTCGTGAGTCCCCTTATGATTCTGCAAAGTTTGCCTAGATATCTATTTTATAATTTCATTTCTTCTAATTTTTATACTTAGGAATGAAGTTAAGTATGGAAAAGAATACAACTTTCGGGATTTATAAAGGATTTTAGTGCGGCTAGCTAAGAGTTGGTTTGAGCTTATATCTTTTGGTTCTTTTTTCTCTTGATGATTTTTTACTTCTTTAATGCTATTTTTTTTTATGTGTTTCTTGGTGGCACAACCTTCAGATCATTGTTTTGACAGATTTTGTGTGCTTCCACCGATTTACTCCATTCCTCAATCATGCCTGCGGCTAAGGTAATTTATCTCCCAATTTTATGTCATTTTTTAAATATAACTTTCAATCTTACCTCTAATTTATCTCCCAATTGAGGAAATCAAGCCATTTCTTATTCCTCATCAATTGACGAGGTCGAGAGAAGGAAGAGCGCAAAAATTGATGAGGAAATTAATCAAAGAGAAGAGACGAGGTCGAGAGAAGAGAAGACAGAAGACTGGAATCATCAATGACTAGTGAGAAGAGAGAGCGGAAAAAAAGAGAGGAAAGTGAACCAAAAAAAAGACAGTAGTATTATATACCTACATATTTAATTAAAAGTATAAATTTTAGGTACACACTTTGTACCATAATAAAATAAGTGCATTAGGACCTCAAATCTCTCAAAATTATAAGAGATTAAATTTCCTTTTATCAAAGGTTATATTTTGAATTTGTTTTCATATAAGCTATTTTAATAATTCAATCTATAATCTCCGTCCACTGTCAAACGCATATACAAAATAATTTCATCTAAATAATCTAAAGTAACCTGCTATAATCTCATACAAACTTAACCCATGTATGGTTCATTTTTTTATTTTTGAAGAATTGTGTTATTTCTCATAGGTGATTGTTATTTTGGCTTAGTTATAAAGCCCTCTTGAGATTTAACATATTAAAAACATCACAACCCATCAAAGCACCAAAACACTATATTTTGGACTATAGATGAGATTACGGTAAGTACACTTGGTTTAGGTTGGAACAAACACAACTAAGTCTACGATGAACATATTTAGCCAAAATGAATTCCAAATAATTAAGATCCAAAATCAAAATATTACAAATCTTGTAAATTTAAATCCATATAAAATCAATTTTTTTAAAAAAAAAAACTCAAAAAAACAAAAACCGGTTCAGCTTACACTTATCCCATCCAAGTTTTACATATTTTCACATTCTTCACTTTTTCTCTTCATGCTTCTGCTTCTCCTCCTCAACCAAACCCGGTTCAGCTTCTTTCTTCGGTACGATCTTCGTCGTTTCAATTGCAGTCACTTCTTTGGTTTCAAGAGTAGTCTCTGAAGAAGTTGGCCCTTCTTCTGTAACCTTAGCTTCAGTCTGTACGTAAGAAATGACATTTACAATATAAGTTTAATTATCTCATACAAGATAATAATATATAAAAACCAAACCCTAATTTTAAAAAACAGCATTTTTAGATCAAATCTACAAAACACATTAGAATTATAGATATTGATTGATATCCAACTATCCAAGATCATGCATATCCACATATCACATATGTTCTACAAAGTAAATGTAATGACAGCTCAATACGACCTTCTCTTGTATAACGTACTAGCCACAAACTAAAGACGGGTCTAATTCGGGTCGGCCCGCAAGCCCATCCAACTTATTATTTCCAACATGTTACTATGGCCCACGGCCCCAGTAATTATAATTCGGGTACAGACCTAGTTGGCATTTGCCCAGATGTTAGGATCATGAGACGAATAGAGGTTACCGCTCAAATACCATGTCAAAGTCCGATACATACGAACCGTATAACGAAAGTAGTGTACATACGAACACACATGCGCGTTAGGTCTAACATCTAAACCCAACGGGATTTCACCCTAATACAAATTTGCAATATGAGGAGGAGTCCACCGACATTATATGCTAGACTAAAATTTATTATCTCCAATAGTAAATAAGTTAAATGTGTAATTTTACAAATATTTACTTTACTAATCCAGTTTAAATCCGTAAAAAGACTAAAAATGTACGATAGACTTCATCCGGAGCTAACCCGAGTCGATTCTTAGACGGGTCTAATCGCCATAAATCCAATTGCATATCGTGAGACATTCATGTCAATTAAATGCTCGAAAGACGCATAAGTATTAAGCAAAGATGCATGGTACAGAATTATACACGAACATAGACTATTTTGATGGTTGACGTACGTGTCTAAGTATATGACATTTTAGGGAAACAAAATAGAGACAAAGAGGACCCATAATATAAGTAGATTGGTAAGTCACAATTCTATATAGTAAGTTGTAATAATATATCTATGCATAGGACCACGGACCACCAAACAATGACATTTTTGGTTGTCGATCATTGTGTTTTCACACATGTTTTCTACTTTTCTTTTTGAGTTAGAGTAAAATAAATAAATTAAAAACAGTAATTCATTTATTTATGAATATATAAGGTATTAGATCAAACTCGATACTTATGGTTGATAATAAAATTAAGTTAATTTGATGAGGCATTCTTGAATTATAATCAATTTCAAGTGATAATGTGAATCTTGGGTTTCTTATATAAATTTACAAGGTGTCCTTGAGTTAATTTATAAAAAAAAAATTAATTGTCATTTTTGTTAATTATGAACAAAAAAGACTATTAGTAGTTGCTAAATGAAAACAACGACTCGACTCAACAACCCATACCGCCAACTTTACCGGAAACCAGTCGAGCAATATATTCATCAATTTAACATTTCTTACATTATGTGTTTATTTTTGTTCAACAAAATCCTTCATTTTTTTTTTCTTTTAATTTTGTTCCTTATTACTTGTTATGATCATAAATAAATTACTTTTTAGCATGAAAATTTTTAATCAAGTTTAAATGTTATTTTATATTTTAAGTTTATTAATTAAGAGAGCTGTGACAATAATTTTAAAAATTATTTTTATAATAAAATGTTCACTAATTAGTTAAAAAGGATCGTGAATATTTAATAATTGGTAAAATTGAAAAAAAGTTTTTATAAAATTATTATTATTATTAAAGCTAAATTTCTTTTTCTTGGATTTTCCATCAACCCTAAAATCATGCCATGATTAATGATTTTGGATTTGAAATCAATATGACAGGTTGTTTTGTTCATATTCCAATCATATCACTAATCCAACTAGATAAAGTTATCACATAATCTCCTTTTTTGCTTGGAAAAAGGAGTTTTTACCTTACTGTAAAACTAAAAGATGCATGAATAACTAATAAATCAAACTTCCACCAAAAAAAACAACTAATAAATCAAATAAAAACGAAAATAGAAACGAATATAAAATATTAACTAGACCTCAATGATCAATTGACCGAGAGATAGTTGTTGGGTTGAAGAATCTGAATTTCCCAGTTTATCTTCATTGATTACCTTAGTTTCTTCTTCTCCGACGACTATCCCTCTGCTTTCCACCGCAATCTCCTCCTCCTTCTGCTCCGGCGCCGGCGTCTCGCCTTCGTTGGTCGCCGGCTTAGTTCCGCAGTTTCCCATTACAACCTTTGAAGAAAAACTTAGGGTTTTGTGAATTTAGGGTTTTGGTTTGTTGGAGAAAGTGAGAGTTGATGAATGAGAGAATCGGATTTGGAGGTTTAAATATATAAAGCTGAGAGTTGGAGAGTGGGTGGGATACTATGTTTCTTTTTTATTACTTGGGGAATAATTTTTATTTATTATAATTTCATTGTATTTTGTTTACTTATTATGTTTTATTAGGTAATAATGAGCTACGCGTTTTTATCCCTTTTAAATTGTTTTTTTTATCAATATATATATATATATATATATATATATATATATATATATATATATACTTTTAACTCACAAATTCACATAAAATCTCATTTGTGAATCATTTTACTATTTAATAATTAATTATATGGTCACATATAAATTTATAAAAATATTATTCCAGAAGAGGATACATAAATAAAATTGTTCTGTCCACTGAATTCACATTTAGTTTTTTTTTTTACTATGTTATATTGAGGAATTATATGATCTTCGATTTTTTATGGAACCTATCATTTATTTTTTATAATAATAAGGAAAGAAGAAAAGGAAGACTAAGAATGACAACTGCTATCATTTATTTTTTTAAAATATAACAGCTAATTTTTAGCTTTTTAATTTATTTTTTTAGGAAAAGTATTAATGATGGGAAATAAGGAAATATTTGTGGACAGTTCATGTTTACAGATGTATAAGTGTATGAAGCAAACAGGCTGTCAAATATTATTCATCATTTACCTATAAAATATTAAGTCTAATTATTAATTATAATAAATGAAATACAACTTTACAGAAAGTGATGTAGATGAAATTTGAACTATTATATACAAATTTCGACTCGAAGCTCGTCAATATTAAAACAGGCGAATATATACATATTGAATATAATACAAACAATTTTTAATTTATTTTTATGATTTCGGGTTAAATACTTCTGCATGTATAAATTGTGTAGCTGGAGAAGTTGATACGCTCCATAAAGACATATATTCCTGCATGGATCAATTTAATGTGATATAGATGAAGGGCTTTTTTCGTGATAATTGTAGATTTTATAATTTATTTAGTAGGTGTGTAAAATGATAAAATGATAATTATGTATGAACATAAGAGTATTGTTATTTAAGTGTACGTTTGATTGGAGTGGTAAAATGAAAATGAAATGAAATCGGTTAGGAAAAAAGAATGAAAATAGAAAGAATTAGATTGCTTTCATGTGTAAAAAGGCTTCTAAACAAACATAGTGATTCAGAATCATTCTGTTACCGGGAATGATTCTTAGCGATATCAAACGAGTCCTAAGTCTTTAAGCCCTATATACAGCCTTGGAACAAGAATTGTATGGGTTTGGTTTGCAATGGTAAAACATTGAACCAAAGTTGTAACGTATTATGTTTGAACCACCTGAGCCATAACCGGTTCTCTTCATTAATTCAAACGACATATTTTAGAAAAGTCATAAATATATATAAGGGTTATAACTCTAGTTGTCTGGTTAATTTGATCACCTCATTTGATATTGTTGTTGTCCATTGTGTAGTCGAATTGATCTATTGTGATCCCGGGGCGTAATAACGAGATTATGAAAAGTTAAATTGAATCAATGTTGCGAGGTTAATGATAAGAAATGTTGCGGGATTTATTTCGTGACTGAATTAAATTAATAGAAGGAAATCACTAGAGCAAAATATTACGGGAGTTTTTTCGGATTTTTTTCAAGAAAGTTTTGATTACATTTTTTTTGAAAGAAAATATATATAAAATGTTATGTAAAAATCCGTCAAAAAAAAACCCCAAAAGTGTTGTATATTTTTAACTCTAACGCTCTAATAATCATTCTCTATGAAAAAAAACATTCTTGTTTATTTTTATAACAATCTTCTTCTTCTTCTTCTTCTTTTTTTTAAAAACGCTTACAGGATGCATTTTCACTGCGAGTAAATTGCACAAGTACGACAACCATATTGACTTTCCAGTATGCAGACAAACAATACATATCTCGTTGCTATCTTTTGTTGACGATATGATCATATTTGCAAAAGCAAACGTGGCTTCATGCAAAAGAACAAAACAAACCTTGGAATGGTATCGCTCTATTTCAGGACAAAAAAATTAATTACTAGAAATCGGTTTTTCAAACAACAAGGAACACAAACGAAAGCACTATTATCCAACTTTAAAATGTGATGGCCATGAGTCATACCGCAAACCTTGACAAATATCTTGAATGTCCAATTATAAATGAAAGAGTAACAAAAGAAACATTTAGTGAAATTAATCTCAAAGCAACGACTCCTAAAATGAAAAGCAAACCCATTATCACAAGAAGGAAGAAATACTCTCATAAAACACAATTTGGCGGCTAAACCAGCATTTGTCATGCAATGTTTCATGCTTCCTAATCATAATTTGGATGAACTTGATAAAACATACAAAAAAAATTCTAGAATAAAGGAGACCAACACATGCCGATTATTAGTTGGGACACGTTATGTAAATAAAAAAAACGGAGATCTAGGATTGAGGAAATCAATCACAATTAACAAAGCACTTCAAATGAAACTCTTATGGAAAATTTTGGCAGAACCAAACAACATTTGGGTTAAAATCATCAACGAAAATTACTTAAAAACCCAAAATATACTTCATTACCAAAAGAAACGATTAGCATCATGGCAATGGAACGATCTCATGAAAATCAAATCTAAATTTGAAATAGGTATCATATGGCAAGTCAGAGATGGTAAGACCATCAATTTCTGGCATAATAATTGGGTGACATCAACACCGCTCATAGAAATGGTCCAAAACACCAACCAAATCAACACCAATATTAAAGTAGGTCATTTTGATTGACAACCAAAGAAATTGGGATATTAAAAAAATCGATAACGAGTTAAAAATATAATTAATCCGAAGATTATGAAGAAAATAAAAGAAACAATTATACCTAAAAATGATATACAAGACATGTTATACAGGAGAAATAGCAAATACAGCTGATTCTCTACAAATCCGTTGTTGACATGATTGAGGAAGGAATTACCCCTCAAAACCAGTCCTTTGATTGGATCTGAAAATTAGATACATAACCAAAAATTAAAAACTTCATTTGAAAAATCTCTATAAACGGATTACCAACAAAAGGCAAAACTCAATGAAAGGAAATTTGCCGTAACAAGGCATTGTGAATTTTGTAATCATCAGCTGAAGGACCTGGTGCATCTGTTATTAGACTGCCCTTCCACCAAACAGGTCATTACAAAATTAGATAGAACAATCATGAATGAAATCAACAAAATAAATTTTCAAAATTAAAAAAAAAAAAATCAACGACATACTATAGGATTTTTTAAAAATGGAACAACAAAATTTGCAAATCTAACAACTATATGGCGGAGTATTTGGCTCTTTAGGAACAAGATTATATTCAACAATGAACCCATGGGCAACAACAATAAGATTTATACCTTCATCAAAAATCAAATCCACAACTGAAAAATGAAAACCGATGATGATGACGACGAAACAAAGGACAACAAAAGGAAACTAACACGACCATAAGGAGAAAAAACCACAATATTAAATGGAAACCAAAACCTTGATTCCACAAACTAAATTTTGATGGATCAAAGGCATTTGCTCCTAAGGCATGGCTCCTAAGGCATTTGCTCCTAAGGCATGGCTACAAGAGGCCATAAGATTGAAGATCAAAAAGATTGAAATTGAGGGCGACAATTTGCGTGTAATCAAGACAATCCAAAGTTTGTGGAGTTGTCATGAGAGGTTGATATGATTATTTCCGACTCCAGACTAGATCTTTGTTATTTTGACGAAATCATATTACTCATGTTTTTAGAGAAATAAATTTTGTTGTTGACCGATTGACCCACTGAGAAGCTCGAACTCCAACACAAATTTTTCTGATGATCATGATCTCCGTGTTCTCATCCGCTTCACTTACCAAAGCGGGACAACAAAGCAGGAGGTCCGAAGGACTGTGTTCAAAGGTTGGATTGCCTTCTCCTCGGTACTCTCTCTTTAGTAAGGAGGGATCTTCCAATTCGGCAATTCCCCGAGTCATTGGATGGAAAAGAATAGTTCATTCTATCTTTCCCAACGACTAAGATTGTTAAAAGCCTTTATTAAGCATGCTTTAGTAAGGACTTCTTTCCTCACGAACTAACTTCCCGGAACGTCGAACTGATTCCAATCCTGTCCGCTAGGGCTAAGGTTGTCCAAGCAATTTGGCTTTCCCCCTTCTCAATTACATCGAGCCTTGTAAAGTCTCTAGGAGACCATTGGGGAGAGTGGTCTTTCCGGGGCAACAAAGGCCTTACTAGAATTTCCTTAAGTTATTACAAGAATAGCTCCAGTTGAAGAAGCTGCGATTATTAACGTTTGTAAAGGGGGTGAAGTCACCCGAGGGAGAAGTTGTGATGGCGCTTGTTAAATCCATTTCATTTTGATTAGTCGTGCCTATCGTATAAAAAGTAGTTGATCCCGGGAAAAATTTCGGATACTTTAGGGTATACAACTTTTAGAAAGCAGCTCACTCTAACCGTTTTGTTTTTTTAAAAAAAATTATTTTTGTTTACTTATAATTTGTGAAATATTTTAGCTGTCAGGTTATTGGGCGGCCAATCACGTCTAAAAGAACGTACAAAGTAGCAACTACGCAATTAACAAATCATCTAAAACCTTAATTTTTTATAACATGTCATATCAGTATATCATAATGGACTACAAATGTCTACCTCATAAGCTTGAAAAGGATATACTAAAGTAAATTATTACTCATACGGATTCACCAACACATCTCTAATATATAAATTTGAATATGATATCTAAAAAATATAGTTTTTAAATTTTAAAACTTATGATAGGAATCATGTTTTCAACACAAATGATTATTAGGTCGTGTGAGCATGTTCTTATTTAAGAATCGTATACACGTAACCCTATAAGTTCTGTATTTCATGTATCTAACTAATAACTTATAATTTTTTATTTGTATCCATGAACTATATGATCAACAGAATATTCCTATTGTCCAATTAATTCTAATACGGCTCGTTGAGTTTATGTGTTATACACGCATATGCAATTATGCACGACCTTCCGTATATAATCTAATGGACTTTTACATGACATTAGTGTTGTTCGGTTTCGGGTCCTAGCTAATAGGTTTGTCAAGGTAAGGGCATTGATAGCATGCTTGAACTAAAATGGTTTTGTCTGATGGACTAGTCGGTAGATCTGGGCTAACGCGGACAAGTCCGTCCGCCCGTGAAAACGGGTATGTATGATACATAAGGTAGGCCTGGCCGGGCCGCTAAGCCCGTCCCGTCAAGCCCGTCGGCGTAGGTATGGGCAAAAGTGTAGGCCCATCCGGTCCGCTAAGCTTGGCCCGAAAGCCCTTTTTATTTATTTTTAATTTAAATATGTAATATATATATATATATAGTAGAAATCAAACCCGATATCTCAAGATAAGGTTCACATGTTCACGACCATTAAACTACTTTGAATTATGTGTTATAATTTTGTTTATTTTATATTTAATATGTATAATTTTTATTTTTTTAAAAAAATATTTAAAAAAAACGGGGCCCGCCCGCTCCGGGCAAGTACGGACAAGACCTCAGATCCGAAGTCCAGACCGCAAAACGGTAAATTTTCATGAGAGCCCGGCCCGAGTCTGGCCCGAAGCCGGGATGCCCAGGTCTACTAGTCGGCCTTAAAGCATGTCTGTCAACCGATTCAATGATTGCACTTGAGGGGGCGTGTGAAAATAAAATCGATAATAAACTAACTATATATGTTAGGTGAACTACTCTTATTCTCCATTTGTTTTTAGGATGGAACCCACTTAGCTTATATGTGGGATCGGACATAACACATGTGCAATACAACGGACCCCGCATAATTTTGAACCACCGAAATTTCACACTATTTTGTTTTGATGTTATAGAATTAATTTTGTAAATAAAAAAATGATTTAAGTTAAAATTTTACCTTTTTATTTTTTTTTTTGTTAGAACGAAGGACAATGGTCTTTGTGCATCTAGTCATGCTTAAATAAACAGATTAAGTAGTACACAATCGGGGATAGTCCGACCCCTTACATCATTAGCTAAAATATCTTTAACATCCTTCGACGGGTCAAACATATACAAACAAACCCAAAGTCAGAGTTAAAGAAAAAGAAGTAAAGTAATATACGGCTCTATTACTTACAAAAAACATGACAAACCTGGACACTCCAGGGTCTACTTAAAAAGTCGGGATTTATAGCGAGAGGGTGATGAGGAGGTGAACGTTGTGTGATAAGAGTAGACGCAAGCTCGAAATGTGTCTCCACAATAACCAAGTGGAGACCAAGGTTCCAAGCCAGCTCCAAACCATACACAATACTCCGTAACTCAGCCATTAGTCTACAAGTCCCTAATAAGCCCATAATTCACCTCCAAACCATACACAATAATTAAAATAATTTCCATGTTACCTTTCTTTACTTCATTATGCTTACAGGTTAACCGCAAAATATATAAAATAATAATAATAATAATAATAATAAAATCATTTGGATTAGATTTTTAATTTCATTATATTTTTTATTATACACAATATATTACATCAATTACAAATCATTATTATTCATCAAAACGAGAAGTATTGAAGTTGAAGCCTATAAATGGCCCAATTAATTTTCCGGGTACCCACTTTGCTTCTTGGGCCTCCTTATGGCCCTTTTTATAAGATCCAATATGAAGGCCCACTTTACTGATAAGTTATAAGTTATAACTAGACCAAGGTAAATCCTGTTTCGGACCTGATTTTTTTATACACACTATAAAAAAATTCTATTTCATATTGGGTCTGAAATTCAGACCTACAAGTCTTGTCCAAATTCGTTGGAATCGGGTCGGACAGGTTTTGGATATTTTTTTTTGAAAAAGGGGAAATATGTATATTAAATATAAATACAAAATATTATCCAAAAAAATAAGGCAGTAAAAAAAATTCTATTTTTGTGTACTTCTATGAACTTAAAAAATTCAAAAATAAATATTAATTATAATTAAATGTTTATCCGTTTTTTATTAACAATTTCATCCTTATAAACTGATTTTCTTCTATTAATCAAAGTTACACACTTTATATGCCAAGACTCTGTGTTTTGCATTGTCGTCTTCTTAGTTTGATTATGTTTTAGGTGACGTTTTGAGTGGTTTGTCTAGAAGGGGCGTGGATTTGTGATCGACTCCTGAAGGCTCTGTTGCAAGCCCAAATCTGAGGTGTCCACAATTGTTCCCCAGACTTCATTCCCGTGTACTCTTTCGAAGACGAATTTGTGCTCACCGCTTCCGTTGTACTGGATCTTTCTACTTTCCCTCGTTAACTTCTTTGCTGTCGGGTTTTCTTGATGTATTTTTTGTGTTTCTTTTTCTTCTATTGTTGTTCCTCATAACGGTTAATCCGACTGCCGATCTTTTTCGACCCTTCGACCACTAGACGGTGTGTCGTCTAGTGTTTCGAACCGCTTTCTTTTATATATATATAGAGAGGCATGAAACAAAACTAACTAAGTGGTCCTCTCTTTTTTTCTACCCTCTATGTTTAAAGTGAATAATCAGTGTTTTTATTTGAAAGATATTCCCTCAATATCAATTTTCTATAAATATTATTAAGAGAAATTAGAAACTCTTATAAACTAGTGTTTTTATTTGAAACCGTCAATGTATGATTTATCTCCAATATCATAATATGGTTGACATATATTGTTTAATCATACATCAAACATTCTTAAATCACTATGGATTGATGTTAAGATATCCATACCAAACAAGTTTTAAAATGCCCAAATATTGTAACATCACTGTCCAATTCGATAGAGACGGATTATAGAGCCGGGTCGTGTACGTACAGACGCACGTTCGCGTTACGGTTTCATAATATCACTATCAATTGAGTTACTCAGCCCTTGTTGACTAAATTTGATGCTGAAAATGGCAAATCCTCAACACACCACAGTAAACTAATCATAATTTGAACAAGAATAAGCAAAACCTAGAAAAACTCCATAGATTCACAGACAGTTTTTACATTGAGGACCCAAATCGATCCAAACAAACAACTAAACAGTAAAAATTCAAAAGCACAATAGAACAACAGATGAAGAAACCATGACTCCATAAATCAAAATCAAGAACCCAAAATGCAAAGCCCAATTCCTCTTAAACTTACCAAAGTAACTCTCAGGTGGCTCTTGATAATGAATCTCGAATTCCTCCCCAATAAATCCGTCCCCATCAGCTCCGCCGTCGCCGGAGAGGCGGATCTTGAGCTGCCGGAGGCGTTCAGTGGCGAGTCCGAGTGTAAGCTTATGACACCGGCGTTGATACTTGAATCCGTTAATGCATCTTAGGGTTTGAGCAACGGAGACGTAGAAAATCAGGTGAGCAAGTGAGAGAATTGTGATTGGGATCCAGCAATGTCGGCATTGGAGCCTTGAAGACATTGATTCGGCTGCGAAGACGATTGATAAGAAGAGGAAGAACATCTGAAAGAGCTTCCATAGCTCCTTTTTTTGAAGATCGACTGCTCGTTTCTTTTCTAGGGTTTTCTCGAAGTGGAGCTGGATTATTGTGTTGATTGCTTGGATTGCTGTTTCTTTTGGGATTAGAGATTGTGTGTCGTAATCCGCCATTGTTGGTCTTGATTTGTTCTGGTTTGTGAGACTATTTTGCCAGAGAGATTTTGGGGAAGAACAAGTAGAGAGGGTTAGTGTGAGTGTGACTGTGAGTAGTGATTAGTGACTGCAGACAAAACTTTGACTGAATATTTTTGTAAAAATTTAAAAAGAAATGAAAATCCAACGGTCAGAAAGTTGATCGTGGGGGCCATTTGTGTCTGGATCTTGTGCAGTTCTGAGCAGTGAAGGGCGGTAATTGAATGCAATTTAAAGGTAATTGTTCAGTTTTTACTGTCACGTTTTTTCGATTCTCTCTCGATTTTACTGTTCTATGGTAAATGGTAAATTCGAACAGGAACAAATGAGCATAAGATGTATATATTGTTAGTTAAATAGTTGGTGGGATGTTGATTTCGCCTTAAAATATTGTTGGTGTAAGAAAATAAATGGGGCATTTAAGTTAGTGTTCCTGAAGTTCGAGGTTTTTCGAATTTTGTCCATTTTAAAGTTCGGTTGGTATTTTTTAATTTATTTATTTTTGGATTTTGTCCATCTGTTAAAAAATATGTTATTATTTTCCGGTACCACATATTAAAAAAGAAAAAATATCGAAAGAAACTTCGAAGACTTTGAAAGGAATCTGCATCTCCCATGCTCTCCTCTCAACTCGAACGAAAATTGAGCTTCCTTACTCTCTTCTCGAACGAAATCGAGCTTTTTTAATCTCCTCTAGAACGAAATATGCATCTCCTCTATTCCCCCCTCGAACGAAAACCCTAATCGAGCTTCTAATTTGAAAACCTAAAATCTACATCTTTTCTGAACGTTGAAAGTCTTGAAGCTCGATTAAGGTATACATATAAATAAATAAACATATAATTACTCATTCAATCGACCAAGGAAATTAGATTGAACAAGGAGAATCTTACTTTGGTTGTGTCATCTGGGCATATTAACTTGTGAGTAACCACTTAAATTATAAGTTGAGTTAGAGAGGCCTAGCTCGAACAAGTAACTTTGAAAAGTAGTCGAACAAGTGTTAGCAGTCAAAATGAAGAATAGCAACTTTCATCTGCGTAACAACAACAAAATCCAATAAAGTTGATTTACTCTCATTAAAATTTCATTTGTAAGTACTTTGGTTGTATAATGAATCAAATACTGAGTTTATATGGTTTGTTTGATTGTTAATACACTTTATGGTTGTTTATGGATAATGTACATTCAGAATGTGCAAATTCAAGCTTGACTTAGTTTGAAATTCTCAATATGTTATTTATGTGTAAATTCAGTAAAATTTTTGTGTAAAGCTGTAAATTCAGCAAGATTTTGTTAAACTTTGATTTAGTCTCAATTGTAATACAAGTCAAAGTAAAATAATTATACCTTGACCAAGATGATTTTATTTTCGTTATAGATCCAAGTGTATGCAAACTGGTCGTGACATCACTGTCCAACTCTGACATGAGTCTGGGAGGCTCTTCGTGACCAAGGTATACGACCAGATGCATTAGTACCACTCCTGATGGTTAAAGGAGAGGGAGGCGAGGGTCGGGAACCCCTCGTGTCACACAATAATATGATATAGTGTGAATCACTTAATAAAAATATAATAATTGCGATATGTGTGAAATCATGTTGTTGTGTTTAGTTACCACTTTGATGTGTGTTTGTGCTAAAATAAGACTAATTGATATTAGAATTGCTATCTAGCAGTTTTCATCGTCATGTTGTAAATACCTTTTAGAGTAGGATAATCGTGGACTGATCTAGAGTAGCGTGGTCAACCGGGTTTCCGTATTTGTTAGGTTGAGATTGGAATTTCTCTTTTCTGGCAAACTCTTGTGCCTTTACAATTTTTAGATTATATTTTTATGACCGATTGTTTCTTTTATTTCCTTTCTTTTGCATGACTATTTCATACGCATTAATGTTATTCGGTTTTCCTTTATTTGCGCCTTGTTGAAAGATCCGGTGAAATTTTTGTCAGGCTAGGGTTGAGAGGCATTGTGAGGTCCTAACCGTGACATTTCGAGTTCCTAGAATTCGGAGTGTTACATTTTCTAATTACACAAATTAGATAATTTAATAATTTCTTAGTTATATATTAATTTGGGATAATATTTGTTATAACCACTATTGACATATATTTATTTTATAATTTCACAAATTAAACAATTTAATACATTTCATAATATCTATTAGTTTGAGATAATGATTTATAACAATAAACTATACTAAATACTACAAAATATATAAATGTATATTTCAATAAGATGGATATAATATAATTTATAAATATCTAATAATACTATTAATATTGTATTTTTATTATATAACAACTATTACATGGTAAAAAAAAAACATTTACATATTAATGAAGGGTTTTTTTGTCATTTCACGTTTCCATCAACTTCGATAAGCTCGTTCTTTTTAGAAGTTGAACAAGCTTATAAAAAATTCAGCTAGTCCAGTCAACTACTTGTTTCAACTTCAGCTACGATAAACTAGGACGAGCCAAGCAGACCCATAACCTCTTTATTAACACTATTTTAGAAAATGTTTTTAAAGCATGTTGTTGACAATAGTCTTTTATGAAAAATACACTTTTATGTTATTTATTTAGGTGTTATGTCAATCGGAATAAGAAGTTTTATAAAATGGCAAAATATATGTAAAAAATCCGATATTATTTAATATAAACTGTACAAGTCAGTAAGAAACTCAAAAGAAAGAAATTTGAAGAGAAAATGAAAAGAATTTTTTTTTATTACTTTAATTTATTTTTTGGGCTTTACATTTTGACTTACTATTTAAATATTTGTATTTTTTTAAAAATATTATAGACATGATCAAATTTGATAGGTCCCTTGTATAATATATTGATATATTCGTTTTTAGAAGATTATTATGGTTATATATTTTGAAAAGAATAAATGATTGCACTTGAGATGAACGTACATATATTGGATATATAAATAATCAATGTATTTCACGATTCCAGGACAATAAAATACTTAGGGCGTGTTTAGTAAAACGAGATTTGTAGTCGTAGTTGTGATTTGTAGTTGTAATTTTTGAGTATATTTCTGTAGATTCGGGTTTAGTAAAAAAAAAATCTTGGTACACGTTTAGTAAATTTAGATTTAACTGGATTTCGTCTATGTATTAGACGAAAATGTCCATACAAAATATTTTCAATTTCATTTTTTTTCCAATTTCTTCTTCAAACTAAAAATTGAGTCCCATGTACAAAGAACCAGATATTGGATTTGAGCCAACCTTGTTTCTTCTCCAAATCTGTTTCTTTCTCTAGATTCGCAGCCTCGACTCCCCCTCGAGGCTTCAAATTGCACTCCAGGCTTGATAAACCCTAGATTCGATAGCCATGGTGTCTGGTTTTGTCTCTGATGGTGTCTAAGACAATCGACCAGAGCGAAGCCCCAAGGTTCGCAGTTGAGATGGAACTCGAAGAACCTCAACCCAATGCAATGGTTCGTTTACGAATCGAATCTCCATCTTCACAAATCTAGGCCTAGGGCGTATACGAATCGAATCAAGCCGCAACCCTAGGAGTCCATTCGAAGCAGATGGGTACTCAGTCTCGGATTTGTGGATACTCAGAAGCAGCAGGTGGTACTTATTCTCGGATTTGCGTCTATGAATCGAACCAAGACATATGGTGGTAGGAGGAAGAAGGAGCTCCATTGCTATTTTGCTTCAGAGATTTGTGCTATTGCTTTCGATATTTGCTTTCTTCCTTGAACTTGTTCAGACAGATGGTGGTGATAGGACGAAGGACAAATTTGTGCATACAAATGGTGGTAGAAGGATGAAGGGTAACATTGTAACAAATTTTAGATCTGATACATAAATCTCCTAAAATCTTCTCCCACAAGATTTCAGAAATCTCAATTTCAAAGCTCTGGACATCTCAGGCAAAACTCTAACACAATTTTCAAATCTTCAATTAAACGGAGCTTCCAAATTGTGGCCCCATCCAAATCTAAAAATCTACTAAGATGAACAACTAAACAGGACCTTAGAGTAGGATGTTGATAAATTTTTAAAATTTAGAAAAGTTTGAGAGTTTGTCCGTAATCGTAATTAATAATAAAAATTTAATATTTTATGTAAATGTTAGAGAAGTTGGAGGGTTTGACAACTTGTTTATATTGAACAAGAGTCTATCAAACTTTGAGCTCAAAATAGAAAATGAGTCAAATATAGCCAAATTGTTAAACCTCCTAAGAACTCACCATACTTGAGCATTTTGTTGCTTAATAAACCTAATATTATATTGTAGAATGGTATGATATGTAGACATTGATTGTATAATATAATTTATATAGAGAAAAATATAGTGCTATAACAATTGAAAAAATACATTTTTTAGTTTTTATAATATTTTGTACAGGTTAGTACATTAAAATTTGTGGAATAATTTGTGTTGTTTGTTCTCAAGTTATTATCTTTTATTCATTTAAATTTGTGGAATAATTTGTGTTTTTTTTTCTCAAGTTATTATCTTTTATTCGTTGAAAACTCGATGTTTTGGTTCTCAAGCTATTTTTTAATTCATTCAAATAAAAATATAAAATTTTAAAATAAATATAAATATGATGACCTATAAATATATCAAAAATATTCACCAAATCATAAATATAGACAAAAATATTTAATTATAATTTTGTGAAAATGGACAAAAAAATCCAATACATATTAAACTACATACTTATTGCTTAAAAAACTAAAAATATTGTGCGGTTATAAACTCCAATTTAATCTTTCTTGCCGTGAACCGTGTTTTTTGTTAGACTGAACCGGTCCGAAGGGTTTTGAGTTTCGGGTTCGGTTCGGCCCAAAGCACATTTTAGAAAATAAAAAAACCTAACTAGGCGGCAAGCGGTCTAAGTGAGTAAGTAAGTTGGGCTTCCCAGCCGTCACTCTGTCATCTCCTCGTATCCTCTTTCTTCCTCTTGCTCGCCTGAGTCGCCTCTCCAATCTCCATACTCCACTTATCCGGCACTTATCCGGCTGCACTTTGGCACTATCCTTCTCCAATTCAGGTATTTCGTTTTCCGTCACGAGGTTTCATATCTTTTCCCAATTTCTTAGCCCCAGAACTAAATTAAACAAGTTCTATCGCTTTGAGCTTCCTGGAATCTTGCACATATTTCAAGTATAGCATAAGTAATGAAATTACAGTATAATTATTCAGGTTTACTCTGTATGCAAAGAGTATTTGGGTTGTACCAATTGTTGAAATGAAATCAATAATGCTGTGATAAAGAAATACACAGAACAAGACAGCACTATTAGTGAAGCAAAACGATGAACAACCCTACTGGAAAGTGGAAACCACTATAGGAGGTATTGATGATGACACGTGGAATCATGGACATTGACCCATATTGTTTTTTTTTTTTAAAATTCAGCCAAAAAACCATTTTCCCAACTTGTATCCTTCTTTTCTCCTCAGTCTTCATAACCCTAATCCACACACACGCCCCTGCCGAAGTCGGCCTCCCCTATCCAGGTTCAGTTTTCTTCTCAAATTCACCTGTCTCACTGTTGAAGCCTTAGATAAGTCTATCTGCTGACTGCTTAAATTTCAAAAATTGATCCATGATAGATGAGCATGGATGAAGTGTATGCATGCATTGCATGTCATTACTTGTTTATTGCAAATTTGAATGTGATTTTTGGTTCTTTTGAGCTTCTAATCCGGTTTTGTATGAACTTAAATTTACAAAATTTGTAAATTACTATTAAGTTATCTGGTTTTCGCAAGGAATGTTCTTGTAAAACTTGTACCTTTGTTTGATTGAAGGTTGGCATCGGAGAAGCTGATTGGAACCCTTTATTAGCCATTCAGTTTTGAAGAAGAGCACTGTGCTCTAATTTCTCTCTTCAAACAGGCAAGTGATATAACTATTCTTTTTCTTTTTTATTCTTTATTCTTTATTGTGTTTAATTTGAAAATAATTTAAAGCCACGTACATCCACAGACAAGAGAAAGAGAACGGAGTTATGGAAATGGCGTTGAAAATTCATTCTGTAACTGGGTTTAACCTAGCAGTAGAGAAGCCTAAAGTTGCGTTCTTTAGAGTGAAGTGTTCTGTTTCTAATACCTATGACACTCGCACCACTACAGGTATGCTTTTAAATTGGATTTCAATGTGGCAACAAAGAAATTAGTGTTTTATATATTGCTGAATATACTAACTGCAGCACAGTCTAAAATGAGTAATTGATATTGGTAAATGATAGAAATTATTCACGTGAAGAAGCAGTAGGCTTATGTGTATATTAATTGTTTCAGCTGTGCCCTTTGGAGAAAGGCCATGGAGAACATCTGATGCTAGGCTTGTGCTTGAAGATGGGTCTGTGTGGAAAGCCAAGTCATTTGGTGCTACTGGTACACAAGTTGGTGAAGTTGTGTTCAACACTTCTTTGACCGGGTAAAATAATAATTCATTTGTGGATTTGGCTTTATTTCGATTAAAAAAAATTTCAAACTTTGGAAAATATCTTGAGCTGAAAATGATTGAATTGGTATGTGGTTTACGTATACCAGGTATCAGGAAATTCTTACTGACCCGAGTTATGCTGGTCAGTTTGTCCTGATGACTAATCCCCACATCGGAAATACTGGTGTTAATTTCGGTGGGTGAAACTCTTTATAGCTCATATTAAGTTAATTTAGTACCGGAATGCATGTGAAAATTAGTGATTTGTATTGTGTTTCTAAAAAAATACAGATGATGAAGAATCGAGGCAATGCTTCCTGGCTGGTTTGGTGATTAGAAGCTTGAGCATCAGGTAAAAGTTTTTAGAAAGTATGTCATATGTTGCTCTATGATAATTCGTTTTAACTTCTAAATTGATACATTTATTTATAGCACTTCGAATTGGAGATGCACTGAAACACTAGGAGATTATTTAGCAAAAAGGAACATCATGGGCATATGTGAGTTTCACCAGACATCTTACTTTTTGTTAAATCCGACTTTGTTATGTTAAAATGAGGCTTCACAATTGCTCATACTTCCCTATATGATGATGATGACAGATGATGTTGACACACGGGCAATTACTCGTAGACTGAGAGAAGATGGAAGCCTTATTGGTGTATTAAGTACAGAAAAAACAAAATCAGATGAAGAACTCTTGCAGATGTCTCGTTCATGGAACATTGTTGGTAAGTTTTGTTGTACTTGACTGTTTAAATTAATTATTTCAGAAGAAAATAGTCAAACTTGGATTAATTAATCTTGTTATTTAACTCTTAAATCTGCAGGTGTTGATTTAATCAGCGGAGTCTCTTGCCAATCCCCCTTCCAGTGGGTGGATAAAACAGGCGGGGAATGGGACTTCAATACCAAAGGAAGATATAAAGACGAATTTCATGTCAGTGTATTTTTTTTCGGACTGTAAACTACATTTAAAATATCAAATTTGCTAAAATCCTTCTTTATCAGGTTGTTGCCTATGATTTTGGAATCAAGAGTAATATTCTGAGGCGATTGGCATCATATGGATGTAAAATCACAGTTGTTCCTTCAACCTTTCCGGCATCAGAAACATTGAAGATGAATCCTGATGGTATTCTCTTCAGTAACGGCCCAGGAGATCCGTCTGCAGTTCCATATGCAGTTGAAACTGTGAAACAATTAATAGGGAAAGTTCCTGTTTTTGGAATTTGCATGGGACATCAGTTGTTGGGTCAAGCATTAGGTGGTAAAACCTATAAAATGAAATTCGGTCATCATGGCGGAAACCATCCAGTTCGTAATCTGCAAAATGGACGTGTTGAGATTAGTTCCCAGGTATGTTACTTTCATTTTCTAAGTAAGATATGTTTTTTTTTTTGTTTTTTTTATACGTGTTCTCACTCACGGTCTATGTTGTGTTAGAATCATAACTATGCAGTTGATCCTGAGACGCTCCCGAAGGGTGTTGAGGTGACTCACATTAACCTTAATGATGGAAGCTGTGCCGGACTTGCTTTTCCCGCCAAGAATCTTATGTCCCTTCAGTATCACCCTGAAGCATCTCCAGGACCCCATGATTCCGATCTAGGTATTAAAACTTGCTCTCTGTTTATCATCAAATTTATAAAATTCTATATTGATCTCCTGTTTTATCATCAAACTAGTTTATTTTAGTTTTGCGAACACATTTACTAATAAGAAAAAAAACTGAGTAGTAAATAAACTAGTTTAAAATGCAGCTATTTGAACTAGAAATTGCCTCAAATCACTCCTGTGTAAAAAGAAATAACACGATCAGTACTAAAATATCGTTCTGATGTGGATGTGTCAAAAAACATCTGAAATGTTCTATAAGTTATAAGGAAAACAAGTCCTTATAATGACCTTAAACTCTATTATAATACACATTGTGATACGGCAAATTGCTTACAAAGTCAGAACTCTAGCTAACATTGAACTAATGTGGCTATACAGTGTTCGGAGATTTTGTGGAGTTGATGAAACGGGTGAAGAGCCAAGGATGATGGGTTGAACTTTGTCGACACTACCAAATTTGCGGATCTATTGTATGTGAGCAGCTGATGCACTGTAGACACACCTGATTGAGTTCGTCGTTGAGTTCAGGCGTAGGATGATGAAAAATAGATGTAACGATGCCGAGATAATTATTATAAGTTTTCCGTACCAATTGTTATCCCAACCAATCAATGCCCTCTTGGGCCTCTTGTTTGATTTTTGGTCGTTTTTGTGATGTAACTCAGGTGAAGTCTTATGTGATAATTACAAGAGATTCTATAATTTGGGATTCCTGGAGCTTTGGATTGTAATATTGGTTTGTAATGTTTGTAGCTTTTGCTCGTCGCCCATGCAAACTTCTATGTATCATTCCGCATTCGGGGCGAAGGACTTTTGCCCATCGAGTGTTATTTTAAAAATATAAGCAACGAGTTGTTATAAAAACAAAGGTGACTAATGGAAATGAATTTTAATCAACATTTATATACATATTCTTATATATTAATGTTTTGGAATAATTTCATTGTTTTGGTAAATCCAAACCTTGGGATGATGACAAGAAAATAAAATATAAACTAGTTTTAATACCCGTGTCATGCACGGATTAAACGATAATTGTGTGTCAAAAAAATGTTTCATTGTCTATGTTGTAAGGTTGTATTTTTCACATTATAAAGTAAACACCTGTCCATGTTGTAAGGTAGTAAACACCTGTCCATCACGTCCCAATAGACCAACTGAGTATTAATACTCATACGTATATGTTGATACCATATCTATGTATTGATATCTTGGTACAATTCCAAATGTAGTATGAGTATACAATGACCCAACCCTTGGTGGTACAATTCCAAATGTAGTATGAGTATACAATGACCCAACCCTTGGTGAGACAATGAAGGGATAATATGATTACAAGTTTGTACTTCACACTAAAGTAAACACCTGCTCATCACGATCATCGAACACAAACTTCACAAGTCATCATCAATCATCACTAGCATTTTTTGTTGGATTTTTTCTTAGCCTTTAAGGTGAAGAAACGAACAAGTGGTTTCACTTAGCAAACTTGACCGTCAAGTCCACGTAACTTCATAAGCAGTAGTGAAGACCGAAAAACTGACGCTAATATAAAATTTCTCAATCCAAGATACAAAGCTTAAATATTAACATAAAGTCTGTCGGGAAAAAAGGGGTGTAAAAACCATCAAAATGTGATCAACGAAATAAGATAGAAGCAAAATAGTTATTGAAAAAAGGAAAAAGAAAAAGAAAAACATTTTAAAATCACTCTTGACTCATCCAAGTAGACTTTGCTGAACCTCCATCCTCGCCTTTCATGTCCATCCAACAGAGTCAGCAAGACACTTGACACAAAATGTGAAGAACGGCATGAATTCACATTATTAGCTTAAAAGCACTTCCTGTGGACAATGGCTGGACCCGACTCGTCATACTCTCCCTTGGATATCCACATCTGATCAAACAACCCATATACAATATGTAACTACATCATCAATGATTAAAAAGGATGATGATGAAGAAGGATGGATAAATTACCTGCTGGAAGGTGCTAAGAGATGCAAGGATGGATCCTCCGATCCAGACACTGTACTTCCTCTCAGGCGGAGCAACAACCTTGATCTTCATGCTACTAGGAGCGAGAGCAGTGATCTCCTTGCTCATCCTGTCAGCAATTCCGGGGAACATGGTTGAACCACCACTCAGAACGATGTTACCATATAAGTCCTTCCTGATATCGACATCACACTTCATGATGGAGTTGTAGGTAGTTTCGTGAATTCCTGCAGCTTCCATTCCGACTAGAGAAGGCTGGAAGAGGACTTCAGGGCATCTGAACCTCTCTGCACCGATTGTGATTACTTGTCCATCAGGAAGTTCATAGTTCTTTTCAATGGCAGAGCTGGTCTTTGCAGTTTCCAGCTCTTGCTCGTAGTCAAGAGCAACATATGCCAGCTTTTCCTTTATATCACGGACAATTTCCCGTTCGGCAGTTGTAGTGAACATGTAACCTCTTTCAGTGAGGATCTTCATCAGGGAATCAGTTAGGTCACGCCCAGCAAGGTCCAGACGAAGGATAGCATGAGGAAGAGCATAACCCTCGTAAATGGGTACAGTGTGACTCACACCATCACCAGAGTCGAGCACAATACCTGATATTAACAAACAATAGTAAACAATAGTACAATGTGAGTATAAGTACAAAAAATAGGAAGTAAAGCAAAATCTGGATCAGTAGAATGACAAATACGAACCAGTTGTACGACCACTGGCATAGAGGGAGAGAACGGCCTGGATGGCAACATACATGGCAGGGACATTAAATGTCTCAAACATGATTTGAGTCATCTTCTCCCTGTTGGCCTTGGGGTTGAGAGGAGCCTCAGTGAGAAGCACCGGGTGCTCTTCAGGAGCAACACGAAGCTCATTGTAGAAGGTGTGATGCCAGATCTTTTCCATGTCATCCCAATTACTGACAATACCGTGCTCAATCGGGTATTTTAAGGTAAGAATACCTCTTTTAGATTGAGCTTCATCACCAACATAAGCATCCTTTTGTCCCATGCCAACCATAACACCAGTGTGTCTCGGCCGACCTACAATACTCGGGAACACTGCCCTAGGAGCATCATCTCCGGCAAATCCAGCCTGCAGATTGTAGAAACAAACATTAGGAGTTCTTTTCACAAAATAAAAGAAGTGTTGATTCATATCCTATGTTAACTCAAGCTTGAACATGCAACTCACCTTCACCATACCAGTACCATTGTCACAAACAAGAGGTTGAATCTCCTCGTCAGCCATTACTTCTTAACCTGAGACGAAAAATATGTCCAAGAATGAAGGGAAAATCAAGCATAAATTATCAGCCAAATACGACATCTTGCTGTACTATAAGACTATTTCAAATCATCATTTCACTGGAGCTTTGCTCATACAATCCTACAGTTAAGCCAAATCCAAAACCACAGTGGAAATTAACTGAATCTTGAAGAGACGACACGGAGTATAAGATTCATGCATGATTTTAATCAGAAGATCTAATTCGTTTTTAATAGCTAGATTCAATGCGGACATCGTTTCAATCATCTAGATCGAATATACACGGACCAGATGAAACAACATACAATTTCAGCAGATCCAATCATCATGCAAAATTGAAGCATAAATCGCAACAGAAAACACAATCGAGATACAAATCATCGAAGCTCAACCGACAAGCTTCAAATGAGTATATATAGCATAGCAAAAAGCTCGAAAACTGCTAGATCGGGAACACTAAAGCAAGTAGAAAACTCAATACAATCTAAAACCAAGATTAAACAGTTCGAATTTAGTAAATCAAGCACCATGACCGTGAGTTATAGATCTCTTGAGTTCATCTCAAATTAATCCAAATTTCACAACAGAAAATCAAAATTCATACAAGATACACGAAATCAGATCCAGATAGTTAGAAATTAGCAAGTCGAGAAACGGTACCTTGTATAAGATTTGGAAAGCGATGAACAAACGAGACACAGACTGCGTTAGGAGTAATTAGTTTGAGTTGTGTGTTCTGCTCGTCAGAGAGAATAAACTGGCCAGGAGGTTTATATATATACAACTACAAGCGAGAAAGAGGGTTTTGTGTTGAAAAAGAAAAGGGAAAAATGCAGGAAATTACCACATATTTGAATGTAGTTACATAAAATAGCCATAATTATGAAATTGAGACCCCTAGTCTAAAAATAACCAGCAACTATAAAGATGATTCTATCAATAAATGATAATGACATGTTTCCAACACTAAGGGCAACTACTTAGTAGTCTTAGTAAATACAATCCACCCATAAATGATAAATGTGACTAGTTTCTATAGTTTTGAAAGTTTAGGCTATAGTTTGCAAGGATTCCCATTATTAGGGTTAGTGACACTTTTGTTGGTACGCATGATGAAAGCATCAAATGTTGAACCGTTTGGTCATTGTCGCATAGTTATGGGGATTAAAAAAAATATAGAAGAAGAGAAACGATACTTGAGAATTGAGATGAGAAACAAGAAAAATATATATATTCTTACAAAGTTTATTACAAAAAAATACTAACTATCCTCTTTACACTATAAATAATTTTATAAAAAATAAATTTATTAACTTGTATACTAATTATCATTTAATAAACTAATTTTTATAATACATTATTAAAAAGCCTTCTTTATTTTTTTTTTATAAGTTGCATCATGTATGTATTGAGTTAACTAATCATCACATTTTTTAAAATAAAATTTACTTTATTTTGTTAAAAATATAGAAGAATATTTATGAAAATTTTTCTTATGAACAATGCTATAAACATTTTCTTCTTAGCTACATTTTTTTTGAAAAAGAGTAAAAAAAATTCTATAACATTAAGTAATTTATAAAGTTTGATAACTTGGTTAAAAGGGATTGGGTTGTCCAATTCCGACATGCCTACCGCGAGACGAATATCACGGCTGAGTTTTTAGCTGGTTAGTATCCTTCTTGAGGATATTATGATATTTTATATGATGATGTAAGAGGTTGGACTATCTCACGCTAGGATCACTTAGTCATTTCACTTACGCACACAGTTACTTTATGTGTCATTTCGACATGTATGGACATACATATAGATACATATGTTAATCTCTCAAACATTTTTATTTTGTTTTTTTTATTATTTATAAAACAATCGATATCAATAGTACATTTATTATTATTATTTTTGTCCTACAACAAAACCTTTTATGCAAATAATCTTCTAGTATAAACATATATATCAAAAAATTTCACTTATGTAGTCGACGATTCTAATTTGTTAATTTACTTTTATCATAAAAATATATTTATAAAAGATTACTAAACTAGTAAAAGTACAAGCTATGAAGTAAATGTTTTAATTTTATTATCTTTGTACAAGAAATATTAGCCTGTTTTCTATTAGATAAAAATGATAAATGAAGAATATAAAATACAACATGATAAAATATGAATTTTCTCATTTATAATATTAATTTTTCAATTTTTTTTCTTAGTTTATCTAGATTATATATATTTTTAACATTAAATTTTGAATGAAATAACATTTAAAATTATAATTTTCTTTGATTAATTTTGTCAAAAATAAGTATGAATATTATTATATCTAATTTTATATGAATATATTATAATTTGGTTTCAGCTATTAGTAATATAAATACTATGAAATATGCGCCATCCGATGGGATCCTAATCGGGCACGTACGTAGCCACGTCAGCGACACGAAGGTTCCAGGTCAGGTGAGATGTCCTATATTGAATAAGTCATAACTCAAAGGGGCAAGGGTAACGTTCTTTGTTTTACCTGCATGCTGAATATTGGATGGTCATGATTCGATTTAGCCATTTTAAAAGCAAATAAAATAAACACAAATTGTTAATACAAGCATTTGAACGAAATAAACCTCATGCTCAATCGGAAAGTCAATCAAGTGGGAAAAGTGGCCGCTATCAATTCGATTAAATAAATAAATAAACCGCTCTCATAAAAAAAAAGACATATCAAAGAATAAATCAATGCAACAAAATATGTAGATTGAGTCTTCGTGAGGAGACATCAGACAAGCCCCAATTAATCCACCAATTGAAGAACGAAATCATATAAACAAGAAAACGAAAATAGTTGAATATCACATCAACAACGTAGGCATGTTTAGTAATGTAGGCATTTTTTTTAAAGGAAGGAGAGACAATGGTTTCCGGCGCATTTAGTCGCGTTTATTATATATAAAAGAATGATTAAGTAGTCAACCTACGGTGATAATCCGACACCTTACGTCATTAGCTAAAATGTCAACTGTATCCTCGGGAGGGTCAATCAATACGCTTAAGTCCATAGAGTTATTTATAAGCTATATTATTAAGAAATCTACACATCCATTCGCCTCGTGGTAGGCATTTCGGAATTGTAATCACTTAAACATATATATTACCACGATTATTTTTTGTAAACATTATTTTATGTTTTCAAGATTCTTAATTAAGAGAGTTAAAGAGAATAGTTTTTAATAATTATTTTATTAAATATTTTTATAATAAAATATTCACTCATTAGTTTAACAGGGCGATGAACATTTAATAAGTGGTAAAATTGAGAAATTTTTTTTATAAAATTAAAATTGTTTAATAATTTTCTTAATATTTATATCAAATGACTAGAAATTCAATTTTTTGTGAAGTAGTAGGTTAGTAATTAGTAATTATAATGACCAATAAGATTTTTTTTATAAAAAAAAGAAGAAGAAGAAGAAAGTAATGGCTATAAAAGAATGTCCTTAATTTAAACAAAAAATAAAAGTAATGGCAAAACAAAAGTGTCCTTATTTAGGGGCTCACTACTTTCACCTTGTAGAGGTTTTGGGCTACCTATAGCCAGGCCCAAACTTTGTAAACTATTATCATCATCAAACTTTGTATAACTCCGTCAAAGCAAGGATATCTTGGAAAAGCTAGTCATGAATTGAGCGACGGTATTACTGGCACGCCGTATATGAACACCCTTACGGGAATCGAAACTAGTTTTATAAAATAACATCGTGGGTACAATATGAGTCGAAATTGTATTTATATTCGGATTATTTAAAAAGTGAACAACCTCGAGCAGAGCGTTTGACGAGCAGATCTCGAGTTAAGTTCGGCTTAAGTAATGCTTTTATAGTATTAATTTTTTGAGAATTATCATAAATATCTTCTATTATCTTGTTATTAGATTAGTTTATAAATGATCGTGTGGGAAATATGTTTGTTATTCTTCTTATTATTCTCTGTTAATTTCTTAGTATATGGTCACAATAACTTAATATATATGTAGTTTAATCCCACCATAATTCAGCATGGTATTAGAGTTTATCAATCCTAAAAGACTTGAACCTCAAACCTTATTTCCGCCGACACCTCAAACCCTATTTCCGCCAACCTACCCCTACCGTACCGATTTACAGGAGTGGTGGATAAACCCCTTCTCAACCAGCTCCTCTAACTACTTCTTTAGCTCTAACATCTCAATGTGTGTCATGCAGTATGGAGTCTTCGAGAACGGTCTTGTACCATGCTCTAACTCAATACCGAAATTCACACTCCTTTGGGGGTACATCGGGAAAATCATCTATGAACACATCGGTGAACTCGCACACTACCGGGATCTCATCCAACATTGGACTCTCATGTTCTATCATGGCATAGCACCAAAAGGCTTCACAATAGTAACTGTACTCACCCCTCTCCCCAGCACTGATGATGAATCCAAATTTTCTGAGATCTCATCCTCGGAAGACATGTACTCACCACTATCCTGAAGTAGCAGTCACTGTCCTCCTACCTATGTCCAGTACTGCACGATACCTAACCATCCAATCCATTCCCAAAATGACATTTTCATGCACTAAGGGCATGGCTAGGAAGTTTACCAGCCAATCTCGACCCCGAGCCGAACTGGGCAATCATGAATCTCTAAAGAACCCCTAACCTTACCACCATCTGGTAGCCCCACTACAAAAGGTATGTCCTCTACTGTATCTAAGGACAACCTATCTACACTTGCATCAGAAATAAAGGAGTGGGTAACACCCGTATCAAACAACACTCGGGCAGGTTCATCTCTAATCAAAATAGTACCTGTAGTCGTAGGAGCAATTGACTAATCTGCATTCCTCAACTCAAATGCCCGGAGTTGTGCTCCCCTAGTGTCCACACCACCACCACCACGGTCTATGTCATGGACTCACAACTATGTCCATGTGCAGAACTCTACGAAGGAGGATGCCCCGGAGCTCTGTACAACTACTGATATCCTAGTGTCCTCTATTGCTACTGATGTCCAGAGGTCTGGTGTTGTGGCGGTCTCTTTCCACCACCTTGAGCACCGAATGAGGAAGGTCCTTGTGTCGGTAATGGTATCCCCTGACGAGAGAACATTGGCTCTATATCCAAACCGATCACATCTAAAACAAGTCACTAGAGGCTTCCTACACTCTGGCCTTTGATGATCGTAACTACCACATTTTTGGCACCTCCTAGCCCCCATCGGAGACTGAACCCTAGGCTCAAAACTCTATCATCCATATGACTTCCCTCGACCCTGACTAAGAGCTCCCACTGAACTAGTCCTCTATCTCTTTTCCGCTCCTTAAATCTGACCAACTCTCCGACAACCCAGCCTATCTCTCTCATATGCCGCAACTCTGTCCCGATAATCCAACAAGGACTCACAGCGGAAACCCGCAAGGTAAGAACGGGTATCCTCCCTCAATCTCCTCAAAAATAGGTAAACATGTTGATTTGTAGGTGGGACAGTTGGCTCTAGTAATGCCAACTCCTCTCTAAACTTTCTGATCGCCTCGGTGATCAAAATATCCCGGTACCGGGCCTCTAGAAAGTCTTGGAGTCTCTCTCTCCTCAGTGTTGTTGGGCATAAGTGCTCTCTAACCAGATTACTTATTTGCTCAAATCTTGTAATTCCCTCTCTGACTATCCTCCACCAATATTGTGCATGCTTCTAAACAATGTTTGCACTAACTCAACTTGACGATCCTCAGGGCAACGCTCCAAAGCAGACTCCACGTGGCCCAACCAGTGCTCCACCTCTAGTCCAAGCTTCCCGTCGAATGGTGGTACTCACATGTGGTTAAAGGTCTTCGACCACGAGTGGCACTAGTGTTCGCATCTCAACATCTACTCGGGCAACCTCATTAACTCTCTCAGGTGCGGCCTGTACAGGGTCACTCCCGATCCACCCGCATATATTGTTGGACATTGTTGCAGTGTATGTCATATACTCATATATGCATATAACTTCAATACCGAGAAGGCGAGAAGTTAGTAATTAAGGGTACGTTTGCTCACCATGAGTTTATGAGAGGTAAAACTAAAGTGGAAGTTAATAGGAGCTGAAATTAAAGTTTACGAGGCAATTTACATAAGCATGATGTTAATTCACTTTGCAGAGGAGAAGGGTACTAGAGATAGAGATAATAATGGAGCGGGTAATAATTAAGTGGATGGTCTTGACCATCATCGAATCCATCACCTAAAACGGTCCATCTAACCTATCACCGGTTAAGGATATAATTCGTATTCAATCAATCCACATATATGCGGGTGGATCGGGTGAGATGTGTTCTATATTTATTGATAAATTTGTCAAAAAATTTTTTTACTAAAACTCAAGAGCATATATGAATCTAACTAAAAATAATACTTAGCCAAACAAGATTCAAAATAAACAATTTATAAATAAGCAATAAGACCATTCTTAATTTTAAATATTTTTAGGAGAAAAAAATTAAACAAAAGAGAAAAAAATATTATACAACATATGGAAAAATAAAAGAAAGAAAAAACATAGTAGAAAATGGGATTTGAGCTCTTAATTTTTGTAAATAAAAAAATACATGAAAAGAGTTTTGAATTCTCGAGTCCTCGACCAATTGGTTCAAATATTGAGATCCAACCATTATGACAAGCACTCTTTTGTTCCCTAAGTCAACTAAAAATAAATATTATGAGCTCCAAAAAAAATGGGATCCTATGTTGTTGGGCCGAATGACACCTCTTGTTGGACGAGCTTGAATCTGACATAAATATCCGAACTCGGTTGGAGATGGAAAGCACAACTTTAAGGCGAAATTGTTTTCAAGGTTTTCGTCCTCCGATTTTTAGTTTCTAACTGCTTTCTGATATGACTTTGATATTGTTTTTGTTTGGAGAACAAGATTTCCTATTTATGTCTAAAGAGTTGTGAGAGTTTTGTTCATACCTTTTCAAAATACAATTCAAGATACTTAGCCATTAAATGACGTTCTGGGTTGCCGGATGTACAAAAACAAGTAACTAAACTACTTGTTTTTTTTTAAAAAAAAATAACGAGTTCACAAACATGAGAAGTGGTTCACGTAGTGTCAAACCCATTCCGAGTTACCGGAGAGATCCAAGTTTGTCGACTAATTTTGGTTTCTTATCCGTTTTGGTATTCTGGGAGTCAACTTTTTTTTTTTTTCCGGTAATGGTAAATTCGGGGACCACCCGGTTCGATCGGCTTAGCCGCTCTACGTCCGGATCGGGTAGAAAGTCATGGCCCATTGCTGGGGGATACCCTCCCAATATCAATTTTTCCATACATGCCGCCAGAAGGATTCGAACTCGAATCTCCAAGGTTTGGAAGTCAACTTCAATTAGAGGAAGTGAAGAGTAGAGACTGGAGTACTTCGAATAGAGGATTTTTTTCAAGTGAGAGGGATTTTCTCGTTTGTGAACGGTAGATAGTTTTCTGTTTCTTTTCTTCCTCTTCGTCTTAATTTCACAACTTGATACGGGTTTATATAGTGAGTCTAACTTCTTCTCTTTTTTTTTGAAAATGGAAAGCGGTTAGATTGGACTATCTCCTCGAGGTAGTCCAACCTAAAGCATCCTTGCGGATGAGAACACGAAGTTCGGGGTCTTCATAAAAATTGGTGTTGGGGGTCGAGTTTCCCAGATGGGTCAATCGGTCAGCAACACAATTTATTTCTCTGAAAATATGTATAATACGGACCTCGTCAAACAAACGAAGATCCAGTATGGAGTTTGATATAATCATCTCGATCTCCCACGGACATCTCCACAAACATTGGAGTGCCTTGATTACACACAAATCATCACCTTCAATTTCGATCTTTTTAATCTGTAGTCTAATCGCCTCTTGTAACCCGGTTTTGAGGGCAAAGGCTTCAGCTTTTATAACCGAATTAATTTTTATTTTTTTTTGCGTCAAGGCTAATAACATCACCATTGTTATTCCGGATTACATATCCAATAGATGTGATACCCGAATCGAGTTTTGAACCATCGAAGTTAAGTTTAAAGAAGCCGGGTTTTGGTTTATCTCATTTAATATTGTGTTTTTTTTCCTTATGTTTGAGTTATAATTTTTTGGTTGTTGTTTTATGTTGTAATCGTCCTCATAAATTATGTTTATTTTCTAGTTCAGAATTTGGTTTTTAATGAAAGTAATTACTTTATTATCAGGCTCATAAGTTCATTATTAAAGATAATTTTGTTCCTGAAGAACCAAATATTCCACCATACAGTTGCGAGACACGCAAATTTGTTTGTTCCTATTTTGTTTTTAATATCTTGTAGGATGACATGTGCTTTTTTGTTTTGACGGTTAATTTTGTTAAGTTTGATGAGGATTGTTCTATCGATTTTTGCGATAATTTGTTTAGTACGAGGACATTTAAAGAGCAGGTGGGACAAGTCCTCAAGATGATAATTATAAAGTTCACAGTGTCTTGTGACGACAATCCTTCTTTCATCAAGTTTTGCTTTTGTCGGAAGAGTGAACCTAACTTATTAGTTAACCTTATAATGCTCTTAAGGTACGGGCTTATACAAAAAAAAAAAAAACGGAGTACGCTGTACGTACATATTTCTTAATTAATCAACAATTTGGAATTCCATCCATAAATCATTCCCTTAATTAAGTACTTAAAGATAACCTGTCATAGTACAATAATCACAAGCATTTTGACAGTTAGCCAGTTGAGTTATTCCTCCTATACTCCTATTGGGGTGATCATAGGTCCAAAATCGAACCGAACCGCAATTAACCGAACCGAACCTAAAACTGATTTCCCTGAAACTGTGGACCGAAAACCGAACCTAAAAAAATAAGTTCGGTTTTAAACTCATTTACTTATTCATAATACTTATCACCAATTCAGCATACCCATAAAGTTTATGACTAAACTAATTCATATTCTCATAATTTCTAACAAAAAATAGGTTTTCGGTTTTAATGTCGATTTTTCGGTTTTTAACCGAACCGAAACCGATTTCTTAAAAAAACACGGACCGAAGACCGAACCTAAATTTTCGGTTTCGGGTTCGGTCTGGACCGATATTGTCGGTTTCGATTAGGTTCGGTAAACCGAACCGAACATGCTCACCCCTACCTGCTATAGCCTAGTGACATTTCCCTACGTCTAGCTACCGTGACCACATAGACCACTATTATTATATTATCATTAGTTTGGCTAAACATTGTTTAGTAACAGATTAATCAAATCACAATCATTCTACGCATTTCTTTTACGAATCATGTGATCCCTCTGAGACCAAAAGTTGAACCAGATAAGCATTGAGGATATTATTATTATTATAAGTATCCGAAGCAATTAATGGGATTCTGATTTCTGATAACCCCCCGTGACTTTATTCAATGCCTCACAGACTACTGTTGCCAGATGCTGCATTAACTATGCATTTTGTAACCACTTTCTTGCGGCTCCCACCTCCTTCCTCTCGGCCCTACTTCTTTATTTACACAAATCACCATAAATTCACAAACTTCTCATCAAATGAATCATACTTTGGGTTTGCTCACAAATCACCCTCTAAAACATAAGAAAATTTTTCATTCAACTATGTCTATTTCAGCTACTCAATAAATTTAAACTCCGATGAGCCAATTTTTCTAACAATACCAAAAAAATTGTTAATTAACGTCCATTTTTCACCGAGGTTTATGATTAACGAACACATACTTTAGACATACCCGAGAAAAATCTTCGCAAAATCTAGAGCTATTCACTTCATTTGATGATTTACTAACAAAGCTATTTAACCGGGTAATTTTCTGCAAATTTTTTTATATATGTATTTTATAGGTAATTTTGTAAAATCCTGATGGTTTCGTGTACCTAATTTACCCTAAAAACATGTTGCAAACCATAATTGATAGCCAATTCAGATCTGTCTGTGAAACTTGTGTACTTTTGTTCTTAAATTCTGGAAAAGCTAACAAAAACCTGTGATGACTGATAAGTAACCCTAAATTTCCGAAACCTAGTTACCCACTACAGTAGTACTTCTGTAACCTCGTATGATATCTTCACGCTCTAGAGGCGCTACATTTACTCTAATTTCATTCGTCTCCGACGAGCTAGCTTGATCACAACCAACAATCTTCTTACACGTGTCCACTAAACAGCTCCGACATGTCGGACAAGAGGAGTGTGAGTCAAGCCATCTGTCAATACACCTCACATGGAATCCATGGTTACACTTTGGAAGTAGCCTAATTCGTTCACCGTTAAAAAACTCCGACAAACAAATAACGCACTCGGAGTCTAATCCGGGAAGATTCAGGTCATCGGAGTAGTTCACCGTCGGAAAAGTCTTCAATGCTTTATTCCTCACTCCACCAGTTTTGGCTAACGCGACGGCATTTACGCGACGGTTTTCGATGTCGTCGTTGTTGGTGTTGTTTCGTATAAGGGTTGAGCACTTTAGAGCGCAACGGATAATCGAGTTTAAGCCGAGGGAACAGAAGAGAGCGCAGAGGAGTACTGAGAGAACCATGACTACGTTAGCGTCGAAACCGTTGCTTGGTGTTGTGTAGGCGTCGAGTGTGGCGTCGGTTGGGGTGGGCGACGGTGGATTAGCGACGGATGGTGGTGGTGTGTGGTAAAAGAAGGGTGAGTGTAATAGTATTCTTCTGTTGTGGATGATATGGAGGAATTCTTGTGTTGTAGATGAGGAAGAAGAATAAGAAAACATTGTGTATTTTATTTGTTTTCACTTTTGGAAATGAAAATTTGGAATTGATTTATGAGCAACTCTTCGGTTAGTGGTTGGAACTTGGAGTTATGAAGAATTTATAGAGAGAATAAAGTTGCCCATACAACATTATATATTTTTTTTATGTCTATTCTATAATTGTGGAGCATAAATGAATTATTAATAATATTATTTGTCACATTCTATTTTTTTATTATTATATATAATAATTTATTAAAATTAAATTTTATTGATAAATTACAAATAGATGATATATTTAGTAACCAAAAACACTATTATTGTATAACTACAATTGTAGTCATACTAAATATTATGTAACAATGGGTTTTATCGGTTTGATCAAGTGTCAATTTCGTAAAATTAGAGTTGGGGTTGTGGTTATTATCGGATTTATTTAGTTTCAGTGTTCACAAATAAACTCTCAATAAGTGATTAATTTTGTAATTGAGGGTTGAAAAATATATTGCTAACTTTGCTTTCTTTCGATTTCGGAAGACATCTTTAGATGATATTTCCTTTTGTTAGATTGTTTTTATTTTAGACGTTTATCGGAGTGTTTTCTTTTCACGGATGACTCCACTGTAATTATGTTCTTTTCATAATTATAAGCGTTCTTAACGTGAATCTCTCCCATCCCCAAACTAAACGATTAAAGAAATTTCGGTCCCTGAAAAGAAAAAAAAAACTCTAAAATCACCCAATTAAATATACCTTATGTGTACTAGAATCGCGTTCTTAGTCGATGGACTTTTGTTTTATTAGTTTAATTGGGTTGGATCCTTTGAATTATGATTGATACTTAAATTATTAATATGTTGTCCAAACAATATGCTTGGTATATCACTTCCGCAATAAGGATGATAATAATTATTAAAGTGTTACAAAAAGTTTTTCATTTCATGAAAAAAGTAATTAAAAATGGTTTCTTTTTGGTTGAAATACAAAAATGAGTGATAATATGATGTGATATTGCATGCTTAAGGAACTTTGGTTGAGTTCAAAGAGTGTTTTTATCTTGCCCCTTTGTGGGTCCCATTAGGTTAGGGGTCCCACGTGGTTGGTGGGGATTGGTTACAACTTGTTTGGGATTATGATTTGTGTGAATTGATAAACCAATCTCCTTCCTTTCCACTCGCAAAACGCACTAATTTGGGATCTTAATGGGCTATCTAATTTTCAAATGGGCCCGGCCCACTTTCCGTTGGGAAAAGAACATTGCCACGTGTACATCTTCTTTTGGGTTAGTCAATGAAATATTGCCACTTGGACGTGGGGTCCTTTTCTCCCCTCTCTTATCGAGTTCACCAGTGGAAGTCCTTCGCTGTACATTGCTCAACTTCAACAATAAAATGTGAAAATAATTCCAATCATATTTATCATAGTAATGATTGTTATTATAGGCTTTAACTTCGCGGCATTCGATTTACTAATGGTACATTTTGTATATACCGACTTAGTTGAAAATAACCAATTTTAACGCAAGTCGAATGTGTTGATAAAAATAAATTAATTATATTTTAAAAATAATTGATCTGCTCTTAAGTTAAAACGTCACAATTGTGTGAAAGATATCGATAATTTAAATTTTAAATTGGACAAAATTGAAAAAATTGTATTGAGGATTTTAATTTCCTCCCATCTTTAACTAATACCGATTGCGTTGAAAATTTTAAAACGTAATCGATCTACGTTTCACTGTATGATATATAAAATGTACGTTGTGTGTTTAGCTTTTCGGTTGTTTCTAGGATTTATGTTTAAAAATTAATGTTGAATTATTATATTTGGTGCTATAGTTAAAACTTCAAACCTTATGTGACTATTATATTTTCACCGATATATTATACAAAAATATATTATCTTAAAAAATAGGAAGATATATTATAAAATTAAATAAATTATTATAGTACTATAAAAATAAATAAAAAATAAGTCAATGAAGATATAGTAAAAGGGCGAGTTTATGACAAGAGAACACAATTTTTAAATAATTATAAATATAAAATGAAAATAAAGTTTAGAAATTTTTGTAATGAGTTTATAATAGTGGTAACATTATGTGTTTGTATTATAAATTTTATACTTTTCTAAAACTATTTTTCAAGTCTATCATGATTAGCAAATAATATATACTTCCTCCTATATCATTACCGCCATTTTATACAACCAATCAATTAAAAAAAAGTAAAAATCAAAAAATATATAAACAATAGTAATTCTAGTACTTCCTAATCTAAAAATATAAAACGTACTATATACTTAATTAAATTTCAAAAACCAAAATGTTTTATATACTCGATCGGCGGAAAAGATACGAGTCTTGTTAATGAGTTTTCTTGATTTTATACCCATGAAGAAGGCTGCTAGATCCAAGGAGACCAGCGATCGAAGCTTATTTGTGGTTGCCGGCCAATCTTATTATGTAATCGCAATTATATGACCATTAGGCCTTCAAACTAATCTTAATAATACAATAATTGTATAGATTAAAAGATTAATGGCATCATTGTTTGAACAACAAAAAAAGGTAAAATCCCACTACAAGATTGTATAAATATATATACAAATAAAATACTAAAAAAAAAAGCTTTCAATTATATACAGATTGATTGTTCGCACTTCCATGCAAATGTGCTTCAGTGCTTGTGGCTGGACTACACCATCGTGTGTTGTTTGTGTTTTTGTGTTCGTGTTCGTTTGTTAAGTCTGCGTATGAATTTGATGCACATGCTTTGTCTCCTACAATTACCTCCATATATTACATTTTTAGAATAGTTTACTTGCATTAAAAGATTATATTTTTCAGTTTATAAGGCTTCGATGAGTCAAATTATCGTATAAAAATATTAATTGTTAGTTTTTATTAAGTACATAACAAATTTTAATTAATTTGGACAAATTACAACGGTACAAAAGTTGACTAAATATTAATTAATACTTTTGCAAAGATAATAACAAAATATATTTATGCCATAATAATTTGGACATTTGGTAGTTTTAGTAATCATTTGACTATTTTTTTTCTACAATAAAGTTAGAAAAATAAATTAATAAATTACTTAAATAAACATGAAAAGATACTTAATAAAAGATTGATAAGAATATTATAAAATTATTTGAAAGAAAGATATTTACAAGAGAAAATGAAAATAGCATATACTACATTTAAAGTATTTGTTACTACTTATTAATCGATAAAATACTAAAAAAATATTACGAATAAAATGAATATGAAAACGACACATGACGTTAATAATAAGTATATAACCTGCAGTATAAAATATTAAAAAAATATTTGAAAACATAAAAAAAGAAACACCACTATTTTCTCTTTTGTGCATAGAGCCAAAAAGATAAGTAAATCTAATAAAAATTGCTACTTTTTTAAAACCAAAAATATTACCCATTGAAACATCAATCATAACAATAATGAAAAGAAAGGTAGAGAGGCAATCAATAGTGGCAATAATGCAGGAATATAGTACACTAATTCAGTGTTTAAATAGTGATTAGAAAATGAAAAATAATAATTATGATTAAATAAAAGACAGCAAATCTCCTTATTTCTTAAGCATCTATTAACTTTTCCACTCTACAAATTACAAATCACTTTCATCTCAACATCCAAGGCTGGCTCGATAAGCTTTTCTTTTAGATTAAAGAGAGAAATAAAAAAAAAACTGCACTATTTGGATTAAAAGTAACAAAGGAGAAAGTATAAAACTCCACGACAAGATTTTTTTTAATTATTTATTTATTTTAGGTTTAAAGTAATTTTTTTTTTAATTTGGTTCATGTACAAACTATTATGCTCTTAGAATTTCTAATACCAAGACAATATTAATAATTGTCACTTCATGAATATTTTCATATTCTTAATCTTAATCTTAATTTTATTCTTAATTTCCATCATATTTATCATAATTATTCGAGAATTGTGTACAAAGTGTAATTTATATTAGGAAAGAATAATTATATTATCGATTAGTGATTATATAATTATATTTTAGGCTATTCTTGATCTTACGTAATTTTTTATTATCCTTTTATATGGTTGTAATTCCCTATATAATGGGTCAATGATATTAATAATATGTGTGGTTCTCCACCAACATTTGTGGGTTTATCAAACTCTAAATCTGTCAATTTAGGTTAATTGATTCAATAATTGAGAGACAATCTAAATTTTTACTAGTTTCAAAAATGTTATTCATAAGGATTTTTTTCTTGGAAATAAACAATTCATTTCTAAAATGATAAAAAAAACATATACTTGAAATTTAGACGCACACATAAGCATCCTAACGCTGTTTATAACCGAATCTCGACAATCATTTCAACCCATTGTGTTTAAAAAAAAAAATCTAGCATCTAACATACAAATATCACATATATAGTTAACTTCATGTGGAGTGGAGGGGAAGAGAAAATTGATCGATTTATTTCCTCTACGTTAAAAGTATATTTTAGTACATCACCTCTTCTCTACAAGAATCATCCTTACGGAACCAACTTCTTTATACATATATAATTAGGTATTTTGTTGAGATGACAAAATATATTTCACATCGGTCACACAAAATGTCAAACTATATTATTTTACTATTTTTCAATCAAAATTTAATAAATTTTGAATAATATCTCACCCAACTTATACACTTGGTACTATACAACCATACCCAATGAACATCTGTAATCAATTCGACAAGTTTGTAGATCGCAGATCAGATTTGAACACAATCACCAGATGTCTCAAATCTCCTGACCTGATACAAATTTTTTATATAAAAAATATCAATCAAGGATTCAAGGCTTTTGTACCAATTACTTTATTTTTGGAGTTTTCTTCGCATAATCATACTTTTACATAAATAAAAAAAAAAGTAAACTGATCCCCAAATATCGTGAGATATATAATAAATCATTTTTAAAAGTGATGTAAACGTCTAACAAAACCTTAAAATTTTGAAATAGCAAAATCAAGCCCACGTGACATGCACGTACAAAATCTCCATTTCCAATGGATCTCCTCTTTCGATCCAACCAAACAACTTCCTAACTTGATGTACCAACCTATATGTTTGTCTATTAGAGGAAATGTTCAAATCTGAGGTCTCTATTGTCCGGATCGGTGAGAAGATACATCGTTGGAAAATTTTCGAAGAGTCGGATATATTTAATAAGTTTGTTTCATCGCTTAACATAAAAGATTCGTCTTTCTTGTTACACGTAGGAATCGAGTTGCTTCCTTATCTGGAAATACATGTGTACTGTGGACTCAGTTGTATCATGACTACTGTGCAAAGAGGAAATCGAATACACCCAGATATTTGAAGGTATATATACATGGACCACTTTCAAAATAATGACGATCACAATATTTTATGTGACACTTTATACCCCTGACGTTTAAAATATACACCGGGTTATATTCTATGAGGTAAAAATTTCATTGATTAAGATTTAAGGTAAGATAATTAAGGTTTAGGTAAGATAACTCGAATTTGAAATGTCGTAACATGACCAACTCAAAAACAATTTGGGGTAAAATCGAGTTAGCTACTTATGCCTCACCATTTGGCATGGGCAAAGCTAACCCACATTGCAACGTACAAATAAACCAAAATTATTTCCTAGAGTCGTTGACTATTTTTTTTTAAAATCATAAGGGTATAAACATTACAAATGTCGTAATTTGACAACAATTTTACATGACTAAAATTGCATACCTATAAATGGTCTTAACCTTGACCTGCCGTAACTCCAATTTTACCAACAACAAATAACCTAATTTTACTGTTTTACAGATAACAAACATCACATATTTGCACTGTAAAATAACCATGTCGTTATCCATCCATAGTAAAAATCTAATTCTAACCCTATCATAAATACACCATCCCCACCTTAAAAAAAAAAAACTTTTCATTTGCAATGAGAATTCTCTTCCTCATTCTCTTTCTCTTATTCTTCTTCTTCTCATCTACCTCGTACTCCACCGCCGACGTGATCCAACAAGCCTGTAAAGCAACCCGCTTCCCGGAAAAATGCAAGGCCCAATCGGCCCATTTCACATCTCAGCCCAGCCCACTTCAAATAATCCAATCCGCAATATCAATTTCAAGGCAAAACCTTCAATCAGCCCAATCAAAGCTCCGGCGAATCCTCGCCACCTCCACCGGCAATCGTAACGTCACCCAGGCGGCGGAGACGTGTCTCGAGGTTCTCGGATACTCCGACATCCGATCTGCCGCCGCTAAAATCGCCTTGTCACGAGCTAGGGTGAAAAATGCACGTGCCTTTTTGACCGCTGCTTTAGCTTACCAATATGACTGTTGGGGCGGGCTTAAATACGTAAGCGACACCGTAGCAATCCGTGAAACGATGTCGTTTTTGAATGACACTGTTATTATCTCCACCAGTAATGCGCTCAGTATGGTTGTGGCATTTGATGTCATTGGGCCTGAACTCGGGTCGTGGTCCCCGCCGAGGACCGAGCGAGATGGGTTCTGGGAAACCAGGTCTGGGTCGAATTCCAGTTTGCGGAAGTGGAGTTTCGGGTCAGCGTCTGGTTTGAAGCCAAATGTGACGGTTTGTAAGGAAGGGTGTGATTATACGACGGTTCAGAAGGCGGTGGAGGCGGCTCCGGCGAATTTGGTGGGTACCAGGAGATTTGTTATTCATATAAAGGAAGGGGTTTATGAAGAAATTGTGAGAATTGGATTTGAGAAGAAGAATCTGGTGTTTTTAGGTGATGGGATTGGGAAAACTATGATAACCGGTTCATTGAATACCGGTTTGCAAGGGATCACCACTTACAAAACCGCTACTGTCGGTGAGTTTTTCTTCAATTTTTTTTGTTGGTTTCGTTTGAGGCTATTAATGTTCATCACGTTCATGTCCCCACCAAAACAATAGAATACAAATGACTTATAGCGTTAGCAAAAATATCCGTTATATGGTTTGGGTGATTCCGAAACCGATCCGGATAACAGTTGTTGTATATGCTAATAGTATGGATCGGATATCTCTTAAATGCACTAAAATCATTGCCATTGTGATATCCATTAGCATTAGGATCTGATCAAATCCTGCTTAATTATGCAGGGGTACTTGGAGATGGATTCATGGCAAGAGGATTAACAATCCAGAACACAGCAGGGGCAAACGCCCACCAAGCCGTAGCATTCCGATCAGACAGCGATCTATCCTTGATCGAAAACTGCGAATTCCTAGGCAATCAAGACACACTCTACGTTCACTCTCTTCGTCAGTACTTCAAATCATGTCAAATTCAAGGAAACGTAGACTTCATAATGGGAAATGCAGCTGTTATCTTCGAAAACTGCACTCTCTTAATCCGTCCTCGTCAAGAAAGCCCCGGAAATTCCGAAACCAATTGCATTGCAGCTCATGGAAGAACAGATCCAGCTGAGTCAACCGGGTTTGTCTTCTTGAATTGCTTCATTAATGGTACTGATGAATACATGAAGTTGTTCCATACAAATCCTGCTGTGCACAATAACTACTTGGGAAGGCCTTGGAAAGAGTTTTCTCGAATTGTTTTCATTGATTGTTTGTTAGAGAAATTGATTAACCCGGTTGGTTGGTTACATTGGGACGGGGATTTCGCGCTCAAAACTCTGTATTTTGGCGAGTTTGGGAATAAAGGGTTAGGAGCAAATTTGTCTAAGAGAGTTTCATGGAGTAGTTTGATTCCTGCTCAACATGTTGATGCTTATTCACTTCAAAACTTTCTCCTAGGCTAAGAATAGTCAAATAAACCGCCTTTCTGTGTTGATCTTGAATCTTGATCATATCATTTAGGTATTTACTTACAATCTTGTTTATATAGTTGATTGACTAGTTCCTGCATCTCAGAGTGTATATATGTATAGAAATCTATGTTTTGCTGTTCACTTTTTGGTGTTTGATGTATGAAACATGAAGATGAAGTGAAACGCGGCGAACCCAAAAAAGGCGAACATAAGCTGTTCGACATAGTATGATTTGTACACAAAATGAAACTGCAGATTACAAGTGCAAAATCTGCTACACTGAGGATGGAAGAGGTGTAAGCCGGATAGTAGGGGGCGACGGATAAAGAGTTCCGTCGTCTGTCCAGTTGGTCTCACCCCAATGCCTTAACATACTCTTCCATGAACAAACATGATCAATGCATTTCTTCAATCTTTTATCCTGAACCTTAATTTTCCAATGCTCATCTGAGAAATTCGCCTTCTCGGCTTCTCTCCTATCCCATTCAAGCTGAGCTTTTTGCTGTGATTTCAATAGACACAGATCCTGCAGCTGATCTGGCATCGTGTCGTGGACCCTCCACCACCTAGCATGAGCCACATCACTTGCGAACTCCTTGAAGATATCCGAGTTATAGTTACAATCATAGTCTCGGAAACATAGCCAAGGTTTGATTCCTAGGTAATGTAGGACGTAGAGAATTGGAGGCTCGGCTCCAAAGAGACGAGTCTTCTTCCTTATGACTTCCTCCTCGTCGCCAACCCAAAAATGCTTTAAGAAGTTCATGTGTCGAGGAATCCGATGCCACCATGTGAAGATCTCGTTTAAGTATCCTTGATCACCTCCATTGTAGGAAACAATTTCGTTAATGTGGTTCATTAGGAGATTGAAAGTACAGTTTGATGGCTCGATTATCATCACACCGGAGTTGAAAAGCGTGGCGTTGTTTCCTGTGGCTGAGATCTCCGGCATGGAGAAGAGGAAGTCGATGTTTCGTAGAATGAGAAGATCGGCGTCAATGAAGATGATCTTATCATAGTCGGTTAGTTGCCATAGACGGAACTTGCTATAGTTCCATTCATTATATGCATCTTTCTCTGCCTTGGGATTTCGGATTCTTTGGATTGTTCGAATCTTCCATCCGGCCGCTTCTAGGCCGCTCCTGTGGTAGTCACTTATTGTCTCGTCAACTAGGATGACTAAGTCGCGTGTTGAGCCGGACATTCGGATGCTCTGAGCTGCCGCTACGGCTCCACATACATAGACATCGGCCGAGTGTAGGATAGTTGCATATGCTTCCCTTTCAGGGTTTCCGCTGTAAATTTGATCTGTTTGCATACATCAAACTATCATTATCAGGTTCACGTGCATACGAGCGCACATAAGTACAGTAAGATGACAAAGCATAATAAGTACTTTTGCATACATCAAATTATCAATATCGGGTTCATGTGAATATGAGCGCACATAAATACAATAAGATGATAAACCTTTATTAGCACCTTTGCATACATCAAACTATCAATATCAGGTTCATGTGTATACGAGCGTACATCAGTAGAGTAAGATGATAAAACATAATAAATACCTTTGTAGCTGGCTTCCTTGAGAGGAAGAGCGAGCTCACAAGACCCCACCGGGAGTTGGAGCTTCTCTCGCAAGACGTTCATGGTTGGTTTATAAAGCCAAGAGTCACCCTCGCGTTTGACAAGCTCCTTGCAAGTGAACAAGTTCGGAATAGGAAAGCATTCGGTTAGGAAAAGCAAGTGAACAGGGTAATCACCCTTGGCCGAGGCTGCAAGCCTGGCTGCAGCCAACTGAAGGTGCAACCGAACCACGTCTCTTGACCAATTAGACTTATCCTTACGACAAGGCAACTTGACTACAACGAGATCAATCCGTTTCCTAGGTGCCTCGAGCCTTGGCAATGATGGACAACTCGGAACATCTTCCTCTTCCTCCTCATCAATCCACTCGGGGTACAATGTCTCCCAAGTCACATCCTCGTCTACATAGTCTACTCGCAACTCAGTATGTTCTCCTTCCGGAAACTCCTCCTTCCAACGCGCAACTTCTTCCGGATCAAAGTTCAAAAGTCCGATTGAATGGTACTCGTTATCCCTTAACTCAATGAGAGTTTTTCTTACATCATTCCAATCAATCTCCAAACTCGACTCGTATCTAGGATCCACACTTCCCCATATCAACCTCTTCACTAGACTCGGCCTGCATGATATCATGACATCAACTCGAATACTAACGAGTTAAACATGTACGAAAAATGGACTGACTTATACCTAGTGATGGAGTGTGTGAAGAAGCTTTCGGTGTTGCAAATAGGCGGCGCGTGAAGCAAAGTGATGATCGTTGCACATACAATGAACACCACGATGAACTTCAATGGCGATAAGCTCCATCTACCACCACCAACCTTGTCTTGACTAGATTGTAACGCTTTCTCTCCATCTTTGGTTTTGCTTCTTGGTTTTCTTTTGTAGGTATCCTCACTGTCATTCATACACAAAGACCAATACCAAACGTTTGTGGTAAGTTTTATCTTACACAAGCAATCTTGTAACAAGATAAAGTTAAACTTATGTTTTCGATTGAGATCAAAATAGACATTTTTGGACGATATGATATGATACACTTTTTGTTAATACTCTTTGCTTACTCTTTACTGCTCCGATCCTTCTCAATCATCTTTGCTTACTTTGTACTTCTAAGTTCATATGATGTTTCTTTCTTTTCATGTCTCACATTCTAATCATTGAACCTTTGTAATTCCGAGTTCGAGGCTAATGTTTTTACTTTTAAATCTTCTCATATGATGATCTCAAAAGGCTAACACTACCTATGACATTTTAGAACCGGGACAGATGGACCGTAAGGATTAGATGCATACGATCACATAATTAGCCTAATGCATTTCGTATAAACTTGACTCTGATTCTTTCAACTTTGGACTTGAGAAGTTATTATCTGGATAAGAACCTTAACTTGACGGTAGGAAGAACTTACATTGAAACATAAGATCTCTGTCGCGACTCGTTTTGGCCGGAAAAGGCACCCATGATTCTATGTGAACCGCAAGAGCAATGTCGGAATCCGAAACTAAACAAACCAAAGAAGACTACAACATTAATCAACATATTTAAGCAAAACACCAAAATAAACATGGAAGTATACTTACCTCAAGATCAAGCATTCAAATCCGCCATTGTTGATGTATCTTCAATCCAGAAAGGTATGTAGCAGGAAACCCAGAAGCCAAAACGTGTTGAAAAGCTAGAGGGAAGTGAAAAGAAGCGTTGTAGGTTGAGTTTGATTGGTGGGTATGGAGGTTCTTATTTTAAGGTGATGGTGGGTACAATGTCTGTAGTTTCTTTCTTGTGTTGTTGTGTTGTGTATTGGTACGTACGTAGAGTAACGTATAATTGAAATTTCCTCAGTTTTCTAATGGGATTTTCTTTATCGGACTTATTTGTCGAATCAAAAAAGTGATTGATGTATATTAATATTATTTAAGAGACTCATGTATACATCATACATGTACCGTTTTGAGGGATAAGTGGTAGTGATTTTATTTAGGGTTTGGCTTAATATCGTTTCGTTTTCAAGAGTAGATGACTAGATGTACATTGTCTCCACAAATTACTCTTCTACTAGCAGCTATCCGTTGTACCAACAACTTACCAAATGCTTATAGAAGAGTATAGAGATAAGGTGAGATATAAATTATCAGACGGGCTAACCGTTATAAATCAAGAATTGATAAACAAAAACCGTATATATAAAATAACTTTTCGTTACAGTGTTAGACTTGAACCAAACATGCATATGACTTTAGAATGAAATTCGTTGCACTAATTTATTGGACATAAATCCAACACGCATATACACTCGTCGTGTGATGTGCTCCCACGTTATAACTGATACTCTAATCGAAGACTATTGGTAAAATTAAATATAAACTATATTAAAATAAATATAGAACTTTATTACTTTTACAAGTAATATATCCAAATATTGGATCTTATATATTTTCCAAATATTCCCATGCAGTCAAAACACATGTATGTAAACGAACACTGAAAATCATTAAAACTTCGTTGACAAATTAACGAGCAACGAAAACATCACATAGGGTGTGTTGGTTTGTCTATCAACATTAGTTTATACTTCATGAGCATGTTTAAAATTTAATTTATTATTTTAAATTTTATTATATACATATTTATTTACATTGATAAAATAAGGGTATGTTTGCTTGTATATCAACACTAGTTTACGTTACTAGGTGGACTAAATAAATCTCTCTTTTTTTTGTTATTTTTATTTTTATATAATACTTAATAATACACAAGTTAATACACAATTTTAATATATATTCTTTTTGAAAATTTTATACTATTTCGAAACTACTTGTTTATTTGCTATAAGTTTTTTCGAAACTATTCTTGTAATTTCTATTTTGAAACCATTTGTGTAACTGTTTGTGCAATAACTATTTTGAAATTGCTTGTGTAATTAGTATTTAATATTTTGAACAATTTCGTATAATTACTTGTGTAATTACTATATCGAAACCGCTTGGATAATATCTCATCCTCCTTTTTAGGTTAAATTATTTAAAATTAAACTAATTAAAAATTTATTAATTAATGAGGGATCTAATTTGTATTACTAAGAAAGCTTATTGCACCAATTTTTTTCTAAAATAAACTAATTTAGAGTTTAAATGTGTGTTTAATAAAACACTCCAAATGACAAGGGTATGTTTAAATGAACCAATGTTTTATAATAAAAATAACAATATATCTTTTTATTTTTTCACTAATAACAAATTAATTATGATATTCAAAACAAATAATTGATGTAAATTACTATAAAAATATTTAAGTTAATTTTGTACAACCAAACACAATTTACAAGTTTTTCTAAACTATAACTCAATTTTAATAGTTTTTCTTTTAAACTCTGGTTTGAATATGCGTCAGTTTACAGGCATGTGAAACAGTGAAAGCAAACATACCCTAATACATAGATAATGACAATAGAAATTGCACGGTAGTAGGGTTTAGGCAGTTTAGCTAAACATTTTGCCAACTCTTTTTCTTGGCTCTATTTTTAATGGACAAAATAGTTTTAAAAATAAATACATTAAATAAATATTTTAAACTTAATGTTTTTTAAATAAATATTTAAATGGTTTGAGTTTTAATATTTTACAAAATTTTATACATGAAAGCAACATTAATTATTAATATGTTTTTAGGTAGTGTTGAAAATGATATTATGTTGGTCTTTATTTATATGATGTAATGGGGCTTAGTGTTGGCTGATTTGATTTGTCATCCATTCTAATAATGTTGTTTTTTTGCATCAATTATTCAATTCTTCAATATCCTTAAGGTAAATTTATTATTTATATAGTATAAGTTATCTTTAAGATAGGTGGTCTATTTTTTTTCAAATTCAATTGATGTTAAGCTTATTAATTATCAGTTATTTGCGTTCTTAAAATATTTTAAATAAATAAAATCATTGCTTATAACTCAATCGACCTATCAGTTTTCCATTGCTTGAAGCTGCATATTCTATGCTGTGCAAGCAAGGATTTATTTTGCATTAATCCCACTTAATTAACAATTAATCACGTCAAAATAGGTATCGTTATTTTCCTTCATATTTCATTGACTTGTTTAATGATAACGTAAAATTTATCTTTTTAAGCATGATTGAATTTTAGTCAGCATTAAATTTTACTTTTGGACTAAAATTAGATAAAAATAAGTTTTTTTTAGTAAGTCAATATTTGCATGTTTTTCTTACTTTTATTTTTCTATAGAAACACGTCTTCTGAGTTCTGTCTTATCTTATTTGGTAGGTAGACAATTCAAACAAGTTAAAAAGTTTTTGCTACTTTTATTCTATTAATATATAATACGGAGTAATAAAATGATTTAATGCCACGTGTCAGTTAATAAATAATACTTTTTTGGTGGGAATTAATAAATAATATTATAATGTTTCAAATATATGTCACGTAATTTCTATATAAATTTGTTATCATATATGAATTATTGTTTTTCCAAAATCACTATCTAAGTTATATATTAAGTATTTTCAAAATATATATAATTGACTAACATAATTTAAAAAAACTGTTGGTATTACGTTTTCATTGTTGTATGCCACTAGAATTCATAAGAACTCAAAAAAGAAAATGGAAAGAGATAGTTGACTGAATTAAAAACACAATTTAACCGCAGTAATCATGATTATTCAAACCCAAAATAAATTTCAATCCGGTAATGATAAGTAATCTCCGATTGCAAAAAGTAACACTTTTTTACGGTAGAAGATAGCTATCGATTACAATGACATGCACGCTTGCCTTCACCTATTTTTGTTACAATTCTCAATCGGTCATTTTTTAAAAAATATTTTATTTAGAAACTAGATCGTATCGTATCCTCTCTTCAATTTTATATTGCAAGTATGGTCGATAAATATTTATTTTAGCTTTAATTTTATTTTGTTGACAAACACAATATATAACGGAAAAATAAAAAAATTAAATACATAAAAATGCCATAAAGATGGGGATACAAGTAGTCTATACAGACATACAGTATTATATGTTGTATTCAAAGCAAAGCAACCGAAAGTAACAACAAAATAGTTTTCATTTGCTACAATAACTTGAATTCATTAAATAGACGTTTTTTTTTTGTTTTTTTTTTTGGTAATGGTAAATTCGGAGACCATTCTGTTCGATCGATTTAGCCGCTCTACGTCCAGATCGGGTAGAAAGTCGTGGCCCAGGGGATACCCTCCCAATATCAATTTTTCCATACATGCCGTCAGGAGGATTCGAACTCGAATCTCCAAGCTAAATACTTAATGAGACTAGCACCACGTCCCACTAGATCAACTGAGTATTGGTAAATAGACGTAATTTTTTTAGTGTATGTAGGGAAATATTGTTTGATAATGTATTAATCTAATGATGAAGATAATAGATGAAGGATGCATTGTCATTAGTGGTTAAGAAGCATATGGATGGTTAAGTATGACCTAATCTGACATTTAACCTCACTTGTAATTGTACAGTTACCAATTTAATCCCTTTCGATCTCAATGTGCAAGTCAATATCTCATATTCCCAATCAATATGCATACACAAATTTTAAAGATCTCATGTTGTTACGTTGTATTTTTTTTTTTTAGAAGTATATATTTTATCTGTATTTTTATAATATTTATTATATTATGTTTTGAACATCGTGGTTTTATCTCATCATAAATTTTTTAGACTTTAAAGGCGATTTTGAACCTATTTACTTAGGTCTGGTTTGCGTTCGGTTCGTCAAAAGTTCGGTTCGAGCTCGTTCATTTTCAAAACGAGCATAATATGAACACATTTTAAAGATTGTATAAATGTAGATACGACACGTTCGGGTAAATTAAAGTTCAGCTTGTTCAGCTAAAATAACACTATATGGACAATATATTAAGCGAGTTACTCGGACTCGACTTGAAAAAAGCTCATTCGTCCTTTTCTAAACGAACTGATATGGTTAAAACTTGTATAATTAAAATTTATGTTCGACACATTCAGGTAAAATTTGACTTGTTCTGCTAAAAATAACACTTTATGAACATTATATTAGCCGAGCTACTCGAACTCAACTTGGAAAATTTCCGAGTTCGTTTCAAATATGGTTAAAGCTCGACTTGAAAAAAGTTCGAGCTCATTCACTTTATAAGAGCTGAATATGAAGATTTTTTAAAAGCTCGTATAAAATTTAAGCTCAGTGCGAGCTCTGGTCTTTATAAAATAGCCGAGCTTGAGCATATCAAATTTCGTCTCGTACAACACCCCTAAAGACACATCCCACACTGTCATCTTTTGTGATGTCGATGCTTAGCATATCGTTTCATGGTGTTTTTCAAACGTCGTGAAATAGTTATTCCATTACATTTTTATGACACTGTAAATTCCTATATTCGTAACGTTTTTTAAATGACGTGGAATTTACTATCCACGACGTTTTCAAAACTCTGTAGTTTTGTATAGATTTGAGTATTTGCATCCCTTTTTATATATAATAATATGAACCTAAGGCGTGGTGATAATTTAATTCTAAAATCAATAATAATAATAATAATAAGGAAAACAATATACTGACTTTAAATACTATGTTCGTTATCGTTTTATATTCGTCCGATACATTTTATCTCCACGTAAAATCGTAAATATGTCTTCATGTGCTATACAATGTGTCGAAGAAGCTATAATTTGCATAACCTAAGGCCCAACTATCCCTAGCTAGCTTTTGAATGGATTAAGGATAAGGATGAGAACGTGTCTATAATGCATGCCAAAATAAATCATGATTATCATGTTTACAAGTCGGACCGGGTTTAGGTGTCGCGTACCTTTTGGTAAGCTGAGACCGTGGTCCAAGGCTCTATGACACTCTCTAAGGTGGTTGAGGATGTGATGGGTTTGACCCTCGACTCATGTAAATTATTTATCCGTAATCTTAATTTTGTATGTGAGTTTCGAAATATAAGCCAATTTCAAGCCGATACTAAGCTGCTTAAAATGGTGTCCAATGCCAAAAATGGTTTAGGAAAAAATGAATTTTGCATTCGGTCCACGATTCCACAAAGAAGGAAACGTTTCCGGGGAAGGGGAGAGGATCATTCCGCATTCGAGTCCAAACGCGGAATTGGTTTTGGGGCCCAAACACTAATTGTTCTAGTTTCGGGGTCAAATGCAAAATTGTTCTAGTTTTGCGTCCCATGTGCGGAGTTAAATGGTTCGTTTCAGCTCCAAATAGCTTCCAACTTGCAGCCCACACGCGGAAATGGAGCTTCCAACTTGCAACCCACACGCGGAATTGAACTGAAAAAAATATCGCACCCGAAGTGTGGAATTAAGTAATTTTAAAATATTTTTATGGGTACATCTTAGTATCTTGCAACCACTGAACAAATGAGTATGACCCTGTTTGGTATTAGATTGTGATTTGTGGGATTCTTTATTTAGATTTTTGGGGATGGAGATTGTTGGAGATTCTTGTAGATAGAGATTATTAGGGATTGATAAATTTTGGTGCTTTTGGGTGTTTGGTATAAGTTTTTTGAGGTAGATTATTAGGTATGAAAGGCATGAAAAGTAAACAATCCCCTACAATCTTCATTTTTCAAGATTGTTTTTTGGAGATTATGTTGCAAAAAGAATCTGAATGAAGAATACAATCTTGTACCCCTATCTCATATCAAACAACTCAAAAATTCTATGTCCAACAATCTCGAAGAAAAGAATCTAAATAAATCCCCAACAATCCAATACCAAACATGCCCTATATATAGAGAGAGGGGCTAACTTTACCTTGACATGTACTGATGTACACAAGTTTTTTTTAAAAAGAAAAAATTGAAGTGGATACACTATATTATTAAATAAGGTCTATCTCGGTAAGGTCTGGAGAAAACCCTCGACAATACAATACCTCGCATAGATATACCCGCCGGACAAGATATGGCCAAGAGGTGAGCCACCGTATTTTCCGAACGACTCAATTTATAAACAAACATGAAATAAAGGAAATAGAATGACTATAAATGTACACAATAATGATCCAATAGCCAATAGGGAAGGGCACCGAATTGAAATTGAAATTGAAGGGGATAACCTGACCATTATCAACTCGATTAAGCATATTTGGAAACCCCTTTGAGAACTTGATCTCTTTTTATCAGATATTTCTAATATTCTGTGTTTCTTTGATCAGGTTCGGGTGCGTCACATTTTCAGAGAAATCAATAGGGTTGCTGATGCATTGGCGAGCCTCGGTTACGAGTCCCACCAGTCAGCTTCCCCCTCTATGATCCTTGTGGAGGATCTCATCCGTCAGGATGCCATAGGAAAGACGATCTCTAGAAGATAGTTCTTCCTAATTTCTTAATGTGCTGTATCAAAGAAAGAAAAAGAAAAAAGGGAAGGGCACCACATTTTCTTCCCGTAGTAGGAGCTTGATGGCCAAGAGAGATCGAGTTCGACTCGATCACCATAGAGAAGATGTCACATTCCAGAGCAGACTAGACATCCTTCCTAATGGAATACAATTCCGCCATCAAAGGGTTGTATCCCGGAGATTCCGGACTAGCTCAGATCCAACATGAAAATGTCAAATTACTTATGCACACTTAAGGTAGGAGAACAATAGTGTTTATTAGAAGAAAATTTATTTTCGAGTTACTTATCGTGTATAAGAGAATAATAATTAAATTACTTGTACAAAATACAATTATCGTGTACAACTGAATAATTTTTAAATTACTTGTACAAAATACAATAATCGTATAAAAGAGAATAATTTTTGAATTACTTGTACAAAATACAATTATCGTGTACAACTGAATAATTTTTGAATTACTTGTACAAAATACAATAATCGCGTAAAAGAGAATAATTTTTGAATTACTTGTACGAAATACAATAATCTTATACAAGATGATTTTTTTAGTATCATAATTAATATATTTATATTTTTGAAAAAATAAAAATTAATGAGTTCCAACTTGCCCAATTGCTAATACAATGGGAGAGAGAGAAACTACTAACAAGAGTACCATACTCTATATATATTTTCATCTAAGAAACTTTACCTTTGTGATACTTTAGGTATCTTTATTTTATAATTAAATAAATAATAATATAAAACTGCTTTCACGCTAATTATTTCTATATATTTTGTATAATGAATTTGTGAGCAATATTTATTAAATTATTAAATATAGATGATTTTAAAAAAAATATATAATTTTTTTTATCTAATTTAAAATTAGAATTCAATAAAATCATATATGTGCATAGCACAAGTCACTAGTTTTTTATTTATTTTATATTTAGTATTACACTAGTTGATTTAAGAGCGAAAAACATACACTAAATTCATGATTACGAAGTAGTGTGGGCTTTTACTAGATGGGCTGAGCCCATTGAGAGCCCATAACAAACAATTGCTTTTCTGTTAAAACAGGGCCATTATATATATCCTCAAAAATTATAAACTAGGCCCAACATATATATTCTTAAAATAAATAATTCAAGTTGGTAAAATTATAATTTTGTCTTAGTTAATTTAGTCGGATTGAGTTGAATACTTGCTATTAAGCATTTTATTCGGTTACTTTCCAAAAAAGAAAACATTCAATTTAAAATATGATATTCATCATAAAACGTTGATAATTAGAAGTTTCTTATAAAAAAAAAATCATTAGACTATGACAAAAATATACTATCCGTTCTAAATGGATTGATCTCTTGTAGGTCGAAATTTCAACTCCAATTAAATAAGATTTAAAGTTGATTTTTATTTAAGTAAATAATTTTTTAATCAAAAAAATATTTTATATCTTTTTATTCATTATTGATTGAAAACACACGCATATAATTTATATTTAATTTAGAAATACCATGAACATTTAGGCTGTTAATTAAAGAGACAAGCTACTCGGCTTGTGTTCGGCTCGTTAAAAATCCGGCTCGGGCTCGACTCGTTTATAAACGAGCCGAGCTTGAGCATGACAAGACTTGGCTCGTTCGGGTAAAGCTCGGCTCATTCGGCTAAAATAACACTATATGAACATTATTTTAGACGATCTACTCGGACTCGGCTCGGGCTCGTCTCGTCAAAAGCTCGGCTCGGACTCGGATCGTTTATAAACGAGCCGAGCTTGAACATGCCACTACTCGGCTCGTTCGACTCGTATAACACCCTATAAACATTTGAAGAAGGAAAAAAATTACATCAAAATAGATAATGTACTAGAATTGGGACGCATGATTACCCAAAATATAGGTGTTGTAATTTGTAAAGAATCATAGAAATGCTATATACATTTTAATGAGATGTCCATGTAATGTTCCACTTGTTTTTTTCCCTTTAGAGTAGGGATAAGTCATAAGTGGTGTCATATATATCCACTTTAACTGATTGGAATATTGTGAAAAGAGGAGCAAAATTGAAGGTCAATCCATGCACCTCCAAATTCTCGATCATGGTTAAATTAATAAATGTCGTAAAAGAATCAAATCTTGCTTTTTCCTTCATGCATACTAACACCAAAATATATAGTACATTTTTTTAAAATAAAAATCTTAGGTTAATATTAGGATGTGTCCGTAATTTATGAGGTTTATTGGAGATGGAATTATGGAGAATTATGAAAAAATTTCAATCTGGTTCTAATAGATTATTAGAATTATAAAAAATATGAGGTTTATAATTATGTTCAAACATGTTGAACAAGGTCATATAGCATCTTCATTTCAGATATTTTTAGTTTCTTTAGCAATTAAAAGATTAAAAATAAAAATAAATGTCAGATTGAGAGAAATAATCGATGTAATTAGTGAAGAGAAGTTTCTCTATCTTATCTATATACCTATACTAAAACAGCCGTCACTAAGCTGACGTGACGGCCTCATAATTTTTTAGGAGATTAATTTTTTTTTTTAAAATAACTAATTAAGCCAATAAATTTTATTCACTAAGCCAAAAATCTAAATGTTTTTTTTTAGCGGACGTTCAATTACTCTCGTATCTAAAAAGATTTCTTTTGATTTTGTAAATCGATATTGAACGTGAATTAAAATTAATTAGATCAGTCTTCTCATATAAGAGTATCATCTAATCTGATCCTAATGAATCTTCTTTAACAAGTTTAATTGAAATCTTCTTCAACAAGCCTAACTTTTATCTTCTTTTTACGCTATATATATCGAACAACAACCTATCAACCCTTCACCATTTCTCGTATTCTTGCTTCAATTCCTCTTATTGACCAAAGATAATCATCCAATTCTAAATTTTTCGGCTTATGTTTTAGTTTAATACCACGTTCCCTTTTGTTTGATTACCGCTTTACCTTTACGGATTTCCAAACAATTTTATAGCCTCTTCTTCGTTCTTTAACATCGTTTATCTTCTTCTTCATTTTTTTTCATTTTCTAATCATATTTTTTCAACCATTACCTATTCAACATTATGCAAATTCGATTTTATTTTCTCCATAAATTTCTGTTGATTCCTTCTTTTTTTTCCTATATCTTCAAAAGCAACAACACGTTTTCTATTTTTTTTTTATCACGCCTCTTAGTTTATTTATTATGAACAAATTATTATTTTTAATCTCTTCTGTTACGAACAAATGATTTATTTATTTATTATTTGTATTTGTTCATTTATCTTCTTTCAACAGTGAATTATTTAAAAGTTTTTTGGTACTCATTGATCGTATATCACAATAGTTTCAATTTATAATTTTCGTTTTTTATCTTAATTCTATAATTTATAATATATTTTCGTTCATTTTATTGTCTTATTTTACAAATAGATTTGATTTTTTTATTTATCAAAAAAATCTTAATTGATTCTGTTTACAAATCTGGTTTTTTTTAAAAAGTTTTTATTAATTCCTTTTTTTTCTCCCTCTAAATCTTTAAAAGCGATGGCTGATTTTTTTAGTTATTTATTACAAATTTTAATTTTTTTATTATGAACAAAATATTTTTTTGTATTACGTATTTGTTTATATTACAAATCTAAAACAAAATTAATTATTTGTAGATTATATTTTATTTATAAGTCTAAACACAAGTTGTGTGTTGCGTAATAATAATTTAAATTCGAAAATAATGATACAATTAATCATTGCGAGAATAATTAAAAGTTAATGATTATATAATGTTTAATAAATATGTCATTAAATCACCCATATACTATCTCATGACATATTACTCAATTTATACAATATATAAATATACCCGCACGAGGTGCGGGCTATAAACTAGTATATATTATAGGAGTAGCAAAATCTTGCCACATGTTGTACTAGAAAATCACTAATTGCCACGTGTCACAATAATATTTAACATCAGCTTTTTTTTAAATTATGTAATTTATAAAAGGAATTTACAATTAAAATTATTAACAAAAAAATCCGTACCATCTAACTAAATCCAGATATTTTTTATAAATAATTAAATTTGGTAAATATATTTAACTAAGCATTTTTATTATTTTGGGTTTAAATATTTTACCCTAAAATATTACCAATTCGGTTATCAATCCTCATATTCAGCCAAAATATTTTTAAATTTGGAATAAATTTATTCTAAAATCCCAATAATTTATAATTTATTCTGAAAATCCAATAATTAAAAAAAGTGTTGTTTAATTACGTAACTAAAAATCAAGATTTATACTCAGAAATTATTATAATCGAATTGAATGCCGAAATAATATTGCACAATTAACTATATTAACCATATATATATATATGTATGAAAGTATACTTTTTTCAATCATTTACAAAAGAAAAAAAAATTAAAATCAAATTATATTATTGTTTAATATTTTTCTTCACACAAAAATAAAATATGTTTATGAAAATTAAAAATACTATACAATATATTTTTTTATTTATAATTGTAATTGTTGTATCGAACTCTTTTTAAAAAATCTCGTACAAGGCACGTGTATTACACTAGTAGAGATACTTATTCCGACAGGTTCATGTTCACTTCACACAAATCAAGGAAAATTTTAATTTATTTTATTTTGTTTTGCCCAAAATAGAGATCTGAAAGGTTGATGATAATTATACGTAAAAGAAACTTTGATGAATTTTGGGATGGAAGAGAGAGGTTCTTCCAATTATTTTTGTGAATAAAAGAAAAAAGAAAAATCAAATAAGAAATTTTTGGGGAGAGAATCAAGTGATGAATATAGATAAGTTTGGGGAGAGAATCAAGGTGTCATTTTTAGTCTTATCGTATATGGGTATATGATGTTAATCATAATCATATATTATGGGTCCGTTTGGTAAAATATGATTATGAATTAAAGGTGAAAATAAAGAAAATAGTTTTTAGATGAAGAACTAAGGGAATGAAAAATTAAAGAGGGATATAAATGAGATTTTAGCTTCAATATAATCCTTATAATCGAAGTTCAATAGAATTACACAATCTCTATAATCTAATTCCCTTAATCTCCGTATTTTAATCCCCTAATCTTCTATATTTTCTTACCAAACGGAAATAAGAGCATTATTTCCACCTCTTTATTCCTATAATCTTAATCTCCTTAATTTAACAACCTACCAAACGAAAGCCTATATTATTGTGTATAAGTTGTGCTACACTTCTTAATTATTGTCGAGGAGATTCAAGTTAAAATATTTTGACAACATGTACGAAGAATTGATACTAAGAGGATTTTTTTTTTCAAATGGATTACATTCGATTTGCATGTAGAGCGATATTGACCGATATGTCGAACTAGTCAAATACAAGATTTGAAAAATCATATACTATGCAGACTTTGGTTCATCAACGAGTAATTTTTATAAATATAATCTCGTATTTTAATGTATATTAAAAATGCAGAGATGAAATATTTCGATGATAAAAATAAGACAATATATCTAGTATGTAAGGTCGATGAATTACTCATATTACAATTAATTATAAGATAAAATCTCGCTAGATTTATGTTGTACTCAAACCGAGACTAACACAAATTTTTGAAATTACGATGAAATTTCACTGGACTTACGTTTGACTCAAACTGAAATTTCACCAAAAATTGAACTGGTCTGAAAATTTCACCTAATAAAAATTGTAGAAAGAAAATGATAACAATTTGACTATCCTATGAAGTAGACAACAAGGTCCATCTCTCCCTTTGTCAGTTAGCCGCCACGTGCCCCTAGTTTAATTGCCAATTGTTTTCAGAAGAGCCACTGGTTTTCCACTTATCTCTGCCAAAATATTAAATAAAAAAGAAGAAGTAAAATTCCTTTATAATTATAATCATCATTAGCCTTATTGTAAATGTACAAATCATAGGATAAACATTACCACGAAGACAAAACACTGAGAATACCATAAAATTGGTCGACACTGACACTTACTTTTAATTTTATTGCTAATAATCGTGCTATGTCCCACTTTTTTATATAAATTTATCCACAATATAATACGTGTACTCTTCTAGGAGATCGATGTTTTAATGGATGAATAAGTAATAATAAGTAAAACTAAAATATATTGTATTTTCCCCCACATTTTGGGCCTCAAACAATCAAATCATAACGAGAAAGCAATTCCAATATTAATCCTTTGAAAAGTAACATGGGTATGTTTCTTTTAACTTCATGTTGTTGCATGTCATTTGTGTTATTCTTGTTTATCGTGATTGGAGCTATGTAACCATTGTAATGAATTATGAGGTGATGACAAAAAATGTTACGTGACAATGTGTAGAAAACGATTTGAACATGGCTATTAAGTTTGATGTAACTTGAGTTTCATTGTCGTTTGAGCACTATTGAAATGTTTATAGGTGGATAGAACATGTGTTACATTTAGATGGGTTAGGTTAGACGGATTACGGTGCGTTTGTTATGTTTGAATAAAATTATAAAAATATCATAATGCACCTCTACTAAACGCCTCCTAAGCATCGTGTAAAGGTTGATTGTTAAAGTCTGATACAGACGGAACGGATAGAGCGAGGGTCATGTGCATACGAGCGCACATGTGCGTTAGGTCCAAGTCCAACACATCAATCCGATGAAGTTCCAACCTAAAATCAATTGTCAATTGGAGTAGCCCACCGACCTTATATGGTAGGCTCGGAAGTCCCAATCTTTCAATGTGAAAAATGATTATCTCAATCACGTCCCCGCAAATGCAACTAGGGTATAGACCGAGTTGACACTTGCCTAGCCAAATTGAGGCTAACCGCTCTAATATTATGTCGAAGTCCGATACAGACGGACAAAGTAGAGCGGAGGTTGTGTGCATACGAGCGCGCATACGCGTTAGGGCCAAGCCAACACATAAACCCAATGAAGTCATATCCTAAAACCAAATAATAATAGTATGAGTAGTCCACTGACCTTATATACTAGACTCGCAAGTCTCAAACTTTCCACGTGAGAAATAATTATCTTTAATATTAACATATCAATTTAAATATATATACAAAGATATAATCAACCATCATATTTTCTTGATCGCGTCATGTGACGCGCGCTTGTGACAAAACACAGTGATGTTAATTTTTTTAATTTACTAAAATATGCAAAATTATAATAACAAAATTTGTAAAATAAAAAGGAATATATAAGTTATGGTATTTATATTATTATCATTATTATTATAAATAAAGGGAATCGATTAAGGTAGCTAAGATGGGCTCTTATTATTTATTTAGAGATAAGATTGATTTTGAGATAAGCTCTATCTTATATTTTATATTTTTATACCTAAACATCACATCAATTAACTGAAAATCATCCCTTCAAAAAATTAACTGAAATACCATAATTATTCAATAAAATAGTTTCAAATAAACCTATAAAATACAAATAGGAGAATGATTAATATGTATTTTAAAAATACAAACAAATAAAACCAATCGTTTAAGAAAAAAAATTAAGTGTACGTCATATAGTTTCTTTCTCACATTTTCACGTTAAAAAAACATATTGACGCGTTTTCTTCGTATTAACATCCATGTAATAAAGTTCCAACTCGATCCACATGACTCATCATTGGACTATTTGTCATACAATATATATATATATATATATATATATATATATATATATATATATATATATATATATATATATATATATATATATATATATTATAAAACAAGAATATATATTGCAAAGTTAGAGTAGGACGTGCCATATCTTGAATCAACATTTAACACTATGACTTGGCAACACATATGCCTCTCAGTTACATCTCATTTGAGTGTTGCATCGTAAATCGTTGATTCATACACAATAGACACTTCGATAATATTATAACAAAATTGTCACTTTCACTTATTTAACAAATAAGTATAGTCCACACAAGTTTTGTTGAGAAGCCTTCATCAATGAGCACACATATTATAACAATTCAAAATCAATGTCCCCTTGCAATCAATTGATCATATCATAGTCATACTATAGAAGAACTATAAAACCGCTATTTTTCGAGTGTGTCAAAGTTCAGACTTGGGGTAATGGGTGTACGATAGCACATGTATATCAGTATATTAGTATATCCAGTTCAATCTCATTAGATAAGATCCATAACATTTTATTGTAAAACTAATTGACGATAAGAAAATATTGTAGATATAAATCTTTAAACATAAATACGAGCTAAGCGTCTAAGCCTATATTAGAAGGGAGACGAACGTCAACAAGCAAACATCCTTATCGAATGTAAGTGGTGCATAGTCTCTATGCATTGTGCTTATTGCATGCGTACGTAATGGTAAACTCGATATAAGGATACCACTTCGTAAAACACTTTTACCAAGTTAAAATACATTAGAATATAAACTAACTTTTTATCGTGAAACTATCTGTAGAAGTGTTTAAACTATCCCTACGAGCTAACCTTACATTAGAACATATACAAATTGAACGAGAAACAAATAGTTGATTTTGGGACATTGTAAAGTCAATATTGTAACGCTCTTAGTTTTCACGATGTATGACCTCTTAAAATGATTTAGCATAAGCATGGTTAGGATATGATCCGTGTCTCAAAAACCTCGAGTCTTACGATATAGCGTCGTAATTATTTCATTCTTTCTTCTTCTCTTTTCATGATGAAGCGAAAACAAATAACTTTACAAGTTTAGTGTTTTGACAAGCTCAAAAGCCTCACATCTTACAAATATGCTCTATAACATTGCTCAACTTCATTTATCATACAATTTCAGTAACATAACAGTTCAAAAAAGAAGCCAAATTCAAAAGTGGCAAAAATCCTACTTGCATAGCACAATGCATGCACCTTGCCATAGTCACAAGAAAGAAGATCAATACACATGAACTGCAGCCGGATAGACTGAGTGCATGTATTTATCCTTCCATTGTCTTTTTCCTCCTTCCTTAAAACAAGAGTCAAAATTTGTAATTATCAGCAAATTATACCCATACTAGCAAAACAACTCCTCCTTTGGGCCCCATTCATATCTCTTCTCTTGAACTTAAGTGGGTCCCTCTTGATTGCCACAACATCATCATCATCCTCCTTCTCAACTTCATTGCTCTCTTCCCTACTGCAATTAGATAGCCATTTGGAGTTCATATAAGCTGATCTCCTCCATGGTGGTATATGCAAACCTCTTTCTTTCATTGATTCTTCTGCTGCCATACATAGAATCCTCACAAGCTTCCTTAGCTTCTCTTCATTTCCTATGAAGATTGTTGGAAGATGACTTGAAAGCTCTAAGTATGACTTTGTTGGCCTTGCCACTTCAAATTGTGACTTAAAATCAATGTCTATAATTACCCTTTCTTCTCCTAATATATCTATGTAGTCATAGTTACCTGCATAAACCAAATTCCACACACAAAGCTTTTTAGTATATTTACAATACATTAATGTAGACATTTCCTACAAAATAGTGTAAATTTACTCTAGAATCATCCCTTATATTCTTCATATTTCTATTATTTAGTATAAATAGAATTGACCCTTTTTTCTTTATGATTTAAAGACTAGAATTATACTATTTTTATCAAAACTATTATGATACCTAACAATCACTATAAATTTAAACTAGAATTGACCCTTTTTCCTTTAAAATAGAATAGCCCTTTTTTCCCCTTATGATATAAAGACTAGAATTATACTCATTTTCATGAAAATTATTATCATACCTAACAATTAGTATGAATTTAAATTAAAAGTGACCATTTTTCTCATGATTCATGATTTTGAAGATTAACTAAAGTTGATTAATTTGAAATTAATTACCAGATGGGCAACCAGGAGTAGATAGCCAAGAAGTGTGACAAATAGAAGCATCAAAACCATCTCTTTTGAGACAAGAGGCAAGCCATTTCTTAAGCTTAGCCGTCTTCTCCATTTCCATCTTCTTCCTCATATAAATTCCAATTCTATGCATGATTTGAGCTTCAAAATCTGTCTTTTCCTCAAGAATCTCCTGTAAAATTGCAGAACAAAAATTAGTATCAATTATATAAACAAAAAAGTAAAAGAAAAATTGTGGATATGGAAACATACTTGTAAAGTGAAGCATCTTGTTGAGTGATTCAAAGAGGTTTGATTTGGAATAGAGTAGTAATGATTTGGAGTTGATGGTTCAGCTTCCATGAAATCATGAACCATCTGCCATAGCCTTTCTTCTTCCAAGCTTCCCATTGATATTTCTCTCTTGTGTATGGAGATTCTGTGATTTTATGAGTGGATAATAATACTAAAGAAGAATGGGGTTTATAAAGAGATGTGTCAACGTTGGAAAAGGAGACTTCTTTTGTGAGGAAATTACAGCTCTATGGTGACAGATGATGACATTTTAAGAATAATCCTTTTTATTTTATTTTATGGATTTTTAGACTAATTGCTGGAATAATTGAGAGGAATATCCGTAGAGATTGTTGCTTTAATATACTAAGATCTGACTGGGACGAGGATGCCATTAACCTTGTTTACATGAACATTTTTGTAAGTTATCTACTTAAGGTATCTACTATTTAGTTAATTACTCATTCTGGTATCAGTTTATAGAAAGTCATAATTTTTGAAAATTTTCTTGTATAGTTTTCCTAAAAACAAATTCGCTTTTTTGTTTAGAAGGGATCGTTTAACTAAATTTCGACGAAATACGAAGTCAACATTTCCTATGTCCAAAGTGTGGAGGATTATGGTTCTTACATCGACAATATTAGAATAACAGGTCTAGTATATAGGTTGATGAGCTATTTCTCCTATTATTAATTAGTTTTAAGATAGAACTCTGTTTGGTTTATATGTTGAACTTGAACACACGTATGACTTATTGGTGGACTATTCCTCCCACCGCCTTAAGTTTTGAAGGTAAAACATAAAATGTTAGCACCTTCCTTTGGTACTTCAATAGGAGTTCCTATCTTGCTAAAATAGCTAAAGGACCATTATCACCAATGTTAGCAATTACATAGTTTTATCTTCTATAATGAAGTGGTTCAATTACACTATCTAGAAGGTTTTCAAGGCCCTATGTTGTCTACTCCCATGATATATAAATTTACCTACTTAAGCTCTATCCTTATCACATTTATGTACGAACAAAATTCATTATTTTAATCATTCTTTTTAGATACATGTTTCTAGATAAAATGCACCACACATTGGTAAGAAAGATGTAGAATCATCTAAAAAAAAACCCTTCAATTAGTAGATATTCATAATAACTATTAAATGGAGCCTTTTCGGTTTAACTCGGTCTGATATTTAGTTATCAAGTATCATTTGTAGAGTTTTATTACCTTATAAATTATAGCGTTTTTCTTTGTCTTTAAATTACATGGTTTATTTATAATCTGAAACTCTTTAATTAAAATTTCTAAGTAGATGTAGTCGATTCACTTATGAATCGCTATAAATTCACGTGTCATACATTTTTTCAATTCTTCAAATTTTCTATTATTTCTCGTTTATACACAACGGTAAGAGTATATACTTATGACCATGCGCACAAAAAAGATTCTGAACAAGAATACGTAAAAAACAACAATTTATTTACCCTCCGTTTGGTTGCAACTCCGGAAACAGATTGAAAATGAATTTAGTCCACATTTGTTCCTTATTCATGGAATCATTCCACGTGATTTCATACAAAATACACTTGCTTCTCCCCTTTTGTTAGGATATCAAAACTAATCAATTTCTACTACAATTACTTCAAACCACAAGGAATGATTTCCAAAAACTTAATGAACATGGGTATATGTATGGACTAGATACGTTTCTATTCCATTTTCATTTTTAGAGTTTAAACCAAACGGACCGTTAATGTCACCGAAACTGCGAAACATAGGTTAGTGGGAAAAAACAAGAACACCAAAAAAAAAAAAAAAAACTCATTTAATGTCACGCAAAAGATTCTGAAGGAGACCGGCCCATGGAAGAAAAAAGCCCAGAGGCAGGTTAGTAGAAAAAAGCCCACATAGATTTTCACTATTCATTTGGAGACCTCTAACCAATGAAGAATCGACAAGCATGCTTCAAAAGCCAATCTCTTCTTTCACTTTTCTGCCGATTTCCAAACATCAAATGAGATGAGGGCATTTCTTCAATATGTCAACAACTCTAGTTTCTGCATATTCTTATCCAGATCAACCTTCTTGACTGCTAAACAACCACTCAGCAAATGCTTTGAATAACTACAATTCCTCGAAATTCAACTGCAATAGCTCAATTCCAGCATCTCAAGATTCGGACAAGTTAAAGCAATATTCTCTAGTGATTCATTGCTCAACCTCTTGTTATATGAAAGTTGAAGGGTTTAGTCCCCGTTCGGTTGTAACTCCGGAAACGGTAACGAAATGGAAACGAATCTAGTCCATATATGTACCTTGTTCATGAAATCATTCCGGTTAGTTTTATGTAAAATGCACTTGCATCCATTTACTTTGTTACCCTATAGGGTATTAAAACTAATCAAATTCTACTACAATTAGTTCAAACCAACCACAAAGAATGATTTCCAACAACTTCATGTACAAAGGTGTACGTATGGACTAGATTCATTTCCATTCCGTTTCCGTTTCCGGAGTTTAAACCAAACGGGCCCTTAATTTGAGGGTTTCGGGTTTCAGACACCCCGAAATCTTCCTTCCCTAAACGAGTATGTCTCATCTCAACAGTTTCCAGCAAGGAGCATTGCTTGACCAGAGTAATCTTCCTTCACTTTTCCGCCGACTTCCAAACATCAAACACATATACCTTTCCGATTTCTCCTGCAATCTGGTACCAATTTTACTCCAAGTTACTGATTTTAAGTTCAATCTTGAAACCACTAATTTTTTTATGTGTGGGATGAGGGGCTAATATTATTGGATTTTTTCCTCATGGGATTAAGACCATATGTTTAAAAAATAAAGAAGGGTATTGAAGACCATTTAGGTATCGTTGAAAAACCACTAGTTTATCAGAGTTGTAACTGAAGTTGAAGCTTATTGGTTGTTGACGCTTATAAAGGAATTGTTCCTTATTCTCACCATTAGCTATATCGCCAACTTCTTTGTCGGTATTTATATTCCTCTCTTGGGGGAACTCAGTTGTTCCTTAGGTTTGGCTCTTGGGATCGGATACCTCTCTACTAAATGACCCGTACTTACCACAATGGTGACATATAATGTGTAAACCTTCATACTACACTTGAATCTTTCTTCCCCTTACTAGTATTGTTCCCACCAATGGTTTCTCAAGATCCACTTCGACGCACACTCTCGCAAACTTTCCTCGAGTAGCGTAAAGATTATTGACATCCACCTTTAACGGTGTGTCGATAACCGTAGCAAGCCCGTAAAGAATGGCTTCATCATAGAGTTGGACTGGGAGTTGCGATAATTTGGCCCACACAAACATCGTTTGATCAGACGCTAGTATAGAGTCCTAAAATCTCCCACGGGCCCTCCGCCAATGCTCTCAGTAAATGTTCCTCTTTTTCAAATCTCATATTAGTTGTTAGGAAGGTCAACAATCATGATTCTCCCCGTTGGACTCCATAGTTAAAATAGTCTTCTCTCAAGGATGTGATATGCCACATTTCTTCGCACATCCTTAATGATAACTGTTAATTTCCACCGATCCTCTAGTATACGAATCACATCATCGTCAATACCCACAAGTGTCAATTATCGCACTCCTTATGGATAGAAAACCCTTATTCTTATGTCTTCAACGAGAGTATCACATTTTAATGGTGCCAACCTCTCCTTCATAGCATTGCTCACAACCACTAAGTATGACGTCGGTTTTCATGGTGGGGCAAGTGGTTTATCTGGAGGGCCTGGTGGCGGCGAGGAGTCCGAGGGTGGTGGAAGAGCCTGAGAGTTAGGAGAGAGAATTTTGACTTTTTCTTGTACAATGAGATTGTGTATCAACATTAAACCCTCAAACGCAATCACAAATGCTCGTGTGTCCGATTTTTTTCTTTGTAAATATTATGCTTTTTAAAAAAAAGTAATTTTGTTGACGCCGATGATCCGATACTCATTACACATCGACACCTTTCTTTGCTAGGAAAAATTGTAAGTAACTATCTCATAACTCCGACGTGTATACAACTCCTCCCACGATATTTTGATAAATTAGACTCGATGAACTTTAAGGGCGTGTTTAGTTGTGCTGGGTAGGGGGTTATTTTAGATTTGAGTTGGGTCTCACATTTTTGTAGCCCCGTTTAGTGAAAGGTTTGTAAATTAGGTTAACTTTTTATATCATATTTGAAGGGCTTTGAAATGGGGGTTTTTGAAATCTGAATTTTGAAGATTTGGGGAGATTTAAAAATCAGATCAAAAAATCAATTACGTATATATCCTTCTATGTCTTCTTCTGGATTTCTGCCTCTCTTCTCTCTATCGTTTTTGCTTCCTCTCTATTGAAGCTTCAAAGGACACAAGTAATGGGGGAGAATCAACATCGTTTTTTTGCTTCCTCTCTATCGAACCCTTCTTCCTCTCGGTTTCTTCTTCCTCTTTCTTGGTACAGATATACAACAGAAGCAGTTTTAACGAGATGAATTTTGGATCTTCTTTCATCTCTTTGGTTTTGAACGAGATGAATTTTGTATCTGGAGAATAGGATTTCATGGCTGCTTCGATTTGTCCAGATCTGGTAACCTGCTCTTTGATTTGCCCATAGTCAAAATTCACATCTGTTTCTTCATCTCAAAATATATTGTTCATATCTAGTTCCATGCTTGCTGCTTCGATTCCATGGTTGTTGCTTTAATTTCATGGCTGCTTCTTCGATTCCATATTGATGCTTCAAATTACCCATATCCAACTATTTCTTTCTTAACTTTCTTCATACGAAAGAGACTTCAGTTTTAGGGTGAAGAAGAAAGAAAAATAACATTAAAAAAAATAATAAAAAATAAGACTGATATACTTTAGGGTTATATTAGTCTTTTACGATGTTAGAAATCCCGATAAATCTATTCTAACTAAACACGCAACATCATTCTTAACAGTAATTTTTAAAAACCGAAAGCTAAAAAAATACACAAAAAACCACAACTACATAACACAACTACGACTACAAACTACAACTACAAATCTCGTACAACTAAACAGGTCCTAAATATCTTGCATTAATTTAGTTGGAAAAAAATATCTTTCATTAATTTTTCTATTTCATTTTAAGAAATTAAGAAATTAGTGTTTGAATTTAAATTATTTTTTTTGATAAACCACTCTTTTATTTAGGGCGATTTTAAAGGCACGGCGGAGGAATTCACAAATGAACGACATTTACGGTTTTTGGAACCGTCACGGTTCCGAAAACCGTAACCGTGGTAGAAAATGGAAGAAAAAAAATTTTCTAACATGGTCAGTGTTATGAGATGGAGCGTTTTGTTGTTGGTTGAAGATTTGAAGTCCTCGTTGAAGAGATCATTTGTGTGACTGTGTCTTAAAGACTTTGTGACTTTTGTTGCGTTTATTCCGTTGAAGACTAGAACTTCAAGTTAAGACTTTGTATTTTGAATTTGGTTTGTTTTATTTTTCTCGGGTTTGATTATCAGGTGATTGATTAATTGAATGTTAGTGGGCTACAAATTCATGTTCAACATATTACAGATTTACAAAATTACAAGTTGCAGTGATTCGTGCTCAGACGAGCTCAGAAGAGCCCAAACGAGCCAAACAAGCCTGAACGACATTAGACGAGCTCGACTCGTATAAAAACGAGCTAAACAAGCCGAGCCCGAGCTTTAAAATAAGCTCGCGAGCCGAGCTTGAGCTTAATCCAAAGCTCGTATAGATTTTCAGGCTCGGCCCGGCTCGGCTCGACTCGAATAAAAACGAGTCAAGCCTGTACGTGTAGAAGCTCGGCTCGAGCGGCTCGAATTACACCCCTAATGGTCACGGGATCTGTGACCGTGGGATTTTTTTAATTTTAATTTTTTGTTTTTTCACCTATATTATAAAATTTATAAAATAAATTTGTCACGGTTTCGGGAACGGTAGCTGCCACGGTTCCGGAAACCGTAACTGTGGATATTTTTTCACAGTTACGGTTTCGAAACCGTGACGGCTACAATTTCCGTAAACGTCGTATATTTGTGAATTTTATCGCCGTGCAACTTATTCTTTCCGTCTATTTATCAGGACAAATACTAGCCAACCAATGAGCAATCGACACCTACGTACGGAGGACGACGAGCATGCTTCAAAATTCAAATGCAGAAAAACCCCTAGGGTTTTAAACTTGATATGGTAGGGAAATGCCAAATTCACATTTGCTCTAGAATGTCCATTTTCTCTTGATTCCTTCATTCACACAAAATCACCGTTCATCAATGGAGTGGATACACACATACAAATTTCCTTGAATATTCACCATCTTCGTTTATAGTTTGTCGAATTTCCTCATTCGAAAAACCTAAAGAACCATGGGAGACATAAGCTCATCAGACATTCCAGAAGAAATCTGGGATCAAATCATCTCTAAGCTCCACCATGATCAACACCTCCAACAGCTATCTCTTGTCTGCAAGTCTTTCCTTTTATTTACAAATAGGCACAAACAAAGCCTTCAGATCTTCGATCCAACTGGCCACTATCTTCCTTCACTCTTCCGCTGATTTCCAAACATCAAACACATATACCTTTCCGATTTCTCCGGCGATGTGGTTCCAATTTTACTCCAAGTTGTTGATTTTAAGTTCAATCTTGAAACCCTAGACATTTCTAACCACAAATGTATTCCTGTAGAAGGATTCGAGAGGTTATCTGAGAGTGGTGTCAAGTCTTTGAAGGCCATTTCGATCTCCTCTATAGGTGATGATGATCAGGGGATGATTGCGGATTTTTCCCCCCAATTTGGAGGGTTTGGGTGTGAGCTCTAGAGGTGATGGAGGTTGGGATGATATGGAGCGAAATAATTCTAGCATGATCACTGATCAAGGAATCGAGGTTTTAAAGAATTTGATCTCTCTGGTGGAGCATTGCCCTCATTTGGAGTATATTGGATAGAAGGCTGCCGTTTGGTGACCCAAATGCGGTTGGATTGGCATTGAAGACGTGCAAGAATTTGAAGACAATTAGATTAGAGGGGATTGATCTGGAAATGGATGAAATCCGCCAGCCTTTGTCTTTTGCTCGGCATTTGTCGGAGATTGTTTTATCGTATATGGATGTATCGGATGCATTGCTGTGTGCTATTGCCGAGGCAAACCTTCCATTGAAGAGATTCACTTTGTTCCATTGTAATATCTTCACTTACCCCGGTATTTTGTCAGTCTTGATAAGGTATAACTCTCTAGATTACTTGGCTATTGAAGGGGTTTCTTTCCTGTCAGACGTGTCAATGTTAACACTTGCTAAGTCCCTCACAAAGGTGAGGAATGTGAAGCTTAATTACTGTGGGAAACTTTCTGATTTGACTCTGTTCACTCTAGTCAAGCAATGCCCCTTGTTGGAAACTGTTGAGATGAAGGATACTCGTTTAGGGAAGGAAGATTTCAGGGTGTCTAAAGCCCGAAACCCTCAAATTAAAACCCTTCAACTGTCATATAACAAGAGGTTGAGCGATGAATCACTAGAGAATATTGCTTTAGCTTGTCCGAATCTTGAGATGCTGGAATTGAGCTATTGCAGTAGAATTTCGAGGAAGGGTGTTGGGCTTATACTGAGGAATTGTCGATATTTAAAGCAATTGCAGATCAGTGGTTGTTTAGCAGTCAAGAACCTTGATCTGGATATGAATATGCAGAAACTAGAGTTGTTGGGAGCACATTCATCCGGTCTTAATGATGAGGCTCTAATTGACATATCAAAGAAATGCCCTGATCTGATGTTTCTGAATTTAATGGACTGCCCAGAGATAACGTCTAAAGGGGTGAAAGAAGTGATTAACTGGTGCTCCAAATCGAAGGAGGTAAACTTGAATGGGTGCTCACGTGTGAGTAGCGATATCGTGCCTTTCATGGTTTTTAACAGGCCATCTCTGAGGAAGGTCGTCCCACCTCCAGATGATGTCGTGCCTGAGGACGAGGTGAACTTGTATTTGAAACATGGATGTCATGTGACTGCCCCATATTAATCGAAAGGTACTATTAAGTTGTTTAGTTTTCTTGCAAAGTATATCTTGGTGCATCTGATTTATTTGCTGGTTTGGGAGTTTTTTTTCCTGCTGAAACTTATGGTGAAATGAAGATATGCTCATTTTCCTAGATGGAAATTGCAAGACTTGGTTATTTTAGACAACAAGTAGGATTAGTAATCTCTAAAAGTTACATTGAACCACACATGGTCTACACAGTTGTTGGCAATTCCATTTATTAAATTATTTTTGAAATCTCTGCTTGCACGGAGTTGGTAAAAATGCAAACAAATTAGTTATTGATATAACAAAAAAAATCAATATCATAATAAAATAAATATAAAATTTAGGCTAATTATATAATAGTCAACGGCAACTTATTAAATAAAATTCAATAATATCAAATAGATTTATAATTATATTATTAACTAAGTTAACTATGTATTTTGTGTGATATGGAGTACATTAATAATAGTATAACATATTTCATATATATACATGAATTTTACATATAAAAAAAGTAGGTCTACTTTAAAGTGTATAGATCTATATATAAAATAAAGATACATTGATAATTTGATATATTCTCACAAATGAGTATAAATGGTACATAAATCTTAAATAGGCAATATAGTAATAGGTAAAAATTCTCCTATAATTACAAAAAAAAAATCATTAAGCAAACAAAATCAAATATATGGTATAATCTCTTTATTTAGATGATGATATTATTTTGTATCTTAATTTGGAGATAACTAAAATTAAGAGAATCATGTATACATATGTGGCGCAACTTAATGACGACACGTGGAAAAATCCAATGTGGCGTAATCTAAGGACGACATGTGGCATAATTTGAGGTGGCGCGATGCTAGGATGACAAGTGGCCAAAATCACTTCTGTTTTAGTATTATACAGTAGATATTTATGTATGTTTTTGTGTAAATGATGCGTAATTTTGGATATTCATATTTTTGTCACTGAATTGCTGAAAGGAAATGTACCTTAGGGGCCCGTTTACTTTGTTTATTGCTCCTACACTTCCTTTGCTATGAAGTTGGGGTTTTAAGTCAATGTATCACTCATATCTTGATATACTGCATGCTTGTTTTTGTGACTGCATTGTTGGTTTACATAGTATGCTTGGATTGTAAATGACATCAACATTAGATACCCTAAATTGGTTCATCCTCTAGTATAACAGAGGTTTTATTTGTGTTTCGTAGGCATGGTAACACGGATCTCCTGGTGGAAGGGCTATGCAATCAAGATTATTTCTTGTTGTTGATGATGCAACAAGTGATGTGGATTTCTCCTTTTGATTTACTCATACTAGGAATTTTGTTATCACTACTGAACCAAAATTGTGTGCATATCTGGAATTCTCAACGGCTTTTGTGATTATTATTGTCATCTTTTTTTTTCCCCGACTTTCGAAAGACGGGTCTTTTTTATGCAAATAGTGAAATAGAGATCCCCTGTTTTCCCTAGACACTCGTCACATATGTAGTCCTCTTGATCCGGCTTGCTAGAGGTGCTCTTGCTTAACTCGACGAGGCAGAGTGACAAGCACCACTACAAATCCTACACAAGTAGTTATCAAAAACATCACGTTCTGCACACGCCTTACAACTGTTAACACCGGGGTCAACATTATGGAAAGAAAATGCTTGTCCACGTTCAAATCCTTGAGTAGGACTTCCGATATGAGCTTCGAAGAGGCAAAATCCACACTTATCCGAGAACCCTTTTTCGAGGATTCCCTACTTTCGCCATTGTTGTCCATGTATCGAGATTGTTGCCATTCATCTCTAGTGATCATGTATCTCATGAAACGAGGAATATTCATGCATGAATCAACTACCAATTCTTGGGTCTATACCATTTCAAAGCCCAATCAGGATTACGTTCTAACTGCTTTTCAAACTCCATTTGCAACAACTAGGTATTCTTCGGCTTACACTCGACCATGACTACTCGTGCATTATTTGGTCTACCAATAGGCGAAAGGATATTGAATAGCTGCGATTCAGAAGAGAGCGGAGAATCTATAACAGCGTAAAATCACGTATGATATCGAATGCGAGATCTTGAAGTTTGATTGGTATTAGGTTGAGGAAGATGATCAAGCACACAATCTAGAGATAAGATTGGAAATCCAAGAGATCTTGCTATGAGTATAGAAAGTAGTGATTTTTCTTGTTGATTGTTGTTTGGTTTGTTACTCGATTGATTTGAGATTTGTGATCGAAATTATTCGATTCCTTGAATTCTTATAGAACCAAACCAACTGAATTGCCTTTGAATCTGGCATCATCCTCAATTGCCTTACCTTAGACGTAGAGTTATCAGCTCTTATGACTCTTTGTTTTTGCTTAAACTTGGTTATTTTTAGTTAAACATTCTCACCAAATGCATCAGGCTAGTTTAGAGCCCCGATTTTCCTTCAACAGTTAAGTCATAGGATTTTTTTTTACTGGGTTGGGATGGACGACGGCCTAGTCGAGTCCACTCCTAAGTCCGTCCATGTTATTTAATTCATTGAGCATATAGTCTAACAAATATAAACCGAACGAAAAAAAAGAAGCTATCAATCAATTAGCCCACATAAGAGCCCATATCGTTGAAATGACTGGCCCACAGAAACGGCCCAACTCATGAAGTAAGGCCCAACAAGGTTTCAGCCCACGAAGAATATTCACCAAATATGACCAGAGTTGAACAACGACGAAATCCTTACTGAGGAATCATTCAGCCGATTTTCTTAAACAAAAAAACATGAACGTGACTTTTCAACTCTAAAGTTTGACTCTGCCAACACGAACACAACAAGAAAATTTCAAACTCCTCACTCACACTCAGCTAATAAAATACTCTTCATCTACATTCTACACTGTGACACTGTAAGCCTGAAAAATGCACACAACACTAATCCGAACCAGAGCATCCAATCCTCAGAATTCTCCTTTTGTTTTCCCAAATGGCTTCAGGAAAAAGAGGTGTTCAATTGCAAGGTCCACGACCCTCTCCACTTATTATTAACAAAAATTCTCGTAAGATCGGAAAACCCCCAGCTGCTCCTGCGCCGTCGAATCAGCAACCGAGTGCTCCGGTGATCATCTACGATGTCTCTCCTAAAGTCATACACGTTGAAGCTTCCGATTTCATGTCAGTTGTTCAGCGTTTGACCGGACTCTGTTCTTCATCATCGGCTGCCGGTGCAGAACCCATCTCACCGGCGGTGAGGATGGCGGCAATGGAGAAGGGTAGTCCAAATTGGAGGGAGAGAGACATGGAAGTTGAATCAGAGCTTCTGGATATGGTGGGTTTGGAAGCAGGGTTGATGGAGTTGGGTCATGTTCCTGGAATATTGTCGCCGGCGCCGGTGAATTTGCCGGTGGTGTCGGTCGGAATGTTTTCACCAGCGGTGGCATCGCAAACCCAATTCGGACTTGAAGATAATATGATGTATGGAAATTACTTTTTGCCAAGTCCGAGTTCCATTGCTCTGTTTTCAGGAGCCTCCATGCTCTCGCCTAGTCCTTCTCCTGTTTTCGACCCCTTAAGGCTCTTTGATTCATAATAGAATTGGACAAAATACACAAAATTCTGACTGCTTTGAATGTTTTCGTTGTTCTAGGTGTTTTTAGGTTGATTTTTTTTTTTGAATTTATTACTTTTTGTAAGGGATTAAAAAGTGGTACTTTGTCTTTTTTAGACATTTATTGTTTGCATTTGTATGGCATATTTTAGAACACAAATTGTGTAATATGTATTTGATTATTAGTATAAATATTCATATACTCTTTACAAGTGGTGTTTGTACAATAAATGTAACATCTAAACATCATATTTAGTGAAATGTTTTATAGACCAGTACATTTAGAGAGCACTGTTTGAGCCTTTGAAGAGTGCTTTTTTGCCTTTCCATGTTTGATAAGCATTTTGATGAGCTTGCATCCTCGGTCGCGATCAATCATCATGTGCTCGAGGGATGGATCTTTATGCACCGGTAAGGGATGTATGGTTTCAAAGTCCGGTTCGAACAAAAAGGGTATGCCATGCCGATGTGCTTTGAATGATCCACACATATCACAATGAATATGGTAAGATTTTTATATGACTCGAGTAACTCTAGAGAAAAACCTAATATATTCCACATCCATTGCACTTGTCACTAGATATTGATGGAAATACATATGAATTTGGTGAATCAATTTGTCTACTAATCGATCAAGAAAACGCTACTTGCGTGAATCTTTGTCTAGAAGGATCATTCTCGGACAAAAAATGGAAAAAAAAACACGAGCTAACTATCGAACACTAAGCACGGCTGCCATTCATAACAACTCGTCACAATCTGAACTGACGAGGGAGATGCCTATGTTTGCTTTGCAATCTCATAATCTCTTTAGCAAAAGCCTGGTTGCCTGTCAACAACAACCCATTCAAGACCCGGTTGAACGTGAACCTCCGAGGCAAAAACCCTCTCTCAATCATATCAATTAACAGTCTCCCAGCAACCACCAAGTCCTCGGGTTTCTTCCTAACAAACATCGAGCTAATCATTACATTGTACGTGTCAAGATTCGGCAAGCACTCTCCATTACACATGTTCTCAAATAACTCCAAACCCTTTTCAATCTCCCCGGATTCACAGTAATACCGGATCAGAAGATTAAAAGTCTGAACGTTTGGTTCACACGCATCATCTTTCATTCTTCCCATCAACTCAACCGCCTTCTCCATATCACCAACATGACACAGTCCTCTGATCAACACATTATATGTAGTTGAATTCGGTATATAGCCTTTCCTAAGCATTTCATCGAACACCACAACAGCATTCATCACAGTATCTTTCTTACACAAAACTTGAATCAATGCATTGTAAGTAACAACTGAAGGAAGAACACCTTCCTTCACCATTTCATCAAAAACACGTCTTGCCCTCTTAACTTCCCCAATAACTCCAAATCCATGAACTAGAGTTGTATATGTAACAACATCAATCTCACATTTCCTCTTATTCATCTCTAAGAAAAATCTCCATGCTTCCTGAATCTGTCCAGCCCTAAAATAACCTTTCAACATTATATTATACGTTGTCATATTCGGATCCAATCCTCTCTCAATCATCTCCTTCAACACCTCCAATGCTTTTGGAGTCCGCTTAATCAAACACCATCCATTCGCCATTATATTATAGCTCACAACATCAGCCCCAAATCTAACCCTAAACATCCTAAACAATTCATCAGCCTTTTCCACACGTTTCGATTTGCACAGTATATCAAGCATAGTATTGAAACAATTCAAGTCTTGTCTAACACCTTGTTTATGCATAGTCAGGAAGATCTTAATAGCTTTATCAGGCTTCCCAAAGGAAACGTACCTCTCAATGATGATCGCAAATGTCTTAGGGTTAGGACCAAGTCGCCGAGAACGCATCCGCTCAACTAGGTTCCAAAGGGTTCGGAAGTCGCGTAGCCGAGCGGCAACGTCTATGGCGAGCTCGAATGACGATCCGCAGTGAGTGTAGCGAGGATGTCGATCGAGGATTTTGAAGAACTGAAGAGCTTTGGGGCCATCGTTCCATAGACGTTTGAGTGTTCTATCGACTAAATCAGAGGTCCAACTGTAAGACGAAGTTTCGCCCAGAAGTGATTTCGCAAGGGCCTTGGAGTCGGGAGCGGCGAGGACGGTGTTGGCTATGGCGGCGTCTAGTGGTTGTGGAGATGGATTTGAGTGTGTGAAGCGGGAAACGGAGAGGTAGGGTTTGGAATTGCGGCAGCCATTGGAGGTGGATTTGGAGAAGAAAGGAAGCATTTTGGACGGCCATTTTGCAACAAGTTCAGTAGGTAGCAGCAGTCATGGCCATGAATTAGGGTTTTAGAGGAAGTATCTGTCTGCAGAAATTGGATTGCTATGTAATCAGAATAAAAGCAGAGGTGAAGGCCGTGAAGCCGTACATTTTGATTGCATAGCAATCCAACTCGTCACACACACTAGTATATGTCCGTTTTTTATTTGCTTAGGAGAGTGTTTTGTGGTTTTTTTTTAATTTTATAGTATTTTGGTTTTTTAAAAATACTTGTATTTTTAGCACGGATTGTGTTTTTTATAGAGTGTTTTTTTAAAGAAAAATATTCATTTGTCCCTACTTGTCATCGAAAACATTAGTTATCTGGTATAATAAACTCGTATCCCGTGTTTGCTTGACAAACTCAAAAGTTTGTAGTATAGTTGAGATTGTTCACTTGCTTGACAAACTCAGAGTTTGCTGGAAATTGTGGCCTTGGTTTATAGAGCATATATGACTTGCTATTTTAAATAGACATGTGTTGGGATCATATAGAGTTTCACTCGGTCAAAATTCGATATGAAATAGATAGCGGTATGCATACACAAATGGCCAACAAAATGCAACAATAGGCATAATCAGAAATTTCTTTCAATCAAATTCTTTGCACAAACTAAAGACCAACAAGGGTTTTAGTTGTCTAAATTCAGAATACAATGTTAGGAAAAAAATCCAAATAAATTGACATCTCAAAGACAAATTTTTGAGTTATTCTTCACAACAAATGTACCAGAAACTTGAAAGGAAGACCTTTCTTTGCAATTTCTTCACAACACCATCTACCCCTTTATAGCCAATGTCACTTATTCAGCCTGCAATATCCCAACAACAAATATACTCGGTTTAATCATAAAAACATAGAGTTTTGACTTATCAACAATTTAATGATAGTAAATTTTGATTTATTTGATTTTCAATATTCTCGGCTTCCTATTAACTTGTTGGATTGTGAGAAAAATATCCTTGATCAATAACACATAGCATGTAAATTTTGTGAGTTACTTTGTTATATTTTCAATTGATTTTAAAATGTCATATTATTATGTGTGGACTAACGGACCTATAATTTCATTTCGACAAAGGTAAGATTTCGTTTCATCCAAAATTTGAGTGATGAATTATGTATTTCTTGTGTCAAATGTTTCATTTTCATATTTTGTGTAATTACTTTTTTTTGTAATAATAATAATTAGTCCACAATCCAAACAATATATTATTTCTCCACCCAATTTAAAAATAAATTTTAATTAAATATAATTAACATGGTCTAAAGTTAGATGTCAATAATTTAATAGCATGATATTATAAATATATGTGAAACTGAGTGTGTTATTTGTCAAATCAATTTATGCTTTGGGACCCATCTCCAAAATTAATTTCCGTAAATTTTATATTAATACGTCTTATTATGTCCTTTCAATAGTGTAAAAAAAAATAGCATGATACTATTAATATGGTTTGAATAGCGTAAATTATTATCTCCTTTTTTTTTTCTCTATATATTAAAAAGGTAACTTATCATATCAAGACAGAAAATCATAAATAAAATTATAAATGTATCATTTATTCAACTCGGCCATGGAAAATCCGGTCTTGAAATTTTAGCATAAGAACAAAGAAAAATACGACTTATGACATTCGATAATACTTCCGCTAAGCTTGTTGCATTATCTCATATTCTTCATTGTTTTTGCAATGTCATCAACAATGTCTTGTGCATCTTTGGATATTCCAAACAGCCCCATCTTCGAGAACCCGGCACAATATGATCCGTTATCTCCTTTCCAATGCTTCGGAATCTTATTTTTCGGTACCCCTTCCTTGTTGAACACGAACTCATTATCCTATAACATTACAAGGTCGAACATTTATTATTAACGAGAAATAATATTTAACCATACATACTTTTGTTGATGAAAAATAATATAATTTAACCTGGTACCTTAAACCATTCGCGAGTTAGAACTATGTATCCGGTTGCAAATACTATAGCATCGAAATCATACTCCGCACCATTTTCAAAAACAACTTTGTTTTCCTTGATCTCTGATATTCCCGGAACAACCTAAAAACATTAAAATTATAATGCTTAGATTTAGAATAATTTTATAAAAAGGTTTTGTGCAAAATAAATCTATTTAAATCATAATTTGGAGCGGAAAAGGTTTTCACTTTGATATTTCCGGCTTGAATCTGATTAACGGTTCCAACGTCAATAACAGGGCTTCTCCCAACAACGACTTTGCTATAGAAAGGTCCTAATTTTGGTGTACGGATTCCATGTTTAGACAAATCGCCGTACCAAATTCTTGAAGCCAAATGCACTATAGGATCCACGACCGAAACCGGTAGGTAGTTTAGTAGTGTCATCCCTAGACGGATTATGGCTCTCGTCGTCACATGAACCTACGTCAAGATCAATTGTGACGATACGTGAAAATGTGCAAAAATCAAATAAATCTTCAAGAAAAACTTAAAACAAAGAGAGTATTCACCGGATTTTGGATAACAATGGAGGTGTTAGCACCATAAAAAGAGAGGTCATAAGCAATCTCCATGCCCGAGTTTCCACATCCAACAACCAATACATTTTCGTCGTGATACTTTGCTCCGGACTTAAATGCATTAGAATGAACAATCTCTCCTTTAAAATTTTCAAGCCCCGGAATCTTCGGTATAAACCCTCCATCATTATCTCCCGAAGCAATGACCAAGAACTCTGAGCGATAAACTTCAATCTCATCCGAGATCAAGTTTTTCACTTCCGCTTTCCACACATTTTCAACCCTATCATACGAAACCGAACCAACGGACCGATTATAACAAGGGTTTATGTTGAATTCCGCGACATAGTCATCGAGATACTCGATGAACTCGGCTTTGGGGATGTAAGTTGGAGCCTTAGGCCCATGAGGCTTAAACGGCAACCCACAAAACTCCTTTGCTAGATGGAGATGAAGTCTATCATATGCTCTTTTTCTCCATAAGGAAGAATGACAATCTTCTCTTTCGAGAATGATATATGGAACCGAAACCTTAGTCAAACACGCAGCAATCGCAAGCCCTGAAGGTCCAGCTCCAACGATCACAACCGAAGTTTCATACTTAGCCATTTCAAATCTATTCTCGTTTGTTAACCTGCAAGAAAAAAAAAGAGATTAAGAACTTATTTACAAAATATAAGTAAACTTAATACATCAAATTAACAACTTACAACTCTTTGATTCTTCTCAAGCTTATGAATGTGTTGGACGTTGATGAAACCATATTTATATGTGATCGATATATTCTGTAGTCAATTTTGATCAAAGTACAGAAGAATTCAGGTTAATGTATCATTAATCTATTAAAAAATGTTCTATGTATTGAATGTATTAAGACAAAAGAAGACTATACAATTTTGGTAAGATACTAAATACAAAAGAAGACTACATTGTATCCTTTAAATGGTGACAAAGATTTTTTTCTTCTTATAAGTAACTGAACATTTGAACATTTGAATTGACTTTTGAAAATAAGGATGAATTAAAGGAAAGATGCATTCACATAGATTTCTTTTGTTAGGATTATGAAAGTAAAATTGGTAAGTAATATTTTTCTTTATTAAGTTATGAGTGAACTGAATTATGACATAGTTTACAAAAATAAAAAACTAACATAATTAGTTGTATGTGTTAATATAGAATTCTTAAGAAAGAAGGTGGTATTCAATAATATATATTCGGGAATTATTAAATTTACAACTTTCATCACCACTTTTTTTTCTTTTTTCTTTTCTTTTTTTCTGTAGCTATTCAATAATATATATTGAATAAAATCACAGAATTCTCGAATAGATTAAAAAAAAAAAATATTACCGAGTGTGTTCAGTTTACGCACATATGTTGTATGATATTATCATATTTAGTGTATATACTAGCATAATACCCGTGCCTCGTATGGGATGACACAAAATTTATTCATGAATTAAAAAAAATAATATAATAACCGTATATGTAAGCCAAAAACTAAATACTATTTTATGACAAAAATACATAATTTTGTTATAAGAATATTTATATATTTCAATCATAATATATTACAATTGCTAAAATATATATTTAATGATTTCTTATATAAATAAATGACAAAGTTTTTGCTTGATATACATATAGTTAGTCTATTGAAATATTTTATTTCTTATATCTTAATATGGTATTGACATGTGGCAAAATTCTAAGTGGCTTAATGTGATTATGACATGTGATAAAATCCAGTGTGGCTTAATGTGACGATGACACATGGCTTTATACACTTTTGTTTTAGTATTATGTGTTAAAATCTTGTAACGTGAAATAAAAATAATTTAAAGTCAACTAAATTTCTCAATCATTAGAACACAAATGACTCTAATAACTCTAATGTACAATCGATACTTGTAATCCATATACACTTCATGTTTTATATTTTTTAGTTGTGTAGTTATTTAAATAAATATTTAAAAAATCAATATTGTAACACCCCAAATCCGTAGGACTCGGAGTGCTACGGGGCTAGGATCTCACAATGGATCCTGGCCCCAGCCTAACAACAACTTCACTGAATCTTACAACAAGGCACTAATAGATTAAAACAAAACATAAAACTGATGTATATATATATATACTAATCAAAAGTAATACACAATACTGCTGAGTACAAAAGTCAACCATAAATCCGTACAATATAAATAACCCAAAACCCACGAGTACGCCCTGTGTACGGAACCCTCAGCAGATCACCCCTCCGGATCACTCTGCAGTTCTCCTAACCTGCAAAGGATCTACAACACGGTATAAACCGTTAGCTAACCATACACAAATATAAGATAGGCAAGAGCACAACCAAACATCATATAAACAATAACACATCAACATGATATCACACATTTACCCGGTTTATTATCTTTATAACGTTAAACAAACAGGAGTATATAAATCAGTATATGAAAATAAGTGACACGAGGAATATAATCCTCGCCTCTGCGTGCAATAGCTAGTTGGAGTGGTATCAGCGCACCTTCCCGTATACCGTAAGGAGTGGTATCAGTACCTTCCCGTATACCAAGTCTAGCTAGCGTACAGAGAACTTCCAAGACTCCACCACGAGATGAAAGGGTAAGTTGTCACAACCATTACAATGGGCGGTCAATATAACATAGGTCGGTGACCACAATAACACATGCTATAAAACATATAACACACACCACTCAAGCACACATCCAATATAAGGACGGTAGCTAAGTAAGTCCTATGGACTTACCTCAATCTCAGAAGTATCTCGCTACGAGCAAAACCCAGAAACGTCCACTCCAACTGGAGGACAACACACCGTATACAAGGCACACATATATATATCACAATCATATCACACACAAAGGGTCACACCTAGACCCAAGGGATCCATAAGGGATCAATTCCAACTCGTAAACCTCAAAGCCGTAACCGGCATAACTATACCATACTCATCATCATCCGAATCCTAGCATGATACTAGTTCCCTCATACTAGAAAGGAAAGGAAACTACTTGACTAAAAGTAGTTCCGGGACAACACGCACCTGCGTGAAATAAGACCGCATGGGCGGAAGAGGTCATCCGCAGGCGCGGAAGGTAGAAGCCGTAGGGGCGGTGACACAGAACGCAGACAAGCGCATGCACGCCGTAGGCGCTGTGGCACGGTAGCCGCGGGGGCGGTGGCTCTTGGCCGCGGGGGCGGCGACAATGCAGAAGGCAACTTCGCGGCTTCTCTTCGGTTCTTCAAGTGATCAAATCACGTCTATACTCTTCCAGATTCATACACATACACATCAAAACACATTCCAACATCAACACTCTTAGCATACATCTAATCCTAAGCTAGAAAGATTGAAGAGCAAGAAAGAAAGAAAGGATGGATGGATGAAGAAGCAAGGAACTCACCCTTACAGCTGGTCTAGGCAAGACAAGATCACACTCCTTATTTCAACTGGCATCACAAGCTCAACAAACGTGCACACTAACATCAACACCCACAACAACACACAAGCTCTTCCAACTCAAGAGAAAGATCAAGATCAAAGGGAATGAAGGAGAAGCAAGAAGGACGTAGGGAGCTGGAGAAGTGAAGTGAAGAAGTGAAACCCTTGCTCAGCAAGGTAAGGGAAGGTAAAGGTAAGAAGATAAAGCACGGGACAAAGGAGTCAACAAAACCGGCTGCAGCCGCTGTAAACCGCAGGGGCGGATCACAGGGCCACAGGGGCGGAAACCCGCAGGGGCGGCATACGTGCACGCGGGTGCGGCAAGGCCAATCTCGGCCAAAGCCAATCTCGGTTATGGTCCGATCTCGGTCCGAAAGAAAAGGGCTCTCACATCTCACCCCCCTAAAAACAAGTTTCGTCCCGAAACTTGCAAGATCCTGAAAACACTCGGACTCAGAAGCCGAGGTGCACTCTCTATAACCTCAACATAGGCATGGAGGACATCATCAACTCCAGCAATAAACTATACTATCCAGGGCCTAGAGGAAAATCATCTCTAGCCAAACCATAAACATATCGCAAGGCATAGAGGAAGCACATCTTTAGCCGTATCATAAACATAACAGAAAGGCATGGAGGAAGAACACCTCCAGCACTACTAGGTCCATCAAAATAGCATGGAGGAAAGAACCATCTCCAGCTATAAACAAGTATCACAATAGCATGGAGGAAAGAACCATCTCCAGCTATAAACAGAAAATCATACTAGCATAACAAGATCTAGTAAGATCATAATCACATCAAGGCTAGCATGAAATAAACACATCACAGCATATAAGCATGTAAGCACATAAGACTCACCAAGCTAGTACTAAGATCTACTAGGTGATCCTACTGGTGCACCCATCTCTACATATAACTCTGGATAGTTCCTCTGGATACTATCCTCAATCTCCCATGTAGCCTCCTCAGGTCCTCGTCTTGAGCACTGTATCCTAAGCATAGGTATGTCCTTCGAACGCAGGCGTCTCATACCTCGTTCTAGGACTGCAATCGGATGCTCAACAAAAGTGTGGTCCGGCTCAACCACCAAATCCTCATAACTCACAATGTGTCTCGGATCTGGTATGTACTCCCTCAGCTGAGACACATGAAATACAAGGTGACCACCCTCTAATCTCGGACCCGATCCAGAATCTCGAACGGTCCGACATATCGGGGACTCAACTTCCCCTTAATGCCAAAACGCCTAACACCTCGTGTCGGGGACACTCTCAGCCACACATGGGCTCCAACCCTGAACTCTAAAGGTCTACGCCTCCTGTCAGCATAAGACTTCTGGCGGCTCTGTGCAGTCAGCATACGCTCTCTGATCAATGCTACTCGAGCCATATCATCCTGAATCTGATCAGGTGCTAAACCACTGACACTACTCTGCTCATCCCAGCATAACGGGGTACGACATCTCTGTCCATATAGTGCCTCATATGGGGCCATCCCAATAGATGCATGCCAACTGTTGTTGTAGGAGAACTCAACAAGTGGGAGATGATCTGTCCACACTTGCCCCCAATCCAACACACAAGCTCGCAGCATATCCTCCAAGGTCTGAATGGTCCTCTCTGACTGACCATCTGTCTGAGGATGAAACGCAGTCGTGAAGTGCAAACTCGTCCCTAGGGCAGTCTGAATCTGCTACAAGAATCTTGAGGTAAATCGCCCATCCCTGTCTGAGACGATCGTCCTCGGTACACCATGGAGTCTCACTATCTGCCTAGTGTACTCCTCTGCTAATCTGCTCACCGGCCACGTCTCCCTGATAGGAATAAAACGTGCCGTCTTCGTCAATCTGTCTACTATAACCTAGATGGCATCAAAACTCCGGCTCAGCCTCAGTCCGGTCACAAAATCCATGGTGACGTCCTCCCACTTCCTCTGTGGAACAGGAAGTGGATGGAGCTCACCTCCAGGTCTGAAATGCTCGATCTTGACCTGCTGGCAGGTCGCACACTGAGCTACAAATCTGGCTACATCGGGCTTCAACCCTCCCCACCAGTATGAACGTCTCAAATCCTGATACATCTTACTCGTACCTGGATGTACAGAGTAAGGTGTACAATGAGCCTCCTGTAAAATCCTCTTCCTCAACTTTGTATCAGTAGGTACACAGACGCGACCGTGGCGCCTCAAAATTCTATCTGCTCCAAGCAGGAACTGTGGTGCCTCATCTCGAGACATCCTATCTCTGATCCTCTGCAAAGCCGGGCAGGTCTCCTGTTTCTGTCGGATCTCATCCAACATATCAGGAAGGACCTCTAAAGTACGTAGCTGGGCACCCTCATTAGGAAACTGAATATCCAACTCTAACCATATCAGATCTCTCTGTAACTGAGACTGCACTGTCAACCTCGCAATCGCCTGCTCTCGAGGCGTCTTCCTGCTCAGGGCGTCGGCGACAACGTTCGCCTTCCCTGGATGGTACATAATCTCTAGATCAAAATCCTTGATCAGCTCAAGCCACCTACGCTGGCGGTTATTCAATTCCCGCTGCGTGAAAATATACTTCAGACTCTTATGATCTGTGAAGATCTGACATGTAGCACCATACAAGTAATGTCTCCAGATCTTCAGGCATGAACTACCGCTGCCAACTCCAGATCATGAGTCGGGTAGTTCTCCTCATACGTCTTCAGCTGTCGAGACGCATAAGCAATAACTCTGCCTCGCTGCATCAGAACACATCCCAAGCCTAGCTTGGATGCATCACTGTAAACCACAAAATCCTCAGTACCCTCTGACTGTGCCAAAATAGGAGCAGAAGTCAAACGCCTCTTCAACTCCTCGAAACTCTGCCTGCACTGATCAGACCACACAAATCTGGTAGTCTTCCTCAGCAAACTCGTCAGTGGACGGGCAATCACAGAAAAACCCTCCACAAAGCGTTTGTAATAACCGGCTAGGCCAAGGAAACTACGTACTTCCTTGACGTTCGTCGGTGTAGTCCAAGCTGCTACAACCTCAATCTTCGCTGGATCCACCTTGATCCCTTCAGCTGAAACCACATGACCCAGGAATGCTACATCTGGCATCCAAAACTCACACTTAGAGAACTTAGCATAAAGTTCTCTATCCCGCAAAACCTGGAATACAGTCCTCAAATGTCCTGCATGCTCCTCTCCACTGCGAGAGTATACCAGAATGTCATCAATGAAGACCACTATAAACTGATCCAGGAAGTCGATGAAGATACTGTTCATCAACTCCATAAAGACGGCTAGGGCATTCGTAAGCCCAAATGGCATCACTACAAACTCGTAGTGGCCATATCTGGTCCGGAATGCTGTCCTATGCACATCCTGCTCCCTCACCCTCAGCTGGTGATACCCGGAACGCAGGTCAATCCTGGAGAACACAGTAGCTCCCTGTAACTGATCTAACAAATCATCAATGCGCGGCAGTGGATACTTGTTCTTGATGGTCACCTTGTTCAGCTCTCTGTAGTCTATGCACAACCTCAGTGATCCGTCCTTCTTCCGTACGAAGAGGACAGGTGCTCCCCAAGGGGACACGCTAGGGCAAATGAAGCCCTTCTTAGACAACTCCTCGAGTTGCTTCTTCAGCTCCAGCATCTCGACAGGGCCATCCGGTATGGGCCTTCGAGATGGGTCTAGTACCAGGCTCCAACTCGATACTGAAATCCACACTCCTTTGAGGCGGAAAACTGGACGGCTCAGCAAAAACATCTGTATACTCACGAACAACTGGGATATCCTCTAACGCTGGACTCTCCCCCCTTCATGGCATAACACCAGAAGACCTCGCAACCCTGTGCAATCAATCTAGCTGCTCGTATGGCGCTGATAACTGTACCTGTCTTTCCAAGGTCCCAACCTCGGAAAACCTCTATCTGGCCTACCTCGGTAGAGAGGGTAACAGTCCTCCTACCTACATCTAAGACTGTAGAGTGTCTACCCATCCAGTCCATACCTAGAATGACTTCTTCATGCTCTAATGGCATGACAAAGAAGTCAACTAGTAACACACGGGTCCCTACAGAAATAGGATAACCGTGAATCTCACGGGTACCTCTGACCCTACCACCATCGGGTAACCCTATAATAAAAGGCATACCCTCAACTGTATCTAACCCAAGACGCTCTACACAGGCATCAGAAATAAAAGAGTGCGTAGCACCAGTATCAAATAAAACTCTAACAGGTAAACCATGAATCAGAATGGTACCTGTAGCAGTAGGTGCAACTGGCTCCTCTACACTCCTCAACTCAAACACACGACCCTGTGGGCCTCTGGTATCAGTGGTGCCTCCACCACGGCCTCTGCCTCTACTCGGCCCAAGAGCAGATCCCTGAGTCGTAGGGCGATCTGGGACTCTCTGTTGTCCCTGAGTCTGCTGCTGCTGAGGTGGCCTCTGCCCACCTCCCGCTGCACTAGCAGGAGAAGAACCCTGCTGAGATGACGCTCCGCCCTGGCGGCAGTAAACAGCTCGGTGACCTTGCCTACCACAGGTGTAGCAAGTCACTAATGGCCTCGTTCACTTTGGCCTCATATGCCCTGGATCTCCACAGTTAAAGCACTGACGTCCCTTCTCTGCAACAGGCGCAGATGAAGGCTGACTCTGGCGTCTCTGACCACGCCAACCACTAGCAGAACCACCAGCACCACTGGTCTGCCCTGTACGCTGCCTCTTCTCAGACCCTACGGTCTGAGAAGCTCTCCTCTTTCCAGCTCGCCCCCTCTCATAATCGGAAGCTCTGTCCTGATAATCTGTGAGAGTCTCACAGTGAAACCCTGCCATATAGGTCCGGGTAGTATCCCTCAGTCGTCGGGAAAAGAGATAAACGTGCTGATCTGCAGCAGGTGCAGCTGGTCCCAGTAAGGCCAGCTCCTCCTGAAACCTCCTGATAGCCTCAGAGACTGGTACATCCTCGAACCCAGCCTCCACAAAATCTCGCAGTTTCTCCCTCCTCAGAGAGGCAGAGCAGAAACGCTCTCGGATCAGAGTCCTCATCTGCTCATAGCTAGTAACCTGGACTCGTACAGACCTCCACCAGTGTTGTGCCAGATCTCTGAACAAGGTCTGCACCAGCTCAATCTACCTGTCAGCTGGACATCTAATAGACTCCAAAGCTGAGTCTACATGTCCTATCCACACCTCCACCTCTATCCCCACTTTTCCAGTGAAAGGGGGTACACCCATCTAATGAAATGCCTTCAACCAGGTATCTGGTCTAGGCCCTCTATACTCCTCCGGTGCTCTAGCAATCTCAACAGCAGGAACCTGTACAGCTGGTACCTGAGTAACAGTGTGGGACCTCTCAGATGGTCCCTCTTGTGCCTGTAAATCTCGGGCACGCCTACCGGCTCTGGCAGCCTCCTCTACTCGTCTGATATAATCCTGAAACTCTGATCTACCCATAGAGACGCAATCAGACTCACCAGACTGGGCTCTCTGTGGCCCCTGTCTCTCAGCTGCCCCGTTCCCAGTCTCAGGAACGGCGCTCTCAACAACCTCCTCATGTATCTCTCCCGCATGTGAACCGTCAACAGGAGTCCTACCTCGTCCTCTACCTAGAGGGGGTCTACCTCTACCTCGTCTTGTTGCAGGTAAGGCTCTAGCCTGAACCATCTGCAGAAGACGTAAACCTATCTTAGAAGGCTATATATATGCCATATGTATAGATATATCACAGATCAATCACAACAGAATATCTATATATATCTATACTGTCGAGATCTTCAGAGGGGCGATGGTTCACGCACACGATATCCCAAAACATTTGTACTCATTTCAAAACCAAAACCTTTTGAAAAGTCAGACCCCTTTCGGGTTCTGTTTATTTATCTATTCGAACTTTATTGCAGATTACTAGTGCCATTGTTGTCAACCTGGGCTATGATACCAACTTTGTAACACCCCAAATCCGTAGGACTCGGAGTGCTACGGGCTAGGATCTCACAATGGATCCTGGCCCCAGCCTGACAACAACTTCACTGAATCTTACAACAAGGCACTGATAGATTAAAACAAAACATAAAACTGATGTATATATATATACTGATCAAAAGTAATACACAGTACTGCTGAGTACAAAAGTCAACCATAAATCCGTACAATATAAATAACCCAAAACCCACGAGTACGCCCTGTGTACGGAACCCTCAACAGATCACCCCTCCGGATCACTCTGCAGTTCTCCTAACCTGCAAAGGATCTACAACACGGTATAAAACCGTTAGCTAACCATACACAAATATAAGATAGGCAAGAGCACAACCACACATCATATAAACAATAACACATCAACATGATATCATACATTTACCCGGTTTATTATCTTTATAACGTTAAACACACAGGAGTATATAAATTAGTATATGAAAATAAGTGACACGAGGAATATAATCCTCGCCTCTGCGTGCAATAGCTAGCTGGAGTGGTATCAGCGCACCTTCCCGTATACCGTAAGGAGTGGTATCAGTACCTTTCCCGTATACCAAGTCTAGCTAGCGTACAGAGAACTTCCAAGACTCCACCACGGGATGAAAGGGTAAGTTGTCACAACCATTACAATGGGCGGTCAATATAACATAGGTCGGTGACCACAATAACACATGCTATAAAACATATAACACACACCACTCAAGCACACATCCAATATAAGGACGGTAGCTAAGTAAGTCCTATGGACTTACCTCAATCTCAGAAGTATCTCGCTACGAGCAAAACCTAGAAACGTCCACTCCAACTGGAGGACAACACACCCTATACAAGGCACACATATATATATCACAATCATATCACACACAAAGGGTCACACCTAGACCCAAGGGATCCATAAGGGATCAATTCCAACTCGTAAACCTCAAAGCCGTAACCGGCATAACTATACCATACTCATCATCATCCGAATCCTAGCATGATACTAGTTCTCTCATACTAGAAAGAAAAGGAAACTACTTGACTAAAAGTAGTTCCGGGACAACACGCACCTGCGTGAAATAAGACCGCAGGGGCGGAAGAGATCACCCGCAGGCGCGAAAGGTAGAAGCCGCAGGGGCGGTGACACAGAACGCAGGCAAGCGCAGGCACGCCGCTGGCACGACGCAGGCGTTGTGGCACGGTAGCCGCGGGGGCGGTGGCTCTTGGCCGCGGGGGCGGCGACAGTGCAGAAGGCAACTTCGCGGCTTCTCTTCGGTTCTTCACGTGATCAAATCACGTCTATACTCTTCCAGATTCATACACATACACATCAAAACACATTCCAACATCAACACTCTTAGCATACATCTAATCCTAAGCTAGAAAGATTGAAGAGCAAGAAAGAAAGAAAGGAAGGAAGGATGAAGAAGCAAGGAACTCACCCTTACAACTGGTCTAGGCAAGACAAGATCACACTCCTTATTTCAACTGGCATCACAAGCTCAGCAAACGTGCACACTAACATCAACACCCACAACAACACACAAGCTCTTCCAACTCAAGAGAAAGATCAAGAACAAGATCAAAGGGAATGAAGGAGAAGCAAGAAGGACGTAGGGAGCTGGAGAAGTGAAGTGAAGAAGTGAAACCCTTGCTCAACAAGGTAAGGGAAGGTAAAGGTAAGAAGGTAAAGCACGGGATAAAGGAGTCAACAAAACCGGCTGCAGCCGCTGTAAATCGCAGGGGCGGATCACAGGGCCGCAGGGGCGGCATACGTGCCCGCGGGTGCGGCAAGCCCAATCTCGGCTATGGTCCGATCTCGGTCCGAAAGAAAAGGGCTCTCACACATATAAAAATTTAAAATTTGTATTAATATGATTATTTGTTTGTTTAATAATTAATATGATTCAGACATTTTATTTATGGTAAGATTTTGTATATACTTACTAAACTTAAACTACGTGTTCTAGTGAGTTTTATTGTTTGGAAAATCTGCCAAAAAAACAACAAATATTTAGTTTTATTGTTTGGAAGGTGTTATATTTTCCAAAATATCAGTTTTCAGAAAAAAATAAATGTGTTACAAGTTACAGCCAAATATGTGTGGGTACAATCACTTGCCTTGTTTTTGTTTCTTGCTGTTTTTGTTGTTGTTTGCTTTGTCCTCTTCACGGTTGATTCTGTTTGCCGTCTTTTCGCAGTCTCTCGTTTCACCGTTTTTTTAACGGTGATCGAGTCACTTACCTTGTTCTCAAAAAAAAATAAAAATTTTGTGGGTACAATCAAACATTATACTTCTTACAAAGAAATATCTTTCATTTTTTTAATCGAACTTCAAAATTTGTATATAAATATTATTATAGACAAATAGTCACTTGTTACAAACGAATATTGCCAAAACATTCGCTTTAGGACACATTTGGCATATTATGGGTGTTTATCGGACTTATCGAAATTTTATGGAGAACTATGAATTTTTTATTTATAGGATTTATATATTTCTTATGTGTAGAACAAGACATTTGTGCATCTTAAAAGCACACCCTACACCCACATTAGCAACGATCCTATCATACTTATATATATTTACATCGAGCTAGAGAAAGAAGGACAACAAGTTGTGCCGTCAAAACCACTTCAGAAGGATGAATCTAAACACTTCAGGAGGATGACCAAAGCCACTCATTTTTAGGAAAGTTGACATCAATTCATGGATTAGAGAAAACTTGGAGAGAGAGCATATTGTTCGATATTGGTCATAATAGTACATCTCACTTGAGATTGTTTGAAGAAAGAGCACAATGTTTGAAATCGTTCAAAAAAATATTCTTAATTATTCGGGAATATATTCGATTCAGAAACTCCGAAGTTTCACACCATTATTCCTTATCTTCTCCCCTTAGCTCAAAGATCAAACATTAATATATGAATTTTTCGGTTCTAGGTTGGTTTAAGATTATATCATGGATTTGGACGAGAAAAGCTTTTAGATTTTAGGTTCGTTCAATGTAATTATGGTATAGTTTTGAGTGAAATTTCAAACAAAAGGTAGAAAGAAGAAAACATGAAATGCATAAAACAAAAACTAATTTTTGGAAAAAAAAAAGCTAAAAACAAGACAAACCTAAGAATATGAGGGTGAGTAAAGAACCCTAATAAGATATTAAACACCATCATATATATTCAACTATATTTTGATATAAAATAAACTTAGGATTTTTTTGTCACAAATTGCCTATACCACACCCTTGATGCAATAATGCCCTTCCACCACGACGAGAGAAAGAAGTGAAATCATCAACAAACAACATCACAACTTAAACAAGGCAAAAGACACCCACTTAAGTTACAAACCACCTCACCATACTGCAATGCCATAAAAAAACACTCGAAGCTCATTCATATTCATTGTCACTTTCGACAGAAATCAAGTCAAACAGTTCAGAAGTAGTTCGATCCATGTCGCAAACTTCTTTGATTATGGATTCCCAGTACGAATATTCGAATTTCATCTTCTTCTTCACCATCTCCTCCAAAACAAAGCAACCTTCATCAATCTTTCTACACTTGAGCAAACCAACAACCAAACGACAAAGCGTTTCTGTGCGCGGACAATGTCTGCTCATTAACATTACATTGAAAATACCCGCGGCTCTTTCAAACTCGTCCACTTGAACGAATCCATCAACCAAGATCCTGTATGTAGCCGCATTCGGTTCACACCCTTTGAGTTTCATATCAATCAGTATCTTGTATGCTTCTTTGGGCTTCTTTTCTTTACACAAATAATTTATCATGATATTGTATGTCACAACATCAGGCTTCGACCCTTTCTTCTTCATCTCAAGCAACAATGACTTAGCCTCTGCTATCTCCCCTCTTTTACAAAGATCGTTTATCAGAACACTGAAATTTACAGGCTTGATTTTACATCCTTGGTATTCCATATCAAACATCAGCTTTTTTGCCTCTTTGAATCTCGCTGAATCACAGAAACCTTTCATCACAAGAGCATAAGTAACTGCGTTAGGTTGTTTGCCTCTTCCTCTCATGTCATTAAGCAGCCCCATTGCTCTGTCTATCTCACCTTTCTTACACGAGAATCCGATTAAACTATTGTAAGTAACAACAGATGGTTGTATTTCTCTGTCAAGCATTTCATCGAACACCTTGCAGGCTTCCTCAATTTCATCCTTCTCAAGCCATGCTTTCATGATAATGTTAAAAGTAACAGAATTTGGGCTAAAACCTAACTTTGAACATCTACTAAACATATCAATTGCATCCGAAAGGCGATTAGAATCCACAAGCACGTTAATCAAAGTGTTGAAAGACTGCAATGTACGATCACAATTGAAACTTGACATTTGATGAAACAAATCAACACACTCATCAACCAAATCACATTTTGCATAATGCCTCATTAAAGCAATAAACATCGCTTCTTTGCAACGTATATTCCGTTCTCTGATAAAACCGAGCAACGGCTTTATCTGTTCAAATCTACGACAGCGTGCGAGTTTGTAAACAAGAGAGGAGAAAGAAGGGTAACCATGTTTGATTCCCATTTGCCGGAAATCATGGAAGAGAGAGAGCGCCTGATCTGGGTCATGGATCTGCTTGAGATCATCAATGAATGGTATCGGAATACGAGGTTTGGAAGGGGGCTTATGAGGTCTGTGTTTCTGGAAGGTTCTCGAAGTGGATTTTGTGGATCGGCTTTGGGTTCGGTAGTACTTGCAGTGTCTACCATGGAAGGATTGAAAGCCACGGCCAAGTTCAGCCGAAAGCTTTTGTTTCAGAGGCATCGAGCAAATCCACTTGGGGTGCGTTCGGTACTGACTTGGAGCGTATACCTTAGGTAGGATGACAATTTCAACCGCGCATCCGAACCAACGAAAACGGCTGAAAACCGTTAGAAGACTTGTAAAAGCGGAGGGTGAATTGGGTAGGCCATGGGTGAAGGTTTTATACACCAATTATCCGATTTATTTTTCATATTTGTAGTTTTTTATATTATAAATATTTTACCTTTATTTCTTTACTATATTAATTATATTAAATTAAATCATATATTTTTTTTCCTAATATATTTCGGATGTTATTTTTAATTTGTTATGATCTATTTATTTTAGATCTTGCTTGATTATAGTGTTGTATTTTATATTATGTGAAATCTTATGTTAATTTTAGTTGAATTTAAGCATTATCTTAATTTTCTAGTAAAATAATTAATTTTTTTACAAATATATAAATAGGGTGTAGAACACCGAAATCTCACCCGATCCATCCGCTTCATCCAGTGAATGCGGGTAGATTGGCTGCAGGTGAGATCCTTAGCAAGTGGTGGATTGGATGGGTGGACAATTTTTGGTAATGAATCGGGTGGCGGTCAAGGTTATCCACCTGTTACCTGATCGATCCATTGTCATCCTAATCTTAAGATCAAGATTCAATTTTTCATGCACGACAATAGAATATGTCGATCGTTCTTAACTATCGTATCTTATATTATTAATAAAATATATAAAATAGTTTTAAACAAATATATAAATATAAATTTATATTAAATGGTTAAAGTTACACGTTACAACTATTACAATGTCAAATTACATATTATGTTTAAAAAAATTTATTAAGAGCGTCAAGTTAGATTAATCTTAACATATTTTTATTATTTTTATTTATTCTCTTTTCTCTGCATTATCTTTAAATTACATCTTACTTTTCACTCACATTAATAAAACACTTCTAATTATCTTAGCAACTATAAAAATATAACAATATCTTATATGTACAAAAAAAAAATCTTAAAATAAGATAATATACGTAAAATGGATGTCTATAGATGAACAAAACTATTATATACCTCGTAATAGAGATATACGAAAAACTATCTTTTTTATTTGCAATAACATAGATATCAATAAATTTTATATGACATAATGAACCATTAACGTAAAACTACACATTAAGGAGACACACAATGAAAAATAATTTTTCAAGATAAAGCGATTGAATGTTTACATGGAATAACGAAAATGATTCTTGCTTATAGAAACATGAGAGATTGATGAATGCACCACAATTAGGTGATCCATACATATAACTACAAGTAAAGCGATGTTACAATATAGCTTCTCCCAAGTTTTACGTTAAAAATAGTTTATATAAGAAGTTTTATTTTTGTGGTTATCACACAAGTTATATTATTTTTAATTAAAATTTTGTGTTAAAATAGAGCTTCTTATCAAGATTATTATTGATCAAATCTTTACCATCAAGGTTATTATTGACCAAAATTTTACATTAATGCACAATTAATTTTTAAAATCTAGTTTTAGTAAACAAAGAATTATTGGCTTAATTAGCGGTTTATAGTAAAAAAAAATTATTTCGAGAAAAATCGTAAAGTTGTTCTGTCATCATCAATGTTGCCTATTTTAATAAAGGTATATAAAATATTGAATATAGATGAGGGTGAAAAATACCAAAATGAATGTTATCAATATAGTTATAGTATATACTAATTAAATTGTATTTTAAAAATATTATAAAAATAGTTGTTAATATATATTTGTTTTAAAATTAAAAAATGCTATCCATATGGATACTTGTTAGACCCGGCTAATTGGACCCAGTCTCGTGTTCGAGTCCGGTTGATGGGTATGGACTCGTGTCCAACCTGTCCGGTTCAGGTTTAAACTGGTCTAGTTATAAGTCTTCTCTTTCACTTAACATGAATTTAATATCAGTAAAGAGCTTAACTGGATACGCTATGTACCGAACGTGATCACGAGGCTGATTAAGTAGGAATCAACGCAACAACAATCTGAAGCTAATTAAGTAATCTCTTGTATTATCTATGAGTTCTTTACTCGATCACGGGTACTACTTAAACACAAGCTAGAAGCGAGCAAAGTGACAAAATTTGCTGCCTAAATTCCTGTTTTGAGATGGCCCAAGATTCTGATATATAGACTTATCTTATTCTTTTGCAGAAATGAGAGTGTGACTGTAGTGATGATGATTATGAAGGTTCTCCTAGCCTAACCACCAAGACAACTAATACTCTTGACCTTTAGCCATATCTTTTGGTGAAAAACAATTCAAATTGATTTTACATCGATGATGCGCAACTAAGTCTTTGCGGATTAGTAGACGAGTTTGATATGAATCGTTAAAATCGGGAGATTACGAGTATAATTTATAAGTTCCGTGAACTACTACTCTTAATGTCGATTGGTCTTTAGAATGAAACTCATTGCGTTTATGTATTGGGTTAGGGTTAAGTTTAACGTACATGTGTTCTCATATGCACACACGATCGTGATCTCCATTTTGGATGGGCTTTATATTTAATATGAATAATATAGCCTTACGTAATTCATGGGATTTGGTATATATGTGATACATTACATATATTTTATAAGGGGTTTAATAGGGTTTTTTTAATTTTTTTTTTATTATGGTTGAATCACAAAGAATTATGATATAATGATATCCGTTCTCATTAAGTATATTTTTATCTTCATTGTACTTCCTGGTAATGTCGAAGTAAATATCATCAAATCTTCTCATTAACTCGACATAACCCTAGATCTTCTCGAGCGGCTTCTTAATAGCTTCCCGGCTTGTATTCTAATAGCATCTACGTCCAGAAACTAGAAGTTTCTTTAACAATTTATAATTATAAAAATAAAATAAATATTAGACTTGGTTAAAGTACAAGGTGATGAGTCTTATAAATTTCTGTCCAACTCCACCAATCAAGATTTATATTTATATTTTTGGCTTAAATATAGGGAGTTAAGTGGTTCTTTGTTAAATTTACATAAAATAAAATTAATTGAAGAAATTTTGGTAAATTTTGGGACGGAGGAAAGAGGTTCTTAATATATTTTTTAATGAAAAATAAATAAAAATGTCAGATAAGAAACAATTAATTTTAAGGTTCTGAGATGAAGATGGTCTAAGTCTCAACAATGTTGGATCCGGTTTAAGTTCACGGAAATCGTACCATTCTTTACTTGACAATTGAAAATGATTTCTAACGTATAAATGATCATTTATGGCGCGGTTTATACGTCTGTATTATGTATTATGTATTATGTATTATGTATTATGTATTATGCATAGAAGTCCAATGCATAAATCTGATAAGATTCGTAACAATAGTTTCATAAGAAGAGAACTGTGAAGCTAATGTAATAATAATGACAACTTAATGACAAGATTAACTTTAGATACAAATTAAGAAAAGGAGTCGACCACCATTGTCCTTCCTTTTTACCAACTTTAGGAAGCAAGAGTCCAAAGGCATTTGAAGGTCCACATAGTGCACAGTTTGCATGGAACTTGTGGCTGATATTTCCCTGTGAAAAGAAAGGACTGTGATTTTGGAAGCAAGTTAAAGTAGGGTAAATGATTTCAATAGTGTTATTTCATATCTTTGGATTACATTTCAACCGCTATATTTTTGACATTTGTCACACAAGTTTGTCACGGGTGTACGTACTATATCAAAATCGATCCATGCATGAGTTTGGTATACTATTCATACTGATTTTACAACAAGCAATACATTGAAGTTTATCCAATCTCACTGTCATTTTGAGGGCACAATTCTCTTGTTATGATTATCATTAGAATATTGTGAGTAACTACTAAGTACTAACTACCACTTATTGGAAGCTATTTCTACCTCTACTATTCTTATTGTTGTGACTTGTCAAAGTGCAAACCATTTGTTGTTGTTTTTTGAATGAATTAGCACAAACCCTAAACCTAACCCAAATTACATTGAATTGAAAAAATGGAAACATAAAATTAAAATTAGGAATGGTTTTTGAGTAGATGTAAATTAGGGTTTTCGATTTTTAACTTTGTGAAGGAGCCTCACTCGGTCTCTAGAGATTTAGGGTTTAGCTCGTGCTTGTGGATATCGTTCGATGTGGTCATACATTCGTAGGGAATCGGATTTGAATGGTAGTTTTGCCGTCTATTTAAACATTGGTTTACTCATTTTGAAGGGTTCACCTCTTTTTACTAAGCTATTTGCTACTTGATGATGACTTTCGAGGTTAGTTTTTCTAGGATGATTAGGTTATAAGTTATCATGCTTTAGAGTTTCATCTCCGTTTCACCGAAAAAAACTAGACATGAGCTATATTTAAGCCTAACAAGCTAGTGATAGGGTCGTGTTCATACCGATGAACATGCAATAAAAAGTCTTTTTCACTAATCGTATTCAAATTCTAACAAATCTAACATATAAACCCCATACAACAATACAAAGTTAGCTTGATTTGTTTGTGTGACCATATACATGAGTCACTTAGATCAATAGAAAGGACAACACAACCCAACCTCACATGGCTTGTTGTGTGTAAAGACTGAAACTGCTATAGATCATTCATCAACACCATCTCTCCCTTTCTTTCTTCCCCACAATTCCCTTTCCTTGATTGTATTCTCTGGCCTTCTTCGTTTGGACTTTTCACAAACACTTTGCCTTCAATATCATACATTTCCTATACCTACTATCCCTACGGAAAATTGTACCACTTCCAATACCAAATTCTAAACCACAAACCAATAATGCACAATAGAATAATTGAATATTAATTAAAAGGGGACAATACCCTAAAAAATATAAATATTATCTATGAACCTATAGATCGGCACGTGAACACTTGTTATCACTCAAATTTGTTGTCAATATGACAACTTTGATCCACTTGTAGCAGCAACTAACAGTTGCACGTGAACCCTCCAACTTTGAGAGCCCATCAAGATAATTACAAAACATAGATCAGTATCCCTTATTTAATCGAGTTTTTTTTTGTATTAACATATAATGTATGTATACTACACATATACTATATATATGTATATATCATTAGACATTAAATATGTAACTCAAATCAGTTAGCGTTTTAACTTTTATAATGAACGTAAATGACCACTTAATACTAAAACTTCATAATATCAAATGGTTTTAGAAGAAGGATTATTTAGATTTGGGTTTTTTCAGATATGTGATGTAAAAAGAGGTTATTTTAGATGTTGATTTTCTTATATATAAAACCTAATTTAAAGGGTTTGATTGAGATTTATTTATTCATAAAGACACAATATAAAGTAACCTGAAATCTTTTCAAAACCTTGGGTATAAGAGGTTCAAAAGGTTCAAATTTCAACCTTTTAATCTAGTCTAAAATAACTAAAAGATAATGTTAATCCTCGACCAAAAATTTACAATGCTAGAACCTTACTCATACGAATCTTAAATAAACCCTAAAATCTACGACTAATAAACCAATAGTCAGCCCTGTTTAGTTGGATATTGCAGTTACACGAAAAAATTAAATCTTATTAAGATTATTTGAGTTTATGGGTTAAAAATGGATTTTTGTATATTCGGTCTTTATATAATAGTATATGGTATTTAGTTGAGTATTTTACTAGGGATTTAATTTACACAATAATACATAAATTTATTCATTATTATACTCTTCAAAGAACTCTTTATTTAGTGTACCCTAAGTTTTCGAAGGTTGAGAATTTCAACCCAATAACATCATAAATTCCCGATATATTTCATCTTCATAAATCCCATAAACTCTTCGACCATCATGATAGAACGGAAGGGAGCCTATGATGTCTAGATTGATTGAATGTTCAAAAATTATTTAGATCTCTTTTGTATTTAATTTAAGGACTTCATTGTAAATTTCTATACATCAATACTTATACATGAAATCGTGAGGAACAAGCACTTGTCAATCTACAGTTTAGACCTTTGTTGGATAGCCGTGGTAAGTGCCAAGTGGAAACATAAACATGATACTTACAGATTGACTTTTTTTTCGAGTTTAGAATACAGTGTTAGTGTAAAAGTGATCATCGTGAGCCTCTCGTTTACAATTTACAGCTCTTTCCCTCTTTAAATTTACAGAAGAAAACAAAAAAAGCACTGTGAATCACATCTATTTTGGAGTTTTTAGTGGTTCAAGTTCACAAGGCCTGTAAGAACATGCAAAAACAAGAAACTTGTAAGAAAAAAAATTCAAAGCTTCTTCTTCTTCTACCTTCTCAAATGAAGAGTAACAATCGAGGCTGTGAGATTGAAGCTATAGGAATCAACTACACAATCCCAATCTCCGGTGAAAAACCCACTTTCTGCAATCTCATGAATTCAAATTATGACCACCCTCCGGCGAACTCCGGTCGTCGGAAAAGAGTCCTCACCGACGTAAACTTGCAAGCAAAGCCCTGGGAAGTCTTAGCAATCGTGGGTCCAAGTGGCGCCGGCAAATCCTCCCTCCTCGAAATCCTCGCCGGGAAAATCTCGCCGGACTCCGGCTCTGTTTACGTCAACGGCACAAAGTCCAACCCTACCCACTATAGAAAAATCTCCGGCTATGTCACCCAGAAAGAAACCCTTTTCCCTCTTCTCACCGTTGAAGAAACCCTTTATTTCTCCGGCAAGCTCCGACTCCGACTACCCTCTGTTAAACTCAGGGAACGGGTCACCGCAGTTCTCAACGAGCTCCGACTTACCCATGTCGCCGGAACTCGTGTCGGCTCTGGAACCAGCTCTGGAAGAGGAATCTCCGGCGGAGAACGCCGGCGAGTCTCGATCGGAGTTGACGTCATCCACGAACCAGAAGTCCTGATCCTAGACGAACCAACCTCCGGGCTCGATAGCAGCTCCGCGCTTCAGATCATCGATATGTTAAACACCATGGCTATAACCAAAGGAAGAACAATCATTCTCAGCATTCATCAGCCCGGGTTCCGAATCGTGAAGCTTTTCAGCTCCGCTCTCGTCCTCGCCGGAGGAACCGTCGTACAAAGCGGCACCGTGGAGGAAATCGCGACTGAGCTGGTCTCAATCGGCCTCGAGCTTCCTCCACGGATGAACATAATCGAGTTCGCCATCGACTCAATCGACTTAATCCGAAAACGACCAGACAAACAACAAGTACCGGAAATCACTCTGGTGCACGAGTTTCTGCCTCGCCGACGAACACTTCAACAGCTTTTTCAACAGTCAAAGGTGGTCAACGAGGATCTACCGGATAATCCGGATACCCGAATTACAAGAGGTTTCGAGTTCGAGTTCGCAAACTCGAGATGTAGCGAGATTATGATCTTGAGCGAACGGTTTGCCAAGATTGTATTCCGTACAAAAGAGCTATTCACTTGTAGGACCTTGCAAATGCTCGTTTCCGGGCTCGTTCTCGGATCAATATTTTACGATCTCGACGACAACCTAGAAGGTGCAATGGAGCGGGTTGGGTTATTCGCGTTCATATTAACGTTCTTGCTTTCATGCACAACCGAGGCTCTCCCGATCTTTTTACAAGAACGGGAGATCCTCATGAAAGAAACCTCAAGTGGAAGCTATCGAGTTTCATCGTATGTTATCGCGAATTCCATCGTATACTTACCGTTTTTGTTCATCTTAGCAGCATTGTTCTCCGTTCCGGTTTATTGGCTCGTCGGATTGAAAAGAACCTTCATGGCATTCTCACATTTCTTGCTACTAATTTGGTTGATCCTCTACACCGCGAATTCCGTTGTCGTGTGTTTTAGCGCCTTGGTTCCGAATTTCATTGTTGGGAACTCGGTGATTTCGGGTGTGATGGGATCATTTTTCTTGTTTTCGGGTTACTTCATTTCGAGGAACCAAATTCCAAGCTATTGGATTGGGATGCATTACTTGTCATTGTTCAAGTATCCTTATGAAGGGTTCTTGATCAACGAGTTTTCCGGGAAGGATCGGTGCTTGGAGCGATTGTTCGGAGTTTGCGCAGTTAGCGGAAAGGATGTACTCCGGGAGGAAGGGCTTGGTGAAGATAGTAGATGGAGGAATGTGGCCTTCACGGTTGGCTTCATAGTCATGTATAGGTTCATTTCTTATGTTATTTTGAGGTGGAGGTGTTCTCAAAGGACCTTGAAAGTTGCATTGTTTTGAACATCAATTCACTAAGATTTGTTGTCCTTTTGTTCTCTTTCAACACCAATTAACTTCATTGGTGTTTTTTACCTTATAATGATCATAGTTTGTGTGAAAATATTGTTTGTATTCTAAACCTTTTTTAAATAATGGAAGAACTAATAATCTATTATGTTTATGTTTTTTTTTGTTCTCTAATGTTGTATGTGTTACTAGATCCGGGCAAACCCGGATTCAGATATAACTTTTAAAACAACTTGTCCTTTTTTCTTAGCCGGACACGGGTGAGTCCGGAATTCGTTGTCCGAGTCGGACTTTTGGCTGGACGGATCCTATACTTTTATATTTTTGTTTTTAGAAGGAAACAAATATTTATATAGATATACAAATAAAAGTATTAACAAAAAAACAAAATAGATTAATGTTACCGACCGATTGACAAATCTGGGAATCTCGACCTCCAACACTATTTTTCTGATGATTCCGAACTTTGCGTTCTCGTCCGCAAAAATGTTTTAGATTGGACTACCTCTAGAAGTAACCAACCTAGACTATTTCCATTTTAAAAAAAAAAAAAAATTCAAATTTAGAATTTTTAAACGATGTTAAACCGATAATTTTTGCTCACTCTATTTGTAAGTGAACAACATGTCAACAACCTAAAGCAATAGAGAAGAACATATGGACGTAGAGCAGATTTGACCGATCAAACCGAGCATGTAACTCTTAAAAAAAAAAAAAAGTTACGCGCAGTAGGAATATATACGATTTTTATACGTTGTGATAAGAAATTTATTTAATATTATACGTTGTGATAAAATACGAATCCAAGAACCGGCGAATAGAGCAGGACAACCGTGGGCTGTGTGGCGCCAAATGGAGCTACTATCTCTTCGCTCACCCTTCCCAGGTACTCTCTTCTTCTTACTGCAAGGGATTTTATTCGATTAACTTTGGATGTGAATATGCTCGTAAATTGTGTACTTGTACATGAAAGAGCAAGATTTGCCCTGTTTCTAGGATTCGAATTTGATCGGAAAATTGCGTCGTTTTGTTCATGTTTTATGGTTGCTTAATCTCTCTCTAGGGTTTGAAATTTGCCTTTACTGATTTACTTTCTTGTGCTGTATTGAGTTCAATTGGATATAATTAATTTTAATTTCAATTTCATGGACAAGTATGGAAAAGTCCCCCAATTTGATTGCTGATGTGTGAACTAGTAATAATAGTACAGGCTACTTTTGTACTTAAAGTTTCAGCCGTGGCTCTCTTCTTTGAAAAAATATTACAGATTCTTTGCGCTTAACATTGCCATGCCAATCTGTCCTATCAGTCACTTCGAGATTTTTTTGGGTACTTGCAGTAAGGAATATGAGGTACTTGATGCAGCGTCTTTTGTGCTGTGAGAAGGACTTTGTCAAATTAGATTTCCATGTCAGCCCGGCTTCAAGGCATCTCATTTTCGGTGGAAATGTAATGGCAACTAGGAAGTTTTCTGTCAATTGTCTGCAAAGCGACAAGATAGAGCTTCCTTTGAGCAAAGCAAGAGTGGTTTATAGTGTAGCTCCTGCCTCTGGTCATAACAAGGTATATAAAGCTCCAGTTAAAGTAAATTAACTTACTGATGTTCACATTAGCACCGTTTATATGCTATTCAGGAATCGTTTAACTTATATTTTGCTTGATCTTTGGCATTGTTAAATGGAGTAGTCCTCTGAGGAAATCTTCTTGTACTTTTGTGGACTGTATGTGGAACAAGTGTTTTGTGATTTTGCCTTTCTGTTGAACTTAGCATGTTTGGTTTCACTTTTCCAACCCTTTCCATAAGTATCCCATGGACTCCAAGGTGACTGTGTTCAACTTACCCACTCATGTCCCTTGCTTTTCCTGTTAGTGACTCAAACTTAATTCGATTGTCTCTTATAACCTTTTTTTTCTATCCCTTTGTATTAGAATTTGGCCTAATGAAGACTGATCATCGCTTCCTTACTCTACTAGTTCAGTCAAGCCAGCAGATAAATTTCTTATAATTATTGGTAGGTCGATCTGGGATGGAGATGCACACAGAAAGGAAAGGAGTAAACAACCATGGAGTTAAAAAAAAAAAAAAAAAGCTTACAACCTTTTGTCTCTTATTTTATGACATGTATCATAATGTTATAGCCTACTGTCCTGCAATTAAAAAATAGATATCATTTTAGAAGCACATGCAGTGCTATATTCTTGGCTTGCAAAACACCCACAGTACAACCATAATACTAAAGTAACTACTTCACGTGAAGAATATCTTGTCTTGTGTTCCTTGTGATATTAGTGTAAATGTGTAATATATGGTTTAAGTTCTTGTCTTGTGCATTCATTCTATAAGATCAAATTTACTTTTCCAATAATCTAGACTAATGAGCTTGATTTTCAAACAGTTAACAGGTTCCCATCGATATGTATATTCTCAAACCTTGTAAATTACCTTTTCAAATCTTTGCAGGAGGCTCATCCGGAATCAAATCTCAGAGTTCCTGCAATTGTAACTGCTCTAGAAAGGATGAAGATTACTCCAGAGGTATAAGTCTGCTAAGGCAACAACGTGCATCTTCTGACTCATTTTAGCTGATATAAATTAATTTTTGTGACCTGGTATAAATTTATGATGGTACCACTTCTTGTCTTTCTCTTCATTTTCCTTCATATCTCATTTAATGTGCAGTTGTGCACTATGACTCAGTAGCTTTATGATTTTGAATTTAAATCAATCCTGTGTATATTGTTGCAGTTGTAGATACCATAGTTGTACTTGTAGGTAGGTATTTTAGTAAGGCATATTGATTTTGCATATGGAATTATTTCTCTCATTGTTCGAGGTGAGTTATATATCTTGTCACCTTCTAACTTTGGTTTTATGCTTATTTCAGTATTTTGGAGCTGCTATCATTGAAATAAAAGATTTCCAACCTGCTGCAGTGGAGGATATAATAAGTGTTCATTCACAAGCTTATGTATTAGGTCTCGAGAAGGTAGTATACTGTTCTCTATAATTGATTTCCGGTTATTTGTACTGTGAGATCAGATCTGTTTTGAATGTGAATTATGAGATGTTTGAAGTCATTATTAATGAGAGCACAATAATCTGCAATAGGAAATTATCACAAGTTAAATCTCAAGTTCAGCTTAACAATATTAAACAAAAAATATATATATACTTGATCTGTGAGAGGAAAGAATAGGTAATTTAGCTATAAGAAGTGTATGACATAAATTTGAAATAGTGGTGCGAAAAGGTCAATGTAAAGGGGGATTTCTCTGAACACCATGCCTTCATAATTATTTCATATCAGTCTTAAAAACGCTTTAATCGTAAGCTGTAGTGGTTGCTTTGGGAACACATTGATTTGTACATGTCTCCCCGTTATCTTTTGTTGAGAAGTTCTATGTTGTTCATTGCCCTTCTGGAATCCATCATGTTGTTTAATGAAAAAGTCTATTATGTTTTTCTTCTGTAGGTTATGGAACAAACATCTGATGGAGGTATTATACACATTGAGGGGTCTGGACCCACTTATGCTACTCCCTCTGTAAGAGCAACTTGAGCTGGTTTATCATTCTGAATTGCTTTGAGAGATTGAAATTCAAAACAGTAAGCTATGTTACCTTATGAATACAAAAACTTCGGCTGGTTAACAGGGAATCCTTGGGATATATTCTCTGAAGCTAAATATTGATTGAACTATGATGAGAAGAAAAATAACAGGAGACTATTTTTATGGACCAGTTCTTGGACTGTAAGTATTTATTTTCATTTTATAACATTTGTTGCTGCAGACATTCCAAGATTCATTGATCGCAGCTGGAGCTGGGCTTGCCGTTGTTGATTCAGTGGTGATTTTTCAATCTTGTTAATAATTATCAATCTCTTCTTTACTTCTTATGTGATTAATCTTCTAATGTTTCTTTTCATTTTGTTTGATCCTCTGATTTTTTCTACCTATTTGCTAAAGTTCACCATTATCTTCCAGGTAGCTGCATCAAAAATCTCTTCAAACCCACCAGTTGGATTTGCATTGATAAGACCACCAGGACATCATGCAGTTCCAAAGGGACCTATGGGATTTTGTGTATTCGGAAATATTGCTATCGCTGCCCGTTATGCTCAACGTGTTCATGGCTTGAAGCGTGTATTCATCATTGATTTTGATGTTCACCATGGCAATGGCACAAGTGATGCATTTTACGAGGACCCTGATATATTTTTCCTCTCAACTCATCAAGTAAGCTTTGTACTTCTCAAAGAACATGAAAGTTACCCTAAACTAGCTAGTACTTTAATTTTCTAAAGCCATGGGATGTAGCTTTTTGGATTATTATCTACTATCTTTCTCTATTGCTCATAGTTTATACTATGTCCTTCTTTTGGTAAATTTACAATGAAATCTAACCACATATCTATACTCAAACATTTCGATTTTCATATTTTACAAATTCACCAAAAAAGCTAACAAAAAATTCAAAAGTTACCCAAAAAGCTTAAACTACAAAAAAAAAAGTTTTTTTTTTTTTTACCAAACACACCCTTAGTCTCTCGACCTTAATTAGTTAATTTGCTTTGATATAGGATGGAAGTTACCCAGGGACAGGAAAGATAAACGAGGTAGGCATTGGCCAAGGGGAAGGAACTACACTAAATTTACCGATACCAGGCGGATCTGGTGACATTGCAATGAGAACCATATTTGATGAAGTAGTTGTGCCAAGCGCTCAAAGGTTCAAGCCTGATATCATTCTCGTTTCTGCAGGGTAAGTTGTCAAAATGCAAATGCAATGAAGCCAAATAGGAGATTGCATTATATTGCTTATGAAACCAAATGTATGCAGGTACGACGGCCATGTATTGGATCCGCTAGCAAGCCTTCAGTTCACAACAGCAACGTACTACATGCTTGCAGAAAGCATCAAACAACTAGCCAAAGATCTTTGTGGAGGACGCTGTGTTTTCTTCTTGGAAGGCGGATACAACCTTGACTCGTTGTCATATTCGGTTGCAGACTCGTTTAGAGCGTTTCTTGGGGAGCCTAGCCTCGCATCAGGGTTTGACAATCCTGCTTATTTGTATGAGGAGCCATCAACCAGAATTAAACAAGCTATTCAAAGAGCTAAGCACATACATTCCTTGTGACTGAAAAGAACAATGGTGTTATAATATAAAGGTTGTAAATAATATATTTTTGTTTTTTTTTTCAATATTTTTATTTTTATAGGTGGTAATATGTAAACAATACAAGAACGAGGGTTAATAAATAAATAATTTGGAAATTTTCATATGGTATGGTATTCCTTCGGGTTTCTCTTTTTCATTTGATGTATCATGTATGTGATAAATTGTATTTGCTTGCGAGTTGTTATAATGTTATATGAGCATGATGTGAATGAGTATTGCTATGTTCAAAATTCAGCTCCTTTATGAGCATGATGTGAATGAGTATTGCTATGAGCATGATGTGAATGAGTTGTTATAATGTTATACGAGTCCAAATAAATAATTTGGACTCGTTTAAACACTGAACGAGTTCGATAAATAGCTTATGTTATTCTAGGTAAACGGGCCGAACTTTGTTCCAATGAACCAAGTCTGATTTGTTTGTCTGTCGCGACTCACGAGTCACGACTCCAGTCCTTTTCCATATGGTTGTATTTGAGAGGTTTTTATGGACGGGCTAACTGTACACATAGCACGTGCACGTTAGGTTATATTATTTTCTTTTCCTTTTTTTTTATAATGTATGGACAATATAAAAACATTTATTAAATTATTTAAGTTCTCGCAAAGTTCGAAGAAAATATTAATTTAAATTATCCAATAATATGATATCCGTACTATATGTCTAAAGTATCCAGTGTATGAAGATATCATCTCTAGTCATCCATGTCTCACTGCTAAATCATACTGCATCATACTACCATTCACTTGAAATTGCAATGGCAGCCTTAACCAAACTAAGAAACTTGCTTCAGAGCCGCCCCAAATCAAATTTGGTTTCGAAGTTCACAAGCTTTCATGGTAAATTGATCAGCTCGCCCCGCACTCTCACGAACCCTACCTGTAATTTGGGGAAATCACAAACCGCTGTATTTGGCCATGGGCGGCGGTTTGGATCCACAAAAGCTCAATGCTCGGAGAATGCTACTTATGATGATGATTATGAGCTAAACCAGGTTTGTCTTCACCACTAAACATACAAATTTCGTATCCTTACAAAAATAACGCAGACATTGATCATCATATTACTCTTGAACTGCTTGATTTCGGGAAATTTGAAATGCCTTGGTCAATGTTAGCCAATTAGTCATGTAATGGGGCAATGTGAGCTTAGTATTAAAAGAACTCGCTCGCATTTCAACGAAGAGGTTATGTGTGGTAATTCAATTAGTGATAGATCAAGAGAGAGTGAATGTTGTTTATGAGACTTGAGCACATTCTCATTAACCATATTGATTTGTGATCTTTTTGATGAGTTACTCTTACATTTGATATGGTAACTTAAACTGTGAGATGCATCATTTGGTTCCCTGTATATGATTATTTGTGAATTTGCAATCTGTTTAAGAGCTTATTCATCATGAACAGGTCTTAGATTCACCTATTGGGAAGGTTAAATTGACGTCTAAGATGAACTTTGTCCCTGGATCTAGTAATGTGGTTGACTGTTACAGAATTCTTAACGAGGACGGGAGACTGTACAAAAATTTCCTAGAGGTAAAAGTGAGGTGTCTTACTATTTTGCTAACCAAAGTAAGGTGTGTCTATCTCTAAGTCTTGATAATTTCGAAACACGGGGATATTGATATTTTCAGGTTGGGAAGGAGCTTGCATTGAAAATGTATACCAACATGATCACTCTGCGAGTTATGGACACTTTATTCTATGAAGCACAGCGACAAGGGAGATTACCATTCTACGCTACTACCACTGGAGAAGAAGCCATTAATATTGCATCAGCGGCAGCACTAACCATGGATGATATTGTCTTCCCTCAGGTGAATATGAACTGTGATTAGGATCAATATTGTAACTCTTGTTTTGTGTTACCACTTGTTTCATTTTAACAAATCTTCAAGTTTGCATGTGGATTCATTTCGACGAATCCTAGTACCGCTGGCTAAACATCTATGATCATACATTGCATGGTTTGTTCATTTACTGGTGTCATCTTCAACAGATTGACATATATGCATTTCAATCTACATTTTAGACACTACCAAATGCTCAAATAAAAATTCTGTATACAACAGTACAGGGAGCCAGGAGTACTGTTGTGGCGTGGTTTCACCTTGCAAGAATTTGCAGATCAGTGTCTTAGCAACAAAAGTGATAATACAAAAGGCAGGCAGATGGGCGTTCATTATGGATCTAAAGAGCTCAACTATTTCACTGTGGCAGCAACTGTTGGGTAATCCACAAAAGGCACAAATGAATTTAAACTTCGGCTAATATTATTCTCACTGTATAATATCTGTTTTGTTTTATGATTCATGGCTTTGATAAAAAGTTGTCGTTGTCTATCCTTATTATAGAACTCAAATTCCTCATGCTGTTGGCGCTGCATATTCTTTGAAGATGGACAAGAAAAATGCTTGTTCTATCACTTTCTTTGGGGATGGAGGCACAAGCACAGTATTGAACTTTCCCACTGATATTCCTTACCCTTGTATTCAACAAATTTCATACAAAATTTATTTTTCTCTTTTATCAGGGAGATTTCCATGCTGCCTTGAATTTTGCAGCTGTTTTGGAAGCCCCGGTCTTATTTATCTGTAGAAATAATGGTTGGGCTATCAGTACACCTATAGCAGACCAGCTAAGGAGTATGAAAATCACCTTCTCCTCGTCGTATTCCATTCTAGAAAATAGATCACTTTGTCTAGATAGGCAAAAAGGTGGTGATATATTAATATCTTGAGCAGCATCTTTCAGGTGATGGAATTGTTGTTAAAGGGCAAGCTTATGGAGTAGGAAGCATCCGCGTAGACGGAAATGATGCCCTTGCTCTATATGATGCTATATCCACTGCACGTAACATGGCTATCATGGAACAAAGACCTGTCTTAATTGAGGTGATCTAAAATGCAGAGAAATCGTTCTTCATTTCCAATAAATGAATGATATGAAAACTGTAGCTTGTTAAAAATGTTTATCATTATACTTTTGAATTGATTGTGCGCCGTGGTAGTTTATTTGAGTTTTCTTTGCATGTCAGGCCCTAACATACCGAGTGGGGCACCACACTACTTCAGATGACTCAACGAGGTATCGTCCAATTGAGGAGATTGAACTGTGGAGGAATACAAGAGACCCGGTTGCTAGATTCAGGAAATGGATAGAAGATAATGACTGGTGGAATGAGGAAAATGAATCAGAGCTGAGAAGCAACGCTAGGATGCAGGTGAAACCCTTCCTCCTCTGCTCAAAGAATGTTCGGTTTAGTTTATAGTGACAATTGTCATTGCCTTAAGATACCTAGAGACCTGAGAAGTGATTATTATATATTGAAATATAAATCTCAGTACACTGTTTATGTGTTGCGTCACATGTTTTTGTTTGCTTGATTCAGGTTTTACATGCTATCCAAGCAGCAGAGAAACTCGAGAAACCACCCCTCTCGGAGCTTTTTAATGATGTGTATGATGTTCTGCCAATGAACCTCGTTGAGCAGGAGAAATCGCTAAGAAAGGACATACAAAAACACCGGGGGGATTATCCAGCAAATGTTCCTGTATAGAGTAATTCCATCACATATGCAATTGTGTTAATCATTGCTTTAGCTTCTTTGTAAGTTGATGGAATGTTTTTTTTTTATGTCTTAATAAGTCTTTTTTTCCTGTGCACTCTTTTTTTTTCTTTTTTCTTTTGGGATATTGTGGTAATCTTTCTCTAAATTTCTTTTTCAACTTTTTTCTTGATTAATTTCTGATTAGAAACTTAGTATTTTGGGCAGTTATATTTACATTTATTATCTTTTTATTTCCAAAAGTCCCAGATAAACAATATTTTGAGCAATGAGAGAATTGAGCTTTTCCAATATTTTCTGCTTGCTCATTTTTTTTACTTAAAATAGGAAGCAGAATGCTGAACCATAGGCTATAGAGAAGATTTAGCTAGTTCATCAAAAAGAAGCTGGGGTTGTAAATCAACCCAAAGGAGATTAGCTTTCAATCAAAAGAAATGTTTTCTTGTTCTTTCTATCTTTTTTGCTTACACAACAACTTTCCACCTCCTTTCCTCAACCAAAAACTCCTTCAAAAATCAACCATTGCTGCACCGGTAATACATTAGTTCAGAATTCTGTATACTGAGGCAAATATCATTAAGGAGCAATGCTGGGTACAGCGGCAGCAGGGAAACCGAAAGAACTGGAATGAATACCCAAGAAATTCTGGCTCTCTCTCTTGTCCTTGTTGTTGTTTTGTATCCTGGATGATTTGCTCATTTTTGGTTTGTTAGTATCACGGAAAAATGTCTTTCCAGGATGTGTCGAATTCAAGTGATAGTACAATAGTATGTTATGTACCTACAATGATAACCACCAATGGGGTGTGGCAAGGAGATAACCCTTTGGACTTCTCCTTGCCCCTCTTCATCCTGCAACTTACATTGGTTGTTGTCACCACTCGTCTTCTCGTCTTCCTCCTCAAGCCTATTCGCCAGCCTCGTGTGGTAGCTGAGATTCTGGTAAGAAATCAATCAATCAATCACCCTTCTCTAATAATTATGTTTTTCCAATTAGCATTAGTGATGTAAAACATTGTATATTTTGTGACAGGGTGGCGTGATTCTTGGTCCTTCTGTCCTGGGAAGAAACAAGAAATTTGCAACCATCATTTTCCCTTTACGAAGCGTAATGATTCTTGAAACAATGGCCAACCTAGGCTTGTTGTATTTCCTCTTCTTGGTTGGAGTTGAAATGGACATTGCAGTGATCCGACGTATGGGAAGAAAGTCCGTAAGCATTGCAATTGGTGGCATGATCTTACCCTTCATAATCGGATGCTCATACTCCTTGATCCTCCACAAAGATAGAGCCATGAGCCAAGGAACATTGGTTCTCTTCCTCGGTGTTGCCTTGGCAGTCACGGCTTTCCCTGTGCTTGCTCGTATCCTTGCAGAGCTTAACCTCCTAAACACAGAGCTAGGAAAGATTGCCATGTCATCGGCCTTAGTCAACGACATCTGTGCTTGGATCCTCCTTGCAATAGCTATTGCCTTGTCGGAATCAGGCACTGACTCTCTAATTTCTCTTTGGGTTGTGCTCGCGAGTGTTGCCTTTGTAGTGATCTGTATCTTTGCTGTTAGACCTGTAATTGTGTGGATGATCCGAAGAACACCTGAAGGTGAAAGCTTTAGTGATTTCTACATTTGTCTTATCCTCACAGGAGTCATGATCTCGGGTTTCATCACAGATGCAATTGGTACACATTCTGTTTTCGGAGCATTTGTGTTCGGTTTGATCATCCCGAATGGATCTCTAGGAGTAACTTTGGTGGAAAAGCTTGAGGATTTTGTCTCAGGGCTTCTCCTTCCGTTGTTCTTTGCCATCAGTGGTCTCAAAACTAACCTTGGTGCAATAACCGGAGGAGGTACTTGGTTACGCCTCCTCTGTCTCATCATCCTCGGCTGTGCTGGCAAGGTTGGAGGCACAACGGCTATCGCTTACTACTACAACATGTCTGTTAGGGAAGGAATCACCCTTGGCTTGCTCATGAACACTAAAGGCCTGGTAGAGATGATCATCCTCAACGTTGGTCGGGATCAAAAGGTTATCTTCTGACTCATATTTGAACACTTGTTAATAAGCACCTTCTTAGTAGGGCTGTAATATGAGACAAAAGCTCGGCTCGAGCTCATTCATATTTGTAAACAAGTCAAATATGAACACATTTTAAAGCTCGTATAAAATTTATGCCCAACTCGTTTATAAATAAGCCGAACGTGAGCATGTCAATGCTCGGCTAAAATAACACTATAGGTGCATTATTTTAGCCGAGCTACTCAGTTTCAGCTCGAGCTCGTTCACTTTCTAAATGGGCCGAATGTAAACACATTTTAAAGCTCGTATCAAATTTAGGTTCGGCTCGTTTGTAAACGAACCGAGCTTGAAGATGCCAATGCTCGGCTCGTTCGGCTTGTATTACACCCCCTACTTGTTAGCAATTAGCATCACTTCCATACAAATTTTGCATTTGTTTGAAACATGCATCGGAAATGCAGGTCTTGGATGACGAATCATTTGCAGCCATGGTTGTATCAGCTGTTATAATGACAGGAATCATCACACCAGTTGTAACACTAGTGTACCGGCCAGCAAGAAAGAGTGTACCATACAAGCAAAGAATGCTACTAAGAGCAAAACGAAATTCAGAACTACGCATACTCACATGCATCCACACACCAAGAAACGTGCAAACACTCATAAGCCTCCTTGACGCGAGTCACCCAACCAAACGCTCCCCTATAAGTATCTACGTCGTCCACCTCCTAGAACTCACCGGCCGTTCTTCTGCCATGCTCATTGTCCACAACACCAGGAAATCCGATAACACAGCACCCAACCGAACAGGAGCTCAATCTGATCACATCTTCAACGCGTTCGAAACCTACGAGCAATCTGCAGGGTTCGTCTCCATCCAACCCCTAACGATAATCTCCCCATACTCAACAATGCATATGGATATCTGCAATTTATCCGAGGACAAGCGTGTCGCGTTCATGATCATTCCGTTCCACAAACAACAAACTGTGGATGGTGGAATGGAAGCCATCAACCCAGCTTTGCGGGCTGTGAACCAAAATATACTCGCTCATGCCCCGTGCTCAGTCGGGATACTCGTTGATCGCGGGCTAAACGGGTCAACCCGGATGAGTACAGATCAAATAACCCACCACATTGCAGTGTTGTTCTTTGGTGGACCTGATGATAGGGAAGCGTTAGCGTATTCATGGAGAATGTCAAATCATCCCGGAATCAGCATCACAGTGATGAAGTTCATAGCCAGAGACGAGACAGCCGGGTCAAGGAGTGACCCGCAAGACATAGAATTCGACGAAGAGTATATGAACGAGTTCAGAACAAAAACAGTAAATGACGAGTCAGTTACAATCAAAGAAGTGATTGTGAATAATGGTGAGGAAACTGTTGCTGCTATAAGATCAATAGATACAGCTCATGATTTGTATATAGTAGGAAGAGGGCAAGGGATAATCTCGCCGTTGACATCTGGATTGACGGCGTGGAGTGAGTGTCCGGAACTGGGTCCCATTGGTGATTTATTGGCATCGTCTGATTTTGCTGCAACAATCTCAGTGTTGGTTGTGCAACAGTACGTTGGAGTGGTTCCTCAGGTGGATGATCCGATGGATGATCGAACTGAGAAGGATTTTGACGCGGAATCAGAGAGGAATCCGTCGGTTCGTACTGAACAAAGAAATGAGAATGTGTTTGATCCTTGAACATGATCAGATCCTGAGTTAAGCTCAGTTGTTATTGATGGGTACTCAGTACTGAGTAGATCAAGGTTGGAGAAGAAGCTTCTCATGATCACAGCAGGTCGGTTAGCGGGTGAACAAATGAAACGATGGATGAACAAATGAAGACTTGTTAATTGATGACTTAATGATTGGAGGTTTGTAGTTTGAATCAGAGTTGATTAGGTTGGGAAGAAGGATTGGGTTTGGTTTTGATTGACTGCTGCAAGTCTAGATTAGATTGGGGTATAATGCTAACTTCAACTTTGGTCAATTAGAATTTGTCAATGTATTATATTTGTAAGTTCTAACCAAGTCACTTTGATACAATTTACATTGCAGTATTTAGGGCATGATTGCCTGATTGGTATCAACAGTTTTTGATATATACTAATTCACCAAGTCTAAGTAAAGACCTTTGGAAATTTCCCAGAATTTCTATTTGATATTCTACAGTTGATGGATAGTTTTTATAAATCAGAAAATCGACCTTAAATTATATCATAAATAAAATTCATAACAATACTACAAGAATTATGAAGTTTATAGTTTAAGAAAAAAAAATATTTCTATTCATATCTTCTATTATTCAAGCCGTCTATTGTGGGATAGGGATTTATCATACTTTATTTTATTAAAGTATTTATCTTGAAAGAGAATTAGGGTTTGTTTGACAATGAGGTGTCCATAAGGCAATCATATAACACTTAGCATACAACTTATTTTTTATTACAATTTTGCATTGAAATAAAACATCATTACTATTTCCTTATTAATCATATACCATTCGGATTTAGAGTATATTTGATGTGGTTTACTCGATATGTTTTTGCAAAGTTTTGAAACAATTTAAATCAAATGTATAATTTCTCTAATCAATTATAAAAGTTACTGAAAATTCCAATCACTCATTTTCGAGATTAGGGATTTAAAATTACATAATTATAATGAAGAATATTAAATTCCTAATAAATTTTTTTTATCATTTATTAATCAGTATCATCTTTAGAACCAAATAAATAAAAAATAAAAGGTGAAAAACTATTGATTAATGAAAATTCCAATCACTCATTTTCGAGATTAGGGTTTTGAAGAGATTATAACTGAGCATATCAAATACTTTCAAACAATTAAATCATTTATTTTCAGCATAAATTTTCCTTATAACATAACTCAAAGAAAACAAACCATCCAAAAACTGTTATGTAAACATGTCCTTATATAGAAGAGGATTTCATAAATTTTATAAATAGATCATGCAAAAGCCCATTGGGCCATGAAAGCCCATTTGTAGTCCCAATACAAGCAGACAAAATGAAAGCTACGAAAACCCTAAACTGAAAGCCGCTCTGCAAGAAAGAGGATGTCGCTTCCATGGAGGTATGGTGACATCATCGTACTTCCTAAAATTCGCTGTTTTCAGATCTCTTATTTTAGAAGTGTATATATGTCTTTGCTACTGTCATGAATTTAAACATAGATGATAACAATATATTTAAAAAAAACAGAACTGAACAAAAAAATACTTTCTAACGGAGATTTCAAATGCCGTCATAACGAAAACAACTACAAAAATGGAGATTTGAAGGAATAAGCAAATCGGATTTGTATGGCAGCAACAGAAGATTACCCAAACAAATCGACGTTGTAAAAGCTCATAGCTTCTAGATTGATCCAAGAAGCAAGAACTTCAAGTATCAGAAGCTATGAGCTTGTACAAACGTTGATCAAATTGGGAGAGAAGACGCGTAGGAGATGAGAGGAGGTTGTTCTACAAGGCTGCAAGCAACTCATTTGTTTTTATACTAGTAAACTAGGGTTTTTCTAGCTACTGTGGTGCGATTTTTAGGTTACAAGTATATACCGCCACGGCGGTATCCTGCGTCAAAATTAAAATTATATATAGGGACGTCAGGTAAAAAAAATAAATAAAATATGAGCACCAGAAATATAAAAAAATAAAATTTATTTTATAAAATGTGAGATTTATAAAAAAAAAAATCAAAGTTGGTTCATATTCACAATGTGTGTTGGTTATGATTTATGTCTAGTAATTCCGACTTCATGTATTTAACTATCTTGATATTTTATTGGATTGATAACGTTGGACATATTGTATAATGTTTTTTTTAATAGATATTGTACGTACGTGCTATGTTATAGACATTTAAATAAACTAATGGATATGTTATAGACATTTGAACAAAGTCTAATGTGTATACACGGTTTAGAAGATTTTTTTTAATGAGTAAAATTTGAATTTATTCATATATAACTTGTTGGATTAATTTATCTGTAAAATCTATGTATAATTGATGTAAAAGCATATAATCAAGATATTTGAAAGCACAGCAATAGAATGATTTTTTTCCTCACCAAAACTTTATTTTCTTAAAAGTAATAGTTTACTTTTCGTATATTTTCACTTCTTATTGTGTTCATTTATTTTTCTCAATTTATTTCCGGAATATCGACTCAATTTTCTTACACAAAATTGGGATCAGAGTATTTGAAGTATATCACGCATCTTAATGTTATTGTCTTCAACATGATACTGCGTTCAATATTTTCGTGCTAGATCCGATATGTATCATATATGCATAATACAAAAATAATCGAAAATATATATCAACAAGGACATAAAATAACGAGGATGAATTTAGAAGTTTGATGTGCCACAGAACCAAATTTTGGTATGCAGGGAGATGTCATGTTGATGTTGCATTTTTAACATATCCTGCAGTATTGATGGGCGATGGCTTTTGATTAGACCGGACAAGTTAAAATAATTATGTTCACCCGTTTTTTTTTTCTAACTGAACATGGGTTATTCCGGGCCTCGTGTTTTGCCCATACTCGTCGGGTTGAGTCTGAATTTTGGTTCGAAGTCGGTTTTGCACTTTGAAGACTTGATCGAATTTACGAGACAATAGGGCCAAATTGTCATTTTCTAATGTTCATACATACACATTCAAATTTGATTTATTATTTTTTTGTGATTAAAAATATGTTGACAAGTAACCTAAGATTGGTGATAACATTTTGTGTTGGATTAATATGGCATAGAGATGCGTTCAATCGAAATGCATACATTTTTAAATATCATAACATAATTGAAGAAGCACTTACAAGAATCGAGCTTTGGTTCACATACGATACCACGAAATGCGGAAAGTTAATGAACCCGATACTTTGATAAAAATAAATAAATAATTGAGGAGCACTTTTTATCTCTGTTTGGTTGTAACTCCGATAAACGGTACGAATTGGTAATGAATCGAGTTCATAGTTCATATCTACCGCTTGTTCATGGAATCATTGTTCATGAAATCATTCTCTGTGCCTTCGTGCAAAATGCAATTGTTTCCCCTATATATATTAGTCATGTTCTTAGGGGTGCGGAGAAGATGATGTTCCCAGGTTCGAAATGAAGGTCTTGTTGTCTGGTGAGCAAGTATTGAGGTCGAGGGGCTAAGCACCCTCGTTTGGGGTCTAGGGGAGGGTTACCCCCGACACAAACGACATGATTTTTGTGTAATTTGAACCGTTTGTCATCTATTTGGGTGTTGGGTCTTTATTGTTTAACCAAATCTGACACTTGACCATCAAATATTATATTTATGACACTCTAAACTATTTTTGATGAACCAAAACCGACTAACAAAGGAGATCAAGTGACAGAGAGCTCCGATCATCAAGTTTTTTATTTTTCATTTATGAAAATGTTGGGTTTAAGGCTCTCCATTGGAGGTGAGCAAGAGAACTCCATAAGTAAATGGTTGCACACTTCTTTGTGATGCTCTTAGAGACCTTAGCTTCCACCTTTCTGTACTATACTACAAATACTACTACCTCTGTTTTACTGTCTTCCTACACATACAAAACCCAAGCCTTTTAACCCTCTTTACAATCCGATCGAAGCCGTAAAACATCTAGCGATGATGTTGGTGTACTTGACCGTCTATCCCAACTCATCTATATTTTGGGTTCAAGTTCGACAAATGCATGGGCTCAACTTCGGTTGGACTACCTTGGCCAAAAGCTTTATTTTCTTGCCGATGATTGTTCAACATGAGTACCTAGTTGAATATATATAGAGTATACGTAATCAATGTACTTAATTAGAATTTGTTTAATTATGTGATCATATATTAATATCATTCTTATTTAATGATGACCTGGTATTTACTCAACTTTTTCGACATTTAACTGTAAGATAAAAAAGTGAAAGGAGCTTCACGCACCTAGTTAGGTTGTTCAATCAATTTCCGCAACCTGCGCAAGTATACCATATTCCTGTAACTGAAACTAACATTTCAATTCTCAGCCAATTACTTAGTTTTAACTTGTACAGTTGTACGTATTCAAGTGTCAAAAGATCGATGTAATTAAGTAGAAATAAATAGCTAGGATGGTATGACATAAGTGCGAGATAGATCAAGAGACATCCTCTGTTGTACATGTATGTATATACACACACACACAGCAAACAAGAACTGCCTAGTGACAGTGCAACACCCAATTGTTTCAGAAAAAAAGTGCAACCACCAGTCATGGTTCTCACAACCTAAACAAGTTACATTCGAAGCAGAGTTGTAAGTTGTAAAAAAACATCTTTAAGCATGGAGCAATTAAAAGAGCGCGTGGACCTAGAAGAAGCTACAACAATCTTTCACAGATTGAATTGATACTCGAATAGTTAACGTGACAGAAAGATGCAAGTAGTGTCACCAATTGAGACTACAAACTCAATATGAAGCCATTGTTCATTATCTCAGTCGCTTTCATAGACACCTTGTAAACATCTAAGTTGAAAGCTAGAAAAAGTAGAGTACTCACGTCTTTTGGATCGAGTAGATTGAGTCAAGACTGGTCAGAAGGTGAGGATTTGAACATCTGAACACGTAAGAAATATTGTCAAAACTAGCCAAGCACAATAATGTATACTTGCAACTTGAAACATCATGCATACTTAAACTTTTTCCATCCAGATGATGGATTCAGTTAATTAAAAGTTAGTTATATTGTTAAAAAATTGTAACCTTGTCATCTGAGGTCCCCAGATAAAACAAAGTTCGGAAAAATATATGTGAATCAAACTCAATGCATCTTGCACATGTCTGATACACACAGGCTTATTAACTCAAATTGCAGCAATCCCTTTTGCAGGAAGGGTTTCAGCGGTACAGACCACGGTTGATGGGTGTCATTAGTTGATGGTCTATTTCTAATAACAAGATCCAGGTTTTCTGATTTAGCCCCGTTTGGTTTTAACTCCGGAAACGGAATGGAAATGTATCTATTCTATGTGTACCTTATTTATGATTTTTTTTGGAATCAATCCTTGTGGCTTCCTGCAAAATGCATTAGATTCCCCCCATTTTGTTTCCCTGTAGGGTATCAAACTAATCAAATTCTACTACAAATACTTCAAACCAAAAGAAATAATTCCAAGAAACTTCATGCATAAGGGTATACATATGGACTAGATTTGTGTCCATTCCGTCTCCGGAGTTTACCAAATGGGCCCTTAATTTCTTTGAAAAAGAAGCCGATGAACCATCCTGATCCAACCCAATCCATTCTTAAATTTGCTCAAAAATGGATGTGTTGGTAAATTCAAACGGAAACCCCAGAACCAGAACAGAACTTACCCAGAAAATTTTCTGTTAAAATTATGTCTCAATATACATAAGAACTTAATATGCAATGAGTATACAATTCATAAGCTTAGGATTACAGTATAAAGAACAATGAGTAAAACCTCAGAAAGACCAGATAGGACATCACTCGGGCACCTGCTGGTAGAATAAGTGGCTCCGGAATCTACATAAACACGTTGATTTGAATTAGGAGGTAACAACTTGAAAACAATAGGTAAAATGATGAATATCGAGTCAAAGAGGGACTACCTTACAAGATGTACCTCCTCTCCTGAACAAAAAAGTGTATATTTATAGTCATAATTAATTATAACAAAAAACGTTGTAGATCTTATCCTCCCCACTTCTTCCACTTCTCGTGTTCAAGAACTGTTTTTATAAGTGAATAGTGACATGAAAGTAGATTGTACTCGTTTACTTTCCATTTCAGGGATACAACCAAACAGCCAATTATCATGTAATAGCTTGCCTTTGAAGTTCCAAACACAAAAGCCCAGCAAGAAATGAGAAAAAAGGGAATTCCCTTCATAGTAACCGTTCAATAATTTTATTTTGTGATCCCAGGCACGCACATCTTCGTATTATAAGCATCTGTTAGATCACAAAATATTGATCCACGACATAGCTGTGAGAAGGAAAACTGAAAAAACACTTCTCAACACTTACATCTACTCTATGTGATGATATACATATTTCAGATTAGATCGACTGGAACTTGTTCAGAATCTCTGAACCAAGATTTTTCTTCTTAGCAAACTTAAGCTTTCAACTGCAAAGCAATTTTAGAATCTGTCTAATTTGCTGCTCCTAGAAAAGCAGCTCTGGATGAACTGCCACCACCAGCGAGATAGTTGATAGACACCGACTGCACAAAAAGATCAAGGTCAAGATGACAAGAGATGATGTGATATACTAATCTTCAGCATACTGCATACATGTTTGGTGATCAGCAGGTTTTACTGTGATCCAAGTCAAATGAACGAGCATCCAAACAGAGTAGAAAATGTACCTCGCTTTCATACCCTCTTGAAAGCGAAAATGGCTCTTTTGCTCGAACTCCTCCATTTTTGTTGATAATTCTTTCCAAATCCTATCCAAGTAAATGAAGCATCAACTTTTGTGAGTTCGTATGAACAATGACAATTATGAGTCCAACAGTTGATATGGATTGAATTTGTGCATTTCAGGTCACCTATCATTTCTTCCAAACTACACTTTATTTATTCATCAATCATCCCATCAACAGACAGCAAACTTCCTACCATCTAGTATCCTACCAACTCGGAAGATGGGAGCAATACTAGATCGAACCAACTGAATTCTACTTCTTACAGTTAAAGTGATTGTTTAAGCTCTATAGCGTTGGATAAAAACAATAACCACTTTACAGAGAAACAGGGCCAATGGGCTAAGGATGGGGTGGACTACATCTAATAAACATGGTGCATTTGCATTCATATGAAATTGGCATATTGGCATATTGTTTGTGGGAGAAAGAGAACCCAAAAGACACATAGAAGTAGCAGGGAACCAATAGGCAAAAGAAGACCATACCTTTCCTGATAGAACTTCAGATTCCAGCAGTTCTTCCACAACTATTTCAAGAGCCTGACGGTTTTTCTGAAGCATTTCTTTGGCTTTATCATATGCTAAATCGTACATCTGTTGGCAAGATTAACAAATTCAATCTACTACCACATATGGTAAGCACACTTACCAAGAGAGTATCTAAATTAATATATCTGCCAGACCTTTTCAACTTTAGATGCCACCTCAAATTCATACTGGTCCCCCATACTCAAAGCAGTAACCTGATTTAGAAAGCAGAAATACTCACAGGGATTAATACTTCACCAGAGGAAGCCATAGAGGAAAAGTCCAACTGCTACTTGATATAGTTTACTAAAAAAGTCATTAATCAAATCTCTAGAGCACTGTCCAATAATCATTCGAATAAAGAGTTAGAGCATATGATAAACTCATACAAAAATATGATGAAAGAGCTAGGACTTCCATCACATGTTAACAAAATTGACTATCGTTAGCCATAACTATTAGAGTTCAGCTGAGCTATATATGAGAGGGTGGTAGATAATACCGCATTTCCATGAAAGTATATTGCAGGACTCTCATCTGGCCCCCACCCATACTGAATCACCATCCTAGTTGCTATCTGTTGCAATTAACAATGGTAAGTAATACATTGAAATAAATTTGGTATAACAGAAAATCCATAGATGATCTTCAATATTGCACTATGCATACTAATTTGATATCTTTAATACAATACAGATGAAGCCCACCTCTTGTGCCTGCTTCAGTTCTGACATAGAAAGAAAAGTTTCTTCACCAAAAGGAAGTAACATTTGGGAAGCAACATGTGATCCAAAGCAAAATACAAGCTTCTTTTCTAGGTAAGAGATTGTTTCAACATTTCCACGTCCTGATCCTTCGTCTTCAGCTTTAGTAATCTTCGTGCACCCAATTCCCTGGAAACAATATCAAGTATTCGTGTTGCTATCGCCATGCTGAGTGGGGGAAAAAGGAAATACAAATGCCTTATGTACTACAATCAAGTTGAAAACCCAAGTCATGCATCCTCACTAACCTCCCAAGAAAGGGGTTCAAGCCATATGCTATCAACCACATCAAAGTTTGGTAGCAGAAGAGCGATGAGACCTCGACCAGCAGCCCACACAGCATGTGGCAATTTTGTCTCCCTCGTCCACTGGTGCATTCAAATCATATTAGCTCCCAAACAATATGCTTAAAATATATATTTTCCTCAAATATGCTTCGAATATACTTTTTCCCAAACAGCATGCTTTAAATTCATGAGATGTGACAATGCTAACTTGAAATGATCACAAGGCAAGTACTGATTCATAGTATTAACAGGATTGAAATGATTCTCAGTAATGCATAAGGGAAAGACATATAGAAGATGAAACTGGAAATTCAAAAATACAAAACAAATGTCTTACATTGACTGGAGGATTAAGAAGTTCAATTCCATTGCTAATTCGACCATATGGTTCCATTAGATCAACAGCACTTTGCAGATCTTCTTTAGTCAATGCCAGTCCAAGATGGTTTACCAGCACACTGCTGATTTTTCTCACAGGTTTGAGTCTTCTAAAAAAGGTAGGGACAACCCAGCTAAAAGTCTACACACATAGAAAGAAGTATGTTGTCACTAGGCATACTACTTTTGCATGTTATACTCATAATTCTATAATTTTGCATGCTAAGAAAAGAAAGGGAAATTCTGAATAGTACCCCTGTACTTTTGACTTTTCCGGATTATACCCTTATACCATATATAAGTTAACATTTTGAGGGGGAAAAAAAGATAATTATCATTTTCCTAGTTATTGTTAATAGTCTATGAATAGTAGAAGGTTATAATCCGGAAAAGTCAAAACTACAAGGGCACCATCTGGAATTTCCCAAAAAGAAATGCCAAACATAATTTGAATAATCTGCTTATACTAATACACTCACTTAAACAGAGCCGTAAAATCAAAGAAATATGACCAAGTGAACACAGAGACAGCTTAAAAGAGTCCAACATATCTATCTTCATTAGGAGATGACAGAGACAGGTGAATGATAAATTAGGATATCTGAGTGTGCAAACTGAAAGTTGTTGTCCCAATCACAAGAAAATTTCTCCTACGACACCCAACTGGACCAAGTGAACCAACACCAAAGAGTAACTTTGTCAATAAAGCACTCCCTTCCAGTAAGTTTTTAAAGAAAGCAACAACTTTATAGGAGTACAAACAAGTTCAAAAATTGCTTGTCCAAGAAAAAATAAGAAACCTATAGGTGCCAAAAGTAGATGTTAGTGAGAAAAAAAACTGCAATATATTATCTACTCACTGCAAACCAGCCACAATAACTCAAAAGTTCATCAGCATCAAGGAACTTGCTTCTGAAGGCACTCCCTTCCAGTGCCACAGGAACACGTTGCAGGTCTACTGGAAATAGGTTTGCAGTCTTTTCAGCCACCTGGAACCAAAATTCCCAGCAAATTAGAAATGCTAATGCAGGAACAACATATTAGCAACAAAATTCAAGAGATTTGGCTATAAGATTACATTTCAAGGTACATGGTGCTACAAGCCATGTATGGAAAATACGTTTAAGTCAATTTTAGTTGAAAAACACGCTTACAGAATTAAAGACAAAATTGCATTGTGTAAACAAAGGATTTCATCAAGTAAAAGGTTTCAAGGTACATAAAAGTTAGGAACTAGCAAATTCTACAAAGTTTTAGTTTCACCCCCATCTAGTTTGTCATATTCATGCTACAAGAAAGTGACTTTCTCGATGGAGCAAACTGAGAAATTGATTTATACCATGTAGTATTGGACAGCCTAGAATCGTAAAATAGAAATATAATGCATAAGCAAGGTAGGTACCTTGCTCCAATCTACAGAATCAATTACAGCGGGATCCATAGTATCTTTTGCTGCAAGCCACAAGATCTTTTCTCTCTCTTCTTGAGTTGGCCGACTAAGATGAAAAATTCTATCCATTCGACCAGGACGCTTCAAAGCTGGGTCAATTTGGCTTAAATTTCTAGTGGTAGCCATCAAAACCACCCCATCTTGTTTCTCAAACCTGCCCAAAGATCATATGCCAATAAAGAAAGCATAAATTAATGTATAGAATATATGACCTAAGAAAACAAATATAAATAAGTGTTCGCTAGTGAAACTGAGAAAATAGATCTGCTAAAAGCATTGATAATTCTACACGAGTCATTTACAAGTTTGAAACATATTTGACAAATAGTAGCAAGAATAGACTCTTTTAAACAATGAATTTTCCTTGTTTTATCGTTTATGCTGTGACCAGACTAGTAAGAAGAATGTTGAAGTGAATTGAGGTTTACCCATCAAGTTCTACAAGCAATTGATTAATAAAAGCCTCATGATCCTGCTTTTTTGTATGAACAAATTTTCCACGTACACCTGCGAAGCGGTCAAAGTCCTCCACGAAAATTATAACAGGTGCCTAGTAAACACACACAGAATTGAATTTGATACCGATTAGTAACATGATAATTGAGTCCTTAAATGCCACTCAGATTTGGCATTGAATGTAAAATGTTGCCTTCAAAGTATATTTTTCATGGAAAATAGGACACTGAGAAAATATATCCTTTCAAGCTAAAACCTTGCACATTTTAAGGAGAAAAAAACATATCATGTAACTCAGTTGTGGGAAATTTATCCTTAAATATTGGGAGTAAAGAGGCTAACCAACTCTCTTGCTGTCTGAAACAGTTCTCTGACATTTGCAGCACTTTGTCCTACCCATAATCCAGCTTCCAACTGCTCCGGTTCAACTTTCACAACAGGCACCCTTGCTTCTGCAGCAATTGCCAGAGCCAATGATGTTTTCCCGCTTCCCATTTCACCAACAATAAGAACACCCTGCAAAAAAGGGGAAATGGACTATCAATCAAACCCACCAACAGGTCATTGCACTACTAAGAAGTAACTCTGGTGCCATCACAGAAAATAAGATATTCTATCACCAACATATACCTTTGGTGCACGAGCACCTAATTTCTGGTATGCATTTGGGTTTTGTAAAAATGTAACAACTTCGTTGATTTCTTCCCTCATAGATTCAATAGTTGTAAAATCCCTTAAAGGTATAGGAGGTTTTCTCACTCTCTGCAAGCCAAGACACGAAATTCATTATATTATTCCTTGTCAGTGCCTACACAGATGCAAGAATATAGTCGTGTATTTACCTTCATGTCTTCAAAAGCAGTTTTTATTGGATTAACTCCGAACTTCTTTCTGCGCACTATTAGTTTTTTCATAACTCTACGAATGGCTATCTGGAAAAAAAAAAAGGACAGTAGTATATTTAATTAAAATGACACAATTATACTACAGAAGTACAAGCCTATTTTTGCCTCTGGAAATAGTAGTACAGTAGTCTCGCAATAAGAAAGCATAATATTACTATATTAGGGAAAAGAACCATTACCAATTGCCTTTTTGTCTGAATGTTGGGGTTCTCAAACCGTGGTCCAAAACCAAGAAGCCTTAGGGTTTTCTTCTTCATAAACCACGCAAGTTGGACCACATTAATTAAGACATATCCATATATGGCACATCTGACAAAGATCTTCAGATATGAAAATGTATCAATCTCATCTCTGGATCTGAATCTCGTCTCTGTCTCAGACTGCCATTTTAAGTACCACGGTGTCCCCACTGTCTGGCCTATTTCTTCTGGCCAGGCCATTCCAATCATTATCCGTACCTAGAAGCACAAATTAGCCGGATTACCTATCTTAGAGAAGTAGAATAAAAAACGTACAAGAAACAAAATAATGTTATAAACAACTACCGAATAAGGGATGACATATTCCACCAATGGAAATAAAACCATCATCATTGTGTCATCTAGTAAGATCATCATATCATCAATAAACTGGTCCTTGTAAGAGGATACAATTTTTGTCTTCCAGAAATGGTAGACAAGTGAAAATGCAAATCTTCCTGCTAAACCAATCTGTTGATAGAGAGTCAACTCTGTGACTGGAATTGGCATCACTTGAACTGAAATCGGGATTCCAGAAGCAACCATTTTGAAGTATAGTCCATCAAATCCTCCAAAATCTTCAAAAAGAATTTCATATTCCTGAAACAAGAGGGTCAAATCAGCAATACTAAACAACTTAGGATAATTAAGATGCACCAGAATCAACAAGCATGACCTGAATGTCAACATAATACTCTTTGTCATCCCCTTTCATTGTGATATACATAGCACCCCAATCATGCCTTATCCGTGCATATTCTACAAGATTCTTGGAGATGGCATATGGCACAGCAACCGGGTCAATTTCCCAGCGATGTTTGTCCTCGTTGAATATTGTCTTTGACATCACTCTGTCACGGTCCAACACAATATGTTCCTGAGGAAGACAAGTAGCAAGACCAATCAGATCAATTACTTTAGAAAGCTTGAATATGATAGCAGATAAGAAAATTACAAACTTGAGCAAGTTAGTTACTTCAAACTTATAATAACTTCGCAAGGGATACAAAGAACAACAAAAATGATTGGCATATACTATCATATACAAATGGAACACTAGGCATAACATTACAAACAATGAAATCAGATATAGAAGCATCCTTAGCTATATTGGCTAAAGTGATCATTGGGCCCTATATGCAACTACACCTCTCCTCGATAGTAGCTAAATCTTTTTATTGCGTGATTAAACCATTTATCATCTATTCCTATTAACAAGAACCAGCCATCTTCTGAAATCATACAGATATAGATAGCTTTAAATGGATAGCAGAAAGGTGAATATAGTTTCAAAACTTCCAATAAAAAATCAAGGTCATGAATCCTAACACACTAGAGAATTCTCTTATTTCTACATTTATGCTACTAGATTCAGAGGGAAAAGCTACCTTTCTCTGGTTTGCATAATCTCTGCCTATGTCGACATTCTCAAGCAAATTCCTTTTCAATTCTGTTTTTCTTTCTTCGCGCCACCTCTTCCAGCCATGGAACAAATGGACGCTAATAGCCTTGGGAATTACAACTTCTTTATTACCAAACTTCCACTTCATCTCAAGTTCTGGAAAGCCCTTGATAATCTCCTCTTCTGATGTGGTAACAACAGAACGCTTCTCATCTCCAAATTTTTTCATACCTTTTCTTATTTCTGCCTCCAGCTGACTTTGGAGATTATTTGAGCTTTCTAGGGCTTGTTTCATTTTCAGGGTAGAATCAACTTGATTACCGCCAGAAACAAGCCCAGAGTCCAGACTAGAGTCTTCATTTTCCAATAGGCTGGGCAAAATAAACTGTTTTAAATGCTCTTTTTGGGCAGCTTCCAAGTCCTTCTTAATGTTCAATCTAGAGAGCTCTGGAGCAAAGCTTTCTGAGATCCTGGAACAACAAGTTGTCAAACTGAGTTAAAGATTACAATTCTCATATTGAAATGGACTAAAAACTGGATTTCAACAATATCAGATGATCATAAATACAAGGAAAGATTACAAGTAGGCAACACCAAGTTTGCATAAATTTGAATGAACTCCTAGTAAGTAAGCTAGCCAAAAAGATTCATCTATCAAAATACTGTCAGCACAGACATGAAAGTCAATATGTAAAATGATATGGCATTAACTACAAAACAAGGCTTCAATACGTTAGATTGCATCTTAGTTATACCAAACTACAATCTTTAAACTGTCAAAACCGTGGGAGAAATCTCACCATATGCATCAATATACCTAATCATCTCTATGGTCATCGTACAAACCAGGTGTATCAGAAGCAATTAACAAGCAAACAATAAGCACAAATAGTACCTCTCATCCAGTTTGTTCTCCATATCCTTGATAAACCTGTCAACCAAGCGCTGCGATTCTCTCTCAATAGACGAAAGCTCAGCCAACAAAACACTCAAATCAACATACACCCTTGCCCTTACCTGATTCTCCAAATCCTCAAACTTACTCTGTAACATATCATACTCCTTGATACCCCTCTCCACTTGCTTCTCCAAGCTCTCCGTCTTCAGTTTGAGAGCCTCGCCTCCACCACCAGCAACATCCTGCTTCATCACCAGCCACTCCTGTTGTGACCTTGCATTAAACACATAATTCGCCGCTCTTTCTGATTTCTGAACCAGTTCCTTCCTCTCAGACTTCAATTCCTTTTGCCAAGCATCTAGTTCGCAATCAACTTCGTATTCAATGTCTAATTTTGTTGCCTTCAAATCATTTAAAGATTTCTTCACATTGTCCATGCTTCCATTCGAAACCCTGGCATCCTCCACTGCCTTGACAACAGCATTGGCCTTCTCAATCAACCTCCTTGTATAAGCAGCGTAATAATGATCCTGATATACAATGGTATCCTTTCCAAGGGTTTTCACATTCTCCTTCTTCTTCCAAAGCAACTCGCTGATCGCAGGAAGGGCAATCGCCGGAGCCTGGCATCCCTTAATTGGGCAGAAACCAAGAAAAATCCATAAAAACGCGAATGCAAGCGGCTTCACAACGAATTCGAAAACCCGGTTCCTCTCTCCTGTACTACAACTCGAGAATTCAACTACTTGGCCTTGTTTGGACAGCAGTGAGTTGAAATTATTGATTGAGGATCCTTGGTTGCATCGAATAGGGTTACGGCCATTGTTAAAACTTCTGGAGAATGCAATTCGGAGAGAGGGTCTAGGTTTAGAGGCGAAAGCTGTACGGCGGTTAAGGGGTGCTAGAGAAGTGAAGTGTGGAAGGGAGCGTAAGGGAGCAGAAGCTGGGTATGGGTGTGAGCAAGAAGACCATTGTCGGTTCATGGCTATCTGAGAGAGGATTATCAGAAAGGAGCGAGTTATATATATGGGGAATTTTATGTACACACTATTTTATCACTTCATTCACGCCTATTGGAACCTGACTAAAAATGAGCGAACCCAGTTTGGATCCACAAAAGCTCAATGTTAAGAGCGGATTTTGTTTAAGAGTCGTATATATATATATATAATGTATTGACTTAATTTTTAATTAATCACTATTAATATTCAGTTTTTCTTTTCTTTCAGAAAAAAAAGTTATTGTTTATAGACAACAATAAAGTGATTGTGTATTTTTTCTAAATTAAGTTTTAAACTAGGAATATAATTAATTTTAAAGCGGGTATAATCTTACCTCTAATTTTAATGTCATTAGAGAGGAGATTTGATAACCCAATGAAAGAAAAATGTGATTGTTTAAAGCACCCACACCGATATGTTCTTACCTCTAATCTTAATGTCACTAGGAGTATAGGCCCGTGTAGAATCAAATACTCGTATTTGGGTTTTGATTTTTCCCCCTTTTTCTCGAAGAGGTTGTCGGTCAATTTTCATTACACCAACAAGAAAAATACCCTCTTTATCAAACGCTCTTGAAAGCGGCAAATAATCAATTTAATACCCAAATTTACCATGAGTAATCTGGATTTCATCAAAAAAAAACAAAGATCCAATCTGGAGTCGGAAATAATCATATCGACATCCCATAGGCAACTCCACAAACCTTGAAATGATTTGATAACACATATTGTCACCATCGATTTCAATCTTTTGATATGCAGTCCGATGACCTCTTGAAGTCATGCCTTAAGAGCAAACACCTCCACTTTTATAACCGATTTGAAATTATTCTTTTTTTGAGTCAAGACTAACAACCTCTCCGTTGTGATTTCGAATCAAAAAACCAATGGATCTTACACCCGAATCAAGTTTTGATTCATCAAAGTTAAGTTTATGGAAATTAGGTTTTGGTTTGTCTCACTTAATGTTGTGTTTTTTCCTTTTGGTCGAATTAGTTTCCTTTTGTTGTTTTTTTATATCGTAATAATCCTCGTCATTGTTGTTCATTTTCCAATTATGAATTTTGTTTTTGATGAAGACAATTATCTTTTTATCGTTGCCCATGGGTTTATTGTTGAAGATAAATTTGTTCCTAAAGAATGGATACTTCACCATGTAGTTGCAAGATTTGCGAATTTGGTTGTTCCAATTTTATTTTTTTACTTCTTGTAGGATGTCATGGGCTTTTTTATTTTAATGATTTATTTTGTTAATTTCATTCATGAAGCAGGTCCTCCAGGTGGTTATTTATAGATTTCACAATGCCTTGTTACAGCGAATTTCTCTCATCGAGATTTATTTTTGTTGGGATTCAGTTTATAGAAACTTTCCAAATGAAGTTTTTAATTTTGGGTTGGATATCAAGTTTTCAAACCAATCGAAAGAGTGATTTGTTGAGAAATATGTCCCTCCTCAATCATGTCAACAACAGATTTTGTAGAGAACCAACCGTTTTTGCTACATCTCCAATATAACTTGTCCTGCAAGTCATTTTTGGAAATTATGGTTTCTTTTATTTTCTCCACAATATTTAGGTTGATGATATTTTTTAGCTCGTTATCTATTTTGTTGATATCCCAATTTCGTTGATTGTTTATTAAATGACATACTTTGATATTGGTGTTACGTTGGTTGGTGTTTTGGACCATTTTTATGAGTGGTGTCATTGTTGCTCAATTATCATGCTAGAAATTGATGGTCTTACCATCTCCGACCTGTCATATAATACCTTTTTTTAATTCAGTTTTGAGTTTCATAAGGTTGTTCCAATATTGTCACGATGCTCATCATTTTTTGTAGTAGTGGAGAATATTTTGTTTTTTTAAGTATTTTTCGTTTATGATTTTAACCCAACAATTATTTGGTTCCGCTATAATTTTTCATAAGAGTTTCAATTGTAGGGCTTTGTTTGTTGTTACCGATTTCCTCAATCTTAGACAGCCATTCTTTTTTGCTTTACATATTGTATCCCAATAATAATAGGTTTGTGTTGGTCTTCTTTATTCTAGAAGAGTTTTTATTTGTTTTTTCAAGTTATGGTTCGGAAGGATGAAACATTGCATAGCAAAGGCTGGTTGAGTAGCCAGATTGTGTTTTATGAGAATATTATTTTCCTCTTGTGATAGAAAGTTTGTTTTCCATTTTAGGAGTTGTTGCTTTGATTTAAGATTAATTTCACCAAAGGTCTCTTTTGTCACTCTTTCATTTATGATTGGACATCCAAAATATTTGTTTAGAGTTGTGGTATGGCACATGACCAACACATTTTTAGTTGGGTAATAGTGCTTTCGCATGTGTTCCTTGTTGTTTAAAAAACCGTTTTTTGAAACCTAAATTTTTATCAGCGAAGGATAGAAACGAGATAGGCGTTGCTTGTCTACATATTGAGAAGCCAATATGGTTATTGTACTTGTTGCAGTCCTCTTGTAGCATTTGTGTTAGTATTTCGGCTCCCATAATTATTAGGTACGGGAATAAGGGTCTCCTTGTCTGAGTCCTTTTTCAGGAAATAATTGATCGGTTGGTCCGTTGTTAACAAGAACAAAGAAAGAGAATGTAGAAATAACTCTTTAGTCCATCCGATGAATTTATCATTGAAGCTAAAAAATTTTAAGGATGTAAATGATGAATTTCCAATTAACGTGGTCGTATGCTTTTTTTTCATATCAAGTTTAATGGCAGCTCGTACTTCTTTACTCTTCTTGGGGCGAAAGGAGTGAAAAATTCCGTGTGCAATAAGGATATTATCATGAATAGATCTATTAGTCACAAATGCTCCTTGTAGAGGGTGGATGAGTCTTGACATAATGGATTCCATTCTCTTCATAATTATTTTGGCTATAATTTTTGTAAATTGTGGAGCAAAGACTAATTGGCCTAAAGTGGTTAATTGTTATAGTGTTATCCCTTTTAGGGATCATGGTTATGAATGTATGGTTGATTTGTTTGAGCATTTTTCCGCTTCCGAAGAAGCCTTTTATTGCTTTTGAGACGTCCGTTCTCACAATATGTCAATATTTTTGATAAAATCCAGTAGGCATACCATCGGGTCCGGGAGATTTATTACATAAAATATCGAAAATGACATCTCTTATTTCTTCATTACATGGGTTTTTTAAGGTTTAGATTCTCCTCGAGGCTAACTTTAGTTTTGATTAATTGGAGTTTCTCATCAAGAAGAGAATGATCTATTGGTGTTTTAGATAATTTGCTTTGGAATTCTTTTTTGACTTCTAGACGAATTTCAGTTTCAGATGTTAGGATAGTTCCCATTCTGGTTGAGTATTCTTTTAGTTGTTTTCGATTTCTTCTTCTCGTAGCAATACGGTGAAAATATTTGGAATTTTATGTAGTTGGTTGTGTAGTTTTTGAATGGTTTTGTATAACATGTAAATTTAATTAAAAAAATCTAATTGGTGTTTAAAAAGTAGATTTTCGAGTAGATTGGTAGGGTGAATCTACCATAAAAAAAACAAAAAGGACAAAACATTTTAAAATATGGAAAATCTACACAAAAAAACTACGTAATAATGCACGCCGAGCACATCCTTAGTCCATATTATTTGCGGATTGTTTTGATATATTCGGATATTGGAGTTTGAACAATAAAAATATAAGAAAACGTCATTAGATAAGCAAAATTGACTATATAGTTTCAGTAAAAAAAAATACATTTTTGATGTTCACGATTCCTGTGTAAATAAATTGCAATATAATATTTGGATAAAAAATTAAATTTGCACAATCATATTACATTATATTTCGCTACATTCAAACTTATGTTCATCAAAGCGCCTCAAAATGTACGTATCTGCATAATTCCTTTGCTTTTATAATTTACACGATATATCACATATTTGTCGTACCTTTGATTGTAAGTATTGTTCATCTATCTCGATCTCATCTCCGCCGGATATGAGATTAAGATAGAGAATTAAACATACATTTCAATGTGAGAACGTGAAAGAAGTATAAAGGTTGACACTCCGGTTTCACATCAGTCAAACTACTATCCATAAACATTTTTTAAAATTAAATTTCAAGTATCAAAATATTTTCATTCATTTTTCTATTAATTACAAATTTACGTCATATTACTAATGAAAATAAGTCGATGAATCTCACGACAATACAATTTGAATGTAAACAAAGAATAAATAAGGACATAAGATCCCTAAACAGGACGAAAATGTGATAAGATAAAAGAGGACAATTCTAAATTACTCACTCTCAAACAAAAGCGAGAGCAAAACACAAAGTATTTTCTTAATCAAGAACGGGAATAAAAATATTTCTTTCTCTAAACTCCCATGTCATTGACATTTCTATGCACCACGATAAGTTTCACAATGATCAATAAGGGCATATTTGTCAATTTGTTGACGATGATTGGACTTGCATACAATGTAAAAGACCGGTTGTACAACTAGGCCAAGTAGAAGGAATATGTTGATAAGAAATGAGACAATGACACCAAATCGAACCCTTTTGAACATCCAAATATTTGACGGATCAAACACAAGAAAACGGGCATATAGGTACAATGTCCCGCCAAGACAAAGAGGGCTCACCATGAAAACAAGACTTGACAATCTCATTTTTCCCTTCATTAGGGTTTTGCTCCTTCTTAGAGCTTGAAGCCCATAGCTCTCTTCCAAAACCGAAACCACATTTGCCAATTGGCAAAATGGACCCATGAAACGAATACCCAACAAATACAATATCAAGAGTAATACTCCTAAGAAAATTTTCTTTTCACTTAACTCATGAGGATTGAAGGGAGGATTAAATGCCTTAATGAAAATCAAATAACATACAAAATTGTAAGCAATTGTTGTGCCAACAATGTAGATGGAAGTTACCATAACCCTCATCCATACCTTGGGTAGAACACGGAAAACCTCTATGAAGGTTACTCGCTTGCTTGAATAGATACAACCAACAGCATGGAAGATAACCGAAGCCAATAATACGAAGAAAGTGAGGCATAAGGCGATATACGCAGCTTGGACAGCATAAAATTTCACTAAAACACTTGATAAGGCCATTGAGGTTGCTTTATAAGGGGCTAGTACGTCATTTGCAAGAGTGTTTTCGAGATGTGAAATCTTTTGAACAAGGAGAAAAGAGATTTCAATGTGGGTCAAGCAAATGAAGGACAAAGGAAGGATTAGTGTTAACCATAGTTGAAGAAAGATCTTTCGCCATGTGAAGATGATCTTGAGAGTTTCTCTCCATATACCAAAGAAACCTAGGTTTTGAAGCTCTTCTTGGTCCTTATCCATGGTTTCTTTCTTGATCTTTTATCTTTGGGTTGTATGAATATGATGTAAATGGGGGAATTGACTTTGTGATGAATCTTTTGTTTGATGAACGTGGCTAGTTTACGTTAAAAAATGTAGTATTGATTAGATAGTATATGAGGTAGGATAAATTTATAAAAACATTATTGAGTTGAAAGAGAAGTTTGACTTGAAAACTCAATCAGCACGACGTAAAATTTTCAAATTATATTCAACATATTACATATGCTAAGTTTGTAATTCCCGGGAACAAGAGGACTCAAAAAGAGAAGAAAAAGGGCAATAAATTAGCAGTTTCAATTAGTTATTATGATTTATGCTTCTCACGTATCTACTACCAGCTTCGGATCAGGATCAATATCAAACATATTTTTCACTTCAAATATACAAGTATCTACAATGCCCGAAATTAACAAAGATATCAGGTCCACATGATTGCTGTAATTTATAGATGCTCACTGTATAAGAGGAGTTGTTCATTAATCTTGGTGAGGAGAGCTGATGTTAAGCTTGAGCTGAAATGGCAGTTCCATTTTTACCGAGTTCTCTTTGTCTTGCACGTTCCATCTTCCTCTTGCGCCACTCTTCTAAGGCTGATCAATTTCAAAGCATTATGACATTTGTTGATAAGAACTCACATATGTTATTTATACAAAGATTACAATGGAAAATCAACTTACCCTTTTGGTTAGTACCATCTGAGGTGGACCTGAAATTGTTTAGCCTTGTAGACAGATCAAATGCTGCAGTTTGCTTTGTGTCTTTCTGTTGGACTGTCTCTGGTTCAGCATAAGCTTCTTGCTCGATTTCCTTCACCTAGCATGATAAAAGAAGACCACGTAAAATGCTTATGTCTAAAAACAGTTTCCTGCTTAGCAAGTTCTTGGAATTGCAGATCACGATGCAAATGACTTTTTACACATTCCCCAGGCGATTGGAAGACATAATTTAAGAGAACACGTCTATATCTAGCTCTACTGACTATGAAACTCAACTGTAATTGTTTACACCTCGCACGTGGATCGGTGGAATCCTCATAGTTGGTGCTGCTGTGCACAAATCCATTTTTATGGTACAGACTATGATCCAATTACTCCATACAGTAATCTCTAGCTTTTAACAAAGCCATGAACACGTTACAGAATCGATAACATTCCTAATGAAACTTGAGTTACACAACTACAGATGAACAGTTTAAACAACAGATGGATGCTAGCACCCTTTCAATCAGAAGCTGAGGTGTATTGGAGGCTAAATTAGAAGAAAAGTACCCTTTTGATCAACTCTAAAGGCTGCATAGCACGGCGCAACTCTTCTGATTCCTTGATAATTCTTTGCTGAACTGTAACAAACAACCAAATCCAACTTGAATTGTTTTCAATTATCACAACCATTACGAAAAATGTAACTGAGAAACAACTCTTTTACATCAGATATCCATATTTTGTGATTGATTCAGTGGAACCCCTGTTATGAGATCACCTCTATCTGTAATCAATTCCATCTCGCCCTTCGATATTCTCTACAAAATTGCATCTATTAATAATCATCTAGGTTTGAATTCACCTTCTTGCAAGCGAACTATGAGCTTGGGAGGTTAAACTGAGTTAAACTTATTTGAATTCGATCAAGCGTGGATCTTCACTCTGCAACCCTAAATTTTGCAAATTTCTCCATAAAAAATTGAATCGAACCTGAAAGAGGTAGGTGGCGGTTGGATGAGTACTTCCTGGATGAAGAAGAGGGAGGAGAAATAAATCCTTGGAGGAAGAAGAGCGCAAACACTACATTGACAAGGCAAAGTACCATCGTTGCATTCTTGAAGGAGAATTTGAGCTTCCATGATTGCTGTATATCCATCCTTCCACCTTCAGCAACTTTTACAGGAAGAGAGAAATGTGAGAGCTCATTTCAATTTCACAATATTACAGTTTTTAACCTTTTTTTTAAAAATGAAAAACGTTTACCTTAGTTTAACCAATTTACAGTTTTTACGCATGCTTGAGTCGAAATTTAGAAAGAAGGCCTCAGGTGAGCCATCACTCATCAAACCTATCCTTGGCAGAACGGCATTCAACCCCAGTGTACCTCCGTCCATCTCCCGTCTCCACCCCGGCCACCGCTGCAACATCTAGCCACCTAACTCTCCTCCAACCACCGACTTGAAGACACCATTTCCGGCTCCAGTTCTCCAAGTTCAAGCCGCTCGATGTAAGTTCTCGTTTTCTTCTGTTCAAATGGCTGGAAAGTGTCAGTTTGTTTTACGGTTTCAGAAATTTATGAGATTGTTAGGCAGGGTTGATGCTTATTTGATGAGATTTCCATAATCTTAGATGGGGAAATTTTTTAAATATTAAGGTTTAGGCACTCTACCTGTTCGATGAAATACCTGAGAGACAACTTGCAACAAAACATGAAAACCAATACCCTCCTTAACATTCTCATATTCCATTGTCTAGAGGTTGCTTCCGTCGTAATCATGCTTGTTGCAACACGGACCAAAACGCTTTAGTCAACTTTTTTGTATCACCAGTTTTAAACAATTGCAGGAATATTGGCTACTGCAAGTTACCTGCATACAACTTTCTTTTTTAATAGAATTTCCCTAATTTTTTCCAAACAGATAATAAGGACAGTTCTACAAGAAAGTTAGTATTGGCAAAAGTGTGAAGTAATTTCTTGGAGAACTGGGAATGGATAGAGAAGGTGAAAATTCGGCTGTAATTAATTGCTGATGATTCCAAAGAGAAAGGAAAAGATTGCCTCTTTTTTTCTGTAATTGTAATGGATAAATTGAGTATTCCTTAAAATACTGTGTTGAGTAGGCCAGCTTCGGTTCCATTGTTCTAACAAGAGTGAACTGATGTTCTTCCTCAATCTCTCTTTAACAGTTGTTCCAAACAATTCTCAGGTTGAATTCCTCTTCATTTAGACCCCTGATGCTTTGTTGAATTGGAGTAAATAAGCAACAGGTCACAACCACCATGGCTTCTGTGCTATTTAGGTGTCTCCAAGCTCGCCCTTTGTTTGTTGTCTCGTCCCCATTCTTGAACAGAAGGAGTTGTAGTGTTTTGTATAGCACTAGAGCTCAAACTGCCACAAAAGAGCAACCACATTCCCAAACAAAGGTGGCAACACAAGGGCAGAACAAAGCAGTGGAGAAAGTCCTGAAGGAATATGAGGCAATAATTGGTATAGAGACTCATGTTCAGCTCTATACATTTACCAAGGCTTTCTGTGGCTGCCCTTATAGATACGGATCACAGCCGAATACCACCATTTGCCCTGTTTGTATGGGGCTGCCGGGTACATTGCCTGTGTTGAATTCAAAGGTTATTGAATCTGCCGTCAAGGTTGGTCTTGCCCTCAACTGCAAGTTGTCTTTGAGCTCAAAGTTTGATAGGAAGCAGTACTTTTACCCTGACCTGCCAAAGGGTTATCAGATATCTCAGTTTGATATTCCCATTGGTCTTGATGGTTCTATTGATTTGGATCTTCCTGTTGAATTTGGTGGAGGACATCGGAGGTTTGGTATAACTAGAGTTCATATTGAAGAGGATGCTGGTAAACTTCTTCACTCAGATGGTGGAAGTCATTCTCAGGTATTTACAGCATTACATCATTCATATCAGGGGGAACACCTGAAATGTGATTACTGAACCTGACATAAAACCCGGACCTGAAACACAACTCTGAAACCTGGAACAGAATCTGAACCTGATGAACCTGAAACCCAAATCTGATGTACCTGAAACCCAAATCTAAATCTGAAACCTAAACCTGAAACCAAATGAACCTGAAACCTGAATTTGAAACCTGAACCGATGAACTTGAAACCTAACTGAAACCTGAAATCCAAACCCTAAACTGAAGCCCAAACCTGAAACCCAACATCTGAACGGTTAAACTTGAAACCACAAATCTGAAACCAAACCTGAACTTAAAGTTGAAACCTTGAACCTGAAACCAATCCAACCCAATCAACCTTAAACCCGATTAAATCTGAAACCCGAACATGGAACCTGAAACCCGAACCTGACCTGAAACCTGAACCCCAACCTGAAACCCGAATCCGATGAATCTAAACCCTGAAATCTAAAACCTGAACTGATGAACTTGACCTGAAACCCGAACATGGAACCTGAAACCCGAACCTGACCTGAAACCAAATCTGAAACCTGAACCCTATGAACCTGAAGCTTGAAATCCGAATCTGAAGCTTGAAATTCGAGCCCTAAACCCGAAACCTGAACCAGTTAAGCACTTAAACCTGAAATCCCAAACCTGGACCAGTCAAACCTGAATGATCTATTGGTGGCTGGTGTTGCCTTCTTTGCTGAGTTTGTATATGATTATTGCTTTGATAGGTTGATCTGAATAGAGCAGGAGTACCACTCCTCGAGATTGTGTCTGAACCTGACATGAGAACTGGTATAGAGGCTGCAGAGTATGGGGCTGAAATGCAGAGGTTGGTTAGGTACTTAGGGGTTAGCAATGGTAATATGCAGGAAGGTTCACTTCGTTGTGATGTCAATGTATCAGTACGACCACTTGGGCAATCAGAGTTTGGCACAAAGGTAGTGAGGTGTTAGCTGTCATCTCGTTGCCGTATTTGCATACTGCACGATCAAGTTGCGCATCTTTCCACCATGACTATTTGACTGACTTATGATTTTTTACTGGCAGGTTGAAATAAAAAATCTGAATTCCTTCTCATCGATAAATAGGTCCATTGATTATGAGATTTTGCGACAAGCAGAACTCTATAGCCAAGGAAAAGCTGATTTAATCGTTCAGGAAACTCGTCTTTGGGAGGAAGGTGCTCAGGTCATTCCTAATCAAAAGCAAACACATACTAGAGTGAAATGTTGATGTATTAGGTACTGATTTGTTTTACTGAACATCTGCTTCACTAGAAAACAGTGACAATGCGAAAGAAGGAAGGACTTTCAGACTACCGTTATTTCCCAGAGCCAGATCTACCAGAAGTAGTTTTAACAAATGAGTATATAGCTTCCATGCGTATTTCTCTACCAGAACTTCCAGAGACAAAGCGTCGTCGCTATGAAGAAATGGGTCTAAGCATGCAGGATGTTCTTTTCCTTGCCAATGACGTAGCTGTAAGCTGTCTGAACCTTCTGATATTTGACTTATATGTTCTTACATTGCAGTCTCTAAACATAGTGGTGCAATTTTTAGTTTTCATTAATCCTGATTTACTTCATCATCCTATAAACAATAATCAAAGCTTCAGGTGCTATATGTTCTGCATAAAGTGAAAATAACCTGGGACTGGCATTAAAATTCATGTAGATTAATGCTGAAAAATTAGTCCTAAATAAGTAATATAGAGATTCCTTCTTTAAATTTCAAGTTGGGAGTAGGCTTGTGAGCTAAATCATAGAGTTAAAATTACATGCTCAGCCATGAACAAAACTAAAATCTCTATCTTCTGAATTGTTGAATATGATTTTGATATCCTTGTCGAAATTCGAAACTGATTCCTTTTCCTGGATTATCAAAATTTATATGGCTTGGAAATCACTACTTAAAGCTTCTCAACAGAATTACGAACGTGATGGTAGAAGCTAGAATGTTGACCCTTTTCCTTCTCTATTTCCGGTTCTTCAGGTTGTGAGTTGTGACTAGGGTGATTCCGTATATTGATCAAGATATAGTGCTTTATGTATATTGTTAAAATATTGTACTGTGACATTTGTTTTTTTCATCTGCTGAATTGGACCAGGTAGCAAATTTTTTTGATGAGACTCTAGCTAAGGGTGCTGAAGCTAAGCTGGCTGCTAACTGGATTATGGGTGATATTGCAGCTTACATGAAGAATGAGAAGTTGTCAATAAACGAAATCAAGCTAACTCCTAATGAACTGGCTGGGCTGATTGCTTCCATTAAAAGTGAGACTATAAGCGGAAAGATTGGCAAAGAAGTAAGTGAATGATTTTGGTGATCGAACTACAATTAGCTTTGATCATACTTCTGTATAGTCTGGTTCATTGTAAGAGGTTGGTTAAAACTGCAGATATATGGATCTGCTGTTTTCTGAATGTGTGAAGTTAAGAGATTTTTCCAACCAAGTTATCCTAGACTGGAGCAGTTAACCCTTTTTGCTTGTTTATGGATACTACGAGTTTCACAATAATTCCCCTTATTTGGCAGATACTGTTTGAGCTGATAGCTAAGGGAGGAACTGTGAAAGGGTTGATAAAGGAAAAGAACTTGGTTCAGGTATTTTTCTTTCCCTTTTGTTAAAGTATTGACCATTTTTCTCTATATGCTATTGTCTGTACTATCATTGTGATCAACACAAAAGTTGTGGCCTTGTTGATATTCCTCTGGTCTCTCTCTGTTGTTTAGAAGTTTAGAACACTGGCTTAGAAAAATATAGCTGTTACCATTTGGTGTTATCAGAAGATTCGGGCGAGTGCTTGCATCTGGACTTGGTTTAGTGCTTAAATCTACCTTGGTATTCATAACTTTTACTCCCATCCCAACATCTGAAATATTAAGGGCCAGTTTGGTATCTCTGAGTTTTGAGTTGCTAGTTTTGAAGAATTTATTTATCGTCTTATAATTATTTGAATCACTTGAAAATATACTATAATACAATAGTCACCTTAATTTTCAAAACTGACATCTCAAAATCAAAAATGAAAAAAAATTTGTTTTCAAATGTCTGTTTCTAGTTTTGCAAAATGGAAATAGAAAGTAAAAGCTTAGCAAACAAGCCCTTAAGGATTCAAATATGAGTTTTCTGAAAGAACTGGTTGATTTATGAAGTTTTAAAATGACATGAAAACTATTGCCTGAAATTACAGATTACAGATCCTGCCGAGATAGAAAAGATGATCTCTACAGTGCTATCTGCAAACCCAAAGCAGGTAGAACAATATCGAGGAGGGAAAACCAGACTACAAGGTTTCTTTGCCGGCCAGGTACTTGCAGTCCAGACTACAACAGCTCCTGTTGTTGAGACTGCCATTAAGCTTCTAAAATTTTCTTTTTATCCTCACTTGATATTCATAGGTAATGAAGGAATCGAAAGGAAAGGCAAATCCGGGACTTTTGAACAAGATCTTATTGGAGAAACTGAATGAAAAAGACTGATGCTTGATTGTGAAGGTGAGTCTCATTCTATGGCTATTTTTTTCTTTGTTTTGGAGGTCTTCCCTTGATTTTTAAAATCTTAGTTCTTTGTCTGGTCATTGGTTAGTTGACTTAGTTCATATAGTCATATTGATTATACTAGTTGTGCAAAAAATTCATGTCGCTTGTGATCCAATGTTGCTGATTCTGGAGAATTGATAGATTTTTTTTACATGTTTACTTAGAATAATGCTTCCTTTTTAAAGCTTCTTGTAGCTTTGAGCTATTAATATGCATCATGTCACAAAATAAACTTCAGGTTTAGGGACTTCAAGACTTTTGTGCCATTTTCTTTGGAGAGGGTTTAGGCTTATATAAATTCTTAATTTTTTCATCTGTAGTTTAATCTTCATTTGTTGATATAAAACCTTAGGTGTCATAACTTTATAAGCGTTTTTTGAAAAACCGTGGGCCGAAACAGTGAATGGTGAGAAGGAATAAATTTTTTCAATGAAAAATAGTCTGTAAGTCTACTGCCAAGCACACCATTGCATAAAGCTTAGTTTAAATAAACCCCAAAAGAAGATGGCGTCATCTGTCTAATTGCCACTCTTTTATTACCATATAAAGTAATTAGGCGAAGCATTGGTTCAACACCGAATGGATGTGGACCGAACCTAAAACTGATTTCTGATTCCCTTATCAGTTATCACTTACTGCTATGATCTCCTGATTAAGCTCTCCCTACATCAGATTTAGGTTTCTAACAAGCTATTATGAGTAACAGTAAATAGTTTTGTAAGTAATAGTTGTGGCAAGACAAAGTGCCTGCTGTCGAATTGATAAGCCTAGCTAATTCTCAAGTAACAAGTTATGTAGCACGAAATCATTGAAGGAGCAATTACGTACACACAAAAAAAACACATGTTTACGTAAAACTATGACAATTAAAACGTTTTTTTTTCGTGTTTATATCGTTATTGTTTCTGGAAACATGCACTTGGCTCCGTTGTTTGATATGAGCTTAAGCGCTAGTCCCATCATGATAAACCTCAAGATGATCAGCAAGGGCAGATTTGTCAATCTGCTGAAGGCGGAAATGTAACAAAGCTGAGAATCGGTAAGGTACAAGGTGCGAACCTTACAGAAGAATTTGGATAATTACTAATACAACGTACGAATCAAAAGATTATATAGAATAAGAGGACATGTTTGTATTATATATTCACCAAAATAACAATTTTTTTTTGGTTGTAAAGACGGGAGAGACCATGAAGGTCAACCCGTAGTATTATTCAAATATAAAAACGAGAGTACAAAACTAGCCATGTATATGCCGTTGGCTTGCTATACCTCTAGCATCGTTAACACAGAAAGTAAACCTAACAGAGGTTCTTTGAGAACATGATAACAGTGAGTAAAATCAAAAGCATAAGAAGCAAGCTAATCAGCCGCATTATTAGCTTCTTGGAAAATATAACAGGGTTGGATAAACCAATCCCTACGTATTAGGTATGAAAGTAAAGTCGTTTTCCTTGAACTTGCACCCATCAAACTTGCTCGACGACTTGTGTGTCTTTAGGCAGGAGAAGGACGTAACCCTCACCGTGATTAACCTTGAGATGGTCTGCGAGGGCGGAATTGTCAATTTGCTCATGGTGGTATGCCTTGCATACAAGGTAGAAGACCGTATTGACGACTAACCCAAGTAAAATTAGAATACATAGAAACAACATACTAATGACACCAAAACCAACTCTCTCTAACATCCCAACGTTTGATCGGTCAAACACCACAAAACTATTGTATAGCCATAGGACCCCACCCACACAAAGATTGTTTACAAAGTAGATGCCAATTGAAATACCCATTTTGCCCTTCATCAATAGTTTACTCTTCCTTAAAGCTTGGAATCCATAACTCTCTTCTAAGGTTGAAATTGGGTTTGCTAATTGCCAAATCAAACCCATGTAACAAGCACCTAAGAAGTACAATACTATAAGTATTGCTCCTACAAGACTTAACGCCAATAAACGATTGGGATCATCAAAAGGGTAAGTTAGGAATATGACCGCGACCACAAAAATAAATACACAACTGTAAGCAAACATTAGGGCCATACCACAAAGGCTAGTAACCATAAGCCTCTTCCAGATCTTGGGGACGACACAAATTACCTCTTTGAAAGTAATTTTCTTTTCTGCATATATACATGCAACTGTGTAGACGATAGTCGAGGTCGATAAAAGGGACAGGCAAGGAGGAAAATACCGCAAGCTAATTCAATGAACACGTACCATGCTACCATGCTACCTTGTTCGATTAGGAGATGGTTGATTTCAACATTGACCAAGTTGATAAAGGAGAGGGGAAGTGTAAAGGCTAAGCTAAGTTTGAGAAAGATTTGGTAAAATTCAGTGATGATCTTGAAGGATTCCCTCCATATACCCAAGAACCCTAAGAATTGAAGCTCTTTTTGTTCTTTATCCATGACTTAATTCTCTCTTGCTTGCTTTGTTTTTGTGTTTAGGTGTTATTGTGATTATATAATGGCCTAGATAGCAAATTGAAAGACTTTTGATCACCCATTTTGAATCTATTGCCACAAATGAAACTACAACTTGAGTCATTTGACCAATTCAAAGTTTTGAAATGTCAATAGTAACAAAATTAGGTTTTTTGTTCATGTAGTCAAGAACGCGGGATCTATAATCCGGGCCCTTAGTGTTGGTTCTTTGAAGCTTTACTTCTAGAGTTGTTCAAAGTCCTCACTTTTTCTTCAAGATTTATGATTATCTTATCCTTTCTGCTATGATTCTCCTCCTGATTAAGCTCTCCCTACATCAGGTTCAAGTTTCTAACAAGCTATTATAAATAACATTTAAAAGTTTCATCGTGAATCATGGTAATGAGTACGAGGTCTCAGTATTGAGAAAAAAGTTGATGTTTATTATGTAAATGAAAAAATAAAAAAATTAACCAATATTACGGAAATAGATTTACATTAAATAAGTAAAAGCAAGAAGAATACAAAATCCCTCTATGACTAAACATATTAGCCAGAACTCAGAAGTTGTTTTGGTGAATTTAAAAGCTATCAAACATGATCTTTGACATTTTCAAAAACGGGTGGCTCAATTCTACAAATATAATAAATTTCACAAACTTCTGAAATTATCATAAGCTTTTTTTTTTGGGTGGGAAAAATTATCATAAGCTGAAATAGCTAAAACGGTGTCATAATTACTCAAGCCAACAATGAGGAATCCAATTCTAAAAAATAGAACCAAATGAATAGAATATCAAAATTTAAACCTAAAAACTAAGTTCTTTTTGAATAAATAGTGAATTATAAGTTGACTAAGCCTCTTGGGAAAGATACGCTAAGAGAGTTCAGTTTTTTTTTTTTTTTGTGCTTGGATGGGGTGGACTTCGCGTAGTACGCATATGTTTGATGATCATGGTTTTATACAGCCAGTTTCTTCCTCTGATCTCTCCACTGCAGCTGCTGATAATAAATGGACTAAGCCTCTTCCCGGATACATAAAGATAAATGTTGACGCAACTGTGAACTCGTCTTGGGCAGGTATTGGTATTGCGTTTAGAAATAGCATGGTATTTTGCAGGGTATGCTAGTTTTCAGGAAATCCTTTTGAAGCTGAACTTTTGGCCATTGAATCAGGCTTAATAGAAGCAGCTAGATGAGGCTTTGAGTGCATAGTGGTGGAATTAGACTGTTTTAATGCTAGCAACTGCCTGAGTAATGATTTTAGCCTCTTATCTCCTCAAGGCCTAATCCTAGATGATATAAGCAAGCTTGATCAGCTGCTCTTTCTTCTATATTGCTTGCTCAGCTGCTTTCTTCTATATTCCTCGCTGTAACATAGTTTCGTGATGCTACCTCTCATATAGTTGTATTGAGCCTCGTGAGAATTTGCAACAATTTTTTATGATAGTTTCCCTCGTCCTATTGCACACATAGGCACATAGCTTTTGATGATATCTCTTAGTAAATGAGTTGTTGTTTGTTAAAATTAAAAAAAAAAGTGAATTATGAAAAATGTACTACAAAGGAACAATTTGCAGAAGGAAGAAATACAAAGGGTTTCACCTAACATCAAGGATAAAAAATAGATCAGAAATAGAAGGAAAAGAACATCTTCCAAATAGTATCACAATTCCATAAACACTATTAGCAACAATTACAGCAACTAAACAAGCAAGTAAATCTGAATGATAACCAATAGTAAATAAAAACCAGGAAAAATATTAAGCTTATTGTCAATGAAGCAAAATTCAGCTCAGCCCTTCTTCTGTTGACATTGATAGAGTCAAACTGAAAGTATGTATTGCCATCAATTTCTATGTACAACAAACATACATATGAAATTAGAAATGAACATTTTTTTTTTATGGACAAGACATTTTGAGCAGAGCCAAACAACAACTTAGTTTATAGCTTCAATTCAGAATCTGTCATAGTCTCTAACATTCTTTTTAGTGTTCCATAGCGTTTTCGTTTCTGCTTCCTAGGGAAACTTGGAAACACGTATATACAAAATCACACATTTTTACGTAAAACCATGACAATTATAATGTTTTTGTCGTGTTTATACGAGAGCACACTTTTTAGTGCTTGTTATTTTGTCAGCAAGGCGGAAATGTAACAAAGCTGAGAACCCACAAGGTACTATGTGCAAACCAAACAAGAACTAATACGACGTGCGAACCCAGAAGATTATATAGAATATGTAAACATGTTTACATTACGTGTTCACCAAAATAACATACAAACACTCAAAAGTACGTATTAGGTACGATAATATAGTGTCATTTTCCTTCATCGAAGTTGTATGTAGGAGGAAGATCGGTCTTACATCAAACTTTCTCCACGAGTTGTACGTCTTTTGGCGCGAGAAGGAAGTAACCCTCACCGTGATAAACCTCTAGATGGTCCGCGAGGGCGGATTTGTCAATTCTCTCATGGTGATAAGACTTGCATACGAGGTAGAAGACCGTATTTACAACAATCCCAAGTAAAATTAGAATACATAGTAACAACAAACTAATGGCACCAAAACCAACTCTCCTAAGCATCCCAACGTTTGATCGGTCAAACACCACAAAACTATTGTATAGCCATAGGGCCCCACCCACACAAAGGTTGTTTACAAAGTAGATGCCAATTGAAATACCCATTTTGCCCTTCATCAATAGTTTACTCTTTCTTAAAGCTTGGAACCCATAACTCTCTTCTAAGACTGAAATTGTGTTTGCTAATTGCCAAATCAAACCCATGTAACAAACACCTAAGAAGTACAATATCGCAAGTATTCTTCCTACAAGGATTAACTCTAACAAATGATTGGGATCATCAAAAGGGTAAGTTAGGAGTCCGACCATGACCACACAAACAAATACAAAGTTGTAAGCAAACATTATGGCCATAACACAAAGGAAAGTAACCATAAGCCTCTTCCAAACCCTAGGGACGACACAAATAACCTCTTTGAAGGTCATTTTCTTTCCCGAGTAAATACATGCAACGGTGTAAACGATAGCCGACGTCGATAAAAGGGAGAAAACAAAGAGGAAGATAATGTAAGCTAATTGAATGAACGCGTACCATGCTAGCTCCCTCGATAAGGCTCTCGAGGCAATCTTATATGTGTTCGTGTCACCGCTTGTGATTGCAAGGGTGGCTAAGGCGAGCATCATGTGTTGGGATATGAGATGGTTGATTTCGATATGGGCCAAGTAGATGAAGGAGAGGGGAAGGGTTAAGGCTAACCCAAGTTTGATGAAGATTTGGGTCCATTCAATGATGATCTTGAAGGATTCCCTCCATATACCCAAGAACCCTAATAATTGAAGCTCTTCTTGATCTTTATCCATGATTTTGATTTTTGTTTCTTTGATTGCTTTATTTGTGCGTTTAGGTATTATATATTGTGATCATATAATGGCGTAGATAACAAATTGAAAGACTTTTGATCATCCATTTTGAATATATTGCCACAAATGGAACTGGAATTTGAGTCATTTGACCTAGTCAAAGTTTTGAAATGTCAATTGTTAAGGGATTAGGTTTCCTATATTAATTTTACACCTCTCGTTTATGTAGTCAAGAAGAAAAAAAAAATCAATTGATAATTAGTCACATCACAAAAATCTATAAACCGGGTCCTTGGTGTTGGTTCATTGAAGCTTCATTTCTAGACTTGGGGGTCCTTGGTGTTGGTTCTTTGAAGCTTCACTTCTAAGACTTGTTCAATGTCAATCAAGTAAACTATCCTACCCGAAACACCCGAAAAAACAGATGGTTATGGTCAACAGTTAAAGCCTGATCAATTGAAAAATCCCGTCAAATATTTCTTAATAAATAATATATATTATATAACTTATAATATTAGGTATAATTATAACATGATATTTGATCATTTCAAATAAATACCCATTAAATAATTTTTAATATATATCGATTTTTAAAAATAAAAATAGACGACTTATTATATTAGACACCCAACCAAACTCCCTATACAAGTCAAAACCCGATAGTTGGGCTCAACCCGGATAAGTAGACATCAAAACTAGCCTATCCGGCCCAAATTTAGATTTGAACAGATCTATTAACTCCTCACTTTTTCTTCAATATTTATTTCATGGTAATTAAAGGACTAGCTAAGCGCTTCTACTAGTACTTTAGTGTAGCACATTCATATGCCAAGGCGTGATATCATAATGTTTGATATCTTAAATAAATATTACATTTGATGTATATATATATATATAGTTTTTTTTTTCTTTTTTCCCTTATGACTTATGAATGTCTGAAATTGACAACTTCTTATGAGTTGCAACAGCCTGTTTCCAATATTTCAATGTTTTTGGATGATTGTTGTTAGATGATCTTTGGGCGGACTTTTTTCCGTACATAATTTCTTGATTGCATTATGTTATAGTTGACTTTAAAAAAAAAAAAAGTACCAGTAAGTGGGATCCTTCTGGAACGAGCAAGAGCTAAGCCTCGAGACTTCAGCCGGAGGCTATAGCGTACAAGTAAAAGAAGACATCTCAACAATTAATAATAAATAATTTCAAGGAACGGTTTATTTTCTACAAGCTTTCATTTTTCTTCTTTCACAATCTACTCAAATTCACAATACATCCACTTTCAAATATATTTTGAGAGCTTTCCTCTTTTTTGATGATATATTTTTTTTACACATCAATCTAGGTTCTGAACGTTGATATCTTAATTGAAAAAATAAGTTAATTATTATGCTAATTAAAAAGATGAGGATTCTTGTAGGAATGTTTTTTTTTCATAATCAAATTAAAGACTATGTATTTATACCAAAAAATAAAGGTGGGTATGTATTATGTATATCGTTGATTCTTTCATATATAAAAAGGAAAACAAAATACAAACTCAAAATCACCCCCTACAACTTTGAATACATGAACGGTTAGGGTTAGATTTGCTCCATTTGTATGTCTCTAGCCGTGAGAGGGACATACTCTCCGAGATTATAAACCTCAAGATGACTAGACAACGCGGATTTATCAATGCTTTGATGATGATAAGACTTGCAAACGAAGTAGATAACCGTCTGCACAACAAACCCGAAAAGGAAGAGTATAGACAACAATACCAAGCTTAGCACTCCAAATCCAATCACACCAACAACTCCAACCGATTCTTCAAACACCACATATTTTTCAAACAATACTTGTATCCAACCCAAAAAGATGGAGAACACAACGAACATTACAACTGAAATGACCATTTTACCCCTGATCAATTTTTTGCTCTTGGTCATTGCTTGGAACCCATAGCTCTCTTCCATGACCGAAATCACGGTTGCTAGTTGCCATATCACGCTAATGTAGACAAACCCGATGAAGTAGAAGACAAGGAAGATTGTCATTATGGTACTGGGATCATCCTCACCATTCCATAAGAAAAGTAAGAGGGTGAATAAGAAGAAAAATGCACAAATGTTGTACACAATAAGAATGGCAACGTTGCAAAGGAAAGTGACCATAAGCCTTTTCCAAACCTTAGGGACAACACTCATGACTTTCTTGTAGGTTATTTCTTTACCGGAGTAGGCACACGCGATGGTGTAAACAACGGCTGATGTGGAGAGGAGAGAAAACACTAGGAGGAAGGTGAAGTAAACAACCTTGATGAGCAAATACTCAGTCCATTCCGAAGATAAGGCATTCGAGACCTTATTGTAGGTCGCGGTTCCTTCTCTAGTTCTATCAAGAGTGTCTTCATTGGTTAGGATTTTTCCGGCAAGGAGTATGGAGATCCCAATATTGGATAGGAAGATGAATGATAAAGGAAGAATTAGGGTTAGGGTTATTTTGAGGAAGATTTTCCTCCATGTGGAGATAATCTTTATGGATTCCGAGCATATGCCAAAGAACCCTAGGAATTGAAGCTCCTCTTGCTCTCTATCCATGGATGCTTGATTAATTTTAGAAGGGAAGATGGGTGAAAATTGGAAGAGAGGCTAGTTTAAGAAGTATTTTGAAGAATATAAAAGCAAAATGTACGTAGACTTAGACTTAATCATATGTGATTGATTTGATAACGTGCATTGATGTAATATCTAATTTGTTTTGTTTATTGAATTCTCTTTCTTGGAAAGTTCAAGCATGATATATGTTTTTATTATTCTAATGTTATTATAATTAGTAATCATTTAGTTTTCAGTGATTTGAAGATGGTCATGGACAGGCACTGTTTGACGATTAACACAATCATATAGTTCTGGTGTATAATTGCAGGCTAGCAGCTGATATCAATGCAGTATGAATCAAATAAATAAACTCTTAAATTGAGTAAAAGTATCTTATATCTAGGATAAGGAAGATCCGGACTCGAGCCGAGCAAAATTATTTTTCTTATCTGGGTCGGACTCGGCTCGAATCCTTAATTCGAGTTTGAGGCCTTATCAGTGTCTGTCCGAATCGGGCTTCAGAGTAATTGTCAGGCACAAGACTTATTTATATTTTTGAACAAACGAAAAAAATTGTTAACATTACGAAAACAAACATAGTAGTAGATTGTAGCTAAACTAGTTTAGTGCCCGTACTTTGTGTGAGTTTTATCATAAATAAAACTTTATTATATTTATGTTAAAAAAATTAATTAGGTGAATCGTTTATGTATTTTTTTTAAATGATTATAAATTAATCAGGTTAAATATGATATATTGTTGTGGGACCGTGGTAAGTCTGCTTCCCTTCTCAATTGTCCATAGAGTCACGTGAAATCATAGAAGTTGTAGGGGATTGCTTACAACGAGGTTCGAACTCGGGGCTTCGGAGTCTTAGTTTTAATCTCAGTTATGGTGTTTTGCGAGTTTCGAACTAATGACGTGTTGCTCTAGTGTGGAGTTATAATTCCAGTTTTAGTCACTTGAGAGACTCGAACCCTGAACCTATTTTTATGACTTTAAGCTTCAAACAAATCTGGTTGGAATAACCATCTTTGGGAGCATGTTTCGATACTTTAGAATCATCGTTTACCGTTGAAATTTTGATATGTTGTAGATGAAAATGTGTAGTTTATAGTGTTAAACTTTAGAAAGATCCAATAGTCGGATTTAGAGTTATAGGCTTGCACAGATGGTGCGGAGCTTAGTTTTTAGAATCATTAAGAAAATTGGCTAAGTGTTAACTTGAGCGTGCATGTAGGCAACTTTGAAATTTAGTGTGGATCTTATGGATGGATATTTATGGGTTTGGATCGTTCTACCTAGAAGTAGACATTGCGTAGTACGTTTAGGATTTTTGCTTGGAATTTTTGGGATTTAGCAAAAAGGTCTTAGGTTAAAGTAGGGCTCTTGACTTATTCCCGAAAGAAGTTTAGTTAGGGTTTTGAGCTCAGGATGTAAGTTTGAGTAAATTCTCAAATCTGATATGGATTTTAGGGTTGTGAGATATTGTTGGACAATAGTGAGGGTCTTAGAACCGTTTTGGACACTTTTCGGATTTTTAAGAAAAGTTAGGGTGTTTTGGTAATTTTAATAAAAGTTAGGGTTTCTTATTCTTTCTTTATAAGAACCTCATAGATAGTCTAGAACCATTCTAGAAGCTTCATATATGATATAATTATGTTGTTAAGACATCTTCCGTCTTGATCAAGTTGTTGAGATCGTTACATACCAATCGAGATTTAGCGAGTTTGGATATTGGACCAGTTTAGGTATGTCTACTGACTTGCTTAGCTAATGATTCACGTATGGGTATGTATTATTGTAGTGGTGTATGTTGGGTGTTTTATAATTATAACTTGAGTACGATGACATTACGAGATGAGTGACCCAAGTGTATGAGAACGGGTCGTGGCACCATCATTATTCAGCGTTGACAGGTGATTGGAGAGGTTCTTTGCGAACAGTCCATACCGGTATAAGGTGATATGCATCAGATCCAGTCCGGTTGGTTTACGGGGATAAGGGCGAAGGTTGGGAGACCTTCGTGCCACACAATAAGTTGAACTAATAGATGTGAATCACCTAATTGAAGATAATAATATGATTAAGTGTGAGCATGTTGTTTGTTTAATTTTCACATTGTGTGTTTGTGCTATTTAATACTAACTGATATATGGAATTGTTAGCTAACGGTGTATACCGTTGTTGATAGACCTTGTAGGGTAGGCAATTGTTGATGGATCCGGAGAGAGGTGGTCAGCCGGGTTTCCGTACGAGTCGTTTCGGGTTTGATATTCTTTTAGTGATGATATTCGTTTCATTTTCCTTTAGATTTTGTCATGTTTATTTTGATGGATGATTGTGGTTCTTTCTTTCATAACATTTTACATATTAAAGGTTTTATTCGGTTTATTTATGCGTGTCTTGATGTAAGATCCACTAAAGTTGTTGTCAGACTAGGGTAGGGTAGGGACCATTGTGAGGTCCTAACTCGTAACATCTCAAGTCCTAGAATTTGGGGTGTTACAATTACCTAACACTTATCCTCTACTCATTACCCTTTACCAAGGTTTTAAGATGAAAAGATGATGATAATATTAAGAAAAGAACCACCGCAATCGCATCAAGAACCCAAAACGGGGAAGGGGAAATTCCCGCAACCGCATCATGGAACCCAAAATGGAAAGAAGAAATTTGTTCTTGACGAGGTGCGATTCACCGTTGGGGAGTTGAAAGTGCATGCGATTCAAGAGGCGGCTGAAAAGTGAAGACATACGAGACAACACTAGATGACACCGTTGATTTCTTCACGTGGAGTCTATCCCGCACCCCCTCAAAGCTTGCTTCATCGAGAGGGAAGGATTCTTTCATAGAGAGGACACATTTTCTCCCCACTTTCTCCACCTGAAACATTTCCGTGTATAATTATCTCCACCTTTCACAGGTGCTTAACCTAGGAAATTCCGCGGCAGAGGAGCGCGACGTCGGAATGAAACTCTAGTAACCCTAGGAGGAACCGCCTAAGTTAATCACCGCCGGAAATGCCATCAATGGAGGAACCAACTAGGCTAATCACCGCCGGATTTTCCATTCATGGAGAAACTACCTAGGTTAACCGGAGTAAAATCGGAGTAACCACATGGGTTAATCACCACCGGATTTGCCATCCATGGAGGAACCGCCTGGGTTAAGCACCGTCGAAACTACACCCTCGTCATTTCCCTTCCGCTCAGCTATTCGTTCCTATTTGTCTTTCTTTTCCCTTCTGCCCAGCCATTCGTTCCTATTTCCAAGACAGATTGATAAATACACGGTTCATCGGGCAAAAAAAAATCTCTCCAAAAACTTAAAAAGTCAAAAGGCCTTGAAATGTATGTTTTGTTTAATGTTCAAATCCTTTATTTACGCAACTTCTCAAACTATTAGTCCTACTTCACAATGCGGAATAGCAAAAAAGTTAAGGAACCTCATTCAAAAAATAAAACCTAGGTGTACAATTACATAAGAGATTATATATATATATTACAAAAAATAATTATTTAAGTTTATTAAACAAAATAAATTTTAACTAAGAATTTGCTTTAACTAAAAAATCGCTTAAAAATCAATAAGTAATTTTTTTTAAATATTATGGTGTTAATTGTGAGAGCTCTATTTCGAAATATTGCTTATACAGCGCGCCACATTACTGTTCACGTATAATAATTTAATAGGTTATATAGATATAGATTTGTAATTTTTTCAACCTTACCATCATAGCCCACTTGTCTCACCTCGTAGTGAAACAAAGTATGTAGCAGGCTAGGTAAAGTATGAACTTACTCATGAATATATATATATATATATATATATATATATATATATATATATATATATATATATATATATATATATATATATATATATATATTCACATTTTAACCCGACATGTCTAGAGTGGTGCCTAGCCGGGCCCAATCGGGTTGCCATGTCGGACTTTTTGATCCATTCGGGTTTCTTCCTATGTTGGCACCCGTCCGTTTATAACTCCAACATGCATATGTATATACATATGTGGTTGTGTATATAGGTTCTTTGATTTTAACCCTAATTCAGAGCCTCGGTTAGGGGAGAGGAATTGGCCATTGTTGAAGATTTTACCTCAACGAACCCACTTAACGTCAAAATTTTGAGTGAAAGTCAAGGCGTATTATTCTAACCAATCAAGTTAAGATTTAGCCGTCTCTTAATCAAGCATGATATGCTCAAGCTCGACTTGTTTATAAACGAGTTGAGTCTGATCCTAACCTAATTCATAAACGAGATTTATAATTTGTTAATATTCGGCTCGTTTCAAAAGTGAATGGCCTTAAACCGAGTTTTTTTTTCCCGAGACGAGTTTGATTCCAGTATCTTATCTCATATAACAACCTTATATACCAGAAAACACACCTCTTTACACAATACATTAAGAACATCGACGATATGAAAAATCACATGATTTGGTAAAACTTGTTACAACAGGTTATCTCAAACTTGCTCATTTCTAACATCCTCGGACTCGAGTCGAATATAGCCACCAAGAGAATCATTGAGATGGTCGTTTAAGGTGGAGTTATCGATAGAAGACTCATACACAAAATAGATGATTGTTTGCACGACAAGTCCGAAGAGAAATAATAGATAACGTAGCACCAATACAAAGCCTCCAAGTACAACTTTCCAAATAACACCAAATGAATCCTCAAACACTAAAAATTTGTCAAACAGTAGACTGATACAACCTAAGGAAAAGTTGAGCTCAAGAAATATTGCAGCCGAGATTCCCAATTTTCCTTTTATCAAGGCCTTACTCTTTGCTATTGCTCGAAATCCGTAGATTTCTTCCAACACAGAAATCAAACTCGCTAGTTGCCATATCACACAAATATAAACAAAACCGGTGAAATACAATGCGTAAATTGTTGATAATATAATCTTTGTAAGTTTTATGTCATTTTCCGCGTAAAGAGATTGAAGTATAACTAGGATTAGAAAAGCGGAAATGTTGTAAATGATGAAAATAATTAGGTTGTATAGAGAGGTTATTAGGAGACGATTCCAAACATTCGGGACAAAACTCATTATCATATTATAAGTGATTTGGTTGTGAGAATATACACCAGCAACGGTATAGACGACAATTGAAATAGAAAGGAGGGACAAAATAGCGAGGATGATCAAGTATACTATCTCGTTAACCCAATATTCAATGTACTCTGTAGAAAAGACATCGGAGATCTTATCAAAGAATATTGCCTCGTCGATTCTAACAGACCCGTTCAAATCCAGGATGACCCTTTTGGTGAGAATCATGGAGACCCTCTTATGGGAAAGGAAAATGAACAATAAAGGGAGAATTAGAGTAATGGAAATTTGAAAGAAAATTTTCTTACGGGAAGAAATGATCTTCATTGATTTAGCACACATGTCCAAGAAACCAAGAAGCTGAATTTCCTCTTGGGCTTCATCCATGGCTTCTTTATGATTTTGAGGAGTATGTTTTGTCCTGTAATATTTGTTAGACGTCGATGATATATAACGGTATGTATGATGACAAAACCTAATTAGACTTTCACATGATTAGATTGAGGTCACCTGTCAAGATATGTATGTAGATATCGACGTTTGACTAAAAGTTGTTGCATGGGTAGTTTAGGTTATAGATGATATCTTGTATTAATACATTGGGCAAGTACTTAGGGGTTAGTGTTCAATTTTTTTTTATTATTATCGTTTTCCCCTTTCTACGGGTATTTTTTAATTAAAATTTGTGTACAGTTCTTTTAAATTATTATATTCGTTCAAATTATTTGTACAAATATATTTCAAATTATTTGTCCTTTTTTTTTCACAATATTTTTTTTAAGTTTAAAGTAACTCGTGAACTAATAATATAAAAGTATTTGAATTATTAGAACACTACGTATGAACTAATTGTATAAAAAAAAATTGAACTAACAAATATTATAATAAAGTGTACTAATAAAGTTATATTCCATAAGCATTATTTGAGAATAATGTAAAAAAGACATTAAAAAATGTAAAATATGTGAACTAAATTAACAAAAACGTTGAGATGACGGTATAAAAATTTTGAACTAAAACTATAACAATTATGATTTTTTTTTAAAATATATTGTTTCTTAATTTTTTTTTATAAAGTTCATATTCTGACTTTCATGAACTTAATGAATTCAAACTCGATTCGAGAGTAACATCAATTGATTTTGTAATTTGAAATTATAATTGAGAGATCGTTAGCCTACCAAATTAGTTGGAGTGGTACATATTTGTAAGTGGTACATATTTGTGAATTGAATGTATTAGATAACATCCATTGGTTTTAATAACGTAAGCCCTAAGAGTATAGAACGTATCTAGCTATATATAGTTGAAAACTACTTTTTGAGTCGTAATAAATTAAAGCTATAAATTAATTGGAGTGGTACATATTTGTGAATAGAAAATAAGTGGGTCACTTGTTCGAATTGTTAAGATAGTTGGGTTCAAAAGGCCCATGATGAAAAAATGAGACATTCATATATAGCTATTATAGACTTATATTTTATAGTAACCCTCAATCTTCTTGACTAACAAACTTATGAATTCCTAGTTTCCTACCAAAAAAATATATATATATAATAATTAATTAAAAAAAATATTTAAATTATATAATAAATACTTGTATATATTTTAAAAAATAGATGGAAAATCATTTAAAATTTTAATAAATGATTAAACACAAATACTTAAAAAGTGTGAAAATAATGATGTCAAGATAATGTTAAATATGAACGCAATGATCCGAAGAAAAAACTGAAGAAAACAAGCAGTAATCCTCCTCGATCTAAATCTTCAAACAAGGATCGACAAGGACGTGGAGTTCCCGGCTCTTAGCTTTTACAAGAAGTATAAAAGGATTAAGATGCACGACTTGGAGAAGATGTTAATAAAATAAAATATAAAAAAACTATTTTTTGTGTTTGTAAGATGGAAATACGTAACTAGTTAAATTATAATTTTAACCGAAATAAATTCACTCGTTTATAGTTACAAGAATTTTGTGGGCGCTCAAAATTCACTTATTAGACTGGCTACATGTCCCTTCGGCTTAGGGCTTTTAATTGGAGTTAAAGTTGTTGGGCACAAGATCACTATCAACCTCGTTCACTCTCTTCCAAGAAGATATTATAATGCGTTGCCTATATGAGTTTGAGGTTAAGTTGGATTTTTTAATTCTTAACTTTGAATAAAAATGGGGTATGACTGAATATGGTAAATTATCTTATGGGTGTGACACATGGTCGTGTATAGGAGAATAAAGGAAGGGTAAATTTTTCCAAGTCCATTTATGAATATTCAAGAACGTTCAAGGTCAAAATGAACACAACACGAGAACATAGTTTTGTGAGAAGATTAAATTGTGTGATACGGGATGAAGACTATCTTGGAAAGGGAAAGGACTCACTCGCTTGCTTTAGGTTCTTTCTTTATACTCTTCTTATTTTATTACAAGTTGGCTTCGCTTCCTCTGCTAACTATCTTGGAAACCGAGGGGTGATTAGATGTGGGTCCTCTTGCATGACTTTCTGGGATGGGATCTTCCGCCAACAGATATGATTTCACGAGATTAGGGATGCTTCTCGTAACCAAGAGTCTAAGGAGTTTGTTAAAAATGTCGGCTTTTGGCTAGCCAGAGCCAGAAAAGAGCTAACTCTGAGAAGCTACTTTTTCAAAACACCAGTCAAAGGCAACTCACCAGAAGTTTGTCCTCCTTTAGGGAATCTCAAAACAAAAAAAAGCATATGTTTCATGCTTCCACCCCCGGTACACTAGGGACGCATCTTCCCACTTTTCTCTCTATCTAGCTGTGAGACAGGGTTGAATATCTATTTCGAAAAACTCGTTATAGGTGTGGAGAAGAGGATTTGTTTATGATATAGTTCAAAAAAGAGTCGTCTCATTTTATGACTTTTTCTTTTTCATTTGAATTCGTTCACTTCAAGGTTGGTTATGAACAATTGAACACTGCATAACATCATCTTCAACGCAGTCTCGGAAAAGGGTAGGTTGCGGGTAGCGCTCGCAGGAATACATGAGGAACATGAACCCATTACGAGTATTACGGCTTTGTGAACCAATTCTTGGTATGGGTTTTGCCATATTTTATTGTCTTATAAATATGAGTCAGAGATATATGGAGATATCCATTTCGCGGCGGTTGCTCTGCGGCGATACGGACTCGACCCGCTCCTACCCATCACAGACCTCGGTGGGATCATCCTTGCCGGTTTTTACTTAGCCATTATTGGGAGTCATAACGAGACCGCAAAGGAAGTCACGAGACCCGCCCTCCGGGGTAGAAGAAATCCTAAGTGGCAGTCTACATGTAGTTCCGATAGCATGCAGCCGATAATATAGAAAGATATATAGAAAGTGTGCAAACCACAGATCTTTAGATCTTTATAGGTAGTCAATCTTTACTTAACTCGATCCAAGCAATGCCCCCAATTCCCATTCCTTTCTTGGTTGGACCAACCGACGATTTCCTTCAGAATGAAAGAGCAAGAAGAAGAAAACATGAGGAAACACCAGGAAAAAAAATAAATATTTTTAGGTTTAACTCTAAGACATAGAAGAAATAGGAAAGGGCCATATACAAAATTTTAAAATTTAAAACAAGTCAGTGGGTTTGCTCGTCGTTTAGGCCGGTGAGTGAGATTTATGCTCATTGATTTCACCTCCGGGGTTCTTCGCACCTGGATAGTACCAGGACCCTTATGCCCCGGCCCTTGATCAGATAAAGTTGTTTGTCTTTGTCCCTGCTCTAACTATTTTCTCTTCTACAAGCTTTATCACAGACAAGCTTGAGATACTCCTCCTTTTCTATGAGATTTCAATGTGAAATATTTCATACATAAGTCAACCTTACACCACCAAGATTCTTGTAAAGCGGCATAATGTTTTTGCGTTCGATATCTCAATACAATATACAAACAGATTTGCCTCCGCTCCGCTACGGTAGTTTTCACGGGTGGCGTTGAAGCGCCCATAACGAGGAATGCCGCTTGTTCTTTAATAGAATATTTACTACATTGGTTCGGAATTGATTACTGGACGAAGCTTTTCTTCTGTTGGAGCACAAACTGGCACCCGGGCACGGGAATAGGGGCAAGAATGTCGTAGATTGAGATGAAAAAGGAGGTCCCTATTCTGGTAGTCGAACTTTATTCATTGAGAATCCTAGTGAAACTCACTATTTAATAATTTTGACATTCGAATTCATCTTTCTTGTACGCCTGCAGGTAGATGGATGCGCGTAGTGAGGTACGACAAAGGAATCTCTACATCAACATGGAGTGTGCTAGTTTCCAACCGGGTCAAGGGCGATGGATATAATACTCGAATTTGAGAGCCTTTTAGTGGAGATAGCCTTTTCGATCCTATTAGCTTAAGTAGACCATTCGTGAGCTATTAAGGTCAAAGAAAGCAACCTAAACACCCTTTTATTGTTGTGTTAAGCTCATTTTAATAAAAATGAAGGATGCTCTTCTTTTTGCCACCAAGTTCAACTCAAAAAAATATATAGCTTATTGTGAGGCCCATACCAAACCTTGCATGTCTATGATTCTCTGGATTCTATCGGAAATCATCCGTCCATCAGTCCGAAATCGAGTGAGCATCCGTATTCACGTCCGAATCCGTCACAACAGGAGTGGTTAAGCCTCAGTTCAGAGACCTTTTCAGATGTTTGGCTTCACTACATAAAGGAGATGCACGTCTTTTGTTCATATTCTTGCGCAGTTAAGAGAGAAATTGTGTTTAAGGCTCCTTCAGACCATGGCCACTCATATAATGAAAGGCTTGGAGGCAAGCTACCAGCGCCTATTGGCGGTGCTCTACTCCCCCAAAAAAATGGGAAAAGACTTTTATGGATCAGAAATCGCCAGTGGTTGGTCCGGAAAGACATGGGTTCCATCATTTCACATAATCCAATTCATTTATCAATCATCACTTGGCCACCAGGTTCTATCTTTTAAAGGTTTGAAACCTTATTGTGATCGAGGAAGATTACGGTGACGCGGCTGGAATTCAGATCATAAATATTCCAAGGGTACGTTGTTGTTTCGATTCACATCAAATTCCGGGTGAATCAATACATCATGTTTACTATATGGTAGTAAATTAGGTAGTTACTCACAATGAGTGGATCAAGGTTGAACACACTACCAACTCAGATGTAGTGATTTTTCTATCGTACTCTAAAAGTAATTTTTGTTTTCAAAAATCGTATGTTCATAATCATTTATATTTATGTGGGATTGTTGTATCTCATTCTATAAGGGTGACACAAAATGAATTTCGGGGCACAATTCTGATGGGTTTCGACCATCTTCAACATCAGAAAGAATTGCATGCAAACGCCTTTCAATAATATACTCATATGTGAAAAATGATTTCCGTTTGAATGAGAAAGGGAGGTTCAAATGGGTTGAGTGAAATGCACTCATTTGGATTCAAATGGGAAAATTGTCTTACATTGGTGATTTGGAGAATACAAGTATAGTTTATGTACTAGACAATTAAACATGGTATAATGGTTCTCAAAGTTAATGGAGAGACAATCTAGCTATGTTGGACCATACACGTGTGCGCCTAGGCGCACACAGGCACGGGCTATGGATGGATTTGTGTTCATATATGGATTGAGTTGGGCCTTAGACGTCTTGGGTTGACCACTCAATGTTATATTTTTGTCCCAATCCAAAATGCCATATATGTGTTATCTTTGATCCCTTACATTCCATATTAACGTCGACATATTACTTTTGAGATAGTGGGCAATTGGGCATTAATATTCGCGGTATTTGGCCTAAAATACGTCCAATAAAGGGCCTTAAATGCCTTCATGAGGATCTGGGACCGTGTCTCCGCATTTACTCTTGATTGAGCCTCTATATAAAAGCTCTCAACGTCTCCTTATAAACACATATCAGAGCAAACTACTATTCTGCTTTTCTAGTATAGTGTATGAGACTCCTCCACAATCGAGTTTGTTGCTTTTGGTTATGCAAACCATGAGAGCTTCTACATTTGTATCTTGGGGTTCGGATTCCCAACGTACCATCGTTATACAAGGCGAATTAAGAATTAAGAAAAAACGTATATCGCCTCTACAATAAATTCAACTAGGATCCTGATTTTTTTTTCCACCGCACACGCCTAAGCAGCTGAGCAATTCGAGCTCCTCTTGCATCATGTCTACGACTTCTTAATATCTCTTAAATATAGATGGATCAAAGTTCACGTGGGAGTTGCATCAGACGTCCGAATGCACATGCACGTTAAGTCTAACCCTAACACATAAATTCGGTGAAATTTCAACCTAAAATCAATTGACAATAGCAAGATACACTACACCAACCTTGTATATCAAACTTATAATTTATTTTATTATAGATATAATAATATTTCATCTTTCAAATGTCTCCAAGAAAATGGTTAGAATTGGGAATCCATTTGAATTATATGCTTAAAATGCAAAAGTGTACCTCTTATGCACGATTAGTTATCGGTTATCACCCGATAAGAAATGATGATACGAGCTTTATCAAATGTACGTACTAGTGCAGGTTACTATTATGAGAATATTGTATATATAATTGCATAAACAATTAACAAATTGTAGATGGAAAATAAGTGCTCGTAACGTTCGCCAAGTTGAAAAAAGAACCTTAAAATTGCCGTCAATGATTATTAAACGGACTAAAATCATAGGACAATTAACGCACTAGTTAAGGATGTACCATCATACAATGTAACATAAAAAAAACATTGTCTACATCAAATTAAAGCATACAATTGAACGGTATTATAATAGGCAAACGTGTATACAAAAGTTATGAACTAATGTGGTACAAAAGAGCTAAACTTGTTCGATTTCTACCATTATAGAGTCTAGTGAAAAATAACTACCAAGATATATATTGAAATACTTAGACAAATAAGAGTTATTAGCAGAAGATTTGCACGCAAAATATATAACGGTTTGAACTACTAACCCAAAGAGAAAGAGTAGAGAACGTAACATTAAGAAAAGGCCTCCGAATCCAATCTTTCCGATCACACCAAACGACTCCTCAAACACAACGAACTTGTCAAACAACAGTTGGATGCACCCGAAGCAAAGGTTAATCTCAAGAAATATTGCAGCCGAAATTCCCATTTTACCCTTCATTAACGCCTTGCTTTTCGATATTGCTTCAAATCCGTAGCTCTCTTCCAACACGGAAATAACGCTCGCTAGTTGCCATATTACACTAATGTAGATGAACCCGGCAAAGTAGACTACGTAGATTGTCGAAAACACGAGCCTAGTAGTGATTGTCACGTCGCCCTCCGGAAAAAAAGACGCGATCACATATAGGATTTGTAAAGTAGCGATGTTATAAGCAATGAAAATGGTGAAATTACAAAGTAAGGTAACTATAAGTCTATTCCATATCGTGAGGGCAAAACTCATGACTTTTTTGTAAGTGGTTTGCACGTTTGAGTGGACACATGCAACGGTATAGACGACGGTGGAGGTAGAAAAAAGAGAAAAGGCGATAAGGAAAGTAAAGTAAGCTACCTCGCTTATCCAAAATTCTATATATTCTATATTCAAAGCGTCAGAAATCTCGTCATACGATATATTCTTAGTTCTTTGAAGTTCATCAAGATCAAAGATGATCTTGGTGATGAGAAATGTTGAGATCCCACCGTGAGATAGAAAGATAACTGAAAGAGGGAGAATTAGGGTTAGGGTTATTCGAAGGAAGATTTTCTTACAAGACGAGATGATCTTGATCGATTCTGAACACATGTCGAAGAACCCTACAAACTCAAGCTCGTCTTGTGCAAGATCCATGGCTTCTATTCTTGAGAAGTGTATAGGGGATTTGAGATTTCTTAGAAGATTATGTAAATGTGCGTATATGTCTTATGTGTGTGTGTGCAGAATATAATGGCAAACTGTACACAGAACTTCACATGCCTAGATACAACCCGGCTAGAAATATTGAGACCGGTTTTGATGTATAAAATAGTAGTTAGCCAGTGAAGGTTGTGATGATATTGAATAGTTTATATATTTGCATTAAAAAAATAGTAAAAATGAAAAAAGAGAATTGAGCATAAAAGATCACGTAACCAAAAGAAGTGCAATCTTTTTAATTTTAAATTTATAAAATCTGGATTAGGTAGCACCAGTCTCGATCGAAGCCTTGACAAAGTTAGAAGGAACATTTGTAATTTAAAACTATTGTTTCTTAAACTTATGTCAGTATAATGTTAATATGTTAATAGTGTTTTCCTTCTTTTGGGTTTTTGGTCTGCCCAAGAAGAAGGGTAATTTTATATTTTGTTGAGTTTATCACTCGCTATTGGACAATATCGTTTTTGTTTTGACTGGATTTTTTTTATGAATTATTTACATAGATTTAAGATTGTGTGTAATCGAAGACCGGGTTTGGAGATGATAGTTGTTTCAATTAAAGTGCGATGTAACACAGATACTAGAGTGTGAGTCGTGTGCATATAAGCACACATATGTTAGAAATGAGTCCAATTTATGAGTTTAACAGATTTCGATCCTAAAATTAGAATTATAATATAAGACAAGCTACTCGGGCTCGGCTTATCAGAAACATGGCTTCAACTCGTTTATTTTTTAAACAAGTCGATTATAAATACATTTTAAGCTCATATAAAATTTAGACTCGACCTCGACTTGGTTATTAATGAACCTAGCTTAAGCATGTAAATTGAGATTACTACCAAACCGTAAACAACAAAAGTATTTGTATGTAACAACTATTTACCCCCAACTAAGTAGGTTTGGTACAAATGTCCACGAGGCCCTTGGACCAAAAAAAAAAAGTTGAGGTCCTTCTATAATAAACCCAAATTAAAAGATGAATAGATCTAATATATTTGACTAAATTGGTTAATATTTACACTAATGTTATATTTGTACGCGATCTAATATGGTATCAGAGCAGTTCGATCTCTTGGGTCCTAATTTATTAGGACTTGTTGATTTTAAAGACTCTAATTACACACAAAGTCAATGATAGTCCGGACGATTTGGTTAGCCAGTCATAATATACGTCGTCAAGTGTCAATTAAACTAGACGGCGGGACCGTCTCATTGATTTCGAAGGCTCCGTGTCCAAAAACAGTAGACTTCATTAAACAAAATCATAAAATTATATCATATTATTTAATTTGATCAACAATAAATAATAAAAAAAGAGTAAGACATACGGCTGGGGTGAGAGTTCGAACCGCGCCCATCAATACATAGCGGACAAACAATACAAACTAGTGCCCGTTTGGGAACCAGCTTATGAGAGCTTATGAGAGCTTAAAGTAGCTGAAGGAGCTTAAAGTAGCTGAAATTTGACACTGTTTTTCTAAGGTTGGTGTTTGGCAGAGGTAGCTGAAGGGAGATGAAGTTAGCTGAAATTTGCCCAATTCCATAAGCTCCTCAAAGCAACGGTATGGAAGCTTATGGTAGCTGAAGCACTTTTTGGTACATCAATACCCTTACAACACATACTTTTAGAGATAATTTTTAAAAATAAAAGAGAGAGTTTTTTAAAAAATTTCATCCTTATTTAAAATAAATAAACTTATTAAGCTATTTATTCATACAATTTATATATTTTTTCAACAATATCAAATCATTTATACATACCTTTAGATTTAATTCTTATTTAAATTTTCGTTAATAAAAATTTTCATACGCAAACTTTAATTATAAAACTTTTTAAAATAAATAAATTGTTTATATTAGGCCAACCCGATTGGAACGAGAATTAAGCTAGGAATTAAAAAATATATTAATTTAAAATCATTGATTCGTACATGACACGGATTTGAGTACTACTAGTATAATCCAAAATGATTTTTTGTTTTATATACGGATATGATACGCCACTACACAATCAGGCATACATTAGACTAAAGAAGTATACCTCCAAAATATAACAATATCATTTATTAATTAATATTCTTTCTTTGGTCGAAAAAAGTAAAGAGTATAAACCAACGTTGGGGCTCCACAAAATATGTTCACATGAATTTTAAACTTTAGAAGGTAAAGTTTAATACCTCCAAAATATAACAATATTATTTATTAATTAATAATATATTTATAATTAAAACAAAATTCTATCATTAGACTAAAAATAATATAAACTAGGCATAAATTATATTAAAACTAAATAAATTATATTTAATTATTATTGTTCAAATAATTATATCTAATTTCTATAAGAGAATAAATTATATCAAACTAACTTCAATAGTTACGTTAATATTAGTCTAGTACTCTAATATAAGATTTTGTTTGTAATCATAGCAATTAAATAATTAAATACAATTTTAAATAATCTTTGAGTAATGATTTTATGAAAAAAAACTATAACAAAATGTTGTATAACACTTAATATATTAGTAGTACTAATCTTTTTACTATATAACAAACAACTATTATATAAAGTGACCAAAAAAAAAAAAATTATAATGAAGGGTGTTTTTGTCAATTTACATTGCCATCAGCTACGATCAGCTCGAAACTCTCAAACACTCAACAAGCTTAAAAAAATACATTAGCTACCTCAATCAGCATCAGCTTCATCTTCAGCTTCAGCTACAATCAGCTTCAGCTCCGACGAGCCAAACAGACCCTAGTTGGGCAAGTGGTACATAGTTAATATTTGTTCAAATTTTGGGGGTTGCTCACAAGAACAGGTTGCATCAGTTTCAAGTCAACTCTGCTAAACGGTTACACTTTGATAGAACATATAGATTATAAAATATTCTCACATCCATAATAAATGGGATAACGATTAGTATATAAGGCTAAATGGGATAACGATTAGTATATAAGGCTGGTGGATTAATTTTCATGGCACATAATGAGTTGATGTACGTTCAACAAAAGCCAATTTGCCAACCCTGAGCCGACCCCGCATACAAGGCATGCGAGTTGTATACATATCCTCCCAACTCCATTGCCTCAACTATAAAAATATACGTTGTTATATTTGAATATTTCTTTGTTCAAAATTTATTTGTAATCTCACTGCTTCAAAAGCCATCGAGTATGCTGCAAATTTATCGGTCTCTAAGGATTCTTCATATGATCAAATTCTTAATCAAGAATCTCAAAATATGATTGGCTCGTGCTACCTTAATCTTCAATAAAATAAATTTAAGCAAACACTGGTTTGTACCCTTTAATTTTCCCATACTCCATTAATCATGATTTTACAGAAGATTAGGAACATCATTTGATACAAAACCTCAATAATTAAGAATTCAACAAACGGATCGCTGTGGGAACTTCACCACTTCCAGAAAACATTTGATCCACACTTGTATTTATCCTTTCCTTCACATTCCAACTGCAGATCTTCAGAAAGAAATGGCACTTTCTGCACAAAATTAATCAAACCAAATTTCAAGTTTCCTGTAAGTAAAACAACTCAAGAAAACGTTGTAGGGTGTTTCATCTTTTACCTTTTGCTTGGCAAGATCTTGGCAGCCTGTGAAGTTCTCGGGGAACTTGCAGGTTCCGAATTGAACTGTGAATGCTCTCGCAAAGTTGGCTCCACTGGTTGCCAGTCTCTTCTTGTCATTCAGTTCCTATAAAGTGATCATATACAGCCCAAACAAGATAAACAAATGGTTTATTATCTTTGCGATCCCAACACATAAGTCTGTTGCAGTTTCATCTATAAAGGGATAAGTACCTTGTTAGCCTTGCTTTTCTCGAGGTAGTCTTCGATGACTCCAGCATTTGCGGAGGACGAGGAGGCAGCGAGAATAGCAGCTAGACCCAAGAGAGCAGCTCTCCTACCTTGGCTTCCCTTGCTTCCTTCCTCGGTGACCTGAAGTTGGGCCTTGATCATAGGCATCCTTTGGGACAAGGATCCGAAACTAGGCAATGAGGCTACCTTTGAGCTAAGCTCGGATGCTCCGGTGACACCCGAGATGGCGTAGCTGCAGGCGAGGACATTGGAGTTCATGGCTGCCATGGGATTTGGTTTTTGGTAATGAGGTTTGTTTGAAAGGTGAAAAAAGAATGATGTTTTTTGGTATGTTTTTTATTATTTGTTTGGTGGGGCTGTGTATTTGGGGATGATGCGTAATTGAGGATTGTGGTTGGAGTATGGATAAGGTGAGATTGCTTTCTTCTTATTGGCAAACTCATTTTACTTAGATCCTTGTGACAGCATAAGGGGCCCATGAAGAGGTTAGACGGATAATGCTTCAGCCTCCAGCATTTACTTATAGCTTCAAATTATTGTCAATGTCACGTCCTATTCAACTCAACTCGGGACTCGGAACCAAATCTTGACTCGACTAAGCTAATTAGACCACCAACTCAACTCCATCAGAAACGTTAACTGACTCGGCTACAACTCAAAATTTGGTTAGAGTCTCGAGTTGAGTTTAAATTTCCCAATAAAGAACTTCAAAAGCGTACTTAGGGATACATCCGGATGACAAGGCTCCTTGAGAAGAGGAGGCGAAAAGAAATTTGATTATTTTTTGTCCTGGTTCAGTTTTAATACATTAATCTTACATTTTCTTTCCATTTTATAAAGTGAACACTTATTCTAAAAGAACGAACGCTTATCTTTGTTCATAATTAGAAAAATGAACCAATATTCTTCTGAGTTCTGACCATAACTAGGATACATATACACACGGAGATCATGTTTGAAAAGTTTCAAATATTCCTAATTTATGCCCTTAAGCATGAGTTCAGAAAACCAGATTTTGGAGAGATTGCCTTGAAGATAAATGAATGTCACATAAAAAGATTTTATAATATTTTATTTGGAATTGGGATTTATATACAAAACTTTAACAACCTCAGGCTCAAAATGCAAACCACCTGATTTCCAGGAGAATGCGATGCCATTTGAGTTGCTCCTTACTCAGGCCCAGAATCAAAAGTATAATATGCTCTAATTCAATGACTAATTCGAAACCTTCAGCATTTCGGGCAGTTTGGACATTCAATTAGAGAAATTGCTGCACTAAAAATAGATGGAATGGAGGAAACGGGTCAAGATTTCATTATAACTTGTATATATATGATGTCTATCCATAAGCAAATCGGCCACAAAAAAAGGCTGGGGATAATATCACAAACAACAAACTATCCTGATGTTATAGTTAGCTCAAAAAACGAACTGCTCTATTCTCCTTTAACAATTTTCTGCCTACCGAAGAGAACAAACCCAAACGCTGCAATCATTCCAAGGACATACCCAGCAATTCCCGCATACGTCACACAAATAGGCCATTCCTGTGAAGAAGTCAGTTTTAAAATGCTTTCATAGTAAAAGGCCTTACTGTAAAGATCTCTCTTATAACCAGAGAGGAAAGCAAGCATATAGTGTTATTTATGTTCTCAGACTTGATCAAGTTATTTAAAATACTCCAAACAGATAGATGAATACCTGCCATGGTCTCTCCCAATCTAGTGGAGTAGGCCAAGCACCAAACCATGACCCAATAACAGCCCCGTGTGCTGGAATGCAGAGCAGATACTCAGTAGATCCGATAGGCCTGAAATTGGGAATGTCACATGTTATTTGCAGCACAAAGTTATGATCAAACAAGCTACACATCGCTCCATGCAGGAATGAACTCTATAAGTGAACACAATTGCTAGTTTACTGGCGTTGGGAAACAATTTTTGGATAATTTAAGTTTTTCGGATAGTTGTAGGTTTTTTAGTAGTTTTGATAGAGTTTTTGAAGAGTTCTGTGAAATACAATCAACTATTAAAATCTAATGAAAAATATATTAAGGGTTTGGTATAGGTAGAGTTTTAGGTGAATTTACCAAGAGGGATAAATGCTAAAATTAATTATAAAAATATGTAAATGGATTGGATGGTATAATGAACCTTAATAAGGATAAGCTATTGAAGAAACTCTCAAATATTCTAGTAAAACTTTAATCTCCCTAATAAGCAACCCTTGCCAAATATACATTAGATTTCACATTTCTCATTACTCCGCTAAAATCTATCCAATAACATATGGAAAACGTGTTGTATGTATGCAAGTTTCAAACCAGTGACTTGTGATAAGTGTTTGAGGTTTTTATCAAGTTCTTCCTACGATTTTTAACTAGTAACAATCAAGAAACATAGAACGATAACAACTGGTCTGAGCAAACATGTAAAAGAAAGTCTGTTCTTCATGCAACCTTCAAAATCACAAGCTCGAGCTAAATTTAATATCATCACATCTACGATGAGCATTCCCAGCAAAATCTCTTGCAAAAAAAAAGCTGCAAGATAGTAATATACAAAAGCTTGCCTGGTAGCTGCAAATAAACGTTGCCAGTCTGCCCAAGATGAACCAAGTACGCAAGCAGCAGGAGTAATCTGTCAGACAGTAATTGTCACTTGGACATATGTACCAGAGCAAAAACTGGACAGCTTTTTTACTATAGCATTTAAAACGGAGAAAGTGGCTTAAAACAAAGGATAAGTATATAAACGAACACTCACTGTGAACAATGACATCAGAAGGGACCAATTTATCGTAGCCAATAAATACCTGATGATCCAATGAATAGGTGTTGTGATTAGTAATTTAGTACTATATCCTTCAACAAACTTTAACTATATCAGCAGATGGTGAAATAAGAGGAAGGAAAAATACTACCTTGAACCTCCAACTGGAAGTACTCCTTTCAGGTGTATACATTAAAATATATGTCATTAATGGGAATCACAGCAAATTGTTAATGAAATTTGTTTCTTTTGACTATTTTGTATCTCAAAGAGTCCTAATTCATTGTCTTAAAAGGGTGGTGAACATTTAATAAGCGATAAGCTTTGGGAAATCCTTGAAATGTTAGTTTATTAATATTATTCATAAAAACTGTGTCAAAAGCTTTTACTGGTATTTGCAATAAGAGAATCTGAGGGAGCAGATATGCAATGATATGAATATACAGTATTCCCGTGATCATATACAGAGTCAGCAGTTGAAGCAGAAAAATCAATATTCGGAAATCAAATACATACTGAAGACTGAACTCAAGTGTAAAAATGAATTTACAGTCATCTCGATCATGCCATTTGCTTTCATGATAAACATAAACAAGAATATACCTAGCTAACATACTTGGTACTAACAGGGGCCCCCAAAGTAATAGCTCCAAATGCCATGACCAATGCTCCTGTGGATATATCACAGAAGTACAATTAACAATCCCATACACAATATATTATATCTGTTATGTATAGCATGGTGAAAGGTGGAAAGAAGATAAAAAACTGAACATCTTGTTTGTTTAGATAGAGACTTATGATAGAGAAGAAACAGAAGTGGCAAATAAAGAACAGGAAGGGAAAACCATAACAACCCAAGCACAGTTGACAAAAGCCAATGGATATATTACATTAAGACAAATAACAATCACACAGACAATACATGTTATGTATACCTTATTAAAAGGTGGAAAGGAAGAGAAAAATTGAAGAACTTGTCTGTTCAGATAGAGACATTTTACATAGAAGAAACAGAACCGGCAAATAAAGAACAGGAAAGGAAAACCATAACAGCCCAAGTACAGTTGACACAAGCTGAAAGGGTGAGGCATTTTGACTACTAGTGCTCAAAATGGTTAAATTCCTTCACATGTGCAAATAATTTGACAGGAATTTCGAGGGGGGAAAACATAGGGATAGAAAAACATGTCTTTTATCTTCTGTGCACATCTAAAAGCGTGTCCGAGCAAAAACCCTTTTACAGGACTTTAACCAACTTGATCCACTCAAGATCAGAAGGAATTGTTAGAGCTCTAATAATTAATATACCACTGTGTTTAAACTTCACAAATGAAACTAGCATTGCGAAGCTCTGATATCAGTGAATTCGTTTTGATACATCTTCATCATCATGAGAAGGACACATACAAGCTCTGATATCAGTGGGTTACTACTTCTTGCTGGGAGCATGTTACCTCAAAAGGCATTTTGAAAGAAAATTATTCAAATAACAAAAAGGAAAAGAAGGATTGCAAAACAAGCTAAAGGGTGAGGCATTTTGACTACTAGAGTTCAAAATGGATAAATTCCTTCACATGTGCAATTAAGTTGACAGGAATACTGAGAGAGAAAAAAAACAAAGGGATAGCAAACATGTCTTTTAATCTTCCGTGCACATCTAAAAATGTGTCCGAGCAAAAACCTTTTTACAGGACTTTAACCAACTTGATCCACTCAAGATCAGAAGGAATTGTTAGAGCTCTAATATTAATATGCCACCGTGTTTAAACTTCACAAATAAACCTAGCATCGCGAAGCTCTGATATCAGTGAATTCACCTGATACACCTTCATCATCATAAGGACGTATACAAGCTTTTTAGGTAATAGACACATCTATTTGTCGGTTACTGCTTCTTGCTGGAAGCATGTTACTCAAAAAGCATTTTGAAAGAAAATTATTTTATTTATATAACAAAAAAGGAAAAGAAGGAAGCAAAACACTGCCACTTTATCATCCGTCCACATTTATGTCCGAGGCTCCTAGCAACATCCCTTTTGCAAAAGTGCAGATTTTTTACCAATTTGATCCACTGAAGATCAAAAGGAATTGTTAAAGCTCTAATATTAATATGCCACCGTGTTTAAACTTCACAAATTAATCTAGCATCATGAAGCTCTGATATCAGTGAGTTCGACTTAATAAATCTCCATCAGCATGACAAGGACATATACAAGGCATTAAGGTCAAAAAATATGAGTTACAGCAACGATCTTGTGGGCATAAATATTTAGCAACGACCTTAATACACATCTGTTTGTGAATTACTATTTCTTAATGGAACGTATACCTCAATATAAGTCACTCTCCCTAGATGAAGCACTAGTCACATACATATACATCCAGTGTAATCGTCCTTTGTGACTTCCTGCATACGTTCTTTATTATCACGAGCAGGTACAAGATGGCAAGAATCTACGGAATTGCTTATCCGAACAAAAAAAATACCCACAAAAATCTTGTAAAATAAAATGCACCTCTCTCCAACCATATCCCCTTATACAACATGCATACTTTAATTTCTAAAGTAAAGGTGGAGCAATCAACCATCGCCTTTTCTTAATTTTTGGCAAGTAGTGATATGAATATAAGATGCATCTCCTAGACAAGTATATTGGAATTTGTCTACAAAGACAAATTTATCACAAAACAAAGGACATATATAGGAGCTCGAGAAAGAAATACCAACCAATTGGAAGCCCCAACAATCCACGCCCTACAGCTTTGAAGTACTGTAAAAAAACGCATGATACCATCAATAATAGAACTTTAATATATCATAAAACACAGTAACTAATTCCGACTACGTCCATACCGAGCATTTTGAAGGGTTTTTGCGGAGAGTACTGAAAAGCAGAATCACAATAGGGGATTCAATGACCTATAAACAATAAAACACGAGGCCTTGATTACTGGGAACAAAAAATATTGAGCAATCAATCCAAAAGCTATAAGACAATAAAATGTTGAGGATACCAAGAGTGAAAGAAGAGTTTTGGCAGGATCTGAGATGAGATTGACGGAGTAGAAATTATGTGCGAACCAGAAACCAGCAATCAACCCTAGCCCACATGTGGAAAGAAGAGAAAAGGATCTTAATGAAGATAACGCTGGTGAACTGTCTACTGCAACTGTAGATTCGCTCGATTTCCTCTTCTTCATGATTTCTCTTAGATTTCGACACTCTGTAATCCGAGAATGTGAGATCTGGCCGTCGTGGAGATGTAGGTCTTCCATGGAGCGAGTCGAGTTATGGACAATATACCGTATATATAGTAAAACATTTGGAAAATATCGGAAACAATGAAAGCCATGAATAGAGAAGGATGTGGAAATTATAATATATGATCATTTTGATTAAGATCTAAGTGTTCTTTAAATCATCCTTTCGAAAATAAAAAGTGTTTTTAAATCATTAGTTCTATATGTTGTAAGTAAACGGATAAATACACGGAAAACGGACACGGCGAAAAACGGAAAAACGACAATCCTTAAAAGCGTAGAAAACGGAGACACGGCGAAAAAAATATAAATAATATGCCATTTTAAAGCTCTTGCGAAAAGAAATTTATATATAATAAGAAGAGATGCAACTAATGACACATGAATGTGTCATTAGTTGTAGAAGTAAGAATATTGATTGCTTTAAGTGATATTGAGGTAGTAGTCATAAATGTCTTATTCATCTTGAATTCAAAAAAAGAAACTAAAACGTAACGGTCATGAATGTCTTGTTCATCACTTTTGTATCCCTCTTTGATCTCAGATTTAGCCATCATTCACGATCATGGTTTGGATATGTCCGGCCCATTTCCAGTGTTAGAAACGTGTCTTGAATCTTGATCGTGCCCTCACTATTTTGACCGTGTTTGAGAAGTTTCCGGAAGCTTCCAAGTTTCCGACACGGGAGGACACGGGAAACGGCACTGTCTAGAAGATTCCGTGCATCATAGCATTAGTTCGAGTATAAGTTGTCTATATAAGAACAATCACATCAATTTGATTTATAATTGTATTAAAGAGGTCGATATTGGAAATTTCCGACACTTCGTGGTAAAAATATTTTAAATCATAAGCTATAAAACCCCGTTTGGTAAGTATATATTCATAAAAATGTGATAATAGTGGAATAGAAGGATGAAGATAAGTCATAATAAAATGTGAAAATTATATTGTTTTAAAAAATAAAATATAATCGATAAGAATTACAAATTTGAGACATTACCAGTAACTTTATCACAAGTTTACTTATAAGTAAGATGATCATAATAAAGTGGATAAAAGTTAAACGTAGAGTTGATATATGACAAAATAAATTGAGAAAAGAACAACAATTTTTATTTTAGGTCAATTTAATTTTTTTTTAAATATATAATTATTTACATCGAGTTGGAGGAGAAACGGACAACAAGTTGTGCCGCCAACACTTTCTGAACGACAATATCATTTACAATTTCTTAAACGCTAATCCGGCAAAAGAAAGAAAAGTCGATAAAATTTACAATTCCGAGACACCATCAACAATTTTTTCACAAATTTGTATACTATGACGATGAGTCGATGATTGCTATAAAGTAGATAAAGTCGAATATAGAGTCGAAAACTAAATAGATAAATAAGTCAAAACAAAATTAATTAATAGTTAAAATCTCCTTAAACGTATATTAGCGAAAAGAAATTCAAAGATAAAATGAAATAAATTGAGACGCAAACAACATTGACAGCTATAATATTTTGAATAACAAGTTGGCGAAAAGAAAATGTAGTCCATCAAAATTACAAATATAAGGCATCACCAACAATCAGATCACAAATTTATATAAAGGTACGACTGACGAAAACCACATTAGTGTTGAACAAAAAGATAAAACTAAACCAAAACTAAAATTATAAAACTCAAAAAGAAAATATAATTAATATTACAATTTACAAATCAAAGGTATGGATCTTACAAACTACTCAAAAACCACTTTTATCTATTTGTGGGTTTGCGTCTTGTGAGTATGTGACTAATGAGGTGAAAGCAATTCTTATTTTTTGGGGAGGGCGCATCTCATCTCGTTATTATATATGAAAAGAAAGGCTAAGTAGTAATCACCGGAGATAACCTGACCCCTTATGTCACGATACAAAATATCAAACATATACTCAGAAGGGTCAAACAATACAACTAGTTCAATAGGAAAATTAAACGCAAGAGTTGCTAGAAAGTCCGCAACTTAGTTCGCCTTGCGGTAGACATGACGGATCTGTATAGTCCATTTCCTTCTGATATAGTCATGGCACCTAGACACTAGACTTACGAGTGGATTTCCGAGGGATATGTTTATATATCAAGGAGCATAGTAGCCAGTTTAGAATCCGTTTCTAAAATAACTGGCTTATAAATACACTTCCATGCTATCATAAGTCCATGTAGGATACCCGATAACTCAGCCATGGATACCAAACATATTCCTAAGTTAGCAACAAACCCTCGTTTCCACTCACCCGTATTATTCCTAACTACATCAGCAACCTAGACGTGTCCATCTTTTTTGACTTATCCCTTCGTGTTAATCTTCATCGTTCCCTCTTCCGGTGGTGTCCACTTGACCAGTAGAGTAGTCTTAACAGTCTTCTTCTCACCATTCTTCAATATAGTCTACACCTTGCTATATTCCTTTTGTGTTGCTAATAACAAATGTGTGGAGGCTCTAGACATGTACTCAGACCCTTGCTGCACATATATTAAAAGGCTAGGTATTGTCTTAATGATGATTTCTTGTCATCATCTCTTGATTGATCTCCCAGTTATGTATGTGGAGGAGTATGGGGGGGGGGGGGTCCAAGGCGATTTTAATCGAAGGCCTATGTTGGTGCATTGGTAATGGGCGGAGTGTGTCGGTCTGACATGATGCGTGGAAACAAGATGGTTTCCAGGGTTATCGTAGGCCGAATATTCCGCTTGTTTGTTGATCCTGATTTGACATTGCAGGTGGAAGAATTGTTCCGGGTGCAAGTTGGATCCTTTGTGTTGATGCTCATGAATTGGCTCTCATTCGGGTTATCCTATTGTTGTCTAGGGATGTCTCGGATGTTAGGTTTTGATGGCCGAGTAATGACGGCAATTTCTCGGTCCAATCATCCTATTTGCTTGGTAGTGGTCATGGCGAATTGGGTGGCACATGTTGGTTGAGGTGATGACTCCACTGAATATTTGGAAGTTAAAACTTCTTCCCAAACTTCAACTCTTTGCTTGGAGGTTTTTAACATCTTCCCTCACCGTGAAGTCTACTTTGGTTTCCACTGAGGTGGTCCATGATGCCACTTGTGACAAGTACAAAGAGTACGAGTAGACGATTGTGCATGTTCTCTACAGGTGTAGCGCAAGACGTGAAGTTTGGTTTGACTCCGACATTTTCGATGATGTACAACCTTTCGCTCATCTACAGTCGTCGGCTATCTTGTCCGGTATGAACCAGATTCATGACTGTCTATGGTTCATATTTTGGTCATGTATGCATGGATTGCATGGTGTATTCGGAACAAGCAATTATTTGATGATTACCCGATTAACGTTAGGATCTTGAGAGACTATTTGAAGCGTTTTGTCTTTGACTATGGTGCCCGACTCTCGAGATGTCGAAGTGGTCCTTCGTCAACTACTAGTCAGTCATGGCAACCTCCACCGGTGGGAACTGTTAAAGTGAATTGTGATGCAGGTTTTTATTGCAGTCAATTGTTTCTGCTAGCACGGTCTTTCGGGATTCAAAGAGTATTGTATGTGGTATGTGTTTTTTATTGCAGTCAATTGATTCTGCTGGCATGGTCTTTCGGGATTCAAAGAGTATTGTATTTGGTATGTGTTTTTTATTGCAGTCAATTGTTTCTGCTGTCATGATCTTTCGGGATTCAAAGAGTATTGTATGTGACATGTGTATTTAGCTACGGACTGCCTCTTGGAATGCATTGCTTGCTAAAGTGATGACGCTACGTCTTAGGGCGCAAACGGGCTTTGAATAGAGTCATTTTGAGGCTATGTTTGGAGACAAATTATCTTCATCTTGTTCCGTCTTTTTATTTAGGAGTGATGTCAAATTCTCCATAGGGTTAATTTTGACAGATGTTATGGATTTGGGCAAAAACTTCTCTTCATTTACATCCTCGTACCGCCCTTACCTTGCGAATACAGTTGCTCATGTCGTTGCTCGCTCTGAGCTTGTTGTTGGAGAATCTATGGAGTACTTGACTCATTTCCCTTGTACTTATGCTTGAGTATTGGACATTATTTGAATATAGACTTTGATTTCCTTTAAAAAGAAAACAAAAGAAACAATTGTATATTTGCATGTCTCTCTCCTTCGAGCAGCTCTAAAATGGACAAACCGTAAGAGATCATTAGTCTGTCGCGGTCCAATTTTCAGGCCGGTACTGGACCGGATGTAAACCCGGTTCACATGGTGTTTTCCCATTCATCAGTCTCTTCCCTCCTCAAAGCCCACAACTCAAAAGCCAATAACCCACACTACGAATGGGAGAAGAAAGCAATTCTCAATCGGCAAACACTCCTCCACCGTAGCTACCTTGTCCACCTGCAATTCGGATCTCTCTCGCTCCAACCCTAGCGCCACCGTGTAGTTTCTCTGTCCGTAGTTCCATGGCTTCGCCAGCAATGTCTTCTACGGTATTATCTTTCATTTCATAACAACAGTTCATTATATCTGGCCTTATTTCCTGTTTCTAATTTTCTCATTTTTCCGGGAAATATAGGAAGAAGACGATGAATCTCAGTTTATACGCCTTCAAGAAGCAGTGCAATCTCATCCAGACGACCCTTCGCACCAATTCAGCCTCGTAATTTATCTTTCTCTCTTACATTTAAGCTACTTTGTGTACTTCAGTAGATTTTAGGGGGGTTTCTTGTTGAATTTCATTGTAGGGATTGTTCTTATGGAGTAGAGAAGGTATTGATTGTAGGGAGAAAGCAGCCGAGCATTTCATGTTGGCTGCTAAGTTGAACTCTCAAAACGGGGAAGCGTTTAGGTATCTTGGTGACTATTATAGTCGATTTGATTTGCCAAGAGCTCTCAAGTGCTACCAGAGAGCTGTCTCTCTCAATCCTGACGATTCTCACTCCGGGGTCAGTGTTGTCTTTATAATTTCTAATTCTGTCTATATGTTGGCTTGCGTCCAATTTTCATAATTGTTGCTAGCGGCATTCTGGTTTTGCTGTTTTAAATGCTCTAACATTGTTCCTATCATGTTTGGTTTTCTTTCAAATGAACAAATTCAAATAATAGGAAACATTGTGTGATTTACTGGACAAACAAGGGAAGGAGAGTTTGGAGATGGCTGTATGCCGCGAGGCTTCGGCCAAGTCTTCTCGTGCCTTTTGGGCATTAAGCAGATTGGGTTGTCTCCTGGTATAGTTTTGAATTTTGAGCTTACTGTAGCTTTTTGGTAACATCTAATGGAGCCTTCGTTTGTTTGTTGCATGGTGTTTTTAAATCTGTTTTACATGGTTAGGTACATCAAAAGAAGTGGTCTGCGGCTGTTCCAAACCTTCAACATGCCATCCGCGGCTATCCTAAGTGTGCTGATCTTTGGGAGGTGTGTAATGTCACGAGCAACTATGTATGTATTTGTTATTTATGTAAAATCTTGTTTGATTTCAGTTACTTAATCTTTGATATGTAGGCTCTGGGTTTAGCCTATCAGCGACTTGGGATGTACACTGCTGCAATCAAGGTATTTCACCCTTTTGTTACTTTTTGCTCTATACGTTCTTCTGCACCATCCTTCTGGGTTATCTTCTTCACTATCACTGACCAATCAAGGTCCCGAAAGGTTAAGTAACAAAATACCACATTTAGAAGCCTGATTACTTGGTAAATTTAGAGAGAAAAAATAGGATTGGTCTTTGTCATTGTTGGTGTTGATCTCTTGACTTCTTGAGTAGACAGTCGTTTGTCTGCATTGTGAAGTATATCTTCTTTATCCTATACTCAAGTTGAAACTAATCACTTCTCTGTTCTCTTACTAGTCATATGGGAGAGCCATGGAGTTGGAGGATTCAAAGGTCTTTGCCATGATTGAGAGTGGAAACATTTTCCTAGGGCTTGGTTCCTTTAGAAAGGTCTGTATTGTACTATTATACAACATCGATATCTGCAAACTTGAAATTTGGTGATATTTATTGGATTTTGTGATTGCTTTGATTTTTCTATTAAGCTAACATGATTGATAGTGAGTATTTCTTCGACTTATCTTTTGGAGAACATAAACTTTGCCAAGGTGCTTAAATGCACATTACTTGTTTCAAGCATTCTAATTTGTAGGAAATTAAAATTCACAGGCTTCCTTTTAATTAGAAAAATTACTCAAATTTGAGAGGATACATGACTCCGTGTGTCAAATAGAACTAATGAATCATTTTATGAACAAGTTGTGTACACCTTGTATTTGTTCTTGTTAAAAAATGAATAAATTAAGAGATATACTGAAATGAGGAGATGACTTTGAATGATACAATTAATTCACTTAATTGTTTCCGTATATTGATTTCCTCGGCAATAAGTTCCACTAAGCTGAAATATTATTGGCTGTAAGGAGTGGTTATATATTTTCTAGTTTCTACTGTAACATACAAGTATACAATCAGCTATGTTGTAGATGAGTGGTAGGAAGTAAAAGTGTGGTGTTTGAAAAACATCCCCTTCAATTGGGATTTTGCTTGACTCACAACATGTATGCCAATTGCCAAAACGGCTCTGGTGAGATGTAACACCTAACACTATTAATTGCAGGGAATAGAAGAATTTCGTCAGGCTTTACAAATGTACCCCCAGAATATTTCTGCACAGTATGGACTTGCTTCAGGACTGCTTGCTTTATCTAAAGAATGCATAGATACAGGTGCATTTACATGGGCAGCATCATTATTGGAGGTTGTGGAGATTCCCACACGATTGTACAATTTACCATTTTTCCCTATCCTGTCAAATAAATGGTGTAATGTCTTCACATCATAGGAGGCAGCTGAAATTACAAACTCTAGCACTAGATTAGCTGGAAATATGGCTTCCATCTGGAAGTTACATGGTGATATTCAGGTGCGTTTTTTTGCCTTTTTCTTCTTGACTTGCCTTCCAATCATATATGTATATATCAACGATTAAATTCTACAGTTTCTAAAGGTGAAATGATCAAGATTCTTGTTTTGTATATGAGAGTTCCTTTTTTTTTCCTTTCGCTCATTGTTGTAGGAACTTGTGCATTTTCAAAATTGACCAATAGTTGGCTAATTAATGTTGCCTTTATAGCTAAGCTATGCCAAATGCTTGCCATGGATTGTGGAAGGAGTGATTCCAGATAATGAAGAAGCTTTCACCGCCTCGATAGTCTCCTGGAGAAACAAGTGCTTTTCAGCGGGTCTGCTTTCCAAGCGTTCATATCAAAGAGCTTTACAGTTGGCACCATGGCAGGCAAATATTTATATTGATGTTGCTATATCTGCGGATCTCTGCTGCAGCTTAGATGAAAGCTGTAAAATGGATTTGGCATCCAGGTATGACAGACTTTGTTATATTTTTTTAATGTACTTTTGAAGATGTCAGAGCATCTTATTTAACAGCTTTCTTACCAGGCAGTTACCTGAGAAGATGGCACTTGGAAGTTTGTTACTTGAGTGCGGCAACCATGAATTCTGGGTTGCACTTGGATGTTTGTCTAGTCATAAAGCACTAAAGCAGCATGCCTTTATCAGGGGATTGCATTTGGATGTATCTCTAGCTATTGCATGGGCATATCTTGGGAAGGTAATCTGGGAATACCTTGTAATCTCAATACAAAATTTATTTGCTCACCTCTTTCCTTGTATTTTGGTGCAATTATATTTACAAAGCCTACATAATGTCTCAAGTTATATGCATATACACACACACACATAGAGAGGTTGGTTCGGTGAGGAGGCTTCTTGTAGAGAGGAGGTGAGGAGTTGGTTCATTTTTTTGGTACTACTAGTTCAGTTTCAATAGACTAATAGTTCATTGTTTTATTTCAAAAAAAAGAACGCATATCCTGACAAAATTAGCGCATATTTTTGTTCATAATTAGAAAAAATGAGCACTATTATTCAAAAAATAAAAACGAACGGCTAACATAAAAAATGACCAAAATTTTTCTCTCCACAAGGAGCCTCTTCACCGAAACCAAAATCTTTCTCTTTAGGCAAACTCAATCATACATATATATATGTCTTTTAGGCAAACTCAATCATACATATTTATATATATATATATGTCTTTTAGGCAAACTCAATCATAAGAATATACTCATATATGTTCAAAAAAATTTCCATCCTGCAGTTGTACGGGGAAGAGGGTGACAAGCAATTGGCTAGACAAGCATTTGACAGGGCTCGAAGCATAGATCCTTCTCTCGCTTTACCATGGGCAGGCATGTCCGCTGATATTCATAATAGGTGTAGCCACTTCACCATGTACTTCTTCCATCTGCATGTATTTGGTCTCTTTTTTCTCATATGCCGTACTGGTGGTATAGGGATCGGTTATCAGATGAAGCTTATGAGAGTTGCTTGCGAGCTGTTCAGATAATGCCTGTAAGTTGGTTTATTTTTATTTATCCAATCATTTGGAGAATTATAATGCCCACTTGCATGGTTGTAAATTATAAGAGAATTGACGGAGAAGTCAATTATTAGTTGGGCATCGTTTTTCATGATATGGGCACCCTTTAAAGGAGCCTGGTCCACTTTCGGCTTTCTCTAGTACTACACGAATTGCTCTTGAACCTGTTTCCTTTTGGGTTAATGCCTTACGTGTTGGCAGGTAGCTGAATTTCAAATGGGTCTCACACAGCTTGCTCTTTCATTTGGTCACATTTCATCACCACTGGTACTTACATTGATATGCTGCAGTTTGTTGAGAAACAAGTTGTTTCCAATTTCCTTATTCTAGGAACATTTTCCCATAAGATGGATATTAACTGGGTAAAGTTTTATCGGCATAGGTATTTGGAGCCATCCGTCAAGCTGTGCAGCGTGCTCCTTATTATCCGGAATCCCATAATCTTCATGGGTTGGTCTCAGAGGCAAGATTAGATTATGAATCTGCTGTTGCCTCTTATAAACTAGCACGCCTTGCAATGAAAACATATTCTTCAACCCTAACAAGTTCTCACCTTACTGATATAACAGTCAATCTTGCAAGAGTGCTTACTAAGGTATTTTGCGGTTGTTCTCATTGAGTCTTTCCTATCAATTGTGGATGAGCCCTTTTTTATAAATGACTCTCTACTTAACTTTCTCACTCATGATGTTAGTAGTGTGAGGCTTTTTCGCTTTATTGGTTGCATTTTCACTACATGGATCGTCTACTTTGCAGGCAGGGAATGCCCTTGACGCTTTGCAAGAACTAGATGCTTGTAAGAAAAGAGGTATGCAGTGTAGTATGAAAGCCTGTCATTGAATTTTATTTTTCTTTGGATGTTTGATTGCGTTCTTTGTTTGGCAGAACATCACAAATCCACTAAATAAATTAACTAAATCTTAAGGTCCTGGGCAGGAAATAAAAAAGAACTCTTTCCTCCTCTCCCGTTAAGCATTGCAGAGATCAGGCTATATCACACAATGAGGAATTATCATATGAATTTGTATTTATTAGTTATCTTGACGATGTTCTGCAGCTGTGCTATGCGTCTCTTATCTATTTTACAGGCTCTCTGGATCTGAAAGGCTTGCAGATATATGTGATATCACTGTGGGAACTAGGAAAGGGAGATCTGGCTTTGGGTGCTGCTAGAGAATTACTTGGACATACTGCTTCCCTGGAGCCATCTTATGCAGCTGCCTCAATAACCTTAATTTGTAGACTTCTTTACAGCATATATGGAATAGAATCAACAAATAGCATTTTGAAAATGCCCAAAGAACTTTTTCAAAGCTCAAAAGTCAGTTTTGTGGTTTCTGCAATCCATGCTTTAGATCGAAGTAATCGCCTTGAGCCAGTTGTTTCACATAGTCGCAACGCTCTTTCATCACATGAAGAGATAACTGAAATGCATCTTCTTATTGCTTTGAGCAAAATGGTACGCTTTATGTTTAATATATTTCTATTAGTCATCTAGTCTCTCATCCTAGATTTGAAAGCCAAGTCCAATTTTTTTTGCGTGCGACTTGTGTAGATCAAACAAGGATCTGAATCCCGGCTTGAGTGGCAACATGGTCTTCGACACCTTAGAAAATTTCTTCACATATATCCTAATAATGCCATGCTAAGGTATGCTGCCTAGTCTCTTTGCTGCACCAAGTTGACATTGATTTGTTGTTTGCTGGATTAAACGTCTCCCCTTGATCCAATGTGAACCTTAGTTATGATTCCATACATTTGCAATTTTGTTGCATTATATCTCAGACATGCGCGCTTTGCAGGAACTCGCTTGGATACATCTTATTATCCAGCAGTTGTTGGGAAACTTATCATGTTGCAAATAGGTGTTACACTTTGACGCTTCCTGACCATCCAGATAAAGTAGGACTTAAATCACCACATGAGATCTTAGGTGCCGAGGCTGTTGCTTGTCATGCTAGTGAATACAGCAATTTTATTTATTCTTCATCCTGTAGATATTCAAGCATACATATACCATCAACAGTTCAGCAAATGCAGAGGTGCCTTTATTTGATTTTGGTCAATTTTAATGGTTATTAGAACGGGTTACTGAATTTGAAATACATTAAAGACAAGTACCTGAAATTATTGTTGGTTTCTCTGTGCAGATGGTTACATTTAGAGCCATGGAATGATAATGCAAGGTATCTGCTCATACTTGCTCTTCTACGGAAAGCAGGTGAAGCAAGTTATAGACAATATTTCCTTGATGCTCTCAAGCGGATGATTGATACTGCCTTAATTTCTGAATTTTATCTGTTGAAGAGTATATCCTCTCAATATCAAAAGTTCCAGCTTCTACTCTGTGCCTCTGAAATTTCATTGCGAGGTGGAGATCTGAGAAGCTGTATATCACATGCAAAGAATGCATCTGAACTTTCGCTTCCCGGAAGTTATATATTCTTTGCTCATTTGCAGTTGTGTCGTGCACATGCTGCTGAAGATAATTATGCGAATCTCGAGAAAGATTACTACATGTGCTTGAAGCTTCAAACACATTATCCTATTGGTTGGATATGCCTTAAATTTATCATATCTCTGACTTCAGTGGAGAATGATCCAAATGCATTAGATGGTTGGTTAGCGGAATGTTTAAAGGATGATGCTGAGTCGTCGAAGATGTGGATGGCTGTATATAAGTTGGTCTGTGGCTTGACGTCTTTCTGGGCTGGAGATTTTCTGCATGCAGAAGAGTCTATTTCTGAAGCATGTTCTCTATCAGATACCGAGAGCGGCCTTTTTCTTTGTCATGGTAATTATTAGTAACTCTGTACTATTAGAAGAAACTTTCCTTACCTCGAAGTAGTATTGCGGATGTTCTCTATCGGAAACCGAAAGTGGTTTCTAGTCTTGCCCATAATGTCCAGTCTTATATCTTGGTTGTCTTTTTTCTTTTCTTTCTATTTTAGCAATTCTATGCACAGGTTTCTTTTTTAGAATACATTTTTGTTACGCTCTGGTATGCCATTATGCAGCTACTGAATCACTTGGTCCTTTTAGGTGCCATCTGCATGGAATTAGCAAGGAAGCAATGTGGTACGCATTATATATCCAGTGCTGTGAAGAGCCTCCGAAGGGCTGTGGAATGTTCTTCAAGTGTTTTGCCATATGTTCCCCTTATGCTAGCCCAGGCTGAAGGAAGCCTTGGATCGAAAGAAAAATGGGAGAGAAACCTTCGTTTTGAGTGGTTTTCTTGGCCTTCAGGTACACAGTTCACACCTTTTTCTTCAGGTCCCAGCATATGTTGGGGGTATCTGCCTATAAATTTACTGCAACAACAACTACAATTACTGTTCTCTAACTATATTCTAAAGGCGGTAAGAAAATATGGCCCTCTCTAAATTCCTCTTGAAAATCCCTGGTATATATATTACGAGTTTATGACAACGGTTAGTAGTCATGAAAAGCCATCATTGGCATGTTTCACCTTCACCTTTTGAATGAAGCAAAACTAATAGAATTAATGAGATGACACTCTGAAGAAAGTATTGCACATTTACTCTTTTTCACCTTATCGCCATAACCATATATTGACAGTGTGATGTGATATGCAATACATCTGAATATTCTAAATCTTGTTTAATCTTGTATTAGATCTGATTAGCATTTCAAAATCTGTATGAATCTTAAATAAAATTATTATGTAAATTTCATATCCTGGCTGTTATATATATGATGGAACAAATACCGCGTCTTTCCCTGCAGACACCAGGCCTGCTGAGATCTATTTCCAAATGCATCTGCTTGCAAAAGATTTGAAATACGGGACGTCTGACACCTCAAGACACCCAGAGTGTCAGCGAAGCCCAGAGAAATGGATTCTCCAAGCTATCCATTTGAATCCTTCATCTACGAGATACTGGAACGCGCTCTATAAGCTAACAACGTAAGTTTGCTCAACTCTTAGGTTCACACCCAAATCACGGGCAAGCAAAATGCGTAAATTGCTGCTTGTCTAATGGTTTCTAGTTTCCAGACAAGCTGATCTTCATGTTCTCTGTCTCGTCTTTTATCCGTCTCATTGTATCAACAACTCTCGAAAGGTCGCAAATTTTCAGATAGCATACGATGTAACACAAAATCTTTTCCCGCATCTTGTCTTGATTATGAGCTGCTTTAGCTGCAGTTACTTAGAATGTACATTGTTGGTGGCTGTATACCAACTTGCATGTGTCATTGGGTAGGAAATTTTAGCTACTGAACCATATTGTAGTCGGACTATCATTTAGAGCTTAAACGACTTGTAAATTTGTCGTCCAACTTTAGACATGTTTAGTCAATCGAATCTCCTTTCTTTTTACTCCGACGTGTTTTGAAGCTAGACTAGATTTGTCACATGAAACCAAATAGAACAAGAGACAGCTATTTTGACAACACAATTTACCTTATTGACTTATTGTTATGTGTGGAGCATATATTTGTAAACCTTTACACAATGATTTGAGTCTTAAACTATTAGAATTAAAATTAAACTTATATGGTAGCATTGATACTTAAAACTAATTATATCTCTCAAACACACCTTGATTCTGAAGTTCAAAACTGATTTTTATTGAAATTAACATCCCCCCCTCTAATTATATACTGTTTGAACCATCAGTTTTTTTAATGAAAAATAATTTATAAATGCATTATTAAACCCACTCTAAATCTAACTGCATAGAATGAGTTAAATTTGAAAAAAATGTAAATAAATTGAAACTGCTAAATAAGGAGTTTGAATTATAAATAAAATAAATTGTTTGAACCATCATCTCCTCAGATTGAAACTGCTAAAACTGATTTTATTTATAATTCAAAACTGATTGTTACTAAATTTGTGACATGTGTTATTTAAGGCACACCAATAGCTTGTATGATAAATTTTTTTTCTTCTAAATATAAGAATATACGTGATAGACTAAACCCAAATTTCAATATATATATTAACATAGGGCACAAGTAACGTAAAGTGGGCATATAATAATACTATTGAGTACGATTTAAACTGAAACTCATTGATTTCATTGTGTATGGGAAGCTAGGCTAGTTGTAGTTGAAATGGATGGGTATATTGGTAAATGCCAAAGTGTAATTAAAATGAATTAATAATACAGTAATTATTAAAGTATAATAATTAAGTATGTTCGGTTCATCTATTGGTTACTTGTAATGTGGAGTGGTTTAGGTAGTCACGTGTCAAAGGCATAACATTCTTCCTAATAAAGGGGATTGTTAATAAATAATAAATCCGTTTCTCAATGGATGTCGTTAGGGTAAAAATTATACATATTAAGAAATTTAAATGTATATATTATAATATTTAATGATCTATAATAATTATTAAAAATTATATAAAAACGATGGTAAAATTTAGAGAGTTGTATTAGAAGTGATGAAATAATGCTTTCAAAATACATACATTAAATAAAAAGATAGTTTAAATTATATATATTAAAAGTTTGAGTATTAATAATTCTTATAACGCCAAATATTATGAACTAAAATTTTAAAGTTCAAATGGCAAGTATTGAGAAATAGAAGGATTATTATATTGTCTGGTAAGTTATAATTGATGCACGGGAATACGGGACCGTTGACATGGAACATGGGTTTCATTGTCACTTTCCAATTTGTAAAATTCTTATTTCACAATATTGCAGTAGCAATTACTTTTTATTTTTTTTACCTCCTTTTATCAACTTATAAATTTAAGATATATTAAAAAAAAAGTAATTGAAAATTTTACCATAAATTAATATTTTTAATATTTACAGATTTTTTTTTTCAAATTAAAATGGTTAGCCGTAGATTATTTATTTATTAAAATTCTTATTTGAGTTGTTCCATTAAAGAATGCTTGTGGTTGTTGAAACTTGAAATTGAATCACATGGGTTAGAATTTGTCATCATTCTATTTGGCAAGCACTTGTTTGACAATATTCCTATGGTAATTAGTGCAGTAATTTGATACTAATACTGTAAAGTGTCACACGAGTTGTAGATTCCCTTGATCTTATCCCTTGCTTGGAGGGAGTGGACCACGCCAGCTAACGTCTGGGAGCATCACCTCCACTTCCCGAGCTCCTCACCCCCTCCCTTCTCCACACATCTCTTCTTCCTTCTTCAGCTTCCCTCTCTTCTACATTCTCTCATTCTCTCCGCTCGATCGAAAAACAAGCACAGCACCTCTCTGTGGCAGCCCAGGCAACACCATGGACCTTGACCTCGTCTGTCCTTAACTCTTGAGACCTTGCCCAGATCTCCTCCTCTCAAACCCAGCAACAGAGCACGGCTATCCCTTTCAATCAAACACTCATATATCAACCTTCACTTTCCTTAACCAACATTCCCCATCGAGCTGAGTAGTAGCAGCAACTAGTTCCTTCATCTTTGAGCCCCTCCTTCGTCGAGTCCAAGCAGCTACAACCTCATCCCGCACAAGTCACACTAGTAAGCTTGTCTACTCATTCTTTGGATCTAACCAACTAGGTGATTTTCACCTTCTGTCCTCTTTGTTTTACTCCACTCGAGCACACCAGGCCTGAAGCAGAAGGAGGGACCAACATACCTTACTCAGTTTTGACTAATTGAGAGGAGACTAGACAGAGTTAGTGAACTCAACTGTCCACTGCAGATTCCAGAAATTTCGTGTGCAATTGACCCTCTTTCGACCCTGTTTTAGGTACATTATACTTACAATCAACAGCTTATTTTTGGATATGTTGTAATATATAACATGTTAAAGATCCAACGGCTGGATCGGAAGTTATGACCTTCTAAAGTTGGAAGAAAGTCGGTTTTCTAGAATGAACATGTTAGGATGTGAACATTTGGGATTTTGTGTAGACTTGCGGATTTGGATTTTAGGACTTTTGATGCTTCGTTTATGTTGTAGTCATGGCCTAGTATGCATAAGAATTATTTCGGAATTTTTGGAGAACGTTTGACGTAGTTAAATTGAGGTCAAAGTATCGAGTTATCTAGGTGGCGTTTAATACTTTCTTCGAGACTTTTCTTCTTAAATCGGAAGTTCGGGAACCTTTAGTACTCGTTTAGGGCCGTTTAATGGATAAAAGATGTAGTTAGACGTTTTTCGGAAGTTTAGAGACTCGTTTGACCGTTTTAGAATTTTAAGGAAATTCGGGGTCAAAACTGTAATTTCTTTAAAAGTAAGATTTTGGGACTTATGATGTAAGTTGAGTATACCTCAAACCCTTTTATGGATTTTTTAGTGTTGTGAGATGTTGTTGGACAATAGTGGGGTCCTAGAACTATTTTAGGAACTTTTCGGAATTATAGGAAAGTTAAGGGCGTTTTGACAATTTTGGTAAAAGTTAGGGTTTTGGCCGTTCTTTCTTCCCAAAACTTCCCGTTTGGTCTAGAAGCTTTAAAAAGCTTCTTAGATGTTAGTTCAGATGCTTAAACGTTTCCGTTTTTACTAGGTTGTTGATATCACGGACGGACGAATCGAGATTTTAGCGAGTTTGGATATCGGACCAGTTCAGGTAAGTCGTATGACTTACTTAGCCAACTTTTCTCTGTGTTAGCATGTGTTGCTAAAGTGGTGATTGTTGAGTGTTTAATAATTATAACTTGACTAGGACGACGTTATCTTTTATTAGACCCAAATATATGAATAACGGGTTGTAGCATCACTGCCCATTATCTTCCTAGAGATTGAGAGGTACTAAGTGGCCAGACCATACCGGTAAACGGTGAGATGCATAGGATCCACTCCGGTTGATATACGGAGACCGAGACGAGTTTCGGGAGATTCTCGTGCTACAAAATAAGTTGAACTAATAGAAGTGAATCACCTTAATCAAAGATAATAAAACGGTTTGAGTGCAACATGTTGATGTGTTTACTTTCCGCTTTATATGTGATTGTGCTTTAGTATACGTTCTAATACTTTGAATAGTTAGCTAACGGTTTTATATCGTCTTATGTTAGACGCACAACAGGTTAGGACAACTGTTGAGTGATCCGGAGTCGGTGGTCAGTCAGGTTCCTGTACGAGGTAGTCGGGACGATGAGTCTTTTTTATTTTCATGAAACTAGACTCGTCTTTTCTTTTGGATTCTAGTTCATGTAGTGATGGCTAACTTTCTTTCCGCACTTTACGATATCTACATGTTTTCAAACTTATTTCAGTTTTACTATGTTGTGCCTTGTGGAAGATCTAGCGACATTGTCGTCAATCTAGAGTCGGGATCCACTGTGAGGTCCTAACCCGACGCCCCGAGTTTTCTGAATTTGGGGTGTTACATTAGGAAATTACTACTATGTTCATCTTGCTTCTTTTTAGTGTTTTACTTATCTATTTTTGTTTTCATTCTCGCTTTTGATATTGCTTCAAATAATACTGATGACCCTGCTCAGTTTTTTGTTTTTGGGTTACTGTGGATATATGTGCGTATTCCATTTCAACATTTCATTGTCCTAGATTTGTTGGATTTGTAGTGGAGCTTCTGGGTACCTCAAAAAAAATACATTTTCTATCATCTTTGACACTTCCTTTGTATTTAATGCTTGCAGAAGGGTAGATAAATTTGTGAATTACCATTTGGGATCTTTGTTGAATCATTTCTCTAATCTGTAGTTATTGCAGAGTAAAGAAGGTTGAGTTACTGAGATTATGGCTGGAGGAGGAGGTCCAGGCAAGGCAGATGAGCCATCACCACACCCACCTAAAGATCAGCTGCCAAACGTTGCCTTTTGTATCACAAGTCCACCTAAATGGCGTGAGTATCTCTAGAGTCTAGATTCAGTTTATACTTGTCGTTTCAGATACTAAAGCTCCATGATGTGAATTAGTAAAGGAATATTGGGATCCTTTGATGCCCTTTTTGCCTTTTTCATTTCGATGCTGATTTTTTTTATAATAGATTCTCGTCAAGGATCCTAATATAAGTTTCTAGATTGTTAGCCACTCATATTTGTGTGGAGTTAATCTCATGGTGATTGTTAAAATTTTTGTATTGAGGATGATGAAATTAACTGTCCTTACTTGATTTATTGACACTATACTATATTATTTATTTTGGTGCGTTGCTACTTGAATTGATGTCTCTAGCTTGAAGAATTTCTTAACTTTCCATCTAACATAAGTTGTGAATGACTCAACATATTAGCCGAGGCCATCCTATTGGGTTTCCAGCACTATCTACTAATGCTTGGCACAACTGTACTTATTCCTACTGCTCTTGTTCCTCAAATGGGAGGAGGAAAGGTAAGTTAGCGGTAATGCATAACATAAAGGTGGAATCTTGGTTAATTGACCACTTGTCTCACTTTGTTGCATTGTTATGCGTTAACAGGAAGAAAAAGCTGAAGTGATTCAGACATTGCTGTTCGTTGCTGGCTTGAACACATTGCTGCAAACATTTTTTGGAACTCGGTTGCCTGCGGTGATGGGAGGGTCTTATACATTTGTTGCACCCACCATTTCAATCATTTTAGCTGGTCGATATACCAATATTTCAAACCCTCGTGATGTTCGTAACTTGACTCAACTCAATTGCACTCGTGAATCTTCAGATCAATTTTCAATGTGAAAATTACCTTTGGCATGCTTGAGTATTGTGTTGAATGAGTTGGAAAAATCCACATAATTTTTAATCTAATATTATTTCATTGATTTTGGGAATGATTATATCACTGAGATCTTATCACATACCCAGAGATTCACAAGCACAATGCGGGGTATCCAGGGAGCCTTTATTGTGGCTTCTACTCTACAAATCGTCCTAGGCTTCAGTGGACTTTGGCGTGTTGTGGCAAGGTCAGTTTCCTTAACACTTTTGTAATGATAACAATGTTGACACACGTAGGCCTGTGTTATATAGTAAATGATTAGATGATCAAACATTATTGTACAAGGCTAAGGACGTGTTTCATGTGTTACATCATTTGACTGGAATTTAGGTTCAGGGTGAATATAATCTTCCACTTATCTTGAAACTGAAACTGATGAATCACATTCAAGTTTTTTTTGGCTTTTTGGCAGGTTTTTGAGCCCTCTGTCTGTTGTTCCATTGGTTGCTCTAGTTGGATTTGGACTTTATGAACTTGGTTTTCCAGGGGTAAGCAATTCAACTTAAATTAGTTTCAGCTTCAGTTTTTAACTTTTGTATCATCCATCACATTGCTTAGTGCCAATGCTATTCTTCATCGTTTTGATTGTTAGGTGGCTAAATGCGTGGAGATTGGCTTGCCACAATTGATTATTTTGATAGCGATCTCACAGGTATATTAACACTTGCAAATGGAAAGGATTGTAGTGCTTGAGTAGGAGTCATGTTGTTCCTTTTGATAAACAAATGTTCTTGAAACATTCTTATTGTTCTTGGTGGCATTTGTAGTACTTTAGTAAGGCGGTAAGAGGGGGAAAGCATATCTTTGAACGTTTTGCTATTTTATTTTCGGTGACGATTGTTTGGATATATGCTCACCTACTGACCGTTGGTGGAGCATATAATCATGCTGCACCGAGGACACAAGACACTTGTCGCACAGATCGTGCTGGACTTATAGACGGGGCTCCATGGTAAGCTTTTGCTAAACACCATATTGTTTGCTGTTCAAAACTTAGTTCTAATCTGGTTATTACCTTTGTAAATGTGTCAAGTATGATTGTAATACTATCAAACTACATTACTAATTATTTTAAGATTCTTTTCTTGTACGGCCAACGACTTGAGTAACTAGGTTTTTTGAACCACCCAATGCTTGTCGGTCCTTTGCCCCCTTGAGTGTGATGTAAATAAATAGCTTTTATTGGTGTACATCGCTAGTCTATTAAAATTGCATTCAAAACCACCAAGTCCTAAGCTGCATTTTTGGATTGTTGCATTGGGTTATGTCATAACTATTCTCTTTGATACAAATATAATGTATATTGACCCTTAACACACACTTATCATCTCCATTACCAATTCTTATGAGGCATCTCATTTTGGCTAGTCTTTTCTTATTCCTATATCAATGCTTCCTAATTGCCACGCATAATCAATATAGTTTTGTGGTAAAAAATCTGGATCAGCTGAATTTTATGTGATTGTTTGACAACTCTATTCCAAAGGATAGAATTAAAAAACAAACAAACAAACAAGTTGAGAAAATAAGAAGCCATTGCATACCATGATGTTTATTTGAAATAATTAGTTTTCATCTTTTGTCACGAATAAGCAAATTGACATAAACCAACCTATATCAGCAATATTGAGATCGTGTTGAGCAAGTTAGGGTGAAAGCAGATGACTTTAATCTTTCATGTTATATCAACAATATTGAAAGTGACCGACAAACTACGAAAATACACAAGTTGTTGATTCTAATGTTTCACCTCATCTTGAGTGCAGGATCAGAGTTCCTTACCCATTTCAGTGGGGAGCACCGACATTTGATGCCGGTGAAGCATTTGCTATGATGTTTGCTACTTTTGTTGCTCTTGTGGAGGTTAGGTTTCTTCATTGAGATTGTACTATAGAGCATTCTGAACTACCAAAGTATGACTTGTCATCCTTTCCTTTCTAAAGCTAATCGATATATGGTTAATTCGTTGAAAATTTGATGACTGCAAAGGCTTTTCATATTAATTTTGGAAGCAATTTGAGACAACATTTAATGGTATATTAGCTCATATTGACCTATCTCTATTTTGATGAACAGTCTAGCGGTGCATTCATTGCAGTCGCAAGGTCAGCAAGTGCCACTCCAATGCCACCATCTGTCTTAAGCCGCGGGGTTGGTTGGCAGGTTAGTCAAGTTGCTTTAACAAAGCCTTTCAATAGAAAAATGTTTTTGGAATTCGTATGATACTAAACTATTCTGCTAGGAAGTTTGATTTTCATAGTTTGGCCGTGAAAGTTTGGCCGTGAAAGGCATTTGTCTAAGTGTTTTATCAGATGATCTCATATGACAAAAATAGCTTCTGATGATAAAATTGAGAAATGAACAGACAATCCTCTAGAAGGAAGTCAAGGAACTTCACTGTCTCATTCCATATCAAACATCCTATATTAAGTAAAAGCAAAACCTTTTTTTTTATATGTTAAGATTTTGTATTCTCGGCTCTAAACTATCTTATTAAAGTGATTGTGTTATAATAACATCCAAGATAAAATCTGTTCTATTTCTTGCTTTGTTACCTTGCTGCATTCATCTTCACGAAACATAACAAAGAAAATTTTTATTTATTGCAAAAATTCTGCAAATTCTCTAGAACTTATGTTACAAATATGATCACTTATCTTAATATTGAGAAATGAGTTGGTTATATCGACAGGGAGTTGGCATTTTGCTATCTGGATTATTTGGTACTTCGACAGGAACCTCAGTATCCGTGTAAGGCCAAAGCTAAACAACATCTTTGATTCTTTGTACTTGACCTTTTTGTTGTTTTCTTTATATTGTAGATATGATCATGTAAAGATGATACTTAACCTGCTTCTTTTTTTTTCTCTAAATATTTACAGCGAGAATGCTGGCCTATTAACTTTGACACGTGTTGGAACCAGAAGGGTTGTGCAAATATCAGCTGGGTTTATGATCTTCTTCTCAATCTTAGGTATTGTTTGTCCAACAAGTGGTATTCAGTAGTATTTTTGTGGTTTGTTATTGAAATTCTGAGTAATATTACTTACAGGTAAATTTGGAGCTGTATTAGCATCAATTCCTCCACCAATTTTTGCCGCCTTGTACTGCCTTTTCTTTGCGTATGTTGGTACGTATTATTCAGGACCATAAACTATAGCCTAGTAAGAGATCCTCTTCTCAACCATATGACTAACTTTCCAACGTCGTGACAGGCTCAGTTGGTTTAAGCTTTCTTCAGTTCTGCAATCTCAACAGTTTTAGAACAAAGTTTGTGTTAGGCTTCTCCTTCTTCCTGGGCTTATCTATAGCTCAATACTTCAACGAGCACACTGCTATAAACGGTTACGGCCCTGTGAATACTAGTGCAAGATGGGTAATGCAAGGAAATATATTCTTTCCTATTCATGCCACAGTTATGATCGAGGACCTTAGCTTTATGTCTTTTGTTGTGGCAGTTCAATGACATGATCAACGTGCCTTTCTCCTCAAAGGCGTTTGTGGCTGGCGTTGTGGCGTATTTCTTGGACAATACACTTCACAAGGATAGTGCAGCTAGAAAAGACAGGGGCAAACCCTGGTGGGACAAGTTCAGGTACTATGATGGAGACTCGAGAAGCCAAGAGTTCTACGCACTTCCCTTCAATCTCAATCGCTACTTCCCTTCTGTATGATTCTAACATTTATAAATGTTCTGTTTTTAGTATATGAATTGAAGAGTTCTTTCATAGAATACTTTGTTTAAATCTTTCCATTGTAAATTTTAATATGTTGTGAAGACTGAATAAATTGTTCAATATGTCATGACTTTTTAGGATAATCTCATTTGATATCAACCTGAAATCTATGGAATTCAAACTTGTAACTTAGCTAGTTGAGCTGTTCAATTAATACGGGGCCAAGGCTTCTTTGACTCTTTACAAATCCATAGTTTTTTATTTATATATTGAATATTGAATGTGGAGAGCAAAAGCCATGAATGATTGTTAGTTCTTCATCTATGAAGCCAAGCTTGAATTCGTTGGACCACATTCATATAGATTCCTCCTTTCATAGGTTTCAAAGGATAAATTTCAACCATATGACAGAATAGGCTGATGAGACGTGGGGAATAGAGTTTAATGAGTTATGCAATCAATGAATGCAGATAACTTATTTTTTCAATGGATTTCAAAACTATTTCTTCAAGTTCATACACTACAATTTGTATCCATCTACTAAACGCATGTAATCTCAATTCTCCACTAATCTGACCACGTTTGGAGACACTATCACTATTATGGGTCCGTTTGACACTTTCAAGTGATTATTTAGGTGATTATTATTCCAAACAATGCAAGTACATATGGATTAAAATTTTGTTAAAATTCATCTAGTGTCAAATATTTCCTCCATTAATCCCGTTTTCTAGGAGTGGACACAAATCTCACCAAAACATAATTAAGTTTTTATTTTAAATTAATAAATATAAATAAAGTTCTTAATATATTAGTGATATACTTACTGTAACTTATATAGTTATTATATATTTATACTTCTATATATAAAAAACCATGTTGGTCAAAACGTAGAATTTAAACACAATAAACAAATTAATGGGCAAGTGGGATTGTGCCCATTGCTGATCTTAATTGAGATAGGATCCGGTGGATTTGATCTAAAAAACTCAAGGTCCTTCCCGATCTCGTATTATGTAAAATAATTGGGATCCCTCAATCCCATTCCGTGCATGCCCTCCTCTACCGTTTTGACGTTTTCTATGCTCAATTGCAGAAAGCTCACCGAACACGCCTATATAACCCAACAAAACATGTAAGTACCTCGTAATATACATGTTTTTTAAGGAAAATAAAACAGTGTGTCACATATATGTCAATTTGGTGAAAGTTAAGAGCTTAAAAAAAGGGAGGAATTGACAACACAATGGGCGTTTCTTTTTGTGTTCTTCTAATTGTCAAAAGGGCATGTCTCTTTGTGTCATTGTATAGTCTCTACATCTCTTTAATCGCACATCACCTACATCAATTTTATTTGTTTGTTTTACCATTTTACTGTATAAACGTCATGCAATGCCGCTTACATAAATCAGACATATTTTTATCTTAAAAGAAATCGACTCATTTTTTAAATGTTACCTATCCTTAAATCATAGGATGGACCAATTATCGTAATTGATTCATCCTAATTCTATGATATTATAATATATATATATAATTAACCTCATAGTATTAACAATTGACATTGAACACAATTTACCGATTGATGCAGTATAAGAAGACATATGTTTGAATGATCAATGTATTGAATTGAATGATGCGGTTACAAATGTATGGTCTTTAAGCGCTCACGTTCTATTGGGGATCTCTACAATTATGTATTACTAATAATATTTTAGCAAATATGTTTTATTCAAATTTTATACATTGTTGTTGATGTAATGGGATTACAAATATATGAAATCTATTAGAAAATTAGATTTTTTTAGTGAAAAAATGGCTGCTAAACGAGAAAATGAAATTTTCATTTCATCTGAAGTTATATATGTATATAGTAAAGTAAAAAAAACTAGTCGTTTTTTATATAATTTTTTTTTATAATACACATTTTCCTAATATTAAAATTGGTTGAATTCTTAGAATATATAATAAATATCTCTATGTATATGAAGTTGAACTTGAAATCGATATGCAATAGAACAAATGGTAGGGTATGGTCTTCTTCAGACCTCTAATGATTGGTGAAGAATATTTGTTTTTTTTTAATTTTCAGCATATACTAATAAATACAATGGAATTAGAATGGTACCTTTATGTTCAATTTTTATGATTTTTGTATGATTAAAAATCATTTACATGTAAGTGTCACATTAATTTAGCATATCATAACATGCTTGAATGGTTCTCTTTCAATGTTCCTTGTTTATACAATTCACTAACAATAAGCCATCGTAATTAAATATAAAAATTCAGGTATATATTAATATTAACATTTAGGGATGATAATGTTTACCTACATTCTTTTCCTGCGGATTATCCATTTAAATAAAGCGGATTAAAACCTGAAAATGTTGGGTGATTGACATTCTGTATGGAAACGGGTCGATTGATGGATGAATGTACCACTTTCACCAACCACCTAACTTACTTAAGTTGTCACCTACCCCACCTTATCACCCACCTAACACTTCACTCATATTCCACTCACCCATCACCCACCGGGTGTTCAGGTGAAATAGTCGGGTGTGAAGTAATTATTTCGTTTTGAGAATTTTGAAAGTGTATGACAATTTTTATTTTTAAAATAACACAAATTTTAATTTACTAAATCACGAAATATTGTGCAACATGATAAACCAACAACGAAAATATTTCCAAATAATACAAACAAAATTGATGCAAACAAACACAACATTTTTTGCATACAACAAACGTAAATCAACATAAATCATGTGACACTCCTCTAGAGCTCGATATAGAGATCCACTTCAACAACCTAACAAATAAAAAAGTAAAAAAAAACAATAATTATAAAATCAAATTTGACCATTAATTAAAATTTGAATATCAAAAGTATATTTACTAGGGTATACGCCTTCATGTAAGAATCTTCAACATCAACATCCTCCAATGTAGTATCAACTACTTGTGCATCGAGCGAAAAACCTAAATTATAATTAAAAATCATGAAAGGGGATATCATAAGTAAAAAAAAAATAAGAAGAGGTTATAAATATAAATATGTATGCTCAACTGCATAATTGCTCCCAATCCAATTTTGCAAACACATTAATGCCTCTACAATATCTTCATGAAGTCTAGAACGATGATGACTCACTCGTCCACCAATATTAAAAGCACTTTCAAAAGTCACATTAGACATGAAAATTGTCAAAATATCTTTTACAATCTTTCACAAAGTTGGACACTTTAGATAAGTTTTTTCAAAAGATAAGAGCATCATAATCTTTACTATAAGGTAATACAACTTCTTGAAGATAATAGTCCAACACATAGCTTACACTAGCCTTCTTCTTCAAACTTTTCTTAGTTTGGCCAAAATCATCATCATCGTCAGAAATTACATGTCTCTTCCCAAGCAATCTAGAAGTTGAACTTACATATTCTTGATCATCAAAAGGTCTTATCACCGTATATCTTGTTAAAATATCATTCAACACATTCCAATTGTCTCTTGAGTCCAAAATTGCTGCAATTACCAAAACTCTATTTATACTCGACCAATACTTATCAAATTTCCCAAGTATATTTGTAGTCATCTCATTGATGATCAAATCATCACTAGAACCCAATTTCAATAAAGAAACTTTAACTAAACAACCCTTTCGAAAGAACAAATTAGTTGTTGGGTAGTTTCTCCCGGAAAAATATATGTCGATCACCTTGTGAAACTTAAACAATTTTGAGCAAATATTATCAATCAACACCAACTCATCATCACAAGGAACATCAAAGTTAAACCTATGATAATGAATCTTCAACTTCTCAAAAACTTCTCTCTATAGCAATACAGTTTGAACCATGAAATAGTTGTAGTTTCATTTTGTTTTACAATCAAGCATCAACTTCTTAAAACAATCGATTTTCAAAATTCTAGCATTATCCTCAAACATTTTAATTCTTTTAGGACTTGCACACCAAAACTGTACACAAGAATGCACATTCACAGTATCCGGAGCAATTACATCTAATCCGTCTTGCACAATCAAATTCAATATGTTTGGACTACACCACAAGTGCAAAAAAACTCCTTTCAATAACAATTTTTTTATCACATCTGCGTTGCAAGAGTTCTATCATCTTGTCATTCGTAGAACAATTATCCACAGCCATACCTGAAAACTTTTTTATGAATATTTTACTTCTCTAGGGATTTAGGGTTTTATTATTATTATTTTAGTAATTAAACGGGTGAAACATGGCGGGTAGGTGACGGGACAGGTGGTGGGTGGTTAGACCTCCACTCATACCGCCTCACCACCCATCAATTTCACACGCCAACCACCCACCACCCAAAATTCTTGGGTTTTCACCCATATTTTCGGGTTGGGTGATCGGTTAGATCGGGTGGTTGTGCATCCATTTCCATCCCTAATTGACATGTCTCCTTCATATATCGCTTGTATTGATACATAAAAAATATCTAGAATTTTACATATATAATGTTAAAATCATAATTATTAATTTTTTTTATTATTTATGTCATGATGGTGTATTGTAAATAGTTTTATGTCATCTTTGTTAACATTATTTATTTTAGAATTATGATTTATGTGTTCATAAAATTATTTTTAAAATGTATATGTATAATTTACACGGATAAATTTAATCACCTGTACCTAATAAGATTAATGGGTGAGTAATTAAAGTGTTTTGAAACCTATCCAACCCATTACCATATAGTGATCGATATTCATTTAATTAATAGATTGAAAAGATACGTATCACTGACAAAATACATATATTTTTTCCGTGAAGACAAAATACTATGTTCAAATTGCACTCCCTTTCAAAAAAAAAAAAGATGTTCAGATTGCATTAATTAACGTGAAACCTTATCTAAATTTATGCATGCTTGTTTAGTTGTTTAGTCCATTTTATTCTCTAACGTGGTTTTAGTAGTTCACTTCGAGTTTTTTTTTCCCCCCAAAAATATTCTATACGACTGTCTATGTGTTTTTTTTATTGAATTTAAACACACTAGTACATATATGCTCTTCCATGACATTTATACAATTGCATGTTTTAACCATATTAATTTTGTAAAACTACTAAAAACATTTTGTAAAATAACATTAAATCGTGGATCGTTAAGAGCCTTATTTTCATCTTATTCATAAGTATACATGACAAAGAATAATGATTTATCAAAGCTTCCCATTAATATCATATAGACTACAAAACAAAAATAGTTAATTATCTATAATAAATATATTAATATTCATTAGATTCATCTAAATAAATATAATAATTGAGATGTGTGTGAAGTTATGCTTGTGTGTTTATTTAGCGTTTTGTTGTGTGTATGTGCTAAAAAAGCGTTACTAATATTAGAATTGCTAGCCAACGAGTTTCACCGTCATGTTGTAGATACTTTGTAGGGTAGGAATATTGGGGAGTGTGATAACATGATTTATCGACCTAATTTAGTCATTCATTTAGTTAGATGTTCCCTTTTCGCATTCATGTTTTAGCCCTAGTTTGTGCCATTTATGCTTGTTTAGTTCTACTTTGCAAGAATAGATGTCTACACACTATTTGTGGCTTTGTAAGTGATTTGACATATTTTGGAGCTAAAACGACGTATTTGAGGATCAAACCTCAAAGTGGATGCATTGGAGCAAACATACGTGCGCGGAAAAGGGCTTGGAATCAAGCTAAAGGCATGAAGAACGACCAAGAGAACATCTCGGGCGAGATCACGACAAGAAACATTCATCTCGGGCCGTGATCCAATTTCTGTCGAGCATCTCGGCCGAAATTTCTTACAATACAAACCGAGATTTCCAAACACTGAAGAAATTGAAGTCAAATTCAAAATCTCGGGCCCGACCAGACCGAGATCCAACCGAGATCATGACCGAGATCAGTGTATCCAACCGAGATCATGGCCAAGATTGTGATACCCGGAAATTTTATTTCCGATACTGGTAATGTTACCGGATGTTTAAACCGAACAAAACAGCAAAGTACGGATTCTAGTGGATCTGGTAAATAAATAGGCTCCTTACATTATCTCTTTTGGGCTAGATCTATATCCTTCTTTTAGTCTTTCTTCTTGGGCCTGGAAATACCCAGTTGGGCCGTTCCTTGCTTCTCTTTCTTGGGCCATTAGATGGGCAGCCTTCCTTCTTTCTTCTGGAAAAGAAGATTACCTCTTCTCACGTGAAACAACAGACCAGCACATCTTGGCCTGCGGTTCTAGCTATCTCTTCTCAGTCATGATCTTTTCCTTCTTCCTATCCCGTAAAAATCGTGATCTTCTGCTCAACAAACCACCACACCATCTCAACCGTTTTCCTCGTCTCTCTCTCTCTCGCGATTTCGGATGACCAGCGACGACAATCTTCTCCTCCGTACCTCTCCTCTGTGCACAAAGGAAACCGGCGCTAACATCTTCTCGCCTTCCCGGACTTCGGCAAAGATATCGAAAACCGTTGAAGAGCAGTGAAGTCTGGGACGAGCCTTCCTGCCGCACTGAAGCAACGTGGATCAAGGCTGCAGTTTCCCTTTCTTCTTCGTCCCTACTGTTCTTGCTGCAGATCGGGGTAATTCTCTGAGTTTTCTTTCTCTCCCTCTTCTCGTCCCTCTCTTTCTTCTTGCTTGTTTTGTATTTCGGACGATACATGCTAAGTTTTGATCATGTATGTCTCGGGTGACCTAGAGTTGAAGAACAACAGAGTCTTGGAGCAGGGGTGTGACGTTGGACCATAACCGGACGAAGATTACTGTCTCAGTCGGGTTTGTTTCTCTCTCGATCAAGTTCTTTTCTGTTGAGTATAGTTGTGTAGTTAGTAACTAAGGGAATCAGAATAGGGGTTGTGTAGGTACGTCTTGAGGTTGCTGTTGTTGTGTATCGAACTCAGGAAAGAGTGAGGAGAAAATTCAGAATCTAGGTAGGTAGTGAGTAATGAACTCAAGACTTGATTCCTAGGCTTTAACAAGAATAATGCTTCCAGACTTCCAGTGAGTTTCAAACTTGACTCTGCAGGTTCCTAATTAATCTGAGAATGTGAGCAGTAGAAATCGAACCCAGGACCTCATAAATTACTCGTTTAGCTTGTCCAGAAAACTGTGTTGAATAACCGACTTTAGAACCAAGTTTCGTTATGCTAGGATGATGATCCTCCGTTGAATTTTTAGTATGATAAAGTTGGATATACCTAGTTTATCGTATTAAAATTTGGGAAAGATCCAACGGTTGGATTTGGAGTTATAAGCGTTCAAAGTTGACTTGAAAACTATTTTTGGAAGTTAGGTGTGTTGAAGGCATCTTTGGGAATTTGTGTAGAACTTTTAGAATGTTGGTTATGGATAGTGTTTGTTTCAGTCTAGAGTGGGTATAACCGAGAGTATGAGAATATTTTCTTTGGAATTTTTGGAGTTTAGTAGGAGGTATTTTCGATAGGCCAAAGTAGACTACTTGGTGTAGTTTCGAAAAGTGCGTTTGGACGTAGAATGTAAGTTTGAGCAAACCCTCAAACTTGTTATGGAGTTATGAGGTTTATAAGTGTTGTCGGGTTATAGAGAAGACTTGGAACCAGTTTGGACACTTTTTAAAATTTTCCGAAAAGTGAGGGGCGTTTTGGTAATTTTCACTAAAGTTAGGTTTTCTAGTTCTTTTAGATCTAAGAGCTTTCTCTTTAGTATAACATCCTTCTAGAAATCTTGTAAGACTTAGAATGATGATTCTAAGTCGATCTTTCTTGATCAGGTAGTCGATAGTGTTAACCGAGCTGACGATTTTGGTGATGGCTGGTAGACGTGTTGTTCAGGTAAGTCTTATGGACTTGCTTAGCTAATGATGCTATATGAGTGTATGCTATGTAGTGGTGTGTGTTTATTGTTTTAATGAAAATTGATTATAACGACGATATAATTTAATTAGACCCAAGTGTATGATAATGGGTCGTGGCATCGCTGCCCAGCATTGTAAGATGTTGGGAGGTTCTCTGCGACCAGTCCATACGGTATACGGTAGAGATGCATTGGAACCATTCTGGTTGGTTTACGGGGACAGAGGCGAGGTCGATGGGATTCTCGTGCCACAAATGAAGTTGAACTAATAAAAGTGAATCACTTAATGAAAAGATAATAATCGGTTTATGTGTGTTTTATGTGATGTGTTTATTATCCTTGATGTGTGTTTGTGCTACATGGATATGTTGATATAGTGATTGTTAGCTAACGGTGAAAACCGATGTTGTAGACCTTGCAGGTTAGCCGCTGTTGAGGGAGCCGGAGAGTGTGGTCAGCCGGGGTTTTTATATTTGTTCTTTGAGTTTCATTTGGGATGTGTTGGGGATCTTTCCTTTCTTTTCTTAGTTGTTTGTTTCTTCTGGACGGCTGATGATGTTCTCCCTTTTTGAGTCATGCATAATAAAATATCTTTCAGTTTTATTGGTCTCTTTATGTGCCTTGTTGTAAGATTCTAGTTACGTTGTTGTTCAGCTAAGGTCGGGACCCATTGTGAGGTCATAACTAGTAGCATTCCGGGTTCTCAGAATTCGGGGTGTTACAAAGATCCACCCGAGTTTAGGCCGAGATCCAACCGAGATTTCAGACCGAGATTAGTGTACGACCGAGATTTCTTCCGTGAGCGTGATATTTTTTTACGGGCTTTTTCCTTTTCGGCCCAACGTCTTTTGGCAAGGGTTTGTGTATAAAAGGAGGCTCTGGATTCATTCCAAAGGGTCGCCGTCCGGTGTTGGGTTTTACCCAGAGCGCCGTTAGTTTAGAGTTTACCCTAAAGGGAGAGTCGTCTCCTATCATGCCGTTCTTGTTCATTCATAACTCTTCTTAGTTAGTTTAGATTAAAGATTTGCACTTTCACATTAAGTTTTGTTCGAGATACATTGGATTCGAGATGTAATACGATTGCAGGATTTCAATCATTCAAAGTTGAGTTTTTCTTTCCCTTTCATGTTTTATTTGTCTTTCTTAGTTGTAGATTTCGATATGATTATTATTGGCTAGAACTTTGTGGTTCCAAGGTAGATAGAGATTTGTCTATGGCTTGGACTATGATGGATTAGATTGCGCTTAGAATTGGTTTTGAATTTCTTAAAATCCTAATGGTTGGTTTGAACATAAATCTAGGTTAGAACCTTCTAAACTAGTAACATGAGTTGGAATTGAGACTTACCCGGTAAAATTCCTCTTGTATACATAAGTAGATTAACCATAGGTAATAAAGGTGAAACCTTTATTGGTTGAATGTTCCTGATTGCTCTCTAAGTTAGGTAATTCCTGAGACTTACCCGGTAAATGTTTACTTGATCCTTAGTTAGATAATTTGGTTTGTAGTAAATTTTCACCCTTTTTACCTGTAGACTTACCCGGTAATAGGTAGTTAGGATTGAGACTAGATGATCTTGAAACTTACCCGGTAATAGACCATCAACTTAGAAACGTTCATTCCCTTTTGCTTTTCTACCATATATCCTTATGAGTTATCATGAGTTCATACGTCATAAACAATGATCTTGAATCCTTGGAATTCAATCAATCCATTTTTATTCCTTTTAATTTGATTATCTTTCATTCTCTTTGCTTTATTTTATAAAACTGTTTTCGATCGAAGGTGACATTCGATTGTGAACAACAAAAACTTTATATATGTGTATATATTTATATATATATATATATATATATATATATATATATATATATATATGGATGGTTAGTCTTTATTTTATTTTAAAGTTATGAACAAAATATATAGATCTTGATCATTATTTTAAAGTTATGGACAAAATATATAAATCTTGTATTTTATTCTAAAATATTAGAACAAAATATATTGAAATATTAAAGCATATAAAGTTTTGATCGTTAATTGAATATATAATTTAACGATCGAAATCTTAAACCAATTGATAAAATTTTGAACGTTACAATAATAAAAAAAATATTTTGTTTTAACCATATAAAGTTTTAATCGTTAGTTTAAGTTATCTACCGAATGCTAGTTTAAAAGAAATAGACAAAATATAGATCTTGATCGTTATTCTTTATTTTGTTCTACCGAACGTTAATTTAACCGTAAAATAAAATAAGGTTTTAATATACAAAAAAAAAAATCTCTTATTTGTAAATATGAAACATAACCAAAAACCTTATTATTATTCTATACTTACCATAAACTCTATACAATGACGAACGTTGATTTGTTTTAATCATATGACTCGATGTTTGAGGTTCTTACTCCTTGCTTCTTATATGATTTTATTCCATATATATATATATATAACTACCGACTCTGTATTTCTTACTGATTTTCCGCAAGGTATTATAGGGCCCAAAAGTATTATGACCTCAAAAAGGTCGGTGGCCCAACCCATTCGTCGTAAACCCTTGTGGCCTAGTGTGAGGGAAATGTTGAGGGAAAAAAAAAGAAGGCATTTTCCAGTGGGGCTTGTGCTGGCCATCTGCGACACTTTGTTGATTTTGTTGTGTTCTCTCGAGAACTTGTTGGATTTACATTTATAGCTTCTAAGGCTGCCTACTAATAAATTTTTACTTACTTCTTACCAAACAAATAAATTTTTACTTACTTAAAATTCCCTTTTGAATATTTTATGTATACATAAATTAAGACCCATTTGAGAAAGAAAAAAAAACTTCAAATAATAAACTCCCTAATAGGATTAAAAAAAAAAACATGATCACAAGCAAAGTCTCTTAAAAACAAAGGTGAAGTACCATCTGAAATTATTCAATTTCTTGTTTTTGTTACGATGATGATGAACAACATTCCCAGTTAAACAACTAAAGACGAGGAAATTCTACTCATTAATTAATTAAACAAACTATTAATTTAAAAATTAATAACCTGATGATCATTAATTCCCAACCCCAAGAAAATCAATGAACTCAACCCCCTTCTTCTTCTTATCATCACATAGCAACTGATCTCTTTCTTGATTAACTTTGTCTCCAACACCAAGAAATGCTGATCTTTCTCTTGCTCCTCCAATGGTGCTAAAATTATCATACTGAGTACTTCGTGTGAAGGGAAAGTTCAAGCTGTTCCTTGCAGTCATCATATTGTGATGGTGGTTAAGAAGAAATCTAGCATGGTGGTGCAAATTCTTCTTCGGATCGAACCTCCCTTGACGCTGTTTCCGAGCTGTTATGACATGGAAGTGGTTCTTGATCGCGTTATCGGTCCTTCCCGGAAATAGCTTCGAAATCAATGCCCACTTGTTGCCATGAACTTTGTGAGCTGATAGTAGCCTCGCCTCTTCGTCTTCCGTAAACGGGGTTCGGTTGATCCTTGGATCCAACTGGTTAAACCATCTTAGCCTACAGCTCTTCCCTGCACACTCAAAACAAACCCATATATATATATATCCAAACCCTAAATGATCAAGTTAATCCAAAATTAATTGAGATATTGTTAGGGTATGGAATGTTATGTTTGAAATATGAATTTGTATCAGAAACCAAAATTAAGTTAACCCATGCAGGAGTTGTAGTAAAAGATTGATGTAATTCTAGACCTGATCTTTCAGTGAGATGCTCAGCTATGGCGTTCCAGTTCTGCGGTCCGAATTGCTTAACGAGTTTTGTGAGTTGCGCATCCTCAGCCGGACGCCAGTGTCCACGGTGGCTGTTCTTCACGCTGCTACTTCCGCCACAGTCCTCCATTTCAGAGAAAATGAAAGTGAAGATAACTCAGTAATGATTTATGAGTATATATATATATATATATGTGTATAAAATGTTAAACCTATACAAATGCATTATTGAGGGAAAAAAAACAAGGATAATTAATAATGTTATAGTGTGATTCAACAAACTATCAGATCACATCACATGTAAGTAATTACTTTGGCATTCTACAAATGTATTCTTGAGGCCTCGATTTGGAAATGCAAGAGAGATATGAGTTGGTGTTAATAGATGAGTTGAATTTAAAATTTACGGGGACCAAAATGAAAAGTTGTAGAAATTAAGTATGAACACAACAAATATACCATTTTGTGTCACTAACATGTGGGTTATTAATGACTTAATGTGGGGAAGTGGATGAAAGTACATGCATGCTTCATTGATATACATATATAGCTAGAGAGGAGAGAGGTTAATAGTTGGTTTTTACAATCAACATTGTTATAAAGGCAATGCTTAGGAAGGATATTTACAAATGGATAAAACTTATGGGGAAGTTAAGAATAATGATAAATAGAGATCTAGAACAATATAAATGTAAGAATATATGGTAGGAAAAATTGTTGATGAGTATTATGAGATGGGGATTTCCTTATAAACCCTTTGATTACTTTTAAGATTTTTTATTCTTTTTTTCTTAATAACGGTGCAAAAAAAAAAAAAAAAAAAACCTTCGATTTATCGAAAAAAAAGGTTCATGTAATAATACTTGGTTTAAGTTCGGTTTTCTAACTTATGCATCGAGAATGCTGATTTGGAAATAATTTTTCCTAGATTGGATAATTTATAGAATTTTTTAAAATATATTATAGGGTTTATTATTTTTTCATTTAGGGTAGTATGTATGTGTGTGGATCAATATATAACATTATGAATACATAAATATCATAATAAATGATATCAAACTATTTTTGAATGATGTTTTAATTTTATAATCCAATACTGTAAAAAAAAAACTTTATAAAATTACAACCCTAAAATTAGATTAATTGAACAATGGTGGCACGATCTTAATTACTTGGGACAATCAAATTTATGGATTGAGATCAAACAATAGCATGAAAAATGTTTTACTTAAGATAATTGTTTAATATTTATTTGTCATTAGCTTTGGGCTGTACAAAATTTAGAATGAACTGCGTGTAAATGATTAAAAATATACTCTAAAATAAACTTAGCTAATTACAATAATCCATAAATTAGAATTACTATATCAAATTTGATAAAATCAGAGGGAAAGAGGGGACGGTATATTATGTATGTATAATGTATATATGTATTGTATATAAGTGAGGGAAATTACAGAAGAAAATTACAGCAAAAAAGGGTCTGCATCATGTTATCATCAGACTTAAATAACTGTACGACTGCTAATATTTTGTTATTGTCTGACGTTGTAACAAACCTTATTATGATCTAGTTAAATACTAACAACGTTGATAGTAAGGGGTGCGTAACAGGTTCGACCCGGATTATCTGAGTCAGTTTGGACCGTATAGTAGGGGTGAAAATTTTAAAAATCGGGAGCGGGATTGAGTTATCCGGGTCTAGTTTGAAGGACCAGATTTTTTTAAAAAAAAGGTCGGACTGGAATTTTGGTTTGACTAACGTTTTTTCTTAGTTGTTTTTTTTAAAGTTTCGGTCCAACCTGAATCACCGGTTATCCCGTATTGGACCAGGACCGGAAAATCACCCTACACCCGGATCGGTCCGTAAAACAGGGTCCGGTCCGATATGGGTTTTTGGTCTAGGTCAAAATTGTATGACCCTAGTTGCTAGAGTATGTACGTATAGCTCTAGACTAAAATTGTACAGCCCTATAACCCTATTTGCTAGAATATGTACGTATTGTACATATACATCGTGTATATATATACATGCATGTTTTTTTTTTTTGGAAAAGTACGTGCATGCTAAATCATTGACAAAACGACAGTGCTTTTAAGGTAATTAAATTCTTGGAGGGCGATTGACAATGTTCGTCAAATGAAAAGAATTACGGATTTATTATTTGTTAATTCTTAAAATTATAAGTGGTTTTGAATCACGTACATTGAAAACGAATATATATGTCGGTATAAATATTTACCTAATTATATAAAAATATATTTGTAGGTGTGATACACTACACGTTACACCTACTTGTTATACCGAAACATTTTTATCTTAATATAACCGGATATTCATTATGCTACGAACGAAAATTTTATCCCTTTTAGCTACATTTAAAGATGATACGTGGAATAATAATATAATTAAGATATAAAGTTATAGGCTTATAGCTATAACGAGCATTAATTTTAATAATAATTATTATAGCAGTATAATAATAATAATAATAATAATAATAATAATAATAATAATAATAATAATAATAATAATAATAATAATAATAATAATAATAAGTTATGTTGTGTGATTTTAATCATAAATTACCAAGAAAAATCTCTACATAAAAATAGTAAAAGAATTGTTTAGTTGTTAATGACAAACTATTGATGCTGACCCATACCAGAAATTGGTTACCTCCTACAAATTTAGCATCACAATAGTAAGACCATTTTGAATAATGGATGCAATTATGGTTTTTTTCAATACAAAAATTCATTTTATAAAACCTCATAAATAAAAAATGACAAGACAATTAATACCCCCAAAGTACGAAAGGGTCTACTTATGGGTTGAAGCTGTGAATGACGAAATGTCAAACCCTGATGGCCTAATGGAATCTCCCTTATAGAGATGTTGAATTAATTAAGTATCAAACAAAGGTAATTAAGTAAACAACTTGATCTTTATTAAGCTCTAATTTGGAATAGGGAGCCTATTTGTAAGGAAGTCCAGCTGTAAAGCTGGAATTTATTTAGCTTAATCTAAGCTGTTATGATATTCAATACAATTTTCAACAATATAACACTCTAATTTTTTTTATTTATATTGCATGATCACTCTTAGTTTCTATTAATTTTTGGATAATAATCTTCTAGGAGAACTTATAACTAAAAAAATGACTAAAAATACTTGTTTTTAAACATTTGGTATAACTACTCTCTCAAAATAAATTTTCATTTTGAAATTTTGTGAATATATGATAATAATACGATATTAATATATATATATATATGTTTTAAATTATTGATTTATGATCAAAACAATGAAGTATGACGTGGAACATAAAGTTGAATATGACAGTAGATTTGAAATGTTCCAAGGCTAGAACTATTGCCTGTATGTCAAAGTATATAACAAAATCTATGGCGTTCTTCATCCATGAAAACTACTTCAAATTAGTATTGATATGACAAGGTATTTAGCTAAATATTAACCACATACAGCTTTGGTGATTTAGATGAATAGTCAGCACAAAGAAGATATTGTATCCTTATCAGAGGATTTGAGCTCAAAATATGCAATTTGTCAAGTGATAATACAATGCGTTGAGAAGGGAATGTACACAACCATGGAGATGTAAGGTTTTATGTAGAGTGGAGAAATTTTGAAGGCTACATAAAACCTGTCAATCCCCACTCATCAGCTACATTGTACATCAGAAGTTTATCCCAGAGAGTGCCAAATAGACGCTCGCCTCCAATCATGAAGGTGAGGGACCATGAAGATAGGAGAATCGCAAAGATAGTGAATCCTATAGCTGATCCAACAACATCTGCAAATGCGGTTTAAACAAAATCAGATTATCATAGTATGTAAATCACGGAATCTGATGACTCATCAGCAGGACATGTCTCTAATTACTTGATCTAGGCTCACTAAGTATCAATGCACAGGAAAATGATCTACTTTGACACATTCCAGCACACAAAGATGTGGCATGCATGCTACAAGTCGATTCAAAGAAGGGTATCATTATTTCACTTCTCATTGTTTTCCAGTTAACAAGCATGTTTCAAGTGTGCTTACAACTATCACAGTCTACCAACATGTACACATTTTAAGTACAAAACAAATTACTGACCAATTGTTCTTTAAAACAAGTGTACACATTCTTTCTTCATTTTTATTAAATAAGTGAATAGAAAAATGCACTAAAAAGTTTCATTAGTAATATCTAATCTGGCTACACACCAAAGATGGCTGGGAGAGAGCAATTCCAAAACCTAACCTGTTACTATATTGCATATCTTACTGATCTTGTTAGGCACATCTCATGGTTGGGAAAGATTTGACAGTATATGTATCTTTGTGTATTTATACATAGTTGCATGCATTACTAAATGAGAAAACACAACAATTGTTTGCATCACTCTATCTGATTTCACACAATTCCAACTTTCCAAGGTTTTAGGCTAGCTAGCTCATGTGCACGAGCACTACCTTGCTTATATACATGAGAGTTCATATTGCAATAGTGATTCTAGAAGAAGAAAAAATATGACAATAGTATGCTCTCAACTCATCAGTTATGGTGAAGAAATTCCAAACCAGAACATAGTAACAAATTGTAGCTGTGGCAGAATAGAGGAAGTCATGCTAATACCTAAATCTTGCAATAGTGATTCCATCAGAGCTTAAAACACAAACGAAAAAGATCAGGTCCTCCAAAATAGGATCAATTTACTCGGTGGTGTCTGGAATACGCAGATGTAAACTCTAGATCAACATCAACGAACAGGAAACACCTAAATTGATTCTACATGTGGAAATTAAGCCTATATGATGGGTGAAAATGGTAGTACGTCACTAGAATCATCGCCAAGAAACCAATCGATGGTTGAATTGCATCATCAAGTTCTTTGATCACAAAAGTGCCCTAAAAATTTCCCAGATCACACGAATGCTAACAGAATCATTAGTGTCAGTCACCTAAATCAACTACTTTGACAACAACATTGCCACTCAAATTCTTTCTGATTAGATTGATTTCAGAATATCTAATTATCCTGGATCAATTTTCAAAGTATTCAATAATCACGAGACCCAATTCCCCTCGGAACAGTAAAATATGAACCTAGAGAGAGACAGAAGAACTTACATTTGCGGAGGTGAGGGAAGGCGCGAGAGTGACGAAGAACGGGCCAGAAGTAGAAACAGTTGACGGCCCAGAGCCAAGGGAGGAGGAGGAAGCCGAATTTATAGAATCTACGAGCGTAGATTAGCGAATCTTCCTCAGAGAGCCCTAGTGGTCCATCGATCGTCGGCCACCGCGGTCTTCTAGTGTCCACGAGATTGGCGGCGGCAGCGGGTGTAGTGCGAACGGGCAAGAGATCTACTTGATCCGATGCTCCGAGTGGTCTCTCCATCTTCTCTTATCAAGATTTTTCACAACAGAAACGCCTTCAGGGTGGTCAACTTTATACCATAGGGTTTTTATATGGAGACATTTCAATTTGATTTTGATCAAATTGTTCTCGAGGAAATAAATCTCATTATATACTCAACTAAATGTGACATTTTTCTTACTATTCTCTGTTTATCGATACAAATTTTGTTGAGTTAGATGGGGTGTAGGCCCTTTTTAGAAATGAGTATTAATTTTTTTATTTAAAGGGATAAATTAAGCCTCTTTTACTTTATCTTTAAACATTAATTAAAAGAACAAAGTGATAATATGAAATTATTTAAGCACAAATTCAAGTGTTTTAAAAAGGCTCAAATGTTTTAATGAAGGTCCAAATGTCCAAGTGTTTTAATAAAGGTCCAAAAGTCCAACTGTTTTAATGAATGCCCAAATATTTTAATAAAGGTCAAAAACTTTTAATAAAAGTCCAAATGTTTTAATAAAAGTCCGCGCCTGGATCTAGTACACAAGTCAATGCCAGAGTCCAATACACAAGTCCACGCCAGGGTCCAATACACAAGTCCACGCCAAAACCCAATACACAAGCCCGCGCCAGGGCCCAATACACAAGCCCGCGCCAGGCCCAATACACAAGCCCGCGCCAAGGCCCAATACACAAAGCCCGCGCCAGGGCCCAATACACAAAGCCCGCGCCAGGGTCCAATACACAAGTATCAGCCAGTGCCCAATACACAAGCCCGCGCTAAGACCCAATACACAAGCCCGCACCAGGACCCAATACACAAGCATCGGACAGTGCCCCAATACACAAGTCTAGACCTGGGCCCAATACACAAGCCTAGACCTGGGCCCATTACACAAGTCTATACCCGGGGATATTACACAAGCCTACGTCTTGGCCCAATACACAAGCATAGGACAGGCCCCGATACACAAGCATAGGACAGAGCTTGATACACAAGCCTACGCTCGGGTCCAATACACAAGCCTACGCTCGGGTCCAATACACAAGCCTACATCAGGGCTCAATAAACAAACTTACGTCATTCATTCTTGTTTTTCAAAATAAGAGAATATACACACTTCATTCATCCTGTTCTAATAAATCTTGGCCACAATGGGTTTAGATCTGTAAATGCTATTAGTTTCATCCAGAGACAAACAAATTACAACATATCCTAAAGTATTACAAGCAAAAAAAATGCAAAATAGCTAGTAACTGCAGAAAAAATAGCTAGTAAGCTAGTATACAAGGCAATCCTAATAAACATGCAAAATAGCTAGTAAGTTGCCCCAAACTTGATGCACAATGATTCTTTACGTCAGACAGCTTCGATTGTGGTCATCTTTTTCTTGCTTCATGAGATTCATCAGTTCAACGTCAAGAATGGGCTTAGCTTTCCATGCCTATCATATGGGGACGTGAACTATGAACCGACTAGCTTGCCGTTGACATTTCTTTCTACTTTGCAGCAGCTTATATATTTCCCATTCACATCTTTAATATTCATGGGTGGTTCAATCCCACAAGAAACAGTAGTTTTCAGTTTCTCATTCTAACATGCTTGTTGCTGAACTCTGCAGCTCACATTCATGATAACCAATACTAGGGCATATTATATTTTGAAAAATTAGAAGAAAAATAAATTCATTTAGTAGTGTACTATTATATTGCAGAATAAAAATAATCAGAAATCTCGTTCCGGTCTGCTTCAACAGGATGTGTAATAAGTTGTGCACTCTTACTAATACTACTGCTAATAAGCAGACATTGATCAATTCCAAAGGATGTTTCCTTGCTAAAATCTCATACACTAAACTTGATACAACATACGAGGGTCATCAACAGAGCCCAAATTCTACAACACAGGTTGCTTGTGAAGCTGTCGGAAACTCCAGGTGTTGTTCAATTCTGCACACGGGAAGATAATCGTCGGAAGCCTCTTACTTTCTACAAGATGTGGGAAATCAATGGTGTAATGAAGTCCCCTCCTTTCGGTCCTTGACAGTGCGCTGCTTACGACAAGCTTTGCACAACCCAATAATATTGGGCTATTCCAGACTTCATATTCATAATTTCTTCAATTTCAATAAAGAATGAAGAAATTATGAATATGAAGAAATTGCTTACAAGTCGGTCAATGTTCAGCAAAGACAAGAAAAGAATGAAGAAATTGAAGAAATTGCCGTTACTGTAAGCCCAATATTATTTTAGGAGTTGTGAACATAATTTCTTCAAACTTGTAACGCCCGGAAATTTTAGAAAATAAAAATACCGTGTTGTTCCGCTTTCCGTAAACTATTCTACGGAAAGGTTCGATAATTATTCCGAAGCCGTAAACCGTAAATTATTTTTACGAGAATGTCGGAAAATATTCCGACCCGTAACGCCCATTACGGAACTAGTTTAACGAGTCGGATCCCGCCCTTTCTTTTCTTTCCTCTTTTCTTTCTTCTTTGGGGAATCTCGGCCGCCTATCTCGGCCGAGATCGTCGCCCAGCCTCCCGGGATCACCGCGGCGCCTTCCCTCTTCCTACGCCATGCACGTGCCGCCCGCCCAGCCTACGCCTAGGCCTGTAGGAAGGCAGAGCCGACAGGCCGACCCCTTGGCCCGGGGCCTGGCGTGCTGCTCCATGCCGACCTCTCGGTCCGGCCTTCCCTTCCTACTCCCTCACTCCCTCGGCCTCACTTTCCACTTCACTCCCTCTCACGCAACCATCTCTCTCCCTTGTCTCCCTCACGCAGCCTCTCTCTCACACCGTCGTGCCTAGCCGTCCGTCCACCGCCGTCGGCACTTCTTCCTTCCCACGTCCCGAGCCCTTGGAGCACCGCGGAGAGCCACCAACCGGCGCCTCTCACCTTCCTTTCCTTGGCCGGGATACCCCCTGCGTTCAACCTGCCCGAGCTCCGGAGAACGCCACGCCGCTGCCAGCGACACCGCCGAGGAAGAGCCTCCCCGCTGCCCTAGGAGCCGCCGTCCAGTCTTGCCGCTGCCTTCGGCCTCGGGTGAGCAGCAGCTCGCGGCTCTTCTCCCCTGCACGCTTCGACCTCGCCGGAGAACGGCCGCCACCGGGAGCCAGACCACTGCCGGCCACCTGCAACACCACCGAGGAAGCTAGCCGCCGCCCTGCCCCGCCGGAGAAGCAGTGACGCCGCCGGAGAGACACTGCAGGATCTCGGCCGAGATTGCCCAGAAATCTCGGACGGGCCTCCCCCTCTTTTGGTATAATTACATTTATACCCAACAGTTTGATAAATTACAGTTTATGCCCATATGTGTTAGGAATTGCATAAGTGCCCGGAAATTATGTTAGCGAGTTTTAACCTTGGGAATTAGACGAGTTTATCTTAGGTTCCGTTATGCTATAAGTTTACGATCTTTTAACGTATGGGCGAAATGGATAGTATCATGATAGGTTGGAATTAGCATAACGTAGTGGAAATGCCAAGTAGCGGCTTTTTGAGACCTTAGGAGAATGTGAGGAGCGAGATTAGACCTAGTTGGCTTTTACGTCGTGATTGACGGTAATTATGTTGGACTCTAGGATTCGGTCCTAGAATGGGAGTCAAATGATCCTGCATAGGTCATTTGTGTAGAAGTCCTAGACTTCTCGAGTTGAGCGGGTTTTTTTGATACCTTGTTGTGAACAGGTTGAGTACTTCTTCCCAAGGGAAGCATGAGCGTTTTGTGAGATAGCGTTTGAGACGAGCTAAGTCTCCGGACTTACTTAGCTCGTATTTTCCGTATTAGCATTGATGTGTGTTTGGTGGTGCGTGTCTATGTTTTGCTATAACTATTAAACCGGTAAATAGGACCACCGACTTATATGTATAATTTTGGCCCAAGTGTATGATAACGGGCGGTAACAATACTGCCTAGCCTTGCGGGGTCTAGGGATTCTCGGCGACTTGCCCGGCGGGTCAGATGGACGGAGGCGTCCGTGCCATTCTTTGCCGGAGGGGGAACCGAGGCGGGACCATTGGGGTCTCGTGTCACAACCGAAGCTGAATTAGAACGGGATAAGACTTAATGATATAAAGATAAAGAAACGGACTCGTGTGATTTATATTAGGTGTTTTGGGTGTGTTTGTGCCTTCACTGCTTTTCTAATGCGTAGAATATTAGCTAACGGTTTTAAACCGATTGTGTAGATGACTTGCAGGTTAGGAATGCCGCCGAGTGAGGCGGAGGAGTGGACAGCCGGGGTCTCCGTACATTATAGGACGGGGATGTTTTAAGTCTTTTCATGTCGTCTTTTATGGATCTTATCGTTTGTTAGAATTCGGATTTATTTACGTTGTTTTGAAGACTCAGCTGAGTTTCCAAGTTGTAGTTTCTTACTTTTCGTTTCCGCATGCATTAAAACGTATTTGAGTTTTCGACCTTTATTTGTGTCATGTTGGAAGGTCCGGTGAAATTGTTGTCAAGCTAAGGGTCGGGACCCATTGTGAGGTCTCGCCCGTAGCGCCCCGAGTCCCGCGGATTTGGGGTGTTACAAAAGTGAAATTACCGTTATTGATTTTCTTGCTGTTGATCTAAATTGGATATCCTCTTAGAACTTCAATTTCTTCAATTGGCCATTGTTGAAGCTGCTTCTTGTTCGGGGCAAGCCATATCTTCCTTGGAATCGCCTGTTCAATTAGCCATTGAGGTGGGGTGGTGTCGATCGACTGGAACCAAGGAGGAGGAGCTGATGGTTGTGTGGCGGCGAGGCTTATGAGCGAGAACAGAGAGATAGGCGGTGCAAAAGGGAGAAGAGGAGATGGGAGACGGTGGTGGTTGGAAGTTGAAGATGAGAGAAGAAAAAAGAGGAGGTGGTGTGCAGGAGAGGGAGGAAGAGAGTGGTGGGAGAGATGGAGGAAGGAGATGGATGGAGACGGTGATTCATGTTAAACGAGAAGGTGAAGATCTGGAGAAGGGGATAACATTTTAGGGTTTTTTATTTTTATTTTTATTTTTCGTTTTAAAAAGCCAAAATACCGACCTTACTCTTGTTAAAATAAAGAAACTACAAAATGGCATAGGCTTTTTTAATTCAAAAAATGAGAAGAGCCTACTTGATATCTATACAACCAAAAAAGCCCCAGTCCCCCATTTTTCTCAATTTTGTTACCACATTTTTTGTTACAACGTTAATTCAAATCTTTTATACTTATTGGTTGATACAATATATTTAATTAATTTAAATATTTTGTATTATTATTTAATTATTAGTTAGTTAAATTTTCTAAATTTTTTAAAATATTATGTATTTATTTCAAGAATATATATTAACAGTATAAAACATTATAGCTGATAGAATAATTTTTTTTGAATGAAAAACAAAAAGTTTGAACTAAAAAGTAATAGTTATGAAGTAAAAATGTACGAACAAATTATACAAAAATATTTGAACTAGTTTCACAAAATTTTTAAACAGATAATACAAAATTTTAATTAAAAAAAAAGTAATTTTTAGAATTTTTTTTTAAAAATGTAGCATGAGCAACGTAACTCCCACGTCCTTGTGTCTTGAGGCGCCAAAAAAATACTGATCTCTTATCTTAAGATTTTCATCTCTTATCTTAAGAGTTTCATTTCTTTCACAAGCTCACAGCTTCACAAATCACAATCCTATGGCGTTCTCCATAGCCTTCTCAAACTCTACTTTCTCTCCATTATCCTCCTCTTCATCATCACCCTACTGTGTAAGGAGACATTTACATCCTCTTCGGCCTCATCTATTAATCAGAGCTCTCAGTGAATCTGAATCGGCTAGCGTCGCTGAAACGAAGGCAGATGGAAGCTCGAACACCCAGCCTCCAGCTCCTGCTTCGACCGCGACTGCCAGTCCTAAGATCCCTCAGAAACCTGTGTTTTCCAGTGAGAATTCTCTTCGTCTTCTTTGTAGAAATTAATGTTGATTTTGGGAAATTTGGATTGACCTGAGAAAATTGGGATTGGTTTCTGGTTCACAGTGAAGAAAGGCCAGATTGTGAGGGTGGATAAGGATAAGTATCTCAACAGTGTCAATGTGAGTGATTTGTCAATTCTTCAATTTACAAGTTCTGCGTTAATTGGATGGGGTAATTAGAGTGAGAGATCGTTTTTTTCTTTCTTTCTTGTTTTCCAGTATTTATCAGTTGATCATCCTCCCTACTACAAAGGCCTTGATTACATTTACGAGGATCGCGGTGAGGTAACCTTCTTCCACTAAAACAATTAAATTTCGTCAAGTTTTTGTTAATGATTGTCTATGATGATCGCATCTACAGGTGTTGGATTTACGCAATTTTAACACAGGAGAATATGCACTTGTGAGTAGCTTAAATCAACACACGAAGAAGTGATTCCTAAACTAAGGGTAGAACTTTGATACTAAATCATCTCTTGATTGCAAAAAAAATCTACACTTCTTGCAGGTTGCATGGGTTGGCATCCCAACAGCACCAGCTTGGCTCCCAACTGACATGCTTATCAAGGTATTTTACTCTTTGTTCATTTGGATATGATTCACAATCCCACGGTTAAATTTTGGTGCTGTTAGAGAGTGTTCATCTGTTCTAGTAAGTTCTTACTTGATTATTCTGCTTGATTACAGTCTGATAAACTAGATTACGAGAGAATGTAATTCCGCAGCAAACAAAACAGCTTGATGGCTATATGAGGTAAATTTGATTCAGCCATATACAGGATGGCGCCTTCGAGTCTGACTTTGAAGACCTTGGTCTGCTTGTATAGTCAAGAACCAGTGCCTGGAGAAGATGTAGCTGGACACTAGATAATAAACACGTGTAAAAATGATTTGTAATTGCTTATGTTCTTGTGCTAAACAGCAATTTGGCCTGTAATTTTTATTTCAAAAGCGTGAAATTAAGAATATAACCAGCACCGAGCCTCTGACATGAATCCAGGATCTTTAGATGGCTCAAACGAGTTGAAGAGCCTGTAATATTTTTCACTATATAATCAAACAATTCAAGAGACGGAAGTTTTGTGTAGTATACATTACCATATTTCCAGTTCTAACTATTGCTCAAAATATCATCTCCAACCACCAACTTCACACCAACCTCTCCCTCTTATACTAACTACTCCCACACCCGTTTCGCACGTACAAAAGCTTTGGACATTCATAAGTTGACAAAACTTTTCCGGGTTTCATCAACTGTTCTGGTATTCGCTTTTGTTTGTATAGACAGCTGGATCATCTAATATGTACAATATCGACTGTTCCAAGCAGCTTTGGGTTTTTTCCGGCTTTCAGAACAGCGTTGACCTTGGAGATCCTCCAGGTGTTTGAGCTTTGAATAAAGCAGAGCCATGCCAAGGATCTGAAGAGAAAATTGACTGTGCCTGGGTCGGAGATAAAGATGGCTCGTTTCGGTTATGACTGCTTTGCCCTGCCCAAGCATAAGAAGGGTGTGGTGGTGAGAGAAAGCAGTTCTTGTATGCTGGGCTGCCTCTTTGCCGGAGTGGACTTGAGCAAGGAGATACAGGCAAGGATGTAATTGTTCTTCCATTGTCCCTGTCAAATGACAGTTATCATTAGACCAAGGTAATAATATATTTACCCTATTAGCCAAAATAAGAGTGAACTAGTTGTATTACCACAAGTCCCTTGAAACTGGTGCTGCCAGCCTCCTGATGTTATCCGGTTCGTATGAACTGATGCTCTTCCTATGTGGATGGATGTCCAAGACATTCTGCTCCAACCGCAAAACCAATAATAAGGCTCACCAATGTAAAAATGCTCACAAATAATGCCAGTACAGATGGCTTTCACTTTTGTTTACTTGAACTAAGAACTGAATCATATATGCAGTTGTGCAGAAACAACAGCCAAAAACATTTTGTGTACCCCAGAAACACGAAATGAAGTGGATTCATATTTTCATTTATATGGATTTGTGATAGCTGAAACAACTTAATTTAAAAACTAACTTTCAACCGAAATTCCATCTCAGAATACAAAATATTTTGCACGAATAACGATACTTGGTTCATAAAAGCTACCTAGATATTTGTGAGTAAGAAAGATGTGAGCATTACCAGCCTGTTGCTTCCCTCATGTGTCGAAGGGAATGCTTCATTTGTCACACCAAGTGTGGAGATCTTAGCTGTTGATTGGTCTACAAGAAAAGGATGCTTCAGTAACTCTGTGGCTGAAGGGCGTAATGATGGATCACGCTGCAAGCATAGCCTCAAGAAACTCTTGGCATTACTGGAGAGATGATTAGGGATTTCAGGTATTTCTTTGCTATTTCCAATTTTGAATATTGCAGCAACCTGTTGAGTGGATATAAGAAAGATAACTTGAGTCCAAAATGCATTTTGAAATGTATTTCGATTTTTTCTATTTCATCAGATGACATCATACCCCCTCATATTGGCTCCAAGGTGGCTTGGATGTTGCCATCTCAAGGATTGTACACCCTAAGCTCCATATATCTACAGCGAGGCTATAGCCATTTTGATTCATCACCACCTGTCACGGAACATGAATTTGAGATTGCAAAACCAAGTAAAAATAGTTCAAGAAGATACAAGTTCTAAATTCTAATACTACTTGTATCACTCGTGTGTAGAAGTAAGCTTTGCTGGGGAGTGTGTGTGCTAGAGAAAGGAGAGACGGGAGATATCATGAGATAAAGAGAGTAAGGACCTCAGGTGCCATCCAGTAAGGACTCCCTTTGAAAGAAAGTACTGAAGCACAATTTGTTATCTGCAAGGAATGAAACAGAATAGCTCATAAAAAAATTGTCCAAAATAATTAACAAAATACGTCATTTTATCTATTGGAGTTTTCAGGTTAATGCTCGGTCAAAGTATGGTTTCTGCACAAGAGGACATAACATACATGTTTTGCCATGCCAAAATCAGCAAGTTTAATTTCACCATTGGGATCAACCAATATGTTGGCTCCTTTTATGTCCCTGATAGACAGAAGAAGTACTGTCAATGAGTTATGTTCACATGATGTTACGAGGTACAAAAATTCTGAGACCTAACTTCTCCAATCATCCTCCAAAAATGCAAATTACCTATGCACAGTATTTCTAACATGCAAGTATGCAAGCCCAAAAAGAATCTGCTTTGTGTAGTTCTGAATTACAGGCTCCTTGAAGGGGCCATACTCTTGAAGTAATTTGTGGATTGATCCACCAGAAACGTATTCCAGATAAACTGATAATGTTTCCTCGCCCTGCAACCAAAAAAATAGCTAGTTATTAGCATGACCTGGAAATCTAGCCATCCACTCCCACGTAGAGAAATTCCTAATGATAACTCCACTTCAGCCAAATGGGTATGCGAAATAGTAGAAGCACTTGAGATGAACTTAGAGGCAGTTCGTACCAGTTCACTTCCGTGGTATCTGACAATATTTGGATGTGACAATTGACTGAGCAAATTAATCTCCTGCGTTACAATAATATTTGTCAAACTTAGTTTATTACAGAATCATTAAGGAGTCATAAATTTCTTTCAGATATTCAATACTAAACAGCATATATATGACAAGTAATCAGGAACAAGAAACCAGAAGTGTAAGAAAAGATAAACCTGGTTGAGTTGCTTAAGACACTCTCTTGAATTCTGATCATCGGATATTAATTTGACTTCCTTTATCGCGCACAATCGTCCCTTCTCACTGTCAAAATTATCCAATAATGGGATTTTGAGTGGGAAGAATTGAACATTTTGCAATATATCATTGCAATAAGCACATTGATCTGTATAGATAAGAAGAATAGTCCTAATTCAAGCTGTTTATACTAAAAACGTTACCACTGTATGATGCTAGAACATCTATTTCCAGAAATTGGTGCCTAATTCAATGTTGTTTTGCAAACTACAATGAAGCAACAATACAATCTTATTGACAAGCTTCCCTACTTTCACAAAAATATCTAAAATCTTGGGTTCATTTCAAAGCAAGGTAAGTTACACATATACCTTAATATTTGGCAAAATCGATAGTAAAATTTTCTACTGTTTTTTAATATTATGTATGTACCTGTATGCACTTAAGTATCATAGCCATGTATGAACATGGTCCTTAAGCATGCATATGAGAAGAGTTGAAACAAATACTAGGCTACAATACCTGTTAAATCCAAGGTAAACATGCCCAAAGGTGCCCCTTCCGAGAAGTCTTCCTTTCTTCCACCTTGATGGAGATATGATTGTGTTGTCTGATCCAAAACTAGCTCTCGCGTTGTAGATAGCCGAAGGACTAGTCGGAGAACTTGGTGGAAGTGGTAAAGGATGACACTGACTTCTTCCATCTTCGATTTTACCAGTAAGGGATTCAACTCTGGTGCTTCCCCATTGGCCATGAAGAGGTGAACTGCTATTAGGTATCTGAGGATTAGGCGACGTAGGAGCTCTCAATCCTGGAACCGGACTTCTTGATCTCGAACCGATTTTAACTTCATCATGACCCCTGATTATATTAGGATTCAACAAATTCAATAAGAATTAACACCAGGAATTCCCTAAACCTCATATGTCAAATTCTTATAAATAGATCAGAAATCAATCCCTCTATTCTTCCTATCCGAGTTCACAATTTATCCGTGTGAATTTGAATTTGTTTGATTTCAAAACCCTAATAATAAGCAATCCTCAAAACAATACAAACCTGGAAAGCCCCAATTGATGGAATTGATCGAGGAGAGGAGGAGGAGGAGTATCATCAGAAGACCCCGAAGAGCTAACACTCGAAACAGAGACAGAACCCCCATTAACTAACCCAAAACCACCGTGAACATCAAATCCATTACCGGAATTCGGCGAAACCGAAGGCCGAGGCAACGGATGACACTCCCTCTCCGCTACACCTCCACACCCATCCGATTCAAAGCCTAAAAACCTGGAAGAAGAGTAGCTCGCAGCTGGACCCGGAGACCTCAACGAAACAGCACCGACAAGGCTGACCGAGTCATCGAAGTTACGGCTCTTGACTTCGGATGAATTCTTCCTAGATGAAACCGGTGTAGTCGGAAACGAAGATGAATTGTTGGAAGAATTGGGAGAGACGATCGAAGGTCCGTGATCTTCTGATTTGTTCTTGCGAGACCTTTTCCCCCACCAACCAGGCATTTCTAGCTGCAAAACAAGATATGGATAGACGACGACGATGAAGAAGAAAGGATTTGGGGTCTGCGGAGTGAAGGACAGCTCAGAGAAAAGCCGTGGGAGAAGAAAGTAGTTGGTTAGGCACCCACATCGATGACGTGGCGGTGGGGGTTTATAACTTTTATTAAATACGCTATTTGTAATATATCTCTCCGATTGCAACTTGTTGTAAGAGAAAGAGAAAAAAGGTAATGGGCAAATGAGGGTTTTGTAGGCCGGCGAGTTGATAACTTGATTGAAATCGGTCTCTAGCGTGATGGGTAGTGCTAATTTGTCTCCCCCATGACCCACCACTTTCGTCTATTTACATTTCATCTACTAATTTATATTTTTTTATTTATAAGAATTGACCTTTTCCGTCCAAAATTTTCACTGTTAAGCATTAGGCAGGAAGAAGAGAAGAAGCGATCTTCTCAGGTTCTAACTTACCTCGTTATCGAAGGAATAAGATGTATTATATGATTTTTAAATTTTATTTTTATGTAAATATATCAAAACACGACACATATATAAAATAAATTACATAAAATAACACAAATAAATTTTAAAAAAACATACCAATAAATTACACGAAATATCTCAATAAAGTTTACACAAACACTTGCACAAAAAATATCATAAGGAAAACACTGATACAAATTTACATGAACAAACTAACAAACAATAATAAAAAATTACACAAATAAAAAAGAAACCTTCTTTTATACGACAACTTTTTAACACGATGACATTACAATATTAGAACACTATTTTAAAATTTGAACATATATAAATCGATTAAAAATAAATGAAGATTTAACTTTAATTAGTTGACCTTATGATCACAATAAAAGTATGAAAGTCGCATCATTATTATCATGATTATAAAATAGGATGTAAAATTTTCTTGCAAATCTCTTTAAATTTTCAAATTGAATTTTAGATATTAAGTATTGGTCAAGTTTATTCTCTTTTTTTTCGTAAAAAAGGAAAGTGGTCATGTTATATTATCTTCTAAAGAAAGTCTAATCTAAAGCATCATTTTGTGATGAAAATACGAAGTTCGGATTCATTAAAATAATTGGTATTGGGGTCGAGATTTCTAAATGAATCAATTGGTCAGTAAAATACAACTTAACACGATGTATACAAATGTGATTTCATGCGTTACGATTCAAAGTAAAAGGAGAAATTAGCATGGTCTCAATTAACTAAAATATATGTTAACATTGGGATTATCTATTATTAATGTAATTTATGAGAATTATGGCACATTCATAACTACGGTAATGTACTGTGATTATTATTAGTTTAATTTTTTTGTTATATATTTCTATATAGTCCGGTCGAATTTATATTAGTACATCGTCCTACGTTTATGAATTATTACCTTTTTTATTAATAAATTTCACTGACATCATTCTATATGTCTGAATACATATTTTTTAATAAACTCTAACACACAACCAACCAAAAAAATAAACTCCAACAAAAATGTTCAACGGAATTTTATCCTGATATCGATTGATATTAATATACGAATTTTATTAATTTTGTAGGCGGAAACGCTAATTATAGTTATACTTACGAGTTGACTATATATGAAGTCGTTGACTCATGCAAAGCTGTCGTGTATCACACTTTACTAATTACTAGCAAGTATCATGCAATTCTTCTTTGAAATGGTAAAAAAGAGTGGTAAAAGGGGTAAGTGTGCTCAACGTGTTGGGTGTGCTTGCAATTAGGGAGGGGTTGACTGTAAAAAACCAAATCCATTGACATAACTTTTTAATCTTTGAAATTCAACCCCAAATTGATGTTGCAAAAAAAAGGGTAAAAGAGGGAGAGAAGGGTGTTTCGAGAAAGGAAGCTAGCAAGTTGGGATCAGTTGAGATCTCCTGTAACCTCCTGTAATAGTAATACATGTATTCCTAACATGTAATTGACTGAGGCTAAATAAATAGAAATTAAAATTTTATTGTTTTACAAAAAAAATAATAAACAATATAAATTCAACCAATTACATGATAGGGATAATCTTGACCGAGTTGGGAGTATGAAATGGGGAAAATAATAGAAATACCTTTTTTTCTATAAAAGGATAATGGAATAGGAAAGGAGAAACTGTGGGCTGTGGTGGCCAAGTCACTCTCCTCTTGCCATGCGGAGACTTCGGACGTGTTTAGATGGAATTTCCTTTTGATTTTTTGATTCGATTATGTAACATGCTTTTTGTTTTTTTAAAGTATGTTGGTTTCATATTAGTGTTTTTTAGAACCTAATGAACTAAGATTCAATAACATGTGTCATTACGTTACCCAACGTGTACTCGTATATAGATATATTGCTTTGATTTTATATGCGTTTTTTTTACCTCTACGGCCTCTCCTTGATAGTATCGTCACTCATGTTCCCTTCAATTCATAAATACTCAACACTTCAAATTCATTTCCGGCTCTTCTTCGTTGAGAAGAAAGATGAGCAATTGAAGTATTTAGAGTTTGTTGGAGAAGTTGCAATCACAACGTTGCTTTTTCATATGATTTTTAACTTGATTAGGTTCAACTTTAAGACTACACTATTGAAGTACTTATAGTTTGTTGGAGAAGTTGCGATCACAATGTTGTTCTTTCGTATGATTTTGGTTCAATTTTAGGGCTACACTATAAATGGCATTCGAAAGACAAAGATGTTCAAAGCTCGAAAAAACACGCGACTACATAAACAAAAACATTTGTGTCATTTCTCAAAACGAAAAGTACTTAAATCTAATTTTACTAAACCCTCTAAAGAATTTTTTAAGAAAAAAAATTTACAACCAAAATCACAGATCTAATTGTGTTAAACACGTCATTCGATTGGATTAACTTTGTCAACCACAAATCTAATTAGAAAGTAGATTTTTACAATTTTTTGTTGTTGATAATTTTCAGTTATTTGTCAGAAAATAAAATTAATTTTTAATAAAACGTCACGACCTAATTATCATTTTTATCCTATATTTAACTATAATCCTAACAAATCCACTTACCAAACACATAACTCACTAGTTGTTTGATTGGTAGTTAGCTTGCTTATGTACTATAAGTCTATAATATATGAAGAAGCAAGTTGTAAAATAAATTGTAGAGTTTTTAGACAACATAAAATCAGACATGATATTAGAGTTATCAGGTATGAGGTATCCAGGTAATTTAAATTTCAATATTAAAATGACGCAACATAAACATGAGATTCACATCACCCTTTTCTTATCTCCCAGCAAAATTCACCACTGCAGTCAAGATTCACGGTCATACGAACTACACGAAAATATTTCCGGTCAAAACCCGCATCAGAACATCAGAAAATTTTTCGGTGGCGCGGTTAGATGTTGAAGCCTGAGGCTGTGAAGTTTGAACAGGAGGAAGAAGGCACAAAGAATGCCACTTAGTGACTTACCAAACAGGCCCTTAGGTTACCATTTACAAAAATGAAATTAAAAATGTATTCCGTATCAACTAAAATTACAATCGGGCCTTGCCCGAACTGAATGGAATCTCAGTCCGGGTCCAAATCGACTTTCTTCATCCGGGTCGAATTGGGCAAGAAGTAGATTTCATATGGACAAGTTTGATTATGAGAGATTTTGGAGGGCAGGGCCCTCTCAACTATTTCAAGACTCATTCAACTTTAATAATTAGGCTCTAAATAAGTTGAACAATCTAAAATTTTTATAGTTTAATAGTAATTTAGTGATAAAAATGTAAGTAAAAAAAAGAGTAAATACTACTATTAGTATTTATTTATAAAGTAAAAATAACAAGGAGAACTTTGTCTACCAACTACACTACCAATTTTAAGTGCATATATATTATCTTGTTAATGTATATTGGGCCCTTATATTTTAGGGGGCATGTTCTAATGGATCTTATAGACCACCCTCCGAGCTGTCTTGTTGGAGGGGAGATGAAAATATTTCTAAAGTGTAAAGATGAAAGAGATGAAAAACACGATAGTTTATTCAACGAGACTAAACAAGTTATTATTACATGTGGGTTTTCAACTAAAAAAGTTTCATATGAGCATGTATTATAAAGGAAGGAGATATGGGTTATCACATGTAATTAGGCTTGAGTATGTTAAGTTTGGTTAACTGAACCGAGTGATTTCTGTATAGACCGGCGTGAACTGACAACTGGCAATTTAGGTTTAGTTTTTGCATATTTTAGAAAATAGGTTTTTGTTCGGTTTCGGATAATAACCGCAAACTCGATGGTCTAAACCGAAAAACTAAATTTTATTTTTTGAAAAAGACCCGTTCGTAGTTGTTATTTTTATCGAGATAGATTTAGGTTTGGATATTTCATTTTTGTTTTTTATCGGGATAGATGATAGTGAAAATATTTGTAATTGACATATGTAGTTTTTATTTTTTAAAATAAAATATTTGTAAATTTTACCTTTTAGGTCCGTATATGTTCAAAACCTAAACCGACCATAATAGGTTCGGTTTTCGATTCTAATATTTTTAATTTTCGGTTTTAGGTCCAAACCAAAACCATACCTAGCTACTTTTATAGGTACGGTTTTCAGTCCAAGTTTTCAGGAAAATCAGATTTAGATTCGATTTAATTTATTTTAGTTCGGCTCGATTTTATACTTATGCTCACCCCTACACGTAAATATATAGATTGATTGATGCATGGCTGTTCTTTCGACTCGACGAGATCTTATACAACATGGTGTGCTACCGGTGTTAGATAATATTAGACACATTGCTAGCCAGTTTATTCCATCCTTTTGATGTATGGCAATAAAAAATGGAACAACATGGCTCATAGACTAGCTAGAACTCACCCCGAAGAGGGACCGAAACAGATTTTTTGCAACTCTTCCTTTCGATATATCTGCTTGTACAAATGATGATATAATATAAGTTGTTTGATTTTAAAAGAGAAAAAACAAAACAAGTTACTATTAATTTATAAAAGATAGATAAATGCAAGTGAGTTACATAATTGGGTATCTTTTAATAAATTTGAAAGATCTCTCTTATTTTATGTTATATTTATGTAATTTAAGTTTTTTTTCATCGTCCTCTAACTTCGACTATATTTATAACATGTTACATTTCGTAATTGTGGTTCTATCGGGAGGAAGAAAGAGTATAATTGTGAGAGAGGTACTGTGTATGCAAAACTGAGTAAGCGTTATTCATGTACGTGAGCATGCTTATATACATGGCACAAATTCTATTTACAACTTAATGCAAATGTTAGATGACATGTGGCATTCATTATGTGTCATTGCTATCCTTATCACCCCGCAGGTTGGAGGATGGTGGAGACATAATCATGCCCAACTTGGACAATAGATTGTCTTGCTATGAGGATGGAACCACTTTGGTGAGCACATCTACAAGTTGAGAAGAAGTAGGAACGAAATGTAATTGTAACAGACCCTCCATGACCTTATCCCGAGTAAAATGGACATCAATTCCAATATGTTGAGTGTGTTCACTAAACACCGGGTTTTGAGCATTTTGGATAGTCGAGTTGTTGTCACAATAAAGGTGGGCAAGCTAGTTTGGCCGGAGGTCGACCGAAATCAGTGAGCAAACGTACTAGCCAAGTAACTTCTGCAGTTGCACTAGCCATGGCTATATATCCAACCTTTGTAGAGCTACGAGTGACAGTTCCCTGTTTCTTTGATTTCCAGTTGACGGGTGACTTGTCAACATATTTGCGAGTGGTAGGACATGAAGCCTAGTCCGAGTCAGTATATGCTAGGAGGAAAAGAGCATCAAATCCATTTAGAAGAATTACGTAGCCAATAGACCCTTTAATATATCTGAGAGTATGTTGGAGAGCTAGAAGATGGGAAGTACAAGGGTTAGCCATAAATTGGCTTAGGCATTGCACAACGAAACAAATGTCATGCCTAGTGTGTGTTAAAATAATTGAGCATGTCAACAAGACAACAATACGTGGAGGCATCATGTAAAGGAGTACCAATATCTAGAAGTAACTTGAAGTTCAAGGGTAAAGGAGTACGCGTAGTTTTCTAATTTGGAAGGTGAGCATCCCTAAGTAACTCAAGCGTGAACTTGCGCTGTGAGAGAACAATACCATCGGGCAAATAACCGATTTCAAGTACAAGGAAATAATGAAGAATGTCAAGGTTCTTGACACTGAAAGTGTTGTCCAGGCCCACTTTTAAGTAATTGATTTCTTCAACACAGAGCCAGTGATAAGAAGATCGTCGACATATATATCAATGATAATTATGAGAGATGATCGACACTTGATCGATGAAGAGAGAGTAGTCGTTCTTGGACTGGAAAAAACCACGAGCTGAAAGAGCAGTGATGAGACAATGGAACCATTGTCGAGAGGCTTGTTTTAGCTGAAAGAGCAGTGATGAGACAATGGAACCATTCCCCATGAAGAAATGCATTTTTTTTTTACATCTAATTGATGTAAGGTCCAACTTTTGGAAGCGGCAATAACTATTATACTTCGAATCGTGGTCATCTTAATCACTGGAGATAATGTTTCACAGTAGTCTATGCCGGATTTTTGAGTAAAGCCCTTAGTCACGAGCTTTGCCTTGTTAGGCTGCTGTCAGCCTTAAACTTTATTTTGAACACCCACTTGAAACCGATTGTCTTATTTGATGGAGGCAAGGGGACTAAGTCCCAAGTATGATTGGCCTGCAAAGCACCATATTCGCTTTACGTGGCCTGAACACAATGCAGATCTTTTGATGCTTCTATATAGTTGGTTGGATCAACATAAGAAGAAAGGAAGGAAACAAAAGCATGGTGTGAGGAAGAAAGGGAAGAAGAATGAAACAAACCTGATGAAGGTGGGTTATAAGAACTATACATGCAAACAAAGTCTCGAAGGTAAAGGGTAGAAGTACGGTTGGATCGGTGGGGCCAACATATTGTCATTAGTATTAGCATGTGGTGATGAGGAAGGCTCATCATGAGTATGATCATATGTGGGATTAGGTGAGAATCAGGAAGTCGTCATTAGCATGTGGTGATAATGTGGGAGTTATTATGATCATGTGATAATGGGGAAATTGTATCATGGGAAGCGATGAAGATGGAATACTTGAGATAGAAATATCATGTGAAGGTGAGTTTGGTAAGAAAATGGACGTGTTAAAGGAAGAAAATTGAGATGGTAATGGAAGGATAGAGGGAACGGAAGCAATGTGGTGAAAAGGGAACAAGACTTCCCGTGAATGTAGTGTGAGGACCTTGAACCCCTTCTCGCCAAAAGGATAACCCAAGGAAGCATAAGGGATGACTCTATGTGTAAACTTGTCACGATAAACCAATGTAGTGTTGGCAAAGAAAAAACACCCGAAAACCTTTAACAAGGAGTATTCAGGGGGAGGGGTTATGAAAGAGGAGTTCATACGGTGTTTTATTGTGAAGAATTGGTAAAGGGCATTAGTTAATTATGTGCGTGTCAGTGAGAATGCACTCACCCCAGTAAGGAAGTGGAATCTTGGATTGGTGAAAGAGAGCTCGAGCAACTTCTAGGGTATGCTTATGTTTGCTCTCAACTACACCGTTTTGTTGAGGAGTATATGTACATGAGGTATTGTGTTATATTTTGAGTATTCGCCATTCCCTCTTATACTATGTTACATTTGGTAATTTTGGTTCTATTAAGAAGAAAGAAAGAGTAGAATTGTAAGAGAGGTATTGTGTATGCAAAACTGAATGCAAATGTTAGGTGACATGTGATATTTATTACTAGTCAGTACTATCCTTATGATCCTTCTAAAGACTAAAAATTTTAAAATCTAAATTTTATTTTCTATAAATTCCAATCATCCAACGTTAAATACATAGGAAGATCATCTGTCTAATAAATATAAAATTAGTATTCAAATTAGCAATCAAAATTTCCCCTCTATTACTTCCATGAAAACATATCTGAATTTAACAATAGAATCTTTGACAACGAAGGTACTGGATTGAACAATTTGTTCCAACTCTTACATATCTATTATGACATTCCATAAGATATTAATAGAACACAGAGCTGGGAGCTTTAAATTCACAAGAAAGCGAAATATAATAAAGTTTTTAAAAAGATAAATCAGTTGAGCATAACAGGGGACGAAGACCAGAAGGAAAAGGGAGGGGAATATGAGGAAAATAGATGCGAATTCCGGGCTTCCATTAATGTTTTTCTCTTCGAAGACTCCTTCAAATAAGACACGTGAATTTCCCTCTTCTACTAAAGCAAGCACGAGGGACTAACACACCTTTTTACATTCTGTTACAACGAAATAAACTTCAAAAACAAAAAAACAAGTGAGAAGAAGCTCTGCTTCCAAAATCCAAAACCAAAAAAACCAAGAAAAAACGAAAAACAAAAACTCCATAACAGAAAAACAACCGTAAATCTTCCACCTCTTCTTAGGATTCCGTTTGCCTTTCCGGCTACTGGTGGCTCGCCTACGGTTTTAGTCAGTATCTCTGACTTTCTCCTTGATTTGCATGCGCTCATTGTCATTCCCTAGGTTAGCTTCTTGAATTGTTTCATCGGTGAAGCGTTTCTGATGTGGTGGAGATTTTCGAAGAATTTGATTCGGTTTTGATGATTTCTTGATTAATTGCAGTTCTTGTAGGGAAGTAGAATTTGTTGAATTAGTTTGGTTGGTGTTTGACGTTAATGGCGGCTCAAGAGAGCGATCGTGCTGGCGGGGCCAGCAGTACCAGTGGGACTGGTGGTGGAGGTTCATCTCATCCTTCGTTAACAAGGATATCGTCGCGTAATGTAGGTTTCTCGCAGGCATTTACGACGGAAGTATTTGATCATGAGGTAGTTCCGTCGTCTCTTGTCTCCATCGTTCCGATTCTTCGTGTTGCGAGAGAGATCGAGAATGAACGTCCTCGCGTTGCTTACCTCTGTAAGTTATCAACTCTACATTTACGATCGCTGGTTGATTCACATGTCTCTTTCTCAAACTGATTCGAGGACTTATGGCTATAATTTTTTTGAACGATTTGAGATACGATAACAGCGCATCTTTTCTTATTTCGCGAACACTGAAAATTGCCTTAGTTGTTTCTGCATCTGTACATTTTCAGGTCGGTTTTACGCATTTGAGAAAGCTCACAGGTTAGATCCAACGTCGAGTGGTCGTGGAGTTAGGCAGTTTAAGACAGGGCTTTACCAGCGAGTAGATCGGGTATAATCTCCGTTCTTACTTGAATTGTTCTGTTCTTTTTTTCAGCTGTATTTCTTCTAGTTGCGAGTTCTAGACTTCTTTGCGCTCAAGTGCACACACATAGAGTAAACAATGTTTTTGGTATATTGAGCAAATATAGCTTATTTGGAAGTTAGAACACTATCTGAACTATCATCTGATAAAATGAAAAAAAAGGAAAACATATAACTACACATTTTGACTTGAAAAGAAACTATCCAAAGTCTAATGCTGCGTAAAATTGGACAGTTTCACTAAATGGTTTTGTTAGCATCAGTTGAGTCAAATGACCCATAGTAAGTGAACTTTTGGGTGAATCCAGCGTCAGCCTACAAAACCAGAGGTTGTGGATGAAATTACAATTACATTTAGATATACTAGTACTTCTTTCAATAGCTTTACATCTCTGATCAAGCTATGACTAAAAGCTATTACATCAAATTCCTGCTGGATTGCCCAAAGCTCAATGACTAGCAACATCTTTTTAAACACGTTGCTTCCCTCCAAAACTTTGGGGTAGGTAATTATCAAAATTTTGGTTTCATGGGGAAGATTAAAAAAAACTTAGAAAAACACTGCAATGTGTTTGAAAGCTTAAGCACTAATGAGAATTTTGGTGGAACAGGACAACAGCACAAGTCTTAGTAAACGTATTAAAAAAACCGACGCCCGAGAAATTGAAAGCTTCTATCAACATTACTATGATCAATACATCAAAGCACTGGACAAAGGTGATCAAGCTGATAGAGCTCAGCTTGGAAAAGCTTATCAGACTGCAGGGGTGCTTTTTGAAGTTCTTTGTGCTGTTAACAAAACTGAACAAGTGAAAGAAGTTGCTCCAGAGGTTAGTACGAGATCATTTTTTATTTTTTGCGTCATTTGTCTTGCTTTTGCATTTTCTTTGATTCATATAAACCTCATTATCTTGCACATAATTTCATGAGTTTCCAGTAGATAGATGATTACTGCACACATCCCTGAAGCAGAAGCATATATGCTATATATAGCTTATACAGTTCTTTGTTCGTATTTCTTGGTACTTACGCAATTAACTTTTAGATCATCGCTGCTGCTAAAGATGTTGAAGAAAAGCAAAACATTTATGCTCCTTACAATATTCTTCCTCTGGACTCTGCTGGGGCTGCACAGTCTATTATGCAGCTCGAAGAGGTACTTTATATTGCTGGGACTGTACAGTCTTTTAAATTCTCTATTCTTGATTATGGGTTGTTGTTGTAAGACGAGCGTATATTTGTTAATGTTTTTGGCTGTTGTTCCTTGCACTAGGTTAAGGCTTCCGTAGCTGCGCTGTGGAACACCCATAGTTTAACTTGGCCACCAGCATTTCAGAAGCATAGGCATAATACAAATGACTTGGATCTTTTTGATTGGTTGAGGGCCATGTTCGGTTTTCAGGTATGTCATTGTTATCTTTTGTCAGTTTTTTTTTTAGAAGAATATCACACCATGTTTCATATATGCAGAGAGACAATGTTAGGAACCAGAGGGAAAACTTGATAATTCTACTTGCTAATGTTCATATAAGGCTTCAGCCAAAGCCTGAGCCTTTAAACAAGGTAGACATCCACTTTATACTGTCTTCCATACAGTTGTAGATACTGCTTCTATAAACCTCTTGATAGTTTTGTTTCTGAATCTCTTGACGCCAAGAATTTGTTGAGCTTACATGTTTATTTCAGCTTGATGATCGAGCCGTTGATGCTATTATGAATAAGCTTTTTAAGAACTACAAAGCATGGTGCAAATACTTGGGTAAAAAGCACAGCTTGAGGTTGTCACAGTCCATGATCCTTCTATTTTATTTTTATTTTTTTGTTATTCATTGTTATTTTTCTGGTTCTTTTAACCAGACCTTGTACTGACGACTACCATGTCATCTTTACATTCTTAGGCTCCCTCAAGAGCAACAAGATATTCAGCAGAGGAAGATCCTTTACATGGGTTTATATCTTCTCATCTGGGGAGAAGCATCCAATATTCGTTTCATGCCTGAGTGTCTATGCTATATTTTTCACAACGTGAGGCTTTTTCATTCACTAATCAGAAAACATTTGATCAACTTATCTATGAACATATTAGTAAGTGCTAATATGTCACTTTTAACAACATTTAGATGGCATACGAACTTCATGGCTTGGTGGCTGGAAATGTCAGCATTGTTACTGGGGAAAACATAAAACCTTCTTATGGTGGAGACGACGAGTCTTTCTTAAGGAAAGTTATCACACCCATTTATCGTGTCATTGAAAAGGTAAGTCCAATATTGACATATCAAAACATTGACGTGTTTATTTGTGGCTACAAATTACTATAACAATTTGTATGATACATCAGGAAGCCCAGAAGAGTAAAAATGGGAAAGCTCCTCATTCCGCATGGTGCAATTACGATGACTTAAATGAGTATTTTTGGTACGTGGGTTATTACAATGGACAATTAAGATCAATTGTAATGTGATGATAACATAATGTTCACTTTCATTTGATGTATCTCTTTGTCATGTAGGTCGCCTGACTGCTTTTTACTTGGTTGGCCTATGCGAGACGATGGAGATTTCTTCAGATCAGCAATAAACCTACAGGTGATCATTCTTGAGAAAAACACTGTTGTATTGCACTTATTGGCATTCGGCTACCTATCTGACATGGTCTTCAGGGTAAGAAGGTGCCTCTGAATACCTCCAAAAGTACCAGAAAATCCAATTTTGTTGAGACAAGATCATTTTTACACATATATCGAAGTTTTGATCGCTTGTGGACATTCTACATACTGGCCTTGCAGGTATTTATCCTCGGTTTGGTAAAATTTGATAAGAAATTACATACAACCTAGTGTTGTAAATGGTAATGCAACACGTGGACATCCTATTGCAGGCAATGTTGATAGTTGCATTTGAGGGGCCAGCCCTGTCAAAGATTTCAAATAAATATGTGTTATTTCATGTTTCAAGCATTTCGATAACAGCAGCTGGCCTACGCTTCATTCAGAGTATTATTCTTTTTCTTCCTTTCTTTCTGCATTCAAGGCTCAAATTAAGAATAAATAGCATGTTTGATGCTACAATTTATCGATGTCTCACAGTCTCATAGCTTGCTCACTACCTACATGATCAATTGTGACTCATAGTTTATTTGAAAAAACAATATTCAGAAAAATAAACTCATTTTCTGTCAAAAGCAAAGATAGTTGCTAGAGAATGTTTAGGCTATGCTAAATTAAACGTCAATAGCCTCAAATGATGCTTGTTTGGATCAAAAACTGAAGTTGAACATTGTTGTGTGTGAGCACATAGTGTAAGGTATTCTTTAAGCTACATTTGAAGTGTAGAAGAGTTTGTATTATATTGTGACATTTACTTCTTCATAACATTGAATATTTCTAAATTATTGTTTATGCTTCATATTTAGTATAAAAGGTGTATTTGTCATCTTGTTTTTTTTTTTTAATACTTTTTATCATCAAAGATTTATCCTTTACTTGAAAAACTGTCATATATTGTGCATCTGTAATTCATCTGGAGAATTAATCATACTGTGAACCTGTTTTGGTATGCATTTTTGAAGGTATAATCTTTATAAGCATGTACTTGGTTGTGTAAGAGACTTCTCCATCAGAGTATTACAATTGCCTTGATACTGCAATTAGTTATTATGTCCCTTTTCTTGATATATACACTAGGAAATTAAAATCATACAGTTGCTGATGTGGAAAGTTCATAACTTCGCTGGAGTTTTTTTGTTATTGTTGGGCAAATATTGGTATTTTTTTTTGTACCTTCAAGGTGACCTGAACGTTTCATTTCCTTGCTGTTAATAGGCATGCTGGACTTTATCATAAACTTCCCAGGACTTCGTAGGTGGACTTTCACTGGTGTCCTGAGAAATATCCTCAAGATAGTTGTTAGCTTTGCATGGGCTGTAGCTCTTCCCCTCTTTTACCTGGACAAATTTGGTATATCACCTGATAACTTTACTGGTTTCATGTCATTTATTGGTAACATGAAGGGTGTGCCTCCTTTGTATCTCTTTGCCGTGGTTATATACATCATCCCAAACTTGTTGGCGGTAATTTTATTTCCTTTCCCTATGCTCCGGCGTTGGATGGAAAACTCAAACTGGCATATTTTGAGGCTTCTAATGTGGTGGTCACAGGTATTTTGCTACTTTATATAAACGTATCTGTTGGGATAATTCATATTTAAATTATTATGTAATGGGCTTTATTAGTTATACTCATAATTTGGGCTTGATTAGAAAATAATTGAAGAAGGCCCATGACTTTTGGATAAGCTTAAGGTGAAAATCTCTAGAATTATCAAGAGAAATCAACGTTAGTTTTAAATATAGATTAGTGGAGATTAGTATGGAATTATCTAGAATAATCATTTGTAATATCATCATCGTGGAAAACGTAAGTCGGTACTTTTGGGCTTGGTGTTAACCGACCTATGCACATATAAATATATGTGATTGTAATATAAATGTAATACAAGTGAGAGTTTCGATCAAAGGCTTACGTATTAAAGTGAGGTTGTTTACGAGTGTGAGTGCGCAACAAATACCCGTTTATAAATACTCGGAGTGAGTCGGGAAACGCGGATTTTCCCCAACAACGTATCCTCTATATGTGATGCTTTCAATTGTTCCTAATGGCTGCCTATGTATAGCATCAAGAAAGCCTGCTCATGCATCATCTGGTGACTCCTGGACCGATTTTATAAATGGAATGGCTGCCTCCTATAGATTATTTAGGAGAACAAAAATCATTTACAGTGTTCAATTTTTATAGAGCTTTATGACAACTTTCTTTTTCTTTTCTTTTTCTTTCTTTTCTTTTTCTTTTCTTTTTCTTTTTCTTTTCTTTTTCCTTTTCTATTGCAATCCTTTATTTTGACTAACTAATCGTCACTATCTATGAACTTGTTGACTTCTGACATGTCATACACATTATGCAAATTTACAGGAGGCGTACATAAGTAGTAATATAGTCTTTGTCTGCTAATCATGTCATCTTGCTGTAAATATCTAGCATGAGCATCATATTCGCTGATCATGATGGCTATCATTGTTGAATTCTATTTCATATTAATTAAATCTAGGGAAATGATTCCCGACCTGCTTGTTTCCATGCAGCCCAGAGTCTATGTTGGAAGGGGTATGCATGAGAGTCAGTTTGCTCTTATAAAGTAAGTATGAAATGGTATAATCACCGAGCAAATACATTTATTTTGTCAAATTTCTCCTATACAGTCAGTTTGCACTTTTATTCTTAAATCTTAATTCAATTTATAACAGGTATACTTTATTTTGGGTGCTACTTCTATCTGCCAAGCTGGCATTCAGCTTCTTTGTCATGGTATCTTCACATCTTCCGTCACATTCTCCTTAAAATGGTCCATATGACAAATATGTATCTCACTTCTCATTCTGTGTATACTTCTTCAGATAAAACCACTGGTGAACCCAACAAAACACATAATGAAAATTCACCACATTAAATATAAGTGGCATGAGTTCTTCCCTCATGGTATTCATCTCTACTCAAGAGTCTTAATATTCTCCCGTGAACTATTTCTATCGCACTGACATCTTTCTTGCCCTTGCAGTTAAGAACAACTATTTTGCCGTCGTCTCATTATGGGCTCCCGTTATTTTGGTACGTACTACTATTTGGTTTCCTTTTTCTGAAACTTCTGAACAAGATCTTCCATGCACAATAAAAGCCAATTTTACATGATTTCTTCTGACAAATACATCATCTTACGTTTACAACTCCTATCCAGGTATATTTCATGGATACCCAGATTTGGTATGCTATGTTTTCCACAATTTATGGTGGCTTTATTGGAGCATTTGATCGATTGGGAGAGGTAAGTTATACGACGGCCAATTTCTAGGTTCTTGAACAGAAGTTAAATGTTTAGCTGTAGTGGATGTCCTGTATTCTTGGAAGTTGGATGTGACGTTATTTTAAGCAGCGGGATTGTTATTTGGTCATACAAATGGAGGCAGTGCATTCGCTGTCCTGTAATAGTTTTGTCTTACTGAATAACATCACTTGACAGCTAAAGGGCATACTAAACAAGGATTCCATAAGACCACCTCACATTCACCGTCTATACACATCAAAATAAGTTTGTTGACGACTGCCAGAATAAAATATTCCAAATTTGTACATATTGTATAAGATACTCCCTAACTACTAGATGTCTTTGTTATTTGTGGACGCCACTAGTTCTCCTCAGTGATACTTATATATATGAGTGTTTTACGCTAGGAGTCTTCCATAGATATTGAAGTTCCTTCAGTTTTCATCCTTGCATCATATTGTTTTTCTTGATGATTACGTCAAAACATCAGATATTAATGGCCTGTTCTCTTTTTATAGATTCGAACTCTCGGTATGCTAAGGTCAAGATTTCAGTCGTTACCTGGTGCCTTCAATACCTATTTGGTGCCCTCCGATAAATCCAGAAAGCGAGGGTTTTCCTTATCAAAAAGCTTTGCTGAGGTTGTCAATTTGTCCAGCATTGTACACAGAAATTATGTTGAGTATCAGAATGATCATGTTGATAGGCATACAAATTTTCTGTGATAGGTCACCGCAAACAGGAGAAGTGAAGCAGCTAAATTTGCCCAATTGTGGAATGAAATTATAACCAGCTTCCGTGAGGAGGATCTTATCAGTGACTGGAAAGTCCCCTCATCAATACTCTGTAAACTATTTATTCCTATCTTAATATTGTTTAATTACAGCATTTTAAATAAATTTTCATCTCATTTGTGGCAGGGAGATGGATCTTCTACTAGTTCCATATGCTGCTGAACTCAGCTTGACAGTAATTCAATGGCCACCTTTCTTGCTTGCTGGCAAGGTGAGTAATATCACTGGAGGGTGATACTATGATTCTCAGGCGCATAAATGTGCTGTCACTTGAATTATAGCTGACCTTTTATCCTACTATGCAGATCCCAATAGCATTGGACATGGCTGTTCAGTTTCAAAAGAGGGATGCTGATCTTTGGAAACGAATATGTGCAGATAACAACATGAAATGTGGTGTGATTGAATGCTATGAAACATTCAAGTATATCTTAAACATCCTGGTTGTTGGAGAAACTGAAAAGAGGTATGCTGTTTGTTTTGTGCTTATGGGAGCCAAAGTGCTTTAATTCCTGTTGCCTAAATATAAAAAAATGTTGCTTGGTTGGTGTTGGTTTAACAAATTTTGTTTCCATTCCTGAGAACTACTTCACTTGTTCAGACCTGAATGGGTCTTTGTAAGTTTTGAATCCGTTATCACTGGCTGCAAGGCTATTCAAGAAGCTGAAACTAAAAACTTATGAACCTTGAGAGTAGTTTGAGTTAACTGAGTAGGTTAGTTAAACTGCATCTACATCTATATTTTTCTCTTTGTAGCTTTAGCTTTTGTGAGATTAGGTCAGGTAGCGTAATTTGCCTAAGCCTGCATATTTGCTTTCACTTTCCGTTTCCCTCTTTCCTATGATAATTTAATATATCAATAATACAACTGATCTGCAAGTATTTCATTTCTTCTATATTATGTTGAGCCTGCACTCTAATTTGATCTTTCTGGTAGATACTACTGTTACAGTGTTACCATATGTTGAAATGGGAAATATCTTTCTACAATCATTAGTAGCTTATGAAGTTTTGATTTACAGGATAATTTCTACCATAATAAAAGAAGTTGAGAACAGCATATCGAAGAATACTCTTTTTGCAAATTTCAGGATGAGTGAATTGCCAAACCTGTTCAAACAATTTGTAACACTTGTGGGACTATTGGTGAGTGATCATCAACTGTGCAATGTGTACATGATAGCATTATCATCTATTGATTGTTTTACATTCTCTTACGTTCTTTGATTTTGAAGAGAGATGGTAACCCTGAGAAGCGAGGTGCTGTAGTTTTAATACTTCAAGACATGCTTGAAGTGGTTACTTGTGATATGATGGTGAATAAGAATCGGTTAGTGTACTTTCTGATGATTGTTTCTTGATGAAAATTTGTTGGTTAGATTAAATTCAGTGTAATCAAGATTTTGTACTTTTCCAGCGAAGTGGCAGATCAAAGTGGTAGCAGCAAAGTCCCTGGGAAACAACTCTTTTCTAACATAGCATTCCCTCCAGTTGTCTCACCACAATGGGAAGAACAGGTAGATAAACCATCCATCATTCCTCTATATGCATACATGACGTTGGTTCTTTCAGTTGATTGAAGTTTATGTCTGTCCAGATAAGGCGTATCTACATACTTCTAACTGTAAAAGAGTCTGCTGTTGATGTCCCAACAAATCTTGAGGCCCAGAGAAGGATTGCATTCTTCACAAACTCATTGTTCATGGAAATGCCACGAGCTCCTCATGTCCGTAAGATGCTTTCATTCAGGTTTGATCCTTCTTCCATGTCCTGATGTTGAGAGTTAGTGCAAAAACAATTTTCTTTCGGTGATTCCCTTTTATTTATATATATTTATTCTTCATTTTTGTGGGCTCAGAATGTCACAAGGAACTTACTTTGAAATCTTCGTTGGAGAGATGGATATGTAACTTGTGGGTACAGATATTTTTTGCCACCAAAAGCTAGGTATCCAACTTACTGACAGACTCTAGGACCCAAAATAAGAAAATGGCTACTGTATGTTGAAAAGAACATCTCCCAAGGAAAAGCTGACTAGGATAAGAGGAATAGGAAGTAAATCTCCAATATAGATGCCAACATATATGATTTCTACAGCCCAATAGCTGAGATGGTCTCATGTATCAGTGGAAGGACTTCACTGAAAATACTCTGATGACAGTGATCACCGGGTAGAATCTGAACATTTTTCTTATTCTCTAATGAATTTGATCGGTTTTACCTCGGAGAGGAAACAAATGTCCCATTCATTGTTTTTATATATTGTTTTGAGAGTGTTTATTTTTATACTTAAATGCCTTACAAAGATAACTCTGTTTCAACTGACATAAAGGTGCAAACAACTTCAATGGCAATAAGCTGTTTGTTCTTGATATTGGCAGCGTCATGACTCCCTACTACAAGGAGGAGACTGTTTACTCTAGAACTGAACTTGAGTTGGAGAATGAAGATGGCATTTCAGTTATTTTCTACTTACAAAAAATCTATCCAGGTTTATACACTGAATTTTGCTGATGATATCCTATGCTAGTATGTCATCTCACTGAGGATATAAGCCGAGATGATTGACACTGTAATGTTTATGCATTGTTAGATGAGTGGAATAACTTCTTGGAGAGAATTCAGTGCCGAAAGGAGAGTGATGTGTGGGAAACCGAAGAGAACATTTTACATCTTCGCCACTGGGTTTCTCTGAGGGGACAGACTCTCAGCAGGACAGGTATTTTACGATTTGTCATGGCTGAATTATCACATGTATTTTTTTATTCATGAAAATCATTGTCTTACAGTTAGAGGAATGATGTACTACCGGAGGGCTTTAAAACTTCAGGCTTTTCTTGATATGGCAAATGAATCTGGTAAGGTTATGCTTGCTCTCTAGCATTTCATTTACGGGTTCTGTGATTGTACTAATAGCATGCTTCTGTTTAAGATGGACAAGTAACTATTAATGGAGTACTAGAAGTGAAGAGGGTGACTCTAAACATAAAATAAGAGAACATAAGTTATGAACTAGGAAGCTTTCCTATTTGTTTCTGGTGTTATTAATGATACCACTTCATAAAATATTATCTGGATGAGCACGAAAGAATGCTGCGTAGATTGTCTAAGAAACCAATTCCCTTTACTTTTCTGTTTTACCTCAACAATCTATTGTCTTTTCATCCTGCTTTTGCTTACCTACTATGTCCTAATTGGAGAATCTGTTACAATATTCCTTACAATTTCTGTTAAGATTCTCTTTAATTATCAGTTTATGAAGATTTTGTATTCCGTTTGGGAAAAATTGATCAAGAGATGGTTAAATATATAGCAAGTTTCATAGGCAGAGCCAGTTGGCCACATATTTCATGTGAATGCACAGCCTACTTGGCAAGAAATTTGACCATTTTTTTGATAAAAACATTTGATCTTCTGACTGGTGAGATTATGTATTGAGCAGAAATCCTAGGAGGGTATAAAGTTGTTGCTGATACAACAGAGGCTGAGAAGAAGAGCCAAAGATCTGTATATGCACAGTTAGAAGCTATGGCAGACATGAAATTCACCTACATTGCTACATGTCAGAATTATGGCAACCAGAAGCGAAGTGGTGATCGTCGGGCAACAGACATTTTGAACTTGATGGTCAAGTATGTTTTCACTCTGGAAGATAAAGATTTTTCTATACTAGTCTTCTCTGTCTATCGCACTATGCAAGTGAAGTGACTCTTTCACATCATGTACAGCAATCCATCTTTGCGTGTAGCATATATTGACGAGGTTGAAGAAAGAGATGGTGAAAAGTCTCAGAAAATATATTATTCTGTTCTGGTGAAAGCCCTTGATAATCTTGACCAGGTGAGAAGTCTTTTTTAAATTGATGCAGTATGCTAGGTGAGTACTGTGTAGCTTTTTACTTGATGGATGATTTTTACTCTTAAAAGGAAATTTATCGTATAAAATTGCCCGGGCCTGCAAAGGTTGGAGAAGGGAAGCCTGAAAATCAAAACCATGCTATAATTTTCACCAGAGGGGAAGCTCTTCAGGCAATTGATATGAACCAGGTACACAGACTTTCTCAAGTACGCATCTGCAAAGTGTAGATAACATATGCCTTTGAGATAGTAATCTGTTCTCGCTTTTGTAATAGGATAACTACTTGGAAGAAGCTTTAAAAATGCGTAATCTCTTGGAAGAGTTTAATGAAGATCATGGTGTGCGTCCACCCACAATTTTAGGATTTCGGGAACACATATTTACTGGAAGGTGATGTTACTATCAACTCATTGACAAATTGCTATGCTCGATTGGGCTATTTTCTCATGCATCCCTGACGTCTTCTTCAATGTCATGTGCAGTGTTTCTTCTTTGGCTTGGTTTATGTCAAATCAAGAGACAAGTTTTGTCACCATTGGACAAAGAGTACTAGCAAGGCCGTTAAAGTATGTAATCACACTTTGCCATGAAGATTTTTAAATTTGAGCCACCATTTAAGCATCATTTCCTTTCACCAGTAGAAATTTCCAAGCCATCGTAATTTTAATAGGTTTTGGTTTATCAATGCTTGCATGATTTCCTGAACGTGCTTTCTGAAGCATGTTGACAATTCTCAAGCCATTATTTTAAGAGAAACGACTAAAAAGTGGTAAAGAATATTAGGCTATATGTAGTACACATTTCTCTTTAACAATGAAAAACTTAGGAAAGCCAAAATTATGCTAATAGTAAATTTTACCTTCTTAGTTTGTTTCATGTGCTTCTCAATTATTCACTCATCGCAATCTACATTAGCCTGCAAGTGATATAAACCTGTGATTGTTTTTGTTTCTGAATTTCAAATTAAAAATTGTCAGGGTCCGCTTTCACTACGGTCATCCAGATATCTTTGATCGATTGTTCCACATCACACGTGGTGGCATTAGCAAAGCTTCTTGTGGAATCAATTTAAGTGAGGATATTTTTGCTGGTAAGGTCCTCCCTAGCCCAACTCCTTCGTGTGTGCATTTTGTATACCTTCATGCATTTTGCTGGAATGCATCCATGTGATTGGCCCTGTTTTTACTTCCTCAGCTAGTGGACTGATATGCGATGCATTTTCCATCACAAGATTATACACACTTGCTTTGAGTTTGCAGGTTTTAACTCAACACTAAGACGTGGAAATGTGACTCACCACGAGTACATCCAAGTAGGAAAGGGACGAGATGTTGGCCTAAACCAAATATCACTCTTTGAAGCAAAAGTGGCCTGTGGTAATGGGGAGCAGACACTGAGTCGAGATATCTATCGATTAGGTCACAGATTTGACTTTTTCCGCATGCTTTCGTGCTACTTCACAACAATCGGATTTTATATCAGCGCTATGGTAATTTTGTTACAAAAATACTGTTTCTAAGCTTGATCATTAGTTGTTGTATAAATTATTAAATTAGCCACATAAACATGCACCTTTTGCTGGGTTGATACCCTAGCTTTGTTGAGAAAGAATAAGGAAAGCTTAGCTCAGTTTCATGGGATGAAAAATAACCATAAAAATTACTGGCAGTTTAGAAAGGCTGTATCATGCATGATTATGGATTAGTTTTTCTCGTGTTAGCTATTTGTTATCTGTTCGAGGATGTTACATCATCCAACTAAAAGCATGACAGTAAATGAAGGCAGATCATGGTCTTATAATTATACTGGATTGTAATTAGCATGTTTGAGTATGGTGAAAATGAGCACCTGCGACTTCCTATATGAATTGTAAATGAGATTTCTGTAGAATTATGGAGTACTCGTCCCTAATAGTTAGACTTGGGAAATAGAAGCTGTAAATTGAAAATATTCTTCCTTGTCATCTTTGGTTATTTATCAGCACTAGGAAAGTTGAAACAGATTATCATGTTAAGTTACTCTTTTTTCTTTTTTGGAAATATGCAGATTACAGTCCTGGTAGTCTATGTTTACTTGTATGGCAGACTTTATCTGTCATTGAGTGGAGTGGAGGATTCAATTATCAAGTATGCACGGGCTTCCAAGAACGATCCACTTAAAAATGCCATGGCTTCGCAATCTTTGGTCCAAATGGGACTTTTAATGACCTTGCCCATGGTGATGGAGATTGGATTAGAAAGAGGATTCAAAACTGCATTTGGAGAAATTATCATCATGCAGCTACAACTAGCAGCAGTCTTCTTTACTTTCTCCCTCGGCACAAAAGTTCACTATTACGGGCGTACACTCTTACATGGAGGAGCTAAATACAGAGCAACAGGACGTGGCTTTGTGGTTCGACATGAAAAGTTTGCAGAGAACTATAGAATGTATTCAAGAAGCCATTTCACTAAAGCCTTAGAGATTATGTTCTTACTCATAATCTACGAGATATACGGGGCAACTGCTACTAGTACTTTATACTATCTCTTCCTCACCGGCTCCATGTGGTTCTTAGTTGCTTCTTGGATATTCGCTCCTTTTATATTCAATCCCTCGGGTTTCGAATGGCAAAAGATTGTGGAAGATTGGGATGATTGGAGCAAGTGGATTAGCAGCCGTGGTAGCATTGGTGTTGCTGCTAACAAGAGTTGGGAATCCTGGTGGGAAGAGGAGCAAGCCCACCTCAAACACACTGGCCTCATAGGTCGGTTCTTGGAGATTGTTCTTTCATTTCGGTTCTTTTTGTACCAGTATGGCGTCGTCTACCATTTGAACGTAGCCAATAATCACACATCCATTGTGGTAAGTAGATAAATACTTTTTTTTTAATCTTCTTGTGTTTATCTTAATATTTGAGTATTTGCAGTACTTATGTGATCTCATTTTCACATTTTGTTTGTCTTCACTTTGAACCAATGAATAAAGCTTATGGATATTAGGAGATAATACATTAGGTTAGGGTAATTTTATCAATTAGTTAGAATGGGCATGTTTAGCCAAGTACAATCATCCTGGGGTAATTTGAGAAAACAAATTACAATCATGTCCAATAATCAAGGGGTTCTTGGGTGAAAATTATGATTAATTTTCATCTATCTATATCCCCTATTTTCATTCTCAATTTCCATAAGCTAGTCTTGCCATACTTGAATTTCATGGATGGATATAAAGTTTATAGAATCCCATCCTCCATTATCTTTATCTAGACTGCACTAAACAGGACGAAGTTGTGTTATTCTAGCATCTGAATTTTGTTTCAAAATACTTGTCACTGGATTTTTGAGATCTACTTCACTCATTTCCCTTACAATTACTACTAGATATATTGTTAATGGTAGTTTTCAAGAAAGTGAAGAACTAGTAAATGAGAGGTTACAATGGTATATTTGATTTTCGTAATATTATCGTTTCCTTTGCAACATCATATGTATACAAGTCAATAAAAATCATTTAGAGTGCACTGAAAATTTACAGTATCTTAATTTTATTCAATTCTATTCAGGTATATGGTCTATCTTGGCTGGTGATTGTTGCAGTAGTGGTTATCTTAAAGGTACGAACTCAATCAATTCCAAACTCTATATTCCTCTTTATTCATGAATCACACCTAACAAATACCTTACAACAAATGCCAGATTGTCTCACTAGGTAGAAAGAAGTTCAGTGCAGACTTCCAGCTTATGTTCAGACTCCTAAAGCTTCTGCTCTTCATCGGTTTCATAGTAACTCTAGTACTGCTATTCATATTCATGCATCTAACCGTTGGAGACATTTTCTCGAGTCTCCTCGCATTCTTACCAACAGGTTGGGCACTTCTAATGATATCACAAGCATGCCGGCCAATAGTCAAAGGCGTAGGAATGTGGGGATCGGTTAAAGCCTTGGCGAGAGGCTATGAATACATTATGGGACTTGTTATATTCTTACCTGTTGCTATCCTCGCTTGGTTCCCATTTGTTTCCGAGTTCCAAACAAGGCTCTTGTTCAATCAAGCCTTCAGTAGAGGACTTCAAATTCAACGTATTCTTGCTGGTGGAAAGAAGAACAATTAAGCATCATTACGAGAACTTGTCGAGAAAGGTAAAAGATCATCAATGAGCAAACTCATCTGAGTTGAGGTGCACCCATCATAGCCTTATGGCTATGAGTTTGAGTTTGAGTTTAAGTTTGCATTGCGAAATAGCGGAGATCCTCTGAGATGGCGTCTTATTCTTGAAGAATAAAAGAAGCTTAGACTGAGTCAAAAGAATAATCACAAAAGCTTGCTTTATTTTGTAATCAAGGGTTATGAACTAGCAAGTTTGCTGGGATTCACTATTGAGCCTTGTGGGCAAGCTGTGACCCAAATAAATGTGACTTTCGTAAAGATGGCGAGGGAGGAAAGTGAGATGTAATCATGTAACGTACACAAGCAATTGGCCCTGACCTCCCCTCTATCAATTTGCACTTCTACTTTCTCGAATCAACTGAGTTTTTTTCTTGAAACATATCTAAAAATGATTGTCAACTCAATCAAACATAGCATTATACGTTTGTCATAAAAAAAAACTCATAAGCATGATAAAAAGGTAAATTTTCTATTAAATACACTTTGCAGTTTGATTATAAAGATCTTCTAAATACCTAAGCACCGGTCGTTTGTAACACTTTGCAGTTTGATTATAAAGATTTTTAAAAATCTAGGTATCGGTTGTTGATAAAGGTATTTATAAAAAAAAAAGTGAAATAATATAACGAGGTCCAATAAGATCCAATTATACTAAAAGTACAAATTATATATACATGACCAATGATCTATATGGTCCAAACGACAAGTAAATGTCCAAATCTCGTGACAATAAGCACCGAATGATCTATGGTACAAAACGACAAATTAGTGTCCAAACCTCGTGATAATAGACATCGGTTTCTTGCATGGGTTGTTTACTTATTTGTTAAGGCTATTTTTTTTTATAATCAATAGAGTTATAATACTTTTCACTAGATAAAAATGAAGTTATCGTCGTACTTATTATGGGTTTTATTTTGGTATGAATTTTTTTTAATTAGAAAGTGTCTTTTGTTTTGTTAGAAATTTTGAAAACATACATAAAAATACAAATTTTTACGTAAAACTATGACAGTTATGATGTTTTTTCGTTTTACAATTTTTATATTGTTTTCATTAAAAATAGCTAAAATTTGTTAGACGGATTATCACGTGTAATTTCATATTATTGTTTCTACAAATAGACATTTGCCGACTTTATTTATTCTTAAAAGGGTAAACCAAATTTTAATAAATCACTTTTAAAAGATATTTGTTATCTACAAAACTTAAAATTAAAAAGACATCGTTCATATATTATTTATTTATTTTAGAAAAATGATCCACTTGTTTATATGCTTACAAAATATTTATAAAATAAAAAAGAAATTATCACTTATTAAATATTTAATTTGTTTATAAAAAGGTTGATTTTGAAAAATAAAGTGATCATTTGCCATTTTAATGCAAAAAAGTTGTCTGCGTCTTTGAAAGATAACATAATATACATACTTATTTGTGTAATTTAACATATATGGGTAGTTTTATGAAAAGTATTATAACGTAATGATGATTTTGTGTAGTTTATTATATGTAAAAGAAAGAAAAAACTCAAACAAACACAGGATAGGGGGGATTTTAGTCGATTTACGAGACGTTAAGAAAAATGACCTAACAGGCTAAAAGCATCGGTAGAAGGCGGGAAGGCAGAGGAGTAGAGTATTTCGACACTAGCTAGAGAGGAACTCTTGAGCTTACCAGCTCTGAAGATTTGGCGAAACGTGAACTCAACTGCTTGAAGACGAGACACAACAATATCCACTTCGTAGATGGGAATTAAGGTTTTGGGTTTTCAATTCATCGCCATTAGTACTGATGTGGTTCGACATTTTCTGTTCTTGCTATTTTATCTTGTGCTTATGTATTCATCATATGTTCGTTTGGTTAAACTAGGGTTTAACTAAGCTGCTGGCGGACAAAGCACCGAATTGCGTAAAACAGCAGAAATTTGAGAGCTATTTTGGCCGCGCAATCGCCATTGATGCTAGCATGAGCATCTACCAATTTCTTGTTCGCAATTTTCAACTTCACCTCCTTTCTTTTCAATTTTTTTTTTTTATTTTTTGTTCATTGTTCTTCCTTTTGGGTTTCTATGCAGATTGTTGTGGGGCGAGTAGGGACTGAGACCCTCACTAATGAGGCTGGTGAAGTCACCAGGTATTTTTAAAATAATACTCTCGGTTTTCAAGTGGGGGAGTTCTCAACTTTGTAAACAGTGTTGTGGCATGACTTATTATGTTTAGTAGTTATGGCCCCTTATGGTCTATTTTGTTTGTTTGCAGTCATTTACATGGTATGATTACTCGCACGATTAGGCTCTTGGAAGCTGGAATGAAACCTGTGTAAGTTCAACTGTAATTCATTTGGAGTCTTGGAAATGGTCATGTCTTGTTTGAACTTGAAAATTATAAGCCAGGCAAAAGTATTGTTAAAAATAATGTTGTTTCTGGTTGCTGGTTGTTGTTAATTGGTTATTTTATAATCATTTTTATCTGACCTAAATTTCAGTTATGTATTTGACGGCCAACCTCCTGATTTGAAGAAGCAAGAGCTTGCTAATCGGTAATCTTATCAATGACCTGATATTTTGTTATATTTTACTCCATTTGATTGCTGGATAAAACTTTGTTTAACTGTAATATATATGCTCCAGTCACTCAAAACGAGCTGATGCTGCTGAGGATTTGAAAGTGGCCATAGAGGTAGTTTTAATTAATGACTTTTAATCCTTGAAGAGTCCTATTTGACGTCTTTCCAATTATCTTACCTGTGGTGTGATTTAATTGCTCTTATAACTGATACAGAAGGGCAACAAAGAAGATATTGAGAAGTTCAGCAAAAGAACCGTCAAGGTGGACCCTTTTCACTTAAGAGTTTTCCAAGTACAATTTTGGTTTAAGCAATAACGTCTTACCAAGAGAATCTGAATTAGATCCCATGTTGCAGAGAAATTGTGTTTTAAGATTATTCTATTGTTAGCATACTCTTTTCTGGATGTTGGTATATCTGCAATGACAAATTGGCAATGATAAAAGTTAAATTTTGTAGATAATGTAATTTTCATGCTTTGTTTGTAGGTGACTGTGAAACATTATGATGACTGCAAAAAGCTATTGAGGTTCATGGGAGTGCCGGTTGTTGAGGTAGCTTATTATGTTGAGCTACATGGTTTCTCTTTCATTAGTTGGTGCTACACGAATAACTATGCACATATTTTTTCGTTAGGCTCCTTCAGAAGCAGAGGCTCAGTGTGCTGCGCTCTGCAAGTCAGGAAAGGTAAGCAAGAACATGGAGTTTTTAACCTCTCAAAAAACCAGTTCCTTCTCATGTTTTATTTGAAGTTAAAATCTCTTTTCTATTTGTGTGTTACTGTTTAAAGGTAAACCTCATAGCTAACTAAAAGAGATGATGTCTGGAAAATTTTGCAACTCGGTATCATCTGAGAATTGTATAGATGAAATTATGTTGATACTGCTAATAGGAGTTATCTATTTACAAGGTATTGTTCCTATTTCAGGTCTATGCTGTGGCTTCAGAAGATATGGATTCTTTGACCTTTGGTACTCCTAGGTTTCTCCGACATTTAATGCATCCAAGTTCAAGAAAAGTCCCTGTCATGGAATTTGAAATGACAAAGGTTATGGGTAACATAAAATATAGGGCCTCTAGATTGAGGTCTGTTTTCTTCTATCTGACTATATCAATTTTGACTTGTTTCAGATCTTAGAGGAGCTGAATCTTACTATGGATCAATTCATTGATTTCTGCATTCTTTCTGGTTGTGACTATTGTGATAGTATCAGAGGTATATAAATGAACTTCTATAAATATTTTTTTGAGAAAGATAAAAGATAACATTGTTAATCAAGAAAAGAATGCTATGAACAACCAATCAACTTGGTGATGTAGATTACAATTGAAAATATAAATTAAATTTGATATTTATATCTCTTCTTTTTATTGATTATCCTTATATCTACCTGGTTTAACTGGTTAGTGCATTAACTGTCTTCCTTTCAGGTATTGGTGGGCAGACTGCTTTGAAGTTAATTCGTCAACATGGTTCAATGGAGACTATACTTGAAAACATAAATAGAGAACGGTGCGTCAGTTTTTATGTCAACAAGTGGCAACTGTCGTTTTATTGTTGCCAGCTTTTCTATTGTTCCCATCTAATTACTACTATCTATTAGGGATTTTTAACATTATATTTGTTGGATGGAATTTGGAAACTATTTTTCGGAACATTTGTTTGCAATGTGTGATCACCATTTGAGGGTTCAACAGTAACACGTGTTGATTGCTGAGCTCAAACATTTAGTTTTATATTATATGTTCCTTCTGTAGAGATGTAAATGTGATTATTGATCACGGGCTCAATATATGATATTCAAATCAAGGTGTTAATGACATAGTTTAATAGATGAAAAATTATAATTGTCGTGCATTCTTTTTGTTTAGCATCAATGAGAATACTCGACTTGACATACTTTCGTAATCCATTATGTACCATGTTCAGATATCCAATACCCGAGGACTGGCCATATCAGGAGGTGAGGCGTCTGTTTAAAGAGCCATTAGTTTTAACCAAAGACGAAGAACCTGAGATTAAATGGAACTCCCCTGATGAAGAGGTGAAAGATATGTTTTTTCTTTAAAATTCAGAGTCGCAATGTGTTAATATTAGAGTGTTTCAAGGAAGCAACGAAGTTGTTGAATTTAATCTGTATCAAGTTTTCTTCATTTATTCATCTTCTATTTTGTATGGCAGGGGCTGATAAATTTTCTTGTAAATGACAATGGATTTAACTATGAGAGAATAGCAAAGGTAATTCCATTTCAGGATTATATGCTTCTTGAGAGTTGATGTAATCATTTTCACTGTAGTTCGTTCCTTGTGTCAGGCAATTGAGAAGATCAAAGCTGCCAGGAATAAGATAGAAGACGGGCGGTATGCTATTTGTAGAGCTCAAATGATTGAAAAATGAACTTATTTACCACAACTTATGAGCTTTTACGGTTGTCATATTTCGTCCTTTGCATTTCATTTCAGATTAGACACCTTTTTCAAGCCAGTTCCTACTGTATCCGTCCCTGTCAAAACCAAGGTTAGTTTCTGCAGTGCAAACACTTCATGTTTTGAAGCTCAATTTTTGTCTACTTTATTTTGTTTTGGGTGATCTTGAAAGCCTTAAACGTGAGACCTACATGGTGGGCTTTTCTCGGATTCTCATCTACTTGCTTTCCCAACCCTTCATCTACTCTCCTTGTGAATGTAACTGTCAATTGCATTTTGATGGACTAGAATTCTAATAAATCCGTATTGCATAAGTTTCTTTGCATACCCTGATTACAGGCCTGAGGCATGCCACGTACATGGTCTGTTTTCTGTATATTATTCTTTGTTTATTTTAGTTTGATTTTGAACTCTGTATATCTTTGTTCTTATGGTTGTGATGCTTAATTTATTCACTGTAAAACAAGCAGTGAATAAAGTAAAAAAATTTGAAAGAATCTTGTGAAAGTACTTGTTATGAACCTTTGTCTGATGGGCGTTATTATTTGGTAAAATGGCTACTAGGGAACTAAATGCATCCTTGGACCTTGCACTCAACGAATGCCTAGAACATTGCAAGCATTTAGCCTTTCAAGAACCAAGATCATTAGCGGATTCCGACAGCCAATTCCTGCTCGTTCTGAGCACTCTTCTCCATCAATGGCAGTTGTTTGCTTTGGTGCATGAACCTGAAACTGATGCTGATCCTTAAGCAATATGCCAAATTGCCAATATAAGCTCAGTGACTATGTTCCAATTGTTTTTGGCATGTGTTGCATATTTCTTTACCACTGACCTCAACCTTGTTTAGGATTCTGTTTGTTTCGGAATATGGTGAAAGTTAAAACGTCTATATATACTGGTAAGCGGTAACTTACGAATATAAACTCAGTTTATGCCACTTTACACCGTACATTCCTGAATAATATCGCAGGAACTGCACTTAAGTGATCAACAAACGTTTGCAGTTCTATCCCGTGGGTATAGATTGGGCTATTATTCGTATTTTTAAAAGGTTAGACTGGCTAATGCAACACAGGTCTGAAAGGTTAGGCTATTTCATGCAATTTTCCCATAACTAAGCCTAGGATTAGCATTTAGCACCTTCTTTAGTATTCCATTCAATGTTTAAACAATAAACGATCAACTATAGTCCATTTTGAAGTTCTCAACCCAATCTCTATAAATATATGTATAAAACTCCAGTCTGTGATAAGAAAACAGGGAGAAAAAAAAAATTATTGTAGTTTTTAGATTGATCATCGCCGGACGCTCCAGTTGGGATCGGAACAGGACGGGATGAGCTCAACCCCGGATGGTACAAAACATCCCCTAAAACTGAATATAGAAATGATTCAAATAGTAACCAAACATAAATGGAGTATAAACCTTGTTATTTCCTTTCCATCACTTTTAACCCTTCCATTTCGATTCCTATTGTGGAACTTAACGACCCCTAAATTCCTACGTGAAACTCTTAAACTCAATTTGAACATTTAACCAGGAAGCTGAAAGCATGTGATGTTTATCTAGCTATTTCAAGTTGAACTAGGAAATAAACTGTTATATAACCTAAAAACAACCCAGTAATTGACAATATGAAGATGAAATTATCTTCAAGACAACCCCGGAAACGCAAGCATCAGTGCATCACAACCAAAAACTACAGCAATAGGCACCTCCTTCGACGAATCTGATACTAAAGGAATACTATAACTAAAAGCATCAAGCCCCCTGAACTCAAAAGTGTACTTTTGGAAGGATAATACAGGATGCAAGAGCAAACATAACAAATGCTCCACTGGGACTAAAAAAACTATGATGCAAGCATAAACGAGTTACTTTGTGTTATTTTCTTAATATATAAGGAACTATGAATATGAGTATAATGAGACTCATACAGTGACTAAAGAGAACAGCAATTCCCTAAAATAACAGTCTAACTTCCTTCATTAAGCAAGTTTGGGAGATTTTAAATATGCCAAAAATCAAACAAATAAGCCATGAAAGCATCAAAAGAGGAAGGATGAGGGTGACCTACATTTCCTCATCTTACGACACACCTTGCGGTGAACCAAAAATCTTAAGCCTCGATTTTAGATTCTACATTCGCCAAAGCTTCTTGTTCTAGCTCTTTAACTGCACTTATAAGACCCCTTGTAATACCAGGGAGGAACAGTCCCTTTTCTTTAGTTTTCTCCAACAGCTTCTCGGCTCTTTTCCAATCCAAAGCATCCAAGCACAGAGTTTGAATTAGCTTATTGTACTCATCCACATTAGGTTCAACTCCATAACCCTTCATTTCATCCAACAACTTCAGTGCTTTGTCATAATCTTTAAGCTTGCAGTATCCTCTAATAAGCGTATGGAAAGTTGCTGGGCAAAGTTTAGAATGCTCCTTTTTGGCTTCTTTCAATAGCTTACAAGCTTCATCCATTGAACCACCTTTAACATATCCACTTATAATAACACTATAAGTATAAACATCTGGCTTCAGTCCCCTTCCCTTCATAAGTTTCAGTGTAGCCACTGCGTCTTCAACATCCCCAGCTTTCGAAAGGCCCCCTATTACAGAATTGAACACTTCGTTTCCAGGGGGAGGACCCACCTCAACCATTTTAACCAGCAATTCTTTACTTTTATTAACATTCTTAGTCCTGCACAAACCATTGATCACATGGGCATACTGACTAACTGCACGTCTGCGTGCTTCAGAAGGTAAGTCATCCAACATCTTCAACGCTAAGTCCACTGTTTCATCTACACGTGACAGTGCACTAATCAAGGACTTAATTGCACTTAGAGGAGGTTGTTTACTACTCTCTTTCGCAGAGAGATAAACCAAATGTGCTTCTTTAGGTTTTCGGTTTCTGCAAAACATACATATAATTTGACCAATCTTCTCACTGTCTGGAAGAATCCGAGCATCAAGCATTTTATTGGCAACCAACATAGCCCAGCTGTCTATAGACCTTCTACAGAGAGCTTCGATGGTGTAGTAGTAACTATCTGCATTAGGAACGCAGCCGAATTCCTCGAACTTATTGAAAACCTCATACGCCGCCTTCCCCTTTCCCAGTTTTGAAAGTGAAGCTATCAAATTATTCAGAATTCCTGCATTCAGAACTCCAGTTTCCTTCTCCCTAATCTCTTTGATGAGATCCCACAAGGCATATGTATTGTTTCTCTTCAGATTCTGGCTGACGCCGCAAACAAGAGCATCCACCATTGGTGAAGTAATCTGAAGCTCTTTCTTCTCCATAATCCATCTGAAGAACCGAATCAAATTCTCCCCTGGAACAACCGGGGTTTCAAGCACTCGCAGTACAAACTCTTCATCTAAATTCAACTCCATCCTATTAAGACTAGATTCTAAGGAGCCATCTACGCTACTCTGCAATAAAGACAGTACTTCTTCAAGCTTTTCAACATCAACCTCATTCTTTTGCTCATCAATCGAGCCGATTCCATCGGTCTGGACCTCAATATTTTCACTAGTTTCATCCAAAGAACTCTCAACATGCGTCTCACCAATTTCTGCAATCTCATCGATCTTCGGAAGATCCAGCGAGTCGTCGGACCGAGGTTCGTCCTCTGATTCCGATTCGCTATGACCTAGCGAAGAATGAGAGAAATACCTATGGTTTCCGACAAGGTGATTTGCAGGAAGTGTGCCAGTTGAAGCGAAATGAGAAGAATAAGGTTTTGGGGAGAGGGTGTTGGTGAGTACCTGTGATTGACTTTGGAAAGACCATAGCTTCGATCTTGCTGTTCTTCCAAGTGAAGCTCTTGCTAGTGCGATTGACTTCCACATCTCCAATCTCAAATTTTCCCTCGATTCCTTGGCTTCTTCGTATTTAGGGTTTAAGAGAAAGATACAAATGGGCAAATTGGGGTTTTGTTGTAGGCCGGCGAGTTGATAACTTCACTGAATTCGGTCGCTAGCGTAATGACTAATGCTAAATTTCTCCCCATGACCCACTACTTTTCTCTATTTACATTTTATCTACTTACTTAATTTTATTTATAAGGATTTACCCTTTCCGTCCAATAATTTTACTGTTGATGTATAAAAGCCGATCAAAATGAATGGATGAATTACATGCTCGTAGGGAAAATAGATTCTAGGAAAAACTAAAATGTATCTATGTATCTGACGGCATTGAAGAGAAAATTACTTAGGGAATTTCATAGTCTTCTTGTTTTACGATCGTATCTATGTTCTCGCAATTAGGGATCGCAAATTTACAATAGGTCGGAAATAGGTCGGGGGATGGATGGATGTATCTCTTCCGTTATTCGATCCGTCACCTAAAATCTTTATCCGATCCGTCACACCATAATCCAAAGAAAATGTCAACTACTCAGATTGTTTGCTCTAGAGCATAGTGTACAAAAATGACTTATAATCTATATTTGTTTGATTTGAAATGGTTGAAGTGAAGATATGTTTTTTATAATTCAATAAGTATTTTATATAATCTTTACGTAAAAGGCATCTTATCCAACTTCCGAACATTAAAATACGTTTCAGGCGTTAATGATTCACATAAAAGATTCTCAACATTGATATGATTCTCGTTCTTGAAAATTTACACTTTTTCAAACACTAAAAAACATACGGAATTTGAAAGTTCCTCCTTGGGACAAATACCTTTATGCATATCTGTACTAGTTAATTTACACAAGATTCTATTCTCGTCAAACGATACACACTAGCTAATAGTCCACCGGGTTCGACATGGGCCAAAGGATAAGACTTTTTTTTTTGGAGTTTTATCGATTTTCGAAGAATTTCGTGTATTATAATACCCTTTGAACTTAAAAAAAAAGAAAAATTTTAAACTATTGATTTTTTTTTATCGGAAACACTCTATAAATCATAACACTTGTACGAAAAAAATTTCACGCTTTTTGGACCAAAGGATACGACGTTTTTGGAGTTTTATCGATTTTCGAAAATTTTTGTGTAATATACCCTTTGAACTTTTTCAAAAAAGGGGAAATTTCAAACTATTTAATTTTTTTATCGGACACACTCTATTAAGCTTAACACATGTACAAAAAAGTTTCATGTTTTTTGGACCAAAAGATACGATATTTTTGGAGTTTTATCGATTTTCAAAGAATTTCATGTACACCATTTGAACTTTTTCTAAAAATGGCAAATTAAAAGCTGTTGATTTTTTTTTATAGGACACCCTCTATAAACCGTAATACTTGTAAAAAAAAAAAGATTCATGCTTTTTGGACCAAATGATACAATTTTTAAAGAAATTTCGTGCACTATACCTTTGAACTTTTTCAAAAAAATGGAAAATTTTTAAATTATCGATTTTTTATCGGAAAAACTCTATAAACCATAACACTTGTAAAAAAGAATTGGACCAAAGGATACAAATTTTTTATTGAGTTTTATTTATTTTTAAGAATTTCGTGTACTATATACCCTTTGAACCTTTTCAAAAAACGGCAAATTTTAAACTGTTGATTTTGTTTCCATATAATCTAGTTAAATCATAACACTTGTGCCAAAAAAAAGTTCATGCTTTTTGGACAAAAGTATACGACGTTTTTGGAGTTTAATCGATTTTCTAAGAATTTCGTGTATTGTACCCTTTGATTTTTTTGAAAAACGGAAAATTTTAAATCATCGATTTTTTTATCGGACAATCTCTATAAACCATAACACTTGTACAAAAAAAGTTTCACGCTTTTTGCGGGTAAAGGTAAATTCATAGAAGAAAAAAATATTCATAAACCAATTTGGTTTATGAATAAGGGTAACAAGTCAGTGTACAACGGTGCCCAGACATGAAGTCTAAGGCATAAAACAAAGAAATCTCAAAATCCAAGATCTCAAGGCGAACATGCAAGTCAATACCCGTAATAAAAATGATACATATTAATCATATACTCATAATCTGCTAGATCATACTCAAAAGGCCCATCCACCTTCGGCAAAGCCATCAGTAGATGGGAACCAAGAGAGCCAAGTGCGACCAACTCCATCAAGATAAGACATCCCCCACCTTCGGCATGGCCATCAGTAGGGAAGAGGTCACACCTGGGAAGAGTGTCATCATCAGTCGTGATATCTCTCGTGTCAACTCTAAACATCAATGGCTTACACACCAACTCTAGGAGGGAACTTCTCATGGAGGAGTCTAAAAACATGCGATCTGATAAGCCGAACCAAAATGTCAATAGGAATCCTATTTCCGTTAAAAACCAAGGCATTCCTAGAATGCCATAAATAATAGACCGTAGATGAGAGGGCGTAGATCATCTGCCTGCTCGTCCATCCTCTTCCAATAGCCGAAAGTCTCAACCACTCAAGAGATGCTACAATAGAAGTCAAGCTACATGACATGCCAAATCCATCACAGACCTGTTTCCAAACCTCTCTAGCATACGTGCATCCAAAGAACAAGTGGTCATGAGACTCACTAGCACCTCTGCACCAGCTGCAAGTCGGATCAATGTCAAGAAAACACAGCCTATCTCTCGTGGAGAGGCGTCCAAGGATGCCCATCCAGAGAATGAAGCAATGTTTCGGCGTATTCCCCGAATCCCAAACCAATCTGTACCAGTCCACATTATGTCCATGCTCTCTAAATATATCATATGCTCGAGTCACCAAGAACTTCTCTCCATGGCACCAGGAATCAAGAGTCTCTGTTAGACTCATAATCGGATCCATGTGTTTGACAGTCTCATCTCTCGCTCCAAGGATGGCCTTAATAAGAGGTGAGTCACGTATGTGAGCCACCCAATCACAAGGCTCAGTCACGTGGAGGTAACGGTGGTGTATCCATCTGACCCAAAGGCTATCACGGCTGGTATGGATGTGCTGGTAATGCTTGGACATGAAGGCCAAGTTCCATGCACGGAGATCAAAAAGGCCAAGACCTCCTTCTTTCTTCGGCAAGCAGACCCTATTCCAAGCAACTCTCGGCCAGCTCCAGAGGAAACTCTTGCATAACCCAATCAGACGGTCCATGACGAGTCCTGGAATAGGAAGAATGGAAAGCCAGAACCAAAAAATTTCACGCTTTTTGGATTGAATGATACGACGTTTTTGGAGTTTTATCGATTTTCGAAGAATTTCATGTATTATGTACCCTTTGAAATTTTTCAAAAAAGTCGAAATTTAAATTATTGATTTTTTTAATCGGACAATCTATAAGTTATAACACTTGTATAAAAAAAATCACGCTTTTTGGACCAAATGATATGACTTTTTTTTTTTGTTTTTTATCGATTTTTGAAGAATTTCGTGTATTATAATACCCTTTGAACTTTTTCAAAAAAAAGGCAAATTTCGTGTACTATAATATCCTTTCAATTTTTTCCCAAAAAACAGAAAATTTAAACAATTGATTTTTTTCCGGACCCACTCTATAAACCATAACAATTGTACAAAAAAAAATTCACGTTTTTTGGACCAAAGTCTATGACGTTTTTGGAGTTTTATCGATTTTTAAAAGATATCGTATACTATATCTATTGAAGTATTTAAAATATAATTAAATAATAAAATACATCTTATAAAATCATGCCACGCAAAATGAAAATTATTACTCTTTTGTTATAAATTTATATAGTTGTATAACTAGAACCAAAATTTGTGTACTCATAGATAGACAAAGAACCCATTGCAAAAATACATTTTTTAAAATCATGTCTTCTCTAAAAGGCAGGTTCGTAAGAAGTAAGAACATATGTATCCCTGTGAGTTTTTTTTTCTATTTAAATTTGTAAAATTAAAAATAAATGTTAGAATGAGTGAGAGTAGAGAAGTTTCTCGAAGAAGAAATCAAATCTAACAGGTTCCTACCCAACTTACTTAAAACAAGAGTAAAATTATATTTAATTTTATTACTCTTGCTTAAATGTAAGGAATTGATAGTTGTTTATTAAAGTTTTATAAAATAAAAATAATTAAAGAAATTCTGGTAAATTTTGGGACGAAGAAAATGATTTTTTTAATTAATATTATAAATAAAAAATAATATACAAAATTCATTTTTAATTCTGGGACGAATATGCTCTAAACTCATAGATGAAAGAATCAAAAGGTTAAAAATCTTAGGAAATATCATGATCAGTGCTTTGATTATATGTCTGGCTTTCTGGCACTTAACCCCTAGCTAATGTTGGCTGCTCCTGCTTGATTAAGGTTTGGTTTTATTAGGATGGATCTCCCTCTTGAGAAAGCAATTTTGCTTTCCATTGTAATGGATTTGATAAAGTCAAAGTACATTTCAAAATTAAACCGGGAAGAAATGGTAACCAAAAATTAAACTATTATATTCCACTTTCAATATACATGGATTACATAAGTTTAGTTCTAATATACCAACAAAAAATAAACACAAATAATTAGAAGATGTTCATATCTACAATTATTCTTCTTTTATATAAAATAAAGTGTGTTCGGATAAGTAATTTCAAGATGACTGACATCATGAAATGTTTTCAAGCGAACATAATTAACATGATACCGACGTTTCAAATACTTCGGATCTTACATCAAGTCCAACAAATATATGTATATACATTACTATCTACATTAAATTATCAACAATATATACATGTGATCAAACAAATCAAAGTATGGAGCATGATCCAAGGCTCTCATAAGCCGAACGAGGTGGATACTCGACTCCCACGAGATCATATTCTCGAGTACCCGGGCAATAGTATGAGGAAGTACTCGGGCCATAGTACGAGGAAGAATAAGGTTGTGGCGGATAATACTGACAGTTTGAACATTTTGGCTTCGATGGCCCAACGGTAACAATTTCTGGATTCATCTTTATCTTTTGTAAGGCTTTGAATATCGGAACTGGCCCCACGCTTCCGACCACCGTTACTGTCTTCTTCTCTATGCTCACCGTTATGCTTTGTATACCTAGTAAAGATCGAGTTTATAGAATTCATTTATCATAATAGGTGGAAAATGTTGTGTATTAAATATAAAGTAGTACACAATTGAGCTTATAAAACAAGATTATGTTCATTCTTATATTAACAATTGGCTTTAAAATAAAGTTTATTGAGCTTATTTAGAATTTGTAATGTTATCAAAGTCATGAGTATCCAACCAACTCAATTTACTTAAGTATTAGAAAGTACTAGGTTTGTGATCTAAAGTCACGTCGGGTTTTTAAATGAGTCGATCACTCAAACTATTCAAGTTACATTTGGATTTTTAAAAAAAAGTTCGATGAGCCTAATATGAATATATATTTTAGTTTAGTTAAAAATTATGATTAGTTTTTTATAAATAAATAACGTGAACATGTCAAAAGTTTAGCTCATTCGGTCCAAATAACAATCTTAATTAAAACACATCATAAAATGTCAACCGATTCCCACACCAATATATAAAGTAATATGTATCTAATATAAAATAATATATAGCTAAGATATAAAATTGTTGAAATACTGAAATTATAATATAAGAAAACAATTGAAAATTTTGAATTTATGTTCATACGTCTATACTTGATACCTTTGAGTTTTCCTACTTCTGACATGATTTTCTTTTGGCCCTCCTCGTTGGTGACACTTACGCTAATGACAATTTGCTGCCACAATCGATAAGGAAATTAATCAAGCATAAAAATTAATTATAAGATTAATTGAGATTTTATATAAACAAAAAAATTATATATTTCATTGTAGATTGAAATTTAAAAATACCTTTTCCTTCACCATGGCTTCAATGAGAATTGAAGTATCGAGTATGAGAAGATAGAAAGCAATGAAAGGAAGGAAGTTGATTTGCTTGTTGATAATTTGAATCGATCGACTTCAGTAATTAATAGGGTTTTAAGCCGGTAGAACCGGTCCAAATTTTATACAACCTTCCATTGTTGTATTTTATACTATTAAACTAAAGTTTCATCATACCAACTTCTTAAAAATATATCTTTTGAATGTAGTTAATTAATTTTATATATTTTTAAATTTATAATCAAATTTTATTTATAGAATATAATTATGAAAAAGTGTTGATGCAAACTTTAGGTATTATTTAAATAAATGACTATTTTTCACCATAAATTATATATATATATTATTGGTTAAAAAAGAGAATATTAAAAACTACATAAATGCTTTATTTTCCAATAATCTGGAGAGACTTTTCAACATTTAATATAAATAATACAGTTTGGTTTATTCTTCTTACGATTGATTGAAATACACTGTCTTTTTCCTCGAAATTAACATATCTTTTAGAAAGAATCAATGTCATTTAATATTTTTTTTCATTTCTGAATTTAGTTGATAATACTTGGGTAGTCGTACAAATAAGTACATACAAGCGTAATGTGTGTCAGCAAGGAAGATGAAACCGCGTAATATAGAAGAAGCAATCATAAATTCTTATGGAATACCATAATTAATATTGTTTATTTGTTTTATATTAATTGTGTTACTCTACCATTTATGTATTTATTATAATATAATTTTTGAAACAGAAGAATCAAAGCCTAAGTTATGTTAATCTATTGTATATAATACTAAAACAACGTAATTTTATATCGAATTTTACCACATGTCACTTTCATATTAAACCACATCAAATTTTGTCACATATTTTATTTATATTAAGTCAATTGTTATTTTATTTAGTTTCTTAATTTAAAAATATGCTATCAGATATAAAAAGATTATGATATAAAAAAAAAAAAACTTCTTATAGAGATATTACATTATGATTCATATATCTTATTTAGGATAATCTTATACTAGGTAATCTTATGCAAATGTTTTTAGAAAGGTTTTAAATTTTAACATTTATTTTAAAATACTTTAATAATAACATTTTGTTAAAAATATTTAAAAAAACAAGTTTGTTGAATATTTCAATAGACTACCTCGTACATATTAAATAAACATTTTGTCAATTTATAAAGAGAATCATGGTAGTCTATATTTAACACTTCTGATATATTATGAATAAATATATGAATATGTTTACTATTGAATCATCTATTTTTGTTGTAAATAAATATATGGTTGTTAGCTTATCGGTATAATTATTATATTAATTTATAAATAAATTTTATGTTATTCCGTGCAAGACGAACATACTATTCATCAATTAATATCATACTGTAAATGTATATTTAAACTCTATAAGACTTTGTGAATCCCAAAATAAAACTCACAAAGATTTTTTATTTTTTTAATTATTTTTGGAAAATATCTTAAGACTTTGAATTTTCAAAGTACTAGATCTGCATAATTCCTTGCTACCCAAGCAGAATTTATAGGTTGGATACTCGGCTTCGACACTCTGATTTTTTTTTTCTTTTCCTTCTTTTTTTATTTTTAATTTTTTTTTATTTTTTATAGATATATCAAGACTTAGAAATTTTCAAAGTACTAGATCTGCAAAAATACATAATTCCGTGCCATCCTCTTCCATATTAAGTATATGCGTTTATTATGATTTTTTTTAGTTTTTAGATAATTTTAATAAAAATAATACACTTATTATAAGAATTATTATATTTTTTATAACTATGTTTAAAAACCTTATCATACTACGTTTATTTTGAAAAAAAGGTGAAATATTAAAATAACTCATACGAAATACAAAACTGCAAAATTAACCACTAACATTATCAATAGCATAAATTTTTTTAAAAATAAATTTCTCACCGAAATCGCTAAAATAATTCGCTCTTTTTTCCTAAATGCAATCCTTCGAAAACATTTAGATTTTCTCATTAAATTCTTCCAAATTCAAGAGATCTCATCTTTTTACGAGTTCATTCAAATCGATTTCAAAGAGAAAATCACTAATTTTATAGTTTCGAATCAAACACGTCTTAAAAAAATGGAGCAAAAATTAGGTTTGAACATATAAAACCTTTTGATTAAGGTTCCGGAGTAATTATATCGATTTTTGCTCCTATTCGATATATAATTAATTTTAAGTTTGTGTCCAATGTGATTTATATTGTTAAAAGAAGTAGAATCGTTGATTTACATGTCATTTTTTTAAAATAAAATTGATGAGACACTAAATCATTTTAGGAAGAATTTTTTTTTTTGTGTTCGGTATCTACAATAATCTGTTTAAGTGCATTTAACTAGAAGAACGTTAACACCCCAAATTTTAGAAATCTCAGGTGTCACGGGCTATATTATTCAAAATATGTTTGACTTTTATTTATGATAAAGTACACAATTTTAGAGATCTCAGGTGTCTCACGTGTCGAGCCCAGCCCTAGCTCCGCCACTGCATGATCACATCCCTCTTCTTGTGTGAACCAATCAAACCGCATAAGCAGGAACCAGGCGATGGGGTGTGTCCAGGTGTGTCGAACCACTTCAACTTCCTTGCTGAATTATTTGGGGAGAAGGTAACCTTTGATCTAGCTTTGCCTTCCTTCCCGATTTTTTTTTCTGTCAAAAGAGCTCACATGGAATGATATAAAATGGTGTTAAATTGTGTTGGCCGCGAGTTTTGAACCTCTGATCTTCAATTCAAGCAAATTATAGTTTTAACCGACCACGGGACTCGAACCAAGGACCTAGTGTTTGAGGATTGAATTCCAGATTTCATATGATTAAACAGTCAACTATGGAACCACTTTTAGCTTCTCTAAACTACTAATCCACCTTTGAATTTTTGATATGTCGTAGATGAAATTATGAAAATACGTAGTTGAAGATGTTAAAATTTGGGAATGACCAAACGGTTAGATTTAAAGTTATGAGCTTGCAAAGTTGGTAAAAAAAACGGTTTTTAGGAAAATAAGAGAATTTTGGCTAAGTATGGATTTAGGTGTTCAAGTAGACCTCTTTGGATTATTTTCTGGATCTTATGGATAAGTATTTTTGGATTTTGACCATCCTATCTAGGAGTAGACATGACATAGTACGTTTCAGAATTTTCTCGAAATTTTGGGATTTAGTAGAAGGGTTTTAATGTAGGCCAAAGTAGGGCACTTGACCGATTTCCGGTAGAAGTTTTATTAGGGTTTTGGTGTTAGAATGTAAGTTCGTTGTAAATTCTCAAATCCGTTATAGATCTTTTAGGGTTGTGAGATGTTCTGGGACAATAGTGAGGGTCTTAGACCCGTTTTGGGCACTTTTTGGAAATTTTAGGAAAGTTAGGGTTATTTTGGTAATTTTCATTAAAGTTAGGGTTTCTTATTCTTTCTTTATAAGAACCTTATAGATAGTCTAGAATCCGTATGGAAGCTTCATATATGATAGAATTATGTTGTTGAAACATCTTCCGTCTTGATCAGGTTGTTGAGATCGTTAAGTACGGATCGAGATTTTGTGAGTTTGGATAACGGACAATTCAGATAAGTCTTACGGACTTTCTTAGCTAATGATTACTGTATGAGTGCGTATTATTGTAGTGGTGCGTGTTGGGTGCTTTATAATTATAACTTGAGTAGGATGACATTACGATATAAATGACCCAAGTGTATGAGAACGGGTTGTGGCATCACTGCCAGGTTACTAGGAGGCTCTCTACAACCAATCCATACTGGTATAAGGTGATATGCATCGGATCCAGTTTGGTTGGTTTATGAGGACAAATGCAAAGGTTGGGAGACCTTCGTGCCACATGATAAATTAAACTAATAGAAGTGAATCACCTAAATGAAGATAATAATACGGTTGAATGTGAGCATGTTGATTGTTTAATTTCTGCATTGTGTGTATTTGTGCTATATAATACCAATTGATATTTAGGATTGTTAGCTAACGGTTTTTACCGTCGTTGTAGACCTTGTAAGGTAGGTAACTGCTGAGGGATCCGGAGAGAGGCGGTCAGCCGGGTTTCCGTACTTGTTGGTTTGGGTGTTGAGTTTATTTTGGTGACGAGAATCATTTCTTTTCTTTTGGTATGGGTGTTGGTTAATGTCAACCTAGGGTCGAGACTCATTGTGAGGTCCTAACCCGTAACATCTCAAGTTCCCAAAATTTGGGGTGTTACAATATTGAGATCTACGACCATTTTGCTACAACCGTAACCCTAAATAACATGATTTTTTCATCCAAATTTAATAAATTACCCCCCCCCCTTTAAATAATATGAAAAACCGAAAACAATTCCAAAACTAGGACCAAAATAAAATATTGATGAGAATAGGAAGTCTCTCAGGTCCGGGGCAACCCCACAATTTAAATCAACAAGTTATATGTAGAAACTGTGGCTTAAAACTACGGTTGTATCCCAATTTCTTGAATTAAAAAAAACATAAACCATAGTTCCATATTGCGGTATAAAAAAAAACCCAAAATAAACCGCATTTTGAGATTGCGATACATGAACACAAATTTTGCACTTTAAAAACACATACAAAACATACCCGTAATTAAAACTACGGTTTATGAACAAAAAAAATCAGAATAAGCCATAGTTTTAAACCACGACTTCTTCATATAACTCGTAGTTTTAAAACGCGGGTCTGCCCGAACCTAAGAGACTTCCTATTGTCGTTAATATTTTTATTTCGTTCCTATTTTTCCCCCTTTCATATTATTTAGGGAATATCCAAAAATTACGTACTTTATTATGTTTTTTTTTTGATAAAGGAAAGCGGTTCGAAAACACTAGACGACACGCCGTCTAGTGGATCGAAAGGTCGAAAAAGATCGGCAGACGGACTAACCGTCATGAAGGGCCACAATAAAATAAAAAAAAAAGAAATACACAAAATACAACATAAAAACCCGAAAGCAAAGGAGGTCTTCAGGGGAAAGTAGAATGATGATGTAGTCAGCAGGAAGCGGCAAGCATAAAGTTTGTCTTCAAAGGAAGTACACAGGTAAGAAGTCTGGGGAACAACTGTGGACACCTCAGATTTGGACTCACATCAGAGCCGTCAGGAGTCGATCACAAATCCACGCCCCCTCATGGACAAACCACTTGAAATGCCACCAAAACAACAACATCAAACTAAGAAGGCGACATTGCAGAACACGGGTGTTATGCCATATAAAAGTGTATAACCTTAAAGATGGTGAAAAAGTTAGATTTAGTAGAAGAAAATTTGGGTCTCGGTTCATTGTTTAGCCATTGGTTTTCATTATTGAAACAATAGAATTCTAGTGAAAATCAATCCAAACTAATTGCGTAGACAATATAATTAAAACATCTTGATTTTGCTAGTGTACGTTACTAGTTTCATTGGTTCAAGTCCAAGGTTAAAGACCATAAAGAGAATTAGGAAAAAAAATGAGGTCACGTATTATCTTTTTTTGTTTTGATACAAGGTAAGTAAAATAGGCGGGTTAGAGTCTGGACACCAACCGGCCTACAGCATCCTTACGGATGAGTACAATCACATCGTCTGGGAGGTCATCCTGGTCATCAGTGGCAGAGAGTCCGTGTTTTGTGAGCTTATCCGCTACCGTGTTGATTTCCCTGAAGATGTGCGTAGTGCTTACTTGAGAAAAGCCTGAGATGCTTACGGAGATGTCTGAAATGATCATATCAGTCTCCCACGGTGGTTTCCAAACGTGGTTAATCGAGTTGACCAGCATCAGGTTGTCCCCCTCAATCTCAATAGCCGATATTCCTAACTGTTTAGCCTTTTGTAGGCCTTCCTGCAGAGCGTACGCTTCTGCCTCTAGAACTGTGTCCGTGTGACATTCCCCTTTTCCATGGGCCAAACTAATTCCGTGGATGTCACGGATGATGAAACCGAAAGCGAATTGGTTATTATTATCCGAAGCTGCATCAAAATTAAGTTTAACGCAGTTTCCTTTTGGTTTTTGCCAGCTGATATTCTTAGTTTTTCTTCTCTGATTCTTGTCTATTTTGCATTTGGTTGCTTGTTTATTATTTGCTTTTTCCCACTCATCAATTTGTTTTACAACAGTTTGTTTTAGATTTTGTGCTGAGCTTTTATTATTAAAGATTATTTGATTTCTATCTAGCCAAATGTTCCACCAAATCATTGTCAATTGTCTAAATTCTTGGGATGATGTTTTCTCCTTCAACACAAAGAGAGTCTCATATGTAGATTGGTTATAAGTATCAGTATCTTTGAGGATGGTTGATATTTTGGTATTTTCCAGTGTCCGATCAGTGCACTTGCAATCAAAGAAAAGGTGTTTTGCGCTTTCTGTATGGTGGTTGCAATATACGCAATGCATAACTATTGGAACCTTTTGCTTGTCAAGATTTTCTTTGGTTGGTAAACCATTTAGAGCCATTTTCCATAAGAAGTTTTGGACTTTCGGCATAATGCTCATGCCCCATATCCAGGTTTTGTCTTCCGATACCCCCACTTTTCGTGTTTGAATCATGTTTACTGCAGATTTGGTGGAGTACCATCCATCATCATTAGTAGACCAGTAAATCCTATCTCTTATGTCATTTGCTAGAAGGTTGTATTTCTTTATTTTATTAATGATGTTTTGTTGAAGAATATGCCTTCAAGTTGGTCAAGACGTTGCTCATTCCACTTTTTATTCGAGATAAAGTTATCTACCTTCTTTGATATATTGATTAGGGCTTGATCAGTCACTACTGAGTATAAAGGCTCATCTAGAAGCCATTTGTCTTCCCAGAATTTTATTGTGTTTCCATCTCCTACTCGCCATCGCAAACCTTTATTAAATTCTTCTTTCAGTTTGGTCAGTTGCTTCCATTGCCAGGATGTATTTTTTCCACAATCATAGGTCCATAGGTTTTTTTCACGAAGATATTTTTCTTGTATTATTTTGACCCAAATATTTTCTGGTTCTGCCATGATTTTCCATAAGAGTTTCATTTGAAGTGCCTTATTCATATCCCCCGCTTTCCTTATGCCGGTGTCACCTAGTGCTTTTGGTTTACAGATTTTATCCCAACTAATTAATGGATGATAGTTTGGTCCTTTATTCCAGAAGAAGTTTCTATTTATTTTGTCAAGTTCATTATGAATGCTTGCAGGTAACATAAATGTCTGTATTAGGTAACTTGGTTTTGCGTTAAGGTTTGCTTTGATTAGGGTTGTTCGACCTTCTTGTGAGAGAGATGAAGTTTTCCATTTCGAAAGTTGTTGTCTCGATTTCTGAACGACTGAGTTAAAAATCTCTTTGTTAACTCGTCCGTTTATAATCGGGCAACCTAAATAGAGTTCTAGGTTTGTGGATGAGGAGATCCCAAGATGGGCTTGTAATATTCTTTTGTTTGCCGGGTCTACATTCTTTGAGGTCTGAAAGGTAGATTTATGATAGTTTATTACTTGGCCAGAATTTTCGTAGTAGTCATTCAAAACTGACAAGATTTTGTTGCTTGCATCAGTTGTTGCCTTGGTGAAAATGATGATATCGTCTCCAAAGGCTAAGAACGGGATTATTGACCCGCTTTTTGTTATGGGAAAACCAATTGATCGTGGGTTCTCTCTACTAATTTTTTGTATATTTCTTGCTAGAATTTCAGCTCCAAGGTTAAAGAGGAGCGGAGATAGTGGATCTCCTTGACGGAGACCTCTATGTTGGCAGAATAGGGTTGTCGGTGAGTCATTTATTAACAAAGAGTATGAGACAGTTGTGACACATTCATTGATCAAGTTTCTAAACTTCTCGCAGAAACCAAATTTCTGTAATACCATCTTCAGGAACTCCCATTCTAGTTTATCATATGTTTTTTCCATATCCAATTTAATGGCCATATAGCCTTCTTTTCCTTTTTTTGATCTAAACCCATGGAAAATTTCATGGGCTATAAGGACATTATCATGGATTGCCCTATTTTTAGTAAAAGCGCTTTGTAGTGGGTGGATTAGTTTTGGTAGTATTGAGCTTAGTCGGTTTGCTAAAATTTTGGCTATGATTTTATATACCGTGGAGCAGAGACTGATTGGTCTGTAGTTGGCGGTAGTTGTTGGGTTATCAACTTTCGGGAGTAGTGCGATGAAAGTGTGATTCAGTTGTTTAAGGATTTTACCGGTTCTATAGAAACTTTTTACCGCTCTCGTGACGGCTGGACCAATGATGTGCCAGTATTTCTGATAAAATCCCGCTGTCATTCCATCCGGCCCGGGCGATTTATCACTGCCGATGTCAAACAATGCTGCTTTTATTTCCCCAGTGGAGAACGGCTTGCCTAACTCAGAGTTCTCATCGTTAGTAATTTCTGGTTGTACAACTTCTAGGAGTTTTTGGAGTTTACAACTGTCGATGTTCGAAGCTTTGAAACGCGTTCTATAGTCATCTAGAAATTCTTCATTTATATCACACTCCTTGGAAAGAATAGTCCCATCACTTCTTGTTATATTTGCTATTATCTTTTTATTTCTTCTACCCATGGCTTTTCGATGGTGGAATTTTGTATTTTTGTCGCCTAGTTGCAAGTTTGCCGTTTTGGCTCTTTGCATCCAGTATTTATGTTGGTATTCCAGTATACATTCTCTTTTCTTATATAATCTCGTTATTCTATCATTTAATTGTTGGTCAAAAGTTGAGAATAGCTGCCTTTGGAGGGTTTCTATTTGTTCATCAACGGTTTTTAGTTGGGTATTAATATTCCCAAATTTTACACGACTCCATTGTTTCAGATTTTGTTTTAGGATGTTAGTTTTTTTAACAAGGTTGAACATATGTGTTCCTGGGAATTGGATTCTCCAAGTTTGTTTGATTAGGTTTTCACAGTCTTGTCGTTGCATCCACATAGACTCAAACCGGAATGGTTTGTTTCTATATGTTGTAATTTGATTTTGCATATTAATTGATATCATACAGTGATCCGATGTATTAAATGCATGATTACGAGTATGAATACTCGGGTATTATTGTATGACTTCTAGGGTAGTCATTGTTCTGTCAAGTTTTTCGTATGTATTTTCGGCTCCCTCCATCCTTTTTTTCCACGTGTATTCATTGCCTTTTGTTGGAAGGTCTAAAATTCCGCATTGGTCCGCTACGTCATTTAGTCTCTTGTATCTATTATTGCCAGTGGGAGCTCCTCCCTTTTTATCCGAGGGCTCCCGTAGCTCATTATAATCTCCAATGACCCGTGTTGGTCTGTTTGATGCTTTGAAGTCAGAGACAAGATGAGACCAAAACTCGTCTTTCTTTTGTTCATTAGGTGGTGCGTATATCCCAAAGATTCGCGTTTGAAAATCCGAACTTATGTTAATGTGATTTAGAATGATGTATCTGTTATATGTTGAAATAATTTCTATTTTTTCATTTCGAAACTGATACTCTTTCCATAGCATGCAAAGTCCTCCCTAAAGTCATGTTGCTGGTATGAAAAGGATATTATCAAATCCCGCACTTTTCCATAATGACTCATCTGGTTCGGAACTTGTTTTGGTTTCCGCTAGGATTATGACCTGCATACCTTCATTTTTGCATATAATGTTTAGGTTACTCTAGAAATTTTTCTTGCGCATTCCTCTACAGTTCCAAAATGCTAATTTCATTTATAACTTTGACGCGTTTTGGGTGACAATTTTACCCCTGTTCCTGCCTTTCTGTTTGATATGTGGTCTATGAGTTTGTTGATTGTTTGTCTTGTGATCGTACATATATATTTTGCGCCTAGGCAATTATGATGATCGAAATTGAGAATTCCGCAAATGGCGTTGACCGGCGTTTTATAGCAATTTATATTACTCGTACAGTTATATAGGTTACCGCGGTTGTTGCTTCTAGATTTATGGATCAATCGGATTGATCGGCTTCCTGCTATTGTAGCATATGATATGGAAATTTGTTGTTCATTTGACAGGTACCATTCTGCTTCTATATGATCAGTCAACTTACGTCTCTTTATTGTATACTTCACTTTCTTTTTGTTCAATGAGTCATTGTTCTTTATATGTGGATGAAACCACCTTAGTTCTATACAACCTCTTAAAATGGAGCCTTTAGGTATTTGTTTCCATTTTATTTGTTCATTGAGCTATTGTTCTTTATCTTGATACCAAGATGCTCTGTTGTTCTAGTCTGTGAGTTGATTCTTGGGTTCTCGCTATCACTTTCCTTGTCGCTCCCTTCTAGTTCAGCTCTGCACCGCACAGAGAAAAAGTCCAGAGACAGTTGATTCATGAGTTTTGGTTCTTCTGATTTATATTTGTTGTTATGCAAATACAACATCAAAATATCCAGGTCCCCTGATATTTCGGTGTTTAGCTCATTTGCTTTATTCTTGGTTAGCTGCAGAAACAACAACAAAATGTGTGGGTTCATAGCACAAGGCACAATATTAAGATCTATAGAGTCGTATTGTTCTATCACTTGTTCAATATAGCAATTGTTGTAGAAGACTACAGTTTATGTGTGGTTAAACCTTAAATTCACATTATTGTCCTTGTTTGCATTTTTTGAATGTTGGTATTCGTGATCAAAGTTAGTTCCGCAATTCTTTTGACTGGGTTCATGGTGGTAGTAGTGGACAACACAACTCATCCAAAAGCATCTGTCAAAAACAAAAAAAAGCAGACGGTACCATAGGAAGGCATAAAGTCCACGTAGTACCAAGTTAGAGCAAGAGATGAAGTTTCAAGCATTGTGTTTGTAGCATATCCACATTCGCAGTAGATTTGCAAATTGAATACCCTCAAGTCATCACACTGGAACGAGTAAATCATCCACACAAGATATTCAAACCATTTATGGATCAAAAGCCTAAGGCCAAGTTCCAATTTCCGGGTTAACCTCAAAGAGATTCGAACATCTAGAAAAGGCGAGATGTTAACTTGTCAATTTTCAAAATTAGCAAATAACCTACAGAGGTAGAAGTCACATCCTATAAAGGAATAGAGATGAGAAAATTCTTTGGTTGTTCGAAAGGAACCGGTATAGTCATTCAAAATAGCAAACTCAAAAGCTGTATAAATGAAGAATAAGTTCAGAGTGCACCTGTGCTTTAGTTCGAAAGGGGATTTATGTTTGATGTGATTCATTTGTTTAGAAAATGGACTTCTATTGAGAAGCCATTGTGTATTGTTGAGACATATACCCAAGCATATGTCATGATTGTTACGCCTCTTGCCAAACTCGAGTGAATCATGACCGAAGGAGATCCATCTTGGCTTCACACAGCAGGAGACCTGTCGTAGAGAGACTTCCGTCACCCTTTCTCTTCCGCCTAGCGCCACCTCTTTATAATCCGCTATCACGCATTTTTGGAATATCCGTTTGTGTTTGCTTCTTTCATATACTTTTTTGTGGGACCTCTCTCGTCTTCCTTTTTTCTTCATACGTTTCCTTCTCTTCTTTCTTCTGTGGGTGCTAAGCGTAAAACTCCAGTACTTAGGAACATGAAAGGTTGAAGGAATTTCAACTGTTTCCGACTTTCCTAGATTAGGGGATTTGATTTTGTCGGGCCTCGCCTCCCTTGAGGATGGGGAGCAAAGAGACGGTTTAAGTTTTTCGTGGGTATAAGAAGGGAGAAGGAGAGAGTCCCAATTGAAACACCATGTGCAACCACAGTGAATATCTCCATGGAAGAGGTGACAAGGTTTAGGGATTTTAGGGAGGAAGACTTCCCAGAGATGAAGGAGAGCGCAAACAGATCCCACAACACTCTCAGATCGGAGAAGCGATGGCGTTGCTTCTTTAGGGTTTTTTTGTGTGACGGCGGCTCCGAAGGGTTCTTTAGCGCGTAGGGTGCGTTCTTCGGAAGGGAGAAAGGGTTTTCAATTTTCATAGGTCACGTATTATCAAACCCACATAAGGAAGCCCAATAAGAAAAAGAAGTAAATGGGCCAAGTTTTTTTTTTTTTTAATGATCTTTGGATCGGCTTGTGTCATTCTTCCTAGGACAAAGACAAGCGATTCTCATGGGAATAAGAGGAGAGCGGTGGTCGAGGGCAACATGAAGAGCCGACCGCCATAAAGAAAAATCTTGGATGCTCCAGAAAGAGAAGGCAGTACCAAAATGAACAGTATCGACCGAACTCGGTAAAGAAAGAGTAATAAGAACCCAAGGCTTGAGCAAGCGGAAATTGGACCGACCTCCATCGCGGAGCCTGACTCCGGTTGCAGACGGATCATTTTGGCTTGTAGATCTGGTGGAGACCGGGTTTTAGTGTGATATGCTTGTTGTTTGTTTATTTTGGGAGATTATTCCTTAGAAAATTTGATTTTGGGAGGAGGAAGTGTTTTGTTTATGTGAAACAAAGACAATCATCCTTCCTTCAAAACATTCCAGAAGCAAAGTTTATGGATCTAAAAATTATGGGTTGTTGTAAAGTGAGACCACGATCGGAAAAGGGCATGAAACGTGTCGATGGCTTGGTTTCAGGACATCAAGCAAGAAGGTCGGAGAGGGTCTCCCTCGAGCAAGATGAAAGCTTGTTGTTAGTAGGAATGTAAGAGGAGTTGCCTCTGGCTTCTTATTAGGAGGAAAGGAAGAGGGTTTCCTCTAAAAGATGTACGGTAGGGAGCGTTCTTTGCTCACTAGTTTTATTGTATTTGTTACGTACTTTATTATGTTAATTTATGTACATTAAAGATTAGTATTGTAGATTTTGTGGGGTTTCTTTTATGTTCACTATAAAAAAAGCTATATACACGGTCTTTGTTTACTAACGTCAAATAAATTCGCAATCCGACGGTGCCAAGAGCCATCGTTAGTTTTTTAATTAAATTAAATTTCAAAAAAATAAAAATAAAAAATAATTGTAGACTTCCTATATTGGTTGTTTCCTATCTTTATCTCTTTATAAATTACCAGATGGATTAGTAGTTCACAAGCGAAACTCCGCTATTTAATTCACATTGGAGCGGCACATTTTTTTTCCAAAACACAACGGTGGATCGAGAATTGAGATCTTCGAGTCCGTAGTTCAATATTGTTGATTTTCAGGATAGTTATCTCATTTTGTTTTATTCAAAATCCTTGTGAAACATTGGCTCCGGAGCATGTTTAAAGAGACCTACAATGGAAAAAGTGAGGGTTTCGGTGTGTCAACCTAGCCAACCGACACCCAACTTTTGTTTTTTTCAGGAAAAAGAAGTGTCAGTGTCCAAAAAACGTCGTCGGATTGAAAATTTTTTCGATGTTAGTAAATCGAGCGCCGTTTATATTACATGTCCCAAAATGACATGATGATTTCTTTCACCTTAACTATATTCAACACTCATTATAACTTAGCACGGTCACACTAATTTTACCAAAATTTCTAAATTATACATTTTTATTTTTGAGATATTTAACCAATTAACCCTAGAAGTGGACGACGGTAGCTTTAAAAACCCTAGTTTACTACTCCGTCAAATATAAACAAATGAGTTGCTGTCTTGTAGACCGACCTCCGCTCCTCTCCGTCTTCTCCCAATCTAATCAACGTTTGTACAAACTGATAGCTTTTGATACATATCAATTGAAGCTCTTGCATCTCGGATCAATCTAGAAGCTAAGAGCTTTGACAACGTCGATTTGTTTGGGTAATTTTTTGTTGCTGCGATACAAATACTTGGATTTGATCCTTTCTTCAAATCTCCATTTTTGTAGCAGTTTTGGTGATGAAGGCCTTTGAAATCTCCATTAGAGAGTATTTTTCTTTAGTTTTTTTTTATGTAGTATATTTTTATTATATATGTTATACTGATAGTAGCAAACTCATAGATTCACTTCTAAAATAACAGATCTAAAAACAGCGAATTTTAGAAAGTAAGATTATGTCACCATATCTCCATGGAAGTGACATCCTCTTTCTTGCAGAGCGGCTTTCAGTTTGGGGGTTTCTTAGCTTTTTGTATTGGGCTTTCACGGCCCAATGGGCTTTGTCCCATACAATCTGTTTTCTCTTTTGCAACATCTATTGATAAAATTAATAAAATTCTCTTCTAAATAAGGACAAACTTTTATAACAGTTGGATAGCTTGTTTTCTTTTGAGTTAATTTATTGCGTCGCTAGGTCATATTTAGAAGGATCGGATTTTCTATTCCGAAAAGATAGGCGGCGCAGCTGGTTGTCCTTTAATCTATTCTGAATAGCAAATCCGATCCTTAATATCTAGCGAAACACTATTTTTGATAGTTGTTAAAACTAATTTATTAGAAAAAATAATGTTGAAAATAAATGATTTATTTGTATGAAAGTATTTGTTATGTTAAGTTATAATGATCTCTTAAAATCCTAATGTCCAAAATGAGTGAGGAGAATGGTCATAAATAATGGTTTTTCACCTTTTATTTTTTTATTCGGGGCGGGAAAATTTTACCAATGGAACGAGGCGGAAGCAGCTTCTTCTTCCGCCGCCGCCCCAAAATCCCACAAAACGTTATTCGTCTTCCTCCACTGTCACCTTCACCACCCTTCATCTTCGGTGAACGGCTTCTTCGTCTCCGGTTTCTTCCGTCTCCGATTCTCATCTCCGTTTTTCTTCGTGCGTGACAAGCGTATTTCCTTAGGTTGTTATAATAAACTTATCAAAGTTAAATCCGAACTTAACACTAATCAATGTATAGCGATTAAGCATGGGTCGAACCCAATAGAGTGAGAAATGATTAAAGCGTAGTTTAGTTTCAATTATCAATTATTAGTAACCAAGAGGGGTTTGGATTGCAATATGTGACAAGACAAAAACATATAATTGAAGTAAAGATGGTGATAAAAGCAATGAGATAAAAACTACACTATGTTAGATTTCTGCTTGCATATAACTTGGTTGCTTCTTTTTAGAAGCATGCAATAATTGTTCTCATCTTGATCATATTTATGCATTAAGCAAACCGACATTAACACAATTTAACATGTTTCTAATCCGTAAACCTACAAGACCAAACAACAAGTTAGCATTAATTCTACCAAAGATAAAGAGATACATAAAAGAGAAACAATCCGTTAATCTTATTATGTAGCTATATTTCTTTTACACTTAGATAATCGCAACCCGTTCATACCTAAGAGTTTACTACTGAATTAATGACCCGAACCCGAAACCAATTAACCTTAGCCTTTTGCATGCAATTATACAACTTAGGTAATCAAACTAAGTGAAAAACAATCATACAAACTAAGTTAAACACAAGGAATATAACAGAAATGTATACTATATAATACTTTTATTTAAAAGAACTTAAAACCAACTTATACGAAGCTTCAATCAACCCAATGTAGCAAGGAGACTTAACACTCCATACAAATGACAAATTAACAAAGAGAGTTTTTTTTATTGAAAATTGAGGATGATTCTAACATCAGCCTAGAACCTCTATTTATACTAGAAATGACACTAAATGCGAACAAATGAACTGTGTAAACACCCACATTAAATTGGAATAAATGAGATGTCTATAAACAACCACATTGAATGAGAATAAATGAGTTGTGTATAAACAACCACATTAAATGGGAATAAATGGGTTGTGTTAAACAACCACATTAAATGAGAATAAATGAGTTGTATATAAACAACCGGAGTTATGTCCTCTGTTGCACAACCGCGGGCGCGGATCTGGGAGCCGCGGGGGCGGTTTAGTGCAAAACGCTCCATCTTCAACTTAGCCGCGGGGCGGCTGAGCGACAAAATGTCGGCTAGGTTGTCTTCTTTGATCTTCTTTCTCTTCCAAGTGTTGCTAAATCCCTTGTAATTCTTCATTTTTGACTTCTTCAGCTGGATGTACATAATAACAACACAAACCAACCAAAAGACTCTAATAACATGCTAAAACTACCTAGATATGATAGTGATTTCATCACCTATCAATACGTTTTTAACGTTTTCATCTATTTTGTGGGGTTTTTTTTTAAAAAAAAGGCTTAAATCCGCTACGGTATAAGTAGACCCAAGTGTATGAGAATGGGTAATGGCATCACTGCCCAACGCTGTCAGGTGACTGGAAGGCTCTCTGCGACCAGTCCATACGGTACATGGTGAGATGCATCGGATCCATTCCGGTTGGTTTACGGGGACAAAGGCGAAGGTCAATGGGACCTTCGTGCCACACAATAAGTTGAATTTATAGAAGTTAACCACCTGATGAAAGATAATAATATGATTGAGTGTGAAGCATGCTATGTGTTTTAACCCCGTTTATCTGTGTGTGCTACTTAGTATGTACTTATATAGTGATTGTTAGCTAACGGTATAAACCGATGTTGTAGACCTTGCAGGATAGACCGCTGTTGAGGGATCCAGAGAGAGGAAGCCGGGTTTCATATTATTTTATTTGGGCTTCTTTTCGGGATTATTGTCAGTGACAAATTCATTTCCTTATTGAGTTTTATCACTTTTGGACGGCTGACGTTATTTCTTTTTCGGTCATTCATTTGCATTATGATTTTTATCGGTTTCTTATTTTGTGCCTTGTTGTAAGATTCAGTTAAGTTGTTGTTAAACTAAGGTCGGGACCCATTGTGAGGTCCTAACTAGTAGCATACCGGGTTCCTAGAAATCGGGTGTTACAATATGGGTCGTTGACCTTTTTGTTTGGGTCATTGACCTACCGTTTTGTGGTTGTTGAATATTTTTATTTTCCTATCTCATTTTTATTCATAACGGATATTCCATTATATAGGTCATTGACAAACGGTTTTGCTATCTAACATCGACATAAATAAGACTGATAGTTTGAGAACTTGAATAGAGTGTTTGAATATTAAACAAATAGTACATTTTTTGGTCTTTTGGCTAAGTTCAAGTATAATTTTTTTTTAATAACGGATTAATATCCGTTATATGGGTCGTTGACCTACTGTTTTATGGGTCGTTGGCATTTTGGCTAAGTTCAAGTATAATTTTTATTAATAGCGGATTAATATTCGTTATAATGTTGTTGACAAGCGATTTTGCTATTTCACATCGATTGAAAACCTGTATAAATAGAGGGTTTGAAGATTAAACAAATCATAAATTTTTTTGGCCTTTTGGCTGAGTTCAAAGTATAATTTTTAATTATAACGGATTAATCTACTGTTTTGTAGATCGTTGACCTACTGTATTTTGGGTCGTTATATATTTTCAGCGATTTTGCTATCCCACATTGATAAAAAAAAATAATAAAATGAAAAAAAATTGTATAAATAGGGTTTGAAGATTATACAAATCATACGTTTTTTTGGCCTTTTGGCTAAGGCTGTGTTTGCTAATATTAAATTTTAAACTAGTGATTGTGTTTTTAATAGTGATTGTGGTTTTTAGGAGTGTTCGTGTTTTTGAAAACACTCGTATGTGTTTGATGTGAGTAGTGTTTTTGAGAGTGTGTTTTTATAGGTACAAGTATCATTATACCTGGGCCGTAAGTAAATAACGTTAACAATAGGTGTAATACGGTACATTATCCCAAAAACACTCTTAACAACCACAAAAACCCTTCTTTTTTCAGGGTATTAAAAACACTCACCTAAAACACTCACAAACAAAAAGAAATATTTTAAAAACACTCATAAACACTAAATTACACTAGTGATTGTTGGATAGCAAACACAACCTAAGTTCATGTAGTTTTGTGGGTCGTTAGATATTTTTAGTTTTTGTTATCCCACGTCGATTATATATTATATAAATAAGCCTGATCCTTTGAGAATTTGTATAAAAAGAAGATTTGAAGATTAAACAAATCATACATTTATTGGTATTTTGGTTAAGTTCAGGTATAATTTTTTATTAATAACGGATTAATATTCATTACATGGGTCGTTAACTTAATGTTTTGTGGGTCGTTAACTTAATGTTTTGTGGGTCGTTGAATATTTTTAGCGATTTTACTATTCCACCTCGATTATGAAGTAAGGTTGATAGTTTGAAAACTAATATAAATTGATGGTTTGAAGATTAAACAAAATATACAATTTTTTTATTTGTCTTTTGGCTAAGTTCAAGTATAATTTTTATTCATAACGGATTAATATTTGTTATATGGGTCGTTGACCTACTGTTTTGTGAGTCGTTAAATATTTTCAGCAATTTTACTATCGCACATCAATTATATGATTTTTTTTTAATACGGATTTTATATAAGTCGTTGACCCGTTTTTTGGTCAACTAAAATATAATATTTTTAATAACGATTTTTTTAAAAAAAATCTTGACATGAGTTTTATAAGAAAATTCACACTCTTATTACAATCATGCTTTTGGATATTCAATACATAATACATAACATTATAATATAATATATTTTTTTTAAACAAAATCGGCACATGATACGAACAATAAACTAGTTCTTATATGAAGTTTTCAAATAATCACCGTGCATGATACGAATAATACACTAATATATACACACCGTATGATTTATCATTATGATAATGATTGAAAATGGAATATATATATATATATATATATATGAAATGTTCATTCAACTATTCAAGTACGTTTGAGCTTCAAATGTTCGTTAGTATTCACTCAACCTGGGGAAAAATGGCACAAATTTTATATATATATATATATATATAGCTGACCAAGCACACATATATTTGACAAAGAATATTACTATATAGTGTATATAATCTCATAAAGTATAGTTTATGTTTTACAATATACATTTTATAATTAAAATCAGCTATATTTTACTAAATAATATCTATATTTCTATATTTCACATTCTGTATTTTACCAATAATATAATTTATGATATTGTTTTTAATAGGTAATTTTCATATAATTAACTAGGGGTCCGGACAGAATGAATGAAAGTTTTTGAAAATCCAAACTGGAGACTGGACCAGAATTTTAATCCGATCTGAAATCGGCTAACATTTTTTTAAAATTAATTTTCGGCTAACATTTTTTTTTATCATCCCATCCATATATACAACTATACAAGACTGTATACTTATGAAAAAATTGATATTGGGAGGGTATCCCCAGCAATGAGCCACGACTCTCTACCCGATTCAGACGTAGAGCGGCAAAGCCGATCGAATCGGGTGGTCTCCGAATTTACCATTACCAAAAAAAAAAAAATTTAAACTTTTTTTTAAAAAAAAAATACAAGGCTGTATACTTCATTTTCCTTGGAAGGGCAATTTTTTTGTTTTTTTGTTTTTTGTTTTTTTTTGAAAAATGGAAAGCGGATAGGTTGGTTACCTCCTAGAGGTAGTCCAATCTAAAGCATCCTTGTGGATGAGAACACGGAGTTCAGGATCATCAGAAAAAGTGGTGTTTGGGGTCGAGATTCCCAGATGGGTTAGTCGGTTGGCAACACAGTTTATTTCTCTGAAAACATGTCTGATCTGGATTTCGTCAAAAAAACAAAGATCCAGTCTGGAGTCGGATATAATTATCTCAACATCCCAAGGACAACTCCATAAACCTTGGAGTGCCCTGATAACACATAGATTATCACCTTCGATTTCAATCCTTTTTATTTTAAGTCTAATTGCCTCTTGTAAGCCAGCCTTAAGAGCGAAAGCTTCAGCTTTTATAACCGAGTTAAAGTTATTTTTCTTTGCATCAAGGCTAACAACTTCTCCATTGTGATTTCGAATCACAAAACCAATGGATGTTACATCTGAGTCTAGTTTTGAGCCGTCAAAATTAAATTTGTGGAACCCCGTCTTTGGTTTATCCCACTTAATGACAAGATGAGCTGTTTATATGAAATGATGTAAAGCATAGAGTTAATTATTTAAAAAAAATGTTTAAAATTATATTATTTATTATTCTTATTTACAAAAATCCATGTTATGCTTAGTAATAATTAATGTGTATCTTTCTACTATTTGAACAAAATGAAATATATATATATATATATATATATATATATATATATATATATATATATATATATATATGACTTGTTATTTACGTCAAATAAATAAAATTACACAACATATTGGGTTACATTACATACTAACTAGTTTTCCTAGCTAGAAGTTGCCAAATACTCTATGAAAATACATTAATTTACAGGATATACTAGCCAAAGAGATATTTTCATTTTTAATATAGACGACATGTATATTAAACCCTATTTCACATCTATTTCAAAACTACAAACTCCAATAGATACACATAAAGACATTATTTGATGATTGATCACTAAGCTATTGAGCAAGATCCGGGACTCTCACAATCCGGATATGGCGGGTACCCGACTCCTACGAGCTCACATTGTCGAGTGCCCGGGTAATAGTACGAGGAAGAATATGGTTGTTGCGGTTGGTAGTATGAGCCATAAACGGAACCTGGAAACGGAGGCGGATATCCGTAATCGTGACTTGATCCCATTCCACAAGTGCACACGTTTTGAAGGTATTGGCAGTATTTACATTTTGGCTTTGCAGGTCCAACGGTTACTATCTCCGGATTCTTCTTGATTTTCTTTAGAGCTTTGAATATTGGAACCGGCTCGACGTTTCCGACAACCGTGAGAGTTTTCTTCTCATTGTTAACGGATATGCTTTGTATACCTGTATCAAATTGACCGGTTAACCGTCAGTATGAGTAGGGTTAGTATATAAGTCGAGTTACTCGAGAAAAACTCATTAAGCACATTCATTTCTAAATGAAATGATTATCAATAAAAGTCTTGCCTAACTCAAACATAATAAACGAGTTAAAACATAAATCCCGAGTATGAGCATATCAAGCTCGACTCATTTAGGCGATAAAATAAAATTCTTAAAATGAGTCAATCTTCAATAAGGTCAGGTTCGAGTTTAAGCTTCAACGCAGTTCAAAAAAGTTGTGATTTCATTCATTTATTTTCTAAACGAGCCGAGTTCAAGCACCTATTAAAATGAACTAAAACTCAGGCTATACCAAGCTTAAAACTCGATTATAAATTAGTTGCACGTGAGTAAATCAAATTTCAGCTCGTTCAACTCGAATAACAACCCGATCTTCCAAGATATACATACCTTTGATCTTTGCCACCTTTGAGAGAGATTTCTGTTGACACTCCTCGCCATTGATATCAATCTTGACAACAGTTTGCTGCACAAACATGATTCAAATGAGATTTCACAATGAAACAAATTAAAAAGCTAAGAAAACTCATCAATCTAAGTACCTTCTTCTTCGACATGGTTAACAATATCAAAGATGTACAGAGAGCATATGCTGAGAGACTGCGTACGGAAGAGCAAGCAAAGGGTGGAAGTTGAATTGCTTGTTAAACAATCAACCCATTTCAGTTATATTTATATGGGAATGGTTTGTATGATTAATCATCAAGGACGACCGGAAGAATATATTGATATTAACGTATAATTAATTAAGTCATTAGGAATTATAGAATTGATAGAGGGAATGACAGACGACTTTGAAGATTTCAAAATCTTAAACCAACGCGGTTTTCTTCTTATGATTAAACTGTCTTTTCCCCGAAATTATGCGTATCAATGTGACTTGTTAGTTTCTTAATTAACTAATTAAGAATCATTGTCACTTAATTAATTCATTATTGTTTGGAAGAATTATTCCGCTAGAAAAGAAAAGGTCTAAGTCACTATAAGAAAATAAATAATAATCTAAACTTAATCACCAACTAGTATAAAAACCTGAGGAATTGTGTCATTTACTATTGGAATGTCCTTTTATGAAATAAATTATTAATAAAATTGGGAAAAAAAATCTCAGACATTGTGCCATTTACTTCTAGATTAGCTATCAAACAAATTATTAATAAAATTGATAAAACAATCTCATACAAAATAAACAACATAAAATATGAGAATAAAAAATAAATCACATTTTTCAGAAATTAAAGATAAATTGGGGAGGAATCACATGTTTTGGTACTATTTGATGGGTATTTGGTATTTTAGAAACAAAATTATTTTCAATGACGATACTTTTACTAATTTAATAACATGAATGCTTTTATTAAGAATTAAATTACGAATGACAAATGATGAATATAACATTAGGTCCCTACAAAAAATAATAAAAGCATAAGTATTTGCTCTAAAATCTGGATTGTAATAAGATGACAGACTACAAATAAAAAAGATCGAAATTAAGGGTTGTAGTTTGTGTTTATCAATGCACTCTAAGGCCTGTGGAGTTGTAAGTGGGAGGTCGAGGTGATTTTTATCTGACTCTAAGCTAGATCTTCATTTCTTTGACGGAAGTCCAGATCACACATGTTTTCAGATAAGTTAACGGTGTTACTGACCGGTTGATCCATTTGGGAATCTTTGACACCAATTTTTTCTGATGATCTCGAACTTTTTTTTTATCGTCCGCAATAATGCTTTAGGTTGGAAGACCTTCTAAGAGGTATACCAAATAACCATTTTCCGTCTTAAAAAAAAACTAGAATAAAACTTAATGCTTATAAACCAATTTTAATACAAAATGACCCCCGCTCAGGGACCAGAAAAGGCCTTTCGTTTTCCCCTTTTCGACCGAAATTACTAAGAAGAACAGTTTATTTCTAATTTTAAATTTGTCATTGTTATAGTTTTTTATTCTCACCTTATCAATAAATTTTATAATTTTTAATAATATCTAAAAAAATGAAATAAAATTTTGGATTTTTGTACGCAGTTTTTTCCTACATTTTTACATTAGGATTTTTTCGGGAAATTAATATCAGGAAAAAAAAAATTGGGATTATTAGAAAAAAAAAATTCTAATTAAATTTTTTCATACAATTTTTTCATAAAATTTAACTTTAAAACTCGAGAGCTACATCACCGTTAAGTGACCAAAATTTACGAAGATGAATTTAAGTTTTTAAATTTGAAAATCTAATTATATAGTTTGTTTTAAAAATCTTTTTTCACCATTTAATTATAAAATCAAAATTTTTTTTCGAAATTCCGTTTTTTAATGAGGTGGGAAAAATAATAAATATAAATTAAGTGATTAAATTATCAAAATATAAATGATTCTACTATATATTTATTAAATCTTATAGGTTGGTAAGAAAGTATGTTTTTAATGTTATGTTCACATGATTACCGAAGGACACGAACAAGATAATCAAATATAACGAGCTATAATATTTTTAAACTCGTCTAATTATCAATAGAGATTAGCAGGGATTGTTTATTTGTTAAGCTAATCGATCTACACACGTAATTCTTCACTATTTAATGACGATTACATCCAAGTATGTCGTGTAATTTATTTTTAAAGTAGCTGCCGAGCCTTGGATAACTAACAATATCGAATATATTGATTTGTTAATTAACTAATTGAGTTATATATTAATATTACCTTATAATTGCTCTTAAGTTTCTGCTTGATCAAATCTAGTATGAATATTTGTTTAATAGACAATTTTAATGAAGTTTTATATTTTATTAACGACCCACAAACAGTAGACCTACTATCATACTAAACGCGGATTCAAATATTTTTGACCAATTTTATGAGAGATTTTTTAGCAAACTAAACCGACCATAAATGGTAAACACATCCAGTAACACGTTTTGTTTGAGCTAATGAAACATAACAATTGCTGAAGAATTACGCATTCAGAAACTAATCCATTTCCAAACAGTACTCATCCCATAGCTTACTTTGGCATATGGGAAGTTCCTGAAAGGAAATCTGTTAACTATCAAGAAGCTGATGACCAATTCGAAGGAAAAACTCATGTCCATAAACGGATTAACAGTAGACACAACAACAACAACAATGACGACGACAACAACAACAAACCGAGGATTTCCGAAGAACATCTACAACAAGTTCAATGGAGAAAGATGAAAGAAAGTGAAAGGACAATTAGTACATATCAACAGTAAGAGAGCCACTTGATCTCACATAGGTGTCACCTGCAGATGATGAATCAAGTTCCGGTTTTATTAGCAAGGGCGAGCTCAAGAGAGATTATGAAAGTCGAGCTCCCGGCTTCTCTAAGATACTGGATATCTCCATTCATCAGCTTCACCAGCTTTCTGCTTATAAGAAGGCTGATCCCTTCCTCCGATGGGTTCTCTTCATTTCCAAACATCTGGCTCAGCAGTTCTTCGGGTATCCCAGTTCCCGCGTGAGATATCCTGATCCAAACATTTCAACATTTCGAAATATGAGGCCTCGTTTTAATGTCACTGTGAGAGTCTTCTTTTTTTAGTTGTAAAGCGTCAAATTAAGCTATAGGCATCAAATTTTCATTAACAAACGCAAGCACAAATTATAGGATTATTGCACTCGAATTATTTTTGGATTATTTAGACACAAAAAAAATCCAAATACACTTGGATTATCGATTATTTGAGGGATTATTGTAAATAATAAATCCCGCAGTATAATCTGTTTGGCTTGCCGAACAGACCCACAACTATTTTAGTACAGTAAATAGATTGTTGGATGTTGAGTATTTAGGTGACCCAGACAAGCTAAGGTATTAAGAGTACCTGAATTCCAGACGAGCGAGGTGAACCATATCTCCCAAACGGTCTTTGGTGAAGCGTACCTCAACGCGGACATGGCCTCCGGGTTGTGTGAAGTTGACAGATACTAGTAAGAAATCTGCAAGAACTTGCTGAAGCCTCAGACAGTCTCCATAAAAGGTTTCTGACGTGTCCAGATCAGCCCAGTTCTGAACTATCCGGACCCCTTTCTCGCTGCTTTTCAGCATAGCCTGACTCAACGAGGCAATCAACACATCTCGCAGCATAAATTCAACCATTTCCAGATCAAGGTACCTGTCACACAACAACGACCCGAGATCATTAACGAGTCAATACATAAATGTCGATAACTAGCTTCAAATACACTTGGATTATCGATTATTTGAGGAATTCTTGTAATCTGCTGCTGCTTGCCAAAAGGACCCTAAATGACTATAAAGAAGGATAAGTCAGTACTGTTAATGTGTCTTTCATGTTCTGAAAATTTGCTTAACTGTGAAAAAACGTACCCATCAACGATAGTGTCAATGTCCGAGTCATCAAGAACTTTGTTAAGCTGGCTCTGGCACCGAGCACTTGTTTCCAGAAGGTCTTTCTGCTGTTCAGCTAGCTCAGTTCCTTCAAGCATTTTCCGAGAGAATATGATCCCGGAAAGAGGATTCCTGATTTGTCTTTTCAAATAGGCTAAAGCCTTTAACCTCTTCAATGCAGTTTGCTCAGCCAATCTCTGTACATGGAGTGCTTGCTGCAGCTCGTGGCTCGCCAGCTGTAAGAAACAGAACACGCCCGTGACAGCTCCTTCACTATCCAACTTCTTGCTAACACAAAGCAGACATTCAACATACTTGCCGTTCCTTGTGAAGAATCCGAATGGAACCTTCTCGGAATCATGGCCACTCATAGCATTGTTAAGCACAACTCCAAGATTCACAAAAGATTCCTGATTCTTGAGACGACAACACGACTTAGTGGTTCCAAACACCTCACCTAAAAGCATTTTGTCTATGATATCGTCTCGCTCCCATCCTGTTAGTTGAATCATTGCTGGGTTCCATTCACAACACCAGCCAAATTCATCTGTGCCAAATATTGGAGGAATCAACGGGCTTGGGTTCTGGACAATTGCTTTGTAATCACCTTCTATTCGAGTGAACTTATCCATGACTATTTTCTGCCCTGTTATATCTTGAGCAACAAAACACACGCCCATTACGTGTTCTTGCAGATCTTTGCTTGCACATGCGTTAACCACTAAAATTATGGGACTGGAGTCCACAGAGTCATCATGCCTCTTTATCTGAAATTGAATGTTCTTCTCCTCTTTTCCTGATGGGACCGAAACAAGAAAAATATCAGATACAAACCAAAAATCCAAATAAAAATCAGCTTGAGCTGTTTACAGTTACAAGGAACTATATTCTAGACCTTTACACAAACAGTCCATATTGTAGCTTTGCCTTTAGATACATGAAATTATATGACGAGATCTAGGGTGTGTTCAGTGAAACAATTTTTTTGTGTAGCTTTAGTTCTTTGGTTTTGTAAAATATGAAAATCTAGTGAAAAATCTATAGAGTGTTTGATGACTAATGAAAAATGTACCAATAGCTATTTTAATGAGCTTTAAAAAATATTCACAAAAATCTCTACAATACTACCAAAATTTAATTTGTGAAATAATCTACTTCTACCAAACACTACATAACTTTAATTTTTCAAACTCCACAAAAATCTCAACAATAAGCTATATATTAGCAATATAATTGAAAATAGAGCATACAGTAAAGCACTAAACAATTATGTTACTGAAATCATGAAGGGAAGCAATAAGATGCAGGTATAAAACAGAACAGAGCATACCCTGTAGAGCTAAGTCCAGCATAGGCTTAACTACATCAACCGATGCATCTTCTACAATGGACAAAAGATGCTTCCCAAGAGCTTCATCAACCGGGAGACCAGTCAACTCAGCAATCTTTGAATTCCATCCATTAATGAGCCCATCAACATCAACTGCAAAGATGGGGACATTAGCCGTTTCAATCAAACGAACCATCTCACTTGTCACAGCTTCCAACTCAGGCAAACCGTCTATTTTAAGGTCATTGATCTTGGAGTGAATTATGTTCGTGTTCAAATCAGCTGCATCAGTATCTTTAAAAGCATTTCTCATAATAAGCTGCAACGAATGAATGGCATCCATTTCATAGTCCTTCCACGGTATACTCCTGTTCCTGACCACGTCAAGAAAAGCCTTAAAAGATGACCTCGGATGCATCTTTGTTCCATCATCCTTTTGATCTGGGTCATGTTTTGCTCCACCCCATCTAATCTCAGCTGCAGTATGAGACCGGAACCAAAAGAGCATGTCGTTTGTAGTTACCCTTACAGCTGCCATCCCGCATACCGTATCACCAAGAGACAGTGACCCTGGGTAACCCGCATCATACAAACTATCCGTGCTCAACCCAGTTGAATCCATATGGTTTTCAAGCAACCACACGGCTATATCTTTTAATTGGTAATCTGAAGGTGTTACACCCAACTTCCATACTTTTCCTTTGTAAAGCAATGCAGCACCATCACATTTTACAAGATCCATTATATTTGGACTCTGAGACATTATACCTAGAGGCGCGTCTCGCATCAACATATCACACAGAAGAGTCTGAGTACGAAGGATGTTCTTTTCAAGAATTTGGCTTTCCAATTCCAGCTCCTTGTTTATATGGATAGCAAACACTTGAGCCAAAAACTCACAAGCGTAACGCAGAGGAAACGGGACGAACCTTGGGCTTGTGTGATGACACACCACCAAACCCCATAGTTTCTTTCTCTTCTGAGGTGACAAGGAGTTTGACCCGTCAGGCTCCTCGTCACCTTCATTAACAACAACAGCCATAACTAGTGAAGCAATGGAATTCATGTTCTCCATATACTGTGCATGACATCCATGCGGGGCCCGCAGTGTCGAACCACACAAGGTCAGTTCAAAAGGGAGGTTTCCATCCTGAATTACCTTCACATGCTTTGAACGGCAGTCACATATCATACGGACCTTATTCTTCATAAACAGAAAGCGTGCAGCTTGCGGGATATCAGTAGCTGGATAATGTAAGCCTAGATAGGGTTCAAGTCCAGGCTTTGTGATCTCAGACACAACCTCTCCATGATCATCATCGTGAAACTTATAAGCCATGACTCTATCATATCCAGTCAGTTCAAACACTTCTTGGACCATTGTATCACACAGCCTTTCTATACTTCCACTCGGTAAAGACTGTAACCTAGTGATTGCCTTTGCTGCAAGCTTGTAAGACTGGAGGGCCCCAGCAGCGGTCATGGGGACATCATACGGCTTCACTGGCTCAAAGTCAATGATTAAGCTGCCTGTTACGCGGTGGACTATAGCATAGAACGGCTTGCCAGAAGTCTTGCAATGCACTAGGATCGGATTCAACAGAGAAACATCAGCAAATCCCAATGCTTTCAGCAAAGCAGAAGCGCCAGGAGAAGTGAAAATAGTCCTTATATCGGTTCCAACTCCAAGAACCGGGTGATCTCCAACACTAGGCACTGCATGGCTGACCATGGTCAACATCTCAGAAGCATTTTCACTGTATGCAATCACTTTAAAGGTCTTCTCATCTAAGGCCAGTAAGCAACCAAAGGGCTGAATTAGCTTTCCCTTCTGGATCTGATTAAGGTAAGTAGTGGTCACCTTATTAGACCTCGGTTGTGGTTTCCCTTCGACTGATCCTGTAATGCGAACTGAACTAGAATAGTCAAAGGTGCTCGATGACTCCTCAAAGTCAGCATGTAGCTTTGCATCAACAATGGTCTGAGCAAGTATCCTAGCACTCTGCTTCGAACGGCCAGTACTGCTGGAAGATTGACTGGGCATCGAAGACGACATTTTGCTTTAATCTGATCCTACAAATTCGGAAAACCAAAATAAGAAAAGACAAGTATACTTATACACTTACCCAAAACTAAACAAGTAAAGAACTGTTTCAGCAAGTGTCCCAACATAGCTTTTGTCAATGCTATGAACACCTTTTTTTGGTTCTATCTTGTGCTGGATCTTTTTAGTACTAATCACGAAAACTTAATAATAATTACACAGAATTCCATTATTAAAAGCTATCAATTTACTATTACTAAAAAAAGTCATGACCCTTTTTTTCTACACAGCTACAGTAACCTCTCCAATTCAAGAATAACTGAAAATCAAATTCACTCCAGGAATTGAAGAGAAGGGGCAAAAATCAAATACACTTCAAATTGGTATGGTTGTGCATTCTTTCTTTACCATTTACTCAGTGTCAGGTATTCTTTAACTCGGTAAAATTGACATATAATCAGCAAAAAGAAAAGATAAAGTAGCTAGTTCTGATGATGCAGTATAATGATTCAACAAGGCAGATAACTGTCAACTAAAAAAAATAACAGAATTCAAAATCCAATAGCTTCAGTTCAATCTCAGAAACACTTGTCTACTTAATCACCGAAAAACAGAATAGCAAAAATCATGGCAAGTAACAAGAAGAATCAAATAGTACACAGGATAGAAGATTTAACCTGGAAAAGAGGAGACTGAGATTTTTGCAAAAGCAAGATAGAGCAACCAGCTAGCAAAGATTATGCGTGATATATGTATAGCAAGTAACTTGATCTACCCTTGGACGATGATAAGCTGAGCTCTGATACCCAGACACTGTTTAACACCAATTGTGACCTATGAAACCCTCAATTTCTACATGGGCATCCTGAAAAGGGAATAAAGATTCACAGTTCCCAAGTAAGAAATCCTCTTTCCAAGCACACTGTCTCCTTCTTCACTTCCTCTTATGAAATTTCTACTAGCAAAATCAACTAAACCCAAAAACAGGGACCACAAATTTGATTGGTTTCCTCACAAAATTTCAGCTTCCCCAAATTTTGGGGCTTTCTTCTTTGCTAGGTTTTCGCTCTAGAGAGGAGAGAGAAACTCACATAGGGAGTGGGGAGTTTTGTTGCTAAAGATAGAAAACAGTGGCAGGTTGATCATAGAGCAAACTGGTATAAATTAATGCCGGGCTTGCCTGATATGGAGGGGATTCAATTATTTGCATTTTCTCCTTTGAATTATAAAAACTATATAATTCAGAAGCTAATAAACAATGAATTGAAGAACAAAAGAGGAAGATAAAGAAAGGTTTTTTTAAATATGGTGGGCTTCTTGGGATTCGTTTAGCTTGAGAGTATCAAATGTATAGAACAGAGGAGAAGCAAGTAGCCATGGGCGCAGAGTGGTAGAGAACAAAAAATTCTCTATTTTTTCAAGCTTTGATTTTTTATGCATAAAAGAAAAGCAAAAGATTCATAAAGGCTATTGCAAGAAAGAAAAAATAAATAAATAAAAAATATATAAATATATATATTTCACGAGTGGGGCGACTGGCTTTTTGTCGCCTGCAACTGGTAAAGGGAGGTGAACAATCGCGAAATGCTGAGACTAAGAGAAAGATTGAAAATAAATAAAATATAAAATAAACTGGGGAAACCCGTGATTGGAGGTAAGAGTGAAGAAGAAGGAGTTTTCATGATTCGGTGCCACTGTAAAAATGAAATTCATCTGCGTCTGAAACAGAAGCAATGTCATCTGATTGCAAAATTGTTTATTACCTTAATAGGAAAACCTAGATTTAGATGGTTTACTAGTTTAACGTTAAGGAGTCGTTTGGTTATAACTCTGAAAATAAAATTGAATTTAGCCTATTAAAGTCGTTGTTCATTTATGATACTAATCTTTAAGGGGATTTCTTCTTATTTTTAGAGCAAATTTTGATATATTATTTTCCATGCTAGATTTGTTTTATTTGTGGAGTTGTAACCAAACAAGGGGTAAGTTTATCAAAATTGAAACCGATGGTGAATCATAATGTTAGTAAAAAATTATTGAGTAGTTGAAATAAGTAGGTGATTGTCGTGTTTATATTTTTCAGCGTTTCAAGTATATAAACAACAATTTCAGTATAGGTCTAAGATTACCGTTTTAAAGTTGACATGCTTGATTAGCCATAACTCAAGATTCGAACTGCTCCGACACCGTATGAAGTTTCCACTGGTTAGATTTAACGTGGGAGGTCGCCAAACTCCCGAACGTACATGTATTTCCGAACACATATGTCTATTAGCCCCAAACTCAATACATAAATCCAGTGAAATTGCATCCCAAAAACAATGACAATACGAGGAGTAGTTCATCAACTTTATATATATTAAGTCATTTACCCCTTTTATTATCGTGTGAAATATTTTATTCTCCTCGGTCATTTCATTATCTTGTGAAATTCCCGAAATTTTGTTAAGTGTGTTAATCACTAATAGAGTATTATTACCTTATATCCTATTTTACATACATCTAATGTCCCGATCCTTTTCGAGCCATTTTTTAAGTGTAAATGGACTCTCTCTTTTTCAGTTTTGCACGATTAACCACATTATTGATGTGCTTCTTTTTTTTTCTTTCAGTTTTACGCGATTAACCGCTACTATTTGTTAAAACAAAGAGCTTGTTTCAATTCCCGGCTCTTGACCATTAAAATTGAATTTAATGTTACTTTATAAGCTTTTACGATATGATCTTGGGTCCGTTCAGTATAGGTGTGATAAAGGACGTGATCGGGTTGATAAATTTGTGTTCGGTTCTTTAAGTATTATAAAATTTGAATTTTAAAAAATAATATTAAAGTTTTCTTATAAAGATATACAAATAGCTTGTCTAAATTAATTATATAATAATTATCAATTAAATTAAGGGTATATTTAGTAAAAAAAAAATTATTTAAATTATCGAAAATTCTAATCTTGAGATATTGTTATTTGAATTATTCCGATCTTTTTTAATCCAATTTAAATTGAATTATCAAAATTGTGGAGATTATCGTCAATACTGTAATCCTCGAATAATTTCGTCAGGCCCCTACGTTATATTAAAAGTAAAACAAAAAAGGTTAATATAATAATACTGCAAATTTCGAAGACACTATTTTTTTGGGAATCCTCGAATCAACTTCTCATGACTCCACACGTGTATGTAACTTTGAAATTTGGAACCATTAGACATACAAAAATATACAAGATTATCTTTTTGTTTTTCTTTTTTTGTAATACAAGGAAGGGTAAGCAATTAGATTTGGTCAATATCCATTATATGTCATCCTTTTGGATGAAGTTAACGACTTACTGTGGAATGACTTCACCTGTTGCAGAGTTAACCTGACCTAGAGTTACGAGCTTGTGCGCAACGCCATTGACTTTTCTGCAAATGTGGCTAACTTTGACCTGCAAAAAACCAACCAACAAAATAGAAATATCTGAAACAATCGGTTCAATTTCCCATAGTGGCTTCCATACTTTATTTATTGCGTTAATGATGGTTAAGTTGTCTCCTTCAATTTCTATGTTTTTTATTTTTATTTCTCTTACTTTTAAAATTCCTTTCCTGAGTGAAAAAACTTTTGCATGTAAAACCGATATGTAACCACATTGTCTGCAATCAAAGGCTATTGTTTTTGCATGGTGGACTCTAAGAATATAGCCGAAGGAACCATGGTCATTAGTCCTTTTTTTGTGTGATCAAGGCACTCCACAAAAGTTGCCCTTGAGAGGTCGGGATGATTATATCCGACTCCAGACTGGACCTTCTTTTTTTAACGAGGTCCGAATTAAGCATGTTTTCAGATAAATCAATTGTGTTGCTGACCGATTGACCCATTTGAGAATCTCGACCCCCAACACCAATTTTTCTGAAGATCCCGAACTTTGTGTTCTCATCCGCAAGGATGCTTTAGGCTGGACTAACTCGAGGAGGTAGACCAATCTAACCGCTTCCCATTTTTCAAAAAAAAAAAAATTAGTCCTTTTTTATCCATCAAAGTTAAGTTTTATGCTCCCTTCTGCCGGCTTAGTCCAATGAATATTTTTTTCTTTTTCTGATATTGGTTCTTTTATTTTTCAACTTATTTGCTTCTGTTGCTATATTCCAATCCTTAATTTGTTTAGCAGCCTCCAGACGGACGTTTGTAACAAGTTTATTTTCAAAGATACTTTTGTTCCTCGTATACCAGATATTTCACCAGATGACAGATAGATGGATGAAGTTCTTTTCATCCAATTTGGTGTGGATGATGGACATGATTTCCTGAATTTTCATTCCTGAGACGTCGATATTGGTTAATTGGTTTTGTGCCACTGTATTAATATTATTGATGGTAATTGGGCATCTAAAGAAAAGATGTTTTGCAGTTTCGTATGGGTGTTGACATACAATTGAGATCTCCTGTATCATCTTATACAAGTGATACATGTATCTTTGTATTGTGATTGATTGAAGCTAAATAATTAAGGATTAAAGTTTTATTGCTTTACGAGAAAAATAATAAACTATATGAATTATACCAATCACACGAAAGGGATACAAGAATACACATAAAAAGGGGATACAGAAGATCTTGACTGGTTGACATAGTGCACAATTTATTGGTATCGGTACCTTTTTTTATCTTTTTGGTTATTGGTATGTCCAAAAGTTGTATTTATTTAGAAAAACATTTTTACTATATGAGCGTGTTTAATATTTATCCTAAATATTTGAATAAAAATGATCTTAGTATAAGCAAAATACTACTGTCAATAAAATAAAACTAACATTTCAATTAGCAATCTACACCGTCTTCGTCTAAATTTTCTAACCGTGAAGGATCAAAATTCATGTACGTTCTCTCGCTTCCTCTCTCGCAAGTCGTCCAAATTCACCGGCGACAAACTTTTTTGAAGTTCCGCCTTGTCCTCATGGCTAGTTTAATTAGCCTCTTCCCCTGCCGGAGATTTGTCGGATTCGGTTAATGATTGTGGATAATTGACCTTGCTAGCAAACATCAATCGTTAAGATCATAAGATTCACATATATGTGCGTAGAAGTTAACGAATGTGATTATATATATATATATATATATATATATATATATATATATATATATATATATATATATATATATATATATATATATATGTGTGTGTGTGTGTGAGAGAGAGATTGTGTGTATAATTTATCATCTCATCGGATTCTACAAGATTAATACAAGACACATGAAAGAAATCAAATATGGTTGAATCTCTCCTCTCATCATCTTAATTGAATAATTTCAATCCCAAAGCATTGTCGACACATACCAAATTAAAAAAAAAAAAGAAGAAAGAATATCATAAGCTAAAAGCTAAAGAATGAAAGCACGGAATAAGAAAATTTAGAAAATTAGGGAGGGTTTAATGAATTTTATATACGATTGTATAGTTAAGGACATGAATCTATATTAGAACGTAAATAGTAAATAGTAAATAGTAAATAGTAAATAGTAAATGCATCTAAATAGTAGAAAATAATGAAAGCACTTAAATAGTTCAAAATAATTAGGGTTATCGAACCTTGTTGAGAAAGGTTGAAATTCAAAATTAAGATAATATTTGAATTATTTATTCAAGATGCTTATTTCAAAATAATTAGGTCTAGGCGGTGGTAAATGATTATATTAAAAAATATACAAAGAACATATACACATTTTACATTTATAAAAATGAAATAATCAATTTTATAAATTGTTAATTTAACATGTTTGAACAATTTAATCATCATTTTTTAATAATTTATATAGGAAAAATCTTATAAAATATTTGAATTATTTATTAAGATGATTATATCAAATAATTGTTCATACTTTAATCATTTTCTTGTCGATGTTTTCATATGTAATAAACTACCAACTTATTTACCAACACACAAATTAAGAGTGTTTATTGAATATTTAATAATATAATTTTTTATGTTAATTTTATACTCAAACTTCTGACATAAATAATGACATCTTTTAGAAAAATACCTTAATTGTTAAGATACCTTGTAAAATAAAATAAAAAAATAAGAGGTAGGTTCATACAATGAAACAAAATATGTCACTGGGTCTATGAGCGAGAAAGTATCCGTCTTGTTATCTCGACGTTGTATATGAGTCTACTAACACACCTCAAAACGATCGTCTAATACAAAAATCATATCTACCAACACTCCGAAAAACGGACAAACGATTTATATCCATCACCATTTAGGAATATCGAAATGCAATATTACAACCATCAGTCAATATTAATTCAGCCTCAACCCCCTCCATATTCACCCTATCCGAATTATCATGGAGCAAATAAGGTGCACACACCCAACAAGATCTCGCCACAAATTCCATTCCAACAACCCAATCGACACCCTATGTATGTAATTGAAGTGTTTTGTTATCTTATCATAAAAAAAAATCATTTATATTAGTAATCGATCATAATTAACTATCATTCAATTAACATTTTAAAAATACTATTTTTTTTAATCTAAGATTACTTAATATTTTTAGTGTTTCAGCTACTAATCTTATGAATTGATGTTTATTTTTATTGGTTTGATTTTGTTTATCTGCTTTGTAACAGTTAACATCATTTTACGACCACGCAAATAACTGAGCTTATTTGGTGTCTCGAATAAGCTTCTCCTTTAATTTTTTTTTAAAGTTTAAAACTTAGATAATTGTTTTTTTTTGTTTTTTTTATAAAAAAAGTCACCAGCATAGCTAATTTTATATCTATTAAAGCAGAAGCACGGATAATACACTAGTTTGACTATTACTATGCTAGATGCGATCAATAATTTTAACTTTTGACCAAGGCTAAAGTTTTATTAATGTTGCTTCCTATTCTTACGTTGGACTTCAACACTAGGGAGAACATATTAGGATGGTCTTGCACTTTCCTCTTTTATATTCCTGTGGTACGTACCATAACTACTACGTAGTACGTACAGATTGTGACTAACTGTTGTAATACTTGTATGTATACCTGGGGCTACCTTGAAGCATATAAAGTTTGTTAGTTACGGGTATAAAAAAAAGTGTTAAAGTACTATACAAATAAATTGTAGTGCGGACTCGCATGTATATAAGTTTACATGTATTAGACCCAAATTCATTACATAAATTTAGTAAAATATCATCGTAAAGACTTTTATTATCGATATATATGTATGAGAACTTTATTTATAGACACGAAATACCTATACATTACAAGCAAACAATTTATGTTGTTACAATCTAAATTATATACATGTATGTAATATGGTCTTAACTTGTAGGTGCACTACATGTCACGTGTAATATTTTGCACATAATTCACTTTTGAAACACAATATATAGATATATAGACTATATAGAAGGCATACATCCAAACAAACCCTATATAAACATAATAATATAATTACTGTCGGAGATAATCAGTTATCATATCGAAAGATTGGACGTTCCGAGCCTAATATATAAGGTAAGTGGACTACTCTCCTCCTATTGTTAATTGGTTTTAGGAAGGAAGTTCACCGGGTTAATGTGTTGGGCTTGAACCTAAAGCGCTTGTACACTCGTATGCACACGACCCCTACTCTACAATCCGTCTATATTGGGCTACCCTTGTTGCACTTGCGGGGGCGTGTCGGAGATAATCATTTTCCACATATATCGAAAGATTGGGACGTTCCGAACATAATATATATGGTCGGTTGACTACTCCTCCTATTATCAATTGGTTTTAGGATGGAATCTCACCGAATTTATGTGTTGGGTTTCAACATAACACACATGTGTGCTCGTATGCACACGACCCCGTTATATAGTCCGTCTATCGGAATTTGACAATTACATCCAACTTCCACTGATTTAAAATAAATATAATTATAATCTTTGACACGATTTATTATATATCTTAAAATTAAAGTAGATTATTTAGTGTTATGTTGGGATCATTTTAGAGATTATGTGTTCATAATTATTAATTTTCAAAATTTCGCTTTAATAACTTTTTAATTATACGCTTCATGAACTTTTAATTTATATAATTTAATTTTTGTAAAACTATTATCAATGAAAATTTTATATTTATTTTGAACAAAATTACTACTTTAGAGAGTTATTAATTTTGTTTCATTTAATTGTTAAAGTATTAAAATAATAATAATCATAAATGGTAAAAAAAAATTACTAGTAATAAATTAGTTGTTAATGAAAGTATTGAAATCATAATTTGTTAAAAAAATTATTTTTTAAATGCCCATTCTCCCTGTAAACCGATTAAACTTGAAAAAAAATGTGATAAAATATATTTAATGAAAATTCTTATAACTCACTCTACAATTAATCACTTAAATTTTCTAAAATATTTATTAAAAAACAGAAAATATATATTTTTAGATCGGTGGTCGTATATTCCACTTGGGAGCGACACCTTTATTAATTTACGAATTTTTATTTGGTCGAGATAATTTTACGAATTAAGGGTGATGAAAAGAAGAGAAAACAATATATAAATGTGTTGATTTTATACAAAAACGAGAGTAATCATTTTAATATTTTATGGTACAAAGCTAGAAGTAGTACATATAAGTTGAATGCATTGGGTTTCCATTAGAAGTTTTACATTTTCGTGGGCTTGGGATTGGTAAAATTGGGATAGTAAAAGAGAACTAAGGATAACCATTTCTTAAGCTAATATTATCTTAAAATTATGATAATTTTACTTATCGTCTTTATTATTATTATAAGGGACTTGTTAACGTAAAATTATATCTTTTATACAAAATAATTAAGTTAAATATTTATATTGTTGGTTAATAAAATAAGGATTGGGTTTAGGTATGGAGCAAAAATACGGGTACGGTGTACAAAGTGATATGCACCGTCGATCAGTTTGATCCAACTGTCAAGATTTGTTTACGTCATTTAATGAATTTTAGGGAATGTAATCCGTCTATATATTGGTGACGATTTCTTGTATGGTCAAATTGTCCGTTTATATGTTGGTGATGATTTTATTTGGTCGGCTATCGGTGTTTAACAAGGCAATCTTAGGGATCGCTTCTTTTTTGTGATTTTAATGTTTTCAATGAGATTTTAGGAACTTCACCTAGAATAATTCTATGGGAACAAGACCCCTTTGAACGTTGCCTTAATCAGCCGAAGTTTTACAAAATAAAAAATATATAGAGGAATTTCGACACGTTCAATATTTTATTTTTAAATAATTTTTACTCCAATTTTGATTAAATTTAATTTAAACTCCAATTTTTTTTAAAAAAACAAAAAAAAAACCCTTAGCCATCACTACAATGCGGTATATTATACGGTCTTATACCCTTATAATTTTGCGCCTTATTTTACCTTGATTACCTTTCTATGCAGTTTCCTCTATTAGAAACTAGAAAGGCTATAGCTATCCAAACAAAATGATTGAAACCCATATGTAGTTTCATAGATTGATAGATAGTGAAGCCAAATGGGGCATATATTAAATAAAATGACACCAAATATGGCAAATTTATAATATTAAAAAGATATTCTATTTCGATTCAATCTCAATCTTTGTTCTTTTGTCTGATTCCTCCACCTGTACATATCCTTCCTCTTTTAGAAGGCTTATCCAAACATCACAAAATCAAGTTATTTCATAGACCGATACTCCAAATCTGACCATATCTAAGTAGGGATTCATCACATTTCTTTGTTAGGACTTCCCGTAAACAAAATATTTGATTCCTATATATCAAAGTATTCGTGTCGAAGTTTATCTGATATCGTAATATATATATATATATATATATATATATATATATATATATATATATATATATATATATATATATATATATATATATATATATATATTTGTAAAATATCAAAAATATATCCGAATAATTGTAGCTGATAACCTGATGTTCAACACTAATTTTCTTTTGATGTATTTAAATAAAAATTATGTCACTTTAATACTAATTTGACATCTATATTTCTAAAATATCAAACATATAATGTTTGTTTGATATACATATTAAAATTTGAAGTGTAGAAACTCAAAACCTAAGACTATAAAAATGCCTTTTTAAAGCTAAAGAGCCTCTCTTTTTTTTTAAATATGAGATAGAAGACGATAATTTCCTAACTATCTTTAATATCCTCAACAAAAAAATGGGACATATCTTGAAAATATGTTATTGTTGTGTTGTGGTTAATAAAGTTATTTTGCTTGACCATGAATCCCTCAATGTCTGGATAATTGTTGTCCAAAACTTCTCGTTTTTATCCATAAGGAAGCATTATGATATTTTACTCCGTCCTAGTTCTTTTTCTTGGATCAAAAAGTATACTCGACCAATAAGAAAACGACGAAAATGGTAAAAAATGAAAAAGAAAACGGAATGGCAAGAATGAATAATAAGATAGAAAGGAAGATTGAATGTGGGTAGGGCTTGTTATTAAGTATTATATAGAGGGTGGGGTGAAAGGGATGGGAATTAAGGGGCTGTTTGGTAGATAGGGAATGAGAAGGCATGGGAATATGGATTGGGAAAGTGATAAGAAGAAGAGTGTTGTTGTTGGTGTTGGCCAAGTGGGGAAGCCCATTCTTTCATTTCAAAAGCATCCAAATGGAGAAATAATGATCACGTGCATACCACCATGTCCATTGTCAGTCTTCCACCTCTCTCTCTCTCTCTTGCTTTGCAAAACAAACATGGAACAACTGAAGTGAAGTGACCTCTTACTGTACAAACAATGAACGCTTCTTTTTCAATCCTTTTAATGCATGAAACAATGGAATTTGAGTAACTAGAGGTCTAGATTTGTTTGTCTTTGTTGGTGTGGTATGGTTTGATGTTCAATGTACTTGTAAAATGGGAAATTCATTTAGAAGTATGTATTGAAGATTTGTCTTCGATTGCGGATGAGTTAAGAAGATTAAGGGGGCGTTCGGTTAAGCCTAATTATGAGGTTTATTAGAAATATCAGAATAAAAATCATGTAAATTTATGAAATTTTCTCTACCTCGCATTAATAGATTATTAAAATTTTGGGAATTTTGGGGCTTATATAATATTCTACGTATATGTCGAACAGAGCCTAAAGCGTCTTAAAACTTGTTCTTAGAGAGCTTGTTTGTATCATATGGTGATATTGTATTGAATCCTCTTTTTTTGCTCTTGCAATTGTCTAACTACGAGTAGGAGTGTTATATATTGAGACGAACCAGATTTTGATATTTTCATGCTCAACTCATTTTAGAATCGAGCCGAATTCAGTTCAGTTTTTGACCGAGCTTTAAAAAAAATTATATTCGGGTTTTTTATTAAGTAAACGAGCCCGATAAGACCTTTTTCCAAACCGAACTTGAGTAGTTCAGGTGCTATAACAATCATTAGGATTGTAATTGTTATTCTAATATGCTCGTGTTCATATCGTCTAAAATCAAGTCGATTTTGAACCGAAGCTAAATTTAGTTGAGCTTAAAAATAAAATATGTCCACACCCGTCTCATTTAGTATATGAACAAGCTCGAACGAGTTTTTTCGGAGCAAAACTTGAGTAGATCAGCTCATATAACATTCATAACTTCGATCCTAAGATCGGGGATTTCAGATGACAGATTCCGGACCCATTTGGTTACAAACTACGGTGACCATAATACACAAAAATGAACCTAATCTACTGGTGCAATATGATCATGGAAATTGGGGAAAAGAAACAAGTTTTATATAGAAAATAAGATAGCTCATCGTTGCGTGGTCAATATCATAAATAATATTGCAAAATAAGGTCCATTTGCTTTATGTTCCCATTCTGCAGTTTGGACTAACAAAGCATATTGTCTTCAATCAGAAAACAAGTTGCATGCATGTTCTGAAATATCACAGCTTAAACATGAAAATCAGATTAGCATCAAAGTGTATAAGAAACAAGACACGAACCATATCATCATATCATCTCACAAGATCTAAGCTACAAATATATAAAATTAAAATTAAAAAAAAACTTTTCAATTATCAGGGAATTGGCCATCTATTGAGATTCAGAAGAGCAAGATCATCTACAAAGAGGGCCCTTTAATGGATAATGCAAGCAAAAGCAATAGATTCAGAAACATTAATCTCATCATGTACTAGAATAAAGAAACCAAGAAAGATGGGCTGGAAAATGACAGGATCAAGCATCTTATATTCTTATCTGCTAAACCTTCCACTGTACTTTATCTTTGCAGTTGACTTTAAGTATTCAGCAACTCAGAAATAATCTACTAAGAAAAATGAAGAGAAAATCAGGATATGCCCAAGCAATGCAAAATCACACAAGGGAGTTGAATTGTACATAGTCGGGTATAATGCCAAGTACAATTTGATGATAAAAAGTTTACCATTTCCAAAAAGAGAATCTGGTAAAGCAACTAGATACAGAATATGCAGCATGGTTTCTCAAAAGTATGCAGAGATATTTAGGCTCATTGTGATTGAGGGATCAAACAGAAAGTCGCAAAGAATATGCAAACTGCAAGAGTTTTGCAAATATGGGCAGCAACTCAACTCAATAAGATCAGGCAAAATTTGCTGTTACTGAACCACACAAATCAAACCATATTAGCCTACAATTTCCAAACATGTCAAATTGAAAACTGCAACTGCAACTGCAAAATAGATGTGAGAAGAAGATCAATTTCATTCACAGTAACAGAGAATGAGCAAATTTGAGATATTTCTCCACAATTCCACCAGAAAATTGTATTGTATTAAAGAATAGAAGATCATCATCTTCATAGTTCATACACATTTTACAGTGATTGAACAGAAATACATGGAATTCACAACTAAACTACCTCATCCTTATCCACAAACAAATCATGAGTATTTCATTTACACTTTAAGGAACTTCCCCAATTTACTGCCAACTGCTCAAAATCATTCTCTCAATTCACTGGAACAACAGTGTGAATCAGCATAAATGTACCACATAAATTCATTGAGAACTATAGCCATCAATTAAGCAGAACGCATCTTTTGGAGTAGGGTGGACAATTATACCCCCAACCCCATTCATAGTTCTAGAGAAACCCTAAGTTCTCGACAAATTCGCTTTACTCACTTGCTCAAGAAAACCGTCAATCATCAAAATGAGTATCGCATTCTTTTGAATAAAAATCATTCTTTTCAATAAAAGACTTGAGATAATCGTAGCTATACTCTTCTGGATCATCTGGAACGAGATTTCCCTCAGAAACATCATTCTCAACAACTTTCGGTTTAGAGAAACACGCGCAACAACACAATCCACTAAACAAACTGGAATCCTTGCGAGAAACAGAACTAGGAGACGCCGAAGAGGAAGAAGAGAGTGACCTTCTGAACAATTTCTGGAACTTTCTGAACTGAAACAGCAAAGCCTTCTTGCTTTTCGAGACTCCAACTCTATACTGACCAAAAACTCTATTTTTCTTCCTCTTATCAGTAATCTCGTTCCTTTCCTCCTCTTCCACGTCTCCATCGTCGTTTGACCCACTATAATCGCCTCTCGATCGTTTATAAACAGAACCAGATGACATGAATTGGCCCGAAAAATTCGCAATTTTGTTGTATAAATCCGCAATTCAACTTGATGATAACAAGTGTGGATAGCTCATCGATTGACCATGATGCGGTGGAGATGATTGAAAGGAGGAAATCCAATGTACGTGATATCTGGAAGAGAGAGAAAGGGAAGTTAAGCTCTAATGGCGGGGCAGTCGCTCTCTCGCCTATCTTGCGTTTGTTGCCGTGGCCTACATTTTCTATAATATTTTTTAAATTTATATCCATAAGCTCAATCTGGTTATTAATTATTTTGTTCATTTTTAATTAATTTTGTTTGGTCGAAGATCTCTAATAATTTGGTGAAAGGAAAATGTATATTCTTAAAATTTTATAATTGACAAGAAAATAGATTTTACAATGACCAGTATTTCTCCTATTATTGTATTTATTGGATAATTTAAAAAATGAGAAAGTAGAAGAAAAATATGTGTATTAGGAAATGTTTTGATGATATTATAGAAATTAAAAGTGATTATAAAAGTGGGCAATTGTCTCACCTAATACTAATAATTATGTCATCAATACATAAATAGAGAATTTAGTGTTACTCATACGTGTAGAACTGACATACAATTCTCACAAAAAAAAAAAAAAACTGTCATACAATCATTTGCAACGTGGCACGTTTACGTGTGGTGAGTGCAGTGTGTGGGACCCTCTCTAAAGTAGGGTTATGGAAGAAGGCTGAATTTTTAATTTTTAAATTTTATAAAATATTATGTTAAAATCAAGTCCTTGTCCAAATATATTTTTAATTGATCGCTTTTTAAATCTTATGCTATTTTTTTTATTTTAAAAATAGTTTACAGATTTTATTTTTCGGAATGGAGATGTTTTTCGATTATATATTATAAGGAAAATTCCGATCACTGATGTAAGAAATAACCTAACTTAAAGAACATTAATTAAATGTTATTATGTTATTGAACAAGGAATGTTATTGTGTTATTGAACAAGGACCTACACAAAAACGTTAAGGGTATCAAAGTATATATGTTTGGTATATTCATAAAGTAGCACAGTTGATGTGGATATTGGAAAATAGACCGTGTGATTGCAAAATAGTGTATTATATATTCTCAATCGGTTTTTGATAGCAGGTTTCATATCCTTCGTGAATAACATGCTTTATCATTGATGGAGGGGAAGAATAGCAATTGAGATCTCCTGTATCATCTAATACAAGTGATACATGTATTTTTATGCTGTGATTGATTAAAGCTAAATAATTAAGGCTTAAAGTTTTACTGCTTTACGAGAAATATAATAAACTATATAAATTTTACCAATCATGCGAAAGGGATACAAGGATACACATGAAAAGGGATACAGAAGATCTTGACCGGGAGAACAGTAGTTATTTGGAGATTATATGACTCATTATAACATGAATTAAAAGATTGAATGGAAGTTTGTTTATTTAGTGGTAGGTACGATGGATCTGACTAATCTAGTCTCTCGTCTCATTGTCACAGATATCAAATTCGAGACTAGATGGGGGGCGGGTGATTATTTTTAGGGACAACAATTTTATCCGTATTTAATGGGTAATCATTTATCCGATCCAACAAAGTAGGTGAAAACTCAAAAAAATGAGTGATTAGTGGTTGGTAACTTTGACGACGGTATAGTAAAGGTACTTATCAATATTTAACCTTATACACTAAAATTATCTAGTTTTTATACATATTTAATCCTACAAATCTAAATTTATCTATGTTATTAATCTAGACCTGATTTGTATAGAAGATTAAATTTGTGGGTCATAAGCTAAAATTACTTAAAACGTAATACTATAACCTAATAATAACTTGTGGTTTAATCCGATTCACCCGGTCACTCAACGATGACGGATGAATGAGTCCCTAAAATTAAGGGGTGACTAATGAAAGTGGTTCATCCACCCGATCCATTTTGATCATGATTAAAAGAAAAGGATGTCAGAATTTTTGTCGGTATTACGTGATTTCAGATTTCATTAGGTCGTTTATAGTATGGACTTAACACGAAAAGCCCACGGAATTTAAGCCTTGTGATCAGTGTCGTATATAGGCTTAATACTTTGTTGTGATGTTTTCTTAAGACGTGTTTAATTTGGATGTACGGTTTACAAGTGTGCAAATATAGTACTACATTGTTAACATATGCATTTAAAAATCATTTAATATACTTGCATTACAAGATAGTTGCTAATTGCGATATATACTTCTATGCATCTAAAAAAAAGTTAATGAACTTATCCGCATATTTTTACCCTAACAATTTATATTATGGCTTCAATTGCATATATTTGTGTATGTGATTTTAGTGGAATCTTCAATTATTTAGTGTGGTTGGGATTCACCCAAAAATTCAGAAGGAAGTAAGTCATTATAACATTTATTAGATGTAACACCCTAAATTATATGAACTTAGATGTTACGGGTTATGACCTCATAGTGGGGTTCGGTCTTAGATTGACGACAATCTCACAGGACCTGTTACAAGGTATAACATGAGGAAAACCAAATAAAGTCTAAAATATGCAGGGTAATCATAAAATTGTAGAAACAAAAGTTAGCCGAAATCACAAGTACTAGAATCCAAGAAGGAGAATGAGTCTAGTTTCAAAGAAAATCAAGAAACCCAACCTTCCGAATACCACGTACGGGAATATGACTGACCACCGACTCCGAATCACTCAACAGTTGTCCTACCTTGCTGAGTATCTATCACAAGACGATATAAACCGTTAACTAACTATTCAAGGTATTAGAATGTATGTTAAAGAACAAACACATATAATTGCGAAAAGTAAACAGATTAGCATGATGCACTCAGACCGTGCTATTATCTTTATTAAGGTGATTCACTTCTATTAGTTCAACTTATTTTGTGGCACGAGGATCTCCCGAAACTCGCCTCTGTCCCCGTATACCAACCGGAGTGGATCCGATGCACCTCACCGTATACCGATATGGACTAGTCGCAGAGAACCTCCCAGTCTTTAGGCAAAGATGGGTAGTGATGTCACGACATGTTATTCATACACTTGGGTCTGAATAAAGTCTAACCACTCATTATGCACACTGAACAACCCTAAACAAGTTCGAAAGTTTCCTGAACATTCGATCGTATCACGAAGCAAAACCTTAAAGAACGCCTTATACGCCACTAGTTAAACTTGCTACTTTGACCTTAGTTTAATAACGTCAAACGATCTTCAAAAATTCCGAAATAAATCCAATATAAACTAGGTCATGACTACACTGAGATGGAAGCATCGAAAATCATAAAAATCAATTCAACAAGCCTACACAAAATTTCTAAAGTCACCATCCTAACATGCATATTCTGAAACTGAATTTTCTACTAACTTTGGAAGCTCATAAAACCCATCCAACCGTTAGATCTTTCTACACTTTTAACATTGTTATACTACCGTATGTCTACTGTCACATATCAAAATCAGTAGTTCAAGCTAAGTAATACCTAAAACGGAGTCCAAATATGGTCTTTTGAACACGAACAAATTCTGGAAATGCAGTTGAAAAGACGGAGTTTGAGCCCTTGTCGAGGCTCCAGCACGAGTAATGGGGTGAGTTAAAGACTATTACACCCATCCCAGTGTAGAGAAGAGAGGGAGAGGAAAGAGATCACTCTTACCCAGGAGAAGATCTTACAAAACGAAGAGGAACTGAGGAAGTTGCAACTTGTTGTTTCTGGGCTCGAGAATCAGAACCTCGCTTCATGAACCACACAAGAGAGAAGAGTTGTGAGCTACTGCCAAGGCGAAGAAGGAGAGTGAAATGAGGTTGCTTACTCACTGAGTTGAAGAGGGGGAGAGTAGAGCTCGTTGCTTACTCGACTTAGCAGCTGGTGGTGCAGTTCATCAGTATCTAGATCTTGAGGAGGAAGAAGCCCGGCTGTTTGAAGCTCGTCACTGGTTCGCAGGGGAGAGGAAAGAGTAACAGACAGAGGAGTGGCATGTCTCTTCGTGTAGAGAGAATGTAGAAGAGAAGGGAGAGAGGTGAGGAGGGGTCAAGAATTGAAGGGAGTGAGGCACAGGGTGGTTGTTAGGCCAAGGTGCAGTACGTTGCCAGGCGACGCCAACTGGGAGGTGAGAACCACAAATAGATAAGGAGAAGCAAGAGAGGTAACGCGTGTTGGCTTCAGACGGTTGCTATAGGCCGTGGCTAAGGAGATACTCATGGGCTGACAAGGAGTAAGGTAGGAAGGTGTGGGATTGGATTGAAATGGACCAAGAGTGTTGGGCTAGCAGATTGGTTTCAAGTCAAGGAATTGGTACCCATTTAGCTAGGAGAGGTATCAAGTCCAAAAAGAAAACTGATTCAAATTAAGCGTAGGTCCACTAGAAAGAATGGATTTAAACCGATTACGCTCTTATTCGGTAATACTCGGAATCGCAATTTGAGTTCCCGGACTAAAGATTTTCCGGATTTTACATTAGATCATTGGTTTCGTCCGGCTGTACATTTAAAATTATGATTTCAAACTAGTGAGAATACTCGGTTGACAAGTTTTGTTATAATTTGGTGGTTAACTTATTGTAACCACTGACATCTGACTCGGTTACCATAATTTTTTTATTAACTTTTAAATCTAATATCTTGGACTTTTGTTATTTTGTTAGGTCAAGGTTTACCGTGTATTTCGGAAAGTCAATAAAGTTACTAATAAGCTTGCGGATCTGATCATGATTATTCGTTGTTTACATCTCCATCCACTCCCTTGGTGGATGATATCATCCGTATGGATGCTATAGGATAGAAAATCTCGATAAGATAAATCAACCTAATTACTTACCGTGCAGTATCAAACAAATTTTAAAAAAAATTACAAAGATACTCATACATTACACCCACAAAAATCGAAAGTCTAGAAACTGAAAGATAATCTTGTATCGTCCTAAGTCCACTTTCGTGTAATCTTCATCTACAAAAATTCATATTTAAATAAAAGTTTATTTAAATAATTTTAGACTTACATTAGGTTTAATAAATTTCATTTTCGATCTCAAACCCCAAACAAATTTATCAAAAAGATAAACTCGTTCACTAACATGTTTATTTTAAATATAAGTTTCAGCCTTAGATTTCGTTAAACTAATGAATTTCAAACAAAACGCTGTAAGCCTGCAATGTACCAAAATCTTTGCTCTGCCCAAAAGCAGCGTACGTGATATACGTGCTCTTCAAAAGCGAGAAAAAGCATGCTTAAAAGCCTTAAAGCTTTAAAATATTATTGTAGTGTATTAACTATTCCTCACCACCTTTTATCGCCTTCAACACCTTTTTTATTTTATGCATGTATTTGCGGACCAATTCGAGTGAACATGGCGCCATGCCGCCATCAACAACATTTCTCATACATATGGGTTATGTGTACGTGGTTTGATTGACACTAAATAGATGCGTTTATTTTACATATTATAAACCCAGAAAATCGAAATTTTAAAATTTAAAATTGCTATACTTTTATCATTTATCTTTTGCTATCAAATATGTTTCTTATAGACTTTCACCGAATATTATTGGTCGCATTCGTATCGGGTAATAACAATGTTGCCTACTAGTTGGCTCAACATGGCTCATATTTGTATCATTATGGTTCTTATGTTTTACGTTTTTTTTTTCACCCGGGCTTTTGTATTGTTATTAGGGCAGATGATCTGATGAATGATTGTTGATTTTATAAAAGAAATAAAAATGTCTTCTTATTGTCATCTTAAGACTTTAAATTTACAAAAAGTAATTTCGTAAGGATCATACTTTCGATGTTCAACCAATTCGACATTCAAGTGGGTCTGCAAAAACTTGTTGCAAATTACATAAATTTTCTATTATAGAAAAATTGGGCTACTCATTCCTAATCCTCCACCTTTACAATGGTGTCAAGCTTAAGATATCATTGTTTTTTGGTGGATTGGTATGTCAATATAACAATAACAAAAAATGACACATGTTCTTACCTACACTACATGCCAAGGATTAATTTACACTTATCAAGAAGCAAGGTCCCATGTCAAATGGCAGAGTTGCAGAGCTGTAGGCTTGAAAGTCAATACCATGCTTGTGACTCAAGTAAATAAGTGAAAGAAGAAAATGGCTAAATATTGAGAGTAATGTTTAAGCTTTGTGTTTGATAGAATTTGGAAGAGAGAAAATCCCAAATGATCAACTTTGCTTTGATACTTTCTTAGATTGCCTACCTAGCATATGTATGACGTGAACATATGCCTTTTAAACATGTTTTGAATTCAAATTCGACTCTCAAAAGTAGCTAGGTAGGATGTTTAAGAACTTCTACATATTCTACAAACAATACTTTCGTTTCCTACTTTGACAAAGTAGCATTATTTTTCCCATAAAAAAAAGTTGCATTATTTGTTTGATCTTATCATTTTGGTGTCGAGATAATCGGTAAAACTTATCGTGTCAAGTATATAGATTAAAATATTCAAGAGTATTATATAACATTTAATTAAAAGATTGTCGGACTTTATTATGATAGATTATAACGATTTTAATAAGACTCTTGCTCATTTCTTTAATTTGGAATAACCATTAAGTGAATGAAGGTGAAAAGTTCATACGTACAGAACCACAATCAAACTATGTTTTGAACCCTTGGAATTGAAATCCAAAGCAATAATTTACTCAACAACTCATTCTAGTTCGATCTCGTCAAAAGTAATGTACTCATCAAGTTCGACAAATGTTATTTTTGTTAGCTTTGTTCCGATTCTGTTATCCTGGAGCTAAATAAAAATCTAAAACTAGTATAGTGGAAAAGGAGGAGTAGAGCTAGCCGGTAGAAAAACGAAGAAGAGCATTTATTGTGCGTTGATTTTCTAATAATAGACAGCTATTTTTAGGGAAGGGAAATCGAAGTAAATAACATTAAACAATTTCATCTACTCTGTACAACATGGACGTGGCCAGGAATGAAGGTTAAAAAAGCTAAACATGCAATTCAATATCCAGAATTCGAGACAACTTGACAAACGAGGCATATAGTACGTAGGTGCCAGTGATAACTAAATATCCACACGCTAATTTCCATTGATTTGCAAGCAAATCGAGGCTTCTAACACAAATTCCGACCTAATTTCTGGAGAACATGTTCAAAAGACTACAACGCTACTAAAAAACACAAAAAAAAAAATCAACAAAAGAAGATAAACAATCGGTGAAAAACAAATAAATTAATTGAAGAGAGAAGAGAGAGAGCAGAGATAGAATGTAAGTACATTGAAGTTTGTAATTCCGTTACGATAATCGATTTTTCTACCAGAAGCAGGAATCAGAGCAACCAGATCCGCGGTTGATCATCCGACCACTGGTGAATCCGGCATTGTAGTGTTGAACGAGGCGAGTAAATCGACGACGGAAGAGAGCAGATCGGAGTCGAGACCAGACGATGCGACGGAAGCGGCGAAGTGAGCGCAAGCGACGGAAGATGATTCGCCGGAATCGGAATAGAGAGCTCTTGATCCGCTCAGATAAGGTCTTTTTCCGGCTGAATTGATAGCTTCGGAGAAATAGTTGCCTCTTCTCCATGTAATTGCTGTACGGAAGAGGGAGAAAGAGGAGCTCACCCGAATTGGAACCGCCATTTGAGGAGGTGAAGGAAGAGTTGCTAAGCGTTGAGTCTGTTCGGAACACTGGAGCCTGGTAGTGAAGGTTGTTGTAATGGTGGCCATTGATGGCCATGGAAGCCGCCATAGCCATAGAGAGTTTCTCTGTGTGTTTTGGTTGGGGGAAGAAAATGGAGAAAAAGATCCTAAGGTAGACAGTTATATGTACACAAGGCATTTATGGACGGAGGTCCGTACGTATGAACCAGGCAGTTTCTTCAGAGATAATTAATTCAATATAATTTTGGTTAAAATTACAAAAATATACCCTTAACTCTAGCATGTTGATATTGTATTCTTGGGATTTATTTAAATTTTTTTCTACGGGATTGTTGGAGATAAAATTTATGGAGAGAGGTACAAGATTCCTTTTACAACAAAATCTTAAAAAACAATCTTAAAAAAATAAAGATTCTAAAAACAATCTTGAAAAATAAAGATTTTAGGAGATAGTAAGAGATTGTTTATTTTTTCATGTTTTTTTATCCTAACAATCTATCTCAATAAACCTATATCAAATACCCAAAAGCAACAAAATTTATCAATCCCTAATAATCTTCGTCTACAAAAATTCCAATAATTCCAACAATCTCCATCTCAAGAATCTAAAAAAAAACTCAAAAATTACAATTTAATACAAAACAGGGCCTAAATAAGCTTTTCTTTTCAAAAGCTACATAAATGTAAGATCAATGTCTTCGATACAAACTCGGTAATATAACTCTAGAGTAATTTATATAATTTTTAGTTTTAAGAGTCAATTTGTGTAATATATCCTAAAGCTTGTACAAATTTAAGTATTGATATATACAGTAGCATTTATTTGAAATTGTTTGCCCTGGACATGTAATGTGAAGGGATTTGAGTTGACCAATGTTAGTCGCTCAAAATCGAAGGAGTTAAATTAGATGAGAAGACATGTAATGTAACGTAATGTAAAGCGTGTTGATGTTAATCTGATGGCATAATAAAATATGTATGATTAGTTGCACTTTGGATTGAATAATTTGATACGAACTTGGTAATATATTTACCTTTTTTTTTTCCAACTACCAAAGTAGGCATGATAATAGCAACAAAGAAAAAGTGAATATATATGGTCAAAACAAATCAAAACGTGAATATGTGACAGGACCCCACCTAATTTACTCGAATTTTAGGACAACATTCTTCAAGAACTCAACCACTATAACTGCAAAAACAAAATGTACTGCTGTGACTTACTGACTTGCTGGGTTTTTTTTTCTTAAGTGAAATGATTTTTTAATGTTTTTTGCTTGATGTTTATGTATATTTAGTTGAAGTTATTATACAAGTATTATTTAAAAATGTCAAATCACAAATTTATAATCAATGTTCTTACAAATAACTTATTATTATTGTATCATATTAAACAACCGATAATAAATATTTTACCAGATAAAAAGTGAAATTCGGATTTATAAATTGTATTTAAATAAAATAATTTATTATTAGGGAGGTTTTAAATAAATAATAAATTGAAAATAATAAGATACATATAAAAAGAATGGATAAAATAATAAAAAGTTATTATGAAATATAATCGAAGATTATCCTTTCGCATCTCTATGTAACCAGAATAAATGTGATATTCTTACTTTTTTGTTTGATTAACAATGTCTCACAACTCAATAATCATTAAACAAACGAGATTAAAGAGGGTGACTATTGTAGAACAATTAAGTAAGTAATGGGTGTATTCAGTAGAATGAGATTATCGAGTTATCCGAAATTATAATATCAGGAGATCAATAAAAAAAAAATTAAAAATTTACTTCAACAAGGATCATCAATTATAGAGAACTATTAGAAATTAATAGTCTTTCGTATAATCTACCAAAACAAACCGAATGGGGTGAATGTGTATCGGTTGAATTAAAATTATATACTTAACCTAAAATTTATAATTGATGTTCCTATTATAGTTGGTATATGATTTAGAGATTCTAGACCACTCTATTTTAAGTGTGATGTATTCTAAACACAAACTTCTTAAGTAAATTTGTCATATTATATAATATAGGTCAATCGACAAAGCCCTATGATAACGTAACTATAATTCGTATAATTTGACGAAGCTTTCCGTAATGTAGCATGCAAAGAAGACGACTTATGATCGATACGTGTCATGGCTGCTTCATTTGATTGGGTAATGGTGTGGATTGAATTGCGTGATAAACATGTCGTGGAAAGAGATAGCTAGATTGCTTTCCTTTGTAGAATTAGAACTACAGAAATAAATATTGGAAAGTTGAATATTGGTAAAATGTTGTAATTTTATTTCATAATTGACTTGATTTCACGATTTAATCATTAGAGTGCAAATCACTCGACCTAGGATCATGCCCTTCAAATGAGACGGAAGCGGGAAAAAAGACCGCCAAGCCCAGCACACCCAGCGGAGAGGTTGTTAACTCTACCAAAAGGGGGGAAAAACATCAATAAAAAGATATTAACTCTACAAAAAATACAATATTAAGGGGTGTAAAACAAAATATAATTTTCATAAACTTAGATGGATCAAAACTCAATTCGGGAGTAATATCCATTGATTTTGTGATTCGTTGTTAGTTTCGATGTTCAAAAAAATAACTTCAACTCGATAATAAAAGCTAAAAATTTTGCGCTTAGATCTGGCTTACACGAGGCTATCAGATTGCAGATTAAAAAAATAGAAATCGAGGGTTATTAAGGCACTAGAAGGTTTGTGGAGTTGGAGGTCGAGATGATTATAACCGAATCCGTTATCCGTGGAAGTTCGAGATGATTATATCCGACTCCAAACCGGATCTTTTTTTCTTTGATGAAGTCCAAATCAGACATGTTTTTGCAGAAATCAATTATGTTGCTAACCGATTGACCCATCTGAAAACCTCGCCCCCACACACCAATTTTTCTGATGATTCCAAACTGTGTTCTATGATGTTTTAGTCTAGACTACCTATAAAAGGTAGATCAACTCCACCGATTTCCGTTATCAAAGAATAAAAAAATATGGATGACCATCGCCTTGACCTTGACTACCCGAGATATGGACTGGACATTTAAATTTTTTTGCATTTTTCGTGTCGAGTCAGGCTTCGGGTCCCGGAATTTTTATTTTTATTTTTTTGGGAAAAAGGGGGAAATGCTCATATTTTAAATAAAACATTACACAAAATAGTCCAATGGTTTTGAAAAACTATATCTTTATATTAAACATATATTTTATATATTTAATTAATAAAACATAAAAAAAGCTTTTGACCGGGAAGCCGGGACAGGTCTGAACCCTTGCATGTAGTCATGAACCCGCACGAGCGGGCCTACAAGTCCTGTATATGGACAGACGGCCTTGACCAAGCCTACCTCATCCTGCATCCCAACCATCCCGAAATGGCGACATCGCGTCACCTCATGAGGGACAAAAGGAAAAGCTTTCATTCACGTTTCTTCCTTGTTAAGGAGTTCATGCCAACTTCTACTTGTGACCAAAGGTAGTTGCATCCAACGTTTTTGAAGGTCAAAATATTGAAAGCTAAAAACTACCGTAATAAATTACACATCCATTGTTAAAAGAAAGAATGGTCAAACATAGCACAAAAACCGAAAGGGCAAACTAATGACTTAAGTTGGAATATTTCCAACTTTGCTTAATTTAATCATGCTTCTGAAACAAGTCAAATAGTTATTAACCAAATATTTAGCTGCATTATATGCCGGTTTATTTCTGTTTGATTAGCTGTATAGCTTTGAAAGGCCAAATGGAAGTGACCAAACATTTTAGATCAACCACATCACCAATTACTTCCAGGTCATACGTATGAATCCTCTCTGATAATAAAAGCCAAAACTAAGGACAAAGATTCTAAGTTTGAAATTTTCCTATCTGTACAACATTTCTCAAGTATATCAACATTGATGTTAAAACAAGCCGTTAAGTGATAGTAACAATGAGTTTAAGTGGAAGGTAATAGTCAGTCACCTTTTTCCGGATCCATCAGCTGCAGGAACTTTATCGGGGTAGCTGGAAATGTCGATATCTATTAGGTTCATGTCGTATGGAACAGATAAGGAATTTGAGGTATCCAACAGCAGCGAAGAGTTCATAATAGCTTCTGAACTTGAAGAATTTGTCATTGACCCAAGAGTGTTCTTCGGAATGCTATCAGAAGATGGAACTTGCTGTGTGTCTTCCACTTTGCCGCCAATTATGTTTTTGTTTTTTCTAACCGCGTCCATCTCATGTCCAGTTGGCACAAATGTACGTGACCTGTATTTTCTTGTCCCTTCTTCACCGTCACCGTGATTGTAGAGTACGTAATCATGATAAGTTGGTGCAAACTGTGGCATTGGGGAAATTGTTTTAGAAAAAAAATAGCAAACATCCGAACAATAACAAAGTAATAAAGACGACATATTTTAACACAACAGTAAAATTCATCTTTAAAGAGTCCCAAAGTAAGCCAGCCATTATAAAGGCTATAAGTAATTGTGTATATTTTGAAAGTTGGAAAGTTTGAAGATGCCTGCATTAATAAGTTAGCATGCAATGATGTAACTAATCAGTAAACATGGTTCACATCACTTTAATGAATATACGAAGCTCTATTGCTACTTGCTGGAAGGGTAAAGTATTACTTGGAAAGATGAAACAGTTAAAGTAAACAGCTCACCTGGTGAACTGTGTCATGATAGAAGTCATTTAACATCAGTGCATGAGCAAGACTTCTTGTAAAGCTAGAAGAGTTGCCAATATTTGCTCCAGCATACTCCTTGTACGGGAAGGCGTAGAAATGGCCAAATGCAGCAAGAAGCATTTCAACACATACTAAGAAATTCTGAAAATGAGCCGCGTCTTTTGAGTCTTTTATAATTCCTGACTTCGCCGCAAGAAACACCAAAACCCCCTGGAACAAGATGATCAAGAATGGTTAATCAATGGTTCAAAAAATTTCTGACACATATCATGTAGACGTAGTTATGATGAACAGAAGAAGTGACTTCATAAAATTAAAAATAAAATCAGACAGACAAATGGGCCAATTGTACCAGTTCGGTAAAGCCCTTCTTTCCTCAGAAGTCGGAATTAACTGATGCAAAAAACAAAGCATTTTTCTAGAAGACTAATTAATCAATTCTAAATCTTTTCCTATCACCTAAACCTGCAGAAATATACAGAGAAACAACACATACAAAATTTCTCAAGAAAGAAAGTGATGCAGAATAACATCCACACAAGCTCTCTTGACTAGATTACAACAGAAGAATCACAGGCTTTGAAAAAGGAGGTAGAAATGAAAATAAGTTATTGAAGAGAGGATACGATTACAATGGAAAGGGGCAATACCTGCCAGTAAGTAAGAAAAACAACTGCCTTAATTAAGATGAATTTCGGTACAGGATTGAAAGGCTGGAGAAGATCTCTGCATGCCACATAGAACAACGCTAGTGCATAGAGAGCAACTGAGTATGAGATAGTGTAGATAATGGTAATGTAGAGGTAAGATTCCTTTCCACTGAAGTTCCCATCCTCATATTCACCCTTCGCATAAAATACGAATGTCAGGACCACTAAGATGGGCTTCAATATAACAAACTGCAAACAGCCTTGCTTGCACCTGCGGATAAAACGTCTGCAAGAATAACAGATATTCAATTAGTCCTTACATGCAAGGATGCTCGTTAACTAGATACCTTGTCATGAATCTTGAGAAACTTATTAACATCAACTAATGAAAGAATTATCTCCTCGTTCCAAATACTGACGGCTACCAGGATAACTGTTTTATGATTCTTTAAATGAATATATTACTTTAAGATAATACATTCAGAAGAATCCAACTTCCTAGATGGCAAACACTGATAAACCAAAAAAAATATGTACCTCCCTTGTATACTAGTATAGTGTTCTGATAGTTTACAAACAGAACATAAGCATGCTGCAGAATGAAGGACACAAGATGTATTTTACCCCAAACAACCATCAGGAATAATTCACTTACCCGTCCAAAGGTATTGGAGGAAAACAACATGTCATCAGAAAAACTGTTGGCTTCAAAACCCGACCGGTTAAGCTTATAACAACAGCTCCAGGGCCACCAACCCATGCTAGGCAAAGGGATAAGAAGTTATATATAACCCAAGCCTCATATCTGAAGCAGTACCAAAGAAAGCTTACAGTCAGAATGTCTTGCAAGTTGCAATACATAAGCAATTAATAGAACGAGGGTTTCAAAATAAAAAACACAAACCAAAATAATAAAAAAAGGACCATATTCACAGTTAAAACATAAAAGAAGATGAGCAGAACATGAATGATAAACTCAGCATCCAGTGTTCATATTCATGCTTCAGTGCAGACAGAAACAGGCATTATGGTGGTGTCTGTGGGGAGATATTTAGCCATACTGGCTTTTTCTCAAAATTTTACCATGTTCAAGAAACACAGCAAGGATCATGAATATCCATAATTACTCCGAATGCAATCCACCAACTTTTTAGCACATCGTTTGTAACCAACTGTAAGGACTATTCCAGATAATGTGTAGACTCATTCAACAAATCTGTAGCTGTTTATTTCCATGTATAGCTAGTGGATAGCATTTATCATCCTTCATTGCCATTAATGGCATAACTTAACTAAGCAAAAACAAGACAAGGGTAAATGAATGGGGAAAAAAACATAGATAGAAGATTTAAAGCCATATACTCACATTTCACGGAGAGAATCAAAATAAATAGCATTGCCAGGTGAGACAAGCGACATAAAAGACATCAGTGCATACACCTGCCATACAATCACACAAAAAAATGGCAATATGTAAGGTTCCTGGTGTGATGTGGCCTATACATATCTTTAATATAGGGGCAAAAGAAGCCAGATCAGTACCGAGGACAACAATTTTTTTACCTAACTCCAAGAAAGTGGTATGTGTGAAAATAATATCCTCAATATAACCACAGCATGGCGGAAATTTATTTGTTTGCAAGCAACAAGGAATGGTTAACAGTGCTGAGTAAGGACTAACTAGAGCTGCAACCAAAATGACCAACTTCTTTTGTTCTCCAAATAACCTTTTAGAGCTTAAAAAGCTTCTAAGGTTACAAGAGACATTGAAAGGTACTAACTATCTGGAATCTGAGTTTGAGTCTCCTCAGGCATCCCCAAACGGAAAGCAGGATCATCCTTTCACTCTTTATGCAATCTGATTAAGGTAACCATACTAAATAATTTTTTTTATACTGGACACACTAATATCATATATGATACACAAGAAAATATATCAACCCATCTGATCAAGTAAAGATTATGGCACATCGACTAAATTTGTCATGATCCATCTGAGGGAAATTACAGTAATTAGTATTTCCAGTGAATTTACAATCAAGACATTAATCTATTCGGTTCAGCTTCTGGCTCTATGAACAGAAATTGAGTTGGGCTCTGATAGCAATATGATCCAGCAAGAGCCGCAAACAAAATGTGTTCCCATATAAAATAGATGACATATCTCGTTAGTTATACATATGGACAAGGACTCTAGTAAAGATTAATCCATATCAACAATACATGAAACAATACCGCTTATAGTAAAGATTAATCCTCGTACTTCTCTAGTTATCAATATTCCCTCCGACAAACTTCAATACAACATACAAGCCCCAAATTAGTTGTGTGATTTGTATCGAACATTATAACCAAGGAAAGCCAACATGCATAACTAAATATTCTGCTATAAATGGAGGTATGGTGATAAACAAAGGTTGTATTGTGATCAACAAATTCAAACCATGCAATACAACAAAGTAACAATCCAGAGACAACATCCAACTGCCACTTACCGGAACCATGAATATGATTCGGACTATGTATCTCTGATAAGTAGGTTCAGTGTAATTCACAAGATGCCGGTAGATATGAAGAACTGCCAGATAAATAGCTCCTACAGTGCACGGGAGTGCAACAAGTATATAAAGGATCGGCCCCATTTGCTCCTATATCAACAATTCGTCTCCAAAATTCTGCTGCGAACGAAAAAAACACATAAGTAAAAGCTCATTATCTAGGGAAAAATCAAATAATCAGTTGAACACAAAACAGCTGATCATCACCTGCAAGGATGTTAAGTGATCTTTTCTACGCTACAACGGGATTCGCATAAGCAATTATGAGCCCTGGCGATCTAATTCCTTGATCGATCACTGTTGAAGCTAAAATACCTCTTTCTGAAGATCCCAAACAGGAAAATTTGGGGTAATTACAACAATAACACAAAGCAACTCCAAAAATCGAAGATCCGAAAATAGGGTTTTAACAGCTAGAAAAAAGAAATGCGCATGAACAGCGAAAGACAACCAATACCATAGGTAAAAGAAAAGGACAAACACAGAACCATGACCAACAAATTCCAGATATATAGATTTCAACAAGTGTGGAAATTAAGAAATTATGCAAAGTGTTCTAAAGTTGACGAGAAAAGAGACCGACCTAGAGAAGAAACAGAAGTAGGCGGAAACAGATCTCGTACGAGGGAATATGAGCAGTGAAGAAACAACAATGGCTGCTTCAAACCGACAGTCTCGACTCTCTTGCGCGTACGACGAAGAGAGAGGGGGAGGGATCGAAGAGGAAGAAATGGGAGAGAAAATGTGGTGAGAGAAAGGGGTAAAAAAGGAAACTTCGCCGAGAGGATATATACGGTGAAATAAGAGAGCGTAACGAGGAAAAAGAAAACCGAAAAAAATTAGACAAGTGGAAATACGGTGGAATTGAACTGGATACTCACTGTCTGCAGCTCCAACATCGAATGTACGATCATTACCTACACTGTGATTAGATTACATTGTCGCCTAATTTTAGATGGGCAGAGATTTTAGCGGTAGAAAAAGATCAGAATGTTATAGTTTCACATAGTTATCAAGCAATTAGTTTTAACGGTATATTTATTTTATCACCTATAATTAGTTTATGTTGCGTGTCTTAGTTACGGCGAGGAGAATCTTGCATATTGGTTAGTTAGAACTATATGCTATGCTCGTTTTATATGACTAATTGATGCGTCCTTGACTACTACGATTACGGAGGATGAGGACGATGTCTTTCGGGTTTGCTCCAATGGACCGCTCACCTAAGCACATGATCATCCAAGCCACCGGGTTCCTTATTGTCTGTATCATCGCCTATGCCGACACTTATCATGCACACCTTACTTTTGTTTCACTATGGGATAGCCGTCGCACATAAGCCGCCGGGTCACACGTATAAGAACTATTGACGGAAGATGTTTCCCGCATACTATTTCCGTCATATATTCCCTCTGTTTCTCAATACTTGTCATTTAAACTCTAAAATTTTGTTTCATAATATTTGGCATTATAGGTGTTATTAATATTCAAACTTTATATATATATATATATATATATATATATATAATTCTAACTACTTTTCATTTATTGTTTGTATTTTCAAAGCAATATTTCATTTTTTTTCATACAACTCTTTACATTTTACCATCGTTTTTATACACTTTTTAAAAATTATTATGTATCATTAAATATTATAATTTCTACTCTTAGATTTCTTAATATGTGTGTTTTTTTATCCTAAAGACAAATATTGAGAAACGGATGGAGTATCTTTTTATTTAGATAATAATAATTAGAGAGAATAAAAAGACATTAAATACTTGGAATGTTCCATCAAATCCCTTTTTTAATGTCTAAAATATTTTCCTTTGATTTTGCATTTAAGTCTTAGGATTTGCCATCATCCTCCCCGATATAAAGAGCGGTTGACCTCATTGTAAATCATGTTGAATTTTAATCAAGTATATTTGAGAAGTATTTCCTCATCATTGGTTTTGGGCATCACCATCATCCTCTCTCAAATTTTTTCATTGGAGATCTTCGATTCAAGTCTCCACCTTCGAGTATTCTTCAAAGAATCACTTAGTCACTCCACTTCACAGATTGCTCGATCTACCTAGATCGAATCAACCATTCGCTTCCACAACCATCTCAAAGATTCTGCCAACTCATTTCCAACATTCGATCCATCCGCAGATGACAAAACGGAGTAGTTGAAGTTCCAACTTGATCTAGATCCGGAGTTTGTCCTTGAACGCATCAATTAATTGTCATAAAAGTAACGGAATTGAAGCTAAGTTTTCTATACTCTTGTTTTTGTGTGTTACATATTTGTCCCGTTTGACCTTTTTGTTCATCCCATTATTCATCTTTTATCTCAATTTTCTCCAATTTTTTTTCTTGATCTATTTTGCCAAGCAATTTAGGAGCTATATTGGTTTGCCATCAAACCATATATCTACAAAATCTTTCACATTAACTCACCCAATCCGACAGATTTGTTATTTAATTGCACCGGATTTCAAGCGGGGTATTTTGTAAACAAAATCGAATATCACATATGGGATATTCAAAAAAAATCTCTATTTCAAACGGATATGTTTTCCTAAAGTGTGTTACATCTTGCATTTTTCACCCTCAGAATTTGCATTCCAAAGTTTAAAAAAGAAACCAAACACAAAAGGTTTAAAGAAGTTCAGCAAACCGGTTCATCCGAAAAATCGGATTTTTAAAAGGTCAAAAGACCAAAGCAAGTAATTTCAAACAATCTGTCCATCTTATGTCCTTCCCATTTTCTTACGTACATTTGCAAACTATCACATTATTTATTTGTGTGCTATTGGTTCACTTTTGTTCGATTAGTCTTACTTGCTTAATCGCCCACATAGTTACCCCAAATTAGAAGCCCAATGCACTTAAACTTGAAATTAATTCGTCATCTTGCTCATTTGACTGTCTGCATTAGTGTGCGTTGAAATTGAAATTATGACTAACGTTCACTTGGAAAACTCATTGGATTCTCAAGAACGGCACAAACAATATATTATCCACTCGTTATCTAAGGAAAATGCCACTCTAAGGCGTGAAATGAAGGAGGTGAAGGTACAATTGCGGGCTTTAACGACATCCTCCCAACGTCAAGCACCACCAAATGAAACCATTCTTAATGATCCTCTATCGGATCGGCGTCGCAAAGGCAAATGTATAATAGGTGCAAGACCATCTAATATCTAATGACCCACTTCTTGCCTCTATTATTGAAATAAGTCAAAGCTAATACCTTCGTGATGATAAAACATTTGACGAAGATGAAGAGGAACTTGGGCCTCATCCAAATAATACACGCTTTGTGAACACGGAGTATAGACACGAGTTTCAAGAGTCCAATTGGAAACGTTACATGGGTTCCCCAACTCCCCGTGACACAAATCGTTCCGGATGAAGCAATCGGGAAGAGCACCGACCATGTCGACCAACTAGTGTCATTCTTTATGGTCATGAAAGTGAATATTATGGTCAACGTTGCCAAAGCAACCGTCGTTGAGCCATGCCTCAAGAATATGAGGAATATAATGAGTTTGATGAGTCAGATCTGAAGCGTGTCGCACATGTTCGGCCATGACACCCTTCTATTCGGGATCCTTTTGAGAACCAAGTGGTTGCCTCCTCCAAATCCACCGAGGCCTAGACAAACCGGCCATGGGCATCCACAACCTCACGACGGCCAACGGAGAACCCAACATGAAGATGATTGCGTTGAGCCCCGACATCCGAACCCCTACAATGCTCGTAGGAAAGGGAAGGTAAAATTTCCAATTTTTTTTATGGTGAATATGATCCATGTGCTTTTCTTAATTGGGCACAAGATATGAAGAAGGCCGTGAAGCATTGTCATACGAAGAGCATGAGAAGATCGAGGTGACAACACTTTACTTTTCCGATAAATCGATAGACTCTCATGCTCATCTGTAAAATCAATAATGAGAAGATATTCCATATTTCCATTTGTTTTGTGAAAATGTGATAGACGTGTAGGAGGGCATTTATGTCTTTTGTCATGTTAATAAACTCATTAATCTAATTATTACTAAACACGATGTGTATTCCGCTACGATATTTTATTAAAAATCGAAATCTACTCAAAAACTACAAACCACAAATCTATAAACCACGACCAAGAACACAAATTATTTTACTAATCAAGCCCTTGCTATAACCTATAACTATAAGAAAGGAAAGTTTGCTAACCCCGTATATCTAATAGATTTTTTTGGTCAACCATGTTTGAATCACGTACGTTAAAAAGGAGAGGACATTTTGGTAATTCGCAAAACATTTGAAAACCTACAAGCGGTAAGCCAAGAAGACAAGAGCGCAGTAGAGCAACACATTCAAAACTTTCTTAACTGAGCGAATAAAACTCGATTATCTCTAAAAAATTCACAACCAGAGAAGGGAACAATGGAGAAGATTTGTGTAGCAGTGAGAGTGAGACCTTCCAAGAATGCAAACGATGACAAAATCAATGGAACCTTCTGGAGGATCGGAGACAATCAGATTTCTCTCCATCGCCCTCTTGGAACTCCTATTTCCGGCATTTCCTTCGCCTTTGGTATTCAGATCTCTTCAATCTTCTTTCTTTCCGATCATCTATTTCAATTTTTAAGCTTTTAGGTTACTTATATTCGTTGTTTTGTTTTTTTGTTTAATTTCAATCAATTTGGGTACAGATCATGTTTTCGACGAGTCTTGTTCAAATTCTAGGGTTTATGATCTTCTCACCAAGGACATTATCCATGCTGCTGTCGAAGGATTCAACGGTACTATCTATTTCCCTTCGTTATCCCCTCATTCATGTTTTAAATTTTCTGTTGCTTAAAGCTTGAACGAGCACCTTATTTACTAAGATATGCATACCATTTGGAGGTCAAATTAGTTGTCATTGTTAGCCTGGATCTATAGTTAGCCCCTCCAGAGAAGAGTTTCTAGGCTTTTGCCTTATGAATTAATCAGAACTGAATTATGAATGATTTGGTAATACATTATTTTATTTTAAGTTTTCTTAATATCATCTGTTCTTGGTATAATTTTGCTCTAAATGACAGTCTAAATAGCAAGTAGATGTAGAATTTCAGTCTAAGTTTGATGTTGACCATGCCCTTCTTTGATTTGCCGGTGGGGCTGTCAAAAGCATCCTACTTTGCTCCTGAGGGAGACATTTAATTTGACAAGAGTGTTGTAATAATTGACACCATATGAAGAATAAAATTTCTCTGTGTGAACTTGACATTTTGTCCCCATAGTGCAGCCATTTAAGATGGGGACAACTACTCAAGCTATTGCATCTTTCATTGCCAAATTACAAGTATCTTGGTGTTCTCTCTTAAAATCTTAGCTAATGCCTTGAAACATGTACATTTCAGTGATTTCTCCATTGAAGTGGCTTATACGGTTTTGAGAAAACTTCTTTTTTTTTTTTTCTTTTTCCTTCTTCGGTGATTTCTACAGGAACTGTATTTGCATATGGACAGACAAGCAGTGGGAAGACGTTTACCATGAATGGTTCAGAAAATGATCCAGGGATCATTCAAAGGGCAGTTAGAGATGTATTTGACAGAATTCATAAGGTATTCGTTGTATCTTGGGTTTTATTTAAATGGTTACCATTACTTTTAAACCGCAAAGTTGCGATCTATTTGTATCAATATTCAATACCATGGATTTTTGATGCTGCAGACTGAAAGCAGGGAGTTTCTAATTCGTGTATCCTACATGGAGATTTATAATGAGGAAATTAACGATCTCTTAGTGATTAATAACCAAAAATTGCCAATGCACGAAAGTTTGGAGGTAAAATCATATCTTTCTAGCTCTTCTGGGTTCAGGGTTGCTGGTTAAATGAAGTTACTGATTGAATTTCTTTCGCAGCGAGGTTTTTTTGTTGCAGGACTCAGGGAGGAAATTGTTAGTGATGCAGATCAAGTGCTGAAAATTCTTGAAGCTGGCGAAGGTTGGTCTAGCCGTGATTACATATTTACATGTTCCCTTGATCTTATAGATAATCATGCAAGTTAACTCCTTGTTTTTCTTATGCTCGAAAATTTTGTTTTATACAGTGAACAGACACTTTGGCGAGACAAACATGAATGTTCGAAGTAGCAGATCTCATACTATATTTAGAATGGTAATTGTTCACCAGTTAGGTAGATATCTGTGGTTTGAAATAAAGATTTTCTTTATAAAATTTGAAATTGCAATTCTACTTTTAGGTTATTGAGAGCAAAGGGAAAGACATTGATGCTTCCAACTTGAGTGACTATTTGAGCTCAGATGCTATCCGTGTGTCAACATTGGTACGTTCTTTAGGTTAAGCATAAGTTAGAAGGGACTGTGAGTTTATTACTGTGTTTGATGTTATATTAAACTTAACCTTTCATCTTCTGGGAAAAATAGAACTTGGTTGATCTGGCGGGATCTGAAAGAATTGCCAAGACAGGAGCTGATGGAGTACGCTTGAAGGAAGGAAAGCACATCAATAAAAGCTTGATGGTGCTTGGGAATGTGATCAACAAATTAAGTGAGGGTGCCAAGCAAAGGTAGTTTGTTTGATTACTTTTTTCCCTAATGAAACATGAATATTCTCTTAAGTTTTTCTTTTTCTGCTCAAACTATATATTTACCTGGATAATTTTTATATCAATACGGCAGAGGGCATATTCCATACCGTGACAGTAAACTCACACGTATTCTTCAATCTGCTCTTGGTGGCAATGCGAAAACTTCAATAATATGCACAATAGCACCCGAGGAGGTTATACCATTACCAAAATTTAGATGATTCTTAGTTCTATTTATTTGAAGGCACATTTTCATGTGTGCTTGAAATTGGTTAGGTTCATGTTGAGGAAACCAAGGGAACTCTTCAGTTTGCTACCCGAGCCAAGCGCATCACCAACTGTGCCCAAGTGAATGAGGTACGTGTTCAGCTAATTTGTTAGGCATATCTTTCCATGATAAGCTGTGTTATTTATAAACTTGGTAATCTGCCATCTAAAGCTGACTTAGTGTTTCTGATAACTATTTTATCCCATACATCGTAGATCTTGACTGATGCAGCCTTACTAAAGCGACAGAAGCTAGAGATAGAGGAACTGCGTCAAAAACTTCAGGTTTGAATTATTTATTTGAGAATAGTAAATTAACATTGAATAGTATGGTTTTGTGTGAAATTAATAAATGTAAGCATTTGTTTACAGGGATCTCAGGCTGAGATGCTTGAGCAAGAAATCTTTAAGTTACGAAATGACTTACTAAAGGTAATGCTCAATAGCTTGTAAGTAGCCCTTTTAGCTTTTTGATCATGTGTTTATCATCTGATTCTTTCATCAGTATAAGCTAGAGAGGGAGAAGTTAGCCACGGAACTCGAGGAGGAGAGAAAGTTACACAAAGAAACAGATGAACGCGTCAAAAAGCAACAGATTAAAATTGAAAATCTTAGCAATCTAGCTAACATGACAGAATCTGACGGGAAGTTGCCTACTCAGGTATTAATTAAGCATATGGTATATTCGCCTTGAAGCTTGTGATATCACGTGTCATATTCTTATCAACTGTTTCCATTCTTTTTCCCGGCAGACACGTGATCAGGAAGATGCTTTTAGGACTCCTAGCTACAGGGCAGCTCCTAATGCCTTTGTTTTCAGAAGATCCAATTACTCAGTGCTATCTAATTCAAGTTGTAGCCCATTTCCGGATACTTTGAATGATGTGGCTGATGAAGATGCATGGATGAAATTGAATAATGGCTATGTGGCTGATCTTGATTCAATCAATTTCACTCCTGCAATCAAAGTTAAATCTGTTTCATCTAATGCCATTGTTCCTGTGAGTTTCATTCTATCAATCTTTCTAAATATTAAGTTAGTATGGGAGGAAGTAAAAATTGAAAAAAACATATGTTAGAAAATGAATTTGCTCAATTATACACCAGGATTTGTTGAATAAGCAGCAGGGACAGCATCAAGAGATTGAAGATCTTAGAAAGCAACTGGAACTTGCTACTAAAGAGAATCTTCGTCTTGAGGTGGCATCTTCCTCATTTATAAACCTTGTGATTTAGTTCCTATACTGTCAATGTCACTTTTGGCTAAATCCTCTCATTTTTCCTTAATCTACTTGATTTGCAGAGAGAGCATGCAGATGAGGCTGAGTTGAACGCACGGCTAAAGAAAGAGATGAATGAACTTCGAAAAGAGGTGCAAGTACTTCGTGAAATTCCTAAACAATTGTGTGAATCAGTGGCAACTTGCAAGGATATTTATGATGATGTAATGTCTAGTATACAGGTAAGCTGTGACAATTTGAGTATTCATCCCATTGTTGTGTTTTCCTATATTTAAGACTTTCACCTATTCTTGCAGAGTTCTATAGTTGACCAGAAATCATCTGCTGCAAAATTGATCTCCAATACTTCTGACATTGGTGCAAATCTCTTTTCAACCTTGGAATCTCATTTTAAAATGGCAAATGATCGTCACAAGCCAGTCAATGTTGATAGTTCTATCCTTCGAGAGCAATGCAAGGTTATGTGCGAGAAGCTGAACACAACTACGGAATCAGCAGATGAGGGAAACATAGAAAACAAAATCTCTAAGAGCTTGCTGCAACACAAAAATCATAATAAGGTAGGTGCCTGGTCTCCATTGTCAAGATCTTGCTCATTGACAGTTGCTTTATTCCTTTTTTTCATGACAGTTTTAATGTCACATTTTTGTAGCTTTACCAGTGTAGCATCACAACAGTAAATATATCTAATGTTTATGTAATCTCAATAACTCCTGTTCCACTCATTTGAACAATTGAACAGAAGAAAAGAAATAAAAATTGTGCATGATTTTTTTTATATATTCATAATAATTGTCACATTTTTTAATATGGGAATATTCTCTGCAGCTGCAGCTTTGTGTTTGTTTACCTTAGTATAAGTTAGAGATTTGCGCGAGTTTTGTTCAAGAATAGAGTCCTAAATTCGTTTTGTGTTTACTTAGGATATGGGAACTGCTTGTTGGAAAGAGAGTCTGTGCATTGAGCTGAACAGGATCAAAGACAACCATATCTCCTTGTTAAAGGATATTGATCTAAATAATCAGTTCTTGGAAATGTCAAGAGAGAAATATCATGATTTGGAGAGACAACTCCATCTCTTGAAAGAAGATCGAGATTCTTTGGCACATAAAGTCTCGGAATCGAATCAAGAGTTGTCCATAATTACAGGCCAAAGAGAAATGTTGATGAAAAGCTATGATACTGAAGTAAAGAAAAGGAAAGATCTCGAGGAAGACATCAAACTATTCAGTGTTGCCTTTGCATCTCGGCAGAGATCATTTGCCTCGTATCAGAACGAGTTAGAATCTAGACTCAAGAATCTGAGACCACAAATCCCTATAGTAGTAACCGAATCGCTATAGTAGTAACCGAGAGCAAGCAGTCTTGTGGGATATCTTTGGTATTGAAAATGGAACTGAATATTAGTTTAGTATGGTGGGATAACTGGTGTGCTGAACGTTGATTATGTTTTACAACTGTAATGTATTGAGAATCTGTGATGGATGGATCAAATGTTCGCAGACCAAATGATTCATGAAATGAACTTTATCATGAAAATTATTTTAAAATTCCAAAAACCAAAGTCAAATTGGATAAAAGTCATAAAACAATCTTATCATGCTCTTACTAACTAAAACTTGGTTGATTTAGTGGTGGCTTGATAGTACGTCCTTAAATACTATCAATAAAATCAATATTTATGTACCAATTTTTTATTTTTTTTTGTCTTGTATTTGACTTGGACGAATATAATTGTATATTTTGTAGACCCGTCTATATCAATTTTTTTCATATATGGATACAAGAATGACGAAAATAAACACATTTTAAAGTTTGTATAAAATTCAAGCTCGGCTTGTATTTTAACAAACCAAGGTTGAATATGTCAATGCTAGGTTCATTTGGATAAAACTTGGTTAGTTTAGTTAAAATAATACAAATACAATATGAGCATTATTTTAGCCAAGCTATTCGGACTCGACTGGAATCGGTTCGTCAAAAGCTTGACTCGAATTCGTTCACTTTCTAAACAAACCGAGTATGAACACATTTTAAAACTCTTACAAATTCTAGGCTCGGATCAAGCTAGACCCGTTTATAAACAAGTCGAGTTTGAACATGTCAATACTTCGGCTCGTATTAAACCCCTATCTAAATTATCGGCACTTAATTAAATCGAGTATTACTCTAAGAATTGTAACCAAAAAAAATATATCGAAGAATTTTTTTTTAATTTTTTATGCTGCCTTCAAAAGTATGTTTGATCGATTGACAAAATGTTCAGTAACGTTTTATTGCCTTAACATATATAATCTTCCTCCACCCTTCCGCAGAGAGTATACGGTGCCTTACAAAATCTCGCCACCGAATGGAAGCCAGAGTCCAATCGCTAGCTCAATCAGGGATCTCCAATGTCCCCAGTCAGTATATCCAACCACCGGAGCTCCGGCCAATCCCCACCTTTGCCGCCAACCATGCCGTTCCCCTGATCGATTTCTCAAGTGCAAGCGATGTTCGCTCCAAAATCAGCCGAGCGTGCGAGGAATGGGGAGCTTTCCAGGTGATCAATCATGGAATCCCGATTCACTTGCTCGACGAGATGAGAAGCGCTGGATTAGCCTTCTTTGAGAGCTCCGATGTCGCCGAGAAGTTGAAATACTCTTGCGATCCGAGTGCCGCCGCAACCGAGGGGTACGGGACTCGGATGCTTGTGAGTCAGATCGATGATTCCGTGTTGGATTGGAGAGATTACTTCGATCACCATACTTTCCCTCTTTCTCGCCGTAATCCCTCTCGCTGGCCTGAATCTCCTCCCAGTTATAGGTAAATTTGACTATCCAATTGTTTCAATTTCATTCTGAATATGCATAAAGTTTGATTAGTTCATCAGCTAACATGATATAAGAAATTCGAAGCTGGAGTTTGCATTAAGCAAAATCTGGACCATATGTGCTTCATACATTACACTTGCATTCTTCATCTGGTGTCTATTTGGTATATAGATGGTTTTACACCACTCTCAATTATGATAGAAGTATGATCAGATATTCTGATGAATGGATTCTCAGAGGTGACTAATTAATCATGCTACAAAATGTATTTGACCAGGCGAATAGTTGAAGAATACAGTGATCAGATGAAAATGCTTGCCTGTAAACTGTTAGCTTTAATATCTGAGAGCCTTGGTGCACAATCTTCATGCATTGAGGATGCTGTTGGGGAGTTCTACCAGAACATCACGATTAGTTACTATCCGCCTTGCCCACAACCTGATCTAACCTTAGGCCTGCAATCACACTCGGACATAGGTGCCATTACTCTTCTTATCCAGGACGATGTTGGAGGTCTTGAAGTCTTGAAAGATGGGGAATGGGTGACTGTAAAGCCTTTATCTGATGCAATAGTTGTTCTTTTGGCTGACCAAACTGAGGTGCTTCTCCTATTCTATGGCTATCAATAGTTGATTTATATTATGCTTTGCTGTCTTGACGCCGAAATGAAAAGGTGTTTTTCCCCTTGGTCTGCTCCAAATGAATCCAATGGATGAAAAATGTTTGCCTACGAATAAATATTTTGTTGTGGATTGGTAATCTGAAAAATCATGACTTAGAATATGTTTTGCAATCTTTAGATTAATTTCAACTTCATGATGCTTGATGTTTGTGTGTGGTGACCATGCTGCTGAATCTGTCTAGTACACTTGATCTGTAAAACTGGCAATACCTTCTCAAGGGAGTGGTCAATCTTGTGGTCACAGACTATTCAGTTTTGAACATGCAAGGAAAAAATGCCATGTTTTGCTCGTACTTGCACCTAATAACTTCCCATGTGACATTTGTTTCTCTTTCTATTTAGGTGATTACGAATGGAGCATACAAGAGTTCTGTACATCGAGCTGTAACCAATGCAAACAAAGCAAGGCTATCAGTTGCAACTTTCCATGACCCTTCTAAGACAAGGAAGATTGTGCCAGTCCCGGAGCTTGTTAAGAAATTTGGCCCTTTACGATATCGTGAGGTTGTCTATGGGGACTATGTTACTTCATGGTACACGAAAGGACCAGAAGGCAAGCGGAACATAGATGCTCTCTTGCTGTAAATTTTACTTGCAACTTTTTCCTTGTATACTTTCTTTTGAAGCACATGATTTTTACAGCTGGTCAATTTTTTATGAACACAGGAGAGAAACACATCTTATATTTATTGTTGCGTAAAATGTTGCCCTTGTGACTGCTGATAAAGGATTGTTGTTCAGCAGATTACTTTCCAATGTTTTCTTACCAATACGATGTCAAGTTTGTTGAGGTTGAATGGTTCTACAAGTTTGACATTCAACTATTTAAAATAGTCATGGATCCAGAAAAAGAACTTGAACTGCTGCTCGGGATGTCCAAGAAAAATCGAGTAGCTTTTTGGCTCTCACTGAATCGATAATTATCAGAAACATGTATTCGTTAACCAAACAGTTTACGTTTTCACGGACGGTTACAGTTTACAATTTTGAGGGAATTGTATGCACAAGTTTTTTTGGATAACCATTAACCAAATAATGCATTAAACTGTGTTTACAATTTTGAGTGAATTGTATGCTCAAGTTTTTTTGGATAACCAAATAATGCATTAAACTGTGCTTACAATTTTGAGTGATGCTCAAGTTTTTTTTGGATAACCAAATAATGCACCAAACTAACCTACGAATATTTACGTATATTTATTTTGATTGAACAGTAATTCACTTCATTACATTGAGTGAAAATACAACTAGGAAACCTAGGCACATCAGACGAATAGTACGTCTGTATCACTGGGGGTTTGTGATCATACAAGGTTGAAGGATATTATGAAACAAGCGAACAACCTGAAAAGGTCTATGAGCAACACATGCAAGGCATTTAACATATTGTGTCAATCAAGAGTTTAAGAATCGGATGATTTGTAAGATTTTCCAGAGTTTAGGAACAACATTAACATAACTGGTGAATAATTGAGGATCATAGATCCAATTTACATATTCAAAGTAGGAAAACCTTTTGGTGATTTGGTCACTAGTGCGAGTTGGAAAATCTCGTCAAAATTTAAATTCTCAGATTGATTAATGCCGCAGCACCATAATTGATGCGCCAAAAACGCAATAAGAACAGCCAGATACTACACACTCGCAAGCCAGCTTATTTCAGCAAAGCTGGTTAATTGACTTTGTGAAAAGCGTGACGGAAGTAAAAAAACTGATATTGCCCTGGGATCCTCACTTGCCTGCAGAAGCTTTAACTGCTTTCATAGCTGCATCATCCAGATCCTCAGCTGTGATCAGTGCCAAACCGCTTTCCTGCAAAAATCCATTCATGACGTGAGATTCGTTTAGGAAGAACCATAAAGAAGTGAGTTTTGGGATATGATTGTGAATGATATCCTTACCTTCATAATTCTCTTTCCTTGGTCTACATTTGTACCTTCAAGCCGAACCACGACGGGGACTTTCAACGCAACCTAAAAATGAGCCAACAAATTGTTTGCTTGATTTTTCTCTTGGTAGTATAGAAAATCAGATATAAGACAGCAAACTTAATTCCAAGCAACAGCTTATAATTGTCAAATTAAGCTTTTCATTCGATAAAGAATCTGATGTATTTTGGCAATGGATAGACTAATTCCTTAAAATACTTGCTCAATTCTAATAAGCCTGAAGGTATGCAGTGTGAAATGATTAGCTGTTGAAACGAAAGCTGAAGTAAAGGGTTTACCTGCTTAGCAGCATTGACAATTCCACTAGCTATCACGTCACATTTCATTATTCCACCAAAGATGTTCACAAGAATTGCTTTCACTCGCTCATCAGCCGTCAAAATCTTAAAAGCCTCCACAACCTGTTTTAGAGCATTGTAAGTTCAAGAAATGCAATCCTCATAAGAACATGTATGTTAGCCCAAAATGACAGTTAGGATGAACAATGTACGTACTTGGTGCTCAGATGCATTTCCACCAACATCAAGAAAATTGGCAGGAGTACCCCCGTGAAGCTTGATTATGTCCATTGTAGCCATTGCCAATCCAGCACCATTAACCATGCAACCAATTTCTCCATCTAGCCCAATATAATTCAAATCGGCTTTTGAAGCAACAACCTACAAAATAAAAAGGCTAGACTTAACTTGATCTAACCAATGCAAGCAAAATGTTGTATTTCCATGTTCCCATATTCATAACACCACCTTCACAAGAGATGCTTCTATTTGCCTAGCCGGGAGAGGAAGGAGGGATTAATCCTAAACCTTTAGAGAGTTTATAATGCTTCTATATAATCATAAAATCATCTGTTGAAAAAGCATAAACTCCTACCTGTAATTGATTAGAGACTCCAATTTCCCTAGTTTGAATTTTTTCTATGCTGCATGTATATAACCCTTTTATTGACAATATAAAAAGTACTGCTTACTAGAAAACTACAGCACGTTTCTACCTAATCTGAAGATTGATTAATGTTATGATCACTGCAACACCAATACCTAGTCTTATTAACTTAATAAACAAATCATATCCTCACCTCACGAGGGTCTTCCTGAGATGTATCACGAAGAGCAAATATATCTTTCTGGCGGAAGGCAGCATTATCGTCAAAATTCAATTTTGCATCCGCAGCCACTAGTCGCTTATCATCAGTTTCTGCCAATGGATTTATCTGCCCACGGAAGTCATCGGTAGTAAGATAAACAGCATAACATAAGTGATAAATTTTTCAAAAATTCAAAATGACTTACTTCCAGCATTGTGCAGTCACATTCACAGAAGAGCTTGTACAGCTTCTTCACTTGTTCAATTGATGCCTGCTTGTCAGCAACTTGAGGAGCTAAACCATCCACAACTTTCGCAGCATCCTCATCTGTGATTCCTTTGAATACATCAATAGGTACCTGATCATTATATCCACAATAGTGTAAATGTGAAGACACCTTTCCGGCAAGCAATTACAAGCTAGCTCAAAATTAAGAAATTAGTAAATAAAACCGAAGGATTAAAACCTTAATGATCATGTCAGGATACTTTTCAGCAAGATCTTCAATGCTGGTTCCACCTTTCCGGCAAGCAATTATAAGCTAGCTCAAAAGACATGAAAGGGGAAAACATTAGTCTACAATTGGACATTACCAAATGCACCCACATTGAAATAGAAGTAGAGTAGATATCAAATTGATCAACACCATTAAAAGTAATAAAATCTCAACATGATAATTCTGTGAACATACCGGGCCGGCAGTTTTACGATCTAATATGATGGAGAAGTACATTTCATTGACCAATGACAGTTTCTCACATAAATAAACCTGTTTAAGAGCAAAAGAGGGGCAAAAAATAATTACGAGTAATTTAAATTAAACAACAGATCAAAACACTAACTGATCAAAGAGCATTTAATTATGGCAAGAAAGATTAAAAAATATCCAGGAACAAATAGTATAATCAAAGAAGGAAACAAACTGCAGCATTACTCATTGAAATCGCTATATATATATATGAATATATGAATATGCATACATCAAGTAAGGCAACAACAGAATCATATCTTCAGATGTGCATCACTAGAAATAGATGATTATGTTAATCATGAATTACACAAATCATTTCCACAGCCACTACCACAAGGGAAAATTTGACCTTGGTCCCTATGATATTTGTAGTTGAAACAAACAAACACATTCAAAACCTGAACTTCAATCCAACAAGCAATCTTAACTACAAATCTAAACTGTAGATATGTTTCTATACCTCTTAGTAGAAAATATATATTGATACACGAGCCAAGCCCATAAAAAAAAACAAAAATTACGTTAATAAATTGACCTGACCTTACTAACAACTTTCCCCTGAGGACCAGTTTGCTTGGTGACGAGTACCTGACCAAGCATCTTTCCTGCATACGATTAAGTGTTTAAGGGCAGGAACTAGATTGACAAAAAAATGCAGGCGTTGATGATTTAAAGTTCATATAGAACATCTATGTTGAGACAAAAAAAAGCAAACATAACTACTCAACCAATTCTGACTCACACAAGAGAATAGATAGTATAGGTTCTGAGGATGTATGTGCAATGCAAAAACATATACAATTTCATATTGATTGTGAAAATGACAAGGAAATATCGATCAAATTTCTCTATGCAAACTATTGACAGTAATAGATCTATGATAATAGGAACATAAGAAGTATTACCAGCAATGTCTTCAACCTCGTTAGCTTTGACTATATGTACTCCACCCTTAAGACCACTTTTAAACATTCCTAAACCTCGCCCACCGGCAAGAATCTGACTCTTTACTACCAGCTGCAAAAAAAATACCCATTTGTTATCACTAAGACTGTCAGGGTAATGTAAAGAGGAAACATAATTTCTACACAATTGAGCCATTTGATTCACATAAATGCAAGCATATAACGCTTACTTGTAAACCTATAATTAAGAATGCCGTATGCATTTTCAAGTATAGTTTCAATGATCAAAATACCACTATTAAATCTCTTCGTATAAGTAGTCATAAAAGTTCACCAGAAGACTATAAGCTGCGTAAAAAAGGGTCAATGAAAATTCAATTCTATCATTGCTTCACATACACATTCATCAAGTAGAATATTTTCATCATTTGATCAAATAAATTCCACGGTAACGATTATTTTAAAATTTTCAAAACCAACCTCCTTTTCTTGAGGGAAGACTTCTTTGATGGCTTTCTTGACCTCATCAACAGAAGCCGCAGCAACTCCCTTTGGGACATTAACGCCATGTTTTCCCATCAACTCAGCACCCTGATTCCACATAAAACATCAGCAGACAAGTTTATCGCCATACACCCAGCTTTTAAAAGGAAAAGTTTACAAATTAAATCGCGATACATACACACAAGTATAAGAATCGCACCACCCAAAATGAGTGTGATCGATACTCTTAACAGTTGAATAACATAATAATGACAATTGGTAATTGCTCGAGTAAATTCACGACAAAATAGAGCTACAAAATTTTCTTCTTCTTTTAGGTTTTAATTCATTTTTACTGCGAACGAAATCCAGATATATAGATATCATAAATCCAATCCTGATACAGAAATTCAACATGCGATTTCTCGCGATAGCAAGGAAGTAAGATGGAGATAGGACAAAAATACCTGGTATTCATGGATGTTCAGATATCGAAGCTGTTGTTGTTGCCATCGTTGGACAATGGACTGAGACACTAACTTCTTCACCGATCCTCTCAACATATTATCGGATCACGAAAGCGAATTTGGGAGAGAGATGAAGGGGAGTTTGCAGTTGCTGCGGGGAGAGTTTTGGTTTTGGGGAGAAATGCTCAAGGACAAGGAGGAAAGGAAATGGGAATAAAATTAATATATAATAAATAAACTGAAAGAGGAGCAGAATACGGGTCGGGTCCAAGTTTATAGTTACGGGTTTGGGTATCTCTTTTATGTATTTTTATTGGACCAATATATGATGGGCTGTAGATATGTTCAAGCTCGTAAATTGGGCTCTGTCACATCTTTGAAATTTTACATTCTACATGCAAAATTTCCTCTCTTGATATTTTGTTCTCTTACACAATCATAACCTTTAATTTATTTAGCTGAAGATAATTTATTTTAAGATATAAAAATTTAAATATAAATTTTGTTAAATAATTATTTATAATTTTTTATGCAAATATAATATAAAATTATCATAAAATGACACATCGATAATATTTGATTACGTTGACTTTAAAATGTTTCATATAGATATTATTACTCTCATGTGAAAACAAGTATTTAGTGTCAAAAGTAAAATAATTTTAAAAATATAAATAATTTGTAGTTCCTATCATATGCATGTTATATTTGGACATTTTGTATTGTTTAACCTCCTGTCATTGAATATTTTTCACCCTGACAAAAATTGAAATCAATTTTACCGGTCCAAAATTGTGTTATGCAAATATTTAACAATTTTTTAGTCTTGATTTTGAATTTATGACTCACCCGGTTCGATCGGTCAAAATCACTCTATATTCGAAATGGTTACTTCGTGATCCATTTTACCACTAGACCAACCGATAGAAGTGGTACATACTTCTTGGGCTCAAATCGAATCGGATCCGAACTTTCAAAAAAAATTTTTTGCCCGTTTATCCGGACCAAATACAGGCTTGGACTCTTGTCCATACCCGCTCAGTAATCCGAAACAGGTACCCGGCCAGGCAGCCCTTTAAAAAAAGTTTATGTTTTTTTTAATATATATTTTAGCATATATTTATTCAAAACTTTAGTAAATAAATAAAATTATAAATTGTATAATATTATTCTATATTATCTAATATAATTAATTTTTATATATTACATTGGGCTGAACTTTTCGGCCCAGGGGCTTCAACCTTGTCCGGTTTGATCAGCTCTACCAACCGAGTATCGATTTGTTATCTTAAATAAAAGTTAAAACCTTAAATGTAGGGTTTAGGATATCACTCTCTGCCATAAGCTTCTACCAACCAATAGAGATAAAAAAATAAAATAAAATCTGGAATACTAATATTTAAATATATAAAAACATAACACAATCTATATAATATTCCATTGTATCTCATATCCCTACCCTTACAAGACATACGAGTACATAAAAGAAGAATCACTTGTCCCTCTCATAATAGGGTCAATTAATTCAAGTGGGCAAGAGCCCAAACACGCAAAATGTTCCAAAACAAAAGGCATAATTAAATTACAACTTATTGGAAATTTCATTAGGGTCGTTGTTCGTGATGAAACTGACATTTGAAATGTTTGGCTGAAGTATTATTAGAGGGAACACTGGAAACCAGGAGGAGCTGTCTTGCCGCAATCAACGAGGACCTCAAGGGCAATAGGAAGTATGATACTGATGTTGAGTAGCTTAGCCTTGATAGTTGTGCAGAGGCACACGGCGGCGTCAAGTCCGACGAGTCCTCCGAGGACTGGGCAGCACTTGTCTTTGGCGGCGCTGCCTATTCCGATGTGGATGAGTCCGCCTAGTAAGTCCACGCAAGCGTCTAGCTTTAAGGTGTCGATTGGGCACGTTTGTGGTGTTGGTGGCGGTGGGGATGGTACAACTGGTGGTGGTGGTGGACATGGGGTTTCTGTTGGAGGAGATGGTGTGGGGGTCACTGGTGGTGGTAGGATTGGTGGACTTGGTGGTGGTAGTGTTGGCGGTGGAAGAGTTGGTGGTGGTAGTGTGGGCGGTGGAAGAGTTGGTGGTTTGATGATGGGTGGTGGTAGTGTAGGGGGTGGAAGAGTTGGTGGTTTGATGATGGGCGGTGGAAGCGTTGGTGGTTTAGGAACCGGAGGTTTATGAGAATGGGGTGATGGGTAGACAATAGGTGGTTTTGGAATGTGAGGAGGAGGTTGCACCGCCGGTGGTTTTGGTGGCTTGTAAGGGTGAGGTGGTTTCACGGCAGGTGGATGAGGTGGTGGTTTCACCGACGGTGGGTGTGGTGGTTTGTAGGGATGGGGTGGTGGTTTCACCACCGGAGGGTGTGGTGGTTTAACGGAGGGAGGATGAACCGGCGGTTTATAAGGGTGAGGTGGTTTAACTGACGGTGGATGTGGCGGTTTCACGGCGGGAGGATGGGGTGGTTTAGAAGGGTGGTGATGGTGGGGAGGTTTGCCGGGAGGATATTCCGGCGGTGGACATGATGGCTTTGGCTTGGGTTTGGGAGGAGGTTTGTAGCACTCAGGGCAGGCAAGTGAAGAAGTGAAATGAAGGGCTAGCAAGTTTACAAGTAGTAAGATGGCTGTGGTGGAAGAACTCCCCATTGTTGAAATGGAGGGTTTTGGTTTGTAGTTTGAGTTGTGTAATTTGCCCTTCTTATATAACAACTTAAAACTTACAAGTGTGTAGTGTAGAATCAAGACGTACCTTTTTTTTCTTCTTTATTACAATCACATGCATGACTTCCCACTAGCTTGCATTGCATGTGCGAACTAAAACACAAGAAAAATATAGTACTGTTTATTGAACTTTGTGATGATCAATCAAACCGGTTGATTAAAGTGAAATGTATAAAATGAAGCTAATAGACAACCCTTTTATAAATAAATTAAAGTTTAAAACCCTTTATCTGTTTTCTCCGGTGCCTATGAAAAAAAAATTTGTTAAAAAAACATAAATTTATAATGGTTCCTCCACTGTTAAAAATATATTCATTTAGACTAAGATATTGAGGAACTCGTATTGCAGAATGAATAGGGTCTTAATATTAGACAAACTGATCGCAAGTATTAGACAAACTGTTCCGCTTGTCAAAAAGTTCGGTCCGAGTTTATTTATTTTATAAACGAGTCGAATATGAACAAATTTTAAAGTTCGGATAAAATTTAGGTTCAGTTTGGACTCGACTTGTTTATAAATGAGCGGACCTTGGGCATGATAATGCTTGATGGTAAAACTCGGTTTGTTATGCTAAAATAACATTTGGGAGCATTATTTTAGCCGAGCTACTCGGGATCGACTTGTCAAAAGCTCAACTCGAGTTCGTTCACTTTCTAAGCGTGTCGAATATAAACACATTTTAAATCTCGTATATAATTTAGGCTCGACTCGACTCGTTTATAACATGCCAATGGATGCTCGGCTCATATTACCCCCTACAAATGAACATACAGTCTAGTAGTAAAAAGACAGTATAATATATTGTTGTCTAAATCATAGGCATGATATTTTACGCCCAAGTATTAAATCCGCCGCCACCACACCCTTGCCCTCCCAAATTCGATGTATACAATACTCCTTCTATTTCTCAATACTTGTCATTTAAACTCTAAAATTTCGGTTCATAATATTTAGCCTTAGAAGTGTTATTAATGCTCAATCTTTTTATAAATATAATTATAAGTAAATTTTTAATTATTATTTGTATTTTCAAAGCACTATTTCATCTCTTCCCATACAACTTTTCACATTTTACCATCGTTTTAACTTTTTATACAATTTTTAAAAATTATTATACATCATTAAATTTGAAGACGAATGAAATGACATTTGTGTCATTTTTCATCATTTTTCTCTTAAATTACTAATTACTTAAGAATTATAAACTCCAAACAATTACAAGCCTATTAATAGACTAAGCCCAATCCAAGTACACACAAAGATATGAAAAAACACATCAAAGCATGAAAAAACACATCAAAGCATGGAGTAGAATACAACTCCGGTAAGAGCCAATTACTAAGATGCAATCTTCTCTCTAGCTCTAGCTCCAGTTCCAATGGGAAATGCCTCACACAGTGGGTCATGATCAATCTCACGGGGATATTTGCCGGAATCCTGTTCTGGTCAAATACCAAGACATTCCTAGAATACCAAAGGTAATACACCGTATCAGAAAATGCATATATCTTGGATATGCTTGTCAAGCCCTTGCCCTGAACGGTGTGAGTAAGCCAATCCAATACCTCAAATATGGTGTTAATATCCAGGAATCCCGAAGCATGTACCAACCTGCCTTCAAACCTCGCGTGCTTATGTGCAACCATAGATCAAGTGGTTGTGAGAATCACTTTCACTCGTGCACCAGTTGCACGTATGATCAATATCGAGGAAGTGTAACCTATCTTGGGTAGATAACCGACCAATGATTGTCATCCATAGGATGAATCAATGCTTGGACATATTGTCCGGATCCCGAACTACTTTGTGTCGGTCCACCTCCTCACAATACGGACTAAGCATCTCATATGCCTCAGCCACTCGGAATCTCTCACCTTTACAACAATACTCAAGTATCTCCCTCAATGATGTCATTTGGCTAGTAACGACAACCATATCATCTCTAGCATTGAGAATTGCCTTTACCAAAGGCGAGTTCTTACTAGTGACAGTCCACTACTCCGGCTCGGTGATAGGTATTTGTGGTGAATCCATCTGACCCAAAAACTATATCCCTAAACATTAATGTGTCGGTAGTACTTACACATGAACACTACATGCCAACACTTGAGATCCAGAAGCCCTAGACCTCCCTCCGTCTTTGGCAAGCAAACTCTAGACCATGCAACACGTGGACAACTCCAAAGGAATTTTCTACAAAGGCTGGTAAGTCAATCAAGCACCGACATTGGGACAAGAAGAAGAGATAACCAAAAACTTGTGGTACCCTACATAACTGCCCTGGTCAACTCCAGTTGGCCAACAAACGGCAAATGTCGCTTGTTCCACGAGCAAAGGTGACTCCTAATCCTATCAATGAGAGAAGAGTAGCCCCTAGATCGAAGAATGGTGGGAGAAATGCCCCCTAGGTACCTGAACGGGAACTCTCTTGCTGAAAAACCCGAGAACTAGTTCAGCTCAGACGCCTCCTCCTCATACATAGAAGCTAAGTAGATAGATGATTTAGGAAGGCTAACAGTCAAACCCGAAATCCTCTTAAACCCGCGAAGACTTTCTTTACTACCATCAAAATATCAATAAACGCTTTATCATCTTGTCAAAACAACACTACATCATCAGCGAACATCAAATCTGAAATTCTAAGCTCCTCATAGTGTGTTTATGGAATTTGAACTTTGGCCTATAAGTCTCTACCCGAATCATCCTCGATAGAAACTCCATGCAAATCACAAACGAGATGGTGATAATGGGCAACCTTGCCTCAACCCCGACGACTTTGGAAGAACCCATGTGAGGTCTTGTTAAACCGAATTGAGTAAGATGTCGCAATGACACACTCCATCACCTAGTCAATGAACTTGGTCGGGAACTTTAACTCCAACATGGCAAAATGTAGGACCCTCCAAGAGATCGTGTCATAGGCCTTAGTAAGGTCGATCTTCATGAAACATCGTCCGCTATCCTGTCGCACATTATATCTCCTCAATAATCTCTGGACGAAAAACACATTATCTGACATCAACCTCCCCGGGACGAAAGCAGATTGGGTTGCGTCAATGAGATACCAAAGACACTGACCCAATCTGATTGCCGTCATCTTGGTGATGTCCTTGTAGACCACATTACATCAATAAATTGGCCTAAATTGATCCACAGGGGAAGGTGCCTCTACTTTGTTAGTGAAACCATTGGATTATTCACTTGCTTTAGTAGCTTCCTGTTGACGAAGAACTCACGGACTGCGGTATAGACTTCACTCCCTATCGTTTTCCAAGTGGCCTTGAAAAACTTAGAAGAGAATACACCCGCCCCGGTGCCTTCATGTCACCAATAGGCCATACTGTCTCATTAATCTTTGCGTTGGACGCCGGTCCAACTAGCCTCTACTGATCATTATCTACAACTTTGGGTCCTACTGAAAACCAGTCCCTCGGCACATCCTCCACCTCCCGCTCCATCCCAAAAAGCCCCTAAGAAGGACACAAATTAACTCTCATGCCACTTCCTTCAAAGAGGTTGTGATCAGACCATCGGTCAGATTGAGTGAAGGGATAAAATCCCTCCGCTCATTATCCTTCATAATACTATGAAAATATGAAGTACGTCTATCACTTTTCAGAACGTACCTAGTCTTAGCCCTTTGTGCGTACATAAAAGCTCTTTTATGTTACATTAAGCCTCCTAGCTTTAGACCTAAGCTCAACCAAATCGGTCTTGAGGGACTCAGACTCTGAATCTAGTCTAAAGCTCTCCAAACAAGTGGCAAACTCCTCGTTTGTCGTCTTCACCTTTTCCGAGATATGTGCAAAGTGTTGCTTCTAAATCATGTCACGTAATATGAAGGGCTACTACAATCATTTTTACTTTAATTGTTATGTTTGACTTAACAAACCACATGTGTATTGTAGGGCTTCTGTTATGTGACAAGAAATGGCTTGTATGAGTCTAAGTTCTATCATAACTACAACTTCTAAATCATGTCTGGTTATATGAAGTATTGTATGTGATATAATGTTGCGAGACACGAGATGTTGTAAATTGCGAGATAGACAACCGTATCTTAATAAAAGCGTGAAATTTTGTACCGGTGTATCACTATATAACGCGTGATTTTTTTTATGTGTTTCAATGTGCATATATTAGATATGAATTAGGATTTTTCGGTAATGCAAGATTTTTATTTAGTTAAAGTTTTTTGAATAGGTACAATAATAAGCCATAAAGCTCACGTCGAAACCGTCTTGACTTATTTTAGAACCACTAACCACAGGTGCGGGGTTTGGACGCCGCGGGCATGGGGTCAGAAAATGCAAATGGATATTTCGGCTTCAAAGACGCCACGGCAGCGGCGGTGAGTGGCCTCCTCCGCCACTCCATGCCAGTGTATAGCTCCTCCACCGCCACCCTCCATCCCATAGTAGCTAGCCATGCCACCTCTGTCCTTGCTCTCCATATTCAGGTTTATTTCTCCCCGACGATGACGTTGCTCCCCTCCCTCGCCGTTCTCCAGCCTTCATTCTCCCTCGACGACGACGCTACTCCTCTCCATCTCTACTTTTCAACGGCAACGATTGTAATCTATTGTTTCATGTTAATCTTTCTCGTGACATTGAGAGAATACACTGGCGGTGGTTCCAATTTTTTTAGTGTTTGCGACGTTGATGCTTGTGCTCTTCCAATCTTTCAAAACGCTTAACTTTATTTTTTTAGGATTTTGGGTGCCAGTGTAAAAAAAAACCGGCACCGACGCCATACAACTGTATTCGTCACTAGGTATTTGATCACTGTGTATATAACACGCCCCATAAAATACAATAAATTGAAATTACGATTAGTGATTGTTTAGTCGGAGTGGTGAAATAAAAACATAATTTTTCATTAACAAACATAATTTTTCATTTATTCAAAATTATATTGTTTTCGACAATAATTTTTAACAAACGGCCCTTGAGATTAACATGATCAAAGTTGTGCTATGTTGACTTGAGGCAAAAGGTTAAATAATTTGTATAACATGACATAAAAGATAACATCTCTTTTCATAAGAATACAAAAAGTTACATGATTTCGGTCCGTGACTTGTAATGAAATTATATTCTCAAATAATTAATAATTTACGAAAAAAATTATCAAACTTTCATCTTCAATAATCCTTCACTTTTATTTCATCCCAAAATATTTGATTATCGGATGTATCTATAATTGGTTCTTGTCCGAATAAATCAAAGAAAATTAGTTCAAAAAGTGTGAGGTTTTTTTCCAATTTATATTAAGAATGGCTTATCATACATCTTTATTTATTTTAATTTTTAATTTCAACCTCATTCATAATACGCAGTACTCTACTTGTCGTCTACTCCATTCCTAACCACTAAACGACGAAGTCATGAGCAAAAGGAGAGACTTGTATAAATTTATGATCATGTCTTGCGTTAAAATGATAATGTTGATGATTACATAGTTAACATTGTTTCGAACGATCCATGTATCGTAATCTCGAAGAATGTATTAAACATTTTACCCTTATTATAAATGTAATAAGCATAAAATATTCAATACGTGAATATGTGCCGTTCTTTTAGAAAATAACATGACACTAGCGCAGTGATCTAATTTGTAACCTAAAAAATGGGTGAATCCAAAGCCGTCCATCCGGCTAAAATATTAAATATAATGGTCCAAAAGTGCAAATATTTGGAGATAAGGTGCTAAATCCCAATTTTTACTAACAAAAGTAAGGAATTTGTTTTCATCCTATATAAATGACGGAGTGCACTTTTCTCAATATATACTTGTGATTGTGGGTTCCACATAGTTGGATTTGTTGACTTATAATTTTGTAAATTTTCGTAATTATTCAAACAAAATTAAATTAATTTGACAAGTAAGCATAAATCACTCTTGGAATTTTTTGTGCATGTTGTATCGCAAATCTGAAAATTCGATATTAATTGGTCCCCAAAAAATAAACAAACTAATGGATGGTATGACCAGATTCCACGTATTATCTCATTTAGGTCGTAAACGATCATTTCCTCAATGAATTTGAATTGTACGATGAATATCCACGAAAATTCTCGATAATAATCCGACGTGTTTGGTAGTATAAGGGATTATAAGACCAATATTATGGATAATGAATCAAATTTAAAGTGAGATAATGCAAGATTTGATTACACAATCATAGTTTTCCTTACATGTATGAAACCTTAGGAAGGGGATTGTCCCTATCCACTAAACAATCGATACCGATCGATTACAACAAATCAAAAGGGTTTGAATGAAAGTACAACGTTTAGAAAGTTAGGGCTTGTTTGGAGGACTCAGCAATCTTTTCGATAACAGAATGAATCCGAATCAATTAAAAGTTATATTTATTTAGAGGTCTTTTAACATATAAAATTAATTCTATCATTTTCATTTCTTTTCTTTCCCCTTAACCGATTTCATTCCGATTTTATTCCACCATTCCAACCAAACGGGCACTTAGATATAAGATTTATATGTAAAAGTAGGAAGAAGGTGTATAAGCTAGGTTGAGAATAACCCTTTTGTAATACTATCCACAGTTTCGATTAAAGTTTTGCTTCCTTCTTACATGATCAACCGTCAAGAGATAAACTAATTCAACGATGAAACATCTTGATCTTCAATTTCGACATACATAACTCATCCTGAGATTGTTCACGCTCGAACATGTTAATTATTTGTTCTCACTTGACCACTGGAAAAGAAGAATTATTGTGGACATCGATAATAATTCATTCTTAGTTAATCATAAATTTCCATCCAAATGATACGAGGTAATAAATTTACGGGTTATTACAAAATGTTCATCATATGAAAAGAGTCAGTCAAGTGAAATGGGTCATACCGGGAGTAAACTTGAAGACATGCCTATGACCCATCTAGTGAACAAATCCGCTTATTATCACAAATACGAATTATATACCCAATACTTCCTAAAGCTAAGTTAGGTTATCTACCTTATAACATGATGCTCATTCACCATCACCGAAGTTGCCTAAACATTGCATTTGTAAGTTAGTAACTCGAGGTAAGTGAACGATATCACGATAGATCGAGCATATGATCACTCTAACATTTCTAATCTAAAGACTAAGTATATTACTACTAGTCTACTAGCATGTCATACACAACTTAATAAATTTTGTTGTTGTACTTCTAGTCTACTAGCATATACACAACTTAATTCATTTATTGTTATACTTAGAGAACAAGAATCATATAACACAATAATATTTCTTAATAGACTATCTACCATGTGACTTAAAATATGAAAAGTATCACCAAGTAAGACCCTCTTTGAACGAACAAGAGTTAACCCTCGGACCGGCTCACAAAGCACCGGTGTGGACAACTTAGACAATTGCGTCGGATCGGACTAAATCGTTTTGGACAAAGGAGGAGTTTTTTAAATAATAATAATAATAATAATAATAATAATAATAATAATAATAATAAATTCTAAGGAACAATTTATTCTTATAGATTTTTTTCCCTTCATAATCTACTTGAATTCACGATACACTCTCTTTCTTTTCTTTGATAGAAAAATAAAACGAAACATATGAAATATGGGTTTAACAATATCTAACTTTGAAAATCACAATATACAACTCTATAAATAGTAAATTGTTAATTTTGTAAATAATATTTTCTCAATAATCATCCCTATTTATTATTTTATATTTACCAGGCAAAACTATTCAAACATATCATTTTACTTTAGAATATATGAAGACAATATTTGTCACGTTCCAATGTTTGTCTTCCATTTTTAGCAAGTTGAAGTTATAAAATAATTTTAAAAACGCGTAAGTTGAATTATTGAGATTCGACTTTTAAAAAAAGTTTGTACTTGGAGGTCGATAGATATCTCGAGTGGATAAAAAGTCCAAAATTTTGTTTAGTCCGTGACATGAATATTTATATCCAACGTGAAGTTTCTTTAATTGCACTGCATCCTTTTTGTAGTTTACTTTGGTCTGCAATATATAAATATATAATAATGAGTTATTTTATTAATAAATTTTACAAACCAATATATATGAATGTGTGGAAGTCTAAAACATACTAATTACTATATGAAAATTATGTCCCATAAATTTTACACTAAATGATATTAGAAAATAGTTTACCAACCTTCTATTATATATCTCCATATGTACAGGGAAATGTAATGTATTAGTATTCAATGTTACAAAAATGATGTTCACTATGTATCCATACAAAGACATGAAATCGGTACGTTGATATTATAGAAATTGATGACAAGACTGTGGAAATTAAATTTTCCGGTTTTTTTTTAACGTTAAGATTATTATGTAGGTTATGACTTCGGGTTATTTTTATATTCACATCTTCGCATATAGAAAGCGTAGTTAGAAGTATGATCGAGCCGACGGGACCGTACTAGAGTTTTAATTGATTTTTTGTCAGATATTTACAAGAGTTCTTTTAAACCTCTTAGAAAAAAATTTTATTTATAGAATTTTCATTAGATTTTAATTATTTTGGTTCAAAGAATCCTTCTAACATATTTTCATGTTCTTTCATTTTATTTATTTTTTGTATTTAGCTCGGTCAGTTTGATCGATCAAAATCACTATACGTTCAAAACATGTATTTTTTTTTTACCCATTTGGAGGGACCTCCGAATATCAATTTCACAATAATATTATTAGGGATTCTAATTATCCCTATCAAACTATATTTTTTTATTAGATTTTCATTATCTATAATATTTTTTTAAACTCTACTAAAAAGAACCCATAAATATAAAGTTACTCAAAAAATCTAAATTATCCAAAAAAAAACAGCTTATAAGTTGATCATCATTTATATATCTATCTTTAATATATTCAGTGACAAGAATGTACATGCATACAAGCGAGAGAAAACAATACAAACATTGATGTGGACCATGTGGTCGATGTAGGTCCAAATTGTTCGTTTCGTGTGTATAAGTACGTAATGGACAATGTTACTTGTGCCTTTTCAGAGTTGGCTTCTATAATACCTAGGTATATCTATGATAGCTATGATGTGATCTCATTTAAGTTTTACAGTAGTACAATATTACGTTACTATGGACCGGAGAACACTCAGTGTTGGGTTTTAAGCCCCACACACATGCAAAAGTCTCATATGAACAGGCCGATGAAAAACATCATTTTGAATGAGTTCTTCAACAGTTTGTGGAACATTAACATGTGTGGTAAAAGACATGCAATGTGTATTGATTGATACTTTCATATGTTTGCGTATGTTACCATAAATAAAACTTAGTCTTGTCTTCGAGATCTTCTAATACATGCATTGTGTATTTCCTTGTATAACAATCCAACTTGCTTCAAGTAACATGAAACCCTTAGAAATGTGTATTTATTGATACTTCCATATGTTTGCGTACAGCGTCCATTATGAACATTGGGATCCAGTTATTCCTACCGAGTTTAATTGACTCTTTGTTGAATTCCTATTCATTAATTATGTCATGGAAACCCTTTGAATATAATAACGTTAAAAGATGTTTCCATCTTGTTTGAGTCTAGATGTCGGCTAAGGAACGTCTAATGTTCCTGAAACTTGTGTTTTCATTATCATGAGTTCGGAAGTCCCTTGGACATCTCTCTCCCTAAACTTAAACTTAAATAAATATTAGTACATTCATATGAGATTTGTCAATCACAAAATTACCTATGAAATCCTTAAAAGAACTATAGATCTTAGAAGTCCTTGACTTTCAACGACTAAACTAGTTTATTTTGTTAAAGTAAATAAACTTATATAATATTTTAAATCGATTTTTTTAGAAAATTTGTAGTAATTAATATATATACCTTTCTAAGAAATGTGCATTGCAATATAGAATTTCTTGAGTTAGGGTGTGCAATTTTTAAAACTATTCTCCATTATTGTTTAATTATGAGTTTGATTTAAAACTGTTTTTTAAGAATATAAATTAATTTAAATTTAATATTTGTAGTAACTTGAAAATCTTTTTGAATTATTTTGATAATAATCTATTTTAGATTAATACGATGACATGTTATGAATATATACCTAATGAAAACTGATGTGGTACGGTGACTGTTTAGTAATTTTAATAACAATTTTTTATAAAAAAATTAATGGCAAATCAGTAAATATTGTATGTCAAATCTGTAAATAACTCGAAAAATCTTACGTGACATGTCTTAAGATGTGACATGTAAACAAAATGTGGCTGATTTTAGTAATATATATAATCCAGAACTAATTTTTTGAATTTTATTTAATATACAATTTCATTTTAATTATTATTATTCTTTTTTAATCTTCGTTTATCTACAACAATCTCTTTTACAAAAATCCCCTCAATTATCCTAAACAATATTACCATTACTACAGCTAGCTAGTCAACACTTAGAATCAGACAGATAAAAGTAAATGTGCTTGTGAGCAAATAGTCTATAGTAAAGTACTCATTGTTGTAAGTAATAATCAACTATTTATGTCTACTCATTTTAGGTCGTTGGCTATGTGTTTATAAGATAAAATGCTTTTATTAAAAAAATTGGTATAGTGGTCATCAATTATGGTGGTTTAGTCGAAGAGATAATAGAATATATGAAAAACAACCTAAAATAATTATTAATATTAAATTCAAAATAATACTATCTTTGAAAATTATTAAGAGTGATATAAACTATTAACGAATTTATCAAAAATCTTATTTTGATAATTCTTTCCGATGCTTCTAATAAATGGTAGCGTCGTCCTAATCGAGTAATAATTAGAGATCACTCAACATACACCACTATAGCAATACATGCTTAACATAAAGAAGAGTTAACTAAGTCCATTAGACTTACCTTAACTTATCCGAGGTCCAACTAACGATAAGTCCCGGTCCACTCGTATATGACCTCGACAGCCTGGTCATAACCAAAAATGTCTCAATATCAATGTACTAACATCTAGGAACCTCTAGGAAACTTCTAGACCGATAAGGACGGTTGAAACCGTAATTTCCTTACAACCTAAAAATGGTTATACAAGTCTCTAAACTTCCGAACATAGTCCAACCACTTACTATGAACGTTAAACGATCCCAAACAAGTTCGAAAGTTTCCCGAACTTTTGACTCGCAAAGAACACCTTACAAACAACTAGTTAATCTCGCTACTTTGACATTAACTTTATATCACCAAACAATCCTATTAAATTCCGAAATAAATTACTATGCATACTAAGTCATGCCTATTCCAAGATAGAAGCATCGGGAAGAATAAAATCTTAGTCATCAAGCCTACACAAAATATCCTAGGTCTCAATCCGACCACTGTATCCATCCCAAATTTTAACATAAGCAACTACTATATACTAGTTGTAACATACTAAAAATCCAACCGTTAAAGGTGAGTCGATCATACCTAAATGGGGGTCTGAAAACGACTATAGGGGTGAAGAAGGTCATTTCTCTATGTAAATTCCAGATCTGTTGCTGCTCCTAGGTGTCGACAAAGAGGTGTGAAGGCCCCAAAAACATTCATTAGAGAGTGAATAGGGGGTAAGAGCATAGAGGGAGTCGCTCTTCTTGAATTGGGGTTAACATTAAGGTGAAAACAAGGGTGGTGTACCTCTCATGGCTTGTCCACTTGTTAGGGATGAGTTGCTCTTCTCGGAGGTCTCTTGGTCTTTTGTGGAACTGATGAATATAAGGAGGCAGAAGGTGAGCTTGCAGGTCACTAGGTTCAGAGAAGAAGTGTAGGAAAACTTACTCAAACTCTTTGAATGTGCAGTAGAGGGTACCAACCACAACATTCATGGTTTCCTTGGTTTGTGCTGAACTGGAGATGAAGAGGTAGAAAGAGAGGAAGCTTCACATAGGCGTTCAGATATAAAGGAGAGCGAACAAGAAGATGAAGTTTACCCGTTGTAGAAGAGTTGTTGTCCCAAGGTTCGTTTCAACTGAGGAAGGAAGGAGACTATCTACTACAGAAGTTGAAGGAGTTGTTGCTATTGCGCAAAGGTGACGGGTGCCAATGTTAGAGCAATGAATGCTCCCAGACTGATCGAGGTGAAGATGAGCGAGCGACTTGTGTGGTTTTGAGAGTGGAAGATAGGTAGAGAGAGAGAGACACGTGGATTGTGAACTTGTGTGTTTGAGGGTGAGGAGAGACTGGAGGTACGTATATCCTTGGTCTTCCAGACTTCCACGCCGGTGTGGTCTTGTTGCAGTTGACTAGTCCCCCCACCAAATGGATTAGTCCTACAATTCCTCCCTTAATTCATATTTTAATTTATCCCACCGCATTTGACATGTTACCTTCATCTTCTTCTTAGCTCCAATGTCCTCACCTCTTTCTCGTACCGCTCTTCCATCTAAGGCGCAATATTTTTCTCGTCCTAGCTTGTGGCCTCGCATCACCAAACGTCTCCCTTGAACACCTTGCACCATCTCTCCTAGTGACGAACTTATATCCTTCAATCGTAATCGCACCCAATGAGATGACATTCACATTCGCTGATGGCACATACCTCACATTGTGTAGAGTGTGACTTGTACCGTTGTGAAGCCTCATCTTCACGCTTCCGGTACCTTCGACCTTCAACTTCTCACCACCAACCGAGTTGAAGTGACCAAAATCTCCACTAACTTTCAATGTGTCAATTGTCAAATAATGTTTGGTCTCTACATATATGCATTGAGGCAGCACTGTCCATCACCCACTCTTTTTGTGTATTGGCAACCTCCTCGCCCGTTGCCAAGTAAACATCACCATAATCAACTTCACCGTCGACTTCACTGACCACGTTTGTATGGGAGTCCCCTCTCATCTTTCCCGGCGACATCTCTTTCAACCTCTTCAAGTCCTTCCTCATCCGAGGACATCGGGCTTGCATGTGACCTTTCTCCCCGTAGTAAAAACACTCGAACTCAATCTCGTCGTGAGCCTGATCTTTGTCTTGGGTCTAAATGCCTAGCTCCTCCTCCATTGACTCCTCCCTCGTCCTCGCTCCCCTGCAATTAGTATGCGGTCTTCTCCTTTGTCGGTAGCACAAACGGTTGGTCAACAACTTCGACGCATAAATACTCTCGAGCTTGTCCCACAACGCCTTCGGTGTGGTTTCCTTCAACACGCTATACTTAATCTCGGGATCCAATGCCAACCGAATTGTACTTACCGACTTTCTTTGGATGCTTCACCATGTCTCCTCGCTCATCGATCCAGACTTCTCCTCCTATAGAGCTTCGTCAAGACCACGATGTACCAATAGGTCTTGAATCGTACTCTGCCACAAAGTGAAGTTGATCTTCCGATCAAAGAGTAGAATCTCAAACGCCTTCATCACGTCGTCCACCATTACGTCAATCATGAGATTTTTAAGCAACAAAGTTTACCCAAACAACACAACCGCAACCTCGGCTTTGATACTAGTTGTTGGAAAAAATCCGTGCTTTTTCCAACTCACACCAAATGTATATAAACGGGATTTATAACGTGCTCGCACTCGTACAACCTCACTTGCGTATAAGCCTTTGATCGAAAACTTCACTCTTAAACATTTCGTTGATTAACTTCTAGCCGCATCTTTTAATTTCTTGAGAATTCCACGTAACTCTCTCCTGTTCTATTTTGTTTTGGGCACATTTTCAAACCATTTTAGATTTTTAGATCCATTAATTAAGCTCAATTATCACTAGAAATATGGATTATTCCAACACAACAAGTTTCGTTTTTTAATTTAACTCTAAGGTTAAATTCTCAAACTTGTGTATAAGCTTAACGCTTTTTCACGTATATTGCGTAGCAATAATAGAGACTCTGAATTTGTTGTGAAGCGTCGACTTACAAGAATGACAAGATTGGTGTGTTTCTTTACAACGTTTTGCATCTTATCTTTGATGTTCAGTACTATGCATGAAAGCTAGTGACCCTTCGAGGAAAGAAGCTGCTTAGCTGAGTCAATGTGCAGGAGACAAGAATAATCGTACAATATTAAATGCCAACAATTTTGAAAACCCCCTATACAAATAAGTTCTACAAATATCACAACACTATGTAAAAGTTCAAAAGATAATAAAATCAAATAGTGGTAGAACATTTATTATATGACGATATGGTCACCTGTATAACATTTCTTTCTGTTTCAATGTAATTTATGTCTCTTATTTTATGTGTATTTTAGTATATTAGGGAGGTTTAGGGTATTGATCTCCTTTTGTTATCAACACAAAGAGAAAAAAAAAAAAGAAAAAAAAAAGGAATAAAAGAAGAAGAAGAAAAAAAAAAAACTTATGTTGTTTAACTAAACGAAATGAAGGATCGTAAGTTCCTAACTTTTAATTCAAGTTTTTCATCTAAACTATAAGTGTGAGAAAAAAAAACACCTTTAAAACATATTTCCTCTCGTGTTAAAAAAATCGAACATAAATTGTAAAGCATATTGTAATTGTACCGTTGCTGGAGGTTCACAGATATTTCCTGAAGAATAATTTAAACTTTATTTTTGGGCCCGTTTCCCCAACGGTAAGTATTGTCCGAACCCAAAAAGTCCCTCCGGCCCAACACCTTTACTCTTCATTTCAATCTTTCAAAAACCCGCCATCGGAGAAGCTTTCTCTCTCAAGTTTCCTGAAACCGTCGATTGGCTATGACCTCCGCGATCAATGGAATAGACATGATTGTAGTCCAGTACGTTGAATCTTCCATTTCCAACAAACTCCTAGGAAAATTTCCAGATAATGCCGCATTCGACTTCGATTACTCGCAGAGCGCTCTCTGGTCGCCTCCTATCCGCCGATTCCACCACCTGTACCTCGCTGGCGGACAGATTCCGACGCCGAATCGGAGACTGTCGTTCGAGAGCGCGAGGAGGAAGAAGAAGATTACTCTTTCGAAGATCAAGAGGAAAATTCATAGTTTTGCTGTCAATTTCAACTTCGAGAACAGAAGGTTGAAATTCGATGGAAATAATGAAATCGGTTCTAAAAAATCTCCTCCCTCTATCAAGAAGGTAGAAGTTTTTAGATGAAAATTTAGGTTTCTCTATTCGATTTGGATGTAACTGCTAATAATCTATTCTAATGCAACTGATTTGATTGCGTTTTTTTGCAGGGATGGGAGAAGGTGTTGAAGATCACATCAAAGCAGTTTAAGAGGAAGAAGAAGAAGAAGGATCCGACCGTCCATGTTAAGCTCTCTGATTACCTGCAATCGCAAAATTACTAGTTTCTTCATCACTATTCTTTTGTCTGAACATCATACCAAGATATTACTTATTGAGCATTATGATTTCCATATTTCATGAATATTCCTGATAGTAATCACTAATCAACTCCGTAGTTTAAACAAAAAAAAAAAATCAATTCCGTAGTTCAGAAAGTTGGCATATAATGAATCAGACCAGCTTTATCATACCCTAAAAAACAGTGGAATCGCGAGATGTTGCTTTCTATGGTAGCACAATGCAAATTCAGCTTAATTCAAGGAATTATAAGCTAGTAGTCAACTTGTTTCTTTTGGGCAGTCAATAAATTTTTCATCACATCTTCAGCAAAATTCCGAAGAGATTTGTTGGAGGATCCATCAAGCTCCATAACCTTCCTAGCTAATGCACTCATCTCCTTCACCTTCTTCCTGACCTGAATTCCTTCGTCCTCCTCCATCACCCTCCTTATCCCTTTTTCCACATCCTCGGCCATCACCACAAAGCTAGCCTTTCTATCCCTGAAATCAAACAAGTAATCTACAGTGAGCTCCACCGCAATTTCGAGCTCCCTTGCCAGCAGAAATGCGTTCAGCTGTTGTTCTGCGTACATCGGCCACGTGACCACCGGAACTCCGAACCAGAGGCTCTCAAGCAACGAATTCCATCCACAGTGCGACAGGAATGCTCCAATGGCCGCGTGCGCCAGCACCTCCGTCTGCGGAGCCCATCCGATCACCTTCCCGAACCCCGCCGTTTGCTCCAGAAATTTTTCCGGAAGAATGTCGTTGAAGTTATCGTAATCCGTCGGAATCTGCATTCCCTCGCCGGATACTGGTTGTTTCCGGAGAGACCAGAGGAACCGGTGGCTACTCCGCTTTATTCCTGCTGCAAGTTGCTCCACCTGCTTCTGATCAAAGCTACCAATGCTTCCAAAACAGAGAAATACAACGGATTGCGGCGGTTGCAAATCTAGCCAACTAAAAATCAGATTTCGATCTTTGATGTTTTCGTCTCTCATCCGACGATTAAGATCAAGCACGGGACCGACTGAGTAAATCGGAGGATTCCTTTCGCTTTCCGACAAGGAGAGGAGAATATCGGAATCTAGATTTGTGAACGTATTTACCAAAATTCCATTGGTGGAGCGATATTTGCGGACGTTATGCACTACTACAGCAGAAGTCGTCTTACTCAGAAACGTCACTGGCCAAACCTTCAAGGGAACCAAATTCCGGAACCCCGACACCTTCAGATTTAGTAGAGGCGTCGATTCGAGAGGCAAATCGCTGAATTCAGAGGGTTCGTCGATTCCGAGTGATTCCAAATGAAGCATCAGACATAACAGATTGGCGCCGGAAGGGAAGAGTATGTAGGATGGTAACCCTAGCTCCTCCGCCACGTCGATGATCGGCGTGCAGAAGATGTCGACTGCGATCCCGGCGGTACTCCGATGTCGCTTATCGACGAATTGTTTGACGATTGGTCTGTAGAGGCTGGATAGGTGATCCAAGAGGACACTGAGGCGATTATTGAAATTCTGAGTGATAAGATTATCGATTGGAGGAAGCTCGACGATGGAGATTTGATTATTGCTGTCTTCGGTAAGGGATTGGATAAAGGCGGTGATTTGGTAATCGGGGATGGGAAGTTTGGGGATGAGTATGGAGATGGAGATTTGAGGGTGTTGGGAGACGAGATTTCTAGCGAGCTCGACCTCATACACTAGGTGCCCCATTAGAGGGGCTGCGATGAAGATGAGCTCTGTGGTTTCCATTAGAGGTGCCGCGATGAGTTGAAAGAAATCCCGAAATTATAAGTAAGAACTGGAACTTTGAGACAAATCTCGATATCTTTAATATTTTGTTGGGTTTTTTTCGGATTAAAATTCGACATGTGTTTCGTGAGGTGAATGGTGTGGCGTACCTGCTTGTTGAGTTGGGCATGATTGCATCTCTACGTAAAGGTCGTCTACTGTTAAAGTCGACAAGCTCATGCGCAAGTATGCTTTAAAGTGGAAAGTTTCGAGGATATAGCCTAATTTAATATGTTATAGTATAAATAAATAAAACATTAGTTGACTGATTTTAATGATGATAATAAATTAATAACATATACTTGTACGAATAGTAGGAAAGAGGTCATATTAATTTTCTAAAATCTATGATTACATAACAATACTAACTTAGGGGTCCGTGTACGTAATAATATATATTATTTTGAGTATTGATAGTATGCGTTGAATATTATTTATCATAATAAATATTCAAGGTCCAAATCAATGGATAATCCAAACATCTATAGATAATTAATAAATACATATAGAGTATTACAAGTTTTAACTAAATAAAAATTATCACTTTCATACATGAAACCAATTTATAAGTTAATTTCAAACCCGTGTGAATCACACACTTATTCATCTATTTTAAAACTACAATAGTAATCTTTTACTATAGTAATAAGCTTATTCAAACCTATCTAACTTATTATACTATAATGATGATGTATTCGATAAATTATTTATAGATATTACCGAATCGTCTAATTATAAATTAACATATTTTTCATAAGAAATGAGTCATCTTCATTATCATAACATTATCAACGTTTAGGTGAACATAGATAATAGAATATGAAGACAATTTTAGATAAAATTATACTTTAATTTATTTTATGGATGTTTGGTAAGATGAGATTATGAAGTTTAAGATAAGAATGGAGGGTGAAGGGACGAAGGACACAAAATTTCCCAACCTCAATACTTGTGATTAAGACAGATTATGGGAATGATTGTTTTATTATCGATGATTATACTCCTCTTGTAAAAAAAAGTTGTGTGAACACGAGACGATGTTTCATTATATGTAATTAATTATACCCTTCAATGTTATACTTTTTTTGTAGTTTTAGACATAATTATATTTTTTATACCAAATACCGAACAAATTACCCAAATAAAAAAACCAAACTAACATTTTTATTTTATTTCGTCTCCTTTCATATTCATCCCTATTTTTCATCTCTTTAATTTTTTTTTTTACAAAATCATATTCACCTCTAACTTCATCTACAATTAATTCAACTCACCTAACATACCCTATATTTTCACCAAAATTAATTTTTGGAGATTTGTTTTTGAATAACATTATCAAAGACTTTAAAATAAAAATATTTATAATTATATTATAACTTAATAATGTCAAATATTAAATTGATCAAGAGTGGGAGTATATGGAAAGTGAGATACATAAACCAGGTTTGACCTAACCTTTTTTGGCCAAAGAAGTAGAATTCCATTTTTAACGTTTGAATTCGCGTGTTATTAAATAAATCTAATACATCATCATATCTTCTATAATAGACTTCATATATGACTTTTATTAGCGTAAAATTAAAATATTTCAAATATCCACTAGTTTTACTTAATATATGGACAATTCGTTTTTATAAAAGAAAAATTAGTTCGGTTTTAATTTATTAATAGGTTCATGGTTTACAGGAAAAAAAATAAAATTCAAAAATAAGACTCCCTTAACAAAAGTTTGGGCAATGGGTAAATGTGTGTTTTACAAATGGATCTTTACAAATGATGATTTTCTCTAATTATAGAAATAAAGAGTTGTTCGGTACAAATAATCCTATTTAATGAATAATTCTTTTATTTATATAACCTAAATATTTTAGGAAATAGTCCATATAAGAATTTGTTTATAATTCACCCCTCGTTCCATTTAAGACTTATTTTCAATATAGTTTGCTTATTATTATTTTTTTCTCTCTTTTGACTTCTTTTGACTTGTATTGTTATATAATAATTACTAGTGTAATACCCGCACCTTGTATAGATTGAGCTTTAATAGATCGCGATTTATTAGCTATTCTATTTTTAAAATACTTAATTAATATGACTTTTATTAGCGTAAAATATTTACTAAATTTTCTATATTTTAGATATTTAATTAATATGACTTTTCCGTAAAATATTTTTTTTTTTTAAATTTTTTTTGAACTTCATGAAATATAGCGCTAACACGTGGCAAGAAGGGTCTCTCCTTTGGTAATTATAAATAAGATATAAGATAAGATAAGATTTAATTAAGTATACATTTTTTTAATTTTTAAAAAAACTTTTTTTTTCACAATTGTGAAAAATATTCAAATTAAAAAAAAATCTAAACCCATTTTTTTAAGGGGGAAATAAAAAGAAAACTGTACACCGTACGGAATTTGTCAATCACTTGGACGGGGAAAGAAAGAAATACAACGCCAGAGAGAAGAGAGAGACGAGGAAGATCGAATGGAGGAGCCAAGCAGCCATTCGAATTCCGATCCACCGCCGTCTGACCGCCCCGTCCGAGTCTATGCCGATGGAATCTACGATCTCTTCCACTTTGGCCATGCTCGTTCTCTTGAACAAGCCAAAAAATCGTTCGTCTTACTTCTTCCTCGTCTCGTCTCTCTCGAATTGTTGCTTCCGTTTGATACCTGTGTTGGATTTGTTATCTGAAATGCTTTTAGTCGTGTCGTTGACCTTGATTTCGTGTCGATCTGGAGTTTGCTTTTCAGGATCCTGTTAATTAGTTCCTCGTGTCAGAGATCTGTAGTTATTATTTGTGGAAATTTGATTTTTGTATGTGTGCCGTGTGCAATTGAAGATTCAATTTGAATTTTATCAATCTATATGCGGTTTTTTTGAGAGAATTTGGTGGAGGCAGAGACGGTTAGGAATCTAATTTTGACGTGAAAACTCTGCTTTTGTAGATTCCCAAACACTTACTTGTTGGTTGGGTGTTGCAATGACGAGACCACACACAAGTTTAAAGGAAAAACTGTCATGAATGACGCCGAACGTTATGAATCCCTTCGACATTGCAGGTATACGGTCATCTGGTGATTTTTGAATTCCAGATGTGAATGTTTAGTAATGTAAGTTTGTTCTATGTTTGCTTTTTTGAATATTTGTCCATCATTGTGGTGCAGATGGGTTGATGAAGTTATTCCAGATGCACCATGGGTCCTTTCAAAAGAATTCCTTGACAAACATCGGATTGATTTTGTTGCTCATGATGCTCTTCCGTAAGATCAACTCTTACCAACCATAATGTTGTTTATTTGTAATTCAATTGCTATGAAGTTTCATATTTTCCAAGTCGATTTGCGTTATTACCATAATTACTGCCTACTATATGTGAAGTTTTGCATCGGAAAATATTATGGCATTCCCATACTTTATCTGTTCGTTATGAAATGACGTTTAGCCGTTGAGGTAACCTAATATTCTGGATCATGTATATTGTACAGTTATGCTGATGCCAGTGGAGCTGGGAATGATGTCTATGAATATGTGAGTTTTCTGTGAGGAATTAAAGTATGAGTAGTTTTTCTCTACCTTTGAGTATCAAGTTTAGGGCATTGTGTTTATTCTTCCCTTCAATTGCAGGTTAAATCAATTGGAAAATTTAAGGAAACCAAACGAACCGAGGGAATTTCAACATCTGATATCATCATGAGGATTGTTAAGGATTATAATCAATACGTAATGCGTAACTTGGATAGAGGTTATACAAGAAAAGAGCTTAATCTTAGCTATGTGAAGGTATACATTTGAACAGCACATCCTCAGTTGCTTACAGTATCTGCTTTACCTGAATAGAAAACTTAAATAAGCTTGCTTTCTGATTAGGAAAAACGCTTGCGAGTTAATATGAGGCTAAAGAAGTTGCAAGAGAAAGTAAAGGAGCATCAAGAAAAAGTTGGTGAAAAGGTAAATCCACAAGATCTAGTTTCCTTATAATGAATATATATTAAGCGATCTGGCCTTAAACGAAATGATGTCTGAAATTATTTTTGGGTTTCATGTATTTCATTTATGAAAATATTTTGACACATGATATAGGACACTGAAATTATGACCAAGGGAATTTTGATAAAACAGAGAACATTACTTAGAGTTCAGTTTACTTCTGATGAAGAACTTACCGATCAACTGAGTTGAATCCACAACAATGTCCTTGAAAGGCAAGTTGGAGGGCCTATTTAGGATAGTTGCTTCACTATTCTATCTTAGCAAAGAAACTTCCCTCTTATGATTTTCTTTTTCTGGATCTTCCACTCGTTTGATTTCTTTGCTTTCCCTTTCGGATAAATCTTGATATTTGGCATGATTCGGTGAAGATAACATGTTATGGTGTCTAGGAAGTAGAACTCATCCTTTTTGTATTCAGGTTATCTTAAGCTAGGAAAAGAATGTTTGAGGAGTAATCGAGAATAATGATAAAGTAGTTGGCATTCAACCCTATAAGGTGACGGAGTTCGTTGGCCAAATTTGAGCGGTGTTAATTTTGCCATGGCACATTCTCGATCAAAAGTTGAATATCTTTTGCTTGTAATATTGATCATAAGTGGTGGTTGAAAGAGGGATGTTTGTAAATCCCTGACAACATAAATTTCTTTAACAGTATTCAAATAGCATGCCTGCAATTGACCACTAACTTTGCAGATTCAAATTGTTGCAAAAACTGCTGGCGTACACCGCAATGAATGGGTTGAAAATGCTGATCGTTGGGTTGCCGGATTTCTCGAGATGTTTGAAGAAGGCTGTCATAAGATGGTTCGTGTTCAAATACAACCCTGATCTTTGCTAATCAATTTAGTTGATTATAATCTTTCCCTTAACTTTAATTTGTTTTCCTTAACTTGCAGGGAACTGCCATAAGGGATCGAATTCAAGAATCCCTAATGGGACCACAGTCATCAAGAAACTTGCTAAATGGGCATGATGAAGACGAGGACGAAGAAGAGTACTATGACGATGATGGCTATGGACTGTACTATGACGACGATGAAGAATACTATGACGATGTAGAAGAAGTCAACGAAGGTGAAAAAAGTACAGTAGAAGACAAGAAATAGACGATTTACATTACTTATCACCTCTATCATTTATCATTTTTACATGGTTTTCTTAGGCTTTTTTTGACTTGAGTAGAATTTAAGTACTTAACAGTGTTTTGTATCTGCCATCTTTCATGGGTATTATTATTGTTTTTACCAGAAATCACCCTGTATGAATTCAAGCATTTGCGAGGTACAATTGATATTGTTACATATTTTAAGTGATTCATGTCTAATGAACTATTTTATAAGTTGCAACAATAGGTACAACTGTTCCAATCCAAATGTTTTAAAGTGAGTCTTTGGACATTATAACTCGATCGAAGTTACTACAAAATTTCGGAAATTCTCATACTTTCAAGGTAAAAAAAAAGTCGGTTTCTAACTCGAAGCTATATAATCTTTCCACAATCGAAGGGCATGTATCTGAAGCGAAAGATCTTTATCTTGATGGGTAACATGAGACTTCCGCCATTCTTACAAGGCCATTCTACCAGCAAGCCTGCCTTCGGATATTCTACGATCAATGGCAGCATCAATGGAATTCATCTGAAAATAAAGGAAGATGAGAACCCAGTTAAGAGAATTCGCAAAAAGGTCATATACAATGACAGGCTTTGTGCAATTAGGTAGCCAAATTTAAGACGAATGCTGACCTGGAAGGCAATGGCAAACTCATAAAAGCTAACAAGAAATGCTACAAAGGGGGGAAAGCCTCTTGGCCATGCTCGCTTTTGCAATCACGCAATTGAAAGCATATATATTACACAGCAAGAGATACACTAAAATGTGCACCATTGATGCGAATCTACCAACCGATAAAAAAATGAAACAGATACCTACTTGAACCTTTTTGATGCCCATAAAAGCAGCAGAATTTGCAGCATACTGGACATTGGCACTTGGGATTAGGAAGTCCCATTGAGAAAAAGAGATTGGAAGGGGAAATGATTTTTAACATTAAGGTCATTCTTTTAAATTTTCAATGTTCACGAAGATGGTGATTGCGTGTTAATAAAGCAAAAGGAGTACCTTTGAAAGTGACAAAGAAAAAGCAGCAGCGAAAGTCATGTCGTGCAAACCTTAGAAAGAAGGCTGAAAGTTCAGTATCCTAATTTTATATAGTGCATGAGATACTAAAAACTTACCTGGCTAGTTTCATCATGAACCTGATACTTTGGCAATGACATCCTTCTTTCCTCCTGCAATATTTCAGCAGAGTAAGACAATTTTGCAACACAAGATTGTAAATATTAGATCTCGTCTCAATACTTCCAAGTAAACAAGACTAACCATGGACATAACTTCATCATCCCACACCAAATAAACCTCATTGCTTGCCGGCTGGGGTGCGGGAGCTTTGTTTGCAATCACTGGAGGTGGTCCAATTGACGGACCGTCAGTATTTGGACCAGAAGCATATGAATGTGAACTCCCTGGTGCACAGATGAACACAATAAAGGTGATAAGTGATCCAACTAAAGTCAGAAGCTGGGCGATGTTGTTATATACTTATATATGATTTCTAGTTATTTACTTGAATGGACAAAGGGTTCCTTTGAAAATAGGAAAACAGAGAAAGAATAATAAAATGCAAAAGGAGGTTTTCAAGTTCACACTTCTGTAGAGCGAGGTACAAAAAATGAAATCAAATCATGTTAATCGTCAATTTTCACTTTACAACGAAAGAATAATTTATTGATGGATCACCAGTCTGACAGTGTATGCTGTGATCAGGAAGGATTTGGTATGTGAAATAAAAAATTCAAAAATCGAAAGTAGATTAAATAGCCAGATTTTCCGGTTCTTTAAAATTATATTACTAAAGCGACCATGAAACATTAAAACCACATCCACATTACGTTGCCACAAATAAACAAATCAAAAGCATAAAATATAATAAACAATTGACTTCCTGCTCCGGTGAAACAAGAAAGCTAGAAAAAGCAAATAGCAAAGATAGAAATAATTTCACACCTGAGATTGCTGATACTTGGAAATTGTTCAGTGCATTAGGGTATGCAGCAGCAGGGGCTCTAAATTCTCCTTGTAGGTTGGCAGACATTGAAGCAGCAAGTGGAGGTGGTGTGACCGTCAAACTTTGGTTAGGAATACTAGCTGTTGCTCCAACAGGAAACAGCGGCTGTGAAACAGGGAGAGGAGCTGAAGATGGATTTGAACCAGGAGGGTTTGTTTGAAAAGATAGTTGTGGTTGCGCAGGAGACAATGCTGAAAGAGGATTAACATGTTGAACAGGAAACAAAGGTTGCTGAGGTACAGGTGTTCCGGGTGGCATCGAAACTGCTGCTGGAGGGTACCAGGGTTGATGAGGGCGAGGAACTTGCCAAGCAAGAGGGGGTGGAACTGCTGGATTATATCTTTGGTAAACATCAATATCAAGGGGAAAAACCCATGTCAGTCACTAACAAGACGATAAAGGCAAAAGGTAGACAGAGAGAACAAATAAAGTGGGACTTTAGATCCAAATTCAACCCGTGCAAAGGGATAAAAATGTAGTCATATGATTCAAACCCAACTACAAATTATAATTAATTTAATTAGTTCTGTTTATTTTCCCGTTTTTCAGTTACTTTCTTCAACTTCTGCACTTTCCCATTTTTCATTTAATATTTAGGAGTTGGATATTTTGTTTTCCTAATCTGATAAGAAATTTTGTCTTTTTAGCCTTCTAATGTTGTCAAGAAATGTCTGTCCTTCTAGCTATTTTGAGCAAAATTTTCCAACTTTATCCCTATATTTATTGACGATTTTAAATTTAACTGTACACTCTTCTCACTCCCTATCTGAGAAACACTTAAAACACTACTCTAAAGTGACAAATACAGCATTTGATGAGGGATATTCTGGTATATGTCACAACTTTCTTGATACGTGTTCAACTCTAAATATTTAATGGCTGTACTTCGTACTGTGTTGCCCAAGCAACATCTTATAAAGATATAAGAAAATTGTTTGTTGAGGATAGAGAGAAACACAGTAAGTGTGCTATCATTTACAGCATAATATCTTCAAACCAGTTTGCTTGAGGTTTGGGAAAGCTGGTACAACACAAATTTGACCTTTTCTATATATGTAATATCAAGAAACTTCACAATTTTAACCATTTGAACTAAGAAACCACTAAATAAACAAGACATCGAAAGCAACTACTGTGGACCAACGATAGGAGCTCTCACACAGGCTGGTTAGAGAAGATGGTGGACTAGAAAGGTAAAAAGAAGAAACAGAGAGAATAGAAGATTAAAGAACTGCAGGAAAGGAATCAGAAGATAAAAGAATATCTGAAGAATAAGAGATTGGAAGAAAATGAATAGAAAAGGGGTTGAAACTTAATGCAGCATAACAGCTGTCACCGCATAAAGCAGCAAGCAGTTCACCTTTATCAAGTTCACAAATAGCTGTCTTCGACGATTCGTTAAGCATGCACTCAGTCACGAACTAATAATGCTTGCCTTCCATTTCTAGCATATATCTAGTTATACAGTGCTCAAAAAAATTATTGTGCATTAATTTTCTACCTTAATGGCGATGTCTGTAGCACCACAATAACAATTCATTGCAACTCTATTGATTATAAGGATAACTCAATACAGGACTTAATCAGCAAGCTAAACACAATGTCAGGTTAATTAAAAAGGTGAGACTGTTAAGACTAGAAAATAATATCTAATGAAGTAGGAGGCACAAAGTATACATATCATACATGGGAGGCTGCACCATTCGATATTGTGGGGGAAAACCAACACCTGGCATCATACTGCCAACAATGTTGGAAGCTGGATTATCTAATCTGAGTGATTTCGATGGTGTCTCTTCATCTGTCAATGGAAATGTGCACTTGTTAAATAGCTACTAGGCATAAAGTAAACCATTATACAAAACAAAAAATGGATACCCAGCAAGGTCTCATTGTGATTTGGATTTTTTAAAAGGTGGACAGCTTTTTTTTCACATCTCACACAATCCAACTCCAATTTCTGGGTGACACCATTCTTTCTTGCCTGTAAGAAGTCATTATCTACGAACTTATTGGTTCATCTCATTGTAAATTCATCTAAACCCATCCATATAAACAAAATCTGACTAAAAAAAACTTCCGTTGCAAGTTTGGAAAATTCTGCAGTGTAAATTGTGACGGCATCTAGATGCATGATTTGATCGAAATAAATGTCTTGGATACTTTAAAGTGATGTTGTAGCAAAACCAACATCTGTATGAATCAGAATATCTCTCAAGTAAGCTGGAATGGAAAAGCAAGTTAACAATATGGGAGGAATAAGAGGCTTGAATCATTCACCATACCAGATCCTTTCCACTTCCATACAACTATTCTCCTTTACCAGGAAGGTCACTGTGTTCTTGATCCAACCTATCTTTCTTCGGAAAATGTAGTTAATAGGCTTACTGAAAAGAATTTGTTTTCAGGAAATTAGGTAAGGGCAACATATCATTTTGCTAAGAGTCACATCTAGTCATCTACCTTCAAGTAGGTGATTTAAGTTTTGAAAGCTAGTGCATTTGCAGCATTTACAAACATAAATGCATATAAGGAAGAAGGCTGAACAGGGAAGTACAAAGATGTGGAATGGGAAGATTAGTATAAATTGCAGCAAGAAAATATATGAAGCAATTACCTATATCCCCATAGTGAGCAGCCAAAATTTCAGCTGGAATGCCTTGCATCCCGTAAATCTCAATCTCAGTCGATTCTCTTTCAGGTTTAGCATTAGGCACCCTGCAGTAGCAATAAAACATTAGAACATAGCATTACTATAATCATTACTCGTATAACAGACATTCCCGGAAACCAAAATCTAAGAATATGTATGCATGGAAAACTATGAAACCAATTAGCTCTCCGCCTCCGAATGGATTAACCCGACTCTAGTGAGCTGAACGAGCATAATACACGACCCAAATTTACCAATGATAATGAAACTTATGCTATCGGGATCACATGATTTCTCAAATCCAACTACCTTGGTTCAGCCTAATATTGAAAGTACGAAAACTTGCTTACATTACAAAGTCAAATTGAAGTAAATTGCGAAAAGAAAGAAGTGGATATGTGGTTACTTGGTGACAGTTTCCTTGTGAACTTGGAGAACATGAATGACCATTCCACCAGCGGTTGAAAGCTTTTTGTTGCAGACGTGACATTTGAAGTGCTTCGCCTTCTGATGCTGCACTAAAATCTTCTCATCGTCGAATTCCCTGTCGCAGTAGTAGCAAAATACCTTGTCGGTTGCCCTCTTCTTCTTCTTCCCCATTCAAATTCAACGAGAAACCAGCCGAATCTGCCTGAATCAGAAACTAGGTTTCTTCGCCCTAATTCCTGTTCAATGTTTACCTCTTATCGATCTCAAAGCTTTTGTATCCGTAGGGAAATCAAACTGTACTTTAAGATTGAGACGATCAATTATAACTAATCGTTCGTCCGAATTCGTGAGGGTTGAACACCAGATCTACAGATCAATACGGTGAATCTTTGAGTTTGAGGGAACGGCTCCTAAACTCTGTTGCAAGGGTTTATATCTTATTTGGGGTGGTCCGATAGGGAAAAAAGTAAGCCCTGGACGCACCCGGACTCAGTCCCGACTTTTGAAAAATATTACCCGTTTTCTGGACCGAATTCAAATCCAGATCGAAATTCGGGTTTATGGTCATTGTGTGTACGTACCTAGACCTGGCCAACTTCAAGGTTTGTCGGGCAGATATATCGGGCATATGACTTTGTGTGGGTTATCCAACTTTAAGGTTTATAATATATCTTTTGGTTTTAAACCCGATCTAAGTTCACGACACACCTTTCAAATTTTCAATATTGTGCGTGTGTCAACCGACCATCAAATGCACGACCCTTCAGGTGCTCATGAGGTCGTGAATGTGAACTCCACGTATCACCCTAAAAGTCAATTTACATGATCACTTTGACAACCCTCTAACTCAAACCGACACCCGATCTCCCTAAACTCAATAGCTCGATTACTAGATTCCTCATCATCCGGATCAACGTCTTTCTTTCTCCTATGTTGCCCATAATGTTTGCTTGTTAAGCGAACACATGCACATAGCTTTACTATCTAGCCATGATTTTATAACTAACACCATATTCTTTGACCTCGCCATGAACCGAACTCAATTGAATAGGTTGTCTCTATCATGGAAAAAACCGTGAAGTTGAAACATAATTGGATACTATGTACTGAAGCCAGGTGACTAGTCCAAGAGTCCCTATTTCGTACAAAATTACCTACTATTAATGTTTGCCCAAGAGAAGTAATTATTTTCGGGATACTAACAATTAATATTTCGTAAATAAAATCATAATACTAAAATAACAAATTTCGAATAATACTTAAATAACAAATTTAGAATAAAAAATACTGAATCACAAGCTTATTTGGATGTGAGAAACACTCATCAAGATCGCTAAATTTGCAATTGTCAAATGGAAACGTGATTTCGTCTTCACTTTATGTCATCTTCACTGAGCGTTAATGAAATTCGGGTAAGATACTAAGCAAATAGGATATATATTGTACGTTGGTGTTTTGGTTGTATTTATAATCCACCAGATATAATTATAGTCAATAGGCAACGTTTGAATCCAACGGCTATATCTTCAAATTAAACCCAGTCCAACGTTGGGCTGAAACTTTTCAACGTCGTCGCCCAACATTGAGGTTCAATTTTTGCAACGTCGTCGCTTGGCGTTGAAGTTGAACTATTTCAACGCCGCCACCCATCGCTGAGCCATGCAACTAGTAGATTTTACGTTGTGCCGTTAGCAATCCGGATTTGGATTCATTTTGATTTTAGTCTTTTATCCACGGTGTCACTCAGTCAGGAACCTCTATTGCCCTCTCCTATTGCCTTGTTTGCTCAATTCACTTAATTTCAGAAGTTCGACGATTCTTCTGCAAAGTTCTTATGCGTGTGCAATTAGTATATAAAAAGCTTTGAAAAACTTTTTTTGAGAAGAAACAACTTATTTGAGTGTTTAAATTATAATTCGATTATTTGATCAAATTGACTAGCGATCAAGATGAGGAGTTTGAAGGTGATTAATTAAAGATTGATAGTTATGAGGATTGATCAAATTGCCTTGTGCCTTATATACTTATATACTGTGTAAAATTGTACCGGTGTCTGATGCTTTAATCCCAACTTTCTAAAAGTATGAAGTAGTAATCTAGAAAATAAATAATTAAACTCTCCAATGTTAAAACATAAGAATGAGAATACTGATCACGGAAATCTGAATGTAGCACCGAGACTGAGAGGTTAATGTTCAAATTTATAATATATCAATAGTAGCAAAAACAACGAAGAAGGGGATATTCTAATTGGTTATTGAGCTGATACGGTGTGTTCCAGTGATGGAGGGATCTCACCGGGAATTAACGGGAAGGACGTCAAGAAATAAGAGATAAGTTGAAGACGATGGGAAGAGAAGGCCGAATCAATATGTAGAATATCCTGATTTTACTCTAATTATATTAAATTGAATAAAAATAGTGTCACATGAACTAATTAATTGAATATAGTAGACAAGACAATAGAGGAGGACAATAGGTAATCCCGACTGGGTTCACTGTGTTGTTCTTAATATCTTTGTTAAGCACTAAAATATTTGTATCATTTAATTAAACATGAACTTAATAACCAAATGAACTCACCAAAACATTTTTTAACAACTTAAATGTGTACTTAATAAAATCCTTTCCCACAATTTTTGACGAATTAAATATGGAGTTTATAACAAAATAAACTTATTTGAGACAATTTTTGTTTACACTAATTACCTCATCTAACTAAATATGGACATAATAAAATCGTTTTAGACCAACAAAAACCTTTCAAACTAGCATTGTAAAACAATTACGTTTCAATTTATTGAGTCATATCAATTCATATTAGATATCTTCAAGAACGAAAATTAAGTTTATAAAAATAAATAAGTTATAGAAATGATCATAAAGCAACTTTATAAAGATGTTTTTCGTCAAGACACAAAATCATTGTTAAATTCGTTAGAATTGTTCATTGTTCTCCATATTTTGACCAAAATAACCTCTCAAAAATATTGTTTAAATAAACCAATATTATATTCAGATTGCGGCGAAACATATAGCAGCCCAATTCCGGCCCAACAGCAGCCCAATCCCGTAAACCCTAGAAACAATGCCACTATATATATACTCATACTCTTCATTTCGTCTTGGTTCAGTCGCTGTTCTAGAGGGTGAATCGAAGAGATCTTCGTTTCGAAAGATGCAGATATTCGTGAAAACCCTAACCGGGAAGACCATCACCCTCGAGGTTGAGAGCAGCGATACAATCGACAATGTTAAGGCCAAGATACAAGACAAGGAGGGTATGTATTGTTAATTGTTCTTGTTTGCTAGTTGCTCTAAAAGATGTCTGTTTCGGAATTCTGATTTTTTTATGGTTACTTGTTCATAGGCATTCCCCCGGACCAGCAGCGTTTGATCTTCGCCGGAAAGCAGCTAGAAGATGGCCGAACTCTTGCCGATTACAACATCCAGAAAGGTACAGCCGTTTCTTATTCCCGCGCATGTTTAGTTTATTCCATTGGTGCTTGTGTCTGATCCCTGTTGTTGGATTGCAGAATCTACCCTTCACCTCGTTCTGAGGCTGAGAGGAGGAATCATTGAGCCTTCACTCATGGCTTTGGCACGAAAATACAACCAGGAAAAGACCATCTGCCGCAAGTGAGTATTGTAAATTATTATATTTCAATTTCTGAGCATAGGATTAATTTAATCCCTGATTGGTTGGACGTTGAATCATAATTTCGTACCTTTGTGTTTATAAATGATCTATTGAAATTCACACCAATTTGCTATTGTGTTTATGGGACATTAACTTAACCTCCTGAGATTTCCTCCATATCCAGGAGGATATACAGGCTCCCTAGAACAAAACCATTCTTTAACTTTATCAGCTGATTTAGTATTATATAGCAGTTGATTTTCATGGGTGGTACATTTTACTTGGTCGGAGTTTATACCTTTTGAATAATCGTATCTGTTGAAATTCCGCTCTTTGTCTCATACTGATGAAAGCCAATCATCCATGTAACGAGAATTATTTAAGTTTGTTCCGTTCATCTAATCCTATTGAATTTTTGTAGGTGCTACGCTCGTCTTCATCCCAGAGCTGTTAACTGCAGGAAGAAGAAGTGTGGCCACAGCAACCAGGTAATACCTATGATGCATGTCGCTTCTATTCATTATTGTTTACTGCCAATGTGTTATTAGCTAAATTAAAATCATTTTTATTGTTCTAGAGTTAGTGTTTTTCTTAATCATTTCTCACGCTATATGTACCAAGAGAGGAGTCGTGTTGATGCTCTTTAATTCTCTTGATTTGCCATTGCGGCTTTAGCTATATGAAATCCATTGAGAAGTTTACTGGCCGTTTGTTGTGAAATTCCGTCAGCAATTCTGCTTACCGAACTTCTTATATTTGCATATTTGCCAAGTAATGTGATGACTTGTTCTTTTGTCTTTGTGATTTGTAATATGGACATGGGAAGGGGAAGCAGACTTTTTTATTTGTTGTGTTGTTTGTAAAGTCTTTCAATCAGGAAGAATAGATAATATTGCTGCTGTTGTTATGCTATATGTACCAAGAGTGGAGTCAGTGTTTGTTCTCCCAATTCTCTTGATTTGCCATTGAGGCTGTAGCTACATAAACCTATTGAGAAGTTTACTGGCCGTTTGTTGTGAAATACTGTCAACAATTCTGCTTACCGAACTTCTTATATTTGGTCTATTTTGAAAGGAAAAGTTTCTGTCCTTTCGTTTTTTGTGTTTGTGAATGATCAAGAGAAGGTGAATTAATGGAATGGCTTAAACTATAGCTATTTTAATATGCCCTTCTCTGTACATGAAATGGTACTTTCCAGGCAATCCTACTTTACATAATAGTAGCTTTGCGTCTATTACTGCCTACAACAACAATAAATTTGCTCCCTGTCCACCTGTCACCATGATTGTCTTTCTAATATCTTGTTATGGAATTGTTTAGGTAAATGATTGACATTGTTTTCTTTACTGTGCAGTTGAGGCCAAAGAAGAAGATCAAGTAGATTCATTTTGACCTTGGCATTGGCCAATCAATTCCTATGTGGTCTGGGTTGAATGTCAAAACTAGTTTGTTTGTTTTTCTGGAATCATTTGTAGCAAATACTTGAAACTCAAAATGTTGAAGTCTTCTGTACTTGGTATCAAAGATTTTTTCTCTTGAGGATTATGGAAAGACTTGTTGAGATGGCAGTAGATTTATTTGTTCATATTTTGTTATCACTGTTGCATGCTGTATGATAGAATTGTAAATACCAACCCAGCTTGTCAACAGATTCTTCATAATATCCTAGTCCGGTGGAAATTATTCACCTTTGCATTGTAAAACAAAGCAAAATCATCTCCCATGATCCCTACTCTGCTATTGCGATATTCTTCCCGTTAAATTCGGATTTGCTGTGTGGATCCAATACAGTTTGGGCATGCAAAATTCTCTCAATAAAATTAATGTGCTGATAGATAGTGTAAATCCTCTCAATAAAATTAATGAGCTGATAGATAGTGTAAACTATGCCTAGGTATATCTTAAACTATGCCTATAGAGAATGAATGAATAATTCCCATGAAAGTAATTCCCGTTAATTTTCATGAATGAATAATTTCTCTAAATTTTCGTGGTGAATTATTTCAATTGAGATCTCCACCAAAAGCTTAGATCTTGACAGAAATTATTCTCCCAAAAGCTTATAGTGAGTATGAGGTTGAAATAAAGTGAATTATTCTCCCCAATTTCTCTTTAATTTCCATAAGCTATGAGTTGTGAGGTTGAGAAAAAATGAACGCATACCATGTCTTATAGGGTTCTTGAGGCCTACAAGATGTCTTGATTTACATAACTATCACTTTGTTTACTCTAATGCTTCAGCCAACAAGATGTCTTGAAATGAGGCAGTTTGAGCTCTAAAGCATATCCGCTCATTTTTGTCTAGGTCTAGTATTTTATGTGGCACAAACTTTTACGATAGTGATTACGCTTTCATACATATTTTTGTCAACATGCTCTCCAACAGATTTATGTATTTTGATCAGCATGGGCCAAATCCGAAAACAATGCCGAAAAAATGAACAGGCTTGACTTTTAGTAGATTTTCTTGTCCGGAGTTACTAGCGTCCTACAGGATGTATCTTGTAAGACATTGATGATAAATCCCAATTATATAGAAAAATCTAAAGCAAGCTGCGTAAATTGACATATATAGCAAAGTTATGTTTATTGTTGTAATTTATTAGGCAACTCACGGTGATCAAAATGTTTATGGAATTAATCCAAACTATTAGGTAGTGTATGATAAATGTAATTGGCCAGCTTGAACTAGCTTAAACTGAGATTAAATTGCCAGATGATTCTGATTTTCATCATTACAATAACTCGAGAGGGTATAAAAAATGACACAGGCTTGAAAGGGCATTTTCCTGCAGGAAAATTAGAGAGAAAAACTGCAGTAACAGTGTAGCACCCTAGACCAGCTTCATCAGTTATAACAACAGCATTTACAGCCCCTAAAAGCAAATAATCTCAATCTGTCCATGGGGTTAAAACAATCTCAAACTTCATGCTTTACAGACAAATCATACACTTCTGTCTGTTACTAGGGCGTTCCCTTTGTAACAGTAACTCCGCCAAGAACATTCCTAACAGGCAAATCAATGGCTGAGCATTTGAAGTTTTAAAAACAAGTTGGATGAGGAAAGTAGGCGTCTCTTTCGGTTCACGGATGCCTTTGTCCATCCTCGTGCAACTGTGCAGACCTCACGTTGGACTCATCCTGGAAACCGAGCGAGATTCAGAATAGAAGTATCGATTATCAAATGGCGCTGTAATAAGAATGGCATAACTTAAGAACTTACACGAATCCCGTATGAGAAACTAGTCGGTGTTCGAAAAAAATCCATTTGTCCCTGTACCTGCAAGAAAGTATCCATTAGCATTTATTATCTCACAAAGTTAGCCCAGATGAACGAAAACATACCAGGCCATGCATGCCCTGCTGAGTGCCATAGAAATTATCATGAGAAGTTGCCATTGAGTTTAATCCCTAGAAGAAAAAAAAAAAATCAGTATTTGTCAAAGTTCAAAAATAAATTTAAACCTAAAGGCATACCAGTCCCGGAATGGTTTGCTGACTACCATAGTAGTTTTCTCGTGTAGGAGCCATTAGGTTCAACTGAACCTGAAAACGATCAGCAAAAAATTATTTATCCTGAAGGCTCAATTATGAGATATAGTCACAACCCTAGAACTTACCATTCCAGGCACACTTTGCTGTGTGCCATAGAATCCATCAAGGCTTGTTACTGCTCTTGAGCTTAGCTTGTCCTGTAAACATATAAAAACCATGACAATTAACTACTCTTGGCAGTAAGTAGCCCAGAAGCAAAATTTACTTTGCATAATAGTAGTAATGATTGAAGGGTTAAGCCTAGATCTCAATCGAGATGATATGTTTGACGATGATGCTGAAATATTGTTCATGTACAGGCGTTTCAGAGGGACGTTGAATTTCTGACCCAAAAAAACACATAAACCAAAAATAAAGGGGCACTCAGAGTCTTAAAGAAAAAGTCTGAGAAACTTTGATAATTTCACTAAATAAGGTTAGCTGGAGATTTTTGCAGCACAGATAAGAGTTCAAAATTTTTAATATTGAATCATTATGAGTTCGGCCTATATATTTTACACTGTCAACTAAAGAGTAGGGGCATACTATCTGTTGAAGATTGTCCGGCGGTCCAACTGTCATAACCTCTACCTCAGTGTTTGCCTGATATAATAAAAATCTTGGGTCAGAAAGAATAACACAAGAACATTAATCTTGAAATAGTAAGAGCTATTGAGAAAACAGAAATTTTACCTTTCTTTTCTTAGTTGTGTTCTTTTTCTTGGCTGTCTTATTCAAATTCCTGCTCTGGTTATCATCTTCAGTGCTTAGAAGCCCATGAGATGTTGATGCACCAGGTTCCGGAAGTGCCTTACAAGAGTTATTCAAGCTTAAACAGTTTGCAATAGCTTCTTCCATTGCACGAACAGCAAGAGTAAAACTCTCCTGAGACAATGACCCCTCCTCACCCAGCTTCATTGCTCGTCGGCACAAATCATTATACCGTTGAACCCTAAATGGTATCTGTTCAGATACTTCTCCCATTTGCCTATCCTTTGCTTCTTTTGTCCACCGTTTTAGCACATAATGATGTGGAATCATTGCAAGGCCACACATTTGTAGAACAATCAATGCGTGTCTACAGAGGTATCCCTTGTATTCAAACAAATGACACATGCAAGAAATTTCAGATTTTATCTCATTCCAAGACACAACAAAATCTTGAATCTTTTCAAGATCTTGAACCCTGAAAATTCTTAAAGTTGTCATCACATCCTCTTGTCTATCTTCCTTAAGATGGCAGGCCACTGTACCCAAAACCTCAACTTGAAACTTCTTAAACACGGCATGAGTATACACATTGGACACGTGCTTCTCTAAAGGTGAAGGAGATTTTATTACAGGTTGTCGGTTCCATGTATCAGATTCTGCCTTGGCTTCTTCTTCATATCTGTCTTGGATGATAGAATCATACTGCTTCACAAACTCTGACACAGAGGTCTTCTTGTGCACACATTTGTCAAAAAATGAATTGACAGTCTCTGATCGTTGTACTGTGGACATTCCAGCTAAGCAAGCGTCTTTCATGTATGTCGGCACCCATAACTGACGATCTTCATATAACGAGTGAAACCATTCATTGTCCTTGAGATCAAACCTATCGACAAGCTTTTGCCACCTTCTCTCAAACTCATCATCCGTCCATGACCGATAGATGCATTTTTCCAATTTGCGCATGAAATTATCATGCTCTTTGATGACATGGGCAAGGTTATCTGCGACTTTCCCAAGGACATGCCACAAGAAAAAGTAATGCTGTGCAGTTGGAAAGATCTTAGATACAACTGATCTCATGGATCTGTCTTGATCAGTAATTACGATTTTGGGAATTTGCCCACCCATAGCTCTTAACCATGTTTGCATTATCCATGAATAAGTCAGTTCACTTTCTTCAGAGACAAACGCACACCCAAGTAGCAGGAACTGGTAATGTTGATTCACTCCGATGAAAAGAGCAAGAGGCATTTTATATTTGCTTCTGACGTAAGTTGTGTCAAAAGATACTACATCACTGAAATTGACGTAATCGTGCCTGCTTTTGGCATCAATCCACAGCAAGTTCTTCACGTGCAGATCATCACCGACTTCTACAGCATAAAAGAAGTTTGAATTCACATTCTGCATTTGCACACAAAAATCAATCAGGCACTTCATGTCCCCTGCTTCCAGTGCCAAATTCCTGCCCTTATCAAATGCATTTTTCGAGTCATTCTTTAAACCAACCACATTTTTGTACTCGGCAAACTGTCTAGCCATTGCAGCATATATCCTTCTGGTCTGTTCACTTACAGCTTGTGCTGGTAAAAGATCATGGTTGTGCTGCTTAACAAAACTGTGGATGATCCATTTTCCATCACCCCGTCTCTTAACATGCATGCTTGCTCTGCAGTCTGTCTTGCCACAAGCTCGACGACCGGTGGCACTATCAGGTTCTTGCTTAGTTACTTGTCTAGCACGGGGACGTGAAGTAGGCTTGTCATACTCCCTCTTAGTACCATATCTAGAGCATGCAAACTTTGCATCTATGAATTCCCTAGATGTCTTTGATCGTCGACTATTTTGTATTGCAGTGTTGAAACCCATGGACCTAGCATATTCTTGATAGAAAGCATATGCTTCCTGGTGAGATGCAAATTCCATACCAGAGAGCGGCTCAAAATTGACATCATCTTTATAATCTACATAATCTTGGGCTGGAGAATGTTCTCCAACTCTACCATCATGTGCTTCCATAGTACTCACCAGAGGTATTCCTTCTCTAACATGCGGCTTATCTTCATCATTAAAAATAGTCATGGAATTTGGTTCTTCGTCTTCTTTATCAAGATCGCCAGAAGGTAGTCTAAGATCAATATCCATAGCAGGACTGGCTGGGAACAACTATTCTACTAGGGTGTCTGAAAAACGCAAAAATTGTTATTATTAAGTGTACTATTTTGTCTTAAGGCGGTTTTTAATATAATTTTATACAATGCAAAAGGAAAAAAAAGAAAAAAAAAAGACACTTGCATCAATGTCCAACTTATCCTACTAGAAGTCCTGTAACAGAAACCTATGCACTAATGCAAGCAGTCTAAATAAGATCCTAGCAAGTTGACTTGAAGTCATACAATAAAGATGCTGCAACATATGTACATGTTGCATGCTTAAGTCTGATCATGCAAACAGATGCTGGTCAAGATACATATCACGACAAGTTAACAATTGTGAGTGCACTGGTATACAATGATATCAGAATCGGTAACATTGGAACATCATAGGATGGATAGGGACTCCTAGTTGATGAAAACACATGGACAACTATTTTGACCACAAAGGAGTACTACCAAAAAGGAAACTCCAAAGTACAGTGGTTGCTTGGTTGCTTTCAGTTTCAGTAAATACATACAATGTATAAAGGGTGTGAGACTGTGAACTAAAGGACCAAATTTGTATCAATGTGACAAGCAAGTTTTAGGCTACACTCGAAAGATGACCAGTTTTAACTTGAAACCAATACCTTCCAAAATTTACCCTTTATCTGCTTAAAGCACTATCAAAATCATACCTAGAAGTCATCTGCGATCAATTATGCACTAGGTTCATCGTTGCTACAATTAAGGGCAATTCATTATGCCAAACTGAAACACACACCTCTCAATTTCATTAAATTGATTAGTCAAGTAGCAATGTTCATGTAGTTATGTTCAATAATACCAATAGTATCTAGTATCCTAGCTCACATCAAACCAAAAGCCAGCTAAAATCTCTTTAAACCTACATCAATTCCACCCTCAGTTGAAATTCTCACCAACCCTTATATCAATCCCGTCACCTAGATAGTCAAGTAGCAATGTTCAATAACACCAAGAAAATCCCAGTTAAAACCTTTTTAAACCTACATCAATTCCATCCCCAGGCCACATCCACATTAAAACCAAAAGATCCAAACTTTTGACAGCAAGTAACATTACGAATCAGCAACTGGTAAAACCTCAATTCCCACAGATCCTAAGCCCAAACACAGAAAATTTGAACAAACGCAGCTCAATGAAACATTTGCAACACGATCGTTCAACAAAATTCAAAACCCTAACATGCGGAGAAGAGAGGGAAAAGGATAATTAAAGGGCGGTGAGTTACACTTGCCTTCTTCCTTCTTCGTTGAGCCTCTGCAACACGCGAGGGGCGGTGGCGAGTACGCCTTCGTTCTTTCTCTCTCTCTCTCGCTTGGAATTTGGATTTGATGAATTTAGGGTTTTCTCTCTCTCCCCCCCTTTTCTATTGCACACGCTCCTTTTTCCTTGAGAGTTCACACGCTCGAACGCCCCCGACACCCTGACGTCTGGAAATCGCGCGTGCGACCACAGAGTAGGGGTATTTTCGTCATTTTAAGAGGGATCGGTGGTCACGCTCTATCTAGTTCGATTATTAGGTCACCGTTGAGGTGGGTCCCACGGACACCGTCTATTCCCTGTTGTATAGCGCGTGCAATTATTTTTTTCCGTTTGGAATATACTGAGTTACTGATTCTTTTATTTTTACTTTTTAAAAGATAATTGTCCATATAATTTAAAAATTCTTGTAAACAGGTTATATATCATTCAGTAAATTTATTATATGTTCATCAATTGAGAAGTATATTGTGACTTTGTTCCCCTTAAATCCTTTACATATTGTTCGGGTTTACATCTTTGTTCACATGTATGTATATCTATCAATATTCTAAGTTTATGTGTACCATAAAATCATAAGTAAAAAAAATCTTGTAAACAGGTTATATATCATTTAGTAAATTCATTATATGTTCGTCAATTGAAATTGAGAAGTATATTGTGATTTTGTTCCCCTTAATATATTTTTCGGATATACATCTTTGTTCATATGCATATATATCTACCAATGTTCGTGTTCTAGGTTCATGTGTATCATAAAATCATAAATAAAAAATTGAAATGCTCTCCTTATATACATATAAATTATAATGTTTTTTTACGGTGTTGAATAGGTCATCCAATTTTAGGATAAATTTTACGAAATCATATACAAACTTAGTGTTTGATTGGTCTCATATCTTGATATCAGCTATTTGTATGAATATCACGAATATGGTATTCGTATTCATGTTTGATAACTGGTACATGGGAATCAATTTGATTTACACATATATTAATACTTAACTTATTCTACTTTTTTATTTTTTTTAATCGATTATCATATTCCTATAAATCCACCGGTATAACATTTTTTCCTTCGAGCATTGACCTTCTTTTTCACGTGCGTCTTCCTCTTTAAATCTCCACAACAACTCTCATTTCTCGAGTTCTATTTTCGATATATTGTTCTATATTGTTGGATGTGTGTCTCCCTTCTCTTATTTTTTATATCCATTCCTTTGGATTGTAATAACAAAAGGAAGTGCCGGGTACTCAAAGTCTCATACTTTAGCAATTGAAATGGATTTTAATATATTACGTTCCAATTAACTCCAAAGTTTGTAAGAACCTTTCTTATCAATTTTAAAATCTATTGTATCTCATCATCTTGTCAAATACAAATATTAAATATCAATCTCTTACTCATATTCCTAATATCAATACCGATGTCTTATTTATTGATATCAAGATATGAGTACCAAACATACCCTTATAAATTCATACAAACCGTACTTATCTTTTTAAAAATATTAAAGTCTTTTAATTTCACTCGCCTGCATACGATATACTAGGATTGTGCCCATTGGCTAAGTTGGGTGACCCCTTCCTCCCCTACCTCTTCTCCTTCGTCATTCTCGTCTACCAATCCCGAGCCTCTTGTTCAAGCCGAATCGCATCAACCAAAGACTAAGAGCGTGTCTAGATGTAGTTTATGGTTGTAGTTTTTTAGTTTTCGTTTCTAGGTAATATAAAACGACAAGTGTCTAATGTCATAATTGCATTCCACTATTGTAATTATAAAATATATATATATATTTATTGATGGTCATTTTATCCTTGTTGTCATCACATTTTACCACTGTCGTTAGATGTGATACTTTTTAGGTTCGGGTCGGATTGGGCATGGACTTGTATTTCTTCTTCTTCTTCTTCACTTTGTTAGTGTTGGATCCGGGTTGAGTCCAAATGTCGGGTTTGGCCCCTGTTCGTACCCGTCCGACAGACCGAGGTCGGGTACCCATACAGGCGACCATTTTAAAAACTCCCGCTCATCTAACACGCTGTCGATAAGAATTCCCGTGATCACTCCAACGGATCTAAGTCCGATGATAGCGTCCACCCCGCCACCCCATGTCGCCGTTTTCCACTCCGCACAATCCATCTCCAATATCCGCAATCACGTTTCCCTTACCCCTAGACCCTGTGAAGGTTCAATACAATACCACATTTGGGCGGAATAGTTTCCCTATTATTAATAAATTAATGAAAATTATATTATAAAAAACACACAATCAACATGTGTTACGAACAAAAACATCTAAAGTCGTGTCTAGAAAAAAGCCAAAATAAACAAAACGAGAACAAAAATCTGGACTGAGAAAGACTACTGATTAGTAACTGGACTCCACCCAGAAACCATCGTCCTGTTGGGCCCACAAAAGCAGAAGCCCATAGGCAACAGTTACTAGACACAACAACTGGATATTCCCCTCACCTTTTAAAAAAAAATAAGAATGAATTATTGATTTATTATGTTATATTAATCTGACAAACAGAATTATGAAACTACATTTTCAATCATTGTAAATGTTTGCAATTTTTGCTGGAGTAGGGACAGATAGGAAAACTTATTAAAAGCGTGGACCATTAGTTCAACTAATTGCATTAATTTTTCTATTTGGAATTCAATATCCAATGAATTGAGATCTAATTTCTTATTTTATTAGCTTCTTTAATCTAAACGTATTAAGGACTTGTTTGGTAGGATTGTAATCAAATTTAAGATCGGTATAAGAATGAATCATATTCATACTTTTATGTTGGATGAGAATTAAATCGGAGTGAAAATGATTTTACTACTTCGATTCCAATAATAAAAAAAAAATATGATCTGTAAAGAAATTAAAGCGATGTCAGACGAGATATAGAAATCAAGAAGAGTATTGTATTGATTTTTTATTTACGATTATTTTCCTATATATTTTTAAAAAAGCAGGATATTTTATTAAAAAAAGGTTTAATTATTCAGATTTTAAAGACCGATAATGCAAAATAATGATTTTGGACAATCTATTATTAAGTAAATCTATGCAACAAAAAAAACTAAAAATATCGCTGTATTATTTTTGCTTGTTTTTGTTTGATACCATATAATTAAATAATAAAATTCCATTTTGACAGAGAGAAATGTTGAAATAATGAAATCATTCACGTAAATTCTTCATGTTTTCATATTTTCTACACAAGTCCACGCAGAGGCTTTGAGTTTTGACATTCACACGGGAGGCTTTGAGTTTTGACATTCACACGGATTCGTTTGTCTGCTTTGAAAGCCAGTAGTAAGTAAGCCCACCATTCTCTCTCTTCCCCTCTTCATCCGCTCATTCTTCAATATTTCTCCTTCATTTATGAAATTTGACCCTTCCATATCTTAACAAGCCATATTTTTCTCTACTCATCCATACCCACTTCTTTAATTTTGCGAATGGAAGCCGGTTAATTAACTGTATTTGTTTTGGTTTTGGGGTTGTGCATTAGGGTTTTAGGTCGTCTTCTTTGGGAACTGGGTTGCTTCAAATTTGGGGTTTTGGAGGCTGTTCAACAGAGATTTGGGCGTTGCGAAGCGATGGTGAGGAAGCATGGTTGGCAATTACCCGCTCACACCTTCCAGGTTTTTTTTTGTCTCTATATTGCTTTCTTCAGTCTGTCTCTTACTTTTTATTGTTTTTTGGCCTTTTCTTTTGAGTTCTTAAAATGTTGGTTGAAATGGAAACTAATTGGACTTTGATCTGTTTGCTAGTTATTCTTAATGTGGGTGTTATGCCCAATTTTTCTCTGATCTATGTACATGAGGGGTTGGACCAGTTGGTGTCTTATACAGTTATACCCTCAATTTGCCCTAACACAAAAACTTTGATCCAAAAGTGGAAAAGGGTTTTGAAATTTGAGTATTTGTTGATGGTTTGAGTTGATGCTTTTATTGGTGACTTGGTTGTGTAATGGATTTTATGAAAACGTTGTGGTTGCTACTGTGTTATTTTAGTTTTCAGGCTAATGCAGTTAACTGATTTTGTGTTAATGTTGTCATTTTTAGGTTGTTGCAATCACAGTATTTTGCCTGTTAGTTGTTGCATTCTATGCATTCCTGGCTCCTTTCCTTTGGGGTCAGTTATCGGAGTATATTCTGATAGGCACCTACTCTCCAGTGGTATGTATCTATACGCGGGAATATTTTGTTAATATATTATCATTTGCTATTGCTTATTTCTTTTATGAATGTCACTAGTAATTCAAGAATCCTCTTTTTTCCAATAGTTATAGCTACCTCGGGATCTTCCGACCTTTGACTTTGAAAATCAACTGTCTCTGATTAGGTCTTCTTATATGATTATTCCTTTTATCTATATAAAACTTAGCTAGGAAATAGTCACAGGCCATCAGTGTAGTTTAATTGGTACTGATTGGTATCTGTCTGGAATGACTCGAGAATTATCATTCCAAGTGAAATTCTTTACCATGATACCATCGAATAAAGGAAAAGATTCTAATCCAACGTTAAAGTTTGTGTTGTTATGATATATGGGATCACTTGTAGGCAGAGGCAAGCAAATTTGGAATTAGGATACGGTCTTGTGACTCTTCTGAATGCCAATAAAGTCTCGTGGCAGCGAATAACCAAACTTGAATTTCATTGCAGTGACTGCTTCATGCCATGCTTCTTAATGTTCTATTTTATTGAATTTCATAAGAATAAATTCTCTTTTTCTATGATAAACATCATACTTGAACTGTAACCATTATAAGAGGCCTATATAAGTATCAACTTAAAAAAAAGTAGAATAACCAACTTATCCAAAGTTAAACATAACAGAGATTAGAGAAAGTGGGAAAATGGCTACAATCAAGGAACTAGTAATAGACTGATAGTGTTTGGTCAGTTTCCCAACATATGATGCCCTAAACCTCTTCCTACAGTAGGTACGCATAGGGGGACTGTGTCATTCTAATTGCCGTGACTTTTGCCATTGGGATTGAGATAGGGACTATTTGTTGTCTTGCTGAGGCTGGTATATTGCCAACAAAATAAAGAAAAAATATAAGATTAGTGTTCCTCAAGTGGTATACTATCTGTGAAACTTATGATATGTTTGTCCGTACATCTCCTTACTGTTCTGAAAATGTTGTCAGCTTATGCTTTACGACTGCATTTATGTAGCCTGTTTGTCTATCTGTGTAGGTACTCACTGTTTTTATTCTCTACGTGCGATGCACTGCAATTAACCCCGCGGACCCAGGAGTTCTATTTAAGTTTTACCCTGAAACAGCTAATGGAGTCTCCCCAAAGCCTGGTTCACCGGCCAAGGATTTACTTGGCAATTTCAGTGAACATGGTAGCAGGATTCATTCCTCTCCATCATCGGTGTCTACAGCTTCTTTAGCAGCAACTGACTCGAACAGGGTTGGCTCAAGAAGGGGAAATTTGGAAGTTGATGCTCCAGTGCAGAGGGTCAAAAAGAACTCCTGTGGCTGTGGAGCAATCTTCTGCGCGCTATTTGTACTTGAAGATTGTCGAAAAGAGCTCGTAGATGATCAAGAGGCCGCTGGTGAAGATGCATTGTTCTGTACTCTGTGCAATGTGGAGGTATATCTCCTTCTATAACTTTTTGTTTGTAGTGATCCTGAAGGGGCACCTTAAATACTAAAAAAAAAAAGAAGGATTAATTTTGAAGACACGATTCTTTTTCTGTTGCATGTGCTGTTTTGGCACGAACAAACACAAACCTTACCTGGGATCTCATTCTAGGTTTTCAGCTATATTTGAAGTTATGAAAATTGACGCCTTGTCTGATTTAACCGCTTTTTCCTTCAAACGAAAAAGGGTATTGTATTGTTTTTTGTTGGCCATGCATATTAGGTCTTACTCCTATGTATTGGGTCTTTATCTGGATATGGCGTTTCCTTATATTTGTATTAATGGGTCCTTTTTAGTTTTCAGGTTCGCAAATTCAGCAAACATTGCAGAAGTTGTGACAAATGCGTGGATGGGTTTGATCATCATTGTCGGGTGCAGTTCTGTGGTGCTCTGACTTCATTTGTCTTTTGGACCAATATGTATATATTTTTCTCTAACTTTATTTATCTTTGCAGTGGCTTAACAATTGCGTGGGAAGGAAAAATTATATTACTTTTGTCTGTCTTATGGCCACCAGTCTCCTATGGGTATGTTGAAAGTATTTCTTAATATTTGATGAGCAAAAGGATATTATATTTCGTATACTATTCAAACTCTTTGTTGTCTTTCAGCTCATTATTGAGTCAGGAGTAGGAATTGTGGTCTTTGTGCGTTGCTTTGTTAACAAGGGGGGTATGGAAGCTGCAATTATTGATAGATTAGGGAATGGCTTCTCTCGGGCGCCCTTCGCAGCTGTTGTGGTGAGTTCTAGTCACGTGTATACCGTTGAATTTTGGGTTCACATTTCTATTTTTAGATTATATCTTAGCAGAAGGCCTGCTTGTAAATTGCTAATACGAATCGGTTTCTTTGAGTGTAGGCTGTATGTACTGTGGTTTCCATGTTAGCTTGTGTACCTCTGGGTGAACTCTTCTTTTTCCACATGATATTGATTAGAAAGGTGGGTCTTCATCTTCAGTCTCGTTTGCCTTGCGTAATCCGCACGTACTAATATATAATTAAGGCTATGTACTGGATTTATTTTTTTTACTCTTTTAGGGCATTACTACCTATGAGTTTGTGGTTGCAATGAGGACTATGAGCGAGGCCCCACAAGAAGCTTCGGTGGATGAAGAATTGCCGCACATATTATACTCTCCTTCAGGTGGGTCCACAACAACTGGCTTTAGCGCTGGCAGCTCTCTCGGGCACCACTACAAGGGTGCATGGTGTACCCCTCCTCGGGTATTTGTCGATTATCAGGTACCTGTAGCATTTGAAATTTTATGCTTGCAAAATTTGAGTATCTAAGGTGTTTGTTTGGATGTCACGCATTAAACGGCAATGATGTAATATCTATAGTATATGGCTATACTTTGCTTTGTCAATACTACTCCCTCCGGTTCTTAATAGTTGTCGTTAGAGTAAAAAAAACATATATCAAGAAAACTATAAGTAGAAGATATATTATTTAATGATATAAAATAATTTTAAAAAATTGTATAAAACGATGGTAGAATGTAGAGAGTTGTATGGGAAGAGAAGAAATAGTGTCTTGAAAATACAAACAATAAATGAAAAGATAGATATAATAATATTTATAAAAAGTTTGTGTATTAATAACACTTATAAGGCCAAATATTGTGAATCAAAAAATTTTCTAATGATAAGTATTGAGAATCGCAAGGAGTACATTATAATGAAACGCATCCAAAATACACTTCCACTAAAATATATTATAAAACTTGCATTATGCATTCAAACAAGGCCAAGTATTCGGTATGATTCAAATTTTGATGTTTCAGGAAGAAGTTGTACCTCATTTGGAGCCTGGAATGGTTCCATCAACTGTAGATCCCGACACTGCTGGACGGCCTAACAAGCTTCCTAAAAAGCAAGTACGAATCAGTGCATGGAGGCTTGCAAAATTGGACTCAAGTGAAGCCATGAAAGCAGCTGCCAAAGCCAGGGCCTCATCCTCCGTGCTCCGCCCCGTCGAAAACCGCCGTGGGGGTGACGGAGACTACAGTTCTAGCGGAAACATGAGCATCCGAAGCAGCGTAAGCACAGACATGGTCGGTGGAAGTAAGGAACTCAAAACTGAATTAAAGATGAATCTTTTCCGGAACAACTCTTCTGCTCTAAGCCAAGGGAGCCGTGATGAATACGAGTCTGGGACCCACAGCATGAGTAGCATCAGTAGTCCTCCTAGCCATGTACATGAATCCGTTACCCTTAGTCCTCTTCCGCGTATCCATGGACACAACCATTTCAGTCAACAACCCGGTTCTGTTCTCCCTCGTGTTACACTAACTCACCCCTCAACCTCAAAAGATCCTTTTACCGTTACCACTTCAGTCCTCGATGAAAAGAAAACTCGGAGGGAAACTAGCTCTGATCCTCTACTATCCTCTGCACCAGCTGGCTCTATTCTTAGAGATGTTAAAAGGACTTCTGTTGTATGGGACCAAGACGCAGGACGTTATGTATCCGTCGCTGCTACATCTTCCGACACCAGAAACCGACCGCCACCTCAGCCTACCTCTCTGTCAAGAGCGAACCCAGAAAGACGACAAGTAACTCAACCACAAGAAGCTTCATCATCAGACAAACTACAGTACACCGGGGATTCAATTTTCTTCGGTGGGCCCTTGTTGAGTGGTTCAGCTCGGAACAGTGGTGCTAGAATCGACAAGGAATCAGTCTTCAGACCCGGTCAGCCACGCTTAGTCCCTGGTTTGTCCCAGGAGTCCAGATTCAAGAGGGACTCGACATCTAACCAACTCCCGGTGTTCGCCCCAGGTGGGTCTGGACATAATTTAAGGTAGTTGCTAGTTACAAACCTTAACACTTTTGCAGGAGCGAACTGTAAAACATATGGGGCAAAATCTTTGACCCATAATTGAGAAAGCCTGCTATTTGAAGCCAGAAAGTGTTTTGGTTTGATTTAGCAGTCTTGTCTCTGGCTGGATTCGTCGTAATTTAGGGTTTCACTGAATGAACATGCCTAGAAGGGCTTTTTCCGGAGTTTGTATAGAATCCGAAAAACGCAGAGAGTAACTTGGACGAGATGCAGGTTTCTTAGAATTGTTTTCATGTGTTTGTGACTTGGTTTTAGTGTTTTATGATTAGTAATTGTTCAGTTGGTAATTGGCATGATATACTGCTAATCTATAGATCAGGATGCACATGAAGAATAAAAATGAACCGGAAAGAACATTTTTTTTATCTTTTAAAGACCAGGTGTAATGTGTTAATGTTAAAATAGTTGATAGAACAGATAACTGTGATAATCAGTTATGATGTCTTAATGAATCTTTTAACTGCAAATCCTATGTTTTTCACTAAAGTTTGTCTTATGATACTTTTTGATTTCCGGATGATGTGTTTGAATATAGTGTTTTATAGTCTGTAAGTTAACATTTGTTACATTTTAAGGGGAAAAAAAGTATAATGTTTTATTATTTGTAAGTTAACCTTTGTTATATTTGGAGGGAAAAATAGAGAGTAATTTACCCATCTAAGAAGTTATCTATAAGACAATAAGTATCGACCTTATGTTCTATAAAATTATAAACTTTTAAGTACACCATCCGAAAGTTGAAAAATCATTCAACATTGTCCAAAAAATTAAAATAAGAAAAATACAGGACACCCCCTGGAAATTTTATCATAATTGTACAATAAATCAAGCAGCTCTCTCGTGCAATAATGGGTTATTATAATTGATAATTATTGTACCTGTCTTTCAGTTTCCATTGGGCCGGCAAAAATTTTCAACATTTGCACAAATATGATGGCAATAATATGACATACGAATTACTTGTATCTCTTTCATCATATTGAAAAAGTATAATTTTTTATTTATTAAATTTGGAAATATTCTAATGAATTTTATTTGATCTAAGTAAGTAATATATGTATTTTTTGATAAGTAGGATTTCGACTCTAGGCTAAGTGCAAGTTGTTGCTTAGTGCAAATGCATAGTTTTACGTTTTGAAAAGAGAATCCAGCTAGTGCAACTAGAAAACATTATAGTCTACTCTTGAATATAAGGGCCTAGACTCTAATTCTTTATCCATAAAGCTTAAAGGTCGTTGTGAAAATATAAGCACACATGCACTTAAAATTCGGCACAAAAGTTGAATGAGGTTGTATTCGAATGTCAATATAATACACGAGAGATAACCCACCAACCTTTAAATCTCTTTTCGTAGTTAATATAGGAAACTTTGTCTATCATCTTAACAATTACAACAAGACTATATAATATATGGTCCTTATTTTAATACTCAAAGACCGAAAATACTCTTTATAAATACATAGTAAACCATTTGCGATATATGTCACATGCTGACACAATCCGACCCGTGGGCTCACCTAACATACCTAGACCATCATTGGTTTAGCTTTGGTATAGGCTCATCTAGAGAGTAATTCTATCTCCCCATCGGCTTGGGTAAAGAAGGTCAAATTCCCTAAATCACCGTTAAGTTCTTGATTAATGACAAGCTCTTCGAAGTTTGAGTTCAACCGGATTCTCTATCTTTTAAACTCATAACTAGCTACTGTCCATGTGGAGTTATGGTGAAGTTTTAGGGGGTGTATTCAATTAAGATTTTACATGAATTTTTTGGAATTTAAAAGTCTATGGGTATTCAATATAGATTTTTAAAAGTCCATATAAATCTCTTGATATTCAATTAGGATTTTAAATTTTCCATAAAATTCCTATGGTATTTAAAAGTTTATTGATTTTAAAAAGAATCTATTATTTTATTGATTTTATAGGATTTGTTATTACTTATAAACCCTATAAAAGTCTTCTCCCAACACATAAGAATTTCACGCCAAACTATAGTTAGGGTTGTGCATCCGGTCCATACCGGACCGGACCGGAATTTCCGGACCGGTGAACCGGAATTTTCAAAAACTTGGACCGGAATAAAATAAAATAAAATAAAATATATATATTTTTGCAAATAACAAAAAAAATCAAAAAGTATATATTTTAATTAAACATATACAAAATATATATAATTTTTTAAAATATATAAATTTAAATTAATAAATATATATATATATAAATAAATTCCGGTCCGGACCGGAATTGGACCGGGACCGGAATTTCCTAAAATCCTGGACCGGAATTTCCTAAAATCCTGGACCGGGGACCGGACCGGATTTGGTCCGGGTCAATTTTGCACAGCCCTAACTACAGCACTGAAGAACCCTAACGGCCAAATCAACATTTTTGAGCGTTTTTGAGTGCTTGGACTCGATGCATCGTCGGAGGTTAGTTCTTTCTCTTGTTTTCCGTCATGTTGATTGTATGGACTTCGAGTGCTTGGGTTCGTCTTACTGATTTGTCATAAGAAACGTGTGAGCGTTCCTCTCAGTTTTCTCTTTTCATTTTGCGACTTCTGCGGTTTCGGAAAAAGCATTGTACCGTATGTACTCTTTTTTTTTGTTTACGCAGTCTCGGTATATATATATATATATATATATATATATATATATATATATATAATTAGATGATTAAAATATCTTTTGTGTTCTGCAGTGCAATTGTACTTTAGCATATGCTTTAATATATTATATATATTGCTATATAATTAATCATAAAATCAGTAGGCAATCGATCGAAAATCAATATAAATTATTTGATAAGTAGGTACTTAAGCTTACTTACAATAGAAATTAAAATGCTGATGTTGGTTGTAAATTTTAATAGATTGATAATTGTATGTTATTTTTCTAGATGATTTCTTTTGATCATGGAGAAGTTGTTAGTATATCAATTAATTAAAATTTTGCTATATAAACTAGTCATACTAGATAGATTATTTCTTTGGTCATGTATTAATCTGATAGAATCTGACAAAATCTGTATTAACTCTATATAAAATTAAAATATCCCACAGAATCAGCAAATTCCATGAATTGTTAAAATTCAGTCAAAATCTTTAAAAGTCTGGATTGAATACATCCCCCTTAGATAAAAACTCAGCTACGATTGAGTGGATCTTAAACATTGGTTATGTTGAATTTATCCAGGATTATGTAAACTTCACCCGGGGGACAAGACCCCAACTCCCAACCCATTTACACGGGGCTTGACGTTTACGTGGCAAGATAAATAAATAAAGTTTTACAAATGATTTGTTAGACGTACCGACGAAAATCACTATTTGTCATCGTCACTACGTACTTCGTGTGCATAGTTGGTGGTTTCAACTACGTATATGAGGTGCGTTAGTTGGATTTCATGGAAAACAAAATTGAAAATTTTGAACAACGCACCTGGAACACGTAGTTGGAGTACATAAAATTTTCTTTTTAAACTACACACCCAAATAAGTAGTAAAAGTAATAAATAAATAAATAAATGAGTTCTCCCTCACTAGTGACAAATAACAAATTATGTTGCCAGTACATTTAGAAACCTAAGTTTTTTTAATATTACAACAATCGTTCGCCCTAATTTATATCCATTCAAATACAAATTTTTCGTGTGTTACAGCAACCCACTTGAATTTTTACCAAGTCATACTAATCGAAACACAACTTGTTCATATGAAACAACAACCAACTTCAGTTCACCCAATTCATACTAACTCAAAGGCCAGATTCGCAAGGTCACTTCTTACCAGATTTACGCATAGAGCGTCTCTCTCTGGAGCTCATCGTCGACTTGAATTCTCCCTCATGCTCCGATTCATCCAAATCTCTAAACGATTTCTAAATTCCCTCATACATTCAACCGCAAAGAGAAAATTCGATTAACGCTTCAACAATCAGTTCAATTAAGTAGTTAAACACAAAACTACGAGAGAAAAGAAGAAATTAACACCTCTCTAATCTCGTTGAAGCTGACGGCGTAGAAGGTAACTGCAGCAGCTGCTACTATCCCGATCACCGGCACCGCTATTTGCATTCCGATTCCATCCATATTATCTATCTCTGTTTGTAATTGCTTTCTCTGTGGAGTTTTCTGTGTTTTTCGACCAAATGTATTTTGCGGATAAGCTTGTATATTTCCCTCATCTTCATGCTCTTCCATTTTGGTTTAATTGAGTTTTGGGTTTCATATTTTATATATTTGAGATAGTACAGCCAAGTTGTAAGATATTTACAAATAAAGAATATATTATTAATAATCATGCTACTAATTTCTGTGCTAACCAATCCGATCCGTCAACCTGGTCCGAAAAACCCACCGATCCACGGTCCGAAAAACCCCGAGTATTTTTTATACGTTTTGATTCGCCCCAAATCCGATCCGATCCGGGAGATTTTTCCCTGTCACCGACTCACCGGAGTATCCGGATCATGTTTTAGTCATTCGAATATCTGCGAGTATTCGGATAAAACACAGATATCCGCGAATATCCGAATATTTTATATTATCCGCATATCGTCGAATATCCAGCGATATTCGCGGATCGCTGGATATCCGGAATATCCGGTTAAAAATATTTAATAAAAATAAATAGCGTAAAAATATTTATATATATACTATATAGTTTGGACTAATATTTATATTTGAAATTAAATAAACAATAAATTTATACTTAAAAAAATTGTATATTATAATTTTGTATTAATATTTATATTTAAAAATATATTGCGTTGTAAAAATATTTGAGTTAGACAAAATAATAAATTGATAATGTTCAATTTATAACTTATATGTATCATATTAATATTTAATTAAATATTTGTGTAGTATAAGAATACAAGTGATTAAGTGTATAAATATACCCAAAATTGAAATAATTAAATGTATTTTGTTTAAAGTACATTAAATTGTTTTTTTATAAAGTAATTATTTATGATAGTATATTACAAATACATTAGTGTATTTTAACATCCTCGAACTAATATAATATATTTTGTAAGATATTCATAAATATCTTTTATTAAAGTTGATCTCAGTTTAATATATAAAATTTTATAAATTTAAGTTATTTTAACATTAGTATATCCTTTTATTATAAGTTATTTCATTTTAAGATATAGATCTCTATAACTAGCATTATGTTTGTTTACAATTTAATAACTTTTGCATATATTAGTCTCGATAATATCTTTTATTATAAGTTGATTTTGTTTAAGTGAACGAATGTTCATAATAATATTTTAATATAAATTAATATTATTTTAACAAATAGATTTTTATAAATATATTTATAAGTTGGTCTCGATAATAACCTTATATTAGAAGTTGATATCGTTTCAATGAACAAATGTTCATAATATTTTTTTTTATCATAAGTTGACAAATGCTCATAATAATCTTTCAATATAGTTGATCTAATTTTAAGATATAGATTTTTATAAGTACGATTATGTGTACAATTTATACATGTATAAGTTGGTCTCGATAAAAATATTTTTTTATAAGTTGATCTCGCTAAACAAATAAATGTTTATAATAATCCTTTAACAGAAGTTGATCTCATTTCATGATATATATTTTTATAAATATAACTATATGTGCGTCTCGATAATAATATTTTATTATAAATTGATATCGTCTAAACGAATAAATATTCATAATAATCGTTTATTATAGGTCGATCTCAATGTAAGGTATATATTTTTATAAATTTCATCATGATAACATTTTAATATAAGTTCATCGTAATAATATGTAAGCATAAATTAATCTCGTTTAAATTTACTAATGTATATCGTAATATTTTAATATTGTTAATCTTGTTTAAATTTACAAATGTTCATCATAACAAAATTTTTGAACTTCAGAGTTAATATATATATATATAAAATACAAGTAATTAACATTTTTTTAAAATTTTAAAAAATTTATCATTAAAATAATTAAGGACTGAATTCTCTCATGTCTCTCAGACTCTCAGTCTCACCGCTTCACTTTTTCTCACTTTCTCGCTATCGCTCTCACTTCCTCAGATACCGCCGCCGCTGCACCCGTTCAGTCTTGTTCGCGCTCAGGCCACCCTCGCTCGCGTTCAGTGGCTTCCTCGCTCGCGCCAGTGGCTCCCTCGCTCGCGCTCAGGCTCCCTCGTTCGCGCTCGAGTATTCGACTCTGTCGAGTCCTCAACCATGGTAATTTGGTAATAACTCAATTCTTTGGTTCCTTCGAGTATGAACATAATATGTTCATACATAAATGCTAATATGTTCATACATCAATGCTAAGAGGCAGGTGGATAATGAGTTATTATTGCAATCGAATTTCCGAATTCGGGAAACTCCTCTCTTCTTCAGATTCATCAAAAGAAACTATTGAAAACATATCAAATTAGTGTGAGTCTGTTTGTGATAGACAATGTTCGACAGATGTTAGTGTTAGACAATGGCCATATGAAACCAAGGAAGACCTCAACCAAAACTAGTCCGTCAGTTTTTTTTGTTCATAAGCAGCATGATACATATGAAACCAAGTAGAAATAAGTCTGTTAGTTTTGTTTAGTGTTAGTCTGTTTGTTTTATTTTGGTCTGCTATGGACACATGAATTTTGCAGCCAGAAGTATAATGCTGGTGCTTTTGCTTATACCTAATTATTGGACTGAATTTTGCAGCCAGAAGTATAATGCGGGTGCTCTTACTAATTTTGAAGTGCTTCAGTTTCTTCGATCTAGAGGGGCTTCCAAGGACCCCTCGAGGGTTATGGTTCCTATAGCCACTTCTGAGTTCAAGGTTAGATTATAGTTCTATAATTTCCAATTTCTCATTTTCCTCATAGTTTTGCCAATTACGTTGGAAATTGGATTGTTGATTCTCTCTCCTTTTTTTTTTTAGGTTTATGATTATTTGGTTGAAACCGCGGCCTGCGATCAGACTGAAGAAATTATTGATGAGTTTTTAAAAAAATCTGAGCCTTTTAACCTTGCAAAAGCTGAAATTTTGAACATCATCAACGTCCGGCCATCTACACCTGCTCAAATTTATCCGGTAAACAGTTGACAATCTTTTTTCCCCCTTTTGAATTGGTGAATATTGCATTGTTTGTGGTTGTAGTCTGATGCTATATTATAAGTCTCTTATGTATAATCTGCACCATGACATCCTATGAAAATTTGAATTCAAATCCCTTGCATTTTTTATATTATTGTGATCATTGGATTTTTGGATTGTAATCAGATTAACTTTGAAGTTTGAGCAGCTGAGAATTCAAGAATTAATTTTATTAGAAATTAATTACAATTAGAAAATCCAAAGCTTAAAGTCTTATATGTGCCCAGTGCTCTTCAAGATGCCAATTATGAGAAGTGTTCTTCTCTCAGCCTCTGCTTGGACCTTAGGGAGCTGCCAATTTGTAGTTCCCTCAGAATCTGGACTTAACCTTTTAATCTTAGAAATGTATTTTCTATTTACTTGAGAGGAAAATAAATGAAAATTAGTTTCAGTCTGCAATTAACTATCTCTTATCAGTTAACATGTGACACCCAAGTTTTACTGGTAAAATTGATATGTCAAGTTTATTTAAGCCTTAACTGGGTTTTGAACATGTGTAACCAGCCTACATTGATGCTGCTGATTCTATTCAATTTAAATATCTTCTGTCATCTTTTTTTTGCTTATTATCTGTCTGCTGTAACTCTATTCAATGTCTTTATGAAATTTGGTGCCATCCTGTAAATATGCACAATGTTCGAAAACTATTCTGTGTGTGTGTGTGTGGGGGGGGGGGGGGGGGGGGGGTGTTGCCCCTATAGGCTTTTGTAAAGGTCACAGACAGTAAAGAACCATATTCGTTGTGGTTGTTCCGTTTTATGGTTGCCCTCACGCCTCTCTTGTTAGTGAGGATTGAATAGTTTTAATGCTCCCTGTCGATGAGGCGGTACAGTTTGATTTTTGGAGACAAATATGATCTTGTACTGTGTGTATTTGGAACCAAGATGCTCAAACTAACTCACCCTTTCCTTAAATCTTGATGACTGGAAGTGGAAACCAAAATAGTTACATCTAGCTCAATTTCCTATTTTAAAGTCTTAGACCTTGTCAACTTAAGACATTTATGTCCAGGTCAGATTGAAGAACTTGGTATTTTTGTACTTAGAAGTTTGAGATTGTCTTCTATATTGATATACACCTTCTTACCACCGAAACTCAATTATTAGCTTTAGTTACTAATGCTGTGTTTGTAATTCTTGTACTCGGGTCATTTTCATAAACAGTACTTCTCCAAAGAATCAAAGATCCCAGAACGTCATCAAAATAATGTGACTCCAGCAAGATATTGTTAGTTATATGGTCACATCTGACTGACTGCTTCCTTGCTCAGAAACCTGCAGTTAGCAACTGTTTATAACGTAATATCACTATGCTTTGCTTTCATATTGTCATTTCCTCCTCGACCCTATGCGTAACATTCGCTTATATTTGAACCTCAGTGGTGCTTTCTAACATTTGTTCAGCAATGCAGTCCCTCCAGAATTAATAATGTGATAGAAAAGATGAACCAAATCAACTGACAATTTTATCTTTTCTAAGTAGGAAACTTTGACTTGTTCGAATCCAGTCTTCAAAATCACTAGGCTCACTCACATTCATTTATAACATGTTTTGTAGATAATAGAGAAAGCCGATGAGCGGTTAGGTGAAGAAAAACTAGATGAGTTGGCAGATATGATATCTCAGGTGTTACCAGCTGCTCCTGGTGATGTGGAAATTGAAGAAGAGGAGGGAGCTGAAGAAGAGGCCAATGCTGATGAGGACAAGGCAACTGACGAACAGATGGAGGAGGCTAGCTGAGTGCTGCCATCTTCACAATTGGTAAAAAAAAACTCTTAGAATTAATATCTTTGAAATCTAAAGCTAAAGTATCTTAATTCTATCGAAGTAGAAAACTTCTGAACTTGCTTCTCTATGCTCTTTGTTACATTTTCTTGCTCAGGAATGTATATATAGACCTTGGATTACAACTAGCTTAATTATCTGGTGTACATTACATACTTAGACGAACTTGGCATGGCGTTCTTAATCTTTTGTCATATCTCACATCAACCCATCAGCCGGAATTTTAGTTTTCTCCATAGGTATCTCTTGGATAAGGTTATGAATTTGTCAATTTATAAGCTTTTATAATTTTTCACAATTTGCTTTGATTTTGTCTTCCAAACAGCCATATTTAATAAGTACTTCACACCATAAACTTCATAAATCGCTGCATATGCACTCCTCCAGGATGTGAAAAGCTCGGAACGATTGTTGTGGGGTTGGTTCAAAATTTGAGAGTTGATCGAGCTCTAAAGTCAAGTTTACTATGTATATATATTTGTTTATTTATGTCTTACACTGACATGGTCATGTGATTGGCTTGATCTGTAGCCGGCACATACATCCTGTGTGGTACGACAATACTGTTTTTGGAATTATCATTTTATTCTACATTATACCTTGTTTATTATTTTGTTCTTCAAAAATTAAATTACACAAATTTACCATTAAATTATGTATATTGCACATATGCCCCTAGAATTATAAATTGCTTCTTTTTCATCTTTCAAAATTCAAACACCCATGAATGATGTATCAGTGTTTTAACTTTTTCAAGCAAAAAATACTAATGTTTATTTATTTCAACGAACATCTTAATTTATGGGTAATGTGCAATATACATAAATTATGTATATTGCACATTACCCATCCAGTATTTCCTTAACTTAATTACACACCCAATATTTCAATTGTTAACTAATTGAAAAAATAATAATAACTTTTTCAATTAGTTGAAAAATAATAATAAAATTTTAAGATTCCCCAAAAGGTTTTTTTCGAAATTTTTAAAGAGAAAATTCGAAAATTTTGTATTGTCTTGACAGTGTAAATATGGGTTCTCAATGACAATGAAATGTGGATTATCGATTAAAAAAAAAATTATAGAACAAACAGATCGATTTTAGTTATCCACCAACTTTTATTCGACTTTTTATACTTCATGTACTGCTATTTTAAAATATATATAAGAATAATTAAAGCTTAGAAGAAATAATATCATTTTTTTCCTACTATTTTATTTTGTACGAACTTCATAAACAACAAAAAGAAGTAGTGTTACATATTTTTGAGAGGGAAACTATTTTATGACAGATTGTGACTCCTTACTAGAATTAAAAATGATCTGGTATGATGAAAATATTTAATAAGGCCAGAATATTTTGGGAGAAAAAACATATAATATGATAGAGATTGGACGTAACCCACCTGTAAAATAATATATATATTTTTTCTACAATTTATCAGAGTATTAGACCAACCCGCAATAAATTCTTTACTAATTAATTATTTGGAAGTACAAAGAGTGAAGAAAGATAGTTTTTAAAGTGTGTAAGTAAGCGATATATATGATATGATTGTCTACTAATATATCCTTCTTCTTCTTCCTCCTTAGCTACCATTCTACAAAGTCAAATGGATAACTAATTATCGTCTCGTGATTAATTAGTTATGAATTTGTGATGCATATTGGATCGAATTAAATTTTGCAAAACATGGTTGTTAAACTTTCTTATATGGACAAGAAAGGTGACCTTACAATGAGAAACTACAAACGAGTCATACATGAAAAAGAAACCTTTTGTATATCCGTCGCAAGTAGTCGGTGATTACACGGAGGAGGATCCTCCAAAACATATAGTCTAAGATCAAAAGTAAAGGCACCAAATCAGTCACGTACTGAGTTACCTTCCCGAAAGATGTGACAAAACCTCACGGTCCAATCTCTAAGCAAGTAGCCTTGACATCTCTTAACTAGGCTATATAAGGGGTGCATATTATCCACTCCTTGCTCAATGAGTTGAATCGCAGTCCTAGAGTCCATTTCAATCGCAGTTCTAGATGCTTTCGACTTTGATAGTTTGAGGGGAAGACATACAAATTTATTTATATATATATATGTCGAGATCCGGTGAGAAACATTGTTACGGTAAGAAATAAGAACTTATATGAGTCGTTGGATTATGTGATGGACGTCCAAGATTTAGTGAATTATATATGGTAACCGTGCATTATCTTGATTAGATAATTTATTCATTAGGTAATTAAGTATAAACGGTGTAACATCCCGGAAAATTGTCATCCCGCATGATTTGTGATTGGCTTATAAGGATGGATTGCTACCCATATCAACAATAATTCTTCTTTTCCAGTGGTAGAGTGGGGACAAATAACTCTGGATTTAATCGTGCTCGTGCGGGAGCAATTTCAAGATGGGTGACCTCTTAGGAAGTTTTCCGCGCGAGCATGGTTGGCATGGGGACAACGTCCCTAAAACCTCGGGTCTTACAAATGGTATCAGAGCTAACTGTGAGTTACAAGTGTGCTTGTCCTAGTAGGCGGTCACTCGGCTCGGTGAACGATCCTTGGCCTTACGTGGGCGTCAGAAGTTTAAGTTGGGGAGATTGTAACATCCGGAAAATTGTCATCCCACATAATTTGCGATTCACTTATAAAGATGAGTTGTTACCTATGTCAACAAGAATTCTTCTTTTCCAGTGGTAGGGTGAGGACACGTAACTCTGGAGTTAAGCGTGCTCGTGCGGGAGCAATTTCAGGATGAGTGACCTCCTGAGAAGTTTTCCGCGTGAGCATGATTTACATGAGGACAACGTCCCTAAGATCTCGGGTCTTACAAACGGCATATAAAATCGTTACCAATTAGGAAACAAAATATTGTTATTTTTCTTTGTTCAAATTTGTATTTGTAAATTCTATTATGAATATAAATTAGAAATCTTAATGCTTTTTTTTATTCGTGTTTATATATTAAAGCAATATTCGTGTTACATTTTTTATAAATTTATATTTACTATTAAGTATTATACAAAGAGCATGCACGAGTAAGTATTATTGCACGTGTAATTTAAGTATTGCATGTTTTATATACCGTTTTATATATTACTAGATGTATATTTTATGTGCTTATTTTTTGAAAGCATGCACTAATAAATGAAAGAGAAATAAAGATAAAATGTTTACTCGTGCAATAGTAAATGAATGAAGATAATATGCACGAGTAAGTTGCATTGAGTGCACTAGTAAGTATTACACGATTTATGTTTTTTTGAAAGCATGCACGAGTCGTGATTTTTAAACGTACCGGCGAAAATTGCTATTCGTCACCGTAACTACGCATTTCGCGTGCGTAGTTGAGAATTCACCAACTACGCACTTGGGGTGCGTAGTAGTAGTTAAAAAAAAATTAATTTTTTTCCCCTCCCCCTACTCCTACTACGCTCCCCAAGTGCGTAGTTCACTTTGTTCAAATTTTTATTTATTTTTTCTGGACTCCAACTACGCACCCCATATGCATAGTTGAAGTCCACTCAACTACGTACGTGAAGTGCGTAGTTTTGGTGACAAATAGTAATTTTCACCGGTACGTCTAACAATCCCCTGCACGAGTAAGGGCACTAGTAAGTATTACACGTTTTATGTTGTTTTGAAAGCATGCACGAGTAAGTGCAAATGAACATCAGTGTGAACGTGCATGTATTGTTTGGGCATGTGCACCTGTGCATGTACATTTCATGCTTATATTATAGTGTTACATAGTGTACAATCAAATGATATGTACCATGCATGCACATTAAGTACAGTTTATGAGCAAGACGTCGGTACGGGTAAAATAAACAAGATCGAATAATAGGTTAATCTTAACTGGGTCAAGTTATATATAATGGTGGTAAGTACCTTTTGCAGTTTAAAAGGTATATAATATATATATATATATATATATATATATAGAGAGAGAGAGAGAGAGAGAGAGAGAGAGAGAGAGAGAGAGAGAGAGAGAGAGAGAGAGAGAGAGAGAGAGAGAGAGGATCAAGTAAGAACCAAAGTTACGGTAAGAAATGAGAACAGATTTAGACCGCACAATCTAATCAATTTGACGGATATGATGTGCTTTATATTTAGGAAATATTTAATGTTATATTACATGTTTCCATATGAGTTACGACATATACTTCATTTCCTATTTTAGAAATCGTCAATTATTAACAAAATCTTCTATTAATCACCGGTAATTATTTATTCAATGTAGGGAGGGTATTGCACGACTATGTTATTACAAACGTAAATTATACACGACTCCGAAATGTTATTTATATTAGACCACAAAATGTTAATTATATGTGGGATCATGCATGTATTATAATTACATGTCAACTATAAAGTATATATACAATGCACGTGCATCGTGTTATTTGTGGACAAACCTTAAAGCACAACACTAGCAAGAATATTAAAGTATGCACTTACATATGGACACAACTAGAAACATATTCGATAGACAAAACGTGTACAAATACTAGATAGGTAACACAATTGAGATTTAATTAAATTGATTTACATTATTATATGAAGCACGAATTATAATTTATCGATGCACGACTAAAAAAAGTGAGAAATTTAATAAAAATATATCTACTAACACGAATACAAAACATTAATCAAATTATATTACATATAGAAAAAGAATTTTGCTTGCAAACTGGAAAAAATTATATCGTCTAATCGTGCATAGTGAAATGTATTCTAAGTAATATTTTGGTTGTCTTTATGGTATATAGTTCACAGTTACCGTATACAAAATTTCTACATTATTGTGCATTAATATTTCCATATATGATCGATTAATCATAGACGTTGATCATTTCATCCGACGATTCATATGAGTTCTCATTTCTTACTGTAACAAAAAATATATATTATAATATCAGACAAGAAAATTATTATCAAATTATTTAAAAAATAAATGCAAAAATTTAAAACAATTCTAATAGAAAATTATATAGGATTACGATATTGTAAGATTATCCTTAATAAGAAATACGAATAATTAATAATGTAATATCTTTATTGTTTATAATAGGTTTCAATATAACCATTTATGTAATAATTGACTATGTCAAAAAAAAATTTGTTGATAAAGTACACTTAAAAATGAAATAAAATAAACCGATTTCTAAAAGAAATAAATAAATAATATGATACTGAATAAATATCAAATTATTTTAGATGTCTTCAAATTAAACATATGATTATTTAAAATGAGAAAAGTAAATGACCAATCATATATATAGGTTTAAAAATAACTTGAGTTAAAAAAATTTATATAATGAAATCTTCTATCACATAAATAAATAGTATAGTATTTGTTAAACATAAAAAGTTCTTTTTGTTTATATTATAATCATTTTTTATATCTCATATCATACCTTTAATTGAGAAACAAAATAAAATAATAATGGAAACAAATTGATTTTATATAAATAAGACGTTGACAAAAATCCGACATGACTTAACGTGGTGGTGACACGTGACAAAATCCTAGGTGGCTTAATGTGATGGTGACACATGAAAAAATCCGATGTGGCTTAATGTAACGGCGGCACATGACTTAATTCACTTATGATTTAGTATTATATAGTAAATTATAACATTATTCGTATTTCTTTATTATAATGTATAATTCATAAATAAGATATTTTTATTTACTATTTCTCATTCTTTAGATGTATTGATTAAAATTTTATTCTAATTCTTCATAACAATCTTTATAGATTGTTGATGTGTAATTTCAGTTATTATTATTTTTATATGATTTTGTTATTGTATTGATATATTTATTTCTTATTTTACATTAAATATTATTTAAATTTGATTTTTTTATTGATAGCAAGATATTATTTACGATTATAAGCAAAATAATCTATTTAAATTTCACAAATTTTGGGTACTAAATTAGTTGTATAAAAAAAAACTAGACTAATAAATATAAACCAACTTAAAGGATATAAGACGAAAATATCCTTTTATTTATAATCAAATTAGAATATAAATAAATGAACTGGAAATACAAAATATTTCAGCAGCGTGTTGGCCTAACATACGACTATATTATAAACACCAAAAAAAATGTTTTCTTTAATTAAACTTTTGTACAAGGCCAAGCTGGAGAAGAATCCACAATATAAAAAAATAAGTGTAATGTCACTATTGAAGGCTTAGATGAGTCATGATGACATCTTTCAACATGGAAGGGCGGTTTGGTCGGTCCTCTCCATTGCCCACTTTAGGCTATACATTCTCTTTATATATGATATCATATTATGAATAATTAATATTTCTTTTCAAAGGGGCTACAACTTTACGTGATGTGATACTCTTCATTCATCTATATTGCAAAAATTTGCAATATTGGTCTTGTAAAATTTAACGAAGAAATTTACTTTACGATTATACGAGATAATTGTTTTTACTTGATATATGCGAAATTCTGGATTGTATTATCGTATTTTAGTTTGTTCATATTATTTCTAATAAATTTTCAGTTCCTAGAATAAATTCACAAGATTTTGTGAATTTTCGAATATACTCCTCAACTATTCCTAACTTAATTTTTTATCAGCATGAGAAGGAAAACAATAAAATTTTAAAAGATAATCTTTGGACATAATTAAAAAAAAACTAAAGTATAAGGATATCATCCCATATTTTTTAAAGATATAATTACATATGCTAAAATTTTTAAGTCGGTGATACTTCATTTTAAAACCAATTGATAATAAAATAAGTAATTTTGTACTTATATATTAGCCTAACACATATAGTATATTGTTTATACACAATGCTTGATAATATGTCATATATGTAATGTTAAGAAGGTCCTATCAACTATGACATTCGAGTCGACTACAAAACTATATCCCAAAGTTGTAGAACCTAGGAAAGCTAGGTGGTGATGAATTTCGATTGCATATTTGTAGTTGTTAAATGTATGGATCTAAATTACTAAAGCATAACTGCTGTGTACATAGAACATACGGCATATATTAAAAAAAATTATATAAGAAAAAGTAAATTGACGTGGACGCATAATGTTAATGTATATCATCAACCTCAACAAAATCGTTTTTTTAAACAAAAAAACTCAGCGTTAACGCGTACTAAATATATGATACGCAGTCTCACTACGCGTCAATTTTACACTAGTAGTTATGACACCGTGTACCTACCCAAAATAAATAGTAATTTAATTCATAAATAATATACACATATATCAAACTCATGAAATTCTGAAGAAAAATGGCAGGCCAGACTTGTATATGTGAATATAGAAACACGATCTTAGAATTGATTACTTGATTAGTACCCTATAATTGAAACATCTCGATCTATAATGAAAAAAAGGTTTAATAAAAATCAAATTAAGGAGCGGAGGGCGGCGCCGTGGGCCGTGGACCGTGGTGCCTTTCAATTGCCAAGCTTAGACCAGCCGTCCAATTCCAACTTCGCCGTCGCATTACAAAATTCAATCGGCTCCACACTCACAGGGCCCAGGCGGTACCAAATTGCTAGTAGTGTAAAATTGTTGGAAAAACTCTCAATTATAATATTACAAATTTCAATCGCCTTTCAATTCCCAAGCTTAGTATTACATAAAAGTCACCCTCATGATTTACTTTTAGTTTTTTTTTTATCACTTGATTAAAAAAATAACTTAAAAACCTATTTTCCCGAAATTATTTTGTTGACAATACATAATTTTATCACCAACAACTATCGTAGATACATAATTGCATTATCAATAAGTAAAAAAAGTCTATAAAAATGTTTTTAAAAAAAAATAAAATTAATTAATGGTCTGAGAATCAAAATATGAAAAATTGGGGTAGATTTCTAATTTAAAAACTAATATAGACTATTTCAAAAATCAATTCATATAAATCTCTAAATTATGAGTAGTATTAATATTGAATTAAAGCACCCTTGATAAAGCTATATTGCATAAAACTACACGGAATGTATTTTTCAAAATATATCTCTAAATTATAATATTACATAAAAGCACCCTTACAAAATAATAATTAGCAAAGTCATACCCTATATTATAACATAATTATCGTTAAAACCATTTGTTGGTAAATTTACACCCTGATCAATTATTCGTTATAGATCTTAATTAACCTTTTCAAATAACTTATTTGCTTCTTAGCTAGTTGCCATTAAAACTCGCTTGAGATTATGTTTATAAAATTATAAATCAATTACGGAGTGAGTGATACTCGTGTGTTATGTCCGATAACCATCAAAATGATTTCAGAGAATAACTTAGTTTATCATTAAATAAAAGTTTTATTTCTATAAAAAAAGAAAAGAAAATAGTATAGGACATTAAAATATAGCTGTAAGACAATTAGTCCATTTTGGACCATGAGTTTATTTGAAGTTTATTGGCAGTTGAAATTGAAACTAAAATTTAAATTGAAGTTTATTGGTAGTTAAAACTAATAATTGATTGAACGATTTTTTCTTTTGTAAGTTTGACGGGTGTTTGAGAAAAATGAAACTTATCCTAACTAATATACGTATAAAATTACTTTAAAAAGTTTATTTTTTATTTAATATTAATTTTTGTAGGATTATATTTGTAATATATCACTCAATAAGTTACCAAAAATTCCGTGAACTCCCTTTAAATATCTTATGAAATAAAAATATAATTTATAATAAGCTATCATATTATGCGTAAACTTGTGCTCTCAAGCACTCACTTCATAGCTTATTCTTTTTGATTTTTTCCATAAGCTTCTTAAACTTGATAAGCTACATAACTAAGCTTTCAAAGTATGGTCTTTCAAACGGATCAAATATCTCTTATTTTACCTTTCTTTTCATTTCTCACAAATCAAGTAAAATTTTTGGCCAAAGAAATACACGTATCAAAATTAGTTTTGTAAAGTATAGTTCGTATTCGAACTAGTAAGTTTTAAGGAAATTCTTTTTTTTTTAATTCAGAGACGATAGTTCAAAGTACTCTTTAATAATTTTTTTCTTATTAGAATAACTCATGGGTTCATTTGAGACATCACAAATATTTTTGGGTGAGTTGGATAAGTAAACCCTTTTTATATTTATAAGTATCAAGTAAACTTTTTTGTTTTACAAGATACAAAGTATGCCCCTTGAACTTATTTATAAAAAGATTAATTCAAATGGTTATTTGATAATTTTGATTTACAAAGCTCAAGCCCTATTGAGTTAAACAAACTCAAGCCCAATAGTGTTATCCATGCCCAACCAAAAGCGTTTACACAAGTTTAGGGTTGTGCAAAACTAACCCGGAATGGACTGGATCCGGTCTGGTCCCCGGTCCATGTTTTTTGGAATTTTCGATCCGGGTCTGGTTTCGGTCCAAATCAGAAAAGACCGGGTTGGACCGGATTTTTATTTTTATTTTTTATATATAAATTTACCTTATATATTCAAAAAATCATATCTTGTTTACATATTTAATAAAATATTTTTCTATATTTTTCTTAATTTTTCACAAAGATATATATATATATATATATATATATATATATATATATATATTATTTATTCCGGTCCGAATCCGGTCTAGTCCCGGTCCGGTCCAGGTTTTTGAAAATTCCGGTCCACCGGATGCACACAAGCTCAATTATTTACACAAGGTTCAAAATACAAATCTTATAGTTATGGGGCTTAGAGCCTTGGCTGACACGACCACTCAGACGAGTTACACAAGCCTAGGACTGTGCAAAACTGACTCGGACCGGATTGCATAACCCTACACAAGTCCAATCATTTACACAAGGTCCAAAATACAAAACTTGTAGTTATGGGGTTTAGAACCTTCACTAACACGACCACCCTCCTACCCTTTTACCAGCTAAACTAATTGAACTTGTGTAATTTGTTGTTATTTTTTGTAAATATACTTACAGGGTTATATCACAATGTTAATACTCAATTTCAATTACCCAAAGTAATTGTAAAAGCTATGATTTTTTTAATCCTAATTAATGATGATTAACTCAATCATCGATAGTAATTGATTCATTACTCGCGGACAATGCGTAAATGATGAGTATGAATTATACCGTTATGTTCTTGGCGTAATTTTGGACCTGTGAAGAAATTTTCACATTTTCCTCCAGAGAATAATTTATGTCATCCGGTGTTATTTGGAGCATCTGGGAGCTCTAATTAATAAAATTGCAGTTGAGAGAAATGATCAAGATATTGGATATGTCCTACATGTGAAATAACATGAAAAGGCAAAACGACCAAAATAGTCGCTATTTTGTTGCTTAGAAGCTAAGAAAGACGAAAGAGGAATACGCGTTTTCCGAGAAAATTGTGGAATAATTATCCACACGATATTCCGGATTTATTACCCCAATTTCAAGATGTTTGGAGAAGGGGTTCAAACCGTCTTCAGATCGATAAATGGATAATTATCGCCTTCTCTTTCTTCGCTATAAATAGCGGAAATTCATTTATTAATTCATTTCCTTTCACATTTCTTCGTAAAAGCTATAATTTCTCCAAGACTTCGAATTCAGATCTACTCTTCGTTTGTAATCCGATTTCAATTTCGTTTGAGGTTTCGGATTCCTCTCTTCGTTCTCTTCATTTCGGTGCCAATGTTTTGCGTTTTCAACGCAGTTGAGGTCAGGTCGAGCATATCCGTTACCTGGCCAGATCCGTCACTCAAATTCCGGTGAATTTGGTGGTGTCCGAGTGTAGACTTCGTCGTTGTGATTCCGAATCTTATTTTTGTTCGTCAATCGGGTTAGTAACGAATAATTTATGAATTTATTCGTTTTCCGTATTGCGATTTGGCTTAAATTGACCTTAGACTTGTCAAAATGGATAAATGGAAGTTCCATTATGTTTGTTTAATTATTCTGATGACTTTATGTTATTTGAATAAGAAGTGATTTCGAAATTGCCTTCGGGCAAAACGGTACGCTTCCGAAATTTAATTAATTAATTAGAGGATTAATTAATTAAATTAAGATTCGGAAAATGTCGAAAAGCTAATTAAATTCAAATGAATGAATTTAATTGATATTTGAAGCGAGAAGTTTAATACAAGGAATATGATATTCTTGACAAGTGTTATTGAAGAATTTGATCTAACTGTAACTTAGTTTGCCTTGTGAGCGTTTCCAAGTAAGTCTTCAGGCTTACTTAGATTCAATTTGTAAAAACCCGTGCATGAGAGATTTATATCTTGTTGTATTAATTGTAAATGATGTTATACGTTGTGATGTGTTATGTGTGAAGCATACTTGTTGGCTTTATGATGAACATGATGATGTGATGTGTAAAGCATGCTTAATGTTAATGTTGTGTATATCATGCCATGGTTATAAAATGATTAAATTGATATGTGTTAGCCTGTTGAGGCATGATAATGTATGGCATGATAAGCTTGTTGAGGCGTGTGATATGATGGTGACCTATAAAGGTCAAGAGCATGTAAAGATGGGTGAACGACATTAAGCTTAACCATTAGCCAGATCGCTAGCAGCAGTGATGCTAGACCAGTATGTCACCTAGGTTGCTAGCGTAAGTCAAGGTGCTAAGCTTAACCATTAGTCAGGTCGCTAGCAGTTGCAGTGAATGTCGGAGCTTGGCCAAGCTCGAATCACTTGCGTTTGTATAAGAATGACATTGAGTCTGATGATTTTTCAGGCTTGGGTCGCACATGTAATTAAATTGGTAAATGTTTGCATTAATATGAACCAGAAAATTTTGCATGGGTCCATGGTTAAAATTACAACCCGCCACGAGTAATGCTAACCCGAGGCTTGATTAGCATGGCTCCGACCTAAAAGCAAAATTGTATGAATTAACCTAATATGTGCAATGGTGATGCTCACACCAAAGCCATAACCGTTTAAGCAATGATTCCGGATTTGGTCCGGGATCGCTAATTGTAAATTTCATACTGCATTCATGTGCATCATTCAAAAAAGCATGATATCATCTCTCGTGAGCACGTTATATGGTATTTGAACACATGTGTTGTGTTGTGATGTGTTGATATGATCTCTCGTGGATAGATTATTATCAGTAGCTAACGGTTTTAAACTGGTTCTTTTTAGGAATGTTGATCATATGAACACTACAAGAACGTTAGTTGCAAGATGTGGATAGTCAGGGCAGTGTCAACCCAATGGTTGTTTGAACTTCTTTTGAAAGTAATCGCTTATGAGCTAGTCTTTTGTTGCTTCTGTGCAATCGTGTTAATGTGTTGGTTTCAGACCGATGTTTTAGGACAACTGTTCAGTTGTCACGTTTTGATGTGTCATTTTGGGATATATGCTAACTACATGCATGGTAGTTTTATGTAAATGTTTTCTATATGACAAGTTGGATGTTTTCTTTATTTTATCGTGTTTCTTGTTACAAGGTACTATTAGTGATGTCTTGGGTTACTAAAAACCTAGGTCGTTATAGTAATACCCAATTTCAATTACACAATCTTAATACACAATCTTAATATACAATGTTATTACAAAATTTTAATAACGTATTAAAATTTCGGTAGAAATCGATAATTTTATCAAAATAAGGGAAAATTGTAATTTCATAGAATTTGGATTTGATTGTTCGTTTCTTCAATCTTCTTCGTTGCAACCGCAACCATGCATGAGGATGGGTTAATCTGGAGTGGCGGAGTGCGTGAGGATGAGTGATGGTGGTCGTGGTGAGGAGCGGTGATGGCCGGGGAAGGAGTGTCGAAAACAGACGTGGGGAAGAGCAATTGCCATCCTCACGTTCTCCGATGAGACTCGATATCTGCCAATGATAAGTAGAGGGAAAGACGGCTCAGGTAAGCGCCTAGGCGGTGAGAATCGTCTTCCCCGGTGGCTAGGGTCGTCTTCCTTAGCGGCGGAGCTTCCAACTGTTGGCGGAACAACAATAGGCGACGGTGGCTTGGTGTCTCTCCCTCTCTCTAAAGGTTGGCGGAACAACAACAACCCATATATTGATTAGTCTCTCTCCACTTCGAACTTGAGCATTTTCTTAGATTTGGTATGGATTCAACGATCGAAAATGAACATATTTAGTTATGCTAGGAAATTATCGATGGACATCAACAAAGGTTTTGCTAGGGGACGGTTGACGGTGACGGAAGACCGGTGGTTGTAGATCCATGGAGACAATCGACAACGATTCTGATAATGGAGGCGGCGTTCCCGCGGCAGTGGTTGTAGATCCATGAAGGCAAGAAGGTTAGCTTTAATAATGGAGACGGAGTTTTTACAGATGTAGATGGAGAGAGGCGTGCTACACTAGGCAATTTTATTTGATCCATTTCAATTACGTTTTTACCCCTTAAACTCTACCTAATTTTATTTTATACATAATCCAAAAACATCAAGGGCCTACTTTGTATCAACGATACCTAAAATGCCTTATTACTCCAATCTTCTCTTGTTTTTTTCAATAAATTTCATTCTCCTTCACATCCTCCTTCTCCCCCTTCGATCTCTTTCACCCCTTCCCCAAACGGACCCCATGTCGGATTTTTACATGTTAATTCATTTTTCATATAAAAAATTCAAAATTTATCTAATTTCATACTTCGAGTGCGGAATAATTTTTATTTAATTTTTTTGTTCAATTTTCACATTTGATCTATGAAGTAGAAGCCGTTTGGAGTGGAAATGAACCAATTAATTTTTACACATGGGCTCCGAAACCGGAATCTAAACAATTTTGTAATTGGGCTCCAAAACCGAAATCAAAACAGTTTCATTTTTGGGTCCGAAAACAAAACCAAAATAGTTTTGCGTTTGAATCCCGAAACCAACTCAACGTTTGGCCCCAAACGCTTTTTTTTCCTTCCCATAAACGTTTCCGGCTTTGGGCCCCAAATGCAGAATTTATTATTTTTATTTTTCTAAAATGTTTGTTGTTTAGGACAACGGATGCGGAATTAGTTGTTTGATACCGACTTGAAACCAGGCGCTCATTTCGGGGCCAAATACGAAATTATCTGAACCCTTAATTTCGAATCTCGCATGCGAAATTGAGGTTCAGACATAGAGTTTATATAGATTTATCTAATATCCGATAGATTAATGATGCTTTGCCTTGATACCCTGTCAATGAAATGTTATAGTTGACAAATATCTTGGAAAATTACTGTCTAAATGAAATTAATTTGGAGTATAAAATTTTAAAAAGAGATAAATCAATACAATAGGTGTAAATTTAAATAAATAAAAGTTTGAAGTAAGAATGTACATGTTTTTTCAGTGCTTTACATATGTATTAAGAACTTTATTCATATTAAAATATCTTGATTACTTTTTTTTATATTATTTTATATATTACTATTAATGAATGTCCTTCGTTCTTATTGTCTAAATGAGATGAATCTGGAATCTGGATGTAAGAAAATCACAATAAAGCAATTGACTAATTAAAATAAGGAATATAGTTAATATATTTCCTTTAAAATACTTTTAAAGGAATATATGTAATAATCTTTGCAGGGTAAACATAAATATCTTACCAGGGGTATTTATCAACAAATCTAAAACGGTTGACAAAAAAAGAAATAATCAACGAAATCATAGCCGAGTTAAGTAATAAACCACGGTTACAAAACTTTTTTATAATTGCAGATTACAACCTCTCTAGAACTGGGTCCCACTGTTTGTAACATGGGTCATGCCCTCATTCTTTCACGCTTATATTGAACATCCCTCCTTCCTTCTCTCATCATCTCATTCTCCCCCTAACTTTCTTACTTCCATCTCCTCCGCCAAAAAAATAAATTAAAAAAACAAAAAGAAAGAAAAAAAACGAGAAAACTAGTACAGTGAGGAAAAAATTGGCTTTACTCAGGTATGGAATCTCTCCTTCTATGTTGCTGTTAGTAGCATAAATCCACATTAGTCTGCTGTTTTTCTTCAGATTTAATGGTAATTTGATATCCGATGTGTGTTATGTACGTGTATGCGCATTCAATTCCGATCCGCTGATCATGAGTTTCATCTGTTTGTTATTTGATCAATCGATGAGAAAAAATGATTTTGGATCGCTTTAAATTGCTGTAGTGTGCTTGAGTAGTTGCGTTCGAGCTATATAGAGTTAATACTTCCGATTTTGCTTTATGGATTTTCTGAAACCAAACAGGTTCATTAGTTCTGTTGATCGCTCTCTAAATATCAGTTGTGTTTCTCTCCGATCTCATAGTTTGAACTTCGTACTCGGATTTTTGCTACCTTTGCACATCTGGCTTCAGATCGGTCAACAATTTTCATTCCGATCAGCTTTTGGATTCAACTTTCACTTTGCTTCCTTTACTTCCGATCTCTTTTTCCACTTTTGTTTTTTGTTTCTCGTCAATAATTCATTCTTTTTTCTCTTTGATTCTTTTCCTTTTACCAACATTTGACAATTCTATTTAGCAAGTTTTTGATCGAGATTCAAACAGATCTCCAAATTCGCTTCGCAAAACCGGGATTTCCGCCGTAACACGGCTCTCGCTGTTTTTCTCTCGCTCTATATTTTATGGCGTTCTTTTTTTCCTTATTTTCTTCTGAATATATTTTTAATCTTTTAGTTGGAATATCAAATCGTAAGTACGTCATTATTGCGTTTAGAATTGTCATATATATATATACGCATAATTAGCAGCACTAATTTCACAATCACTTTCTCAAAAAAATCTCACAATCACGTAGCTGTAAACATTTCACTGTAGTTTTAGCATGTAGAGAATAACGCATAAAATGGATGTAGAGAATTCCAAGAAGAAGGATACGTATTAGATTGTATGGTATAATAAAATTGGTCAAAGTGTATCAAAGTTTCATAGACTTATTCTACACTCTACAGCCAGAGAAAACCCATCACATATCGAAGTATTTATGTCAGATATCGAAATATGCATATGAGCGATAATATATCATACATTCATACATCATTATCATTCAATTTCTTTATTCAAATTCTAGAAATGGGTCCATTTTCTGCCTTATTGCCTACTTTCTTCTTGATTTAGATGTTTAGAGTATATATAATGGATACTAATCTCTTGATTATCCAGCAGTAGCTTTTTCTTTGTGGAATTTTTGCTAGCGTGGCATTGGACAAATAGTGTTTTCCCCTTTGCTTAAAATGATTCAGTTTCGTATTTAAAATGCTTTGTGGTCCTTTGATTTATGAAAGTCTCTTTGTTAAAATTGAGATAATCTTGGTTGAATTTCGATTAGCAGAACCAAAGCACACTTATGGGCCTCATGACCCCGTAGCCCACGGGATTGGTCGGTGTCAAAGAGATCTTTTTTTTAATTGTTTTGTGCAAAGGGTTTTATTTCTCTTATTCATCTTTTATGAATAATATTTTTGTAACATCTTGTTTTGATTATTTGGCCAGTTGGCATTTCCTTTTCAGGCACACTTTTCTTTAATTATTATTTCAATTTATTTTCCACTTTGGACTAATACTTATCTAGTCATCTACTCTTCTCAAGTCTCAACTCATAGTCTCAAATCTCAATTCCACTCCAACTTCCTACCAACTAAACAAGACCATTTATTGCTTAGCTCCTACTCTATTGTAATTTATAGTTTGCAGATATGCTATTATTTTATCTTAAGGTTAAATTACATTAGTCTCGTAAAGTGGAGTATACTATTTTATTATTCCTAATTCTATGCAATCATTCGCAATGATCTGGCAACTTCATGTATATATTTTTCGCGTTAATATGTTCCATACTTCATTTTCAAATCGGTGCTAGCACAAGATCTGTCTGCTTGTAACAGAGTCTGACATTGATATAAATTTTCTCAGAGAAAGAACCAATTTTAATTAATTTTGGTCTGATGGCGGATGAAACTCAAGCTCATACTGAGGTAGCAGTGACGGATGCAACCGAGGAATCAATTACGGTAACTCGGGCTAACTTATGCTGTGTACCATGATCTGGATTTTTGAATATTTCATTTGTAGATGATTAATTACATGAAGCAGAGTAGTCATATCTGATATGTTCCTTTGAGTTAAGTTTTCCATAAAAACCTTATTTTTTATTAATTGACCTGCCCTTGTTTGGATTATGATCTCATGTTGGACTACTATTTCGATGTAAAAATTGGATCTTCTAATTCTTGCTAAATGCCTCAGAACTTTGTTGCTTTCTCTGTTTATAACATGATATTGCATGTATTTGGTTGCATATGAGTCATGCATTTAATTGGAGAACCGAGGACTGAAAAATGCATGAAAAAATTGTATCAGGTCCACGACATTAAGAAAGAAGAGGAGGAAGCTTCTTTGGATGGAGAGTTCATCAAAGTCGAGAAAGAAACATTAGATGTGAAGGGAAATTCTCATGATGTTGAAGTGAAGACTGAAGATATTGAAGTACGTTCTGTAAAAGGCACTAGTCTTACGGATGAATCTTCCAGCAACGGCCAGATGGAGATTCATGAGAAGATGAAAGAACTTGAAATAGAGTTGGATAGAGTCACAAAGGCATTCAAGGACTCTGAGTCTGAGAATGCTCAGTTGAAGGATCAACTGTCATCTACTGCGGAAAAGTTGGAGCATGTGGTACACGGTGAGGAGAAGCTCAATATTCAGATCAAAATACTGCAAGAGGATTTGGAAGCTATATCATCCAAGCACAAGGAGCTTTCAGGTATAAAGGAAGCATTTGAGAACCTCAACATTGAACTTGAGAGCTCAAAGAAGAAGTTGGAAGATCTAGAGCAAGAATTACAGTCTTCAGTATCTGATGCGAAGAAGTACGAAGAGCTTCATATTCAAAGTGCTTCACATGTTGAATCAGAGACCAAGAGGGCAGAAGAATTGGACAGGCTTCTTGAATCAGCAAAGGTGACTGCAAAAGCAGCCGAGGATCAGATGGGTTCTCTTCAGGAAGAACTCAAAAGTCTCCATGAGAAGATTGTGGAGAATGAGAAAACTGAAGAATCATTGAAGAGTAGAACCATGGAGCTTTCTGCAAAGGATAGTCTTGTAAATGAGATATACAAGGAACTAGAGCTGGTAAAGACTTCGGAAAGTCAGCTGAAGGAGAATATCGTAGAAATGGAATCACTCCTTTCTTCAACCAAGGATGATCTTCAAGTAAAGATATCCGAGTTGGAAGAAATTCAGGTGAAGCTCAGCGAGGAATTGTCTGCAAAGGAATTGATTGAAGCTTCATTCAAATTACAGGAAGAACAGGTGGTCAAGAGACAGGAGGAATTGACCAGAGTAGCAACTGAAAAAGAAGGTCTCAAAGCAGCTGTGGCCGAGCTTACCGACAATCTAGAGCAGTTGAAGAGCACGTGCATCAATCTTGAGACTAAACTAAAGCTATCAGAAGAAAACTTTGGCAAAGTAGATGCACTTTCCGCCGAAGTTACAATAAAGAATGCCGAACTTGAAGAGAAGCTGAAGTCTGTTGAAGAGCTTCTTATTGAATCTAAGTCGTCAGAGACGTCTGCTTTGCAAAAGAATCTTGAGCTTGAAGACTTGTTACGAGCTGCCAATTTGGCTACAGAACAAGTGAGGTCACAACTGCATGAACGGGAATCAATATTGGAAGCATTAGAGCTGAAGAATAAGGTGTTGGAGGAACAGTTAATTCTTTTTGAATCAAAACACGGTGACACTGATAGGGAATTGAAAGAACACGTTGAAAAACTATCTGAACTTGACATCAAGTTGAAGGAGCTAGAGACTGAAAAGGAAAAAATGAACTTTCATGTGCAGGAGCACAAGGATAAGGTTTCTGAGCTCGAGTCCACACTAAGCCAATCATCACTGCTAAAGTCTGAGCTAGAGGCTGAACTAAAGAGTCTTACTGAGAGATGTGCTGAACATGAGGGGCGAGCTACTGCTACCCATGAACGCAGCCTAGAATTAGAAGATCTGATCCAGTCAGCTCATTCAAAATCTGAGGACTCAAACAGAAGAATGAATGAGCTTGAGTTGTTATTGGAGACAGAAAAGAACAGGATAAGAGAACTTGATGAAGAGATTGACACGTTGAAGCAAAAGTATGAGACTGCAGAAGCCGAATCTCAGAAGTATTCTGGTATGGTGTCTGAGCTGACTGCTGAGCTTGAGAAGACTCGTCTTGCCGTAGCAAAACTCGAAAGTACACTTGAGGGTGCAGCTGAGAAGGAGAAGGAATTGACAGAGTCCTTGAATGTAACAACTGAAGAGAAAAGGAAATCAGAAGAAGCATTGCATGATTCTACAGGCAAACTCCGGGAGGCTGAGAGTCTGCTTGAAATATTACGAAGCGAATTGAATGTGACACAAGGAAAACTCGAGAGCATTGAGAATGATCTCAATGCTGCTGGAATCAAGGAAGGTGAAATAGTGGAAAAACTCAAATATGCTGAAAGTCAACTGGAAGAAGCGTCAACTAAGACCACAGAACTCGAATCCCTCAATGCAACCTTGTTGAAGGATTCTGATCTTAAACTCCAACAACTTGTTGAAAATCTCACAAACAAGGAATCCGAAACCAAAACCCTGTCTGAGGAATTGGAGCTTCTCAAGGAGAAAGTAAAGGCTTATGAAGATCAGGTAGCCGAAGCAGCAAGTAAAGCCGCAGGGTTGACAGAAGAGTTGGACCAAGCTTCCACAAAAGTGGCTTACCTGGAAAACTCTAACGAGGAGCTGAAAAAGATGATCGAGGAAGCGGAAAACAAAGCTGCTCAGTCAATATCAGATAATGAACTGTTAGCTGAGACAAACTCTCAGCTCAAGAGCAAGGTTGATGAGCTTCAGCACCTGCTAGAGACTGCTAATACTGAAAAGGAAGAAGCTGCTCAGCAACTGGCTTCCCACTTAATTACCATATCGGAATTAACTGATAAGCATGCTAGGATTTCTGGACATCAATCTGATACTGATGCTCGCATCTTGCAAATCGAAGCAGAGCTCCAGGAAACAATTGAAAAGTTTACTCATAAAGAGACGGAAGCAAGGGAGTTGAGAGAGAAGTTCAGTGGTGCTGAAGAAAATATAAAGATTCACGAGATTAAGGTCCGTGAATCATATGAAATTGCCGAGTCTACGAAATCTGAACTAGATCAGGCTCTTGTCAAAGTCCAAGAACAAGCAAAATTGATAGAGGAGTTGAATGACAAGTTGAACCAACTTGAGACTCATGCTGGGGCTTTAGCTGAAGCAAACATGAAGCTGAACGAGGTACTAGCGGTTTCTGAGTCAAAACTGAATGAAGTTCAATCAAAATTATCTGCAGTTGTTTTAGAGAAGGATGATGCAGTTCAGCACTTAAACTCCTCAACTAAGAAAATTGAGGATTTGACACAGGAGCTGACTTCTGAGAGGGAGAGGCTTCAAACTGAGGTGATGACAGTATGACACACTCTCAGTTCATACCAATGTTTTTGTTTTCTGTATCTATTATTGATGAAAGATATTTATTATTCTAATGATTACAATCTTGCAGATATCTTCATTGGTGGAGCAAAATCAACACCTTAGCGAATCGAATGCGGCTGCTCAAAATGAACTCCAAGCCTCAATAAGTCAGCTAGAGGAGCAACTGAAAGAATATCAAGAAAAGAATGAAGCCCTGAAATCCGAGTTGGAAAAAGTAAGGATTGAAGCTGCCGAGAATTCTGCTTTACAAGCTAGAGTGAAAGAGCTTGAAGAAAAACTTCTTGTAACTGAAGCTAATTTGAAAAAGGAGGTAACACCCTGACAAAAAAATCTACCTATTGCAAGGTTTTAGTATTTAGCACTTCTTGTTGACTAATCCCATGAAAAAAAAAATTATTGGTCCGGTAACTTGCACAATATTTCTGTAGGTGGAAAGTGTTCAGGCATCTGCCGCAACAAGAGAGATAGAATTAACATCAAGGATGGAGCAGCACGAAGCTACAAAAGCCGAGTTGGAAAACCTGAAGATTGAAGCTGCTGAGAAATCTGCTTTGCAAACTAGAGTGAAAGAACTCGAAGAAAAGCTTCTGATAACTGAAGCTGATTTGAAAAAGGAGGTAAAATCCTGATCATGAAAATAACTCTTTTTGTAAGGTTTATCATATTACACTTGTATGAAAAAACTTAATCAACTGCACAACGATATTTCGACAGATGGAAAGTGTACAGACATCTTCACAAGCGAGAGAAATAGAATTAACATCAAGGCTAGAGCATCACATGCAGAAAGCTCAAGATCAAGATGTAAGCAGTGATAAGGTTCAACAGCTTGAACAAGAATTATCGTCAGCTAAAAATACCATTACTGAACTGGTAAGCAGATTTACCTTCCCTAATTTATCTCTTGCTCACAGTATGTGCTCCTTTGGTTGAACGTGGAAAGTAAAAATAATAGAAAATAACTTACAGTATGTGCTCCTTTGGTTCAAACTAACCTAGGAATAGTTAGTTGTCATAAAATGATAATAATTTTCTTACAAAAAATCATGGCAATATAATCTTAACTAAAGCTATTTACTAAGTTCTACTACCTCCGATAGTTTATACAGGGCATTTTAGCCTTTAAAATTTGATGAAGCATGTAAGGCTTTTTACGTTTTCTAGTAATTTCGAGAATATTCATGTATTTTTTATTTTTACTCTCAATCAATTGGTTGTGATGGGTGGTATTGATTAATGAGCGGTAAAATCAATAGTAAAAATAAATATAAAAGTATATTTTTGTTATTTAATACTGTTTTTTTTAAAAATTGTGTTGGGTGTTAAGGATTGCAGCACGAACCAAACAAGGAATAATCAATAGAATTTTACTAACTTGATTGTTGTAATCACTGAACAAAACAGAAAGAAGAAAACTCCAAACTAGCACAAACATCTTCTCAAGAACTCGAAGCAAAACACAAACAAGTCATACATTTAGAAAAGCAGGTCAAGGAGTTGGAGCTTGCAGTCTCTAAAGAGGTATGAATAAATGGTTAATTTCCTGCCTTACTAGAACTAAACACATCATTCATCTCTAACATTTTCCTCTCTTTATAGGGAGACAGTTCGGGTAAACTAAAAGACGAACCGGAGGTGAGAAGCCGAGATATAGGATCAAACTTCTCATCATCAACAAAAAGAAAGAGCAAGAAGTCTGGATCATCAACACCACAAACACCATCAACCTCAACAGATGTCGAGGCTAAAACCATTGAACCACCCTCGGTTCTTACAAACGTCAAGCTGGTGCTTGGAATCGCTCTCGTCTCCATCATAATTGGCATAGTTCTTGGTAAAAGATACTAAGTTATGGCTTGGAATTTTTGGTAAGCAAGCCAGTTGGTAGTCATGTTTCTTGGTTGATCTTTTTCGTTTCGCTGGTTCGAAGGGTTTGCTCAGTTGCAGATCTTTGCAAGTTTCTATAGCTTGAGGCCTTGGATTGGTTTTGGGTACCATAACCTTCTTCTCCATCAGCTAAAGAGGTGTAAGAAGAGATGGTTGTTTTACTTTTCTCCTGTATCTAATTATCATTGGTGTCTTAGAAGTTGATGGTTTTCATCTTTTCTCAGGCTATTTTCATGTAAATCTAGGTAATTTTGGTCTTGTTCAGTTGGAATTAACAATTTTATTTTATTGTTTTGTATTTTGCATGGTATTTTAATAATTTGTTATCTTCATTTTAGAAGTCAGTTATGCTAAATGCAATGAAATTTCACTTTTTTAAAAAAAAAATATAAGTGAAATATATGCATTTAAATATTATTTACAATCCTTTTTGAATAGCAAACACGATTCTGCTAAAAACTACATCTGAGTACCTAGGTGACACAACGTTATCATGTAAGACTCATTGAATCCTCATGAGAATCTCGACGGCATACCACAAAAAAAAAAAAAAAAAGTGTTAAAAGTGAAGGGAAAAACATATGTTGGTTATAGGTACATGTTCACGTTTCGCTTCGAGCCTGGCGGTGCGCATTTTAATTTAATTTTTTTAAAAAAGACAAAATAATTATTACTAAATTAATAAATAAAAGTCAAAGTATTATGAAAAAAAAAAAAATAGTCTAAAGGTAATGGACACTTTAACCTTACTTTGAGGTCATAAGTTCAAACCTACCGGTTTATCACTATTTCTTAAATTTATTTTTTAAATTTCAAAATAGAAATTGGCATGGACCCGTGTTTATATCATCCGTTTATTCAGGCGGGCCGGCCCGACTTTGCCTTGGTCTACGCAACACATAAGTCTAGTGAGATTTCTTACTAAAATCAAATAAGTTTAACGAGTTACTCTTTTTAGTGTTAATCAGTTTTAGCACGGTATATTGAGATAATAATTCCCAAATTGAGATCGAAAGAACCCAAACCTAATATATAAATTTGCTAGACTACTTTTTTTTGATGAAAAACCGTACTGCCATAAAAATCAAAGTGTACAGAGGTCCTCATACACAATATTCATACACAATATTAAGCACTTCAACGCTACCAACTAAACCCGAGTCAGTAACAAAAGGGACCACCGGTTTTACTCTACTCAATCAATCAACAACCATGTTACCTTCCCTGCTCGTGAAGCTCCATATCACTTCCTCGCTACCCCTCTACATCTGCTTGATCCTTCCGAGAATAGTCTCCACCACACCCGATCCAACATGGTTTCGTTTAAGCATACAAATGAGGCCTTTCCAGTTGGATTCAACAACTCTTGACACGCCAAACTGAGATATTAGCTCCATCTCCCATAGGTTTGCCCTTGCTTCAGTGACCATCGGAGAAGAACCAAACTGAGTCAACTTTGAAGTCGTAAATATGACGACCCCCTGTTCATCACGCGCAATTACTCCCACTTCACATTCCCGGTCCAAAGTAGAAGCGTCACAGTTTACTTTAATCCATCCCGACTTTGGGGCCGACCATCTCCTGTCACACATATCACCCCTGAAGAAGTTTGTTTTGTCCAACACCTTCTGGGATTTATGATCGTTCATCCAACGATACGTTTCATCGATTAACTTGGTTGGGTTACATTCAGTTCCTTCAAAAATACTCTTGTTTCTCGCACCCCACAAGCCATACAGAAGCATCAACCAGCAAGCCATCTCCTCATTTGTATGAAGTTTCCTCATTTCCATAACCCAAGCCAAGCAATCATCGTTTCAATTTAGTTTGTTAGCTATCGCTTCAAACGCCAAGACATCAACCAAGACATCATTCCCCTCCCTGCCATTATCCCAAGTGAAGCGATAGCTAACAAACTAAATTTCCTCAAGCTCTCACACATCCAAGGTCTCCCTAAAGAGCCGGATCTGTCTAAAATCTAGGGATCTCCCACCAACTTTATCCAGAGAAGACAAAATTTGGTTGATGTCCCCAATACATAACCAGCCAGCTTGAGGTTCCTCGTGCAATCTCATAAGGAGGATCCATGTATGGTGGTTCTCACTCCCATTAGGCTAGCCATAAGAACACGTGATCCTCCAATCATTGCTACTCTTCTGATTCTCAATGCACACATCAATATGGTGTTGTGTAAAAGACACCATTTTAACATTAAAAATCGAATTTCGAAGAATCGCTAAGCCACCGCACTCCCAATACTTTCCACCACAAAGCAGTTTTCAAAACCCGTCTTAACTTGTACTTCTTCCATCTTCTTGCGATCACTTTTTTTTTTCATCAAGAAAACAAAACTTGGGGCCTCCCGCCTCACTAGATTCGTGAGCCTCACCACTCTCCGGGCGTTCCCCAATCCCCAGCGGGAGTAACATAATAAACTCATTGCTTCCGGCTGGGGAGGACATCATCCTTTCCCGCCGATATCACCATTCTTTCTGGTAGTCAATCTTTGCTCGTTTACTTCCTTCAGCACCTTCCTACGTCTCATGAGTATCCTACAACTCCAACCTTTCTTTTCTTTTATGTGATGGGTTCTTCTCAAAATCACTATCAGTGGAACGTCTTACAAGCCTTTTTCACTTATGTTTCTTCCTCTCATTCTTGTCTTTCACACGTGCAACCTCAATCCTAGACATATAGTGATGATCCTAACTAAACTTTACCCCACTTTCTATATTTTTAGCATCCTCTTTGTTTCTTTTTTTTTCTATGGTAATATTATCTAGTTGACCCACTACCTCGCCCAACTCCTCTGTCTGTTTGAGCACATAAAAAGGCATCTCCTATTTTCATCTCTATTCTCTATATTCTCATTGATCTCCAAACTTTCGGTGTCAAATGATCCAGTTTGCAATTCTGAAATAGTGTTATTTTCTGACTCCTAATCCACATCACGTCTTTCCTGAGCCGGCTTCCCTGTTGGATCTCTTAAATCATCCCCATAAACTTGTTTGTTCTTTGTTATTATCTTCTCCTCACGCTCTATCTCGACATGATCCATCTTACCGCATGTATGACAAAGTTTGGAAGCCTTTCGTAGCGTATTGTTACCCAGATCTTTGTGTTTCCATAGTAAAGTATAACTCCTCTTCTCAATGTTTTTTAAGGTCAATCAAAACTCTCAATCTGATATAGTCGGTGCATATTAATAGCTCTGGTTCTTCTATATCTATCAAGCCTCCAAAAACCTCCCTTATCGCCCTTGTTATTTCTCCTTTCTTTACATTGATTGGGACATCTGAAACTCTTATATACTCAGAACGGAACTTTGTCTATTATAATTTGTGATGGCTGTTCAGCTCCCAGTATTTTTAAGGCCAAGAGATGTTTGTCAAAAGACCAAGGACCACCATTCATGACTCTATCTCTATCCCCTTCATTCACAAACTGGAACATGAAGAGGTTCTTTCTTCAACTCTTTGAAAATATAGCATTTTTGAAGTTTCTATGCTCTTTTCATGATGGCTTTCAGAGCATAAGTGTTAAAAGGACGATTTGTGACTAGTGTACCCACCAACAACGTGTTTCCGCTTCCTTTGTTTGTTCCCACTTCCTTCGTTTGAACTTTCACTGGCGTTGTTTCTTCTTCTGTAAGTATGATATTTTGCGCTGACATCTCATTTTGCACCATCCCGTCTCCAATAACTGAAACAAGCCAGCAAAAAAGATGACTTTTCGCCTCCCAGCCCTTAGAGAAAATATTTCACGTACAACTCACAACCGGACAAAAGAGACACTAGCCGACGAAAGCCCGGCTCCCACAGTTTTGGAAAAACCTGAGGAGAGAAGCGGCAAATAGACAGACAACAGAATCTCCGTCGTAAGTCGCCCCCAAACCCTAGACTCCATTTTGACTAACGTTGTTTAATGACTTCATGAATTTGTTTCGCTTTTTTGGATGGTGTTTGATGTAATTCGCTAGACTACATTATTTACCGTAAATTGGTTTACGTATAAATCTTACTGGATTTATTTTGTTTGGACCTAACGTACCTATGAGTTCATATGTACGCAAACAAACCGAACAAGTTAAACTATGAAGACAACAACTCCTAAACGTGTACATTCCCGCAATTTCCTCAATTTCCTGTTGTTGTTTTTTTTTGTCTTTAACGGTACATTCCCGCAATTTCCTCCACTTGAAGAGCAAACTTCGTCAACTAATTTCAACCTATAATCAAAACCTAACCCGCACACAAACCACAATTAGCAAAGTAATTACTTGAATGTGGAAAGTTTTGCGCAATGCCGAACACCAGAAGACTCATTTTACTATCGTTACAGTAAAAACTTTCCACTTTTAGAGAGAATTTCAAACCGATAATTTTTCTACAATATTGTATAAATTAATTGTACTTTTCTTCCTAAAATCTTACAAAAGAAGAAAGATTAAACTAAATCTTCCAAGATACATAATCAAACCAACAAAAAAAAACCCCAAAAAGGTTACCTTTAAATTTATTTTTTGTTTATTCGATCTTATTTACTTCATTGAGTCATTGGTATCTTTTGATACTTGAACATTATAATTTGTCAAAACTTCATGCATTTGTTGATTATGGTATCTAAATTTGAAATTTCTTTGTTTTTTTGGTTCCTAAAATTCCTAAGTAATTTGCTAACAATGCATTTGACATTTTTTGCATGCAGAGAATTATATATTTAAAAGGTTAGGGATCTGAAGGTGAAGAGATTCATGCAAGAATAAATTCTCAAATCTAAGTGATTGCCTTGTAAACCCTTTTAGTTGATAGAAATTTATTCATCACCAAACCAAACACATACATTCTGAGCTAAGAGATCATGGAGGCGATTGTTTCTTGGATTGCCATTGCAATTTCAATCTTATTGATAACCAACAACTATTGCTTTGCCAGAAAAATGTAAGTTCCTTCCTTATTTAACTTTTCTCCGTAAATTTCGTTATTGATATTTTAGTTGTTTTTGTTACGTGGACTTTTCCGTTCTATTGATGAATTTCAACCCATCATTTTTCGTTTAATTTATCTCTATGTTAAAGGTTTTTTTGGTGAATTTCACTCCTTATGTCTATTTAGCTACATAACAGAATAAATCCTTTGTAGTCGTATGTGTTATTATTGTAGTTCTAATAGATTTTTAAGATTCGAAAATCAAATTGTTTTCGATAATGTGATGTATGTAGTTTTAGTAAGCTGAATGTTGATATTCATTGATATTAAATCGTGACACTTAGGGCCCGTTTGGTTTAAACTACGGAAACGGAAACGGAATGGAAACGAATTTAGTCCATACGTTACACCCTTATTCATGAAGTTGTTGAGAATCATTCCTTGTGGTTTGAACTAATTGTAGTAGAATTTGATTAGTTTTAATACCCTATAGGGTAACAAAGTAGGAGGAAGGAAGTACATTTTGCATGAAACCAACCGGAATGATTCCATGAATAAGCTACATATGTTGACTAGATTCGTTTCCATTCCGTTTCCGTTTCCGGAGTTACAACCAAACGGAGGGTTAATGTTTACCTAAACAAATTAAAGTTACTTTTAGAATTGATAAGTTAATAAAAAACTTTTTACTATATTATGCATTAAGTTGATTAAAAAAAAAAGAAATGAATATGATGTGGCATTGCACATTTTGATGTTTATACCGCTTTAGTTTTCGAATAAAAATTCCCAAAATTATGGTAATTTCTTGCATAATTTGAATATAAATTCTTTTATTTTCCTAATTGATAATTGTTTTGCATTTCTTGATTAATTTGTTTTGTGGTTGTATATGTAAATGTTTGTCATAAGACAAGAAGAATTTCCCGAAGCAAAATTACGGAAGCATTCTGCGGTTAATGTGCTCTCTACGAGCAACAATGTATGTCGATCTCATCATCAACCTTTATTCATTTACTAGCGAGTCTAATACACTTTCTATTTTTTAAACTTTAGTGTATTTTGTTCCGCGAAATACGTTGAAGTCAACTTTTTAATTTCAACGCATCCCGACAATGCCAAAAACACTTTTTTTTAATTAAACATTATCCTTAGCAATTCTTATCTGCTGAGATTAAGTATAAGACATAATTTTTGCATGAATTTGTAGGTGGTAATGGATAATGGCATAACTCAAGTCACATTTGCAAATCCGGGTGGCTATGTCACAAGCATACGATACAATGGAATCGATAATTTGCTTGAGGTTAATAATGAACCGTCCAATAGAGGGTATAACATCAATACGTGTCAATGACTATTTTTTTCTCTTAATTTTTCGAAATACATTTGATATGATAAATTGGTACTAAGATATCTAATGTTTTCATGTGATCATTCAGGTATTTCGATGTAGTTTGGAATACACCCGGAAATTGTAGTAGTATTAAGAGCGGCGATTGTTCTGACTGGTAACTTCATCTTTCTCTAAAAATGTATATGATTATGCGTCAAATTTATTCTTAAGATGTGTGGATTATCTCATATCGACTATACTAAAAAATGTGAGTCTAATATATAATAATATGACTTACTCCTCCTATCCTCAAATTAACAATTATTATATTGATATGTTAGGTCGCTAAGAGACTTATGATAAATCACATCGTAAAAGTATATTGTAGGATTGTAAAATTGTACTAAATATTGAAAATATTATAAATTATCAACTAATAAGTATGTGTTATTAGTAAAGTACAAAATAATACAGATCTTACGTATTACCAAATTTTATTTATAGTTGATAGTTCATTAAAGTTAAGAAAATGTGTGTGTATATAAAATGTGTTGATAGTGTTAATATTATAAACAAAAATCTTAATTTTGCAACAAATTTTCTCGATTTGTTTGAAGTATATAAAAATAGACATTTTTGTAAGAATATAAAAATTATTCATAAAATTATAAAAACTCGTATATAGGATGGCAAATCGGATCCAAGATCCTTCATTTGATAAGTATCTGCATAAGATCAACGTTGTATTTGTTATACAATTTTTGGGTTATAGCATCAATCAAATGAGATTTTAAACTTTAAACTTTTATTATATCAATTCGTAATAGGATGATTAATTCAGAAATTTATATGATAGTCCTACGTACAGTATTAAGCGTTATTAATGTGGGACAACCCTATATCTCAAGATAAAATATTTTCGTAGACAAAATGATTATGCTCACGCTCATGATAGGGAATCCGATTTTGAGCAAAACTATAACAATGCAGGATGCAAGCAAAAAAATTTAGGGTCGTAAGAAAAGCTGCCGATAGATCCGAGATTTCGTTTTATACCAAGTGGAATCAAAGTACATGGAAAACAGATTCTCCTAAGGCTCCGCTCAATGTCGACAGAAGGTATGCCTACATTCTTTAAGGTTGTTTATTCTATTACTGTTGAATGATTAAGTAAAATTATTTGAAATAATAAGTTCACACGTTTAAGCTACTCCTCCTATTATCAATAACCATTGATTTTATGTGTTGAGTTTGGGTCTAAGGCGTATATACGCTTGTATGCAAACTTTAACAAAAACTAAGTATTTGTAATTTTTTATGTTATGACTTAGAATCTTATCCGTTACTGCAGGTATGTCATGTTTAAAGACCTTCCAGGATTTTACTCTTATACTATCTTAGAACGAGAAGCAAATTATCCAGAAACCAATATCAACCAAATAAGAGTTGTTTACAAGCTCGATAAAGACAGGTAACTCCAAATTCGTTATGTTTAAAATGTTATCTTATCGATACAGTTATAGTTCAACAATTGCGTGATCATTTATGGCTTAATGTAGGTTTCACTACATGGCGATGTCGAATGATAGACAAAGGTTCATGCCAATGCCGAATGATCGCGCCACAGGTGAGGTGCTCGCTTACAAGGAGGCGGTTCGATTAGTAGATCCGGTGAATCCTGAAATGAAAGGCGAGGTATAATAGCTCTAAAGAAATAATATTCTGACAAGTTTCGACAAATTAATATAATGCGGAGTACACACGTCCTAAGTTGTACATATACACCACGTTAGCTTCGGATTGAAATTACGAATTACATAATAAAAACATCTTTTTATGTGAAAATAAGATTTGTTAATGAATTTATTGTCACTACTCCTTGGAATAATTTCGATTCTCATTCATGATCTTAAAAATCATGATCATTATAATTAATTAATCTCATTTCCGATCCCATTTATACTCATTATACTTTTATAATCGATATTTGTTCAAAAAATTGATCTACATGTGTGCATTGAACAATGGATTAGGTGGATGATAAGTATCAATATTCAATCGAAAATCACAAAAATAAATTACATGGATGGATAGCTTCGAATTCGAATCCGACGGTTGGATTTTGGATAATAACGCCAAGTGATGAGTTTCGATCCGCTGGTCCTTTCAAGCAAAGTCTTACTTCTCATACCGGTCCTACTTGTCTCCAAGTAAGTGTCATAGATTCCGTTAATCTATAAACAAAGCACTACATTGTTTGTTGTATGAATGGTTAAAGACCTTGGATTTTACAGATGCTTCATAGTTATCACTATGCGGGTGAAGGCATGTCGATTGAATTCAAGCAAGGAGAACCATGGAAGAAGGTCTTTGGACCTTTTCTTATCTACTTGAATTCTAACAAAGAAAATGCCGCACTTTGGCAAGATGCAAAACGTCAGGTGATTTCTATATATATGTACAAAAGTTCTTCTTTTAACGTATATATTTATCTGTTACATATATCATCTCTTAATCATGATTGATATGTATTTGTACACTCCAGTTGATGCAAGAAATCCGTTCTTGGCCTTATGTTTTCCCGTTATCAGCGGACTATGTTAAGCCTAAACAACGCGGATCATTGTCTGGTCAATTATTCGTAAAAGATAGGTATTGAATAGTAACTTTTAATGCACAAGTTATGTGTTAATTTGTTATAACATTACCTTACTCACGTTGAATTTCGACATTTGGTTAAGATTTGGCGCGAATCTAGTTACTCCGGCAGCCAATGCTTGGGTTGGTTTGGCTGCAGTAGGCGAAACAGGTTCATGGCAAGTAGAAACTAAGGTAAGTGGATGAAGCTACAAAGTTTGAAGGACGAAAATATGACTTAAGTTGAACTAATGAAGTGTTTGATATGTTAGGGTTATCAATTTTGGGTGCAAACGGATGAAGAAGGAATCTTCTTTATCAAGGGAATACTAAATGGCACCTACAACTTGTACGCTACTGTCGCAGGCTTCATCGGTGACTACAAATACGAGTCGGAGGTGTTGATCACAATAGGTTTAGCTTCCTCGACGTATAATGATCATGTAGTGGTAATTTTCGCGTTAATATGCAAATCTTGCTTATCTAAAAAAATGTCTACATTGGTTTGGATGCAGGAAGACATGTTAGTCTAGGTGATCTTACGTACGAGCCACTGAGAAATGGCCCGACGTTGTGGGAAATTGGTGTTCCAGATCGGTCAGCTGCAGAGTTCTTTGTTCCCAATCCAGAATCAGATCTTGTCAACAAGCTATTTCTCAATAAGACTCGACATACGTAAGTTTGAACACTTTTTAATATCTCACCTCAAAAGAAATATATAAGGTTGACGGACTATTCTTGTATCTTAATGCTAAATCTAAAGTCTTTTTTAATATTAAACAGTTTCAGACAATATGGTTTATGGGATAAATACAGTCAACAATATGCTAATGGTGATCTCGTTTACACCATTGGTAGAAGTGATTATAGTAAGGATTGGTTTTTCGCTCATGTCGTCAGGTATTTATTCGTAAATATTCATTAAGTAACCATTACACGGTTTATGTAAGCACATATCTTGAATTTGTCGTTGTTTATTTGAAATGCAGGAAAGAAGGCCAAGTTTTAAAACCCACGACATGGAGGATTGTATTTCCGATAGCAAAACCACAAGCCAATGCGACTTACACTCTCCGTATAGCAATAGCAGCTGCATCAGCTGCAGAAATACAAGTTCGTATCAATGATCCGGCTAGAGAGACACCCCACTTCACTACAAAATTAATTGGCAAGGATAACGCGATTGCTAGACACGGTATACACGGCTTGTATCGGTTATTCAATGTGGATGTGTTTTCATCTCTCCTTCGTCCCGGGGCAAACACGATATATCTTACTCAAACGAGATATAAATCAATATTTACTGGAGTAATGTATGATTATATCCGGTTGGAAGGACCATACAGAAACACTTGAAGGACATCGATGCAAGTTGTTCATGGCATGAACACGATTATCAATCAATCATGTTGTACGTCAACACTTGAAAGGTTACCCGCTAATTCTAGGGTATTGAGGATGGAGCCAAAGGTTATCCATAAGTTGGTACAAGATATTTTTCTCAACGTGTTATAAAAAGAAGAACTTTTTCCGTTTTATATTCAATGAATGTATTATAATACTTTCATACTCATGCTTGCTCGTGATGGTTAGCCCATAAATCGATCGGTACCTAATGTGAAGTTTGTGAGCATATTTTGACTTGTGAATTCTGATGCATATTGACTTTGAGCATGGCATTCTTGAAGTCTCTTGTTTGACATGAAACCGGGTCAACGTTCATCATAATTGTTGGTCAACTGTTTTGATAAGATATTTTGCTAGCTTTCAATTTCAAATTTAATCTGCACTTATTATTCCAAGTTTCCAACCGTTACGCAAACGATTCTCAATATATTTTGGTTTCACTAAATACTCGAAACCAATTAGGTAAGTTCTGGATATTAATTTAAGGACTTGTTTGGTTCAACATAAGCGAAATCCGTAATGTTAAGATGTGAGGGAAAATATATGTCACACGTCGATAACACAAGTCGTTGTAAGATTAGTATATATAAGCTTAGGTGTTACTTTTTCTATTGCAAATTGAATTTAGGATGAAACTTTAGGTTTATTTGGAAGCGCTAAGAATTATTTTCGGTAATTGAATGATTCTGAATCAATCAAAATTTATATTTATTTAATGATCTTTTAATACATAAAAGTAATCCAATTATTTTTTATTTTCTTTCCTTCTCCATAACCAATTTTAACTTAAATTATCAGAATTATTATGGAATTATAATATACATCGAAGAGTTCGGAAATTATTGTGAAATTATAATCTATCTCGAAGAGTTCACAATCATAGTTTAGGCTTTGCCCGGATGGTATGGATAGGCAAAAATCCCATTCGTGGTACCTACCTATTATATTTCTAAAGTTAAAAATATTAAATATATTTTTAAAGTACACTATTCTTCACCAAACCAAATATTACGTATGAGTTTGATGATATACAAATATATTTGGTATACTTAATACGCACATATATCTAGATGAAAACTGAATTGTTTACATTCATTTACCCTTATAAAATTCAAATATGGCAACTCACATTTAGATTCATGTAACTTATTCATTGAGATATTTCATAAAATTTGATAGCTTGAACAAATCATAATAAAATAATTACTCTTTTTTAAGGAAAAAAAAGCTTTCTGCTATGGCATTTTGTCTCATCTTCCCCTTCAATGGTGCAAGAGATATGCAGTAATATGAAATTCAAGTAAACGACAAAACCTAAACGTAATACAAATGAACATTCATCTTCATCTAAGCTATGTTTTTGTCCTTTTTTTAAAATTTCTCTGAATCACTCTTTTACCCTCGGAAGAACACCCGATTGGTCTCACTCTCTGTACACTCATGATCCAGATACTTTTATTTCTCGAATCCGGATCGGGTAGAAGAGTCGGGTCGGGTCGGGTTAAGAGGATTTTTTTTTATCATCCTTCCATTTTTGGATTTTCCTACTCGAACTTGCTAATTCCGATTCTGCTAATGGTGGCGGTGGCGGTGGCGGAGACGGTGGCGTTCCTCATCCCTTCGGCTACCTGCGAGCACATCATACTCCCATTCTCTTGCTCAGCCATGTAATTTCTCACCTCACTTTTTATCATCTCTTTCAAAACCATCACCAGCTCGGCGCTGAATGGCATGAACGGTTTATCCTCCACGATCGGAGCGGCAACCGGAAAACTCGCCTCCTTCACCGAAAAACTTAAATCCAAGCTCAAATCAACTGGATCGGAATGCGAACCAGGTAGAGAGAGACACAGATCGGTGTTCGCAGTAACCTCCGCCGGAGTTCTCGGAATCGGCCGGTAAACATGAACACTTGAATCACTCACATCAGATCCAGAAGGACTCCCTGGAATGAAACTCAAAACCTTAGCGAAATCAACACCATCGCTCATCGCTCTCTTCAACGGCCGTGGATCATGAATCTCCTCCTCGTCCTTCTCTTCTCCAGTCACCGCCTCGGTATACCGTCGGCGCTTTAGAGTCGAATTCCAGTGGTTTTTGATCGCGTTATCAGTCCGACCATTAAGAAGGCGAGCAATCGTGGCCCATTTGTTACCAAATCTCGCATGAGCGCGAAGAATCGTGTCGTCTTCATCAGGCGTAAACGCTCGGTGCTCCACCTGAGGAGAGAGCTGATTACACCATCGCAGCCGACAGGACTTTCCAGATCGACCGGGTATCCATTTGCTGATGAACGACCAGTTCCGTGGACCATGTTTGTGGACCAAGCGGGTTAAGGTCTCGTCCTCCTCGGAACTCCATGGGCCCTTGATCCGATCCACTTCCTCAATCCGGTTCATGTTTGATTAGTGAATAATGAAACGATGAAACTACGTCGTTTTAGTGGGGGTGGGTTGGGGGGTTTACGGTTTTTCTGGGAGTTGGGAGGGGAGGAAGTGTGGGCTTTATAGTGGGGGAGAGATGAGAAGGGGAGGGTAACGGAAGAGGATAAGGAAGGCAGTTTGTTAAATAAATAAAATTAAAAAATTAAAAAAAGGAATAAATATAAAATATAAAATTGTGGGTAAAATGGAAAAAGAAAAGGACAAGTAAGCGGTTGGGAAACAGCTGGAAAAGGGGACACGCATCACATCGGAGCAGGCACTGATTAGCATGAAGTCGCGCACACACGATGACACCAACACCAAAATATACTCCTCATTTACTCCTCTACCATACAACTCACCCTTTTTTTAAAAATTTTATTTTCTTTTTATTTCTGTCGTTTTCTGTTCTTTTTTCTTTCTCTTTTACTTTGAATTGTACTGTCCGTCCATCCCCTTCTCAATTATTGACTTCTAAGACATCTCTTATTTCAAATTGAACCGGGTTCGAACCGGGGAGGATTATTTTGGTTGTGCGACGGACGTACACAGAATAATTATTCTGGTCTATGGATCGGACCAGACCATAATGTTCCGATTCAATACGATCTAGATAGTAATGATCAAAGTGGTTTTTTCAAAAAATTATTGTGTGTTCAATATGACATAGTCCGATCCAATTCCGAATCTCATCTAGTTTTTTAAAAACAAAATTGTTTAAAGAGTAGTAAATGACCCAGCTCGAAATATTATTGTCAAAGATCTGCTCAGATCTTGACGCTAGCGGTCCAAGAACAGACCATAATTTTCAATCTGGTCTAAATCAACACTAACCCTATCCTTTTAAGTAATGATGTTACTTACCGAGGAGTAATATCATGCATGGACCGGATCGTGCTTGCGACGTGTCTCATCACATAGGATTTGAATGACCGTTCAACATCCTAGATACGCATGTTTGATGCAACCATCCTCCAAAACGTTATTCTCACAATCATTAAGCCCAAATTACTACTATAAAAACGGGTGATTACAGACACTTTTATTAAAGCATATTTAGGCATTTAAAAGCGTCCGCGGTTTCAATCTCGATGTTTTTGTGATGCGTCATTTTTTTTCGCGGTCGAATATTCTCAATACTTCTAGGTCTCGACATATTCGATGTTTTGAGATGTCAAATTCGTCAGCCAACAATTGTTTATCAAAGGCCCCTTTTACGATAAACAATGTACCAATTAGATTGGGAATGCACGCATACTCCCGCGTATAGAACAAACGATTTATAGATCACGTCAACTTTATTCTAGAGGTTTTTTTACCTATCTCAAATATACGCAATTCGAAATACAATTTTTCCTTCTCAATCTCTACTCATATAATTTAATATATGCATAAAACTTTAATCAAAACATACAATAAAAGAGCACAAATAATCCTATTTACTTTCATACTATCATCATTTTTTTAGGTATCGTAAACATATCAATTACTATAATCTGTAAGACGAAGAATCTTTATGTATGTATACATGCATTGTATGTGTTTAATATTTGTTACGTGTGATTTTGGTGCGTTACAAAAGTTTCCACTTGTACATGTTAGGTACAAATTTGTAAATTTATTAGGTATTAAAGATCAAAACTTATCCAGGGATTAGGCATTTGGGCATATCGATATGTAAGATATAAATTAAGCTAACCAAAAGTGTTCATCAATAATAGAATATCTTTTCCAATCTAGGCATATCTTAATAGTGTTGCTTTGTAAAAACTTTTCCTAAATTAGATAATTATAATTTCTTTTCTACCAAATTATCCATTTTGTATCATAATTTTTCTAAAATTTATCCCTTTTTTTTTCTATGTTTGTGTTAGAGTGGAACAACGATGACCACTAGACCTTTTTCATAATTGATTTAATTAATTACTAATATATTACCGTGCCTTGCACGGGATTCGATAAATTTATCTTTTTAATATATTTTATTGAGTTTTTATGCATAAAATATTATATTGTCTTAACATAAATATTATTTTATAATAATTATATATACATTTGAATATATATATATATATATATATATATATATATATGAATTAATATTGTAACCAAATTAAATAGTGTATATAGGAAATTTATTTTGTAATATGATTTATTAATTTCTAAGTAATATTTCGGGTCTATATACATATAATAATATTTGGAAATCAACTAAGTTCTTATTGTGATTAACTTTATTAGTTATATAATTGGTCTAATTGGTTGACTCAATTCTAAGACAACAAAATAATAAAATATTCAAATAAATAATACTCATTTAGTAACCCATCTTGATGAGATAGTGTGACTATAAGAGTAGAAAATAATTTCTTTATAAACAAAAAAAAGTATTTGTTAAATATTCAGATATTGTTTAAATTAATTAGGTAAGTATGATTTATGGATAAGGAATTATAAATTCAAAATTCAAAATTGTTGTTATACTTTTCTTAAAGTAAAATAGAAATCAAATGCAAATAATTTTATGCAATTGGTTGACTCAATTTTGTTTTTTTTATCAAAATCAAATATATAAGATTTTAAAATTTATGATTTGCATACCGATAATCTAGTTGCTCAAAATCTTCATTGTTTGTTAGTATTAATTTCTTTTTAATAATCAACAAAATATATAAGATAAAATAAACTTAATTAAAATTTTTAGAGACAGGTTAAATGCTGAAATGACACGTGGCAGTTAGCAATTTTCTACGTGACACGTGGCAAGGAGTGCTACTCCTATAATATATATAAGATAATAAATATTTCAATTAAAATTTAAAATTAATCCTGTAACTTGATTAGAAATTTATTATATATATATACTATTTTAATTCACGTACCTTATACGTGTTAATTTAAAATAAATATTTTATTTTATTTTGAAAATGTTTTAGGATTAATTTTGTGTATTTTTATTTTTATAAATATTTAGACATATATGAATTGTAGACATAATGTCTAGTATAAATAAAAGTGTAGTTACAATGAAATTATAATCTAATATAATTTAATAAAAGTGGTTTAATTTTTTAAGGGAATGTTATCACACCGAGTAAAAATATAATTAAAATTAATTTAAATATAAGTTATATTATTTTAATGATAATGAAAATAAAATATAATCTAAATAGATTTTTTTAAAGAAAAAGGAAATTCAATGGAACCTTGGCGACCTTTGTTTTAGTGTATATATATTTTTTCGAACCTTGTTCGGGTTGATTTATTATAACAATTTATTTTATTTTTAAAAAGTTTTGTAAATTGATTTTTGAAATAATTGTACATATCTAAAATGTAAATGTAATATCTTATTTAATTAGAAGTTGTAGTTATAACAGAATTAAAAACTAATCAAATTTAATAGAAATCGTTTTAATTTTTTTAAAAAGGGAATAAGATCACAATGAAAATGAAATATAATTTAAATTGAAGTTGTGATTAATTTGGAAGTAAGTTATTTCTTAAATAAAATTTGTTTAATTATAAAAGTTGTACATAATTTAAAGAAAAGTTATTTTATTTTAATGGTAATTTAGATACTTTCCTTACTTATTTGAAATAAATAATTCTTTCTTTAAATCGAGTTAGAAGGTAGGCGGACAACAAGTTGCGCCGCTACCTTTTTTTATAGCAAAATCGATCCTCATAAAAAGTACATTTGAAGACCTGAGAGACACAACATTACCATGTAAGACCCGTTGCACCCTCTTGAGAATCTCAATGGCATCGGGCGCAAGAAACTCAAACGTGTCAAAAGTGAATTGAATTGAAGAAACACATGTTGGTTTTCACTACAAGCCCTTTCATGCTTAGCCACCTTCGTAGAGGCCGTGTTGAGGGTCGCTTTACCCACAACAAAAGGCCCACTACCCAAAATGACCACAGGAGATACCCGTCAAATTAATACAAGCATGTTTTATACCGACCCATCCAAACACTAACACGTCCGCTGGCCTCAAAGTAGATCTCCCTTCCCGCGGATCAGTTTAAAAGGTCACAAGCGCCTTCTTCTTAGCCGAAACTCCTACTCTCCTAAACACGTCACATAAAACATCATGAACCAAATCATGCCTATATTTGAAGCCAGTGAGTTCCTTACAATGAACTGCATGCTCCCCAAAAACATCTAAATCCCTCCGACAATTAGACATAGGACAAGTCGCACCAGCCGGAAACAAAGGAATCATAAGGCGATATTTAAGGATTGCACGATACTCAACTAGAGACATACACTGTCCAAACCCCTCAATGGGTATGGTAAGAAAGAAGTCTTGGCTATGCGTTGACTGCAAACACCTAAAAACCTCTTTTTTTTAGGGGTCAAACCAAAAATCACTTCCATTGCCTACACTGTTTTACTGAAAAGAACACTCGCCAAAGCATGTTGGGCTTTAAGGGAGACGGTGTTCTTAATAGTAAACCAAGAAAGAACGAAACTAGGAATAGAAGCCTGAAAATTGTCCAACAATGCAAAAAACTCAAAGCCCATATCAACTATTCTATTGTCCCGCAAGATATTGTCTTGAAGGATCCAAGATTGGGCCCTAGAGGCCACAAAAGCAAAAGAAGAAGTCTCCATAGCTGAATATAAACCAAGCCCTCCAAACCGAATAGGCAAAGAAGCAAGCCGTCTTTGAAGATCCCAAAAAAAGGACCACCACAAACTACAATATCCTCAACCGATCTACGGAGTCCAAAATCAAAATAAGTTGTTGAACACTCTCCATGCTCCAGTAGACAATTCCTCAAGCTAAAATACATCTTAAAAACACCCATACAAGAACGAAGCAAGAGAAGCTCACTCTGCGGTTCCCTCAACTGTGGAAGAAGGTGCATCCACTCAACCGCCTTAACCGCTCTCTTCAAGACTAGCTCTCTAACAAACCCATCATCTTTATTCATTGACTCACCCAACAACTTAACACCTAACACCGGCCTCGCAATGCCATGAGGAAAAAGACCATATCTAAGCTTCAATCCATCACACGAAGGCCAAAAGAGTTCAGTCTTACCAATATTCAACTCGAGACAAATATTAGGCCCAACTTCTCGAATGACATCAAGCGCTCTAGCCACTTCCTCTGACCGGCCAACAACAGTACCATCAACAAGATTTCAAGCATGTAGTAGAAGTTTGCAAAAGTCTCTAATCCTATGGAGAAGGGGATGCAAAACAAGAGGAAAAAAAAAGGAGTGGCTCAAAGGGTCCCCTTGTTGTATACTAGTAACCGACCAGATAAATCCTTCACCAACGTACAAACGGGTAGCATAACGTACAAGAAATCAACCCATAAAGAGATGGATGGGCATTTTTCCCTTACTTTCCTAAGTAACACAATTCAATCAACCAGGTTGAAGGCATTTGAAAAATCCACTTTCAACATAACCAGAGAATCATTAGTGTGACGTTCATTCAAAACCTTGTCAACACTATGTAAAATAGCCTCTGCCCCACTTGAAAGACCGACCCCAAACTGAAAATCTTCAAGATATTCTCTCATATCTTTACTCACTCCCTTCTTTTCTACTTTAGATATCAACCGCCTCCAAACAATAATTATTGTTATGGGTCGAACCCCATTGTCAGGCTTCAGCAACGGCGTAAGGGGTGCTGAAGCAACAAACTCAACCAAACTCAGCGGGCACTTACCTCCTAACCACAAATTAACCACTAATGAAACCGCTCTCAAAAGATCCGTAACAACCGCATACTCCTCACCACACATAGCATCTAAAAGGTGTTGTGCCCTCAAACCATCTCTACCACAAAAGGTACCTTTGAGAAAAGACTTGATGCATTTAAAGATCAAATCAACATCAGCAACGAGGAGTGGTTCATGAAAAGTAGTGCAAGACTTAGAAGGAGGAGGCTTGTAGGGATGTTTATCCTCTACCGGCTTCAAAGTCTCATCACTATAAGGAGCAATTTCCGAGGAGCACAAACTTTAACAACAGCTGTAAAATGTCCATCCAAAACCTTACGAAGACACTGCTTGATGTTAGATTTCCTGTCCAAACCAACATCATTCCTTGAGTCACCCTCAACCCTTATCAAATGTCTACACTCTGAGCCGTTTAACAACCCCCGCACAAGCCTAAAACACCGTCATCCTCTCCCCGAGTAGGCAAGGTCTGCAAAATCCACTGGAGCAGGATCGGCTTTCTACTTCCCGATCTTTTGTCTTGCCTACACAAAGGCCTGAACACTTGCAACGTGCACCGAGGAAGCAAAAACAACTTAACCCAAACAACCACACAACTTGGCTCATCAACCACCTTCAAAAGAGCACCCAATAAATGAGAGAAGACTAGACGACGACTATGAGGAATGCTTTTCACCGTAGTAAAAGGAACACACATAACTCTCTCCTACAAACTTGCATCAAAAACCATACCTCCATCATCACCTTCACCCTGCTCTCTAACAACGAGCCTTCCACCGTGACCTTGTTGTCCGTCCCTTTCTCGTTTCACCCTTCTTCTCACTGGGAACTTCCCCCACCGTCTTCCAATTGAAACCCTCTGATTTGCCGCCAGTTACTCAAATCTTCAGCGTGACGCGTAACAACGATTTAATGCAAGCAACTGCCTCGTTTCCTTCAACTTTGCGTCAATCTCGTCAAATGCTTTCAAGAGGGACAACAACTTGGTGTCTATTTCAACCGTCTCAAGAAAGCATGAGACGAAATTTTGTCTCACAAAAATAAGAGGTATATTAATTTCTTATTGGCTTAGATGATGAATCTTATGCGTCTCTTCCATCTACTATCTATAGTTCCTCGAGATAGATCTCATTCCCAAACTCAACAAACTTTATTAATTGGCGATCCAAGAGGAATGCATCAAAACTATCATTCAAAGTCGTGATTCTCAGCGTACTGACGATGTTGCCTTTGCCACCTCTCATCAATGTCGTTATCATCCTTCTTACAAAAATAATGAGGGTAAACTCTTATGTGACAACTGATAAAAAAAAAATGGTCATGCCGCGAAGAGTTGTTTCAAAATTGTAGGTTATCCAAATTGGTAGAAGGAATCTGATTGTGAAATCGGATCATCCTCCAAGAAACTATCCAAGTCGTTGACGCCCACTACCGAACTTACACGCTCATTAGCCTTCATCAACGCCCGTGTTTCCCAGACGTCGGGCATGCCTCTCTCGTACCAAGATCGATGCATTGTTGGTCCAACCATTACGAAGGATGAATGGACTACCCTAGTTAGTGCATTCAACTCCTACATATCTCATGCAACCTATGACACAGCTGCAAGTACTATTATTTTACCTTGATTCTTGATTTGGAGCATCACTTCACATGACATGCACATTTGTTAATATTTCCGTCGTCAAACCAATCTTTGATTGCCGTATAAATCTTCCAAACAACACTATTGCCAATGCTAGTTAGGTGGCTCCGTCAATCTTGATCATCATTAGCGGATTTCTAATGATATCTATGTTTCAGGATTAGATTGTCAGCTACTATCGCTGCATCAATTGATTGAGGATTTTAAATTTGTCTTTATGATAACTGATAAGCTATGTGTAATACAAGATTGCACTTTGTGGAAGGTGATTCGAGCGGGGTCTATTGACTTCGGATGACCTCAAGCCTCCCTTTTTTCTCGTCCAACCACAATCTTATCTTTGTTCCTCATCCACCACCGGTTAGGTCACTCCACCATCGTCGGTGATCCTTGCGACATTTTTCATCGAATCAAGCCAACTCACTCTCCTTTTCCTACCAAGTCATCGCGTGCTTTATTGTTATTTGACTAAGTCCATTTAGATATTTGGGATCTCTATTGAGTCTTGTAAACATGTACTTTTTCTTAGTTTTTGACAATTGTAGATGATTATACTCGTTGCACTTGGGTTTATTTTCTCCACAAAAAAAAAATATATTACGTTATTCGCAGTTTTTGCCCTGTGATTTCGACTCAATTCAATACCCATGTTAAACATTTAGAAGTGTTAGTGCCAAATAGTTTTTTGCCCTTAAACCTTTTTAGGACTCCAAGAGAATGTTTTTGAAACCTCTTGCACATATATTCCTCAACAAAATGTTCGAATAAAATAAAAAGATCGTAACATCGTTATTGTCGCTCGGGCACTTATGTTCAAAGCAACTTATCTATTATTTTTTGAAAAAAAATATGTTTTTACTTTTTATTATTTTATAAATTGTCCTCTTACCCTGTCCTTAACAACAAAATCCCATATGAACTTGTTCACCGTACTCTTCCAGATTTATCTCATCTTCGGGTTTAAAGTTTTCTTGTTTATTCCTATGTTTCCTCACAATCTAGATGAATTTGACTCCGATGACAAAAGTGTAAATTTTTAAACTATTCATAAGTTAAAAAGTCGAAAAATATTAGATTTTAACGAGAACCAAATTTTGTACTATACATAATTTTTATTTTATTACAAATGGTTTTGTTATGCAATAAATAGAATTAAAATGTTGTCGAATTCTAGATGCACCACCCTATCATAATCTTATCTAAATTCGTTCCAAAGTCTATTTTTCCAAATCTATTTATCCGAGATTATATTGATGTCTGTGATGACAGATAGGTGGACGGTGCTCTATACAATGCCTTTTAAAGATTATTTTCATCATGAAAATGATTTTTCACAACTCTTTCAAAAAGTGATCCTACTGTGAAACATTTATCTACACGTTTAACACGAACAAAGACAATGAGGAATACGGCTTTGCATTATATTTTATGGGAAATTTCAGAAACTGCTTTCTACTTTTAGATTTTCGGATAATAACCCTCAACATTATATTTTTAAAAATATACCCAAGTAAATACTTTAAATATAACATAACTATTATCAATAGTTATTTTTAAATATATAAACTTTTGGGATAAATAATTTTTTTTTCCAATGTTGACAGATTTCAATGAATGATAAAAATATACGATACAGAAAAATATACTCCCTCATGTAGTATTTATTAAAACAAATCTTCTATTTATTATGCCTAATTTAAGGTAATAAAGCTTAGGCCTTAGGTGTTTTATCCACGATTGCTTCGTTTACCTGTCACGCTGAAAATTAAAGCCATCATTTTTATTTTATTTTTCATGCAAAAAATTAAAATTCTATCTAAATTATATTTTGGTTCCACTACCATTGAAATAAAATAAAATAATTTCTATTTAAATTTGAAACAACTTTATAATTAGATAAATTTTATTTAAGAAATATCTTACTTTCATTTTGATCACAACTTATATTTAAATTAGATTTTTAGTTATATTATGATCTCTTGCTCTTCTTAAAAAAATAAAATAAAACAACTTCTTTTAAATTAGAAAAATTTCGGATGGTGTCCCTTGGTTTGGAGTTTTTTGAATTTTACCCAATAATTTTTTAAGTTGGAATGGTACCCTTGTATTTTAATATTTTTCGGTAAATGCTCAATTTCCTTTAAATTGTAAAGAGATGTCAACTAAAAATAATTTTTAAAATAAACTTATGTGCAAAATATTTAGCCTCTTCTATCATTTTTTAAAAGAAGTTTTTTTTTCTCAATTAAAAAATATTTTAGTTGAATTTAAATAGATTTGGGCATTTTTCGGAAAATAGTAAAACACAGGGGAACCATCCGAACTAAAAAAACCTCTGGGCAAAATCCGAAAAACCCCAAACCACAAGGGTACCATCCGAAATTTCCCTTTAAATTATATTAGATTTTAACTCAGTTATAACTATAAATTTTATTTAAATTAGATATTATGTGTACATTTTATATATGTTTAAGTATTTATAAAATCAAAATACATAAACTTTAATTTCAAAGTATTTATGTAACCGTACATGGTACGAGAATTAAACTAGTATTGTATAAAAATAATGGTAAAACGTGTAAAACTATGAAAATTGATAAAATATTGTTTTCAAAATAAAAAATGAAAAGTAAATAAAAAGACGGATACAGTTTCATCTATAAAAGATTGAAGTATCAATTAAATTACATTTATAATACTTGTATAAACAAATATTTAACACTCTAATTTCAAATATTGTGAATCTAAATTTTAATTAGATTTTTCGAAAATAAAAAAAAAAGTCCTTGGATAAATTTTTTTAAAAAATAATAATTATGTCATCTTAAACTTTCCTTATTTCAAACGAGGTGAATAATTAAGAAGATGAAAGAAGATTTGATTTGATACTGTCGGTGTGTACTTTTTGTCGTGTAGCAAGGTCAATCTGAAGAGAAATTTGTGTACCACTTTAGCCTCATGAAACATTGGTTGATTTTTACGTAATAATGGCACAATATTTGTACTATTCATGTTACGTAGCCATGGGACACGTATTGGATTTGCCATGACTATAATTTGACTAAATACATACTTAAACATCCATGACAGCTGCAACAAAATGGACATAAGTGAGGTACACACTTTTAAATATTATTATTATGTGCCCACAAGACCAATATTCATTTTTTTCCTACAAAAGTAGGCAGGAAAAAAATAAAGCAAAAGCAATATTCTTTCTATGAGAGTACTTTTTAAAAATAAGTAAATTGAGAAGTTGACAAAATATGTTTATTAAGAGTTATGATGGTTTGGGGAAATAACAAATGTAGTGGTGATAATTTCACATGAGTTAAAGGAATGTAGAGAGTTATATGTTTGTATGAGCTTTAACATATAAGTTTAAAGAAGTATTTCTATAAAAGTATATTTGGTAAAGTAATGTAGAGAGTTATATGTTTGTATGAGCTTTAACATATAAGTTTTATGAAGTATTTCTACAAAAATATATTTGGTAATAGGTCCATTATATTTATATATTAGGTTATGCATTATTTTATTGTTTATGACAATTTTTCTTTCACAATCCCATAAGTGCAATTGTTTCATTAGTTCATTTAAACAAAAATGTCATTGATTTATTCTACGATTAGATCAATGTAGTAAGTTAAGTTCGATAAATTCAATAAGTTGGGACTCATATTGAACTATTATTCTACCATGATATATTTTGATCGATCAATATAACATGAAAGGTTTACATGGTAATGGGCATTTATGCGCCAAAACCGACGTACAAACATGATAAATACCATTTTAAAACAAATCGTTAATATATTGTGAAAGGTTTACACATCAATAGATTTTGAATTGATTATAATCAATTTTTTTAAAACAAATTATTTGTAAATATGATATTACTTACTAGTGATGATAATATCATATAGCTCAAATCTTCTCATTTAATACCATACTTGAAAACCTCATTGAAAAATCTATTAAACTACGTCGGATATCACTCTTTATTGACAAGATTTATTCATGTTTCTTGTATCCACAAAAATAAATGGTGTGATCAACAAACTCGTCCCTTTGTTCACTCAAGAGCCTATTATCGTAACAAATCTATCCCGTGAAAGTTTCCATTCGAAAAGATGTCGTTCAATCGTATACCTCCAAAATATGTCACATCCAATCCGTTTTCCCGTCTTGTATAAATATATAGCTCGAATCACCCTTAAAATAGTGTAACAAATATCAACATTTTTTTACTTATTAAAGGTATCATCCAATCTTGTCTATTTTTTTATTTGTGTTAATAAAAAAATTCTTTTAACATTGAATCATATCATCCTTGATTTTGAGTGTGTTTGGTGAATATAAAGTATGGGATGAGACTAGAATTGGAGGATTTCTTCCTCCTCGTATACATTGATCATGAAATTATAGGAATACAATTAATATTTTATCGTCATTTCTTACATTGATAGAGTATAGGTTCAATTCATTAGACCTTTATCGGGCTTATCCAATCTTATTAAATTATCTCTTTTTTCTGTCATATTTATTTATACAAACAAGCCGGTAATATTTTGTACTCTTTTTCATCTAGCTTATCATAAATGAATTTACCGTTCAATACATTATATGAGTATATAATCCAAAAATTAGCCTAAAATATTTGGTTTATCTGAAAATAGGTTAGACATATAGGCGGTGATGATTTGACCTAGTTGTTGACGTTTGACTCGGGGACAACAACAGCCTGTGCACAACTAACATACCCAGCTGTCACTTTAATTATTAATCACACTTTAATCCTTCCCTAATTGCTATCTCTAGGTTCATCGTATCCGGTTTAATGGATAGTACGATGGATTTTGTTCAACGTACGGATTGGAATCAAACAGATCGGATTCCTCTTAATATCAAGATTTTGTGGTAATTGTCTCACCACTCTTATATTATAATGATTCTCCTCTCTTGTCAGTACGTAGCTTTTGGTGCTCAAACTCCTAAAGAATATTCTTTTAAACAGGATTAAGTATTAATTAATTGATTATCAATTAATTAGTTATATAACCGATTTATTAAGAGGAGACATTGTATCCGACCCATGCTATAATGTATTATTACCTACTCCCAAATCCTTGGTAAATCTCCTACTCGGTATTTTTATATGGATATAAATGCAGCATTTTAAATATTATTTTATTGATACTTAAGTCTAAATTTTACAATCATACGTTACATATCGCAACCGTCATGTCTCTTAAATTTATATTGGTGTATTTACATTTTTAGCACTTTTTTTTTTTTTATAAAGGAAAGCGGTTCGACGCACTAGACGACACGTCATCTAGTGGATCGAAAGGCCGAAACGATCGGCAGACGGACTAACCGTCAAGAGGAACAACAACAGGAGAAAAAGAAACACAAAAAATACATCAAGAAAACCCGACAACAAAGAAGTCAACGAAGGAAAGTAGTATGAATCAGTTCAACGGAAGCGGTGAGCACAAAGTTCGTCTTCGAAGAAAGTACACAAAAATGAAGCCTGGGGCACACCTACATTTGGGCTTGCAACAAAGCCGCATGGGGAACAACTGTGAACACCTCACATTTGAACTTGCAACAAAGCCTTAAGGAGTCGATCACAAATACACGTTTTCTCGTAGACAAACGACTCAAGACGCCACCTAAAGCATCATCAAAACTAAGGAGACGACAAAGTCAAACTGAAATTATTTATAAAATTATTGATTATAAAAATAGGTAAACTTGAAATGTTTTTGTTGATTATTGAATCACTTGACATTCACTTCTTTTTTTACTAGAGTTGTGATGGTAATGGTGTCATGTTGGTGGCTCATGAAAATTTTTTCTCGAATATTTCTTTACCGTTGTTAAATCAAAATGAAATTTAATTTTTTCACTTTTAAAAGTAAACATAGGAAATACATTTTTATTGGAATTCAACGTCACATTGTTCCTATTTCTATAAAAAAAAATTCTAAAATTTTGTTTATTATTAATTTTAATTTGTTCAAAGAGAGAAGGAGGGTTTTGAATTTCCTTTTTGGAAAAAAACGAGGGTGAGGGTTTTGAATTTTTTTTATTTTTTTTTTTCAATTTTTGTTGCTGGTGTACAAGACATCAAGATTAAGGAGGCAAAAATTGCTCTTCAAGGAAATCGATCATCAAGAAAGCGAAGACCAATGAGGCCAAAATTCAATTGTGTGAGAAGTAATCAAGAAGATCAATTGGATTTTAGTACTCAAAAGCTTACATTCCCATATCTAAAAGGATTCACAAAACAAAAGTCATGGTTACGGAAGCAGATCTCGGAAGCCTTGCATCAACACCATCAAAGGAAGCCAGGGTAGGAAAGACGGATCTTGACAGATCTAGATTCGAGATGGGCGAATCTGGTGTTGAAAAAACAAATTAAAACAGATCTGGTGGTCGGAGGTAAGGATTGAAGTCGCCGGAAGGGAGTTGAGTCGATTTAGCCATGAAAGCCATAAAACGTAAATGAAGTCTGAGGATTGGAGGTTATCCTTCACAAGTACCTATTCAAGAAACCGGGAGTGGTGGCCGGTAGGCCGAAATAGAGGTGGGCGGGAGGATCCGGCAAGATCCAGAAAGCCGTTAGTCCGTAAGTGGTGGCGGTAGGCTGAGAGTGGTGGCGGCGGATAGGCCCTTGCCCTTGTTAATACTTTGGTGTTTCCATGGAGGCTAGGGTTTCCCCCAACTCTCAAAGAGAGCGTTTGGGCTTCAACTCATTAATGTAATAATCGAGAAAAAATTTTTAATTTTTTTTTTCCATGAGAACCCGAATCGTTTCCGAAAAGGAGAAACGAACCAAAACCAATTGGTTTTACCCTTGCAAACCGACCGGTTCGGCCTATCACCACAATTCGGACCTTTGTACCCCTTCAACCTCAATCGAAGGCCACGTACTGCACCATGAAGCTGGGCTGGGATGCCAAGGCCCAAAACCCTTCCCCTACGCCGTCACGAGCCCATAAAGAAGCGGAGCCTTCCCTATCCTTCTTTACTCGTCTTCTCGCTTCGATTAGTCGACATACAAAACCCTTCACCTACGCCGTCACGGCTTCCTTATCTTTCTACTCTTTGTGGGAATCGAACCGGGGACGTCTTGCTTCCTTGCCAGCCACCGTCGTTGTTTTGAGCCCAGTGAGTTTCGAACCCACAACTACTTGTGCGCCTTACCTTGCTTTTTTTTTTCTTTATTTGGTTGTTGCATAGGATCGAACGCCCGACTTGTAAGACCTTGGGCGCCTTGTTTAATTTGAGTGATTGATGGCCAGATGAATCGAACCCACGACCTAACGACATTACCTTAATAGCCATTGGGTGTCACAAAGGATCGAACGTGTGACCAACTGCGCCCCACCAAGCCATCTTGTGCCGACGCCAGCAATCGACGGAGCTTGCCCAGCCTCGCCACCTGACGCCGCCTAGAGTCGTCTAGTGAGTCTCGAAGCCAACTTCACTCCTTTTAGCCAATGTTCGTTACCTCGAAAGGTTCGAACTCTCGATAAATTAATTTTCCTTTATTAATTATAGGAGTTTTATAGATAATTTCGTTATGTTGAGTAGAGGTGGAATTAGATCAGACTAGAAAGAATTAGAGCGGACTAGAAAGAACCAGCTTGGACTAGAACGAAAAAGATTGGAACGGGATTTTAGTGTTGAGAAAAACGAGGAGATATCGCGGGAATTGCATGATAAGTATAATGACTCGATTATAAGGAATTGTGGATTTTGTAGAAAATAATGAGAATGATTTGGATATATGTATGAAATTGATGAGGATACCGGCTTGACGTTTAGGTCTGCGGAACCAAGCTCTTAAAGAATAATAATAGTAGTGATGCTAGATATCGTACTTTGATAATGATGGAATTGTAGAATGAGAAATACTAAGATGTTGTCATAACTTAATCAGGAACTTGAGATCATCAACTGGAAGATCGAGAATAGTTATTGAGACTGGTACGGATAAGGTGAGTTCTTTGGACTCACTTAGTTTCAATAATAATCTTAAGTGCGCACTAGGGTAGTGTGTGTATCGTATGTTAAATAATTGAATCAATTAGATCACCGCACCTTTATTATTAAAGAGAGGCCCAAGTGTATTATAACGGGTTGCATCATCAATGTCCGGCACAAATGGAAACTGAAAGGCTCCCCGCGACCATCCCAACAATGTATACAGAGGAAATGCATTGAAACCAGTCTTGTTGGTTTACGGGGACGGGGGTGAGGGTTGGAGGATCCTCGTGCTACTCTAAAAAGTTGAACAAATTAGAATGACAAATCACCAAATGAAAATATAATAACCGGGACCTTGTTTGCGCATGTTGATGTGTTTACCGCTTTCCTTATATGTGTGTGCTTTAGTTCTCTTGTTCTTAGAACTGTTAGTTAACGGTTTATCCCTTGTTGATAGATCTTACAGGTTAGGTTTCTGCCGAGTAATCGGGGGTGCAGTGACCAACCGGGTTTCTGCACTAGGGAGTGATATTTAAGAGTATTTTTATTACAGTAATACTGTAATAGAATTAGTAGACTGCATATTTCTTTCTTTTGTTAAGTATGGATGTTGAACACTGTTATCGTTATTACTTTTTTCAAACATATTTATTTTGAAAGATATTTGCCTTTAAATATTTTTCTTTTAAGGTTCGTGTCTCGTTGATGTCAAACTAAGAGTGAGAAACCCATTGTGAGGTCCTAGCCAGTGACATCCCGAGTTCTTGAAATTTGAGGTGTTACAAATAAAGTGTTCCGATTCTTTTTTAGAATACGGTAACTTCAGATTCAAGTTTGATCAAGCGAGTCACTATAATTAGGAATAGTAATTTCATCATGTCTTTTCCCCTCACTCGATACACCTAAATATGTCTATTTAATACTAAAATTATAAAATTTTTATTCTGTTCATGGTATAATAAGTTATATATCAATTTAAATTATATTTATTAATATTATTTGTTTTAAAAAATTCATAATTTTATAAGTTATCCTCACATATCAATCTGTTGCCATCCTCAAGGATAACTTCCGTCTTTTTAGGAAATATCCCGACATTTTTTCAAAATGTTATTCAATTAGTTATACGAGAAGTCGAGAACTGATGATTAATGATAAAACAATCTCAACAGTACTAAAACTAGATGGTTTCGAGATGAAACATTTTGTCCGAGAATGAGACCTGCATGAGCATAGTTATTCCGAGAATGAGACCTGCATGAGCATAGTTATACGAGAACGTGATTCATTCATAAAACCAAATAGTAACAAGACCTGCATGAGCATAGTTATACGAGAACGTGATTCATTCATAAAACCAAATAGTAACAAGAGGAGTAGTCCTTAAAATTATACGGTCTAACTCATATATGTAAGGTACTCGATGTGGGACAATTGTCCACACGTCCCGCACCTTCGAAGTTAGAAGTGATCACAAGTTCACGGCTCATAACATTTTTGGGGCTGTTTTACACAACTCTATAGTTGGAGCTATTTTAAACATGTTTAAAGAGTCTGGACTAGCACCGCAAAATTAGTGAGACTTGCCTTTTGTTTATTAATATGCTATTACAAAACTTAGGAGATTATATCTCAAAACAGAGACATTTTGTACACTTATTCAATAACTAGGAAATCAATATTAGCGAAGACGATTGTTAGTTCGTGTAAATTTTGAGAACTAATAGGCACAAAATATGGTATTACTATTATATACACTTTTACAAACCAAGTTTCTTTGGTCTGAGGCATGTAGAAGCACCTCTCAAACCCGGCATGTCTCTCTTCTCCTCAAGCTTAGCATCCTCTTTTCTCGGCAAATCCATCTGCCATTTCCATGGCTATTTGTTCTTCAATACGTTTCTTATACTCCAAAGACGACATGTCAGAATCTTTGATCGAGAAGAACAAAGGTCCCAGCTCAGCTAACCAATGAGGCTCCACAGCCGTCACACACTGCATATACTCTTTCCCAGTCAAAACAAGCTCATGGTAAACAACGTAATCCGGCGTGTAGCCTAATCCGTACAAAGCGCTACTAGCATGAAGGTGACACGGCGTTCCGGTCCTGCAGTTAACATACTTTCCTATTCCTTTAAGTCTAGCTGAGTTGTGAAAGTAAGCAGAGCAGATTGCTTTTCGAACAACATCCCAGTCGGGCCCACATGTCGTTAATTGGACATTCATCTGGTTAAGTATATCGAGTAGTTGAGATCTTACCTCTCTGGCTTTTCGTAATCCCTTGACGTGCAAGAAATGGTCAAAACACCAGCGTTCTAGATATTGGTTGGCTTTCCATTGCTTATAGATGTTGAGCAGTGTCAAATGGTCTGATTCTGGTACAAACAACTTTTCTCGGGCTGCGTCACTCTCTTGTTCTCTGTCTTTAGGTCGAAAGAACACAGATGGGACCGACAGCATGGATACAATCGTCAGGACTTCATTTAAGCAGCCAAACCGCTCACCCATTAACAGCATCTTAGCAAGTGGCGGGTCTAGAGGGAGATTAACCATCTTCCGACCAAGATCGGTTAAACAACCGACATTGTTAAGGGCACCCAGGACCCACAACTGGTACATTGAATTAAGTATGTTTTCCTGTGGAGGTGGGTCCATGAAATCAAAATCCAACTCAGCAATTCCAAGAGATTTGAGGAGCAGAACCACATATCCTAGATTTGTTCTCTGTATCTCAGGTATGGGGCTAGGAAGCATTTCGGTCCGGTAAGCTGTATCAGTATAAAGTCGGATACAAGTGCCGGGTCCAGTTCTACCCGCACGTCCAGCACGCTGATTAGCAGCAGCTTGGCTTATAGGAAACACTTGGAGAGCATCCATACCCATCTTAGGGTTATATACCTTCATTTTACTGTAACCAGTGTCAATTACATAAAAGATACCATCTACAGTCAAAGACGTCTCGGCAATGTTGGTCGCAACAATGCATTTGCGGGCCCCATTTTCAGCCTTTTGGAAGATTTTGGCTTGCAGGTCAGCAGGGAGTTGGGAATACATAGGAAGAATAAGGAATTTTGGAAATGGTTTCTCAGATGATGAAATACACTGTTCCATGCGTTCGGCTAGGGCATAACAGGCTGTCTCAATCTCATCTTGACCAGTCATGAAAATAAGGATATCGCCTGGGGGACTATTCATGTGTATAATCATAGCCTGCTTCACTGCTGCCTCAACATAATCTTCACACGGTGTTTCATTGTAATGAATATTCACCTGGTATATGGAAAATCGGAGCACTGAGAAAAAGAAGGAAAAAAAATCAATACAGCAATATTTTGGTGCATAATGTTGGAACGATATACTTCAAGAAGCATTACCTTCCAAAGAAGTTTGCAAACTTCTCGGCATTTAAGGTTGCTGAAGTCACAATTAACTTGAAATCCCGACATCGAGCAACCACCTTCTTTAGTATTCCAAAGAGAACATCTGTGTCCAGTGATCTCTCATGTGCTTCATCCATCACGATCACACTGCGAATAATTGGGAAACAACATTAGCCTCATGTGAAACAGAAAATTTGCATTCCAGGATAATGTAACATCATATATTATGTACTTCGGTTTTCCATAAAATCATATCTTATGTACTTCAATTGCAAAGGAACCAAATTCATACCGATACTTCTCAAGTTCAGCATCTTTTAGAGTTTCACGCAGAAGTACTCCATCTGTCATATACTGCAACAAGGCAAAAATTTATAACAAAGTTCAGTAGTAGTTCGATACACAAACAAAAAGTCTACAACTCAGGTATATATCAAATTATCAATAGACTTTTGGAAATGTGAACAACCTTAATGACGGTGTTGGGACCAGTAACATCCTCAAAACGAATAGCATAGCCAACTTTATCCCCCAGATCAGTTTCCATCTCTTCACTGACTCTTTTTGCTACACTCATGACAGTTACACGCCTCGGCTGTGTACACCCAACAATTCCATATGAAGTATAACCATCCTCGTGCAGATACTGTCAACAAATTACAACAATTAGGGTCAAACCACAAACACGTCACGTATAGAAAAACCCTTCAGCCTAGTAGGTCAGTGTCCTGATATTGTCTTGTTCAAAAATGTTTGGTCCAACAGCCTTCATAAGACAAGAAATTTGGGATTGCTTCCTCCAAAAAAATAAGTGAAGCTCTAATTTACTTTCAACAGAATAATCCAAGCCTTCAACGTAATGCCGGTATTTTTGCTTACCATCATGATTAAGTCAAATAATAGCATTAGAGAGTCCTAATATGATACCCCTCTTTCAAACGAGGAAACAACAGCCAGAATAAGTTAGATACCTGTGTAAGTTGAGTAGTTTTTCCTGAGCCAGTTTCTCCAACAACCACCACAACTTGATTCTCCCGAACAACCTACCGACAAAGAATATTAAGCCAAACAACTGGAGAAATCAACGAGAGAGTCTCTAATATGACACATGTGTTACACACATGTAATCAAATGCAAGGGAAAAAAAGGAACAAAAACAATAAAGATGGGACTGAACTGTTTCAAGCAAGACGTAAATAATGAATTAATACATATCAAAAGGGAAATTTGAAACATAGCATCACATAATGTATAGAATTTAAACCCTGACAACTTAAATGGGTCTAGATGAGGGGAGCATCAGGAATTGAAACATTATAACATTGTCAAGGATCGATAACGTAACCTTCAAAATGTCTGAAAGAATGTGTTACCCCATATTGGGCCTATCTGGCACGAAGTGGTAGACCACTTATTAAACAACAACAACAAAATAAGACAACAGAGCACAAGGAAAACAGGCAAGATGCAAAACTTCACCATCTAGAAGAACAGGATGCATGAAACTCGACTAGATCCTGGGGAGAGGATAAAGTCATCAGTCCATGTTGTTGAAGTCGTTTAATAAATAATCAGGCAGTAGTTCTAATGATTACAATTCTACAGCCATTGTGTATGCTACATAAGAACTAGGACATACACTAGTTGTAACACCACACAAGACACCACCAGAAGTCCAGAATATTCAAACCTAATTGACTCCAATGCAAGGACAAAAATGTGTTTGCAATAAACGTTATTTAGCAGCTAGAAGTATGTAACGGTGTACTAATTGAACTGTTTTTAGACTTCCTCTTCATTTTGCACTCAAACCTGTATAGTTATTTTCACAGGGTGGGGCAGAAGAAGCCAAAGTAGGGATAGCCATACATTGATAACTAGCTCTGACAATCAAGAAATGCAATGCTTCCAGAAAGAAAAGGATTTACAAAATTAGCATAACAGAAGAAGCAAACATATAGGTTCCTGAGATTAAAAATCGAACCTGTAACAATTCATCTCGTACAGAATATATAGGAAGATACTGCCTCTGCTGAGCTATCGTTTTTGTCTTTGCAAACTCACTGACTGCTTCATCCTTCTTCAGGTGTTGAGTAAACTTGGCATCTTCCTTGAAATCAATTTCACCTTCTTCAACCCCATTGGCTTTTTCTGCGTCAATCTAGGAAGAAATTCATGAACAGGTAAGAACACTGTTATATATTATAAATATACTTCTCCTGCAAAGATAAGAGGAAGCTTCAACACCTGCTCCGCTGATTTTTCAACACCGAGCATATCCCCAAGTTTAGAGCCAGCAAGCTCCCAAAAGCACTTTCGTGATTTGTTCATGCGTTGCTTTTCACGAACTTCTCTGACTAAATTGGATCCTTTACGGGATATAATGGCCATATCTGAGGTTGGATCTTTTACAGGCATTATTGGATCAAGTTGCGTAGTAGAAATATCATGCCAATCCAAGAAAGGAGGTTTTGTATCTGAGTGAAAACAAAAGAGGATTTAATGTAATCAAAATACTCAAATCATTTATAAATAACAATTTATTTCCTGTTTCTCTAGGATGAAGATGAACAATGAACTTCACTCACCATGAACTAAAAGAAATACCTTACGCTCCTCATCTTCATCAAACTCTGTCTGCACTTCTTTATTTCTAACAGCACCGGATCGTAAAAGCTGCCGATCTTCCCACTGTGCATTATCAGCACTAAACTGTGATAGCTGCTTGCTCTGAGCAGAGGATATAAGAGTTACATTCTTCCTCACCTGCATAGGAGTAAAATACAAAACAATAAAATGCACTGTGATCAAGAAATAAAGCAGATGAAAATATTACAAAGTTCAAACAGATTTGGTACTTACCAGTCTCCTAGCAAATTGAGTTTCTTTCTTTTGGAACGAGGCCTCGTCATAAAATAAACTATCTGAGTCAAATGATGCACTTCCTTCCTCTCTGTCATACCTTGAGTTTAAGACATCAAAGATGAGTATAGTCAGAGATACATCTCATGAAAACAAGATTTTTCATCTTGGTAACCCATACATAGCAATGTAAACTAACAAATTTGTCAAGATAATATAAAACTTTATATAGAGAAAAGTATTATTTTGCCATAATTGGAAGTACTTAATAAATACCATGCAAGGTCAGAGTTGTATTCCATCTCTAGAAGCATGCTTTCGGTGACCCCTGGATTATGTTCTGTGGCAGTATGATCTCTGTAAGCTTCCTTGTCCTAATTTGGTAAATAAAAAAGGATAATAAGCACAGTTTTTCTAGTCAACAATAACAGTTGAACATTCAATGGGAACAGCAAATTTAAAAGCATACCTCCTGAAAATTTCCTGCAGAAAGCCTAGATTTGTCAAATTGTCTGCCATATCGAGAACTTGAAGATCACACAGAAGAACCAGAAGCAAATATTGGAACTGGAGGGGAAGCAGGGATATCCCAAGGGGAAGCAGCAAGGCCTATGCCAACGATATCAGACGTCATAATGATGCCATCAAATCAAAAAATTAAAATGAAGTAATCACTACAGGAAAGCATATTCCACGACAAAAGTGAAGGCTGATGCCGCCTACTAGAATTAGTGTAGATTATGGAGAGGAGTGTATAATCACTCCCGCCAACCCAATCACATATTCATAACTGCCTGAAAATCTGTACTTCATCTTGTCACTTTGGCCTTCACAGAAGAATCAATTATTCACTTTAAACACATGCTCAAAATTAAATTTTATAAAATTAAAAATAGTATCCCCTGTAAAGCGAAAGTGGAAAAATGCTGGTCCACTCAGTGCTGCGACAAGAGTTATAAACGAAAAAAGCGACAAAGAAAGGCCAACACTCATAGTATTAATCTTCAAATCATCCTTTTTGAGCCTATATTATCAACTTCTAAATACTTAGTTAGTTAGTGTATTGTAGTTTGAAACCAACTTTCTTCTGTCTAACCTGTTTAAGTAAGATTTAAAGGAAATCAAAAGTTCCAGATACTTTCCAGCAACATTTATGCATAGGTGTTTTCATGAAGCAATCATGTTCCTCTGGCCATAGTTTTTTCCAGTACAGCAGATTGTCCTTCAATATTACCAAATCAGATTCAGAGAAAAATAAAAATCACGACTCACCTGGTGTCCCCCATCCCTCATATCTGTTTCTTTTTCTCCTGAACTCGGCATCATTATCTATTTCATGGTGACTATGATCCCTTATGCCCGACTCTCTACTATCATCAATGCATCCGCGCCTTGAGCTCCTGCAATCTCTTCTATAATTATCCTTGGAGTCCCTCCTTCGACTATGGGATCATCTGTATTATGTGAACGAGCTACTTCTGGATTTTCACATATACGTGTTTCGTGAATTAAATGACTTCCTGAAGAATTGTAAACACGGCAATTTTCAGCAGATAATAACTAAGTTACCCATAAAAGAACATAAAGCAAAATACTGTTGTCATTTGAGATTTAGCTAAATTAATAATAGCAATACAAAAATCACAAAACGGTCTCCATGAAAATGAATTTGCATACAACATAAAAGTAGGATGCGACAAAAAGTACATTGTATGAACAGGATGGCCTCCTTACACGGACTATGAAATATGTACGTGCAAACTAGGTCTTTCATAATGCTTTTTTTTCCAAAGACATCCAAACACGGTTTAAACATCCTTAGACCATATTAAGTGACCAGTAGCCAAAGTGAAAGCATAAGATCAGGCTTGTGAGACAGATCAAGGTACAGTAATATCATAAATAAACTAGCGAAGTACAACCTTTCTTCCGACTATAACATAATTTATCTAAAGATTCTATGGCTATTTCTCCCAACCAAGTAAAATGACAAATTAGACCAAAGAAACGGTTTCTTAAAACACATACAGATCAGTCCTACTTCTTGGTTACAGCTGTTAAAAGCAATATATAATTATGCTAAGGCATAGTTTTACCAATGTTAGATAGATTTCAGTATGATGCGAGCACGTGAGATGGGGATCAACAGGAAAAAAGCAAGAGATACAATCTACCTTCTCGTTACATGCACAACATTCACTGGATTTCAGCATGAACATGTGCACACGATGGATTTCAGTTATTGCCGAAGTATCACCAATATTCAATGGGTTTCAATAAGAATGTGTGCACGTGAAACCTCATGAACACTTGCATTAGGATATTCCCTTTACGGGATCCCTGTGCTTCTATTTATTATGTTTATATCCTCATCTGTCCCACTTAGAGATAAGTTCTCCTCCTCTGCTCGTGGAACTTTAATTTAACCTCAAGCGTTGGTGTTCCTATTTGCAAGGGCAAGAGCGTCCAACCCTTAATAAGTGGCAAATTCGGAATATTGATCATTATCATAGTATAATGCTCATTACAAGAACCATGAATAACATAAACTACATTGAAGATCGCAGAAAATTTTACCAGGCCTGGATTTCTCAGGTCGTCGGAAAACAACACGACGATTGCCAGGATCGTACAATCCCCCGCCGGTAGGTTGCTCTGGCTCCATGGCGTCATTCATCTTATTAATTTCGATTGGGCCGCAATCACGACTCTGAAAAACACAGCAAAAACAATGAAATCCAAGCCCTAAAACATCACAATGTAGGTGATGTAGAACCGAAACGGATATAGGTGCCTTCTCGCAGTTAAGAAAAGTTTAAGAGGTCAGGAAAAACTTCCAAGCAAGCGTTTTGAAACGAATTGCAGCAAACAAGGCATGGATCAAGACAGAACTTCTTCCAAAATAAGAGAGAGTATGAGGAGATGATAAAGAACAAACAGAGCTCAGTACTCACGTGTTTTGAGTCGTAAATCTTCGACCTCCCGCCATGATCGCTGGTATCCGACGCCGCTACCGTCTTCATCGTCGTAGCTGTCTCTCTCGATACGGTCTCAACACACGATCAAATTCCAACTCTGGATATGGAGAATTCAAGACCTTTTCAAACCTGGATTGGGCTTATATACAGACGGGTCTTGACCAAAATTCAATTGCATTTATGCGGCCGTATAAGGACTGGGCCGGATACTGGGCGGTTCCAGACTCGTTTTCATATTCAGCCCAATATGTGCTAGGTTGGATAGTAACATACACATTTTCTAAAAAAATATAGCATAATTGCGTAATATATATCCGTTAATTAATACGTATATTAGTTTAATCTCCCCGTAATTGAGGTTGATCTAATATAAAAAAATTATTTATTTTCATTTTTATTTTTTATTTTTTTTACTAAATGAATATGCAATATTAAAAAAATTACAATTAAAGTTTGTGATTTTAATAAATACTAGAACATATATAAAATGTAGACATAATGTTTTATTTAAATAAAAGTTGTAGTTACAACAGAATTAAAATATAATTTTTTTAGTATTAGTTTAAAAAAAAAGGAACGAGATTATAGTGGAAGTAAAATATAATTTAAATAAAAGTTGTGATTAAGATGGAAGTAAGATATTTTTTGATAAAAGGTTGTCTAGTTATAAAATTATACCTTATTAAAATAGAATTTATTTTATTTCAAAGGTAATGGAAGTAAATATAATCTAGATTAAAAAAAAGTTCTTAAAAAAAATTTGGTGAATTTAATATTCAAGACACGTAGAAAAAAAACGTAGTTTTTATTACCTCTGCCATAGATATTAGATTAATCTCATATTAAATATAAAAATTAAAATCATATCAACATATCTAAATTAACTTAGCGTTGAAAATGGTGGATTTCAACGATAATTGACTACTTTTCGACTCAAGCGGTTATAGGCAAGGCATTAGGCCTACAGTTGGGGCTCTATTCGAGTTCAACCCCGAGTTTGTCCATATCTAGATGTTACTACAAATGTACATTAGACACAGTAGGATTATGCATTCTTAGAAGAAGTATATATGATGGCATGGAGGTAGGGATATTAGCCGAGGTCCCCAAGGACCAGATTCCATAAAGGTATTTACCCAAGGGAGAATGAAGCACGCTTAGTGTAGCTAGCTAGTCACCAAAAATGCTAGCAATAGCATGCTTCTTGCACTGCACGACTTACAAATTATTGCCTGGGCAAATTTTGACCTCGCTCCATTTTCTTCCTTCAAAATTAAGATTTGTGTATTTGTTTTGGACGAGTAGCGTAATATACACGCTTTTCAATTTATTTAAAAAGTCCTAAAAGTATTTTTGTTATATCAAAATTCTTTTAATTACAATAATGTCGGTTAAAACAGATTTATTGGACGTTGGCAGTAGAATCAAACAAACGATTTGTGACATATCGCCCGAGGTTTTTTAGGTTAGTAAAATATAGAATGTGTTTTTTGTTTTGAAAAAAGATTAAAATTTGTATATGGAAGCCATTTTAGATGCAAACACCGATTTTCTATAAAATACGAACACAAATGGAGGGAAACAAAAGGTTCAAAGAAGACGAAGTTTCCGTCGGAAGATCAAAGAAGTCGAAGTTTCTGTCATCTGGATTCGGGGTGTGTTATCCCTAGATTTGAAACCGTTTGTCGTGATTTGGGCTTTTGTTGTGTGGCATAGTTTGATACTTGGACGTCTATTATTATTTTTAAGGTTTCATTACTTGATTGATACATTCGCTATTTACGCTTTCTCTAATAATATGTAATCTGAATCCTTTCAATGATAAAATCTTTAAATGGACGTAACAAATATTAGATAAAGCACTATAAATTTATATGTCGTTTTCTTCGTATTTTTAAATCACTGTTTTTTTCATATTCACTAACATGAGCGTGAAGTATATTTGTATACAAACATAATTAATGTTCGTTTTACCAACAAATGTATTCCTACAAAATGGTAATGCGATTTTTCATACAACCATGACAAGTGTTGTGCAGATTTTTTTTCTTTATCTTAGTTGTTAGATATTCTTCATCTTAGCTACGTGCATGTGAAATCCCTATGTATAATTATAATAAGATGCATGTGAAATCTCTTGTGTTCTCAAACGAAGTATCGGTTAAAGAAGAAGCGAGCAAACAGATGAGGTAAAATAGGTAAAAGCCAAAGCAGCCACAGGTCGACAGCCATAGCCGGGTCATACCTAGCAGAGGAGATGGCTCAAGCTTACATGACAATATAATGTAACATAGCCATGTGGGTCTACTGAGATTGGAGCATTTTAACCACTCCAAACGAGAGAATCGGATAAAATTTACTTATTTTAGTTAAAAGATATGATTTGGATATATTGGTTAAACTAATATTAGAGTTTTTTTTAAGGATAATGTAGTTTGTTTTTATCTCGGATATCTTTATTATTCTCTTATGATTTTTATACACAGGGTCATGCTTCACTATAATTTATCATATTAGAGTAGTTCGATCTCGGGTCCCGACTTATTAGGCTTGTCAGAGTTGTCGGTCTTAAGGGAATATGTTTAATATTCATATCTTGATATCAATATAAGATACGATAGGTTTTAGTATATGAAAGAAAAAGGTACAAATATGTGATACCTCTAGTTTTGAAGTATATATCAAAACAAGAGAAAAAATTAATCTACTAGGAGTGTATCAGATATCATATATATATATATATCAAAACACTATGTATGATTTTTTTTTTTTTTTTTTGTTGATATGCATATCTCATATCCAGCTGGATAAGAAAACAGGCCCTAAAAACTCTAATTACGAACATGAACAATGTATGATGGCCTTGATCATCAAGTGTTAACCAACTTATTCGACTAACACTGGAGGATAAATAACCTAGACGAAACTTGATAACTATGTTGTCACACATATCCCGTAAATATTACTTCTATGGGATATAAATAAATAAATAAAAACTAAAAACAAAAAAGTTAATTAATAATTATTAATCAAATCAAATATAAAAAGATTAGGTTGTGCATTCGATCGTCGTCTTACTTCACGGGGTGGCGATCGGCATCGGCTCCACATTCCGATGAGTGTGAACTCTTCTGAAACTTTTTGACACACCACGACCTCGCCAACTAAGATATATATTAAAAATAAAATTGGTTCCTTTTTATCCATTAAATTTAGTAAATTAAAACCATCATCAAGGCATAAGTGCATAACGTGTACACTTTAGGGTACGTACCACGTGACCGTGTGCTTCTCTTTCAAGACTGCATTATCACCTTAAATTTCTTCTCATTTTAGCCATTTATTTATTCATTTAATACTCATTCAAACTTTTATTTCTATTCTTAAATGAAGTCAATGTAATTTTTAAAGTCTAGTCAAGTCTATGTAACTATTTATCTTGCATTCATACTGAATAAAATTTACGGTTACAATTTTGCTCAAATATTAATGGAATTAAATACAGTTGATCACTGGCTATTATTGAGATAGTTTTTTTTTGAAAATTGTAGACTTTATAGTTATGATCGGTGGGTAATTGATTTTGGATAAAATGAATAATTAGCCTTTTATTTACTTTTGGAAAATAAAAATAAATCTTTTTATGATTTTTAAAGTAGACTCTTAGTTTAATTAACAATACAATTATAATCGCCCACACAAAAAAGAGATTTATGTTATTTTAGCAAAATCAAAAGAAAAAAAACGTATCGTTTAAGTGTTTAACCAATTTTTTCAGCTACTGCACGTTAATAAGTACCACCAACAAGTGTGTACTAGTTTAGTTCCCGCACATTGTGCGGGTATATTTTATTAAAATAATATATTTTGTTTATAAACGGTAATGTACATAATAATTACATATTTATTCAATAAAATTGAGGAAATTAATTTAAATATATTAAATGATTAATATGATAAACGTTATACTAATTTAAAATTCTTTTTAATTTATCTTTATATAGTATTGTAAAAATATTAGAAATTATTTCTTCAAACATTTTTTTAGTATGCCATTTAAAGGTATTGTAATAAACTAATATAACATAAAGGATATAAAATGAATGTATATTTTTAAATAATTTTTTCTCTCGGCATCTTGAAGTTAGAACTTTTCCTCTGCTATCCACAAGTTTTTAAGTTTTTTATTGGTACCGTCATCGTAATTTGTTTCTTCATTATAACTTTTCCGTAATATATTTCATTATATATTCAAGAATAAAATTATAAATTATAAAAAAAATATTTTAAAACTAATTATAACTATTTTAATATTTTTTACTAATTAATTTTATACAAAACTAATTAATGGTATATAATAATTTTTTAAAAATTTAATATAAAAATATAGAAATATAAATTTAAAGCTATTTTTTGAATTTTAAATAAAAAATATAAAAAATTAAATTTTCATTTATGTTCGAATTAAATAAAAACAATATAGACAAATAACTTAAAACTAATTCGTAAATAACTAAAAATTCATAATATTATATTTTTAAGTAAGAGTACATATTTAGTTTTAAATTTATTTTTCTAGATTTTAAAAATAAAATCTATAAATATAATTAAAAAATTATTTTCACTAGTTATTTAACTAAACTACTTTTGGTACTGAATATGATCTCCAATATGATATGTAAACCCTAGTTCGAAGTTTAGGGTTTATATAGAAATCCGAAACAAAATATCAATCAATACAATTCAATAAAGAATTTGTTTTTTAAATTAAATATAAAAATTTTGAAAAATAATAGTTAGGTGATTCAATAAAATAATTTTTTAAAAAATCATATCTTTCTACTAATTTTGTATTTTTCAAAATAAAGAAATATATATTGTTAATTCTATCCAATCTAAATTTAAATATCGTATTTAAATTGTTGTTGCAAAAGAGTAAGTTGCAAGGAGAAATTTCGATTGTGCCTTTTCGGTTTTATGAAGATCGTGGCGTGAATTCTCTTTGAATAACGTATAGAGATGATGAGAATAGAATAGTACGTTAGAGGATAAGCAAATTCGAAACCAGAGAAGCAAATCAAATCGAAATCAAACATATGGAAGCAAATTAAATAAAAACGAATGCAGTTTAAAAAAACGAATGATATGAACACAGTCATCTAACCATCAATTGATGGGGCTTCTGAGAAAAATGTCCGTCTAGTGGTGGTGGCGGTAGGAGTTTCTGCACTCAAAAACAAAAAGAACGATGTAGTTAATTGTGACTAAAACCTATGAGAATAATAAGTATATATATAGCTGAGAGGATATGCTCTAAAGCTTCTCGATAAGATTGTTGAAGCTTCCTTGATAAGATTGGAAATTAAAGAGTTAATAAAATGACGGATTTAAATATAAAATAAATAAAATTACGGATAAAATATAATTAGGGATTAAAAAAAGATTTATTTGCTTATAAGATTGTTAAAGCTTTCTTGATAAGATTGGAATTTAAAGAGTTAAATAAGATAACGGATTTAAAATATAAAATAAATTTATAATAGAATTATTTTTTATAAAATTCGAAAACCAATTATAGAAAATTAAATTCAAAAAAAATAAAAATCTATTATATATTTCTAAACTTATAGACTCTTAAAAAAATATTTAAGGAAAAAATTAACGGATTTAATAGAAATCTATTATATATTTCTGTGGGCTGCGGAAAATTGCTGAAATGACACGTGGCACTGACTATTTTCTTGCGTGACACGTGGCAATGATTGCTACTCCTATAATATATATAAGATTTTACTTTCTTTGAAGTGAATGAGATTACTAACACCTAGATATCTCATAATTTTCTTTTTCTTTTTTTAAAAATGTAAAAAATTCGATTACCGTGAAACAAGCGGAGAACGAGAGACTGTAACAAATCGGTAAACGGAAACAACCGTCAAGAGAACAATACAAAACAAAACCATACAACTAACAAGAAAGGGGACAAAAAAAATGGAAAGTCCTTGAGAAATTAAGGAAGAACCCGGTGAAGAAGTAGGTGAAAAAACGAGTCAACGTTAAAATAAATTTAAATATTAGCTTGGTATATCGGGGCTTGAAGTTTCAACATATATTTTTAGGGACTGGTAGAGTATGGTGAAAATTCAACACACAAGAATCTGATACGTGAATATCTATATTAAAATCAATTGAAAAGTGAGAGAATAATTCGTCAAACTTATGTAATAAGATAGATCTACTTATATAGTCAACGCCTAAACTTTGTGTTTATCATCTTAACATGTTCTCACAAGTTTAGGAAACATATGTTTAAAATCGAAAGTCGGATTGTTAAGCTGATCACTCTAATAGCATGGGAAAGGTTAACAGATTCATGAATAAGTGTTGTGTGTGACATTGTGAGTCCACGTCCTCTAGACTTTCGGTACATAAAATTTAAATGAATTTACCTTTAATAATTTAAGTTAAAATATTATTAAGTGGTAAAAGTTATCTAACAAATTGAATTCTTAAAATTCTTAAAATAACGATGACAATAAATCTTGAAAATTTTAACAAGTCATAAATACTTTACTAAATTGAATTTGTTAATATTTACCTAAAAAAATATCTCAAATGTTTTTTTTAAAAAATAAAATTGTGAGTCTATAGCTTAAGCTATAATTAGTTTGGTTAAAGAAATTTATAAAATAATTTACTATTCTAAAAAGACTCATTGATTACTTAAACGTATTATATATGTGGCGTAAAATCGTATTTTAAGGCGAGGAAGTAGATTTGTTTTTTACTTGGTCAAAGTTAACCATATTGTTTTTTATTTGTGTGAATTTAGATGTGATTGGGATCCAATAAAAGCACCAAAGGTAAAAGGGTAGAGTAGATTAGACAAATTAGGAATAATAAGGTTGACCCACCTGGAAAAAGAGAGCTATTTATCCAACATGGAATGCACTATTATTATTATGCCTTTGCTTAATCATTTCTTAATTTTTTTACCCACTAGCTTTGATTCTTCCAAAAGGTGAGAAAAGTGGCATTCATGTTAAATTTGGTCATCTTTCTTACTGGCTCCCATGTATAGATTGAGAAGAACAAAGTTAAAAAAGGGTTAAAGGAACAAGCTTTTCTTTGATATTTTTTTTTTATAAATTTAATTATTTAAATATTTGTAATTAGGAAATGTCACACCCATTAACAGTTAATGAATATTCGATCATTTGTGATGTATAATATTATATAATATCGATAATTTGATTCTAAAAATACAATTTACTTATTTTTTAATGTTTTTTACTTTATTTAATACTTTAAAAATCTATTCGCTGATTTTTTTTATTAACCTGTGTCGTATTATTATTTTACCGTTATTCACTAATCATTATTTTTAATTAATTTAATTATAAATATTACATTTTTAAATCAGCGTTATAAGAAATAACAATGTCTAGATTTGAAGTTATAGTCTTACAAAAAACAAGTCCATCAAGGTGCGGTTAGAAACTCGAGTCATGCTACTGTTGGGGTTAGTTAGGGATGAGGCCGGATATTGGCATCGGGGCTTCGTTCACAATATTGGGATGTGTACATTACCCATGGTTGAGCTATGGGTATTTTACGTGGCCTCGAGGTTGCTTGGGAAAGTGGTGCTAGAAATGTGGTCTTGGAGACGGACTTGCAGCTAGCCACCACTCTACTATACTGTCTCTCCTAAATAGGAAAGTGCCCCGGTGCAATCCGATATCCATCCTGGTACATAAGTGTCATGTTTTTTCGCTAAGCCAACTGTGCAATGGACTTCTTAGCTTCTTTTGCTTTTGACTTCCCTACGGGTTTTCATGTATTGCTTGACCCTCCCGAGGGTGTTATAAACATTTTGAATGCTAATGTTAGAGGCCGGGCTATCCCCCTTTACACAAAAAAAAAAAGTCAATCAAACTAAGATTTATAAGAATAGATTGTTGTGCGGAATTACTGAGAAATACATAATTCAACAAACAAGAAAGACAACTCAAATATTTATAGTGGTTCACCCAATAATGACTACGTCCACTTTTCGGAAATATTTTATTGCGGAGTTTCATAATACGGATGAGAGGATAAATATATGATAACTAGGTTATCCCGGATTATTAACACATAATATGATACATTGAGAATCCTACAAAATATATATATATATATATATATATATATATATATATATATATATATATATATATATATATATATATATATATATATATATATAAAAACAAAACCCTAGGTTTACACTTAACATGTTTATACTTGACACTTGACAGATTTATATTTGAGCGTCAAGTATAAGACTGAGCCAAACAAAAGGGGTCCAAACAAAAAATAATCCTAATTCAAGGCATATAAACAAATCTTCACCATGCCTTAAATCCTCATTGTGAAATATACCAAATGCATTAGTCAATGTCCATACCAAATTCCTAGACCAAATACATTAGTCAATGTCCAAACCAGATGCATTAGTCAAATTGTAGCACCACAAATTCTAGGAACTCAGGATGTTACAGGTTAGAACCTTACAATGGGTCCCGGCCGACCCTAGCCTGACAACAACTTTACCGGATCTTCTAACAAGGCACAAATAAAGAATCTGAATAAAATTATTAATGAACTAAAAGACCATAAAAGGAAACAAAAATCAACCGTCAAAATATGTGACAAAATCCAAAAGAGAGGAATGAGTCTCTTCAAAAAAATAAACCCAACACCTCAAACCAACAAGTACGGAAACCTGGATGATCGCCTCTCTCCGGATTCCTCAACACCTACCTACCCTGCAAAGTGTATCAACGACGATATAAACCGTTAGCTAACAATTCCAGATATAAGTTGGTATTATATAGCACAAACACACACAATGCAGAAATTAAACAATCAACATGTTCACATTCAACCATACTAATATATTCAATTAGGTGATTCACTTCTATTAGTTTAACTTATTGTGTGGCACGAAGGTCTCCTGACCTTCGCCTCTGTCCTCGTAAACCAACTGGAGTGGATCCGATGCATCTCAGATTGCTCCAATCATCTCAGATCAAACGGTGCTACTTCTTTCCCTTTATGCACTAATCAAGAAACAAAACAAGAATTGAACAAAGATTTACCAAAATTAGAAATCCATTATGATATTGAAGTTCTCATCTATCTATCGGGGACACAGAGAAAATAAAATAGCTAAGTAAGAGGATTATGATATGCCGAATTTTCTCATCTATTAGGGACGCCGATGTTCTCGTCTAGGTAAATAGAGTAAATAGGGATAAAAGCAAGGGTAAATGAGTCAATTTTTCTCCCGAAACACTAGTGTTTATGGATAAACCCTTGCTTTGATGGTTTCAAAAACCGAGTCTAAAACACTTATATCTAGTGTTTAAATGATTGCCAAACACCCGATAAGTTTACTTACTGTACACTACTAAACACTAATGGTTTATGCATGCGAAACACAAACTTATCTATACTATAAATGTATGAGAAAAATGTAATGAAGGATTTTAACAATTACCCTTTGTTGTTTAGAGTAATACAAGGAAAAGAAAGATTAATGATGCTATCAAAATAAAAAAGTAATTAAATATAATGTTGCTGAAAGACTAATCGCAATTTCCTGTTGGACTTATGACGTACATTCGATTATTCATCATTGATCATAAATATAATTACACATAATCATATATATTTAGTAGATAATTAGGAATTAAGCACAAGAAGAAGGCCGTTGAAGAAGCCACAGGATATGTCGGTTTAGGTGTGTAGATTTGGGTTTAATCATGTGCTTCAATGATTTCCAGCATGCTTACATGTTAGTACTTTCAATACATATAATTAAGTTACAACTTGGCATATATAATTTTAATACGTGTACTGAATATACCTTATATATAACTAAGCAATAATTATTTGCTAGCTAGACATTAATCATGACGCAAATCCAAACCACTGCATCATATTAAATTTGAGGCTTAGCTTAACTGAAATCACAGAATAATTAATGAAAAATCTCAAAATTTAAATATGTGAAAATCTCGCACATACAAATATACAATACCCCAAATTCATTTACGATAAAAGAAGATTCGAACGAAAATTGAATAAATATTGGGGTTTTTATTCCTTTCGTCAAAATAAAAAAAAAAGTTTTTTTTTTGCAAATAATACACATATAAAATCAGATAATTTATACTTCAATCCTAAAGTCATAATTTAAAGGGTTTATTATATCTTGTGATTAATAAATACATACTTACCCATTATTCCAAAAATATATTGAAAAAAAATGTCACTTTTTACATGGTGTTTTAAACCGTATTTATAATTTGACTAATTTACGCAAATTATTTAAGTAGTTGTTTAAAATATTTAAAAAAATCAGTATGGTGTTGAAATAACTCGATGAGGCGATATTTTAGGTGAGAGATAAAGAGTAGAAATAAGACCATAAACAAGCGGTTTGTACACTCAAATTTACGATATACCTATCATCGAATCTTGATAAACCTTTATATATATATATATATACATACTCCCTTTCATGTTGATAAAACTATAATTTTCATGACAATGAGTTTAAAGATACTTGTCCATGCAAAACATGAATCGCATACTATTTATGGTGTAGAGTTCACAATTCTTAAAATTAAGGATATTTGAATCAACTCCCAAAATATATATAATAGTCGGTAGAGGTGGGTTGCAAACCTAAACCCAAATCTAGTAAGTAAAAACCGGTAAATCGCCGGTTTGTCGGTTTAGCTACGGGTTATTAAAAAAAAATTAAAAAGAAAATTAAAAAACCGGTCCAGAAGCAAAACCGTCGGAATGATTTTTTTTTTTAAAAATAATTTAAAAAACTGAAAACCGACGGTTTAACCAACCAAACCGTCGGTTTTAAAGTTTTTTTTTTAAAAAATAAAAAACCTATTAAATATCAAAACCGTCGGTTTAGGTTTTTTATTTTTATAAACCTAAACCTAAACCTTGAACCGGCAAAAACCTAAACCGCCGGTTTGACAAACCGACAGTTTGGACCGGTTTGAACCAAACCGAGCCCATGTCTAGTATGCAGTACTTTATTCTTGTGGTTTGAGTTAAGTGATTGTTTGTCAACTATAAAATTGACAATAGAAAGAAAAGTTGTCTTATCAAAATCACGTATATACAAACTACTAAACTTTCTATTATTTGATTTTGAATTATTGATTATTCTCATTTCTCAATCATCCTCAATAATTGACTCGGTTGAAACCGAGTCAAATTTGATCTCAACACAACGTATACTTTGTTCGAATCCTGACCCACCCGTATAAATTCAATATCCCTTTAAAAAAAAAAACTAATCCAATAATTCAACGTGTTTTGTTTCAATTCATGAATCGTGGATATATATATATGAACGGTTTAAATAGTTATTCGAATTATGATGTGAAAGTTCACCGGACTATCCTCATGATCGTGTGCTAGAGTATACATTATAGTAAATTAAAGCCCAACTTTATATAAGTTGGGTTTATATTTCGGGTGATCCATTATATTAGTTGGTAAAATTAGATCAAAGGTTATCGATTTTAATAGTAAGCTCAATTTCTACAAACATCTAGGTTAAAATTTAAGTATCATTAATAAATTAAACCATTTGTTAATGACTCAAATTTCCAATACAAACATAAATGTGATGAGTCGATGATTCAAATCATACACGTTAATTTGAATTCAAGTCATTATAATCTGAAGTAGAAATATATATAAATATAAGTTTTCCTTCGAGGTCATTTTTTATAAATATTGGACAACCTTAACAAATTTATTTTTTAATTTAAAATTACATAATAATAATAATAATAATAATATACAGGCGAACACGTCATGTCTTGCCACCTGCATTACACCTGTTTTTATTGGTCGGATTCGAGAACATCGTCGAGTATGAGTGAAATGGTGACTTTAAATCCAACCCAATAGTGAAATACACAAAACTTTAAACAAATTGGACTAGATTAAATATTGAAAATATAACAAATTTATTTTCCAAATAAAAATTATTCTCCTTTTAATGCTTATTATTTCATTGACCGGAGTTCCAACTATCCATTTTAAGTTATAAAATTGGGAATTTTACCCCCAATTTTTCTTCTTCTTTTTTTTGATTTTTACCCCAAATAATCATTTTATTTTTTTAACATATAACATTAAAAATGAAACAAAAATTAATTTAAAAAAAACTTTTATTAAAATATCGATAATATTTTTAAGAATTAAATTCTCAATTAGATAATTTTCAATTTGTTACCCCCTAAATTTTTTTCCTCCTATTTTCACCGTCGGTCTAAAAATTGAAAAATGCGATTCTAATTTGTACAAAACGTAGCCTTGAATGAATTGTTGCGTAAGATTAGAAGGAATCAGTTGTGAGCATGTTATAGCAGTACAATCCTGTTTTTATTTTTAGTTTATAATAAAAGTAGCAGATTTGTGTTTTTAGTCTGAGATTTATGCATCTTAATTTAAAGCAAATCCAAGTCCAACCGTCTTTATCTGGTCGTCCTATCCACCTGCAAAAGATGCTTTTTCAATATAAAACATTAATTTATTGTATTAATTGTATTTTGTCTTCATTTTCCCTTTCACATTTACACAATAAATGTAAAACTCCGTTACGTTTCTTTGTTCAAACAATATATTGGAATGCTAAAAGTCAAGCTAAAGAGCATCTAATCATTTTTCATGTACAATGCAAATTGCCTTTCAATCATGTTGTAAAGATTATGCTCAAATTGTAAATACAACTAAATTATGGATTTATCTAGTCATGGGATGCAAACCTAAACCGAAAAAATCAACCGTATATGATATTTCATTCGATTTATATGATATTAATGAGATATATTTTTAACGATAAATATTCGAAACAATCAATCGATTATCACATTGGTCGTGATCATCTTATATTTTTTTGCAATGAGTTATGCTAAATAAGAAGAATATATGTTTTCATGTAATGGTATTTCAGATTTAATTATCAACCGTATATAAAATTAGATGTTACATTACCACCGATAAAAATATAGACCTCATAGTAAGAAGTAATTCTACAAATCCTGAAAAAATACGGCTTAACGATCATGAATCCGATTAAATGAAGCGGATTGATTATATCGACTCGACTCCTATAATTGTAAAGTAATGTATACTACAAAAGGTTATAAATTTCAATACTCGGAACCTTTAATTCGACTATCCAACAATATTTATAAGCAAGTTGATCGATATTCTGACGATAAAAGTGCAATAATTTCTAGATGATCATCTTATCTTTATTGCTATGAGTTATGTTAAATAAGAAGAATATATGTTTTCATGCAATGGTATTTCGGTTCAATCGTCCACCGCATATAAAAAAACAAGTTACACTCCCGACAAAAAATATAGACCTCACAGTAAATAAGTAATCATATGAACCTGGAAAATTAGGTCTTAAAAATCATGAATCCGAATGAATGCGGATTAACTAGCCTAACTCCCCTCCTATACTTGCAGAGTAACGTATACAACAAAAGGTTATAAATTTTAAGACTCGAAACCATTAATTCAGCTTCAACTAAGTATCCGACAATTTCTAAAAGTGAGCTAATCGATATATCCCGACAAAAAAATATATGTTGAACTATCTAAATTTCTAATACTATCACATTATTATTCATTAATGGTTCAAATCATGATTTGTAATCATAATCTTTTTCATCCTAGGAAAGAAATTAGGTCATGATCATCTCATCTTTACTGCTACGAGTATTTCTAAATATGAAGAATATACGTCTTTATGCAATGATATTTCAGGTTTAATCATCAAACTCATATAAGATGCACGATACACTACTGACAAAATATATAGGCCTCATAGCAAATAAGTAATCTTAAAAACCCTCAAAAAGTACGTCTTAAAAATCACGAACACGAATAAATGCGGATTGGTTAACATAAATTGACTGCTATAATTGATGAGCAAGATATGCTACAAAAGGTCATAAAGTGTATAACACGAAAGTCGAAACCATTAACTTCAACTAAGTATTCAACAATTTCTATAAGTGAGTTCGATACATCCCAACAATAAAAGCGTAATAGTATCTAGATGTCTGAAATTCGCACGCTATTAATTTTTAACCGTGATTTTTTCATCCACGAAAATAATTAGATTCGTTTTGAAATTTATATTCACCGGTCTTGCCAAATCGACACTTATAATTTAGGGTTTCTCTTGATCTCTACCTAAACCGAAATTAAACTAATCCAAAGTCCAAACCAACTATTCTCATGTTAAAAACATTTGTAAGGATTTATTTCGTACCAACTTGGAGAATTGTATTCTTAATGGGTAAGAGTTTCTTGGTGTAAGAGGTTTGTTCTTTGGTGAGCTTGTGCTCTCCATCTCTTACCATTGTAACGTAAAAGAAATATTTTTAAAAAATAAATCTTTCTTCCACATGGCCACCCTACTTTTGTTCATAAAATCCCACACTCATAAATCATAATCCTTCTTTTTCTTTTTTTTCCTCTCATCCCCTTCTTCTTTCTTCACCTCCTCTGTTTTCCTCTGTTCCCAAAGATGCACAATCACCCTTTCACCAGACAATGAATCCAAACCCCCATCAAACCCTTCTCCCATGGCGGATCTCTCTTTCTTCTCTTCTTATCATTCTTTTTCTTCTAGTCCCGACGTATGGGCTCAACAGAGACGGTGTTCTTCTCCTCTCTTTCAAATACAACATAAACACTGACCCTCTGAATCTTCTCTCCGGCTGGAACTTCAACGACGACACTCCCTGTAATTGGCGTGGCGTTACTTGCTCTCCCTCCGACGGTGGTTCACCTAGAGTCACCGGAATCTCTCTTCCTAACTCTCAGCTCCAAGGATCCATTGTCCCTGATCTTGGCTTCCTTGATCAACTCCAAACTCTAAATTTATCCTCCAATTCCTTCTCTGGATCTATCCCAACTGACTTCTTTCGAGCCACCGAGCTCCGAGAGCTCGATTTGTCTAATAACGTTCTTTCCGGTGATCTCTCCGGCCAATTTGGACAGTTTCAACACCTCCAATTTCTAAACCTTTCTGACAATTCATTCACCGGCGCGTTTCCAACTCAACTCACTGGGTTGGGGAATTTGACTGTGATTTCTGTTCAAAAGAACAATTTCTCAGGTGGATTGCCGACCGGGTTGGACAGGGTTCGTGTCCTGGATATTTCATCAAATTCTTTTAACGGTTCACTTCCGGGTGGGTTCGGAGATCAGAGCATTCAGTACTTGAATATCTCTAACAACCGATTCAGCGGCAAGCTTCCGGCGGACTTTGGCAAGAACATTCCAGACAACGCGACGCTTGATTTCTCTTACAATAATTTCACAGGTGCTATACCAGAGTTTAATGTCTTCTTAAACCAAGAAACGTCGTCGTATTCTGGAAACCAAGGTCTTTGCGGGGACCCGTTGTCGAACCCGTGCCCGATTCCTTCTAGCCCAACTTCTCTCCCAACCAACGCATTCGGACCCAATTCCTCACCGGCGATTGCAGCCATGCCTAATAACTTCAACTCCCAGCCGGCGGAGGGAGCTGCGGTGTCGCCTCCGGCACAAGACAAAGGGCCAGGGTTGAAGCCGAAAACAATCGCCGTAATAATCGCCGGAGACTTGGCCGGAATCGCGATCCTAGCTGTAGTCTTACTACTGGTTTATCGCTTCAGAAGAAACAGGGCAAGCAAAAACAAGGGCATAGACCACGTGTCATCACCATCATCGTGGTCATGTCTGCGGAAACACAAAGCCGGAGACGCAGACGATGATTCCTCATCGTCGTCTGACGAAGAAACGAATCCGGAAGCAAATAGTAACATTCAAAACGCAGCGGTTCCCTCGCAAGAGGGACAAAACGACGAGCAGAGAGGGACATTAGTGACGGTGGACGGTGAAGAGTTGGAAGTGGAGACACTGTTGAAAGCGTCGGCTTACATTTTAGGTGCAAGTGGGCCCAGTATTCTTTACAAAGCAGTTTTAGAAGACGGCTCGGCTTTAGCCGTCCGCCGTGTCGGGGAAGCCGCGGCCGACCGGCTCAAGGACTTCGAGACCCAGGTTAGATCCGTGGCTAAGGTCTCGGCTGGTCACCCGAATCTGGTTCGGATCCGCGGCTTCTATTGGGGCTCCGACGAGAAGCTTGTTATCTACGAGTTCGTTCCTAACGGAAGCCTTGCTAACGCCCGTTACCGTAAGTCCTTTTCCCCTTCCTTTTTAATTTTCTTTTATTATTATGAAATTGTTACTACACATAGTCGGAAGAAGACGGGGTGTAGGTTAGTAGATTCATACGTGTAAAGTTGCTAACGTAAGCCTTGAAGTAGTTGAAACTTGAAAATGATTAATTGTTAATATCTTGAATGTGTATCGCTGGAGTGTAGAAGGTCAACTGATACAGATAATCGAGAGGCTTTGGGGTTTGTGACACATAGGAAGAAAAATGTGGACCAAAAGTAATTTTATTTTTACTATTTAACTCTATATTTAAATTGTTTTTTTTTTTTTTCATAAAACAATATTTCGATAATTCGAACTCACTTCACTATTTTAACGGTATAGGAAGAGTCATTTTCTTGAAGTCATTTTCAGAAACTCATGTGTCAACTTACAAAATTGTCCTTTAACTATAGTTTCATTTACCATTTTCACCCCTCTTGCCATTCTAGGAAAACAACAGTAAATGCTTTTTCATCTGCAAATTGAGCTGCCACTGCTAAACACTGATCACTTCAGTACGCAAAAAATTCAATTCTCTGTCTGCATTACGCATTTAATATTTTACTATTTCAAGAAAATTAGCGCGTTTAAATTTATATGATCCTGACAAAATTTGATCATCTCCAGTTCGATTTGGGACCGACCCTTTGTACTAATGTAACCGTAGGAAAATACTTTTTTTTTTTACTTTACTTATTTACCGTGCATGACATATGCGTGAAAACAACGGAGTTAATTTATGTACTCAAGAATCCTCGAACAATGCATGAATTTCAGGGAAAGGCGGATCGTCGCCGTGTCATCTGCCGTGGGAGTTCCGTCTAAAGATAGCAAAGGGTGTGGCACGTGGCTTAAGCTATCTACACGACAAGAAGCACGTGCATGGGAACCTTAAACCCAACAACATCCTACTAGACTTGGACCTAGAGCCTAAGATCGCCGACTTCGGGCTCGACAAACTCGCACCGGGGTTCGAGTCTGGTCACAAGACAGGATTCTCGACTCGACATTTTGGGAGCAAGCGATCCACGTGTTCACGTGAGAGTTTCCAAATGGACTCAATCGGGCCCACCGCAGCCTTCGGAGCTACGCCGAGTCCAAGTGCCAGCTCGATAGGGTGCTTTTCGCCGTATCAGCCGCCGGAGTCGTTACGTAGCTTGAAACCGAACGCTAAGTGGGACGTGTACGCGTTCGGAGTAGTGTTGATGGAGTTGCTGACTGGGAAGGTGATGGGGCCGGATGATATGGCCACGTGGATGGTGGGCCTTAATATAGGTGAAGATCATGAGGATAAAGCTAGGGTTTTGAGAATGGCTGACCTGGCGATTAGAGCTGACCTGGAAGGAATGGAGGATTCTTTGCTTACGTGTCTCAAATTAGCTTGCGGATGTGTCGCTCCTCTTCCTCATAAACGGCCTTCTATGAAGGAAACTCTTCAAGTGCTTGAGAAATTGCCTATCTCTTCACATTTGCCTTATTTTTAATTTTTAGGAGAGTGAATTTTAAAATTATATTTTTCGGATTTTAATTATGAAATGATGCACCAATGCACCATACAGAGTGTAAAGAGAAAATTGTATGTATGGTTTTTAGTACTAAATTAACATCAGGATTTCTTAATTTAATAATTTCTGAAATATTATAGTCTTTGATTTTAATTATTTTATAACGTTGACAGGTGAGGTTGGTCTGTTACTGTCTCTATAATTGAATATTAAATCGAGTTAGGAATTTTAAGTGTCATGATTTAGGAGGTTGATGCCATGATGTGTGACAGTGAACTTGATTCTCGTCTTTTTTCAGGGTTTGTTTGTCTTCATTTTAATGCAATATTTCTGGGTTCATCTGGCATTTTATTCTTGTTATTTTTCTGAGCTGCAGTTAGGTATTGGGATGCCTTTGTTTTTTATATTAATATTTGTAGGATTGATTCGATCAAGATCTAACAATACAAACTCAATCGTCTAGGACAAGAAAGATAATTATAAATAATTCTTTTAAAATAAAAATAATACTAACTTTAAAAATTAATAACTTTCATATGATTTGATTTTGCATTCTTGTTTCCATAAATATTATACGGCTGACTCTCCTTTTCACTGTGTGTCTATAATTTGGTGTAAGGTCGAGCTTTCATTTAGGGTAGCTCCATGAAATAAATGTGCCATTAACTATCACCTCTCTTTTTTTTTCTCGTTACAAAATTAGATATTATAAAATTAGCATTCATAATAGAAAATTGCCATATTTTTGGGACAGGAGTTAGTATATACCCATAGGCTAAAAGATTTTCTTTACCCTTTCCCCACGGAAACCAAATCCATTTCTCACTTGGCTTTCAAGATCCAATTTTCTAAAAAATGGTAAATTTTTATATTCTTTTATGGATTTTTCTTCTACTTATCAATCCTATTTGTTTCCATGATGCAATAATCAATCCCATGAAAAAGATCCTATTACCTTAAAATTTGTGTTATACTTATATAATGAAAAACATTTTTTAAATCTTTTTTTTTGCTTTGTAAAAAAAAACAGTTAGGCTTTTTTTTTTTTACGAGAACGATTATAAATTTAAAAACATAGCTGGAGGGTCAAGTTTGAAAATTAGGAAAAAAAGGTCATCTTTATTCGCCTATGATAATTAAAATCCCACGTACCCGTTTCATATATTGTGTATATATTTTGTCAAGGACGTCGAAGAAATAAGAAAAGCGGTAGAAGACCCGGATACGGAGGTGAAAGTGGACTCAGTGGAGTCGGTGGACTCCGGCGATGCGCACCGCCAAGTAACAAGGTATGTGACGGTGATCCACCACCAGGATGCCAACAGCCATCAAGCCACTGCCGCTAGAGACTTGGCTAGAGCCACTGCTGCAGCCGCTCACACCCTACATGCCGTCCACGACGTTACCACCCAACAATAGACAAATTCCTCTATAAAATTTGGTATTAAATAGACTAAAAGGCGGAAAAAATGTCGATGATGAATCAATTTCACTTCGACATGGATGTAGAAAAACGAAGAAAGTTACATGGATTTGGCGATTCGTGATCATTTTTTTTGGTTACGTTAGCCGGTTCATGGTTGTATATATAAATATACCCGATACTTAACGATAAGCCATTCGTGCTATATCGAGATAGAGGATTTGTTTGAACATGTAACTTACTAACAATTGTTTTATAAAATTTGTGTTGTGATTTATTATATACTTAACCAAATCTGGTGTTTGACAATATAGTAATGTTTGAACATGTAACATACTAACAATTGTTTTATAAAGTTTATGCACATATTTCGTATGCAATTTCGAACCAGCTGCTGCTAGATAGGAACACGAAGGGTAAATTATTACCTCTCCTCTTCCAAATACAAGTCCAGATGTCCACATGACTTTGCTTTCTACGTCTTGTTTAATGTGTCCTGTTGCTTCTTCAACCAACACTACAAATACACAGTACCTTGAAGATTGCAATCTACTATAAACTGAAATGACGTCGAACACAATGGATAGTATTTTGAAATTTGAACACTTTCTGAACCTGTAACTTTCTATGTAACATTGTAAATGGTGTATTTTCTCTAAATTTTAGCATTTTAATTAAGGATTATTTTAAATTTGCTATATTGTAAAAAATTAAGATGAATCTAAACCTTCTAAGAACTAATAAGCATATAAGTAAACATAAATCTTCTTGTAGGGAAGCATGATAAAACATGTAAACAAACAGCAGAAAGCGAGCAACATGGTATTACTGCTATTGGCTTGTATCGTATCACTTCAATTGACTCGTAGTCCCTCTATGAATTCTTATTTCTTTTTATTCACAATAAATACAAAAAAGAATGGAAAAAATGGCCTCCCCAACAGGCCAACTGATATTTTTTGTACTTGTTGTCATGTATCAGTTTTCCATCACAACACATGAAAAAAGGTATTATGTGCGAAAAGAACAAATCAATTATCCATGTTAATATATGTAACAATACTCACCAGCCAAGCAAAAAATATAAGTACGCCATTGATGAGATATGCACCAGAAAACTATATGCTCTGATATGAAGCTAATAGGTGAAAACACAACTTACTATTGTAAACACTACACAACCAACATTCTAAGCTCCAAAGTATTGCATAAAATCATCATCATCAAGTGTGCCAGAATGGTTGAATCCAAGGTTAACTCGGCCAGGGAAGTCAAAATCAAGCGATAACTCATTGAGTGGTGTATAATTATGCATGTGTAAATTTTACAAGGGAATTGCATCAATAGTACATTAACACAAGTTTGCATTGGAGGAACGGCTTATTTACCTGAAAGAAACAACATACACTACAAAAGGTACAAAGTAGATCTTCCAACGCCAAGTAGAATAGTTTAGATACCTCATTGGCAACTCCGGAGGGGAACTTTCAGACGCTTAATCTTCTTAACGTGTCATTCTTCTCTTGGACTATCAAAACCTGAGAACTCAACTAATCATTAGTACTGTATCCATAATCAGGCACAGACAAATAAAATATCAAGTTCTTAGATTTATACATCTCAATTCTCAAATAGTAGAGTATGAAATTATGCTCACTAAAAGAAAACACATAAGCCTCATTTCCATGTATATTAACGGTTGGAACATCAAAAAAGAGTTAGAGAATGACACTTGGAAGTTGGAATATATAAATTTATGATTTTGCTCACTCGTGTCTTAGGCTTTCTTTCGGATTATTTGTTTATTTTCTCCTTGTTCAGTTTCTATTAAAATAACCTTGTTACCCGCGGCTACTACAAAAAAAATATAAAAATAAAAGGTGAACACTATTTAGTGCAGCCAATTGCAAATCATTGCTAATTGCTACTAATTTAGTGACACCATATTCGGAAATGATTTCTTGGCATGTATAATGTTTTAAAACCACCTAATTCAGGACCATAATTTATACTTTTCGGCCGTTAAGATGAACGTCTTGTCGGATATGATTGTGATTATTATCAGAAGCTCGTAAAAGGTTACATGGATATATAGGGAACATAGGCTGGTGGGATGTAACTATTGGTTACTCATTATCAAATCCTCACATAAACAGTTAGTCCAAACCCACACTAAGCAACAGTTTTTACCCAATAGTATAAACACAACAATGAAAAAAAATATTATGAAGAGATTCAAGACCAAACACAAAACAAAAAGATGTCAAACAGATGAAACATTTCTTTAGCTTGATTTGAATTTAAGCATTTTCTCAAGCATGTGGAATGCATTTTCAAGTTATATATGTAGTCTAAATAGTTTTTATTCAAAAGGCGTCAACAAAGCTCACAGCTTCGGTTTTGGGAGAAACAGAAAATAAGATGACGTTTGAGTGTAGGAAATAAGAAACAAGGATTCCAACAAACAATACTTACAGTTGGTGTAAAATTGGATTTAGCCCTAGACAAAATTGAGTAGTAAGACCATATTCTTTCATTTGATGTGCTAGAAATCTTGAAGATCTGCAACAATAGAAGATAAAGATGAGTCAGTTCTTCTATCAAACAATGGGTTGTTAGCTAAAAAAAAACTGGACTTGAAGAAGGGAAATGGAAAAAAAAGAGTACGGACTGAAGCACCAAGCCATTATTGTGCTCTAATCGTCTACCTAAGCATCAATTAAACGTAAGGTGAAGGTAAGTAGATGTTGCTTTTGGACTACTGGGAGGATAGCATATGATCTCGTGGGGTCTGATCTAGGTCTTGGGGAGCTGGTCGAGAATTCGGATTTATGTTTCTCTTATAGTAGGATGAAGACCTTCATCTTCATTAAGTATTGGCTTCTTCCTCGTCGTTGTCCACGTCCTTTGGCACCCGTTGTCGCTTCGAATTGGTAGGTTTGGAATCTCGACTCTGGTTACCTGGATTTTTGCAATATAGAGCATCAGATCAGAAAACAAATCATGAATTTCAACCTTAAATCAAGAGATTTGTCATATTAGAACCATCTCGGCTAGTGGAAAATCAAAAGTATGAGGTATGAATCTATGTGAAGTATAGAAAAGTATTACCAGATGAAAAACCAACCGTTGTTGGAGGAAATTGTGAGGAGATTTTGGGAATGAATCCAGTCAAACAGACAGGTGACGAGGTGGATGGAGAGACATATAACACGGCATGAAAAGCTGACAGGGGTATTAATGGAACAAAATAAAAGGCACTGTAGTCTGTAGATAAGAGGGTACCATATATAAGGGGAAAATTTGATTTTGTGGGGTTTGATCCTAATCCCTTAATTCCTTAAATCGGCATAAGAACCGGGTCATTCTTAGGCGAGTTTGACTCAGCGAGTCGGAGTAATGGGTCAAACAGTAACACGGCTCGGTCAACTAATCGTGGGTAAGGACCGGTTGTATGTGAGTGTGGTTGGTTTAGGTTTTTCCGGCAAAACAACGATCATTCATCACCTGAAAACTGGAAAATTCGCTGATTTCTCCACCGCCACTATCGGTACTTGTCTTCTAATTGCTCTCTAATCATTTTAAAATTTTAAAATTGGTAATCATTTTGATGGTTTCTGCATTTCGATACCTGAAGGATGCAATTGAGAATGTGAATTTAGGGCTTTTGCTTCTCCAACTGTCATCTAATTGACATCGATGACACGATTAGGGTTTGCATTTTTATTCTGTTACATTTCTACCTTTCTATCGATCTCACTGGATCAGGTTTCGAAATTGACACTTTGGAATTCAACAATTTTGAGCTCTGTGTAACTGATGTCGGTGGACAAACCAAGGTAAATCGTTCACCATGTCCACTTGTTTGCAGTATAAATATACTGATCTTGTGCTTCTTAAATGCTCCATTCTGCATAATCAACTATCATTGCAGACGTCGCTGTGTGATTTTCTTTTATGGGGTCATGGGATTGTGTTTGTGGTAGATAGCAATGACAGGAACAGAATTGAAGATGCCAGATATGAACTTCATAGTTTCCTGAACAAGGTTGCATTTTTTATACCCCTAATTTGTTCCTTTATTCTATCACATGTTGAAATAGGATGTTCTTTGGAAGAATATAATTACTGTTTGATTTTTATTTTTGACTTTCGTTGAGTGTAGGATCAAGCGAAACAAAAGCCTCTTCTTGTCATTGCGAACAAGCAAGACCTTCCCGGTGCTTTGAGTGTTTATGAGATAATTGAGAAGCTTGATCTCCATATGCTTTGTGTGCACTGCTGGTAAACTCTTAGACTTAAATTAGTAATCTCTATGATCTGAGCTAAAATATGCATAATGCTTTTGTTGAATGTTGAATAATATGTGTTTTGGAACAACAGGCATGTTCAACATACCTGTGCTGTCTCAGGTAAAGGGATCCGAGAGGGTTTTGATTGGCTGTGCAGGAATATGACTGGCAAGGCAAGTCTATATTCTTCTATTTTCATTCATTTTCGGTGTATGCAGCATACTAATACCATTTCTTCTGATTTGGTCACAGCCTCACGGCCCCCGCATTGAATCATCTGAAAAGAAGTGAATCATTGGAGATTTCTCGATGCAGCTACTCCAGACTGACTCCAGAGGCCACATTCAGTAGACTCAAGGTCTGTCATTTGAGATGTCATATCGGCGGATATATTCCATTTACAGCTTTACTTAAATTTCCCCTAAATAGTGTTAAGTTGTAATTTGATGTTCAATATTATACTTGTTGTAGTTTGATTGGAATTGCATAGGAGGTTGCACAGGAAATCCTTTGTATTCTAGATGTGAGCTGTATGTGTGCAATGAATAATTCATTCGGTTTGATGTAATGAGAAATGTAAACTTCAAAGTTGCAATTTTATCTCGACTTCTAATATCTGTGTATTACTACATATTTTCACTAATTAGAGAAATTCTGCTGATCAGAGTTTATAATGGTATCAGTTTATAGATATGTCAACATGCCACCTTCAAGTATAAACTATGCATAATAGGCCCATGCTATCAGCTACATGTAACGCGAATTGCTGATCAGAATTGTATGGCAATGCATTTGCCAGGGAAATAATAGGTAGGGGAGAGAAGGTCTCATTGATTATTCCCTTTTAGCATATCCCCGTTCTATTAGCTTAGATTTTCAGCTATCTTGCAAGTTGAACAGGAAGAAGTCCAAAAGAATAGTTCAAAAGGAATGACTTATTTGATTAGTACAGGATAAAATGGCTGAAAAGGAAACCTAGCGTATTATCAGTTTCCTTATTATTCGCGATCATATTCCAATGTCACTGTAAGATTTAGACGGACCATTGCTTAGTCCTCTTCCTAATTAACTAAATGTACATGTATTCGTCAAACATGACTTAGATCTCTTGTGGCTTTCTGACATTCTCTTCTCTTTTTGTCTTTGAGGCTTAACTTCTTCTCGTATTAGATCTCTTGTGCTCTCCTTGAAGTTCCTCTTCATTTAACCACATCTAATCCTCCTTTTTCGGGCAAATAACCAAAGAAGTAACTAAATAGAATTGAAATTGTTTCTTTTTTTTAAAGTCAATATTTATGTTTTATTTGGTTGTGTCAAGACCTGTCTTTGAATTGCTTCATTTAATTGTTTGATTCAGTTAGAAGAAAGAAGAAATGGGTATGGCAATTTCTCGGCTAGTGAAGGCGCTCTTTGCAAAAAAAGAGATGAGAATTCTGATGGTGGGTCTTGATGCTGCCGGGAAAACGACTATCTTATACAAGCTCAAGCTTGGAGAAGTTGTCACCACCATTCCTACTATTGGTATAGCTTCTACTTCTTCCTTTTGCCCACACCCTTTTAACATCTCTTATTTGTACCAACTAACAGTACATAATTGGTGTGTGTTTTCTTGATTGATTGTTCTTTATTACAAGTCGAAGTGATGTCTTGAAAAAACTTTGCTTATTCAAGAGCTTTGATCTAAGAAGTTTCAAACCCAGTTGGTCATATGTTTGAGAGTTTCAGCCAGGTATCAACTTATGATATTTTTTATGGTAAGCTAAACAAATTTTTATTTGACAGGTTTCAATGTGGAGACCGTTGAGTACAAAAATGTGAGTTTCACCGTTTGGGATGTCGGAGGCCAAGACAAGGTACATGTTCATCAAATTATATAAACATCAAAGTTAAAATGATCAAAGTGTAAGAATAAAAATATAAACATCAAAGTTATGAGCCCTTCATTTGTCACATGATCAGCATTCTTTCTAACTGTAGTGCAGTAGCTCGCCAAAGACATGAATTTTAAATTCATGGTTGTCACCACAAATACATGAATCAATACAAATAAAATACTACTCTACAATTTCATCATATAAATATGTAGAGGGTTTCATTCTCTATTTGAGAATTTTTCATGTGCTATTCTAAACTGTAACCACCCTACAGATCCGACCTTTGTGGAGACATTACTTTCAAAATACCCATGGACTCATCTATGTCATCGATAGCAATGATAGAGACAGAGTCTTGGAGGCAAGAGATGAGCTTCACAGGATGCTGCATGAGGTTAGTACAGTAAACAGAGTTCTCTCAGCTTTCTTATGGTTTAAGATCTTACAACTAGCACTTGAGAGGCTGAAAAGAAATCTTGTTATTTTGTTTAACTAAAATCTCTTTGAACTGCCTAATAGGGCTATCCCTTTTTTGTACATGCAGGATGAACTACGCAACTCAAGTCTACTTGTTTTTGCAAACAAGCAAGATCTTCCTAATGCTCTGAGCATTGCTGAAATCACAGATAAACTCAGCTTGCACTCACTCCGTCAACGCAAATGGTAAAATTTCACTCTCATGCTCAGTTTAGTTCAAATTCATGGAAAAATATAATTTAACTGAAGTGCCTGTTCTTTAGAGGTTTTTGGTTAGCATTGGGGAGTTTTACAAATTTTGAACCACTGAATAAGATTTTTCATATTTTCTCAACCAAACGGGACCTTATTCTCTTTCTCCTCTTCGCGGTGCATGCAATTCGATACAATAATTTGCAACTATGACTACTTTGACTTCAGGTATATACAGAGTGCTTGTGCCACCTCTGGAGAAGGTCTATATGAAGGTCTTGATTGGCTTTCCAGCAATATCAACAGCAAGGTAGTAGGATAAAGCATCTTAATAAACTCAGGTTTACTCGCAAACAAAAACGCTATGTTGATTGGCTTTAGGACGTGTGATTACAAGCTGGAAGTCTTCTACAAACACCTTCTTTCGTTTCTGGTACTCTTTCTGCTGTTTCATTGATACCACAGTACTTAGCATTTGGAGACAGTTGTGTTGTTTGTTCTTGGTTCTTGTCCTATCAATAAAATGCTGCCTAGGTTTATGTTGTTTGGTTTCAATGATGTTTGTTCTTATTGTTACTCATTTTGATTGATGAAATAAACAAACCTTGCTGAATCCTCTAAATAATACAAAAAAAACTGTAATTGGCAACTTATTGTTGCCAAAATGAAGCACACAAGCTTAAAAACAACTGCAGTGTGGGTTTTGCCATATATGTTGCCATCTGCTACAGGAGACTCTGGCATTCGAGTCGGAGATCCTCCATTGACAGAAGCTCTTCAGCTTCTTCATGATGTTCACACACTGAAATTAGCATATCTTCCTTCTCTTGCAGCTTTGGCTATTGCTTGATACTTCTGATATGAATTTACAACACTCTCTTATTTTCTCCTGTTAAATATTAACAAAAAGTATTAGTCAAACTGAATTCAAGATATCATATGCTAAAATCTAACATTTTATAAAGGGTCAATTATTGATGGGTCCCACTGATAATAATAAAGGTTGTGTGTGTACTGAAAGTTCTTCATAGTTCATTGGAAACTTCCAATGAGTTATGATTGCTGAACCTTATCAGTTGATCATATTTTCTAAAAATTTATGTGAAATTGAACCTTGCTAGTCTTGAAGGCATCCATGAGAAGAGTTTCGGATTCTGTTCGATTCCAAAGCTCGACCTCTCCCATGGAATGTAGTACTACTGCAGTTGCTAGTACAGATGGAGGGTAACACAGATACCCTGGTTCTGCCAATCAGTATAAAAAATAAAATTATAAACAAGTTGAAAAAGTTAGTATTAATAATTTAGGAGAAATTACTGATCAGTTGATTACCAGCAATAAGAGAAAGCAGTAAATCATCACTTCTCATCAGAATCTCTTGCTTCCATTTTAGCCTCCTTGTCAAATGCTCAAAGTAAGAAAATGGAGTTACTGGATTCATCTTCCATTCCAGTGTAGACATCACCAGCAACTCCATTTTCATTACGGTTTTCGGTTGGAAAACACACTTGCAGTTTATCTACACAACACACAATTTATAAGCTCTTCAATCCAATACTTAATGTTACACTGAAAATATATATATATGTTTGGCTTGTGCTTACTTGGAAATCCAAGAGAAGAGGGACATGGGTTTCTTGCACTTTGCTGGCTAGAGAAAGACAAGCAACAGAAACCAGCTGGGTAATCCAAAACGACGAAACTCTACCGTTTGCGAAAACGAATCTATCAAAGTAGTTGACAGCCAAGAAAAGGGTAGAAATGGAGAATCCTAAGTGAGAATTCACCATCATCATCCATTCAATAGATTCTTTTCTGAAATTTTCAAATACCATCAACGGTGTTTGATCAATAATGAGCTGTTCATTCTCCTCCTTAGAGATTAAACAAACAATCTCATTATAATCATCATCGTCTTCATAAGAGGAAGATGAGGAAGAGGAAGAAGGCGACAATGAAGATAAACAAGGGGAAGAAACAATGGATTCTATATCATCTTCTTCTTCTTTTTGGCATTTGGATTTGGGTATTCTCATATCAACCAAGATTTCTTCATGACAGTATAAGAAATCAAGGCCACTAGTTGAGCTTTGTGTCTCCTGCAAGGCCATTTTTATAAAAATGTATGTTGCTGAGGAGAATGTTGGCTATGGTGGTGTAGTTATAAGCTCTCAAGCTCTTCTTACCTTCTAGTATTTATTTTTGGCTTTCCAAGTTCAAATAGGCAGAGGGGACCAAGTAAGTTGAAACAAAGAAAGGGCCAATCATCGCGCAACCCAACGACGTCGTCCTGTTCAAAACATATTATCTTATACAATATTTGAAATTTAAAAATTTAAAGTTTACTGACTCATCACATTCACATAAGTAATGAATTAATGATCTATGATACTACGCAAAGCATATATCCCCTAAATACAATACTGTAAAATCTGAAAAAGGTTAAATAATCCGATTTTGGGTAGGATATTAGGAGTAGAATTTTACTGTGATCCATAAATAAGGTATACTTTCGTATACCTTATTTCGATCCTACACACTATTTATAAAACAATTTGTTTATGTATACTTGAAACATGGAAATGGGAAAATATCATCACAAAAACGACATTTTTTTTAATCTCCTAAGCCAACGAAATTATAATATATTTCATTACATCTTGAAATGTATGATTATTACCTAAAACATTTTAAATTTTTTAACATATCTCACTATTAGATCGATGTATATATTAGTGATTAATAGTAAATATTGATTGATACTAAGGGTATTGTACAGGCCGATATGTCTTGAATGTCACTCCTCTCACGGGATCCGGCAGATTCAACGTCTAAAATTTGAAATGTGGTCTTCTTGTTCAAGATAAACAAATCGTCTATTTTTTTATAATTTAAACTCCTCGATAAAATTACTCTAAATAAACGTAATCAACATTTGATGAATTGTTGTTCTATAGAGTGAATAACGACGTTGCAAAAAATACATACATAACGTATATTTGTAAGGATGTTAATCATAATTCGAGACGTAATGATCATTGCGACAAACAAACAAACCCTAAGTAGTATATCTTAGAACAAAAAGGTTAAGAATGTTAAGGCTGTGGATCATATATAAATTTAATGTCATCGGGTTTGTGAAGATATATATATATATATATATATATATATATATATATATATATATATATATATATATATATATATATATATATATATATATATATATATGTTAGTATGTAGGTAGTTTTATATAAGAAAGTGTTGTAGATAATAAGTAAGTAGTGTGATAAAAAGTTTGGCAGTGAGTGACAGGTAGGTAGGAGGAAAAGGAAGAGTTGCATTAAAGGGAAGCACGAACGTTGCATGGTCTCTTGCATAGTGTAGTATACCTTTCAAAGTTAATACATTTTCAGGTGTTGTGCAGAACACTTGAATTCTCCTCTCTGACCACTGAACCCGACCTGGCCCCCTTTTCATTTTCTCGAGCTTCATCTTCATGGCTACCTCATGCCTCTCATATATCCCTCATCCCTCAGTTCATCCCTCTCATCCCACATCGTAGAGAGAGAGAGAGAAGGTTCTTGTCTTTTCTTATGTCAGAAGATAGATGTTGTATCTTCAGATTCTCTACTCTCTCCTCTAGCTAGCTGGCTTCTCTTTGGGTCTTCCTTTGGTTCACTCTATACATGTGATGCTTATGAACAACTTTATTTAATAACCCTTCAAACACAAACAAACTTCAATTCTCTTTTATATATATATATATATATATATATATATATATATATATATATATATATATATATATATATATATATTGTTCTTCATTAATTAGTGTGGTAGATGTTTCCAAACCCTAACCCCAACAAGAGCATTTAAGTGAAGACAATATCATTTAAAACACAAGAATTTGCATCTTAAATCCAATGATTGGTTCATATATCGGACTTTATTATAACTCAAAGTTGATTATTACCCGTTAAATATTTAGTCTTATTAAAACACAATTACACTAAAAGTTTAATATAAAATAAAATGATCAATATTTTCTCCAATAGTAAATAAATATCATTTTAGCATTAGAAATAGGATCATAATTATATATTTTTTTTAAGTTTTCTAAACAATTAATAACAGAGAGTTATTCTTAAAAGTTGTTTTCATTGATTATTTTTCTATGAAGAATTTTTCTAAGTGGTACAAAAAATTACTGAATATTAACTAAGCGATAACATTTTTGAAAAAATATAAATTCTATGTTTTTATAAATACTTTTTTTAAAATTTTGTAATAGAATATAATTAATGACAATAATTACAATCAAAGGGAGTATAAGTCAAGATAAACTCATACCCATATGTCGAGTTTTATATACGGTGTGTCCAACGATGTGGAGGACACACATATGCGCACGCAAATTCACGTGAGCAATTAATCCCTTAAGGTACTTTAGTGAATGTAGAAGTGAGCAATTAATCCCTTTTTTATCCTAACAAAACATATAAATCGATCATCAACATTACATGATTGCAAGATACGAGTGAGTTTTAACTAAAATGAATTCAAATCATAAACTAAATTGATAAGGTGTATATAAGTGTATAAACGAAACCCATAGTGACAAAGGAAGACACCCATGCAAGTCTCTGTATTTTTTTTGAAGAGAATGACAAACATTTTCAGCTTGTTTATAGGCATTTACATAGCTCCAAGCGAAGGCGACAAGAGGGTTTTAAAGGGACAAGAAGAAAAAGCTAAGCTTTGCATTTCCCCAATGCCTACTTTTTCAACAAATAAAAATAAAAATTATACCTAATGTCAACATAAAGAAAATTACTTCTGCAATGGTAAAAGTCAGATCGATCTATAATTCTATATAGAGACTAGAGAGTGGTTCCACCCGAGTTTAAGATATTGCTTATATATTGTGAAAGGGATATTATAAAATTTGTCCTCTATTCACTATCATACAAGTTTAGTTATTCAAAAAATAAAATAATGATTTTTAATTTTATACTTGTAATCAAATCATTGTTTCAAATTTAAAATTTTAAATATTATAATTATATAATAAGTAAACTAATTATATATATATATATATATATATATATATATATATATATATACATATTTTTATTCTTGACAACGAAAATTTCTTACAAGCTCTTCAAATTGTTTCTTTCCAGATATTTTGTAAGAAAATTGAAACATGAAGAATTGAATACAGCCGTATAGGTTAGGTCAGAAGTTAGGACAATATCAAGCTCGAGTCAAATTAATTGACCAGATCGGTATACAGTATTTTGTAATTCTCTTTTAGGGTAAATTAAGGAGGATTTATATGGTTTGGGATTTTTGAATTTTACCCGAGAGTTCTTTTTGTAGTTTGAATGTGTCCTTAAAAAAAAAAGTTACAAAAAATATTAAATATCGATAATTAAGAAGTTTGAGTTTCTTAAAATATATCCGGAATTTGACTCATTATAATCAAGATACTAGTTTATACTCCATGCCCTATACATACACGGGTATTTGTTAATAAAAGATTAAAAAAGATTGTGTATATATATACTATTGAAGAGGGTGAATGAGTTTAGACAAGATTGTTTTCAACCTATTAGTAATAACATTTGCAATTATTTTATAAATCGTAGAACATAGACTAATAGGTCTAAAGTGATTGGTTGTCACAGAGTTGTCTATCTTTGCAATTAGTGTGTGGTTAATTTGCTTAAGCATTTTACCGCTTCTAAAGAAACATTTGATTGTTTTAGTGACATCAAGTCCTACTATATGCCAATATTTTTTTTATAGAAGTCAGCAGTGGGTCCTGATGATTTATCGCACCCAATATCAAAAATGACATTTTTAATTTCCTCATTTTTTTTGTTGGTTTTGTTAATTTGACATTGTCGTCATTACAATCTTTTTGTTTAATTAGACGGAGGTTGTTTCCAAGAGGTTCAAGCCCAAAGGTGATTTTGAGGATTTTTTTTCATAAAGTCCTTTCTAACATCTGACTTTATTTCACATTCTTTCGAAACGGTTATTCCTTCGTTTGTTATTAATTCATTTAAGTGTTTTGTTTCTTCTTTCCGTGACAATGCGGTGAAAATATTTTGAATTTGAGTCTATATTTGTAAGATGATTATTTTCCGCTCTTTGTCTGCAATAATGCTTATATAAGCTCAACAAACGGTCTTGTTTTGTTAGTAAATCTTTTTTTGGTTATTATATTTATTTTGTTTGTGTTGTTGCCATTTGAACTTTGAAGTTCTTGTATTTGCATTTCTACATCTTTGATTTGTTGAAAATATTGCCATTTTTTTTTACTCCATTCTTTATCCTTTGTTTTCAAAAGTTGTGTTTTTTAACGAGATTAAACACTTTTGATCCTCGAGAATTAGCTCGCCAAATTTATTTAACAATGTTTTCAAACAATTTTCTTTTAGTCCACGTCAATTCAAACTTAAAAGGTTATGGTGTTAAGGTAATATTGACTGAATAAATAGACTATTATTTAACAGTGGTCATATGTGGTGAAAGCGTAGTTCTTGGTTTTTAGGTTTGAGAACCATTGTATGATTTGGTCTTGGAATAGAACACGATCAAGTTTTTCTAAAATATTATTAGGACCATCACATTTTTTCTCCAAATTCTCAAACCTGATCCTTACTTGAAAATAGCCAACGTGGGATAGCATAATCAATGAAAATATATCCGAATTCAAAAAATCGTGGATATCAGATGAATTTAAAATAGTTATGAGGAAAAGATTTATTATTTTTTAGTAAAAGTAATAAGGGTGAGTTAGGCGTTCGATAATTTCAAATTAGCCAATTTCGAAATACTAGACTTCGGTAGTCCGTGGGTTTCAAACCCTGACTTACAACCTCGCCTTATTTCCCGCTAAACTAATTGAATATCACTATCTTGTTATCCTTTTATAAAAATTATACTTAATACGTGATGTTAATACACATTCTTCCTATGAAAATTTGTACTATTTTGAAACTACTTGTGTACTATTTCAAAATTGCTTAGCGTACTTGCTATGGATTTTTCGAATCTGCTTGTGTAATTGTTTTGTATTTTTTTTGAAATTGCTTGTGTAATTATTATTCCAAAATTGTTTGTGTAATGTTGTGTATTTCGATATTGCTTGTGTAATGTTGTGTATTTCGATATTGCTTGTGTAATTGCTTTGGAGTTTTTTTTTCAAAATGCTTGTGTATAAGGAAGAATTTTGCTGAAAAGACGCTCGATCAACAACTAGATTCAACTTGTCGATGATAGCTTTTAGAAGATCTTTTTAGTTGAAGAAAATATAATTAAGAGTAGAGATTGTGAGATAATTATGGAGGATATACTTTATTATTGAATTTTTTATAAATAGTTTAGTGGGGTGAGGGGTCTAGTTTGTTTTTAATAAACAAAGAAGATCTTATTTTACCAATTCTCTCAAGTAAAATTTTTGGTGTGTTATATCTGAAAATTAAGATTTAAAGTTATATATCAAGTTAAGAGATGAATCAAATATTTTACAAAATAAATATGGTTTTAGTAAAAAAAAATATTTGATGGCTTGACTGAAATTAATAAAAAATAAAATGAGAGAAAAAATGTGAGACCGCCACGTAAATATTATGTCGTTTGTTTTACTATAGGTATTACTGTATTAGGTATATAAATATATATAGATATGTAAGTCAAAATTAAAAATAACTTTTTAAGAATTAAAAATACTATTTAGACGATTTAATTTGAGAATATCACGTGAAAAAATTTAACGTCACTTAGGGCCTGTTTGGTATTGATATCTAGATATCAAGATATGGGTATCAAGATATATGTATCAAATATGGATATGAGATATCAAGATATGAGTGTGAGATTGATATATGATATCTTAGGAGAGAAAAAATAGAAGAGGAGGAGCATATTTGATACCACTATTTTTTAAAGTGTATCAAAACAATAGAAATTGTGTATTATAAGTATATCAAGAATCATTTGATATCCATATACTCTTATACCAAACAAGGTATGAGTTTTTTTCTATATCGATACTCATATTTGATATCTAAATATGGATATCAAACATGCCTTAATAATATCAAATGACTAGTAAAATTGAGGTGTCTATGCAAGAGAATGACAAGTGACATTGGTCTTTTATTTTAGTGTTATACGAATACAGTATATTACAATAAGGGAAATATATTAAAAAAAAATCTCTACTAATGTATGGATAATTTGAAAAATACTAATATATGGATATTGAATATTCAGTCTTTATAATCTTGTATTGAAAGAAAGGCTTAAAAGTGAAAATGTATAGAGGAAGAAGGGCTTAAATGACCTTCTTGTAATTTAGTTGGGCCTTAACATTTATTTTTAATGATTTGTGCCCAAACATACAAAGCTAGAAGCCCAATATAAGCATACAAATTTGTCCGAGACGGCGTCGTTTAAAGTCCGCTTCTTTGATATCAGCTTCCACAAATTTGCATTCCAGCCTTCCACTCACTTTGCATGCTTACCATTCTGGAATTCCTTTTATCAAAAAAATAATAATAATAAAAACAAAAACAGGAGGGTTGAGGTTAGAGCGAAGAAGAGGAAATGGCGAAAATGTTGGGGGAGATCGAGAAGAATAAGAAAGAGGGAACCGAGACGGGAGGCTCGAAGCGGCAATTTCACATGTGGATCGATGAAAACAATGAGAAAATTTCAATGATTTTCTCCTGAGTTTTCAATCTGAATCTCATGAAATTGCTGCTCGTCTCCCACCGCAATGCCTTCGATCGATGTTTCTTTGATGATATGCGATACCAAACGAGCCCTAATTAGTTGATTCCTCTTTTGATTCTATCGCTCATTCACTTTTCGTCTCCTCTAATCGCTTTGCTCCCCTCCGAACCTTATGATGATTCCTTTCTGAAGGTTCCATTATCAAAAAAATCGTATTTCAGTCATATTTACATTTTGCATGCTTTTTTTTTGCTTGATTTGTTGGCATTGGGTTGATGGTGCTTAACCCTGAACCTAGATCTCCAATTTTTAAATAGTTTCTATGTAATTTTTTGGTAGTGCATTGAAGCTTTAAAAAAATGGGTATACTTTGCTGTGTTTTATTTTTGCATCAGCTTCAGTTTGAACATGTTTATCAGTATTGTTAGAACCCTCTTGAACATTATGGATTTGAGTTATATGAATCTTTATTTCGATCCAAAACTACGGATCTGTCACTCAATGCTGTCGTATAATGTGAAGCCAAGAACCAGACGACTGCAATCTATGACTCGTCAATAAATTAGTTCTAATTTTTGTTAAAAGTCCATCGGATTGTGTAGATCCGAAATCATGTGCATGTGATGTTAGGATGAATAGTATACTAGAAGTCTTGTGCATGTGATGTTAGGACGAATTGTAGACTAAGTTTATGTGTGTATGTAATATTATGACGGATTGTAGACCGTAAGTCGTGTTCGTGTTATTTATGAGTTAAGACAATAGATTATATCAACTCCAGAACCATAGATTTTCCTTAACTTGGGATAAAAGAACTCAACGTAAAATCTTTGACAAAGATGACTAAGATATTAAAAGGCGGACATTAACGCGACTATAAAAAAAACATACAGTACTAAATGGGAAAAATCAAATCCGGGTTCCATAAACTTAATTTTGATAGATCAAAACTAGATTCGGGTGTAACATCATAATAGAGATGTTATTAGATGCAAAGAAAAATAACTACAATAGGCAATCAGATTGCAGATAAAAAGATTGAGATCGAATGTGACAATGTGTGTGTTATCAGGGCACTCTAAGGCAGGGGCGGAGACAAGGGGGTAAGGGAGAGGACTGTGCCTCCCCTGCCACGGAATAATTAGTATGTAGGCGGATTTAAATCATAATTCTTTGTTAGCTCATTTGGTAGATGGTGGAAAGGAAGGGCCTGGAGTGCAGAGTTCAAGTCCTCAAAACAGCAACGGAATAATTAGCATGAGCTCTTAAAAACATGGATTTTTATTTGTTAACTAGTTTTACTTCATCTAACTTATGTATTACGACTCCTAACCCTATATTATGACTCACCAACAATTCCTATCGAATCAAGTCACAATGCATCTATACTGAAATACAATTCATAACATTCGCCTTACGACTAAAGCCTACATTTTAATATTTTAATATATAATTATTCCCAAAGCTAGAAAAACACTAAAAATAAATACCTATAAAAAGATTTGGAAAAATACTGAAAAGTTTTCATTATTGGGCCCAAACTTACACTAAAGCCCAAACATATTTAAAATATTGGCCCATAAATATATAATACGGCGTCGTCTTGAAAGCCATATCCTTTAAAGAGAAGATTTTGGATCGGTCAGAAAGTGGAAACCAATTCCAAATTTCCAATTACCACAAATAATAAAATATATAGAAGCTGAATGGAGGGTTGAGGTTAGAGCGGATCAGAGGAAATGGCGAAAATGTTGAGAGGAATCGAGAAGAAGAAGAAAGAAGGAACAAAGAGGACGAAGAAAGGGAGACTTGAAGTGGCAATTTCACATGTGGATCCATGGAACCAATGAGAAAATTTCTATGATTTTCTGATGATTAATATAGTTTTCAATCTGAATTTCATGAAATTGCTGCTCGTCTTCCTCGCCCTTTCTCTTTATCTCCATCTCTCTATCGACATGCATGCTTATCTATCTCTCTATCGACATACATACTCACACAGTGAACATGAATGCTTCGCAGCAATTGAGATCTGATCTCAGATTCAGCGACCGCTCGTTGTTCTCATTTGTTCCACTTTCTATCGTTCTCTCTCGATCTTCCGCTTTTTGCCGCCTCCAACCGCTTTGCTCCCCTCTGAACCTTGTGATGATTCATTTTTCTGAAGGTTCTAATGATTTGTACTCTTCTATTGCTTTGATTTCACTGGATTTTCTTTCCAACGTCTGGTTTTGCACATTTGATGAAGTTGATTTTTGGTAAACTTCTTGGTTTGTTTTAACATTTGGGAAGAAAGAAACCCTAAACACACTTCGATGGACAAGTTCGATTTTTGAATTGACAAACATTTTGGTTTGTGTAAGGACTAAGGACCAGAGTCACAAGGCGTGTTATTAAGAGATACAGAAAGTATAATTACCTTCAAAAATTGCAGAAAATTCACGTTAGATCGCCATCAATGCTTACTCAAAATCCCAATCAAGAGTTTTAGTGGAGTGATTGTAAATCTCGTTGTCACTTGTTATCAAGAAAGTGAAGACGTATTATTCACAATGCAGCCCTTCAAACAAGCCGAGTTCCAAAAAAGTTTGCCCCAAATCTCACAATTTATTTTTAAACGAGGTCAATGTGATCATAATTTTGAATTCAGTAAAATTTATAAACGAGTTGATAATGAGTATTTCAAAGCTCTAGTCTTCGCCTTCACCCCAAATATCAATAAGGGTACAAACTGTATTTCAAAGCTCAACATTTATAAACAAACTGATTATAGGATTGTTCCCTTTTCGCCCCAAATAACAATCCTTGCGATGAGCAGATGATAACTCCTCTGATAAAGCTTGAATCAACCATCCCCTCATGTGCGGATCTCACTAGAACCATCCCCTCATGTGCGGATCTCACTAGAAAGGTTTAAGAACATCTTGACAGTATACTCAATTGTTTAAAGAGAGTCAGTCTTTCACTTATTGACTATGTCTATCTTTTCGGCATTCATACTTTCCAGTAACAAGCATGGGACTTCAGTTCGATAAGCAGAAGGGTAAATTCCCGACCGACAATAGCAAGCCGCATATTGCCAAGATGGCTAGCTGAACAAGGAAGGTCAGGCGGCGCCAACAACACATTCTAGCCCTTCACACCAACCCGGTTGAGCTAGAATTGAAAAAGGAATCAGGAAATTCTGTTCCGCTACGTGCATGCATCTACTAGTGGCCGTGCAAGAATCGGTACTCAAGTAATCCTGACCATGTCTTTGCTATCACAAGAATATAGCGATCGAAAAGCGGCACCAACACATTCTAATACTTCACACAAATCGAGCTATAATTGAAAAAGGAAATAGAGAATCTTGTTCCGCTACACGCATGCATCTACCAACGGCCATGCAAGAATCGGTACTCAAGTAGTCTTGACCATGCCTTTGCTATCGCAAGAATATAGAGATCGAAGAGCTATTGCTCAACTGCTTCCTGATGCGAAGGTTTGCCCCCCACAATGGAGTGACTGTCACGCACAATAAAGATGTTAATGTTATATGAGTTGAGCTATTATGGCTATCATTTTCTAAGAAGAATGTGATTCTATTGTTATGTTCGGTTAAATATTAGATCAAGTTCAAAAGCGATAACTTTATAAACTAATTGAACATGTCAAAGTTCGGTAATTGAAAAATACCCTTATGAGTAAATTATGGCTACTATTTATAATTTGGAAAGTTATGACTATTTTTATGATAGATCCAAAAGTTAGTTATTGGTACATAAACAAAGATAAGCCTATGCTATATGTAGAGTATAATAATCATATATCCAGAGTGTATGTGTCCAATTTAGTCTTAAGGTTTCTCCATTCAGTTTGTAAGATAATTACGGAGGAAATACTTTATTATTTAATTGTAAGATAATTACGGAGGATATACTTTAGTATATATATAGATTAGCCGCAGAGCACTCAGTAAGAGAGACCGCTACTTTGAAGGAGATATTGGAAGAAGACATTCTTGCGATGAAGGGTTGAGGTTAGAGCGAATTAGAGGATCTGGCGAAGATGTTGGGAGAGAGAAGATGGGAGGAGGCTTGAAGCGGCAATTTCACTATATATGTGAAGTTGCTGTTCGTCTTTCTCTCTTTCTTTCGATCTTTCCATGCATCCAAACACACCCTTTTTTTTGAAGCAATTTTCATTTCCACGCCCTTTTATGCTTTCCCCTTTTCGTCGTCTCTATTCGCTTTGCTCCCCTCTGAACCTTATGATGATTCCCTTATCTGAAGGTTCAAATTTTTTTTTATCCGAATACGGTGTGTTGCTGCAGAGTGTATTGAAATATTTGTAGATGGGTTGAAACCCTAATTTTCCAACTTTATGTGTAAATCGTTGCAAAACCCTAATTTCCCAACTTTCCTGATGTCTTTGAGCTTCGGATTTTGAATTTTAACCTGTTAGTAAAAGCAAACACGAATGCATTTGAATGGCAGAGTTTTCTGGACCGAATCGACCTTAACCCATATTTTTGCTGCACAGTTATGAGTTCCAACTTCCAACTATTCATTCAATGCTGGTGATTGCAAGTGAAAGACAACGCTACATTTTATTTTATTTTTAAAAATCTATCTTTTTCTGCACAGTTATGAGTTCCAACCATTCTATGAAATAGAAAGCACAAAGAAAATTCCTGATTCCAATTGCAAGTCATAATCATGTTTTGCTTCAAAGACTGGCAACTGGCCTGTTTGATCATCCGATAATTTCATAATTTCAGCTGCAAGTCATAAGTCTTAGGCTCATTTCATCAACCAGTAAGCATTCCCACTATAAATAAATTATTTTTTAGTTTTGACTTCAACAGACTTGTTCAAATCCAATTACTTGGCTACCAAACACAAGAAGACCAAGAATTACTTGAAAGCCAAAGAAGAAAAGCCCTTCTAGATTACATCTTAATACAACAGTCTCAACTGAAATTACAGAGCTCGCATAACTTAAGATATAATCCAACAGGATCAAGATCATTCCATACCACTAGATATGCCATTTGCAATATTATCCAGTAATCATAGTGCCAGCTCCTTCATCAGTTAAGATCTCCAAAAGCAATGAATGCTGAACTCTACCATCAATTATACTCGCGGTTCTAACTCCCTGTGCCAATGACCTAACACAGCAATTAACCTTAGGAATCATACCACCAGCAATCTTCCCTTCATCAACCATTCTCTTAACACCAGCAATGTCAATTTCCTTAACCAAACTTTCGGGTTTGTCCTTATCTTCAAGAATCCCAGCAACATCAGTCAACAGAATCAGCTTCTCAGCACTCAAAGCAGCTGCCAGTTCACCAGCAACTGTATCTGCATTGATATTATACGATTGCCCATTTTCGTCTGCAGCCACCGAGGCAATTACAGGGATACTGTTATTTTCCACTAAGGGCCGAATAATTGAGGAGTCAACCCGAGCAACCTCCCCTACAAACCCGAGCTCAGCAGCCTTGGGTGATGGCCTTGCAGTAAGAAGACGCCCGTCCATACCACATAATCCAACCGCATTTGCACCAGCTTTGTTGATTAGAGACACCAAGTGCTTGTTAACCTTTCCAACAAGTACCATTGTAACAATCTCCATGGTTGAAGAATCCGTGACTCTGAGGCCGTTGAGGAAATTAGGTTTCAGGCCGATTTTGTCAAGCCATAGGTTGATCTCGGGGCCCCCTCCATGTACAAAGACAGGACGAATGCCAACACAAGATAGCAAAACAAGATCATTTATGACAGATGCTTGCAGTTCCTTAGATTTCATTGCAGCTCCACCATACTTCACTACAATAGTTTTGCCTCGGAATTTCTGAAGATACGGGAGAGATTCTGCAAGTATGTCCACTCGAGTCTGGGAAGCGGTAAGAGTCTTAGGTGTTACTGTTGATGGATCATTAGCTGTTGAGACACATGCTTTCAAGGATGACAAGAAACACGGGGAACATTTCCTACTGCCAGGATTGCAAGGAGAAAAGGGCAAACAAAGTTTCTCAGATTTCTCACAAAATGAAAGTGATGCTGGGAATCCAAGACTTTTGACTGTGAGCATTTTTCCTTCTCCTTGTATGTGTTTCTCCAATTTTGTGATTGGAAGGCCTAGCAGTGAATACCTATTCAATTGAGCAAAAAGAAAATCATAAATGCATACTCCGTATAACATATGACTATATGAGCATATAGCAGCTACATTTAAGAACATTAAAATTTCCAGAAATATCAAGCCACAAAGAAATCAGCAATCACTCGAAAAAGAACAAATTTTCAGCTCTTCAGGTTCCAATGCATGCATATTGCAGAAACAATCAACCTTACAATCATTCAATTCATGAATGAGATTTGCAATTCGAGAGTTGTTACAATAGAATGGACAACATTGTTCCTGATAGTTAAACTAATCGAAAGGAAGTAAAGATTCCTATCCATAAATGCCAGTAAACTCAAAATCCAACCTTAGTTCAGGAAAAAAAACCCTAACATAAACTCAAAAGAGAGTGTGAGGAAAAACCTTTTGGATTATCTCCTTTGCGATCAATCGAGCAACTCAAAAATGGAGCTTCTGTCTTCGATCGTGATCGACGGGCTTAAGAAGGAGAGAGCGAGGTTCGTGGGGCGGCCGGTTGGGTCGTTATCAGGAGATGAACAAATATGAAGTATGTGGTAGAATCACCCTACTTTATGAGGTACTTTTTTAAACATCGCTACTTATATCACGATTAACTAATTTAACCCAGTTTTTTTACCCGTGACCTTACAGAGTAACAGTTTTACTGTTGACCTACTTTTTGTCACGAATGGTTGTTTAAAAAGAAAATTATTTTTTTAATTATAATTTTCATTTTTGTGGGATTTATAAGTCGTCTTCTATAATTTTGATTTTTGAAAGTTGGTCTAAAGAAAATTGCTTTTATTTTCTGAAAAGTGAGAAATTAATAAATAAATTTGTAAGTGCCCGTTCCAATGTTCCATGATTACCCTTCCCGTCTCTAAGTCTCTTTGGTTCCCATTCTCCATCTCTATCTTCATACCAAAGATAGTCTCCGCCCCATTGTTTTCTCCGTCGGAACCCTAACGCCGTCGCCTCCACCTCCAACATATCCACCTCCAACACCGCAGTCATCGTGGCGCCTATAATCGACCACTTTCATCAACCTAACCGTTTCCCCTCTACCTCCTTCCTGGATGGGCCAATCAGCTTCGGCCCATGGTCTGTTGCCGGAGCTCACACGCCTCTCCAGCACCCGCTCCTTCCGTTCCTCCTCCAAATCCATCTCCAGGCATCCGCCTCCGATGAAATCCCTATCAAAAACCTCCAGCGACGGTATCGGAGATGAAGAAACCGCCGTTGTGGCCATGTTACCTGATTACACCTCGAATATGCCGGATGAGTGTTTGGCTTTAGTATTTCAGTGTCTTTCTGCCGGCGATAGAAAGCGGTGTTCTCTGGTATGCAAGCGGTGGTTGACTGTGGAGGGACAGAGCCGATACCGCCTCTCTTTGAACGCGCAGTCGGAGCTGGTCTCGCACATCCCGGCTATATTTTGTCGATTTGACTCTGTCACGAAAATCGCGCTCCGATGCGACCGTCGATCTATCAGTATTAATGACAATGCGCTCCTCTCCGTCTGCATCCACTGCCCTAACCTAACGCGTATCAAGCTCCGCGGTTGTCGTGAGGTCTCAGATTCCGGCATCGTGTCGCTGGCTCGTAACTGTAAGAATCTCAGAAAACTGTCTTGTGGTTCTTGTGTGTTTGGTAGCAAGGGATTGAATGCTGTTTTTGAATATTGCTCTTTGCTTGAGGAATTGTCTATCAAGCGGCTCCGTGGAATCAATGACAACGGTAGTGAACCAGCTGAGCTGATAGGGCCTGGATTGGCTTCGAAATCGTTAAAGAGTATTTGCTTGAAAGAGCTCTATAATGGCCAATTGTTTGCTCCTTTGATAATTGGAGCGAAGAATCTTAGAACACTGAAATTGATTAGGTGTTTGGGAGATTGGGATAGGGTTTTGGAATCCATGGCAAGTTCAAATGATGGCCTAGTTGAGATTCATCTAGAGAGGCTTCAGGTGAGTGATGTTGGGTTATCCGCCATTTCCAGCTGTACTAGGTTAGAGATTCTTCATATTGTGAAGACACCTGATTGTACAAACCTTGGAATTGTCTCGGTTGCAGAGAGGTGTAAGCTGTTAAGGAAGGTGCACATTGATGGTTGGAGGACAAACAGGATAGGGGATGAAGGATTGGCTTCTTTAGGCAAGAATTGTAGTAATCTGCAAGAGTTGGTCTTAATTGGTATTAATCCCACTACTGTTAGCTTGGAAGTGATTGCTTCAAGCTCCAAGAATTTGGAGCGGCTTGCACTGTGTAGCAGCGAGACCATTCATGACGCAGAGCTCTCCTGCCTAGTCATGAAATGCTCAGCATTGAAGAAATTGTGTATTAAAAGCTGTCCAATATCAAACACCGGGTTGGAATTTCTTGCTTGGGGTTGTCCAAACCTGGTGAAGGTGAAAGTCAAGAAGTGCAGAGAAGTTAGCCGTGATATTATCGATTGGTTGAAGACACGGAGAGAATCTCTTATTATTAATCTTGATTCTGATGAGGTTGAGGTTGTTGATGCTAGTGCTAGTGATGGAGGTGGAGCTCAAGAAGAGGTTATCAATCCTCCACAGCCTTCAATAGAAGCAGATACGCATGTCCATGTCCCGTTGCCTGCAAGCAGCAGCACTCGTCATTCACTGCTGAGATCAAAGTTGGGATTCCTTATGGGTAGGAGCCTTGTGCCCGGCGCTTTGAGGAGGTGGTCATCGAGTAACGGTAACAGCAGTAGTAATAGTAATCCATAACTAAACCCAAAGCTATATGTTTACAAACAAATGATCGCTTATATGCTTCTCTTTACATTGTCTGGTATTCTGTTCTTTTCTCTCAGTGCTTACATTGTTAGTAACATGTTGTTGATCGCCATAGTTGAAGTGTCAAACTGACCTTCGCTTGGTGCTTGGTTGTTGAATTCATTTGTTGTTGTTTTGTTCAAGATTATGATTGTTGTCAATTAGACATGCAATTTCATGTCTTGTTAATCTGGATGGATACATTCTGAAACCTTGTGTTGCAGTAAGCTTTACTTTACTACTGTCATTTACTCCGGCGTGATACACCGGAAAAGCTTGTTCTTCTGCCCTGCATTATTATCGTCTACCATACTTTAATTTGAACTTCCCATTATTGTTTGAAGATGACGACCATGGTGGACCTCATAACACGCTGAAGGTCTAGTGTGGTCCACTTATCTTTGCTCTAGCACTTTATGTGACCAAAGATTGAAGTTGAATGAATGGGTGCAATTGCATTGGAAGTTTGAAATAGTTTAACCTCGGAAGGTGATTTTTGGTCTTTTTCTTAAAGTTTGGTTTGAACAAACTATTGCTTGGTGGTATGTGCATGGAAATTTGTGTTTAGGTTATCTTGATTCCTAACCCAAATTGATATCACGAGGACAGCCTAGCAAATCCATCATTAGGCGCAATTTATGGAACTGATAGATTATTAAGTTTCGAATCTTCCGTTTTGGTGTAACAGCGTCGTAAAGTTGAAGTTCAAATGATTGAGATTGTCAGATAAATGTCATCACTTTGCCAGGTGGTCAATTTCAAATTTTGCAAAAAGACTATTTAGTGCAGCATATCTTATAAATCAATGAGAGCATTTAGTACAAAGTTGCATATCTCGCGAATATCTTATTATCAATGGGACCATTAGTACAAAGTTGCATATCATGGATCACCATTAAGTAGGACATTGCACCTTTAAATTTAAGTTGATAAGCATGAATTGTATTGCCTTGTATATTTTAGTTGAGGGTTAACTTGTGAACTTGTGAATTGAGGGTGAAGAAGTGTTCAAATTTAGAAAATGTGATTTTTTATGAACCGGGAGAAAACCACGAGACTGCAAATCTTTCCGGATTTGAGCAGCGGATGTACAAAATAGAATCGATTCTGCAATCTCTTAGTCTACAGAGTGTAATAACCAAGAGATTAACATATTATTACATTGATCCCATTTAGTAATCAATTTCGGATCAGAAAGAGGCTTTTTACAGTCACCAGTAACAAAACCAAGCTTATTCTTAGCTAATAGAGAAGGATCATCGAAATATGATGAAAATGCATTTGACCAAGAGTGTTGTCATATTTGGATCTGAAATCATCTTCACCGGATTGTAGAGCCATAGAAGGAGTTATAGATCAAGGAGGATGAAACCAAAATCAAAATCACTGGATTCTTCTTATACGCTGAGTACATAGAGATTTTGTCGCTCTTTTTGTCCTAAGTTCCATGGAAGCAAGGACACACACCTCTAATGTTCAGCATTTGATGATGGCAGACGAGCTAGACTAATGCAGTAAGCGTTTTTTGGTCTATTTTTTCTACTACTGAATCATATCAAGAACATTTTATGTTGTATTTGCTGTACACTTATATGATAAACTCAATTGCATATATCTTCTCTTTAACCAAACAAAGTCTAAAGCCAGTTGCAACTGTAATCGGGTTAAATTATGAGAATTAGCATTGTTACTGTGATTGTGTGCTAATCTTCATTGTGTGTGTTGCTCATCTTACTATTATGATGTAACAGTGATGGTGAATATAGTTTGCTACTAATGTGAAGAGTGAAGGATTTAATCAGCTTGCAAGAACAAACCAAACTTCGAAAATTAACTTGACTTTCATTGAAAACCTGAAAGTGAAATGCAAGATCTGCAACATCATCTAGCATGAGAGGTAAGCAGACCATAACCCCAAACTGAAATCTATATACAACAATAGTCCTCCATCCAAAAGTAGCTAATTTGGACAGGGAGCAACAATCGAATCAAAAGCTAAAAGGATAATAATAACTCTTTGCTTCCCAGATTGCTAACAACTCCAATCAAGCACTACTGTACTCACCATCACTTGTAGCAGTCTCTCTTGCCCAGTAAGGCTTGATCGTGTTCTGAGAATCCTTGACAGGGTACGATGCTTGCATTGCAATCCCACACTTTCCAGTTGAAGCGTTGATGTTCCGCTCAATCCTGATGTATCCACCCTCGCCCCATTCCGGACCCCATGAATTCCTCACAATCCAATAATCAACGTCATTCAATGTCCCATACCCTACTGCAGCTACACCATGGTCAAGCTCGGTTCCACAATCACCAGTGAACACACCCTGCATCATTATGAACAATCAATATGAATTTTCTTATGTTTCTGGTTTAATATAATTTGAGTTTTGGTATTTTGATTACAGATTGATAGAGCTGGAAGTCTCTTCCACTGGCTTCTACTGCTACACTAACAGGCTGATGCGCAACTGCCTTTCTCAATGCCTTTTCACTGAAAGGTGGAACATCTTCATATCCATCAATACTCGCAACTTTCTTGTTCTTCTGTAACAATGATTACAACAAATGAATTCAGCAACAGATTCAATTCCATATCAGAAAATTCGGAAAAGAAAAAACTCATGATTGTCAGCTAACTGACCCGCGTTTGGTTGCAACGGTTATCAACACCCTTGTAAGGGTAATCAACCTCAGAGTCAATTCCGCCATTTTTAGAGATGAACTCAAATGCATCATCCATTAAACCGCCATTGCAGCCTTCATCGACTGATCGATCACAGTCTATAAGTTCCTGCTCCGATAGAGAGATTAACCTATCAGTGACAATCTTGTTAATCCCTTCCACAGCTGCTGTAGTAGAAAATGCCCAGCAACTCCCTGTAAATAAAGAAGAAAAAAAAAAGCATGGATGAAATTCGACCTATATTCCAAATTGAACACGAAAGAACTCTAAATTTTAATTGTAAATTGATGCAATCTATGAATAACTTACCACACTGGCCTTGATCCTTGATGGGAGCAACAGCGCCCAAAGTACGCCAATCAATTGATTTAGGCAACCTCTCGCCATTTCGGTGCGCATACCTAGAGCTAGGGTTTTTGGTCTTGAGCACAAGCCTTTGACGATCGAACTTCATTCCAAAGTAACCAGAGCGGTACTCGTCGTTAGTGAGATCGGCGAACTTGTTGAGTCCTAGCTTGTATGTACGACCAGGAACGGAGTTATGCTCGTCGATGAACCGGAGATTGTCGCTGAAGATTTCAAATCGTTTCTGGTGGTCATCACCGATGGTGTTGGATGACTTGCGGTGCTTGGCGAGCCACCACTCGTACAGCCCCTTCACCTCTTCGCTGCTCCTCTGAATTACGGCCTGTGATGGTGACGGCGAGAGGGAGAGAAGGATGAAGATGAGAGCTGCGAGTGATAATGGCGCCATGGATGATCAAGTTTGATTACTGCTTTGGTTTGTTTGGTGTGGGATGAGCATTGGGGTTATGGCGATGAGGTTTATATAGGGCTGAAAACGGTAAAGGGCCAAGTGGGAAACGGTGTCAAAAAGCAGTTACGAATTACAATGTACGAATATAGAAAGTGTAAAACGTAATTTCACCGTTAATTAGCCGTTTATTGCTTTTAGTTTAAAATATTAGATAATTTTTTCTGTAAAAGAAAAAGATTTGTTGCAGTATATATATTAACATATTTGTTTTATTTAAATAGTATAATTGTATAATAGTAGATTATTAACTAATTTTTCAAATAACTAAAATTAATATAATAATATTAATAGTTTTTAAAATGTATAAATATAATACAACGTACAACAAATATTTTTGTAAGTGTAAAATCACTTACAAGCTTTATTATAGTTATATGATAAATTGTAACATTATAAATAAATTATCTAATTGATAGGGACGATGATAACAAAGAACCAACTAGAAACAATGAAAATAAAATAATTTTTTTATATAAAAATGAATTAGGTCATAGTGTGATATACTGTATACAATAAATAAGTTATCCGGTACATATTTACGTATAAATTCATAATGGAATATGACAAGCTTAGTTTATTTTTTTTATTTATAAGTTTATAGATATCTATTGGACCAACATTTTTTGCTTGGCTCTATGAAGTCTAAAAGTGTATACACTCCTCGCATGGGGGATAAGTCATCAAATGTTTGCTGAGACAAATTTCAAGTATAAGCAGTGACGTATTGTAAGAATTATATGTATATAAATTCATTATTATCATGATAATTATATATTTATAATAGAATAAAATATTTACAATTCTTTTCATTATTATTATTACTACAATTAAAAATATATTTACTATGAATCGTATATACACCCTTGATAATTATCTTGGATGTTCAATTGATCGTTTATATAGACATAGTACATTAAAAGATATTAATATATAACAAAACAACAAATTTTAAACGAAAAAATTAATTCCCTCTCACAATAAAGTAGATACATCAAATACAACTTGGTTGTTAAATCAAATTTTAACAAGCAAAGCTTTATTTTTACAAAGTATAATCTTGAAAGCTTGATAAATCCTATAAAAAGAATTATTTTTATAAAAATAAAGAAGAAGAACATAGACAATCATCACTTCAGACGGGATTTGCGTAATAGGAGTGAATGAGAGATACGTGAAAAAATTGTTACATACAACAATACCAAAATAAAGGACAAACATCTTGATATTAGAGCAACCGATAAAACTAAAGCCTAAAATTTAAAAAAGACTAATCTAGCAAGTCAACAATGACAACACAATCAAGTTTTGGTATGATAATTGTATTATCATTACTCCACTTATAAAAAACTGTGCAAAATGTAAATCAAATTTACACGAGCATAAAAATAAATACCTAGATCTACCGAACATCCTTAGCCTTGAAATTTCTAAATAACATAAACGAAACAATTATCCCAAATTAATGTGTGTGATTGGATGTAAAAACTTAATCTAAAATAAAGAACTACCTATGAAAATTTAAAAGAACGGTTTGTCGACAAAAGTAAAATTTGACGGAAGAAAACGGGAATACAAACGAATTCATATAAATTCTTTATTCGTAACTCAATTCTGCATGCGAGTTCCGAATTAAGGGTTCACGCAATGTCGTATTTGGGCTCAAAATGAAAGCCAGTTTCAAGATGATACCAAGTTGGTAATTCTGGATTTGGTAAACCAAAAACGTTTCTAGATGGAAAAAGAAAAAAAAAAAAAAAAAAATCCCGCGTGTGGGGCTGTGGGGCCTGAAGCCGGAAACATTTCAGAAAAAAAAAACATCCCAAGTTTGGACCCGAAGCCGGAAACGTTGCTATAATAAAACTCATTCCGCATTTTGACCTAAACATTGAATTGGTTACATTTTTGGGACCAAACACGAAACTGTTTTGATTTTAGTTTGGGGTCCATGTGCAAAATTAATTGGCTCATATCGCCTCCAAACGACTTTCACTTCGGAGGCCAGATGCAGAATTGAACCAAGAAATTATTTATAAAAAAAAAAGTTTAATACACCCAAAGTGTGGAACTAGATAATTTTTTTAAAAAAATTATATAGGTACGTCTAACGATCCCCTTTAAATTGTGTATTGTGCAACTAACAACTCGAGGACTTATATCTTTTATTTTCGGAATGCCCTTTTGTTGGAGATAATCAGTTCCCACATCGAAAGATTGGGACTTTCTAGCCTAGTATATAAGGTCGGTGGGCTACTTCACCTATTGCCAATTGGTTTTAGGATAAAACCTCATCGGGTTTATGTGTTGGGCTTGGGCCTAACGCGCATGTGCGCTCGGATGCACACGACCCCCGCTCTACCCGGTCCGTCTGTATCGGACTTTGACATGGTATCAGAGCGGTTAGCCTCTATGTGGCTCACGATCCTAACCTGTGGGCAAGTGCAACTCGGTCTATATCCTTTTAGTTGCACTTGCAGGGACATGTTGGAGATAATCAGCTCCCACATCGAAAGATTGTGACTTTCTAGCCTAGTATATAAGGTCGGTGGGCTACTCCTCCTATTGCCAATTGGTTTTAGGATGGAACCTCATCGGGTTTATGTGCTGGACTTGGGTCAAACGCGCATGTGCGATGCACACGACCCCTGCTCTACCCGGTCCGTCTGTTCGGACTTTGACACCTTTTTACCAAACAAACAATTAATAAAATCGATCGAACAATCTCAGACAAAAGAAATAACTTCAATCGTGAGAATAAAAAATAAATGACATTTTTAGGGAATTAAAGATAAAATTGGACAAAAGGATTCTCGTGTCATTCTAGTATACGGTAAAATATTTAGTTTTCTAAGGATAAAGTTATTTTCAATAATGAGTCTCTTAACATGTTCAACAGTACAAATACTTGCATAAAAAACCAAATCCTCTAATGGAAAAAATATGTCAAAGAGGAGGAGGGTTACAACATTAGGTCACAACCAAAATAATATCAAATGGCAAAAACGAGAGCCCGGATTCTACAAACTTACTCTCGATGGCTATAAACTTGATACGGGGTTACCTCCATCAATTTTTTATCCGGAAACACAATGAAGAAGTTATTAGTCTTGCTACAAAGAAATATTGTTTTAATTTGTCATAACTTTTACTCTTAAAACTTACTTGCAAGAAGTTATCAAATTACAAATCAAAAAAATTTGAAATCAAATGTGACCGTTTTAATGTCATTAAGGCATTTCAAGGTTATTGGAGTTGTTCGTGGAAAGTCGAGATGATTATATCTGACTTCAGACTGAATTTTTCCTTATTCGATGAAATTCAAATTAGATAAAAATATGTTTTTAACCGGTTGATCAATTTGAAAATCTCAACACCAAACATCAATTTTTCTGGTAATCTTAATCTCCGTATTCTCATTCACTAAGATGATTTAGACAATATTACCACTACAAGATATATGCTTTTCATTATAACAAAAATGTATACGTAACAAGTGTGATCTTTTTTCTGATTAACTCGAACTTTGTGTTCCAGTCCGTAAAAATTATATACTACTTCGTAGTAAACATTTATATAGTTATATATTTGTTTATCTTTTCATAGCCAATAGAAGGAAACATGGAAGGCAAAAAGAGGGGAGCTATGTTTGTGGAAGTGGAAAATGTCACATGGAATCTGCATTTTGCATTACATTAATTTATCGGAATGGGCTGACAGATTATTCTGCAAACTTCTGCTTGCCGCCTTATAGATTCCAATTTCCAACCACCTTTATTGTTCTTCTTTCAACTCCACACCACACACTATTATCAATTTAAATACTATTCATCGATTTTCTAACCTATATTATAAAAAATATTGATTCAGAAAATTATTCTTAATCCTTTAATAATACATAAAAAAAATTTTAAAATGTTCTTCCTAAAAAGAAATTTAAAAAAATGAAAAACTTAACTCATATTTTTAGGCAAAAGTTAGATAATTGATTGTTTATGATTTTCTTATCTTCTGAATTGATTTGTATATGTTTTTTTTCATTTGGATTCGGTCTAAATTGGAGGGAAAAATAGAAAATGGACAACCAACTTTCTTCAAGGCATCAAAGGGAGTATATCATTATATACGTTTATAGTTATACCAACGGCTCAACCTTGCTTGAGACTTAAGAGAGTAAGTTTGACTGCTTATACGATGGTTCCCATCTACCTTATCAATCTTTTATCCTTCCAACGTTATACTCTTTCACTCTCCAGTGAATCCCAGTGATCGGTATTTAACTTATAAACCGAAAACGAATAAATTTTCACAAAACTAAGAGGACTCTTTCACTCGAGTTTACCAGACAGTAAACCAAAAATTATATTGCTCAACGTATAAAAGTCAATCATAAAACCAATTGGTAATAAAACTAAGCGGTAATAACGATTTTCGAATTTGAGAAGTTTATTATCTCAATAGAATTTAACGGTTTAAATGAGAGGAAAGAATAGAGCAAAAGAGAAGTGCGAAGAAAGTTAGGTATCTAAGATCTTGATCGCATCTCTGACGGGTAGGTGCTACTGCAAAGCAACAGCAGCCGTCCATACCCGCAATTGTTACGATAACAATGGGCAGCCGCCCAAAGCCCCAACTTGTTGGGCACTACGAAATCTTCAATCTACACTTGCACACAATCACAAATAAAATTAAAGCCAATTAACTCACTCTTCTACTGTCTTTACTTCTCTTGCCCATTTGCTCTTTAATTTACACTTTATGCCCATTACATTTTATGGGCATTTCTTTGTTTCTATCTGTGCTTCCTCATCATCTATCTCTTTACTTGTTCACACACTTTCTATCTTCTCGGATTTCTTTCTTATGTTTGTGTTTGAATTTGCCCTTTCACATAATGAATTTGGACATATTATAGAACACATATTATATTCATTAGGATTCTGTCTTGGAGATGTCGTTTCCGCGTGTTGGGGTCAGTTGGCTTCTTTAGAATGCAGGGTTATGACAGATGATATGGTTTGACTCTTTGCAAACATTGATGAGAACAAAAGTTTCTTCATACAAAAAAGATCAAGTGTAGGACTCAAAAATCAATGTGTTCTTGATGAATACAAGAGTTTAGTAATGGCCGATGAAACTGTAATTTCCGTGTTCAATAGGGAAAACCAGCGAAAAGAAGTTTGATCCGAGAAGTAATAAACAAAAAATTTCTAATCTAAAAGAGAGTAAATGAAAATACACACCATACAGAACCTTTTGAAACCTATGCAGATATTGGACCCTTGGCATATAAAAAACTGAGCTCTCACGTTTTCGTATTTTTTTGACAGCATTGCTACATTTTGAGTTTTTAGTTTTCCCCAGATTGTCTAGAAATTACCTGGGCATCCGCAATTCTTGTTTCACGCTTCTTCTTATTTCTGGAACGCTTAGGTTTGGATGTACGGGTTTTGGGAGGTCGTTTTTCTGCATGATCTTCAACAGCTGCTGTTACTTTTGGGATAGACGGGAGTTCAGGAGGAACATCAGGCCAGGGTGTGTGTTTTGCTGGGACAGTTATCTCCAAAGGAGTATCAATGATCCATCTGCATTAAGGAAAGATACAAAATCACATTAAATTCATAGGAGTTAGCTAAATAAGTTGGAATACAACAATTTTATTTCAATAGTTGGTCCCTATTAGCCATATCAAGACACCAGCCAGTCTACTTTGTAATCTAAATCAGCTAGCAAGATTAAACAAGTACACCCCCAATTATATCTATTATAGCATCTATCTATAATATATACTAAATTATTGTATTTATTCATTTACATTTTATAGATACGGTAATAGAGTGATTATATTATTTCATGCAAGGTAAGAGGGTCGATCTAGTAAGATACTAAGATCGGTAAACAAGCAATATTACCCTTTTAACCAATAAAACAAAAGAGCTGCAGAGTAAGGGGAAAAAAAGAAGCAACATATACACTATTTTTTTCCCATCAGTTTCCATTAACAAAGAGTAAGGCCACACTTCAATTTTCAGCGAATTTTCTAGAACAAATTCTATACAGAACAAACATATTTACAGGCTATATTTTACAGGAAGTCCAGAGGTAATTTTTTAGATTTGAAACGTATCACTAGATTAAATAAAGGGTCCGTTCGGTGCCATAAACTTCATCCCCTATAATTTAAGACATGGAGGTTCAAAATTTTTGGGAAATTTCATCCCCATAAATCCTTCTTCCCACCCCCTAATGGATGCACCCAAAGTAGTCAACTGTTGAGCAACTAAATGATCATTTGTTCGAAAGTGAGTGCAGGTAAAAAAAAAACTGTTGCCACAGTAAGGCTATGAATACCATAAGATATTTGAGGTCTAAATCCTAGTAAGCTTCAAATGTTTGCAATTAACTTGATGTTCGATTACCACAGCAGTGAACTCACAACTCTACAGCAATATTTAAGGTAAAGAGAAGAACGAGGTGACTGTAAACAGTTGGCTCTCCGAGTTAATTTGAGAAAAACTAAAACACTTAACACGAGAGTAAACGAAAATGGAATGAGACCTAAGAAAATAATTTAAATTATGTGTCATGAAACCTCTAGTTCAGCCGAGGACAATCCTACCCAGGCCCCAGCACAGATACTCATACGTACAACTATGCATAGGAAATGTAGAGGAACTCCATGGCAAATAGTCAAATACAAGTATAAAACTAATAGAATCAGAATTAACAACCCTTATAACCTGTTTCCACCTGGACAACCAAGGAATTAGAACAACCCTGATACCACAAAGTAAGCAGGATAAAAGCTTCTACTAAGAGACCCTGTTGTTTTTATTTAGGAAGAGGCACGTTGATTCATATGACACAAGATTTAGGTGCCATAAAGGCATAAACTGATAGCCCTAAATTGTTATTCAAATTACCAAATTATAGTTCATGATTCATGATATGATATGAAAGATTATCATTAATCCTACATATTCTGACAGGGAGGGTAATAATAATAGAAATGCAATGATCAAGGAGAGCATTGCCTGCGGTACGAACTAGTGGGATTTTTTTAATAATTATTTTCTTGTTTAATTTATATATTAAAAAAATCGAAACATACTATACACGTTTAATTTTCCATCAATCAAGTGTTTATTTAGCTAAAATACAGAGTAGTCAATAAGCTACTTGTTCTTTTTACATGTAAAAGAAGTATAGAGTTTATCCTTCTAAGGAATTCTAAAAGGGGTAAATAGGGGAAATCTATTTGTAATTCTGTTTGGAAAACAGAATAGAGGAATGGGTTGTAATTCTCTAGAGAGATCCTTGAGGTGGTTAGCATGAGGCCTCGATTTATAAATAAGACGGAGGGTTACTAGGGTTATGCAGAATATTTGCCTGTACTTGGCATTAGCCAATTTTGGCCAGAGAGAGACTTCCTTTTCTCTGGTAAAGCCAATACGAATTATGCAGGTCTGATATTCTTACCTCCAGGATTAGTAATAAACTCCTTGTGAATCACGAAATGATAAGTATTTTCGTCCAAAACCATCATTTTTTTCGTTTATGCAGTGTCAATATGAATTCTATAAAGGTATGAGTCAACCATACTATTGACAATATTACACTTTAACAAGACCATATTGCTCCTAGAGAAACCCTTCAAACCAGGGGGAAATATACAGTCACTATGGGATTAAAAAGTTATTAATGAGCCAAATATAAATGTTAGACACGCCAAAGAGGTCATATTACTCCTAGAGAAATTCTTCAGAACAGGGAAAAGGAGTTCCATTTATGAAAGAATTACCCAATAGCATTCTTTTTCCTTCCAAAACTGTCAGGGATATGATTAAAATCAGGATATGCACATTGGATATTCAGAGAGCAATAATTGCAATGGCTATTAAACTTCAGATCACACTAGTACTTATTTTGGCCAACACAAAGAAAAGAAAAAAAACACGAGTACTTATCGAAAATAAATTTGTTTCTGCAACACTTGTTACACATTTGAATTCAGGAGCAACTACGGCACTAAGCTATCTTGGTCAAACAGTTATACCGAACATGGTAAGGCATGACAGCAAATATTTTAACAGAATAGGAAGATAACAAAAATGATGACAATGCATCAGCATCCAGCAGATTTCAAGTCTACCCTGTCTGTCTACTAAACTACTTGTATATTTCCACAAGAATTAAGAAGGAAAAATTAATAAGGATTTCCTTATCTGCCTTTTTTTCAAGGATATTCTTCTTTAGGCAATGTATGATAACTCAACTAGAACATAGAACCAATCTTTTTCAATAACAAAATTATCTACTCCTATGATGCGACAAACAATTTAAACAGCTGACCACCAATAGTTATTTTCCAGCATTGCATCTCAATGTTTCTCAAATCAAGTTGCAACATAGTTCCTTCGTCAGGGTATGAAGAGTTAAATAGTCGCTACCAGTTAATCAATTTTCCTCCAATAAACCACTATACATTTAGAGAAGGAAATCAATATAAGTATAGCATATGAAATGACTATCTCCACAGTTATTTAATGAACCGAGCTTCAAAAAACTCACCTGGGAGGGAATTTGCTGTCTGAACGAGCTTCAACACGAAGCCACCATAGCAAAACCTTACGGCCGCAGCTTCCAAGAGGTTCCACCACAGATGTGTCCTTCACTAGAGACAGTGGGTTCTCAACTTCATCCTCGCTCAAACTTTCCAAATCCTTCATCCATTCTGGCTTCTCCACATTTTCCTTCCAAAGCAACCTAGAATTCAGCACAAATCCAGCCCACTCCAATCTCATGGGAAGAACAGGTCCTACATCTCCAATATAAACTGCACTTCTCTCTGCATATGGAGCTGCATTGAAAATGTGCCAACCAACCAGATCTTCTGATGCATTACAAGAAGGACCCTGAACAGGAAGAGAACCCGCCTCATCCTCAACTACAGGCAAAGGCTCATCAGCACCACCAGTATGCATCAGAATTCCAACAGAAACGGCACCAATACCCCTAACCTTTTGGATCTCATCAAAAAGCTCCATACTGTGCATATTACTATCATCAGCAAACATCACTATACCATCCAAATTCCTGTCCCTCACAACTCTGTTCCATGTAAAGCCGTGATGTCAATCAAATGCAAGCAGATTACCGATAACTAGACGAACATAAACAACAAAGAAAACACAATTTTTTCATTCAGAAAGCTTACCTCAGCCCCCAGAGACGCATTCGATTCTCCATCTTCTGCCGATCTGGCCAGGTCACAGGCATCCGCTGGTCAAATCCAATGTGAATAGTCTGAATTCCAGACTTCTCAAGTAAGTAGGCGGTCTCGTTGGTCTTCCCGCCGGCTTCAACCACGATCCAGACGACTTCGTAAGGGGAATTCATCAGCGAATGCATAACGCCCGTGAGATGAAGCGTCTGGAAAGTTCGAACATAGGTTGGAGTAATGACGATCAAATTCCTAGGCTCCTTCACACCATACTGAAGCCTCTGCTCCCTTTGAACTCTCTCTAGTATCCGGTGCGCTCGCATCACCTCCTCCGGATTCGGATGTGGCCATGGCCGGATCCGGATCCCGTGTCGGCCGACCACAACTCTACTGCCAGACACCATTCTATTACCAAAAGTACTGTTCGCTTCCACCGAACCAGCAAGGTTTCCGGCAACGCCAAGCGAAGTCGTCTTAGAGTCAAACCTAGCGATTGTGGTGGTGGTAGAAGGGGAATTTGTCGAAGCGGGAGAAAATAAGAGGAAAAGAACCAAGCGAGAGAATCTAAATCCTAACAAAAGGCTGATTAAGCAACAAAGCCAGTGAAGCACCATCCAGAAAAGTGTCACCGGCGACTTGATCCCACCGTCTAAACCACCATCGTGCGGGGAAGTGCCACGGAAGCTGTTGTTCCGCCGATTGGCATTCTGCAATGCCAAAAGCTTCATCATCTTGCTCAATCTCTCCCTCTTAGCTCACCAGAACCTCGAATTAGAGCCTTAAGCCTTTAATCACATGAAATTCGTCCAACCTAGTACTCAAATTGATGTCGGTATTTCAAAAAAAATATATAAAAAATCAAATGGGATTTAGATTGCTTGGAGTTGAAGGGGAACAGGATTTGGTGATCGTCTCTATCAAGCAGTTTGGTGAATTTTGAAAACAATGTACTCCGTATTTGATAAATCATGAGTCTATGAACAAGAGAGGACATTAAGGAGGAGATATAGAGATTATTCCTTTTTAATCCTTACTTTAATCGTAAATTATAAAACTGGGGCTTTTATTCTCATGGAAGTTCATTTAATAAAATAAATTAACTATAACTGTACAATGAATATTAAAAAAAGGTTTTAGACATCTTAATGACAAACCATATTAGTATACATGATAGAGTTAAAAAAAAATACAAATGATCATTATGTAATTGGGGAAAATATTCAATTAAGGTGGGGTAATTTATCAATCAAATAATAAAAAAGGAAAAGAATTATAAAAAAAACATAAATCTAAATTAAGTTTAAGCAGGTCCCGCTAATGATTATTGTAATTAGCTGTCTCTAATTTTATTTAGTTTCTAATCACAACCATCGACATAATCATGAAAAGGGTCCTTTAAATATAAAAATACAATAAATACTATACGATTCCAACACATCAACATGTAAAAATAGATGTAAATGAAAACTATTCTATCATTATAATCTAAATTATATTTATATCATAAATTATTATTTAGAATATATAAATTGTAATTACTATATTGTGAAATATAAATTACGCCTACTGAGATAAAAAAATTGTTTTGATCAAAAAATTGATATAAAATATACAATTTGAAAGTTCGTTATCTTCTACTTTAGGCAATCAATTTGGTAAAGCATGTCTTTCAATACAATGCGAGTCCTCCAACTCTAAAACAACACCATACTTGACAAGATTTTTATAAAGGTTGTGATAGAGATGTTTTTCATATTTTATAAGATTAAATAAATGGTTTTAAGATGTACTTTAATTGTTTGTTTTTTTGTCTTGTTTTCGCCTGTCCGGTTCGATAGGTCAATCACTTAATATTAAAAACGAATATTTTATAAGCTATAATCAGTCAACGTTACTCTATATTCAAATCCGATACGATTATCGATATCAAATTCTCCATGTATCCAACTTAAATCTCCTAGCTAAGATTTAAAAAGTTTAGAGTCGGTTTATTTTCGGATTAACGTAATATTGGTATTTAATTAGGTACAATATACTAGCCAATCACAAGACATCAACTAACCAACCAAAATCCAAAATGGGCCTTCGAATGGGATGCGTGAATATGGGCCTAATTTTCAGGCCCAACCAATGTAATATAAGAGTCCAAGAGCGTAGTCAATAAAGGAAGAAATGTCATTTGAAATTTGAACAACTGAGGAGAAATTGGGATATAACAAAAGAACGAGATTCTAAAGTCTATAAATCAAACCTTTGGATCTTAAAATCTTCGACTAGGCCACACTTTTTTACTTTGACAAATGAAAGGGAAAATCAAATAAGTCTAAAGTTGCACATTTCATTACATTGTACATATAACTAGCCCAAAAATAAAGAAACAAATAACAAACAAAAGATGATGTCAAGGTAACTATCCATTCCAACGTTCCTTGAACGAAAACGGATAGAATCCGAAATTCGAAATCCGAAACTCCCGACGATAGGATCTTTTTTCTACTGTAAACTTCAATTCTTTCTTGTAGATTACTAGATAATATATGAACTATTTGATGAGTTTAGTACAAGATGATGAGCAAGATAACATGACTCTTACTTAAAATTAAACAAATCGATTTTATCCATGAATGATAATATTAGGAGGACTCGAGCACAAGGTTGGTGGTCTCAAGTGTAGGTAAGGAGTGATTGTGCTCTCCTTCGTAAGTGACAATGAGCATAGCCGGGTCATCTAAAGCTCTCTCTACGTGCTTTCGCGCTGGACATCCTCTCACCGTGCTACATTTGTAGTATCCCCTATTCGATCCCAAACGAACAACGAGTTCAGATTATGACCATTTCCTCAACAATATCGAACGAAACAAACTGAAGGATAAAACTAGTTATCAAAAAAACACCAATGACCCACATATCATGAACAAAATAATGTCTTGGATCACATAATTGTTCCAAGTTCAATTATGGTCACTAGTCATATCACGTGTAATGTAATGCAATGCGTTACTAATTATATACCAAATTTGGACTTACATCAAACACATTGATGAATCAATAGTAAAGTATTCATTTTATAGAGGAATAAAAAAAAGTACCTTGGATGTGGAGATCCTTTGATTGGCTTTTGACCGTACTTTCTCCAAGAATAATCGTCCGGTGGGATATCCGCCATCCTCGAGCTGATCGCCGGCACTCTTACCACTCTCTTTATCCTCATTTTCCTAATCAAAATCCAAATTGACCCAAAAGAATAATTTAATATCTTAATATAAACACTGATTGAGAATTTGAGAAAGTACTTTGGGAAATAAACTGATCAATTACCTCTTTTTTGAACAGTGGCATCGACCGGAGGAGGACCCACCACAGCGGCCGGTGGTATCCGAGAAGCTACACTTTTTGATCTTAAACGACGTCGTTGAGAGCGGAGGCTTTCCACCGCCAGAGTATGAAGAATAGTTTGAATAATTCGTGAACTGAAACGACGACGTTGAGAGGCCTGGTGGCGGTTTCACACCTTCATTATCTCCGGTCAACGTTGACTTGATGGAGTTTGCACCGGACATAACCGTCGGCGAGCAAGAAAAGTTAATCGTAGTAGTTGGTTCTTTTCCTAGATCGAACGGTTGGCGATGAACTCCCATAGGAACTTGTTTGATCGGCTTTGGACATAGAACAGGGACGCTGCTTTCCAGCACAAGGTTCTGTTCTTGCTCTGTTTTTGGCTTAAATGGAACAAAGGTAGCAGAAGGCACAACCGGACCGCGTCGGAACCGGGCATGACCGGTTCGAGTACGACCAAGAAGTGAAATTACACGCTTGAACCGGGAAACGGCATCTTCAGCAACCGCTTGGCAGTTCGAATCGATCCTAGAACTAGAAGAACCGCCATTATCGCTCTGTTGCAAAGGTTGTTCTGTTTTCGAGATGAGTTTGATAAAATTCTCAACACTTTCAAGACCAGCGGCTGCTTCGTGAACTATAAGCTTCTCTTCCATGGGAGAATTAGTTGGAAGACTGCGGTGATTTTGGCCGAAACTCATCATGAGATCCACTGCCATAACTGTCTTGTTGAGAGGATTGGAGTAATCAGAAGAAGAACAAGAAGGGGGCCATTAAAGGGAACAAAAAGAGAGATGCAATAAAAGAAGAGAAGAGTAACGTTTATGTGAGAAAAAGGAAAAGGGGAGTAATTGGGAAGTGGGGATGCTCTGTTTTTAGTCTTTCTCTTTGGTCAATGATGCCATCGACGAGGCAGAGAGAGAGTCCAAAACTAACTGTTGGATGACTGACCTGTAGACTTTAAATATCATAAGTTAAAGAAGGCTCGTCAAACTTAGGTAAGAATAAAGAAACGCCTCCCTAATTCCCGAAGAAGAAAAAATAAAAAGTAAAAAAAGAGAAAATTACATTAAATAAACCCCTTAATTAAGACTTTTTCCACCAAACCACCGATAAAAAGTGAAATTACATATAGCTACTCATACATATCTCTTTTTAACAACCAACTACTACCTCTCTCCATAAGGAAGCCGTCAAATATAAGTATTACTCGAAATCTAATTGAGGTTTTCCGTTCACTCGGATTAAATAACAAATATCTATCTGTTTCAGGTAACGATTACTCGGAATCTAACAAAACCGATAAAATAACCTTTTGTTAGAGGACATCCAACCAATTCGGACAAATGTCGAATGTACATGCAAATGAGAAGGAAAGGGAACTTGTATGTATGGATGATGTTGTGTAACTCCGCATTAGTCGGTGTTTTATCGTAAAAGGACATGAATAAGGGGGTAGTTTGTGTAATATAGAAAAATGAATGTGAACAATGAAGAAATTTGAAGAGAAAGGAGGGTGTTTTGGGGAAGTATTTTCTCTATTAAAGTTTGACTAATGCAATGGAGGAGGGGCCCATCAAAGTTGAAATTATATACGTTGAAAGGGTAAAGGAACATTGATTGTGGGGAGCCCTCTTCCTTTGGGCATGGAGCCTCGTTTTTTCATCCTAGGGTTTCATTTTTCTCTGAGCCGTTGGATTTTGAGTGGGGTATAGTATCCCAATTCCCACATCGACTTTTATCCTTACGAGTTTTAAGTTATAAATATTCTTATTACCTCGATGCTTAAAGTATCAAATCACTTAAATCATTATCTTAATGTCTAATTATTGATGAGATGGATATATAATATAAGTTTATATCAAACTTACACATTTCTTGTGTGAATAATTGTTGATTAATGTGTGATTTCTTATTATTTTATACATCATAAGTTTTAATTTTATCTAGTAATAGCATCATACTCTATTTTCTTTCAAACATGTCTATTAAAAAGTAAAATGTTATATAGTACAGATTTAAGAGCCATTTAAGTTTGTTCCTTCTTTTTTCTACATGACACTTTAAAATAAACCAAGCTAGCATCCTTTTTGTTTTAGAGAGAAAAAAAAAAGAAAAGAATAATTTTACTTAATTTAGACATTTTTCTGGATTATGTCTGAGGATTGTTAGTTTTAGTTTAACTAGTTTGCTTGTCTATAAATACAGTTTATAAACTATGATATATTTAAAATGTGTTTTAAACGGTGTTTGATATAATACAAGTAGTCAGTTTGGTGATAAACAAGTGTTTAAAAATAAAAAAAATATTTAAATTGATAAGGATATGTTTAAATGAACGAGTGTTTTATAAAAATATAAAAATATGTTTTTTTGTTTTTTTCATTAATAAAAACTAGCCATTTAGAATAAATAATTAATGTAAATTAATATGTAAACATTTATATATTTTCTGTACACCCAAACACAATTTATTTATTTATTTTACTATAACTCAAAATTTATCAGCTTAACATTTTAAATTTCAGTTTAAACATATACTGGTTTATAATGAAATACAATCAAATACCCCATAATCATATTGAATGTATATATAGCTTCGTGGATGGATAGCTTTTTTCCTTAATATATTAACACATGTATAGTTCATAAAACCATATATTTTCGAAAATTTATATAAAGTCCAACTGTCCGCACATCATTCAAAAATAGATAACTCCTTAAAATAATTTTAAAAAAATAAATTACAGGATACTATTCAGATTTTCCTTAGTTTTAACAAATACTAAAAAACATATATATATATATATATATATATATATATATATATATATATATATATATATATATATATATATATATATATATATATATATCAATCAGCCGGGCAGCGATAAGTTCAAGGCTTCTCTTTTTTCATGGCTTGACATAGTTGACTCTGGCTTTTGCCTGTGCTTATTTCAAAAACTAAAAATTATATATAAAAAAAAAAGTTGGATAGATTGTATTTTTGATCAATTTAATAAAGATTATTCGTTAAACTTGCACTCATACGAAATCATGGGATATAGTAACGATGAAAAAGGAAAAAATACGCAGTCTTTTTGGTTGTCGTCCGATCACACATAGAGTGTAATACAAGTTAAGTCATATTATTGACATTATCAAATTCATAGTCATAATAACATAACCTAAAGTACGTAGATTCCATTTCGTCGTGAAGTTGTCTAACAAAGGACGTAGTATTCACACATGAAACATATATATATATAATATGTAACCCAAAGTGCAAGGTATATGCAAAAATGTTGTTTAACACGGTCCATTGACAAAATCACGTAGTTCTAGAATAATATAACGACGTATATGTTACGCAGACAAATAAACATATGTATATTTGGAGAAATAGGTCAAAACTTATGTAAATAGATATTGAAGAAGGTGAAGAATAATTGAAGGGGTGGGTGGGGATAGGATTGACATTATTCGTGATGAAATTTTGATAGGGACAAGCCACGTAGATCATGCAGTTGAATTCCATGGTTCGTTCGAGTGAATAGAGAGATTGAAAAATAGTTTAAACATGATGGTTATGGAGTAAATAGAGAGATTGAAAAAAGTGAATTAAAATTTATATTTTTAAAGTTTTGATTCCATAATTATACAGTTAATATCATAAACGTAATCATAAATTCGTGTTAAATTGAGTACTTAATTTGTTTTTTTTGTTTTTTTTTTTTATAATTGAATTCTAATACTTACAACAGAGTATCACAACTTGGTTCATATAATCGTAATAGGAGACGGAAAATAACCAATGTAGAAAAGTATCACAACTTGGTTCATATAATCGGGATAGGGAACGAAAAATAACCAATGCATAAATTTGACGGTTTGGGTTTTCAGCTTTTGAAAGATGTCTATCGAAGATTACATAAATGGTAAAAATTTCTACCAATCTCTAAAAGAAAATTTGAAGATCGTGAAGGATGAAGAGTTGAATTTGGTGGACAAAAAAGCGATGAGCAAGATCCGTTTCTCAATTTTGAGCATTACATGCACGATCACTTAGCCTACGGATGACAAAGAATATAGTAGTGTCCAACAACCTAAAAAAGTTAAGTATGATAATTACACAATTGATCATTGTGTCAATAAATCTTGACGCTGAAATTAATGCATGGATCTAGTTGTTCTCTTTTTCGGAAAGCTGGAGTAGAACAATTACGTTTGTAAGTGTCTTGGCAAGGAAGAAAAAACTTCAAACTTGATGAAGGAACTTCAGTGTTAGTGAAAATGGGTTGCAATGAGTCGGATCTTCTTTGGGATCAGTCTTGAACGCTTGAAATAAGGGTAGGTCGGAATCAAGAGCAGATCATGGAAAATCTAAAAACGATAGGAATTGATAGACTCAAAAACAAGAGCAAGATCCAATGTTGGAATTATGATTAGATCAATCACTACAGGAATGAATGCATTGCACTATTAAAGAATAAGACAACAAACGCGACCATTAGACCTGGGCAAACGCGGGCAAACCAACACGCACCCGCAAAACGGGTACGGGCAAGGACGGAGGCCTGTCCGGGCCGCTAAGCACGATCCGAAAGCCCGTTTTATTTATTTAATTGAAATATATAAAATAAATATATGCGAATAGTAGAATTCAAACCCGATACCTCAAGATAAGGTTCGAATGTTCACGACTATTGAACTACTTTGAATTATGTGTTATTATTTTATTTATTTTATATTTAATAAGTATAACTTTTATTTTTTCAAAAAAAAATATATAAACAACGGCCGTCGGCCCGAAGCCCGTTTCGGGCGGGTACGGACAAGACCACAGGCCCGAAATCCCGGCTCGGCCTGAGCCCGCCCCATAAAACGGGCAAATTTTTATGAGAGTTCGGCCCGGAGCTGGGGATGCACAGACCATGTAGGGTATTTTAGACACGTTAATCGTGAATGTGAGCGGCCCTTAAGAATCATGCGTACGTGTTGGATTCTGGAGCTTTGTTTCGCTCGTGCAGCAACACTAACGTAATAAAGAGGTATAATCCAATAGATATCGGAATAGTATATCTTTTTTATGTTGAGCTTGTAGAAATCACGGAAAAGGGAGTTGTTCGTATCCACACACCAAATGGTTTTGTTTTGCACTTACATGAAGTAAGTCACAGTTTATGATCATAAAAGAATCTTTTTAGTTAGACGACAGAGGTAATATCGTAACATTTAGTTGAAAACCGGAAGATAACCGAAGAAGTCACACATTGATTGCTTGAGGCAATATTGTACATGACCAACATTATACTTGCACAATTTACACGAGGGAGTTTGTACAACCGAAAACCGAAAGGTTTATTGTTTGTAAATATGAATTTGTGTGCCGAGAAATTGTTATAACGATAAAGACGTTATATATATTGCATCTTAATTCTAACATGTATTCCTATATTAAAACTAATGACCAATCGACTATATACAGACCTATATATCCTGAATGTATAGTCACCTATATTGTATAACTTGAACGTTTTCTTACGTAGCTAACTATTGACTCTAATGAATTTCATATGTGGTCATACTTGTACGAAATCATACTCCCATCCGTCGGCATCGCTGTATTTTGAAGTCGTATATTAAAAAAATCAATTTCGTCAGATAATTCGTATATAAATTCGTTTCGTCCTCTAAATATACCAGTCTTGTATACAATTTTTATAAAAATAAAAACAAAACTTGAGTTCAAATTGCGTCGGCGGAGAGAATACGTGGGAGAGTAGTGTTTGTATGATTTGGATCAAATGTGGGCTGCCCGCTGCCCGCGACTACTGCCCGCAGTTGTTCAAGTTCAATTCTTCTCTGTCCTGCTCAGTTGTCAGACTGTGAATGCTTATGTATAACGTCCCCACCCCATCAATCCCTTTGGAATTTTTGTCAACTCAAACCGGTGACATTGTCTGATCTTTGTTCCGACTTTATATTTCTTTATATAAATAAATAATTCATGTATCATATTGTACTAAGTTATGTGTCAAAAGATCGATTCTTTAAAATAGATCGACATACATTATTCGAAAAAACAAATAATCAAATTCTTACAAAAGATTTAACATTTCTCATTTACATGACTTTGGGATGAATGCAAAAAATATATATAGAATTTATTGTGTGTAAATCATCCTTCTTATTAATTATTCAACCCATAGTACTAAAAATATATTAAAAGCTTCCAAATCATATTAATTGAGAGTTGAAAAACAGAATCAATCAAAAGATTTAGGAATTTTTGATGAAGAGAGTGTTTTGGATAGTTTAAGTGTTTTTAAGTTGCTTTAATTTTTTTTGGTAGAGTTTTAGAAGGCTTTGTAAATGACGAAAATTTATTTAAAAATCTTATAGTTGTTTGGTTTGGGTAGATTTGTGGATAAATTTTTTTGATAAGAAAGGATAAAATACAAACAAATAAATAAACTAGCTTAGAAGGGTGCGTTTGATCAAAATTAATAAAAACTAATGAAAAAGCTTTATCACATAACTTTTAAAATCTCTTTAAAAAATTCTTTAAAAAAATACTAAAATTCTAATCTCCAAAAATATATTTTCACATCTTCTATTAGTTTTTTAAATTTCTATAACTCTCCAATAATCGAAAAACTTCGTGCCCTTAGTAACTGTACTTCTCATATCTCAAATGTCAAACATTACTCTAGTTTTTTTTGCCTTATTGAAAATGACAACAAAATATTTTCTAATTATAAAGTAAATATTAAATTATAAATTAACAATCATTTGAAATTAAAATTAAAAGGCTAAATTATTAAAGGTTCTAAAATACGAGGAGATCCGACTTCAAACGGAAGTTTTAGTTGGGCCAAAACAAATCTTTAAACCTTTATTCATAAGTTGGCCCCATTGGGCTGACTTGCTATGGCTCGAAGCGTTACACAACTCAAGTTGATAAAAATTAAATCTTTATGAATTATAAACATTTAAAAAAACAACTATTACTATTTTTAACTAGTTAATAAAGATGGTGGATGAATAATAAGTATTTTATCCATAATTAATGTTAAAGTTAAAAATTTGAGATAATATTTATTATTTTATAGACATAAAACCTTTTTTTTTTTGAAAGGCAAGACATAAAAACATGAGATATTAAGAAACAAAAGTTTATATAAAACAAGCTCATAGTTCATGTTTAGGCGTTTAGTTATGCAATATAAGAGTTATAATCAGGGATGACCATCCGATGGACGTTGGAAAATCCTCCCCGAAAAAAATAGGTGAGAACCCGTTAATATGCGGGTGAAATTCAGGTGACGGTTGTAACGGGTGATAGGTAAGTCAGATACAAATGAGCATCCCAAAACCCATCACACGACCCACCACCCGTACATACCCATCACCCGAACTTATCACCATTATATTATATGATAAAATATAATATAATATTATATATATATATATATATAAGATTTTAAGGGTAAATTTATTTTTGTAACATACAAAATATTTTTACTAAAAAGTTGAGTCATATAAAGTGTGTCGACTTTGAGATTATGATGAGAGTTGAAAACAATTTTGTGTAATGCTACTTGTTTAAACAATTTTGATTTTTTTCAAAATTTTGGTTCATTCTATGTTTTGGATGTATATAAGATATTTTAGATTTATATATTTGTTTCAAACATGTCAATTGTTAAGGCTTAGACCCAATTAAATCGTACATTTAAGTTTAGCTTGCACAATTTCACGTTGTTTAAAATTTTGGTTGAATACTAGTTTAAGAGAACAAGTTAAATTTCACCCGGAAAATAGTCGATCCACCCGTTCACCCGGTGGGTATGGATATGGTGAAAAAAGTTACGTGTCGGGTGAAGATGTTAGGTGACGGGTCGGATGACGGAAGCAGTACATCCACCCATCACTCGACCCATTGTCATCCCTAGTTATAATGATAATTAGGGTACATTAATTTATCGATCCGGTTCAAGTACGGAGAAAAATTTGAGGTATGGAGTTACATAGCATTTTCCACCGTTGATTAACTTGAATCAACACTCGAGATTATTCCACATCATTTAATGTACTATTGGGCAATGAGGTGACATTTTTGTAATTATATGAAGTTCATGCGACATGTTTATCATTTTGAAAATCTGTTTTTTAAAAGAGGGAGACTTTTGTGGTATTTTTGTAATGTTCATGAGAAAGCTCTAACAACTATTATTTCAATTCATGACTTTAGTTAAATTCGTTCAAACTGTTTATTCTAATTGTTTATAATTTTGTTTAATTAGTTCAAACAAGATGTTCTTATTTTTTTAACACTTTTTTCGTTCAAAATTTTATATATTTTTGGTCAAACGTTTTTTAAATAATAGTATACAAACTTTGAATTTTTTTTATTCCACTCCCTCATGTTCTCTTAGTTCATATTTTGTTCTAATAGTTCATAATTTTGTTCAATTTAGTTCAAACCGTTTATACTAACAATTCATATCTTTTATATTTATTCGTTCAAATTTTTTGTTCAGTTAGTTCAATTGTACTAATTGTTATATTTTTCTAACACTTTTTGTTAATTTATTTTTTGTAAGTTCAACATAATAATAAACTAATAATATAAAATAGGTGAACTAATAAAACACTCTATTAATTCATTTTTCCCTCCTCGGAGACTTTGTTCGTTCAAAATTTTAGTATATTTCGTTCAAACTATATTATTATACTCATGTTCATCGAGAACACTTAACACGGGATATCCTCAAACCAGCAGGGGATTTCTCAGTCTACTGATCCACTCGGTACAAACGCACACGCGGAGAGAGGGCTTGGGTTCCGAGAACCCTCTTTCACTTTTGCGGAAGATATGAAAAATTCCCCAAATACCACCCTTATAGAAGAAGCACGACTTCTTAAGAGAGACAGGGCGAAGCTGTTGAGAGAAGGGCATCCGTTCCAAGAACAACACTTACGGGAGCTGCTCCATTGAAGCCTTCCCAAGAATTGAACAATCCACTGAGAACGCCACGATTTTGAACAAAACGTCACTTGAATCGAGGAGAAGGAGCCATACGACGCGATATGTGTACAGAATCCTATTTTAAATTCAGGCCTAAGAGCTTTGTAGAGCTGATAATCGCTTTTCCGGGCCGCAAGCCTTACCTTCCGGCAAGAAGAGAAGATGGCGGCAGACATTCTTGTGAGGAACGGGTGTAGATTTAGGGTTTCGGGAGGAGAAAAGGAGGTCCGTTGTTGCGCGTTGTTTTTTGGGGTTAAAGGGTTTTTGTGAGGAAAAGCAAGTTGAATCGGCAACTTGTATATTTTTGAACGAATTAAACAAAAACTTTAAAACTTTAAACTGGGATAAAAATTGTTAAAAAATATTTATAAAAATTACGAAATTATCCCTGCGTCCTTTTTTTTAATATACATATTTTTAAAAGGACAAAAAAACTACGCTTGAACTTCCTATAATTACAAAATTACCATCACGCTCCCATAGTCTAAATATATGACATTTTAGATGAAGTGAATCAACGGATCAAATTACTCCGTACCGTTGTACCGTAGCATCATTATATATCATAACCAACCCTCTAATTTATAAATAAATTACACGTGTTTATAATAAACAAGAAAAAAAAAATCAAATATAACTAAAATATATTGCATATGCATAATTATCACCACCCTCACCTAAAAACAGTTCTATCCAATCTGTAAAATAAAATAATCAAAATAATAATAATATTAAATATGTTGAAAATGGATATGAACTCATCGACTACCTAGACCACTTACAGTATTAAAAATCAATATTATTTATATTTAAAAATATAGTAGTTAGAAGGTCTACAAATTCGGTTGTTCTTATTGTTTTATTTTACACCTACCATTTATCTCATAATGGTTTGGTAGCAAATTAAACACCTTTCTGAATTAATGTCATCATAATATCATTTAATTATGTTTCATCTTCTTCATAAAATATAATCAAATTGTTGTACGCTTGTGCAAATCTTTATTCAAATGTCCTTCTAACTAGTCAATTTCATCTTGCTCTTGATGGAGATATCCCAACTCATATTAAACTTGCCCATCAAATCATACTCTTGACGGGGATATTCCAACTCATATTTAATTTGGTCATAATTTTTTAAGGAGGTGTGTTAAAATTACATCGAATTGTAAATAAGGTATATAAGAGTGTATATGTATATTAGGTTCAAGCTAAATGTCACTATATATTCGACAACGTGAGATACACATCTCAATATACTCTGGTAAGTACAACTAAAATAATCGGACGCTAACGATGATTAGATTTGTATAAAATTTTGTTTATTTACTTGGAGAAACCAAAATAGTACTCAACAACATAGATCCATTGGCCCTTGCAACTATTGCAAATAAAGCTGTGAAAATCTTAGACAAATGTATGATAAAAATTGGCTACCTAAAAACCTTAATTTGCATTTAATAACCCAAATCCCAATCAAGAAAACAAATTCATGTTTACTCAATGAATCCTCCCTGGAGAATGAAGAGATCACCAATGTGCATAAATAACCAATTTCATTATGCATCAAGAAGAGGAATTAGCTTTGATCTCATCAAACGACGTCGTGTTACGGCAGAATTGGGTGCTACCTTCATCCATACGTTCAATAACAAAGTGAGCCAACACTCCATTTTCAGCCACCAAATTCTCCTTGCAAAGGAAAGACTTACTAGCGAGCCGTTGTGGGTTAACATTGTAATCGTGAACAAACACATGGGTTGGGGCCCGCGAGGTTCGTGGGCTTGGGCCCGCCTTCTTGGACCGGGCTAGGACCGATGCTGTGAAGATGGGTGAGGCCCGTCCCGGGGCATCGGGCCAGTTCCCACGAGGCCCGTCGACGAGAATTATATCCCACTCGATGTCGTAGAATTGGTTTGGTAGGTCGTTGAGTGCGAGTTTGCAATCGGAGAAGAGGAGGTTTTGAACCGGCCTACATTCATTGTGGGATTGTTCTTTTGCGGAAACTATGAGTTCTTTGTATTCGCGTAACTTTGTCGTGTATTGTACGTCGTATGCTTCGATCTCGGGGTGTTGCTCTTCCATATATGCCGCATAGTACCTAAATCAAACATTTTCGAGTTTTAAATTCTTGTCTAAATAAAATCTTTTACGCTCTCATATAAACACTGACATTATACGAGTACTAAATCTATCTACTTGTGATTTGTCACACATAATGTATTAGTTTATGGATAGGTGCAAATGTATAATCAATGATGCATTACCAAACATTCCTTGTTTTTTTCAAGTTGTTAACGAATGTGACTAGCTCTATTATTTTAATATCTTAACTAATTAATATTATATGATAAATGTGATTTATCACGATGACACGTAAATGAATGATTAATTAAAAATAGATTTAGGTTTGGGTTTTTCACTATATTTTCCTAATGGTAACCTAAACATCTACACCTAAAAGGATTGGAAAAAAAATGATTGGACATTTTACCTCTTCGTGGCATTTTAACAAAATTTGATCATTCTAAATGGCACACAAATAAATTTATTTCTTAATTAAATTTGTTTTAACAATAAATTATATAGTTGTACTTACCTTAAAAACATAATAATATATCATAATTTATAAGTAAATAATGAGATTAGATGATTAGATACTCGTAAAGATTGAATCTTTGGTATTAGTAACACAAAACTGAACAGCTAGGAGTCAAATTTACCTGTTCTCATCAATGAAGACAGTGCGGCCATGGCTATTCAGAGATTTCCAGAGCAAGGTTTCATGAGAAAGCCCAAACACCAGAAAATTACAAGGCGTCGGACACTTTCTGATTACATCGGCGATCGGTTTCAGATCAGAAAGCTCCATTTTCTCAGTGGTATTAGCATTCGCCGAATAGTGTATGAGTGTGCTCATGACATGCTTCGGCAACGGCATTCCATCACTTCCGCCGGAGATGACGGAAGTTGCGGCGGCGGAAACGGGGGCTCCGGTCGGGTTAGTGATGAGTGAGCCACGTGTGTAGACGAAGGTGAGAAGAAAAGCAACGGTGAAAAGGGAAAACAGAGCAACTAACCAGACTCTGTTCGAGCTCCCCTGTTTTAAAATATATGGATGAAGAAGAATTAGCTTTGTACCGCTGTTGCTGTTCTTCATTTTGGGGATTAGGGTTTGTTTGAGATTGAAGATTTGGGAGAATTTGGGAGGATGAGTGTTTGAGAGAGAAGGATGGTTTTAAAAGGGCGGAATTGTGTAAAAGTGAGAATTGTGTCTCTTTCTTGTGAGGTAATTACGTGAAAAGTTGGCTATTTTATGAAGTGACGTTAAAGATTATGAAAATTGGTCTTTGAATTCAATATTTGAAATGACTTGGGGTTGGTTACAGAACAAAAGCAATTTTTTATTGAAAGAATATTCGAAATAGATCATTTTAGTTTTTGTAAAGGAAAATAACTGTGATATGAAAATTGGGTTCGAATAAACAATCGAATTTGAATTAAAAATAATATAATCCAACTTATAATTGATATGTTCTTCGAGACTCTTAAAATGACTTAAACCATCTTTTTTTGATTATTTTATTTTTATATCAAGGAATCAAGCTTATTAACGAACATGAAATAACTCTTCTTAAATTCAATATTTGAAATTACGGTTAGAAACTTTCTTTTTAGAGAAACACATTATAAATGCTCATTTGCTTTGGTTTGGGTTAAAATTAGAATTGTATTGAAATTAGGAATAACATAATTCAATTTCTACTAAAAGTACGTCATTTCATAAACAAACCTAAGCTTAAGAAAGTGACTTCACACAGTAGGTGATCACAAGTTTATATGGGAACATCAAAATTATTGGAGTTAAAGCTGAAAATTGAGATAATTGAAGTCGAAATTTATTGCATAACTAAAATATATAGTTAATTTAATAAAAAAAATAAAATAAGTTTGATGTCCTTAGAAGCATAAGCTTATTTGAGTCTTTGAGATGATGTAATTGTTAGTTTATGTAAAAAAATTTACCTTTTATTTAAATATATTATTACATGGCTATATTTATAATATATCATTAAATAAACTATGACAATCTTTATAAGCTCATTCATTTAACTTATGATTTGAAGAAATATAAATTATAAAAAACCTTATTATAATCTTCGTAAGATTGTATTGTTAAAAGTCATTTCATAGCTTATGGAATTTTATAAGCTTGATAATCTTCGTAAGCTACTAAAATCAACGCTGTCAACCTTACCCATTTAGAAAATTTAGTACATTAGTACACATTTTAGGTTTGATTGTGTGTAATCCTTCTAACCTTCTTAATGAGTTTAATCTAACCTTCAATAGTTTAGAACTTTGCAACTAATTTATAATTTGATCTTTTCCCTTATAATGGTACGTAAATGAACATTTTGAAAGCATTAGTTGATCAAACAAAGTGATTTTTTTAATATATAATGATGTTATATATTTGAGGTGAAATTAGTTCATATGTCAACAATTAAAAATCAAAATTAAGTTAAAAAATAAATACGAGAGAGTGGTGAATTACAAGATATCCTTAATCATTAAATAGAAACTAATTAAAAAAAACTACTCTCCTAAATGTTAAAATTAATAATACTATGAATCACAAGAGTTGTTGATAAATGAAATTATTGGTAAAGAATATAAAAAGAAATTCCGATTTTTAAAAATATAAGAGGGCCCAAATCGTAAATTACATATAAAAATAGAGATTCTTATGAGATTATGATTAGATGAAATTAATAGTACTAATCAAGTACTATGATTTTTCACCATTGTGAGGCCCAATGGAAGTTGACCACGTGTAAAACAAGATTATTATATTTTAAGCTATAAATTAAAAGGTAATTAGCAATAATATTAGGGTTTGTTGCTTGATTATAATTGGTGAAGGGTAAGAGTTGAAAGTAGTTGAGGGAAAGGTGTTTGAAAGCTGAAGAAGGGATTGGCTTTTGTAAGGTTAGAGCGACTCCTCAACTAATACAAGCAAGAAGTCGCTTTTCATTTACTATTATTTTTTTATTTAATAACTAATAAGTTGAATATTATGGTGTCTGAGATTAAATATTCTGGAAATGTGTTAGGAGAAAGAGACTATACAACTCCCCCCATGCTTTGTTTATTTTTTTGCTTCACGTCTTAAATTCCCATGTTGAAAATAAGGGTTTTTATGGCTTTGTATACTATCATATGTCTTAGTAAATATTAACTTTATTTATTTAATTTATCTAATTAGAGAAATAGATTGAAGTGTGATTATGAAATAGGTCCTTATACTATATGATTTTTTAACTGTTTTTTTTGCAAATGAAGTGATCCAAATTATTTTAACAAGAATAAAAGGGTTTTGTTTGACAAATTTCATGTTTTTGAATTCCTTTTTAGCAAGTGATCATAAATTTGAACAAAACGGTGAGTGGAACGATATGTTATTTTTTTTAATTTTTAAGTCACCCCTTATTTTGTGCGATCACAATCTCACAATACACAATACAACTACGCACAATTTGCGTAACCAATTGAGACTTACAATGACTTTTGGTGACGTAGTCTTGTACGCTAGGAAGAAGAGGAGGATCGTTTGTTGATGCGTATTTTATAAATAGAAGCTCCCTTTTTACAAGGAAGTAGGAGAAGCGTTGAGAGTAAATGTGCATAACACAAACATTTAACGTATTATTCTTGAAATTAACTTGGAGAGATTTTGTTGACTATGAGCCGACGGTTTGACCCCAAAAGATAGAGTTGGGTGGCCAACCTAAGCAGTTGGTCCAAAGTCATACTCCGAAACACATGAACCCCAAAATGGGGAACAACAAGCCCGACACAGCTTGCCTCGGCACGCGTGTGTAATTTAGCTAAGCTAGAGTGTTTCTTCACAAACTTTGGTAATCATATACCGTAAGTCTTGGTATATGTATATTAAAAGATACATATCATAATATCATCATATTAAATAGATAATTATGTTATCTCGTTATATTAGGCTAGTTTATATTTGGTTCATGTAATCTTTATTATTCTCTTCTTATTTTATTGTTATCCCTATATAAAGGCTCATAGTAGCATTAATATATTTGTTGTTTCAATTTCCACCATTTGTGTGGTCTGGTCCACCATTATCCATCTCTGTACTTTGTAGTCTTGTTTTTCAATGTACAATACCATGCATTCTCTCACTCTCGATGTGGAATATATTTTATGCCCTCCTTATTTCATCATGACAATTTTTGGGTGCTTCTATAGGGCTTACCGTTTGATTACATCAATCCCACAATTGCCCAAACTGTAGGAAATGTTATTGGTACTTACCTCTCAATGGATGATCATGATTCCTAGGCCTACAGGGAAACTTACGCATCCAGGTTGCGTTGGATGTACGTCAACCACTATGTCGTTGTGTATCACTATCCATCAGTGGCATGGTCTCAAGGTTTGCGTTCCTCTACGAACGATTACGGCTTTCTGTTATTGTTGTGGATGATTGGGATATTAACAAGATCGGTGCTCAATGGGATTTGTTGGCATTAACAGTCATGGTAGTTAGGTGCGAGCCACACCACATCGCCAAAGGATTCGCCTGAACCAGGATGTACTTGATCAGGAAAGAGAGTGGCTACATACTTTCAACAAGAAATATCAGGCTTCCTCAGTAGCGAACATGATGCATGATAACATAAACGTGCAAAAGAGAGGCCACACCAATAAGACTTAGAGATCTCGAAACGGAGGATTCACCTCATGACTCCGACAAGCATCATAACGATCGTTCAGTCATCCTTATTTCTCATACCGAGATCTCAGTAGCGAACATGATGCATGCTCACAAACAACAATGAAACTACTCAGTTGAAATTGTAGGGGCTTGTGTAATGCTCCTACAGTTCGCAATCTCCGGGATTTGTCCTGGAAGTTTTACCCGGATTTAGTTTTCTTAATGGAAACTAAAATTAGTAGAATTGATAAAGAGTCTGTTAAGGTGAAATACAAATTCACGGATGGGCTATATCTCGACTCAAGGGAAAGATCATGTAACACCCCAAATTATAGGAACTCGGGGCGTCACGGGCTAAGACCTCACAATGGGTCCCAACCTTAGATTGATGACAATCTCACTAGATCTTTTACAAGGCATAATATACGAAAAAACCAAATAAAGTCTTAAAACATGCATGATAACATAAACGTGCGAAAGAGAACGTCAGTCGTCACTATAAGTACTAGAATCCAAAGAAAGTACGAGTCTAGTCTAATAGAAAACAAAGAAAACCCAAAGCCCTGACTACCTCGTACGGGAACCTGACTGACCACCGACTCTGTATCACTCAACAACTGTCCTACCCCGCCGTGTGTCTATCACAAGACGGTATAAACCGTTAGTTAACTCTTAAAGCATTAGAAGGCATATTAAAGCACAAACACATAAACAAATTGGCTTATCTTTAATTAAGGTGATTCACTTCTATTAGTTCAACTTATTTTGTAGCACGAGGATCTCCCGAACCTCGCCTCTGTCCCCGTATACCAATTGGAGCGGATCCGATGCACCTCACCGTATATTGATATGGTTTGGTCGTAGAGAACCTCTTGGTCTCTAGGCAGAGCTGGGCAGTGATGCTATGACCCGTTATTCATACACTTGGGTCCAATAAAAGGGTAACGTCATTGTTCGCTTATTTTGCACCACTGCAAATCCGTGTCAAAAGTGACAAAGACTCACAGGGTAGCAAACCACGATATGCTTTAAATTTATATTCTTGTAATAACTACTCAATTGCAGCGAACCCACATTGTATAGATCATATGCAGTATAGCAAATACTCCAAGGTCGAACACAAAGACTTGGGGATTTAATTTTCCGTAATGATCAATTATAGTGTAAATCTACAATAAGAAAATAGGTTGGAAAAGAAGGGGAAGAAGAACAAATAGTTTTGAAAGCTTTTTGGGCAGTTCGCAATTGAATAACAATTCAATTGAAAACAGTTTATAAAACAAGAGAAACGACGATAAATCAAAGGGGAAATGAATTCCAAGAGTTCAAGGTCATTTTTATGGCATATGAACTCATAATAACTCACAAACATATAGGGTAGAAAAGCTACATAGATGAACGTTTCTAGGTTGATGATCTATTACCGGGTAAGTCTCAAGACCATCTAATCCCAATCCTAAGTACCTATTATCGGGTAAGTCTCAAGGTAATTAGGGAGAAATTAACTACAAACCAAATTATCTAACTAAGGATTAAGTAACCCTTCACTTGGTAAATCTCAAGAATTACCTAACTTTGAAAACAATCAGGCACATTCAGTTCAATAAAGGTTTCACCTTTATTACCTATGGTTAATCTACTTATGTATCCAAGGAGAATTTCACCGGGTAGGTCTCAATTCCAACTCATGTTACTAAGTTAGAAGGTTCTAACCTAGATCTATCTCCAAATCAACCTTGAAATCAAACCAATTCTAAAGCACAATCTATTCCATCATAGTTGAAGGCATAAACAAATCTCTATCAACCTTGAAATCACAACAGTTCTAGCCAAGAATCATCATAATAAATTCAACAATCAATTCTAGGGAAAACAAGCAATTTATGGAATAACAAATGAAAAAAGAGAAAGTACTCAACTTGAATAATTGTAATTCCAAATGAATGTCGTCCCAATTGTATTCGAACAAAACCTGAATGTAAAAGTCTGAATCTTTAAACTAAACTACGAAGAATGATGAATAAATGGAAACGGCTGCCTGGAAATAGAACGATGTAAACGAGATACTAATGAATGAATCTAGGGCTTCCTTTTATACACAAACCCTTGCCAAAAGACTTTAGGCCGTAAAGGAAAAAACCCGTAAATAAAACATGACGTTCAGGTCAAAATCTCGGGTGGAATCTCGGCCGAGATTGGGTCGTATCGGGGCCGAGATTCTTCAGTTGAACGGATCTCGGTCAAGGTCATGTGGGATCTTGGCTGAGATCATGACCGAGATTGCTCAACAGGAATTTGAGTCATGGGCCGAGATGCTTCTATCTCGACCGAGATGTCTCCTTGGTTGTTCTTCATGCCTTTAGCTTGATTCCTAGCCCTTTCCTAGCTCGTATGGTCGTTCCTAAGCATCCACTCCGAGGCTTGATCCTCAAATGCATCGTTTTGGCTCTGAAATGCGCCAAATTACCTACAATGACACCAAAAGAGTGTGTAGACATCTATACTTGCAAAGTAGAACTAAACAAGCATGAAAGACACAAACTAAGGCTAGAACATGCATGCGAGAAGGAAAAATCTACCTAAATGCATATCTAAACTAGGTCGATAAATCATGTTATCAGTCATCCTAGTCAAGTTATGCTTAAGAAACACCCAACACACACCACTCTAGCAATACATGCTAACATAAGGAATAACTTGCTAAGTAAGTCATACGTCTTACCTGCACTGGTCTGAAGTCTAACTAACGATAAGTCCTGGTCAACCCGTATGTGATCTCAGTAGCCCAAAAGTGTATCTCAAGGTGATGGTTTGAACACGGCAAAAACTGGAAAACCGGCCCTAGAAACAATGAAGTTGAGCTCTTCTGGAGTTCCTACGTCCCAAGCTCGGTAAGGAGGAGATCGACCTTTAGTGCTCCTGGTTTCATTCTCTGTTGCAATCTCAACACATGATAGAGATAAGAAGCATGGTCGGCCTCCTGCAATCCTAGCCCTCGTTTCACTGTCCCGACCGTTTCCACTGGATTTGAAGCAAGAGAGTGAAGAGGAGAAGCTGCCCATGAAGTAGAGAGGAAACGGTCTCTGGAGATCGAAGCAGGAGAGTAAAGAGTAGAAGTTTCTTGATGTTGCTTGTGTCACCGAGGGGAAGAGGGTGAGGCGAAAGAAGGGTGAAGAACATTAGGCAAAGGAGTAGAAGAGAGTGAGGCGTGAGTGTTGTATGAGAGAGGGAGAGCAGCATGGTGCGTGATGGGAGGTGAGACTGCAAAGTCCTTTGTTCCAGCTGACGTTGTGCTCTTGCTTGGTCCCCTTCACCCAACTGGCAACGGTCTGTAGGACGTACAAGGTAGTTACGGAAGGGAGAAGCATGTCAAAGTGTGGCTCCTCTTGACATAGGCTATGAAGGCACACATGATCCAACACTCTCTCTTGGCCCAAGAAGAAGGGAAAACCCGGAAAAGCAGGCCCAACAATACCAAGGCCCATAACATTGGGGTTGATCTGAAATTGTTTAAACTTGGTTGGTTTGGAAAAGTCGAGTTGGGTTCTCGGAAAAAAACAAAATTTTCCGGATATTACAAATCAAGGGACCTGGGTTATAGTGGAGGAATGTAGTTGTCGATATAATCTCTTACTCGCAACACCATATCCTTGCAACAGTCAATCCTCCAGCGGGACCTGTCTAGACTTTGGCTTGTATCTATGGCTCGCCTGAGGTGAGCAACAAACATCTTACTTGGGATCTAATGCGCCAGATCTCCAACTCACTTTCCGGACCACTTCTATTTGCAGGTGATTTCAATAAGATCCTTGACTTAACCGAGAAGGAGGGAAGAGCAGTGCTTGACCAACACTACATGAACAACTTTCGTGTTGTCCTCAATGACTGTAATCTAAGAAATTTGGGCTTTTACAGTGGGCCTAGATTCACTTGGGAATGGGGCAAATCTGACTCCACTAGAATCCTGAAAGGCTCGATCGCTACATTTCCAAATCACATTGGTCTAACATTTTCCCTTTGTTAAAGTGATTCATTTAGCTCGTTATGCATCTAATCATTCGCCAATCTTGCTGGAGACTTTTTTAACTAGCTCTCGAACCTACCCTAGCCGGAACAAGAGTTTTATTTTCGTGCCTTTGTGGCTCTCTTATGAAGAATGTGATGATATTGTGCAAACAAACTAGATTTATAGTTGGGGGATCCATCTAGAAAGATACATGCTTGTTCGGCAACACTTTCGCAGCGGGCTAACGAAATTCAAAGGGAGAGTATATTGTATTGTTGCTCTAAACAAGGAGTTGACATTGATACAAGTGGGGCCTCAAAATTTTAATTTGATGCAACGGGGAATTGACACCTCTCATGAACTGGACCGCCTCTACGCTGATGAGGAGCGGTTTTGGCACGTGCTCGAACGAATTATCTATGGGATGGAGATCGAAATACCTCATATTTTCACCACAAGGCCAATCAACGAGATATGAAGAACTCAATTGAGATGTTGACTGCAACATTAGGGGACAAAATTTATTTCCAACAGAAATTTGTTGCGGAAATCACTGGAACTTTTAATGATCAGTATGCCACATAAATTTAATTGGTACAAAATATTAAAATAGGTCAATATAGTAATACATAATATTATATTTTAGCTCCTAATATGAAAAATGTGTAAATTTAGTTATGTAAGAAGTAATACCATAAAAGTAAAAATAAAATTAAAAAAAATATAATAATTTTTAATAAGAGTTTGAAAATTCTCCAATAATTACATAACGTCAATAAGCAAATTGAATCATATCCTATAAAATTATATAATCTCCTTATTTAGATAATGACTTAATTTGTTATCTTAAGTTGGAGAGTGCTAAAATAAATATAAAGATCATGTACAAATAGATGGCACAACGTAAATGTGATATGTGGCAAAATCTAATGTGACGCAATTTAAAGACGACATTTGTCAAAATCTGATGTGACGTAACGTTAGAAAGACAAGTGATTTTATTTACTTCTATTTTAATATTATATAGTAAATGTTCAATATAAATGTTTGTAGGTGTTAGCCAGGCAGGATACACCCTCCAAACCTAGATTACCTCATAATCAAAACCTATGAAACATGTGACACTCCCTTCTTCTTATGTCTAAAATCAACTTTATTAGTTATATACCTAAAGTGTAGGATCAAAAATGTCAAACCCTATGCTTTTGGAGTTGAAATCAAATAAGTGATTAAAATTTGACATTGGCGGACCATAGAATAAGGTGCATACGGACGCACATACATGTTATGTCCAAACCCAACATATAAGTTTTGTTGGTTCCATCTTAAAATCATTTGATCGTAGAAGGAGTAACTCACCGACCTTATACATATACACTCTAGAATCGAAATGTAACTAACCTATATACGAGAGTTTATTATCTCTAACACGGGTCCTAAAATCCTTCGTTTTTACTATATTCAAAATGTTTCCGATGAGGACAACGGTTCAAGTCATTTTATATGGTCTTAATCATATCGATTGATTTTGGATTGATACTAAAAAGGTTTGGGGTTAGGTTCCAGTCAGGTTTGGAGGCCTATCACGTTAGTTTGGGTTTGGTCAGGTGGTCGATAGGACAATGGTTGATGTATTCAACTTGGTTAGTTTTGATCGACATGAGTTGTTGGATAGTTTTTAATAAGACAAATCCGATTCTAATCAACTTCAAGTTTGAACGGTTTTTGTTATTCTTACTGATTATATGATTATCTTGCATTTATATCACAAATTATGATATAATACATTATAAAATCATTTATAATAAGGGAGTAGTTCAAATTTTCAATTAAACACTATAAGATATTCCTCCTTAGCCACACATAACTAGTAACTACCACATTTATAATCATTAGTTAAGTATGCCAAAGTTTATTTTGTTGGTATAAAATATTACACCTCCAAATGTCGGTGAGTCGTGGGAATTTCTCATGATTGTAATTTAGGAATACTTGATGTGTTAATGATTAATATAAATATAATTTTTTTAATCTTTTTAACTTTATAGTATGTAAACAAAAAAATATTAAAAGGAAAATTTTGTATGTCCTTGTAATTTAGATTTTTTAGATCAGGTTAAAGTATTTTTCAATTTCAGATTGTGTTCTTAAGATTAATTTATAATGTTTTGGAATACACCTTTCTACTATTTCTTTTAACATTTGCTAACGTTTTAAAGAGAAAAAAACTAAGTTATCAATCCAAGAAGTTATTTGTTCATTCAAAATGACAAATAATAATAACTACTGAATGATAATTATTTTGTTTCACTTCAAAAGTTAGTATGTGAATGATAAAATGGTATATTTTAAAAATTATAAAGGTCAAGGATACTTTTCATAAACTATTTTTATTTGAGCACATTTTTAAAAAAGTAATGAGATATCATTCAAAAATTTTAAAATAGCATGGCTTTAAATCATTAATCAATATAGTACAACATAAAATGGAAAAATATCCATCATATTTCGTTAGGGATTTGTAACTGCGTTCAACCATCCGAGGTATATATATATATATATATATATATATACCTCGGATGTAAATATATGACTTGAAGGTCATCTCCCAGTTGACTATGTTATCCTTATCCTATTCTAAGAAGCCATCTAGGTGAAAAAACAAGCGTGGAAAAAAAAAAAAAATGTGACTAAATGATCATCCAAATCACTTCAAAAGTGGAATGAAATTGGACCAATCGAGTTGCCTTATATAAATACCGTCGAGTTCCAAGACAACTAAAATCGAGCCATCTTCCTGTAGCTTTCGACTAGATCGGGTCAAAAACAAAGTATGCAAGTTTGTTAAATAATATGGGGAAACGACTAGGGGCTGGGGACTAATTCTCCCAATCCTTACTAATGCAATGCCTAAACATGTTATAATGCTATAGGGTGAGAAATATTTGCTCGAGTTCTCAAATAAATTAATGATAACTAAACGGTAGTATGCATGTTTAGGTAAATGTAAATCTAAGCATGCTAGTCAATCAAATCATCAAGTGTTACATGATGTTTGCTATTCACAAGATGTTAGTCAACTATGGTCTCAAACTAGGGTTCAGTTCAAGATAAGCAAGCTGCACATGGTATTTTCTGTTGGCAAGCATAAATTGAATTGATCTAGAGCGGATTTACACTTCACAAATTAGCAATGCGTCACTAGATTAGGGAATTACTTATGAGTCTCATCCATATTAGCTGCCCATTTATTAACACATAGGATCATGTTTAAGAACTAAACAAAGTGCATAAAAGAGCAATCTAAGCATGGCCTAGCATCCGACTTTCATATTAGCTTAAACATGGATCCTAGTGTTTTTATACTGGTTTTGTGTCCCCTATATGCTTACTAAAATGCTTTGATACTCACATATTTCTAGGCATTAAAACAAGTCTAAACACTACATAGCTTTGGATTGGGATTTTCATCTCAATCCCTAGTATGGAAATACTCACTCATGATGAATGAACATGCAATCATCTCATAAACACACATCGAATCCATAAAACTAAGAGAGGGAGAAATGATGAATATCAATCAAAGAACTAAGAGAAACGAGTTTACCAAACAAGTATAAGGGGGTCGCAGTTATCCAGCTCAATCCAAAGCGTTACAAATCGGCAAAATTTCTCAAGAAAACTTCAAACCTCTAACTAAACTAAGGAGACTAAAATCTGACCCTAAAAGATGATTTTAGAGAATGGAATTGTGGAATAGTGAATTGATGTCTAATACAAAGGAACTAATCCCTTTATATAGACTAAAAATCAGATCTAAATTGGAACGGATTGCCAACGTTAGCACAAAAGGAATCTTCTTGTAACCGTCGTCATGTGGGCGAGTTTGTTGTAACGGCCTTACACATTGATCGAGTCAGGCCCAGATCTAACCGTCTGATGTTGTAAAATTAAGTCGGTGACATGGCCTTCCTATGCAGTCGAGTGGGTTGCCTTACTCGATGTGCACATGAGTGGTCATGACATGTCTTCATTCTGGCACTCCCGCCGGTCGAGTCACTTCTTCATCTTCAGTCGAGTGACTTCATGTTTCTGCTTCATTACTTTTGCGGGAGAGCCTAAGTCTTCAGGTTCGAGTCCAATCCTCCTTCCTTGTGCGAGTGAAGGGGAGCCTTCAGTTGAGTTTGCACATGCACTCGACCTTCTAGACTTGCATCTCCATAGTGAGTCTTGACTTTCCTCGTGTATGCTTTAACCATCTTCTTGCATTGCTCCGGGGCTTCCTTTGCTTCTTCCTTCCATGCTTCCAGCTTTGATGAATGAGGTGGTTGTTTCCTTGAGCATTAGTTATTTCCTTTTATGCTCTAAATTGGCCTAAAATCACTTACTTAATTAGCTAGCTTTCCTCGTATTGATGTGTGCTGTTATAGTGTTGTGTGCTATGTGAATGATAATTATAACTTGAATAGGATGACATGACTTTATTACGTGACCCAAGTGTATATATATAATGGGTCATGACATCACTGCTCAACTCTAGCATGATACTGAGAGGTTCTCTACGACTAGTCCATTCAGGTTTATGGACAGATGCATTAGCTCACTCCTGTTGGTATACAGGGACAGAGGCGAGGGTAAGGAAACTTTTGTGCAACACAATAAGTTGAATTTCTTGTAGAGTAAGAAAGTTGTAGGGTGATCCGGAGTGGATGGTTAGTTGGGTCCACGTATTCATATAGATTGGGTGACCTTTCAGTTTTGCATTCATATAAAGGGTTCATTTGTTTTAGGATGTTATGAGTGATCTCGTACAAGGATGTCTCATGTTATGCATTCACGACATTATTATTATTATTATTATTATTATCCTTATTATTATTATTATCCTTATTATTATTATTATTATTATTATAATACGTTCTCCATTTGTTTTATTTACCTTTGTGTCTTGTTGTAAGGTCTAGTGAAATTGTTGTCGAGTTAGAGTTGTGACCCATTGTGAGATCGTAGCCCGTGACATCCCATATTTCTAAAAGTTATGGTGCTACAAAAGTCATATGTGATTAATTCTTGTACAACCCTTCACACAAAAAATTGTCTAAGAATAAAAACATGTCAAAATTTGAAAAGAGAAACCAAATTTTAATCATGGATGCACAAGCTTGTTCATCTCGAAACATCCCTTGCATTTTAGGTTATCAATCGTTTTGCTTATGAAACTGTCAAAAGATATATGAAAAGGGTCAAGTGACAATCTATCTTAATGAATTATTCTAGTTATAACTTTTTTTTTTCACGATAGGAGTAAGAAATTACACACTTAACAACTCATTTATAAATTATATATTACACGCACCCATAATTTCGATTCATATATAAACTTGATTCTTCTCTTAGGTAAAGTTAGATTTGTTCGGTGAAGCGAGATTTTTGAGTAATTTCATATTTTTAAATAGCTGTAATTTTTTTGGTAGATTTTTTTAATAGAGTTTTAAAAAGTTTTGTGAATTATGAAAATCTAATAACAACTTTATAGGCTTTATAGGGGTGAATTTGTATATGAAAATTTATGGTGAATTTATTAGAAAAACAAGCTAAAATAAAATAAATAAATGACAATGAAAAATAGGCCAAAAGGTTATTTTTCATCAACATTATTAAAAATCAATGAAAAATCTTTATTTCTCCCCTCAGATAACTTTAAAAAAATCTCTCAGAAAATCTACTAAAATTATAACCTTCATAAAAATCTTTCCAAGCCAGATACCTATTGATTTTAAAATTCTCAAAACGCACCAATAATCTTCAAGGAAAAAATGGTAACCAGCAGACCATTGATCTGAGTGTAGTAGGTTTTGACATTATAGTCGGCAGTTTTAGGTACCAAACATGTGAATGAGAAGGGTCCAATAATGTCAAATCAAGAAAGGGCTCACTTCTGACCGATTGTTATAATGTTTTGTCCTTTTGTTATTATTATTTTTATCTTCGTTTGTCCATTGGGAGTAAGTATGCCATTGCCACCTTTGAGTCATGTCGCAAAATGTTTCTTAAGTGAAAGAGAACATTTTTGAAAGCGTTGTTGAAAACTTCGTATATCTCTTTTTATGACCACTACTTTCGTTTATTAGTGATTATCCCATCAATTTTTTCCAAAAGATAAACAAGTGGTCAATTTCTTCATCATTAGTCTTGCCATATGCATATTTTGTAAAGTAGTACACACCATATGATAGGGATATATAATTGGAAAAAATTATTACACTTATATTTTAAAAATAAAGAATAAGGGGTTTTATAAATTTATGACGTTCGATAAATTTTGGATAAAGTTTTTGTAAATCATTTATAAAATACGAATCATAAAACAACACTCCTAATATTTATCACAAGAATCGGATTGGGATAAATGATTAGTATAAGCCATTTTTATATACAATGCTTTGTATGATGTAGCAATTAAGGAATCATGAAACATGTTTGATTTTATATGATTGTTATGAAGAATCATATTCATATACCATAAATGTTTGATAAATATAATAAATTTTTGATACCTTTTATGCTACGTTAATATAATTACAACCTTCAAATTTATTATTGTTACTTGTTTAATTTAATATTTTCTTATAAAAAAGTTTTCTACAAACTAAATAAAATACTTAGTTAATTAATATATATATACACAAAAATAACTGTGTTAGATTAATCAAAGAAGTATAATAAAAGGATTATAAAATACATAAATATGCTTTATTTTTAAAATTGGTAATATATCGAAATGTTTTACATTTTGAGTATCGCACGATCCTCAAGTATCGCCTTATGATTCCTTTGTTCTCGTCTAGTATGTTTTGTCATATGCCTAATTGTGGGAGGCCTTTGGATGTTTTTGAGGAGCATGCGGTTCATTGTAAAGAATTACCTGGTTTCAAATATAAGCATGATCTGGTTCGTGATGTTTTATGTGACGTGTTTAAGAGAGCAGGGATTTCGTCCAAGAAAAAGAGGCGCTTGTATCCTTCTTGACTGATCCGCGTGAAAGAAGGTCTACGTTGAGACCTGCAGATGTGTTAATTTTTGGATGGATGGGTGGAAAACATGCTTGTATTGATTTGACAAGAGTCTCTCATTTGATTGGTTTGGATAACGGGCCTTTTGTGGTGGGTAAGGCGGCTCTCAACGCGGCTTCTTTGAAGGTGGTTAATCATGAAAAGACTTGTCTTGAAAACCATCATGTGTTTCTTCCGTTTGCTTTCGATACGTTTGGTTTTCTTGCACCTGATGCCGTCGATATTCTCAAGAGGGTGCAACGGGTCTTGCATGATAGCTTTGTGTTACATAGGTCTTCAGATATAGTGTTTAGAAGGATCAGGTTTGCTATTCAGAAAGAGTTAACGGCACAACTTGTTGTTCGCCTAACTTGTAACTCAATGTAATATTTTTTTCATAAGAATATGAAAATTATTTTCATTTGCAAATCTTCAATGAATTTTTTTTTAATGATTTTATTAAAATCGTACATAGTCCTAATTTCACATTTATTTCGAATAATAATGCTTACGGTGTTTTTGATGGTCGAATTGGGGAAAAATGATTGATTTAGGCCCAAGTATGTAATTTCAAAAAGTTATACCAGGTGAATCTGGTGTGGTGAACGACAGTGAACGCGCAAAGACTTGGAGACAGAGCGGGAAAGGGAAAGAATATGCTAGACTGCAAGTCCACTTTATACAGTACAACGCCCCAAATGGCAAGATATAATTGGAAGGTTGAACTTTCCACCTCAGCCACGTCAAATCCCTCGTGGCAAGGATCATCCACTGGGACCCACCATAAACCCCATGCCTTCTTCCTCCCACTCAAACTCCTAATCTCCCTCTTCCCACGTGACTCTGAAACAAAATTCCACACACTCACTCCCTCCCTCCTACCAGCTGCCTCACACTTTCTCTTCCCTCTATCGCCGCCGCTTCCACCACCGCATAAACCTCCAATGTCACAACTTCACTAAAATACACAATGCTCCTTCTCTTCTTCCTTTTCATTTCCTTCGCTGTTGTCCTCCTTCCACTCTCGTCGCCAGCACCGTCTGTGCCGCCGGAGCTCCTTCTCCCGCTCCCTTCCGATGCTGTCGCTCTCCTGACCTTTAAATCCCATGCAGACCTCGATAACAAGCTTCTCTTCTCCGTTCATGAACGGTTCGACTTCTGCACATGGCAGGGAGTTTCCTGTACTCCCGCCGGAAGAGTTCTTCGATTCTCCTTACCTTCCCGTTCTCTCCGGGGAACCTTCCCTCCAAACTCCATCTCCAAACTGGATCAGCTCCGGATACTTATTCTTCGAAATAATTCCCTCTCCGGCCCCATTCCTTCCGATCTCTCTCGGCTCCTTAACCTCAAGACTCTCGTTCTCGAATCAAATCACTTCTCTGGTTCTCTCCCTCCTAGTATGTTCTCTCTCTACAAGCTCCGTGTTCTCGATCTGTCTTTCAACAACTTATCCGGTCCGATTCCGGGAGATTTTAACCGCCTCGACCGTTTACTGTCCCTCCGGCTAGAATTTAATCGGTTTACTGGCAGTCTGCCGCCACTGAATCAGACAGGTCTCGAGGTCTTCAATGTCTCCGGTAACAACCTCACTGGCGAAGTACCTAAAACTCCTACGCTTTCTAAATTTGGCACTTCGTCTTTCTTGTTAAACCCCAACCTTTGTGGCGAGATAATCAATTCGCCGTGCGGGGCTCCGTTCTTCAATACTTCCTCCGGCAATTCGTCTTCTCCATCACCGTCGGATACGTCCAATTCTATTCCATCGGTGTCTCAGTCTGCATTGTCAAACTCCCCGCAGTCAGAGAAAAGCCGAGCGCACAAGCGCAAGGTGTTCGCTCTAAGTCTGTCTTTCGGAACCCTAATTTTGTTTGCTTCAATTTTCTGCTTCGTCGCGGCGATACGGGGTAGTAGGAGGGAGAAACCGGCCGAGAAACCGACAAAGGTGGCGTCAGTAAGCGGAGCAGGCGGAAGTTCGCCACTGCCAGAGATGGAAAGTTCGACTCCGGTCAGATTTGATAGCACAAGCATAGAATTAATGACAGCGAAAGAGAAGAAGCGGGAGAAGGAGATGAAAGAGGCGGCGAAGAGCGGGAAGCTGGTGTTCAGCGTTGGTGAAACTGAAGCGTTCACGATGGAGCAGCTAATGAGAGCTTCAGCGGAGATGCTCGGAAGAGGAAATCTAGGGACTACCTACAAGGCGAAGCTGGACAACCACCTAGTAGTAACTGTGAAGAGACTGGATACCACAAGGACAGCCGGAGTCACCAGTGAGGCTTTCGACCGGCACTTGGATCGCGTCGGAGCCCTCCGGCATCCAAATCTAGTGCCGGTGAGGGCTTATTTCCAAGCCAAGGAGGAGGAGAGACTCATCGTGTACGATTACCAGCCCAATGGTAGCGTCTTCAATCTCGTTCACGGTAAGTCTGTTCATTCAATCTCTAGTTTCCGATGGTTATCAGCCGTCTGCGGCGGCGCTTACTGCATATTTGGGAGTTAGTATGCCGATAATTGAATCAGCAAATATGTTTTCTGTGTTCTTGTTTTAAATTCTATGATGCATTTGTCAATAGGTTCTCGATCAACAAGGACGAAGCCTCTTCATTGGACATCTTGCTTGAAGATAGCAGAAGACGTAGCCCAAGGCCTCGCATACATTCACCAAGCAACGAAACTCATACATGGAAACCTCAAAGCCTCAAATGTTCTATTAGGTCCAGACTTTGAAGCTTGTATAACAGATTACTGCCTTTACGTCTTCACAGATCTCGCATTAGACAATCCGGACCCAGACTCTGCCCGATACAAAGCTCCTGAAATCCGTAACATATCAGGAAACCGACCGCCAACCATAAAGTCCGATGTCTATGCTTTCGGGGTTCTGTTGGTGGAGTTATTATCCGGTAAGCCTCCTTCAGAGCATCCATTTGTTGCACCTCCTGATTTGCCGAGCTGGGTTAGAACTATGAGGGATCATGACACCGGTGAAGAAGAAGATGATCGGCTTGAAATGCTAGTCGAGGTTGCTGGTGCTTGTAGTGTCGTCTCTGCTGAACAGAGGCCTACTATGTCACACGTGCTGAAAATGATTCAGAGGATAAAGAACAGTGTGATTCAGTCTAGCTTAGCCAAAGGCTCTTCTTGAATTTTTTCGGGTTTGCTCATCCGAAGTGTAGAGACGAGCAAATCAACTTGGTGAGCAGCACATCATATGCTCATCGAAGGCCATCCCTCTGTTCAGTTACACGGTGAATTTCACAGACTCCAACTGGCCCTTATAGTTTGGTAAGTTACTATGCTCTCAATTGAACTGAAATTGAAGACAAGATAGAAAGTTAAGTGGTAACCAATCCTCATCCTTACACTGTTGCATTTTTCATCATCTTGTGGTTGAGTTGCTGTATTCTTGTCTTATATTGCTCATTTATTGTCTTCTTCATCACTGCTGTTTCATTTTTATACGATTTGACGGATTTAGAGGGCAAAATTCTTGCCACCAAAGTACAACAATTTGCACTCATCAATCAATTCTCCCATTGGTAATACCACCAAGTTGATTCTCCTTATGCATCTCCGCATTAGCATCGCCATGGCAGCCATCACCACCGGAATGAACTCCGGCAACACTAGAAGAGAGGAGCTCATTCCAAATTGCTTAATTCAGTGTGCATGGCCTTCAACAAAGACTATAGATATTTATATGTATCATAAGAAATGAGCCCTTGGGAAATATAATAATATTTGGAATCAATTTGAGTATTGCATTAGGCATAATATGGTGGGATGTCATATTACAAGAACCAAATCATGTTAAAATAAAACTGGAAATTTTATCACCAAAGAAGTTGGATATTGGAATAACTCAAAAGATGAGGATGAAAAGGACGTAAAAATAAACTGAATATGACATTAGTTATCGTAAAATACTCGAAAGATACTAATACCAAATGAAAAATATAACGGTAAAATCCACCATGTGACACTTATTGAACGGTTAAGATCTCCTGTATCACTTACTTCATGTATCTTTATATCCTATTGCGTGATTGGTGGAATTATCGTTGTTTATTATTTGATCATCTCGATAGCCTAATTATCATTGTTTATCCTTTCATTGTAATTTGAAATCTCTATTGCGTGATTGGTGGAATTGTTTGTTTTGTTCTTTTTCAGTGATTTCGCACAACAAATCTAATTAAGAAGTTATCATATATACCTCGATTCCGGTACGTGAGGCTTTTGTATTATCTTAACCGTAAGTTCAACTTGCTCCATAAAAAGCTTGAATATCCTCCTTTCTTCTTGAAAACTACTACCAAACGCAACTTTGGAGATAACATCGGCTGTCAATTTAACAAGGTACGGCCAAGCATCAAGTTCAATTGATCAGGTCTCTTGTGACATTGTCTCCCATGTATTCATCATCTCAACACAACTCATGTAGAACGTGGACAGCATAAGCTAAGCATCAAGTTCAAAAACCGATTGAGCTAAGATGAAGGCTATTGTACAATTTTCGGTTCCATTTTGTTGAAACTCTGAACAAAAATGATAAGAAAACAAATCTAGTCTATTTGGACATGTTCATTTATAAAATTAATACTTAGGTGAATGCTTTCCTATTTACAATGATTAAATATATCAAAGTTCATCTATCCATACATACATCAATGAATATATAAACTAAATTCGTTTTTATTACGTTTTATTTACCTTTGATACAACCAACCGAGAGGCTAATGAAAATGATAGAGAGATTGAAGACGGACCTTAAGTTTTTCGATATAAAAAGTTGAGTTAAACATCTTCCTATGATTGATCCACTTTTCACCATCATACTATTGGCACCATTCAGTTTTGAATACTCGAAGATCGACTTTCTTAGTAAAAATTCTTATCCATTTCGGTTGTGTGATATACATCATTGGTATGGGACCTATCCATACGAAAAAGTTTTTCTCTTCATCAAACTTCTCTCGTCAATGATAAAAGAAAACAACTGTATTTCCCTTCATCAAACTTCTTTTATTTTTAAAACTCGGTAGAAATTGAGACTCGGTTTATTGATAGACGGTTTATTGATAGAGGAACAAAGTTTAAAAACGTCAATACTTACGCAATCAGCATGTCCTAGTACTATCTGATACACGTTGTAGTGTTAATTTTTGAATAAATAACTAACGATCGAGTTGCATGTACATATATTAGTTTATAACAAGACTATATATATGAGGTTTGGAAAAGCTATTAGATGTTACGATGTGACAACTTAGGTTTTTTTTGAAAAAAGGAAAATTATAATTAATTTGTGCACGGATGGTCTGTTGAAATATCAAATACATCAAAGCACTAAATTAATTATAATTGTTATTAAAGTGTTGACCAAAAATAATTTTGATATATTACGATAAAATTTTTAATAATGACATTTCTACAAACTAATTGATATTTTTATACTTTAAAATTTTATTAATTTTTAATTTATACATAAATAAAAATATATTTATAGTATATTTACATCTATTTGTTTTAAAAAAGAAATAACATTAAAAAAATTTAAAAAATTATATTGTTCAGTATATAAATTAAAACACATAATATTATATTGTTCATAAGCTAAATCTTTCAAATATAGAACCCACTCATAGTACGTAGGGTTGTGCAACCGGTTCAGATCGGACCGGACCGAAATTTCCGGTCCCGCTCCGGACCGGTGGACCGGAATTTTCGAAAACTTGGACCGGGGATCGGACCGGAATAAAATAAAATAAATTAAAAAATATATATTTTTGCAAAAATACTAAAAAAATATTAAAAATATATGTATTTTTATTAAATATGTACAAAATATATATAATATTTTAATATATATAAATTTAAATTAATAAAAAATATATAAAAAAATAAATTTCGATCCGAGCCGGTCTTTTCCGGTCCGGGTCAATTTTGCACAGCCCTATTTACGTAGTTATATGTCTATTGAGAAGAATCTATATACCTATACAAAAAGAGCCGTCACTTAAGCTGACGTGACGGCCTCTCAATTTTTCTTTGATAAATTATTTTTCTAAAAAATCAAATTAAACTAATAAATCTTATTTACTAAGCAAAATTTATAAATTATAAAATATAAAATTTTGTTTAATTCTGTTAACGAATATTCAACTTAGATAAAAAAAAATCAGATCAATATTATTTGTTAATAATATTTTAAATTATTTTTTGATACAATTAGATTTAAATTTATAACTATTTTTAATTAAAGTCACAAAATCCTATTCAGCCACACACGATTTCTTCCCAACCGATAGAAAAATAAATAAATTAGATACCCGTTTTAATTGATTGGTTATTAACAAACTCCAATATTTTTAATCAATCAATTTGAAAAAAAATCTTTTTTTTTTCTTCAACTACCTATCAAAATCGTAATAATCTAATTAAAGCCACAAAATATTTTTTCTTAAAATCCTATTCAGTCGCATACAATTATGCCGGTTATAAATTTGACAATCTTGTTGGATAAATTTTTTTTTAAATTATAAAAAAAATAGTTAAATTTGAGAGATAATTACAAAAACAAAACTTTTCAAGTAAGCTACATTTTAAGATAAAAGATTCGAATAAATCTTCCCGAACAAGCAATACATGATTGCGCTTTGCTTTTCAATATATATATGGACCACCAAATTGGTACATCCATCAATTTCTCAAGTCTAAACTTTTCGTTATTTTAGGTAAACATTCTATCTTAAATACTTGAAATTCTTCGTTTTTTGTACTGTTTTGATCGTCTATTCTACTGTTCACTGACTTTGTTATTTGATCTTCAACGTATTGTGTCTTTTGGGTGGTGTTTTTTCTTCACTTCCATAATAATTAATCATTAGACATGTACAAACTTCATTTTAATATATTTTTGTAGATTAAGAAGTTGTACTTGTGGAGTGAAGTTGTGACTACCGGCTGCAAGATGTTGCATTATTACGACCGGCCGAATGAAACTCCAAGGGCTGTTGTGGATTAAGCATCGAGGAGGCAAAGAAGAAGAGGAGAGGGTGGAGAAGATGGGATCCTTGTCAGAACAACACCAACAACGATCATACGCCAACGGAGTTTAGTATCTATGAACTCTTCTTCTCTATGATCTGGTGTCTCGCTTTCTTGTTCTACTTTTGTGAATCTCTCGGCGATCGCAATGGAGGTCACCTTCCTATTCTCCATTTTCACTTTCTTTATGTTAATTGCTTTTTAGGTCATATTTCACATGTTATTTGCATAATTAAAATACAGGTTATCTAATAAAATATGATTGAATCTTTTTTATGTTCTCATGATTTTCTGATAGAATTGACTAACAATCGAGATCTTATATTATAAACCCTACAGATAAGACTCGTCACATTAACTATTTAGATATTGATGACTTCAGGAACATTACGAGTCAAGGAAAGCAGCTCAGTGGCTCTATCAATCGTGTTAACATTACACACAAAATCTTGAACTTGATGGCTCCAACTATAAAGAAGCTAAAGGGGCTGGATGTATCTTGGGGAAGGATCATGATAAGTATCTCAGAAACCCTTGTTCTGAGAAATGGTTTCAAGCTAACTTCGGCCTCCATTCATATGTCGAAATTCTTCTCATTATACATGAGTTCTTGGCAACTGCACATAGCCCAACTGTCATTTTTGCTATTTCATGATATGTAAATGATAATGACGAAGTTTAATAATTCTTATAGACCCTGGGTATCATGGTGTTTGTTTCCTTGCAATTGGGAATCTTGATGTGGTTTAACATTTGTTTATTTTCTCATTTATAGGCGAAAATGCAAGAGAAACTGAAATGATATCTTGCGATAGTGAATTATTATACAAATAAAGATTTTATACCGTAAGTAATGTTACGTTATTTGATAAGTTCTACAAAACTGGGAACACAAATGCATTTTTTGTGAAAATATCTCTGAAAGTGATTATTACATCACGGTTGATATTGTACAACATTTTTTTGACACCAACAAGTATATGCTTTTAAGCCTTAGAGTGATATTTCTTTCATTTTGATATAATGTGCTTACGAAGCTTTACTTTTAAAAGCTATTGGATGAGAATGTAACAAAGGAAGGAGTTATTTTTAATTTTGTTTACTTGGCTAATTAACTACAGTATCTTTATATGTCATTCAAAGATTTTTACAAATAAAACACAAGTCAAAAAATATATTTTAAATTAATTTTTATGTTTGTACACTTAATAATCTCAATAAACTATTCCAATGTATTGTCAAAATATTGGTTCATATAAATACAATGAAACTTTATTCAAGACACATAGATATCCACCTGTCATATCTCCTACTTAATGAAACATCCAAGCTTGAATGAAGGAACATTAAGAGTCATTTCAAAATAAAGCCAATATTGACTATTTAAATTTTAGATTATATAGGTAGAAACTCTTGCAATATCTTTTATTTACTTTTTGCAAACTCCTCTAATTTATTTTATTTATGTTTGAGTTTATTAGGTGGATTTTTGAGCCTATAAAAGGCTCTTGTACACACCTATTTCATCATTCAAAAATCAAACATCAATCAAGCTTAGCTTTTGTGTTTCAAAGTTTGTTGTTTTTGTCTAAAACAAAACGCGAATTCTAGGTGAACTGCTTATTATTCACTCTTCTAGGTGAGAGGCTTAGAAGAGTTCTTGAGGTGAGATGCTTCAAAAACGAAGGAGTTTCAATCCCAAAGTGAGATTTCAAGGGAGAGGAACTCGCGTTGAGGAGATCTAAGGTGAGAGGCAGTACGATCTTGCTCATCATATCCCAAATCTACTTTATTTTCATCCCTTCTGCACAATAATCACCCCATCTATCCATTTTTTTTTAAAAAAAACGTCTTAAACAAAAGAATATAGGAGGAAGAACGCCGGTGGATCCTCGTGCTCGAAACCTAGGAGGAGCACATCAGATGGTGTGTATAAAATAACAAAAATTAATGTTGTGGAACATTGAATGTAATACTTTTAGTGGTTTTTATCGTGTCATATTTATCATTTATTGTGTCCCAGCGTAAAACTCGTGTTGTAACGTTGAATCACTGAACCTGAAATTTCCATGAACTAGAGCATGATAATGAGTGAGATAATATGTGGATTATCGAGTGCATCAATATGTCATCCTTTTGGTTATTTGTGATTGATTAAAAGTTATGATTATGGTAAGCTTATAAGGTGTTCTTTTACATCGAAAGAAAAGCCGATCATATGCTAATTCCTTATTGTTTATGACTTTGTGTAAATCCAGTGTAGCCTCTTGTGTAAATCGAACGGGTTGTGTAAATCGAGAGGGCTTGTATAAATCGAAAGAGGGCTCGTGTAAATCGAATGAAGGCTCGTGTAAATCGAATGAAACCTCGTGTGAATCGAATGAGAGCTTGTGTAAATCGAGAGGGCTTGTGTAAATAATTGGGTAATTAAAAATTTGTGTCAATTACCAATTTGGTAAATTAAAATTGCGTCACTCGAACTTAGGTAAATTGTGTAAATCAAACATGGGTATTACGTTTGGATAACACTAGTTTGGATAGTTAGAGATTAAGCTTAACTTTAAAAAATAACAAAAAAAAAACTCAAGTTCGATCAATTAGTCATGTCGGTAAAATGGCTGGTGGGTGGACCTATCATCCAAGGTTTGAAACCCTCAAGCTACACTGAAAACCGTGTGCTATACACGCACTTCACCCGGCAAATCAAAACTCCCAAAATTCGATAATTTAGCAATTGTGTGTTAGTTGATCACCTCACAAATCTGTGTACAGTACAATACCCTTTGTGCATTCCCAAAAATTTGATAATTTAGCACTTGCGTTTTTTTTCTTCTGTAAACATACAAGTTTTATGAACCCTAAGGCCAGTGTTAAAAAAGGTTTCACGAATTTATGTGACGGTTAACTAACACACATTTGCTAAATTATCGAATTTCGGGATTTATGATTTGTTGGGTGAAGTGCGTTAATAGTACCTTGTGCAAACAACCCTCTGAAATTGATTGGGCTTGGACTTGGGTTGTATAAATCGAAATTTCCAAATAACCCTCTGAAATTAATTTTTTAAATCAATTCAAGAGACTTGCTTTGTTTCATGTAAAATAAAATAGCTTACTTGACGTTACAATAGGAAAAAAGAGCCCAAACTCACTGTTGTGCGAAATCATTGAGAAAGATCAGAATTCAACAAACAAGAAAGACAACACACAGAGGTTTATAGTGGTTCACCCAACAAAGGTTACCTCCACTTTTAGAGAGATTTTATTAAGGAATTTCAGAGTACAAATGAGAGGATAAACAAATGATAACTAGGTTATCCAAATGAACAGATGATAACAAGGTTATCCCAGATATTCAGGTGATTAGATTAACAAATGATCAAATGATATTCGGGTTTTCAGATAATAGGAGACTAAGGGAACCCTACAATATATATAGGAACAAAACCCTTATGTTTATTCTTGGCAGGTTTATACTTGACATGTTTTATACTTAGGCAGGTTCAAACTTGGCCTGTTCAAACTTGAAAGCCAAGTATAAGACTGAGCCAAAAATAGAAAAGACCCAAACAGAAATAAGCCTAATTCAAGGCATATTCAACAAATCTCCACCTTGACTTGAATTCTCATAGATATACCAGACTGCATTAGTCAATACCCGAATCTCCACCTTGACTTGAATCCTCACAGATATACTAGATTGCATTATCAATGCATGTACCAACTCCTCTCCTGACAAACAGACCATATGCATTCGTCAATGCCCATACCAAATGCATTAATCAATGCGTAGACTAGTTCCTCTCTCTATTCAGATGTGCCCCTTGGGCACTCAACAACTTCTGATGTTTAGCAAATCCAAACAATGTTGGAACTTGCTGTGAGATACCGGTTTGGTGAACATATCAGCAGGATTATAAGCAATTCCTACTTTCTTCACCTTGATCCTCTTCACAACTTTCCGGTGTTCTTTTTCTGGTTGCCCCATGAACCTGCTGACGACAATAACAACTTGTGACATATATGATATTGTGCAGACCATATCATACATCAAACTCCCTACTGCACTAGCATAAGGGACTCGTGATATATACTCCTTATTCTCATCCGACTTTTAAATGAAACCCTTTTGTGATAAGAAAAGCTTCTTATCATCCTCGTCTCTAAGAATCTCCATATCTATAATTTTCCGAGCTACTCCCAACTCTTGTATTTCATCTCCCGTTGTTGCAAATCATTGTGCAACTTCATACTCAAATACAACTTCTCTATCGGTGGATAGTTCATGAGTATCCACCTATTCAACAACCTGTAGAGCATAACCAACCATATCCTCAACGCCATTCCTTTGTTGAGTTCAAAATCTAACTCTTCTTGAGCGTCCCTCAACTAAGCTCTAGTGAATAGCTTCTGATGGTTGATATTCCTTTGCTAGAGTTTGCATCACTCTTTCACCCATATGACCAAGTCTCTTATGCCTTAACTTAGTCATATCATCTTTGTGAACCTCTAAAGATGCAACGGAAACAGACCAAAAAACAATAAAGCCTTGCAGGAAATATAAAGTGCCCATTTGGACACCTTTCATAATAACATTAGAACCCTTACAGACATTCAGAACTCCACCTTCACCTTTGAAACAGAATCCCTTACTATCCAGCATACTCAAGGATATCAAATTCTTAGTAATAAGTGGAACATGTGTGACTTCGTTCAATGTACATAATCTTCCCTCACTTGTCCTGATTTTAATCGAGTCAATTCCAGCCGCCTTGAAGAGAGTACTGTTGGCCATGAAAATACTGTCACCATCTATATGCTTGTAAGTTTCGAACCACTCTCTGTTAGGACGTATGTGATGTAACACCCCGAATCCGTAGGACTCGAGGTGCCACTGAGCCAGGATCTCACAATGGATCTTGACCCTAGCCTGACAACAAGTTCACTGGATCTTACAACAAGGCACATATAGATTATATACAAAACATGAAACTGATATATATATATATATATATATATATATATATATATATATATATATATATATATATATATGTATGTATCAAAAGGTAATACAGAAGTACCGCTGAGTACAAATAAAACATAAATGTACAACAAAAGATCCCATATCCCCGATAACGACCCAGTGTACGGAGCCCTCAGCGGATCACCCACTCTGAATCACTCTGCAGCTCTCCTAACCTGCAAAGGATCTACCACACGGTATAAAACCGTTAGCTAACCATACACATATATAAGAGATGCAGAGCACATACACACATCAAAGAATACTAAACACGTCAACATGCTATCACACAATTACCCGGTTCATTATCTTTATAAAATCCAACACTCAACTCGTATATATCAATATGAACATATGTGACACGAGGAATATATAATCCTCGCCTCTGGGTCCAATAGCCAGCTGGAGTGGTGACTGGTCCAATAGCCAGCTGGAGTAGTTCTCTTATATGAAGGGAAGACCTGACGTCTTCCAAAGTAATAGTATATTTTCCAACAACAAATGAATGAACAAAGTTTTCATATGATGACGGTAAAGATACCAACAGAATCAACGCAACATCCTCGTCCTCAATCTTAACATCAATATTACGCAAATCTAGAAGAGTTGTGTTCAATTGATCTAAGTGCTCACGAAGTTGCGTACCTTCCTGCATTCGTTGGCTGAATATACGTTACTTCAAAAGCAACTTGTTGGTGAGAGACTTTGTCATGTAAAGGCTCTCCAACTTCAACCACAGTTTGATTACGGTATCCTGATCCGAAACCTCACATAAGACATCATCTGTGAGACACAACATGATGATCGAACGCGCCTTATTCTCCTTAGTGGCCATCTTAGCAGCACCGCCCTTTTCCTTATCGGATTCCTTCCATGACAGCGACCCCCATAAGCCCTGATGTTTCAACAACGCTCGCATCTTGGTTTACCACAAGCTGAAATTGTTCCTCCTTGTGAACTTGTCGATCGTCGTGTTGAAAGAAGACATCTTTCTCCCATATAACAGAAAAGCAAAAAACTCAAAGCTCTAATACCAATTTGTTGTGCGGTGATAACATGAATTATCGACCTAGTTTAGTAGAGCATATAGTTAGTTTTCCCTTTTCCGCATGCATGTTTTAGCCTTAGTTTGTGTTCTTTATACTTGTTTAGTGCAACTTTGCGAGTATAGATGTCTACACACACTTTTGGTGTCTTTGTAGGTATTTTGGCGTATTTTGGAGCTAAAATGATGCATTTGAGGATCAAGCCTCGGGGTGGACGCTTTGGAGCGATCACGTAGGCACGGGAAAGGAGGAGAAGACATGCATGCGGATCCACATGATCTCGAGATTAGAGCAATCTCGGTCGAGATCCACATGATCTCGGCCGAGATCCACATGATCTCGGCCGAGATCCAAGCCATCTCGGCCGAGATCCACGCCATCTCGGCCGAGATTCCCTATCTCGGTTGGGTTGAGAAGTTTCTGTCGCGATCTCTCGGTATACATCTCGGTCACAATCTCGGCCGAGATTTGTTCCATCTCGGGCGAGATTTTTCAGACTTGACCGAGATGATCCGATCGAGATTCCCTCAGCGCTGGATCACGAAGCCAATCTCGGCCCCGACGTTTAAAAATCTCGGTCACCGACCGAGATTCACCGACAGAGATTCCTGTGCGCCGAAATATTTCGCTCTTCTCGGATCTGTTTTGGCCCGGCCCGTTCTGTGGAAGGTTGTTGGGTATAAAAGGGAAGCTCTAAATGATTTCCAAGATTCCGCTTCATTTTGTTTCTCAAGCTTCTATTGAGAGTTCCGCTTTCCCTTCTTCTTCTTCCTTGCTCTACACCATTGTTGAACTACATTGAGTTTTTAGGAAAGATTCAAGCTTTTATATTTCATTCAATTCAGATACGCTTCACGATACTGAGAATTTGTCGTTTTGTTGGTTACCTATTAATAAAGCTGAGTACTTTCTTTATTCTCTCTTTTATTTCTTATTTTATGCATTCTTCCATTGAATTGATTGTTGCTTTTTTTATGTTGATTATTGGCTAGAACCATTGAGGTTCCAAGGTGATTAGGGATTTGTTTATACCTGGACTATGATGAAATAGTGTTTTATGATTGGTTTGAATAGCTTTGAAATCCTAGTGGTTAGTTAGGACTTGAACCTAGTTGGAATCCTTCTACCTAGTAACATAAGTTGGAGTTGCGACTTACCCGGTGAAACCCTTCTTAGATACCTTAGAGACTGACCATAGGTAATAGAGGTGAAAACCTCTATTGGGTTGAGTGTGCTTAGATTCCTTCCTAAGTAGGGGTATTACCTGAGACTTACCCGGTAATGGTTTACCTTTCCCTTAATTTGTAGTCTGGTTTGTTTAGAATTTCCTACCTCTCTACCTTGAGACTTACCCGGCAATAGGTGGTTGGTTTGGAACTAGATAGTCTTGAGACTTACCCGGTAGTAGACTGTCAGCTTAGAAACGTTCTTTCTTGAAGCTTGTTAACCATAGATCATTTGAGAGTTGTCCTGAGTCCGTGCGTATAAATAATGACCTTGAATCCTTGGAATCCGCGTTCTCTTTTATTGATCAATCTTTCGTTCGTTTGTTTTACTTGGTTTTCAATCAAATCCGATATTTGATTGCGAACTTTACAAAATCCTTCAAAACCTTTTTTTATCTTTCTTCCCTTTTTTCCCAACCTCATTATATTACTTTGATTTACTCTATCTTAGATCACAATCACAATTCAAACACTTGGTCCCTGAGATCGACCTTGGAGTACTTATCCATACTGTGATTGACTCATACGCTGTGTGTTCGCTGCAAATTGGGTATTTATTACAAGTTTTATAAATTTAAAGCATACCGTGGTTTTTACTAACTTATAGGCCTTTATCATTATTGATAAAAGTTTATAGGGGTGTAAAAACAGCGAACATGCGGAATCATTGAGAAAGATCAGAATTAAACAAATAAGAAAGACAACACACACATGTTTATAGTGGTTCACCTAATAAAGAATACCTCCAATTTAAGAGAGATTTTATTGAGGAGTTTCAGAGTACAAATGAGTGGATAAACAGATGATAACTAGGTTATCCCAGATATTCAGGTGATCAGATTAATAGATGATCAGATGATATTGGATTTTCAGATAATATGAGACTAAGGGAACCCTACAATATATATAGAAACAAAACCCTTAGGTTTATTCTTGGCAGGTTTATACTTGACATGTTTTATACTTAGGCGGGTTCAAACTTGGCAGATTCAAACTTGAAAGCCAAGTATAAGACTGAGCAAAATTAAAAAAAAAAAGAGGCCCAATCAGAAATAAGCCTAACTCAAGGCATATATTCAACACTCACTCCACAACAATTAACACTATTCGTTATTATTTGGCTATAGTACGTTGAGAATCTCCTATATCATCAAGGGCTTAATTGAACGTAAATTGAAAATAAATATCCGACTTCATATATAACGCTCTTGCACGGCTTCAAAGTGGTTATTGATAGGGTTGTTAACGGTTCCTGAACCGGGATTTTTTTAAGGAACCGGAACCGTTTAAGGTAAATGGTCCGGTTCCCTTAACTTTTTTTTTCGGAACCATTTAGAACCGGACCATTTAAGGAACCGTTTTTTGGGAACCAGAACCGTTTAAGAAATTACCGAACCGTTTGGAACCGTACCGGGTTGAACCGTTTCGAACCGTACCGGGTTGAACCGTTTGGAACCGGAACCGTTTGGAACCTGTGACGAACGTTCCTGAGAGGTTGAGAGTTGAGGCGAAAATAAAAAATGTGAGAAATTGAGTGAATGAGAGAATTTGTGCAGAGTCTGCACACCGTAGAGACTAGAGATTCACTTGTGGATCTGGAGGGAAGAAGTGAACTTACCGACGAGCAATAGCGGCGAGAAGGAGCGGGAGCGGTGAGCAGTAGTGGCGAGCAGGAGAGAGAGCGGTGAGCGAGCAGGAGCGGCGGCAAGCAACAACGGCGGGCGAGCGGGAGCAACGGCACCGTCAACCCTAGGGTTAAACGTTCAGTTGAGAGTACTGCAATGTAATGTGAGAAAGGGCTGAAACTGAAAGAGAGAATGCAATGATCAGCGTTTCAATATTTTTTTATTTTTTATTTTTTATATATAAAAACGGTTCCTTTTTTATTTTAAACTTGGAACCGGACCAGAACCGGAACCGTATTTAAACGGTCCGGTTCCAAATTTTCTAACCAATAATCACAGGAACCGAACCGAACCGCCAAATTTCAGTTCGGTTCCAACGATCCCAGCAGGAACTAGACCAAATTAACAACCCTAATTATTGATAAAATCCCTTTATCATTGTTATGCTTCTCCTACATATCAGTATGTATATTATTTGTTTCTTTTAAGTTTAATATTAGGATTAGTTATATTACTAGTTAATAAAATCAGATTTGGCTATTTGTCTTTCAAGCCATTCTCACATGATATTAGGCTTAATCAAACGATCCCCTTTCTAACATATACCACTCAACTATACGTTTTTCTATGGGTAATGGAGCTTGTGATTCACAATCTGCTCTTGCTAACCCACAAAAACCGAGTGCAAAAGATGGACTTGGTAATGCAATCCAGATTGCACATGCCAACTCTGCATCTACATCGCATATCTCGCAATTGACGCCACAAGATCGCACTGCTCTCGGAACGACTGTTTCCGACAATCAGTGGACTGCGTTGTTAGAAAAATTCAAGGATTATCATGCTTCTTCCAACGATAATATGTCAGGTATACACTTTAAACCATGGATAGTAGATAACGGTGCCTCTTTTCACATGACATGTAAACGTGATTTTCTGTCAAATATTATTACTGTGTCTAAGCATATGATTCAGTTACCTAATTGTGTACTTACAATGCTACGAGTGTCGGATCGGTGAAATTTAATTCATTATTTACATTACATGATGTCTTATTTGTTCCCGGTTTAATATGAAATCTCATATCCTTGACATCTTTAACAAAATTTATATCATGTACCGTTATCATTACTTCAAAACTTTGAGTTATTCAAGATCTCACTACACAAACGCCGATTGGAGCGGGTGAGACTCATGATAGCGTTTATTGGTTGCGATGGTTCAATCCAAAACAATCCTATTCGACTGCAACTCATTCAGTTTTCCTTCCAAATAAGACAGCCCTTTGGCATCAAATATTAGGGCATCCTGTTTTTAACTTGAAACTTTTCCCGGAGTTACATCCTCCTCTATTTTACAAACGAAAAAGACTCCTTGTGACATATGTCACAAAGTCAAACAAACTCGTCGTAGTTTTCCGTTAAGTAATTCGAAGTCTATGTCAAATTTTGATTTAATTGATTGTGATGTTTGGGGCCCGTACCATATTTCATCTCTTTGGGGAGCATCATATTTTTTTAACTCTACTTGATAATCATTCACGAATTACATTGGTTTTCTTAATATCAAATAAAAAGGAAATTTCAAAAATCATACCTAATTTTGTTAAAATGTATTAAACACAACTTCAGAAATTTTGGAGCGATAACGGATCATAATTTGTTGCTCTTAAACCTTATTCGCTATAAATGGTATTATTTTTGAAACATCATGTACTTATACACCCAAACAAAACGGGCGTGTAGAACGGAACCATCGACATTTATTAAATGTTGCTTGTGCTCTTTTATTTCAAGCTTCTTTACATATAAAATTTTGGGACGAGGCGGTTCATACAACATGTTATTTAATTAATAGAACCCCAACACCAATCCTTCAAAACAAAACTCAATTTTCACATTCTTGTGTGTTTGAATGTTTATGTTACACATCTAAATTACCCAAAGAAACCAAGAAATTTCTACCACGTAGTCGTAAGTGTATATTTTTAGGGTATCATTTTGGACAAAAAAGATGGCGGATTCATGATATCGATACTAATTCAGTTTTTATCACTCGTGATATTGTGTTTTATGAAAATCATTTTCCATTTCAAAACTTTAATTTAACACCTAATATTTCTTTATATAAATCCCAGAATTTCAAACATGACAATCTATTCTCTACTTCTAGCTCTCACCCTACGATTACTTCAAGTGGGCCCCCTCCCTATTCCTTTAACCTAAACCCTAATGAAATACAAATCACCAGTCTTCCACCTGCGGTTTCTTCGGAACCCACTCCCCTGAAAATAGCGAACACCATCTTTACCAATACTCAGTTGGTCTAGTGGGATGTGGTGCTAGGCTCCTTAAGTGTTTAGTTTGAAGATTCGAGTTTGAATCCTCCTGGCGGCATGTATGGAAAAATTGATATTGGGAGGGTATCCCGACTTTCTACCCGATCCGGACGTAGAGCGGCTAAGCCGATCGAACCGAGTGATCTACGAATTTACCATTTATCAACAAAAAAAAAAAGTGAACACCATCATTCCTTCCCTGATGCACCAAATCAAATCTACAATTCCATAAGTAATCCAGTCTGGAAATCATGCAAAATTTATCTTCCGATCCCACATATCCAAATTTAAATCAAACAGATTTACTTTCCTCTTCAGACCAGTTGAAAATATTATCCGACTATTCCTCCCATCTCAGTCCAGATCTTACCCATACGTCTGATATTCAATCATCTCCGGATCCAATTTTATCAGATTATTCCCAAACAAACAACTAATCAAATTCCTTCCATACGTCAAAGCACTCAGAGTATCCAACCTAATACACGTTACAAAGATTACGGGTGCAATACCATCACTAATTCCGCACAAATCTCGAGTCTTTCTCCTTCTAAATCGGCGCCAGGTAAATCTACTTACCCTGTTTCTAATTATCTCACATATTCTCATCTATCCCCTACATACAAATGCTATGTATCTGCATCCACTAATAATCCAGATCCACACTCTTTCAAAGAGGCCAATCACCACTCTCATTGGCGTATTGCAATGCAATCCGAACTAGATGCCCTGTAACGCAACAACACTTGGTCGATTGTGTCTCTACCACCTAGTGCCAAATCAATTGGTTCCAAATGGGTTTTTCGAACAAAACTAAAAGTCGATGGGTCCATCGAGGCGATATAAAGCATGTCTCGTTGCATTAGGCAATAACCAAATCGAAGGTATTGATTTCGAAGAAACTTTCGTCCATGTAACTAAAATGGTTCCGGTGAAAGTATTCCTTGTAGTAGCTTCCATCAAGAATTGGGAGCTTCATCAAATGGACGTCCACAACGCTTTTCTACACGGAGATCACAAATAAGACGTTTATATGAAGCTTCCACGAGGATTCTGATCCAATGACCCATCACATGTTTGTCACCTGTGAAAATCAATTTACAGGCTTCGTCAATCACCTAGAAATTCGTTCGCGAAGCTCATATCTACACTTCTCCGTGTTGGTTTCATTCAATCATACGCGGATTGCTCGCTTTTCACCTATAATAAACTAGGTATTGCGCTTCATATCCTTATTTACGTAGATGATCTAATAACTGCAGGAAACGACTCTTCTGTAATAAGTCGATTCAAAGCCCATGTCACTCGATGTTTCCATATGAAAGATCTCGGCAACCTATGCTATTTCCTCGGTATAGAAGTAATCCGTACACCTTCGGGACTATTTCTATCTCAGCGCAAGTATACTCTGGATATGTTAAATGAATATGGAAATCTTGGATCTCGACCTTCTCCCTTCCCAATCGAGTCTGGGCACAATCTCTCTATGGACAAACGTTTCTTATTTTCCCACCCGGACTAGTACCGCATATTAGTTGGTAGACTGATCTACCTCACCATCACGCGGCCCGATCTAAGTTATTGTGTCCACATTGTTGCACAATACTTACAACAACCCACAATTAATCAATGGAATGCTTGTCTTCGAGTCCTACGTTACCTAAAAGCTAGTCTCGGATAAGATATTTTCTTATCTAATTCAAGTTCCCTTCAATTAAATGCATTTTGTGATTTTGATTATGCAACTTGTCCTTTAACCCGACGATCTATAACTAGTTTCTTTATATTTTTGGGTGAGTCTCCTATTTTTTGGAAGACGAAGAAACAAACGACCGTATCTAGATCTTCCGTAGAAGCCGAATATCGTGCTATGGCCACAACGACATGCTAACTCAAATGGCTTAAATCTCTCCTTGGTTCGTTTGGCATCCATCACCATCATCCAATGACACTTTGGTGTGACAATAAATCCGCTCTACACATCGCTGCAAATCCCGTAATCCATGAGCGCACAAAGCACATTGAGATCCATTGCCACGTGGTTCGTGACGAGGTTCAAAAAGGCACAATTAAAACCGCCCACGTTAGGTCATCAAATCAACTTGCCGATATCCTCACAATGGCCTTAGGGCAACACCAATTTAGGTTCCTATTTCGCAAGTTGGCATTCGAGACATCCATGTTCCAACTTGAGGGGGGTGTGATAAAATCTCTATATTTATATACTACTATTAAAACGAAAGTAAAATTTTTTATGTGTCACTCTCTCATGCAATATTGTCACATGTCATTTTCTCAAATTTTTAAATTTTCAATAATATTTCACGTGTCACATCCTCACAATATTTTGGCCACATGTCATTAATAAGATAATAACTATCCAACAATACTTAATAATATATTATACTTACCAAGTTATATATATATATATATATTCCTAAACATACTTTTTAATTATAAATATATAAGTAATTAAATATATGTTTACTAAATTTATTAAAATAATGTATTTAACAAATGATAAATAATGCTCATATAACATACATTTACTTTATTAATCTAAAATCTATATATCTCTATCTATCTATCCATCTATCTATCTATATTACTATTATTAAAGGCAAAACAAATTTTTCTATGTGTCACTTGGTCACAAAATTTTACCACATGTCATTTTCTCAAAATTTTGATTTTTTCAATAAAATTCCACGTGTCACTTGATATCAAAATTTTGCCACGTTTAAAACAATGTATTTAACAAACTATAATTAATAGAATAATAACTTTCCTACAATACTTAATAACACACTATAATTAACAAACTATGATACATAATATTATTTACTTACCAAAATTACAATATATATACTACTATTACCCCAATTTCCAATCTTTTACCTCTTTTAATTGATACAAATAAAATTTTAAACATTATATTACATATTTATATTAAAACTAAGTGAGTATTGTTTTACATTTGTACATTCATTTTTAATAAAACTTATACATAAATCTAATTTAATTGTAACTAAGTACTCTTATATCCAATTTTCTAAATAAAAAAATGTAATGAAACAATTAACCAAAACATTTTTTTTTGTAGAAATTCAATTAAAAATTTTGAGCTTGATATTTGACGTGCGAGAAGAATTGTTAAAAAAAAAAAACAGAATAAGTGTGTAACCATATTAAAGATTGAAAAATGCCCCTCCACATCTGACATTTTTCCCTCCTTTTTTTTTGGTTAAAGGGGGAGGATCGGTGTCTCTGCGCATCTAGACGCACTTTTATTTATAAGAAAAGAAGGTTAAGTAGTCATCAAGCGGGATAGCCCGACCCCTTACATCAGCAAACAAAATACTACTAATACTCTCAGGAGGGTCACACAATACATGAAGTCCCAAGGGATAGTTAAAAGCGAAATAAGCTAAGAAATCCGCAGCACAAATGACCTCACGATAAACACATTTTTCCCTCTTTAGTTATCATATTACCTAATATTGAATACAAGTTACTACGTACTTAGGTGACGAAAACGTCGAAACGTTACAATTTTCTCAATCAAAGTGGTCATCTTGCGTGGCTTCAAGTGATCACCTTAATTAATTGCTTCAACATTGTTATTGTTCTTAATTACAAGAAGAATTGTTGAAGAAAATGAACAAAATAAGTACGATCATAATAAAGCTAAAAAAATGTCACGTAACGCTCAACCCTTTTACCTTTTCATCGGTTTACCTAATATTGTATGACATTTGTACACAATTTTATACGTACTTAGGTGATGAAAAGGTTGAACATTACAATTTGCTCGGTCGAAGTGGTCACCTTTCATGGCTTCAAAATTATCATCTTGTTTGAAGTAGACGTAGTTATTGTTCTAGTTGAGAGAAGAGTTGTTAAAGAAATCGGACAAAATAAGTGGATGATCATATTAAAGCTCGAAAAATGGCCGACACATTCAACCCTTTCCCTCTTTAATTATCAGATTACCTAATATTTAATGGCATTAATACTCAATTTACTACGGACTTAGGTGATGAATATGGTGTAACTTTACAATATTCTCGATCAAAGTGGTCATCTTGCATGGCTTCAAAGTGGTCACCTTAACTAATTGTTTCGGTATTATTATTGTTCCGAATTGCAAGATGAATCGTTGAAGAAAATGGACAAAATAAGAGCAGTCATATTTTATATGTAATTAGGTGATGAAAATGTTGGAACGATATAATTTGCTCGATCTAAGTGGTCATTTTGCATGGCTTTAAAGTGGTCATCTTGCTTGAAGTTGACGTTGTACAATTATTGTTATGAATTATATTGAAGAGTTGTTAAAGAAAAAGACAAAATAACTGTGCCATATTAAAGCTCGAAAAAATACCTCCCATATTCGACATTTTTCCCTCTTTAATTATCAGATTATCTAATATATAATGACATTTGTACAAATTTACTACGTACTTAGACGATGAAAACGATGTGACATGACAATTTTCTCGATCAAAGTGGTCATGTTGCATGCCTTCAAAGTGAACACCTTAATTAATTGCTTCGACATTGTTATTGTTTTGAATTGCGAGAAGAATTGTTGAAGAAAATGGAACAAATAAGTGCGTTCATATTATAGCTTGAAAAATGCCACGTAACATTCAACCCTTTCTGAATTGCAAGAAGTTGATCATCTTGCATGCCCTACAATCTACTCCGTCGAAGTGGTCATCTTGTATGCATTATTTTAATAAATTTAGTAAACATATATTTATTGGTTTACCTAGTACTTAATGGTATTTAAGTATACATAATGTACCACATACTTAGTTGATGAAAAGATTAGAACGTTTCAATTTGCTCGATCAACAAGAACAATTTCAAGATTTATCTTATCTTTTTAACAACATCAAAGTTGGGTTAACTACAAGAGATTGGGACATTTCATCCGTTTGGTAGAGATCTATAAACGAATTTGTAATATAAAAAAATTGGGTGTTACAATATACAATACATAAACCAAGTCTTCGGGGTTCGTTCTCTTTAACTCAATAATGAGTACGTACTTACTAATAGAATAAAAAAAATAGTAGGGCTCGTTTGAGTCTTTCATGTACTTCTCACAACAAACATTGTAAATTCATTTAATTTGTTGTAAGTTACAGTGTATTCGAAAAAGAACATAAATACTCCATCTGATTCTCAATAGATGTCATTTAAACTCTAAAAATTTTTTTTCAAATATGGCCTTATAAGTGGAATTAATACTAGACCAAAAAAAAAGTGGTATTAATACTCAAATTTTCTATAAAAATAATTGAGAAGAATGGGCTATTAGAGCCTTTTTGGTTAACTAGATAAATAATAGGCCCTTGCTAATTGATAACAAAATTTTAAATCTAAATTTATTTAATTAGAGGGGCATAATGGTAAAAGCAAAATATTAAAACCTAGTTGAGATCTTGACACGGAGCCCTAGCGCTACCTCGCCCGCCGCCGAAAGCAAAGAGAAATATTAAACTCTCTCCACGAGTTCTTCATCGTCTTCTTCGACTCGCACCCAATCTGTGCTTCGCAGTCATGCTACCGGAGAAGAAGCCAACCGGCTTCGCGGAAGATATTTGCTTCCGGCGGAGAGCAACCTTGACGGCGGACGCGAGAGCAGTCTTTGCGGTGGCGGTTAGAGCAGCCTCGGTGCATCATCCATCGCAGTGGCGGTTACATACTACATCACACCATCACCTCTATCATACATAACGGCACTTGCTTCCCTGCACTTTTAAGCTGGAAACCGTTTCTTCGATTTTATTTCCCGTTGAATTTGTTCAGCTTTTTCCTGATCGACAACCGTGGTGATTGATTTTCGGTTGAGGTGAGATATGATTTAATGAAATCAATAAATGTTAAACACTAACTGAACTCTGCCATGCTGTGAAGAGTAGATGATTCTGAACATGTTCTTGAAAATTTTCATTCCATGAGAACCAATAGAAAGTTTTCTTCTGTATTGCTTTTGAGATTATTGTTTAATTAAGCATGATTTTGATCTCGAAACTGATCTTATATGATTAAATGAGTTGTGTAATGTTGCAGTTTCATTCCTCCCTTCGGCCCGTCTTTGCAGTTTTGTGCAGTTCGATTGGTTTGTGTAATTCGATTGGATTGTGTAATTCGATTGGATTGTGTAATTCGATTGGTTTGTGTAATTCAATTGGTTTGTGTAATTCGATTGGTTTGTATAATTCGATTGGTTTGTGTAATTCAATTGACTCGATTCGACGGTCCTTATGTAATTCGATTTTCTTGTGTAATTCGATTGACTTGTCTAATTAAAATCATTAGGGCTTGTATAATTAAAATCGTTAGGGCTTGTGTAAGTAAAATCGATATTGCTTAGATCGGCTTGTGTAAATAAAATCGACAGAGGTCTTGGATAAGATCAACTTTTAAAAAAATAACAATAGATTATCAAGTTCAATTAGTCCAACTGGAACCCACAAAATGCCAGATTTTTATTTTCGACTGACTTTGTGTACCACTAAATGCAATTAGATTTTTATTTTCGACGGAACTTGTGTACCACTAAATGCATTTAGATTTTTATTTTTTACGGAACTTGTGTACCCCGAACTTGTGTACCCCGACCTGGTGTACGCGGACCTATCCCGTTTGGTTGGGCTTGTATAACCCGAGTGGGCCTTATTGGGCCTTGAATTTATAAAATAGATTGGGTTTGGGCTTTACTACATTGCAATTACAAATTCACCATTTTAATTAATTTTTATATATAATTACAAGGGGCTTAATTTATGTACATTTAAAAAAAAAAGTCTCCCTTATGCTCACTTATACACAAAGGGCCCTGCACCTCATTTAACCCAAAATAATTCTAACTACCTTTTTATTTATTGTTTTTATTTTCAAAGCATTATTTCATCTCTTCTCATACAACTCTCTACATTCTATTATCGTTTTTATATAATTTTTAAAAATTATTATGCATCATTAAATATTATAATTTCTACTTTTAGATTTATTAATATGTGTGTTTTTTATCATAACGACATCTATTAATAATCGGAGGGAGTAAACAATGAGAAAGATATTAGATATATATATATATATATATATATTATGGTTCACACACTGACTATTTTCACACTGCAACAATATTGTATTGAGGAGATTGTATTAGAAATAGGTTAAACACGAAATATAGTGTTCCGTAAAACCCTAATAAATTAAGGCAATTTGGATCCAAATCAACATCCCAATAAAAGAATGTTGCATAGCGTTAGCATCGGGGGAGAGACTATAAGCATAATCAACACAACTTAACAAAGGGATCTTCTTGGTTTTACATACTATGAGTTTCACAACGGGTTTAAAATTTATTTTTCAATCAAAATATTTTGAAGAAATTTTTCTTCAAATTTAGATTAGGTCCCTCTCCCTTACATATACAACTATAAATCATATATTCACTGTGTAGATTCATGATTTTTCAACTAAAAAAAACTTAAAATCAGAATGCAATTCAAGGTAAAATCAAAGACAAGATGAAAACTTAAATGAAAACAAACAAGCTTCATCATTAAATTGTAGCAATGGCATCATCTTGAGGTTCACTTATTGGCCAGGGTAAAAAAGAAATAAATCAAAAAGAAAAGTAAAAAAACAACAACAGGAGCAAATACGAAACAACCCTAGGATGTTCGATCAATGACCTCAAAAACCACAAACAATTTCTCTACTCGTCCACTATATAGGCGTTGTTCATTCGAAGCTGAGCTCGAAGATGCAAGAACCCATCAATGAAATACTCGTCTTCATCATTAATGAAGTCGTCCCACGATATCTTAAGAAGATCATCGATCCCTTGTTTGGTGTCCCCCTCCTCAAATACACGGTCTTTAGTCTTCATCTTAGTCTTAAACTTCTTGAGCGAGTCTTGCATCACCGCAAAGTCAATATCAATAGTGCAACCTTCCGAGCCATCGCTCATATGCACATTTAGACCAAATGTGTGCTCATTGGTGCATTCTGCCATCAACGAAAACCAACGTCCACCAAAGGCAAACTCTTGAGAATAAACCGCATCCGATTCATACATGAACTCACAATCACTTTTCTTCAGATCCAAGTAAACGACGCACTGAGACCAGGGGAGATCGAGATTGACAACCTTAACCGGAGGCTGATGATAATCGCGGAAAATCAAGTTGGCGTCGTCCGGAAACTGGTCGGGAGTGACATGCAGGAACTGCGCATAGGGAGATTCACCGTCCGGGATTAGGGCATCGAAGATAAGCTTGGCCAATGCCGGTTGCTCAAAGTCATCGGAACCAATAGCTTCCTTTAGCTTCGAGCAACTCATTTCCGAGAACTTGATAAGTGGTGCCAAGCGGTTGGTGAGGATTTCTTTGCGCTCTTCCGCGTTTGGATAGTGTTTACGAGCCCACTTCATAATAAAGTCGAAAATAACATCTTCTGATTCCACTTTGAGTCCATCAACTCCGAAAATGATCTCTATAACATAGAGAGGCAACTGCATCACAATTTCTCGACAGCTTTTGCGGAAACAAGTCAATTTGTTAGAACAAATACTAGAAAGATAAACGCGAGAGATATTCAAGACTTATTGACACAAGTCTTAAGACAAATTACTTACGCGGTGAAATCCTTGTAGTATTTTGCAAGATAAGTCTTTGATGCATAGATCAGTGGCTCAAGTATCTCACCATCTGCAATAGTTGAAGGCAGCTGTAGATACAAGAACGCGGATAACGGTGACATGGGCAACTTCTCCAATCGCTTAACACAATGTTCCATGCAAGAAGAAACCCCGTACTTGTCCGAAGTCAATAGCACCGCCAATATATCATCTCTTGTATGTGAAGCTATGGCTCCACAGTAGATGAAGTATAGCATATCCATCAGAGATTTTTCCTCTATCACCGTCATAAAAGCACATATTTATTAACACATATACATATTCATATATATACCTAATCGAATACAAATACGTACCATAGGCATGGATTCTCAGGACGACACGCTTCTCATGTGATTCATGCATGCCACTTTTGAATAACTGCAAGATGAAGTTAGCAACTTTTGAGGTAATAAAGAAAATAACCATTAAGGGCTTGTTTGGTAACCATATGTGATATCAGTAAATCATGAGCGTATCAAAATATAAATATGATATCCTTATAACTTGTATACCAAATAGTGGGCATGAACTTTTCAATTTCGATACTCATATATGATATTCAGATACCAAATAGGTCCTAAGAACTCGAAAGAATATGTATACATAGAGGAAGTTTACCTTGTAAAAGAAGGGACTTCTCGCCGCTAAGATAGCCGAGCTTATGCCAATATCTTTGATACCGGTTGCGCCACATACATAACACCTAGACTCCCCGCTTCGATTTCTTTCCCTCTGGTTGGAACCCGAAATCGCCTCTTCCTCCTTATCCTCCGGATCCTCCTCGTCCTCTTTCTCCTCCTTCACCTCCTCTTCCTCCTTCTTATCCTCCTCGTCCTCCTTCTTCTCCTTCACCTCCTCTTCCTCCTTCTCATCCTCTTTCTCATCCTTCTCCTTCTCCTCCTCCTCCTCCTCCTCGTCTTCTTCCTCCCTCTTCAACGCTTCCTCCTCATCATTATCCTCATACTCCTCATGTATGATGTCAATATAGATCATCCAATCTGAAGAATCTATGTCGTTGAACGCAAATCCAAAATCCTCTCCATTTGTTGGCATGTAGGGAGTGCTCGGTATGGACAATGTCAGTTCTTCCATCTTCAGTTCCTAGATATGGGATAACAGGTTATTCACAATACACAAACGGTACAAGAGAGAAGGATTAAAAAAAATACTATATATAAAGACAAACCTAATCAAGAGTATATCTAAAAGACCAAGACTTGAGATTTAACAATCTTACATTCCATAGTTTAGAAAGATTTTATACATATCATAATAATATGAAGATGAAATCCCTTACAAAATTTAGCTTCAGTTTAATCTAATCTAGAGTTTATATCAAAATTCAAGAAGATGAATCCAGTAAAAGCCACGATCTAATAGTGGACTTAGTTTACTTCGTCTTTAAAAAAAGTTCTACAAACGAAATCGATGAATATCAGACAGTAGAAGATTTCAACTTGAAATGAAAATGTTCTCCATTCAAAGAGACCTCAAAGTACTCTATGAGTTTGTCCAACAAAACAAAATCAGGCTCCAACACAATCTTAAACAATGTTAGATCGCATTATTCAACATAAGATGCTCTTTTTCCAAGATATGCAAAAAAACACCCCATATTTTCACTTTCTATATACAAATCCCAAAAACCCAACTCACAGTTTTAACAATGAAACCCTAATCGATCTCCAAAGAGAGATTTTAAAACATGATAACTTGAGACAAAAGTAAAGATGAGTTGAATGAACATATAGGGGTCTTTCCCCATTCAAAGAGACTTCAAAGTACTCATTAAATTTAAGTTTGTCTAACAAAACAAGATTTTTTTTTATTTTTTTTTGAGAGTAAACAATATAATATAACATAAACTACTCATTTTTCCAAGATCTGCAAAAAATAACCATAATTTTCACTTCCTGAGTACAAATCCCAAAATCCCATTTCAAGCATTCAACAAGCAAACCCTAATGTCCTAAGATAAATTTTAAAACATGATAAATTGAGACAAAAGCAAAGATGAGATGAATGAAACATAGATGGGTCTTTCCCCATTCAAAGTACTTGTTAAGTTCGAGTTTGTCTCACAAAACAAGAGATGACTCCAACACAATCTTAAACAATATTACATCGTATATAATCAACATTAGTTCATTTTTCCAAGATCTGTAAAAAAATAAAAAAAGTACCCCTAATTTTCACTTGTCAAGATATGCAAACCCTAATCTCCAAAAAAAAATTTAAAAACATGATAACTTGAGACAATAGCAAAGATGGGTTTGATGAGACATGGATCGGTTTTTCCCCAATCAAATCAACTTCAAAGTAATCATTGTCCCACAAAACAAAATCAGGCCCTAACACAATCTTAAACAATGATAATCAACATGAGTTGCTCATTTCACATATCTGGAAAAAAAAATACCCCTAAGTTTCACAGATCTGCAAAATATACCCCTAGTTTTCACAAATCTGCATACAAATCCCAAAAACTCGATTCAAGTTTTTACAAGCAAACCCTAATCGATCTCTAAAGATAAATTTAAACCCTGACAACTTGAGAGAATAGCAAAGCTGAGTTTGATAAAACATAGATGGATATTTCCCAATTCAAACTGACTTCAAAGTACTCGCCAAGTTTGAGATCGTCCCGAAAAACAAAATCTGACTTCAACACAATCTTAAACAATATTACATCATAATTAAATAATCAACATAAGTTGCTCAATTTTCCAAGATCTGCAAAAAAAACCACTACTTTTCACTTTCTGTATACAAATCCCAAAACCCCAGTTCAAGGTTTTCATAAGCAACCTCGTCGATCTCCAACGATATAACTGAAAACACGATAACTTGAGACAATAGAAAACGTGAGTTTGATGAAATATAGATCAGTCTTTCCCCATTCAAAGCGACTACAAAGTACTCATCAAGTTTGAGTTTGTGCCGCAAAACAAAATCAGACTCCAACACAATCTTAAACAACAATACATCATAAACGATCAACATAAGTTGCTCATTTTTTCCAAGATCTGCAAAACAGAAACCAAAATTTTGCATACAAACCCCCAAAACCCGATCCAACGTTTTAACAAGCAAACCCTGATTTCCAAAGATAAATTTAAAACACGATAACTTGAGATCGACAATAGAAAAGACGAGTTGGATGAAAACATAGAGGTCATACCAGTCGGGTGGTCGGAATTTGAAAAAGCTCAGGACAAAGCAGCTCAGCTAGTCAGTTGAACAAAGGAAAGAAGCAGGAAAAAAGGCGAGTTATGGTAAGGCAAGAGTATATTGTAAGAGCGGCGGTTGCCTAGTATCTCAAGAGGGTTTGGTGTGGATATGTGCTGCTCACAAGCACCCTATTTATCATGACAACTTCAGGCAAAAAATAATGCATACAGCGGGCTATTCAAAATTGGAAGGGAAAAAATGCGGGCTTTTTCTCTTAACTTTGTTTTATTTCTTTTGTAAGATTTAATATATATTCTTACATTAGATGTCTATGAAGCAATGAAACCAGCAACATTTGTTACCAGTTTTGGACATGTACATACATATGTATGTACTCTGAGATAGTGCCACGTACATGATTTTTTTTCTCCCATACTACGAACATGAGTAATTTACAGCAAGAATAGATGAATACAGCCGTTGCATTCATCTTTATAATTAGCATTGTAATTTTCATTTAAATTTAATAATAATAATAATAAATATTATTACCATATATTTTATTGTTAGTAATAATCATAATTGAATGTTTTTTTAAAAAAAATAATTATCAAAGTTATGCTATATTGATCATTTACAAATGAAATGGTCAATTAATTCGTTTGTATTATATTTGGTCTTCATGTATTATTCTTCATGTATCTATGATATCTCTATTTTCATAAATATCTTATCAACATACGTATTTTTTTTCTCCAAAATTAAGATAAACGCATTCAAATATTGCTCAATTATTAAGGTCGATTCAAACTCATCTTCAATGTTAGGGTTTTAGTTAAACTAAAGGAGAGAAAAATATTGAAACGATTGATTCGATATTCATATAATCTTACTGGCAAAATATCCGAGATGATGGTATTTCTCAACCTACGTATGAGTATATTAATAAATTATTATCGTATACATTAGTAAGTAAATTTAGTACGTAAAATAACAACAATCAAAGAACGTAATTTTTTTCTATATCATATTAATAAGATGTATGTATACGTTAAGTGTTCATTTAATTCAGTTGTAAAATATCGTGTCGTTGTGTATTATTCTTTATATCACTATATATGCTATCTCCGTTTCACAAATTGTTTTTAATCACCGTGCATACCTTTTTCCAAAAATAAATAAATAAAATAACTGTTACATTTTGATAAAAATGTTACCTACAAAGGTTCAAACTCGTCTTCGATGATAGGTGCGCCTTAGGGTTTTGGGTAACAGTGAGAACATTAAATCGATGATGTGATTGTTAAATCATTTGACGTGAAAAATATCCTTTTTGGATTGATTTTTTTTATGTTTTTTCCCCTCAAAATGCTAAATTCGAATTAGATTGAGCTTTCATTTACCTATAAAGGTCTCAATCCCATATACAATGTTATGACTTGAAAGTACTACATAAAGGTGAGCCAAAACATTAAAATCAATAATTCGATAATCAATTCATATAGTCGGAAAGATTATCCGATATTATATTAAGGTCTTTTTTGACCTACTATCAACAAGACTAACTTTACAAGAAAATATATTAAAATAACCTTTGCGATTTTTGTATATTATTAATTTAGCAGTGTTCTTTAATTAAAACTAATGTAAGTTGATAAGTTATTATTGATTATCTAGTGTTATAATTCTAGTTGAAAAATAAAATTATAAAGGAAATTTGGTCTATATCATATTGATCAAATGTATAATGTATATAAGTTAAATGCTCTTTCAATTCGTTTGTAAGATGTTTTGTTTTTCGTGCATTTTGCATTCTGTCTATTTTCATAAATGTATATATCATATTGATCATATGTATAAATGTTCTTTCAAAACGTTAGTACATGTCCACCAATTATATACCGTTTATGTATTCGGCTCATAGACTCCTACTTCTCGGCATGAAGAAGTTCATGGATTTGTTTATAGCAATTATCAACAACCGATGGAAAATATCCTCTCATCTTCTACTATTATTTTCCGTGAACAAGCTTTGCTTCTTGCAACGATAAATTAATAGTTGGGTGCATACAACAATGTAAGTATGTTGTTTAGTTGTTCATTCACGAAATATTTTTCCTCATGTTTTATACATAGTTTATTCATCTTTTTCTCGAAAAAGCTTTTCCTTAACAAAAGACCTTAGTTTATGTTTGGCTTTTATTTGAACAAATCAAAGTGTGTTTCCTAATAGCATATACACATAATGGATATCTTAAATTCGAGAGCTAATGTTTTCAAGTTGATTATTTATAGAGTGATCATTTGCTTACAATTATGGTATCCGTTGTAGAGCATTTCTAGTCCGTGTGTATATAAGTGGAGTTTCATCTTAAAAGTAATCAATATAGAGTAGTTCACCTACCTTATATTCTTTACTTGGAATGTCCCAATTTAGATGTGAGAACTTGTTATCTCCAACACGCCCCTGTAAGGGTAAATAGGGTACAAACCTGGTTGACATTTGCCCATTGTTTAGGTTTGCGGCCATTTAGAGGCTAACCGAACCGAAACCATGCTAACATTCGACACATGCAGAGCGTAGGGAGGGGGTTATGTGCATACAATTAATTGCACATGCACGTTGGTCTAAGCCCAAGACATAAGCCTAGTGGGTTTCATCCTATAACCGATCAGTAATAGAGGAGAAATTCACCGATCTTATATACTAGGTTTGGAATGTTCAAACACTTTAAATGTATGAACCTACTTATTATACCCAACATCCTTGGCCATTTATGAACTCATACATTTATGACACACGTTCATATCTTGATTGGGATCAGGATGGGACGGACTCAATAACGCTAACCTATAGGTTGTTTATAGTGATTAACCTTTATGATTTACACACAAAAATAATTCGGAAGACAATACATTTTTCAATACTTCCTACTAATGTATTGCATAGTATCTTCAAACTATAATTGACTTCGTTTAAACTTTCAAAACAAAAGCTCAGAATAGAATTACACATCGATTACTTCGTTAACAAATGTCAACTTTTCGGTAGCTTTTATAGTCAGATATCAACATTGGAAAAAAAAAATTCTTCAAGAGCAGTGCTCTAATTTTCTACAAATGAAAAATATAAAAGAGTTGAGTAGTTGATAATCGTGTTGCAAAACTAGGGATTTGAGGAAATGAAAAATCGTTAATTTACAACATGTCAATAACAAGCAACGTCAAACCGTAAAAATTAACAAATGACTTAGACTATTTGTCAATTTAGACCTCATAGTTTTAACATATTTAAATATATAACTAGTTTTTTGTGCAAAAAATTCAATGTATTTATTATATCTAAACTTTAACGGAACAAGACAAACCTAAATATACCTTCACCTGCCACCCGGAATCGTAACTGAACCGGGATTGACGAATTTTTGCCCGCCCCAAGATATACCTTTACCTGCCCCCGGAATCGTAACCGAACCAAAATTTGCGGAATTTGGGTCCGCCCCTAGATAGACCTTTACCCGTTTGGTTTCACGATTCCAAATGGCCAATGAAGAAAAAAGATATTTTAAAAAAAAAATCAGCGTCATCTGTACGCCAAGTAGATAATATGACACCTAGGGGGCCCACCGGGTCACCACCAGCGGGAGGGGAGGGTTATGCTACGCTACGACTTGTTCATCCAACCACCATTGCCATTACCTTAGCCCTTTTCATCCCTCAAATTCGTCCTCCTGCTTTTCCAGATTCTCTATATTCTCCCTCAATAAATTCGGCTTCATCCTCTTCCCTCAATCGCACGGGCACACAGTTAGATTCGAGAGAAGTGTGGAGTAGAGATGTCTGGTGGCATTGCTCGTGGTCGTCTAATGGAGGAGAGGAAGGCATGGCGCAAAAATCATCCTCATGTTCGTTTTTCTAAACTTCTTCATCTGTTTACTCATCTTTTTTCGTCTATTTTCGTTGTTTATTCGAGTAATTTCTGATTTTCCGTTGGTTTCTTTGTTTCATGGGGAAAAATCAGGGTTTTGTTGCGAGGCCTGACACTCTCCCTGATGGTACCATGAATTTGATGATTTGGCGTTGCATCATCCCTGGGAAGGCCGGAGTAAGTCTATTATTCTCGCTTCAACTCTTATGACTGTGAATTTCTAATTGTTCAGCTGCAGCTCTAGTTTTGTTTTAAAATTGAAAATTCCGTGACGGAAAAGAGGAACAAGGATGGTTTCGTTCATGTAAAGTTTATGAGCTCTAAAACTAGTGGTTTTTAGTTTATACTAATTTAAGCTATGATTTAATTTCTGCCATTGGAGTTATGGTTAAAATTTTCCACTCAAAGGGACATTTTGCTTAAGTGCGTCCTGTCTCTACGGGGGTTTCTGCTTTTTAAGTTTCCTCGCTGAATATACTACTGATGTTTATTTCTGGGATGTGTTAATTGCATGCATTTAGTCTGTGAACTTGGTGTCATATGCCCAAATTACCCAACATTTCATGGTTAGCATGAATTTTTTCAGTTCTCATGATGATTAAGCTATGATATAATTTCTGCCATTGGAGTTATGGTTAAACATCTCTATTTAAAGGGACATTTTGCTTAAGTGCGTCTTTCTCTACGGGGTTCTGCTTTTCAAGTTTCCTCACCGATGAAACTACTGATGTGTATTTCTGGGATGTGTTAATTACATGCTTTTAGTATATAAAGTTGGTGTCATATGCCCAAATTACCCACCGTTTCATGGTTTGCATGGATTGTTTTCAGTTCTCCTGATGATTAAGTTCATTGGGCGTTGATGAATCATTGGAATCGAGTTTGTAAGGTGTTGATGGCTATCTTACGAGTGATAATCAATAGTATTATAGCGGACTATGGGTTTAGTGCTATTATGAACTTACTGTCATTGCTGCGTTTGTAGACTGACTGGGAAGGTGGCTTCTTCCCTTTGACACTCAACTTCACTGAAGACTATCCTAGCAAGCCTCCGAAATGTAAATTTCCTACAGGATTCTTTCACCCCAATGTCTACCCTTCTGGAACTGTTTGCTTGTCCATCCTTAATGAAGACAGTGTAAGTAGTTGTTCTGTTGTGGACATGTTACTTGATCTTATTTCTTGTTCTGATATTGATGATTCTTTGTTCTGTCTATCAGGGATGGAGACCTGCAATAACTGTCAAGCAAATTCTGGTTGGAATCCAGGACTTGCTGGATCAGCCTAATCCTTCGGATCCTGCACAGACTGACGGATATCATATGTTCATCCAGGTAACCTTATATGATCTTATTACGTGAATTCCAGTCGTTGTGAAATACATCCGAAGATCATTGATTTCAAGTTACCCATCTCCCTGTTAGCATAAACTCTTGCAAAAATACAATACTAACGCAGGATAAAGAATGCCCCGCCTGTGTTTTGGATATTTTTTAACGGATTACACTAAAAATAGACTGATAATATTAATCTCGAAATCTCATATAATCATCCATTGTGTGGAGTTACATGTTATCTTGCAATTATGGAAGCCGGGAAATAAGAGATGCTCTAATCCGGGTTACTAATCAATGCAGGATAAAGATGAGTATAAAAGGAGGGTTCGCCAGCAGGCAAAGCAATATCCACCAGAAATCTGATGTTGTATGTTGTCTATTTGATACTCTTGGAGAATGAAATGTTTTTGGTTTAGTTTCGATTAAGAAATTGGTGCAGGATGCTGGTGTTTTATGTGCTAGTTGGCTCTTGTTATATAATAACATAGACTGGTAGGTCAGCTGATGAATGAAGCAATGGTGGTGTTCTCTATTTGCTTAGACTCTTATGGGTGATGTGATTGTACAAGAAAGTTTGCACTTGATGATTCTGTTATTTAATGTTTTGTGAAATGTTATCATAAAACTATTTAGACTCTGAAATGTTCCAGTTTCTTGTTTGAACATAAGTGTAAATACTAATGTTGGTAACTGGTAAGTTATTAGGGACTTCTGCCCCATTTTTGCATCCATCTCCTGTCCTTCACCATTCAGAAAGGTATATTGTGTTTGGTGATGTTTTGCAATTTGAGAAGTATGTGACAAGAGATGGGAATACAATGAGATATTGGGTCTTCACGGGTTCACTCTCCGTCATCTGCATGATTATTTTTTTCAAAGTTTGCCTATTTTTACAATAAATATTAAAATATTATATTTGAATAATTTAACTACTGTAATAAGTTTTTATGTAACTTTATATTGACAAATTATCTCATCCCAACTCCCAAGGTTTATTTTTCCACTGCATCCTGAGATGGATTCTCCAGAGAAGCAAAAATGTGGGAAGCAAAACTGAGCAAGGCACGAACCACAGGTCACAAGTTCGAATCTTGTGGATAACGAAAACAGGGTTTAATTAAGCTCCTCTCTCAAGCATAGATGTTATTATGCCATGATCACTGGAGGCTTGGACAAGAGAGCATGGAAAGGATGAGAATGAGAGGCGCACCACTCCGGCCGGTTCCGATATGGGTCTGCTCGTCAAGACTCCCGGCGATTCCTCGAAAGTTCTTGTTGTTCCACACTGCTCAACTGCAGTTGCACGCAGAAGGAAGCTTGCTCACTACAAACCCGAAACGAGAAGGAAGAAGAGCTAAGTGGGTCGGGAACGACAGAATGGCCCAAAGATTTGGCCATCATAGAAGGAGGGAAAAAGTGGCTAATGGGCCGGGCTTAAGACAGACCGCTTGAGAAGAAACAAAATAAATAAATAAATATACGATTCAATTCGGTTTTTATTCGATTAAAAACCCGACAACTCGACTGGTATCGGAATAAAAATTCTGAGTTTTACATAATGTGCTAAAAAATGAAAATATAACATAATAATATCATTCATTGTTTAAAAGGTGAAAAGTCATTTATTTCTCAAAAATTAAGAACAAAAATATAGGATAGTAAGATTACAATACCCAAAAAGTTAAAGTCTTATTCTATTGGACCAAGTTACCATACCATTGGAGAATTCCACTTTAATATACAAAATTGGAACTCTCCTGTTACATTTATGGACTTTCAGATATATAAGTTTATAATGAAACATGGTCCATTTAAGGGGTTAGAAGTCAAGTTAAAGTCAGTAAAAAATTACTCCAAGTTATTGACGAAGATATGCTTGTGGATATATATCCTAATGTTGTACATTGACTAACAATAGCTTTTGTAATCCTGTTTTAAAGAGATACTATTTTATCGTCAACTTTTCTATATATTTCATCTCAAGTACAAAACCTTAAAATTTCTTCAATAAAAGGTTAAAAATAATTTTATCACCAGGTCATCTAAATATCTATAATCGAAATTTAATATCCGAAACATCTTAAATTTGCTTAAAATTCACTGCGAATTATATTCGCTACCAAATATAACACTACTTCTTCGTAATCATTTCACCTTTAGATTTTTGGGTTTTAACCCTTGGTGGATTTTTAGACCTCTCTTTAACAAGAAAATGTTGTTCCTTTTTGGTGTATCAATAATGTTGCTAGTGAAAAATGAACTTAGTTTTCACATAGTGTAAATGCTGAAGTCTTGGATTTTTCAATATGCCAAATGTTAGTTGTGAAAAGGGGGGAAGAAAACGTTTGGTTTTTAGCTAGGCCGGTGTATATACAGTGAGGGTACGTGCTTTCTATAGTCATTAGTCACGAGGGAAATAGATTTGTGATCCTAATCATCTTGATAATCATTTAATTATTGTTTGGTATAAGGGTTGATGAAGATTAAGCATTTAAGCAAGAATAAATTGTATAAATTTCATTTTTATCTTTGGTTGCAAGGGTTGAATTTTCTTTTTTCATCTTCGCTTCATAAAGTAACCCTTATCTTTCTTTTCCAAACGCATTCTTAAAGTCAAAAGACGTGATTAAGGTAGATTAAATTCCTATAAATTGTGGATAAACCTATACATATAGGTTGGTGTATGTATATCTTTTACAAAAAATATTTAGTTACGTACCAAATTTTTAGGAGATTTATTAGACGTACTGGTGAAAATAACTTTTTGTCACCAAAACGCACTTCGCGTGCGTAGTTGAGTGGACTTCAACTACGCATATGGAGTGCGTAGTTGGAGTCTAGGAAAACTAAAAAAAAAAATTTGAATAAATGAACTATGCACTTGGTGTGCGTAGTAGAAGGAAGGAATTTTTTTTTTTAACTACTACTATGCACCCCAGGTGCGTAGTTGAATGGGTTCTCAACTACGCACGCGAAGTGCGTAGTTACGATGACAAATAGCAATTTTCGCCGGTACGTTTAAAAATCACGAACTCCTTTTGAACACGTAAAATCTAAGGGTATATGCATCAATGTCCAAAATCGTAAACTTCCCCCAAGGTTATCCTATGTTATAAAGATTACTGAAATTTATTTCTCAAATTACTCATCTTTCTCTCTCACAAAGAACATTATTTTTGAAATTAGTTCTTTCCGTTTTCATTTTTGATTGGTTGTAATTTTGACCCGGTCAAACCCGGATCCAAACAGGTAATTTTGAGCAAAATCAAGCTCGTTGAACTTGGAACGAGCCTGGTAACCAGATCCGGATATATGATCAAGGTTTTTCTAAAAAAAGTATATTAATAATTATTTCAATATAATTTTAAAATTTATTTATGTAATTTATAATTATGATAAATTTATAATAGCCATTGTTATAATTATATAATATTATATATTACTTAATATATTTTATTTTATTTGGATCAGACAATTTATCTTATCGAATCCGGACCGATCTGACTTCACCTCATCTCATATCTATCAATCTTTTTAGGGTGAGCTATTCGACCTTAAACATGTTTTAGGTAATTAATAGCAAACGAGCCCTTAACTCCTTAAGAAGAATATTTGAAATAGTGACTTAATAACTTGATAAAACGAGAATATTTGATCAAACATAATATATTTCACATTGTAATTGAATATTTTTTATTTTATAAATCTACCATTTGACATGTAACAATCACTATATATATCATATTAATATTCGTAACTATAAGCTTGATATGATATTTCTATAATAAAGAAAAACACACGCGAATATTAGTGGTTGGGATTATATATTTTGGATTTTTGAAACAATATCCGCTATGTTTAATGCATCTTGTTATATTGTTATATTGTTTGATTACGGGTATGTAGGTCTAGTTGAGGATGCTTGAAATATGGATGTATAGATACGTACAAAAAGAAAAATATGTGAATTTACAGACAGTTTATTGACTCTTTAGATGACAAGGAGACGGCTACCAAGAATTGTATTCACAAGACTAACGTACAACACTTTGTTAAGTTGATATTTGATTTGAAGATTCACATCTTATCAATGTGGTTATTTTATTGAATAAATGAGGACTTAATGTTGTTTAAACAGATAGAGTGGTTGGACTCCTTTATGATGCCACAATTTAATCGTAAAAAAAATGGACTATAGAGTATGTAGGTAAGTAGGATTAGTTGTGGTTTTCCTAACAAACATATCCATTATTACATGTAAAATATTATTATGTTACTTGTTTGGGGGAAAAAATAGCATTTTTGTATAGATGATATGAAAATATAATTAACCGATTCAAATGGTCTGACTTTACTAAGGCAATCAATTGAGACAACATGCAAATATTACACCATCGATCTTTGACAAAAAAAAATGACCCTCTCAATGAGAAAGGTGGAAAAACTATCAATGAATAGGGGCTGTGAGTGTTGTTTGGTTTTGTCCCGATACATATCCTAAAATGAAATCAATTATGATTTGGTTATTACAACTAAATTTATCTTTTAATTGAGGGTTTTGTCGGTTGGTTGATCAAATTTTGAGCTTAGGCTTCGTTTGGTTCAACAAATTTGGTTTGAATACATACAGGAACGAATTTAGAATTAAAACTTTAGATAGGTTAATTTTGTCTTAGGTGATTTGTTAATAAAGTGTATACGTGCGTGCGCAAAAAAGGGAAAAATTAAGGGTTAAAAGTTCATAGAAAAAGGGTAAAAAATGATATAATTAAATGATAATATAGTTATCTTAGAAAGTAAAAAGAAAAATAAACAATAAAAAGAACGCGCTTTCTTCAGTTAGCACGCGCCCCTCTTTCTATAGCACTTTTAGGGTTGCCGCTGTCTCCTGTGTTGAGCTCCTCTGGTTATGTTGTGTACAGAACCCTAGCTCTGGCATCTATGACAATGTTCTAGCTGTTACCCTCCTCTTCTTTGAACCTTGGGTTTTCTCTAAGCCGTCCCGAAATCTTACATATGATCCCTTTGATTTGTACTGAAAATGGTTCTTTTTTGATATTAGTGTGAGGGTTCTTTTTCGACTGGCAAGATCTTGTAAGATCCAACTCTTTGCCCGAGGGTTTAGGATATGGTGGGTGGGTTGTTGGCTTGTGTTCTTCGAATCCATCACCTTCGTTGTTGTTGGATTTGGCCCGGATTTTGCTATCTTCAAAATCATTGCACCTACAGCCTATTTCTTCTCTCGACCATTATCTTCTCTGTATTTACCTCCTAAATGGTCTTCTGGCCATCTATATAAACGTTGCCTATTCTTCGTGTCTAAATCGTTGTCAAATCGTTTTTCTCCTCCCCGAGGCCCCTTTCTTGCGATTGGGGTCCTTTGAATCTTTCTTTTCTAATTCCCTTTGGTTTCTTGTCTTTGTTGGTGTTGGAATAATGGTGAACATAAGTAAGTCCTACGCTGAGACATTATGCAATGAGCCTTCCAAAGAAAAGAACAAATCCAAGGTTGATGGGGGTTCGTCTCATGTGTCCCCGAAGATTTATGTGGATGATTCCCCCAAACTCTCCAAGGGAAAGCAAGTGTTGGAAAGCTCAGTCTTGATAGCTACCTTTCTAAATTGGCTAAGGTACGTTCGAACTTTCAAAAAGCTAAGGAGTCTTGTCTAATGGGTAGGATTTTTGGAGATCCGATTGATTTTCCAAAAATCCGAAACAAACTATTGTCTGATTGGAAAAGTGTGAAAGGTGAGGTCTCGATGGTCCCAAAAGGAAATTTCTGGTTTGAATAAGGTTTGCTAATCCTATTGATAAGAAACAAGTTTAGGACCTTAGACCTTACCATGTACTTGGACAGCTTGTCATATTGAAACAATGAAAATCAAATTTTAACACTATGACTGAATCAGTCACTGAACTCGATTTTTGGGTCCGAATCCCTTTGCTCCCAGCTGAGTTTTCGAACAAGGAAGTCATTCAAACTATTATTGAGGAAAATAAGGTTGGGAAATTCATTAAGTTGGACCCTTACTCTATGAATGGCAAAATTGAAAGTTACATGAGAATCTGTATCAATATTGATGTTGATGATAGGCGGATTATTAGTGATGTTGTTCATATACCTGATGAGAATAATGACTTGAAAGAATACCCCATTTGGTTTGAGGATTTCTCCAAGGGTTGTGCCACTGTGGAGAGGAAGATCATTCCTTTGATGGCTGCCCTCTCAGAAATCTAAAAACTAAGAAGGTTAGGATAAACTTCAAAGGATATAGGAAAGGGAACAAAAATGATATGAATGTTGAGGATGGTCAGGGTGACTGGTCATACTTGGGACAACCTAAGACCAAGTCTGGGAATAACACCTTTGCCACAGGTGGGTTTAGGCCCTACCTGTCTGGCAGAGGTGGGATTTCTATCAACTTTAAGTCTAGTGTCTCTCCTGGTAGCTCCATCAATAGCCAAAAGAACTCTAAAGCTAGTTCTAATGACCAAGGACTTGAGATTAAAATCCCTGAATAGAATAATATTATTAATGATGCTCATGTTCAGCTGAACATTTCTGGGAGCATTCTGCCTTTGAATGCTGAACTGAATGTTGAAGGTGCCAACCTTGTTAGCCCTAATGATAAAATAAATGAGGAAGACCTTATTGTGCCTGGCACTGACCTTGTGAAGTCTCTTGCTGGGGATGAGGATAGAGCTGGTTTGGCTCTTATGAATGAGGTTGATGGCTTGGAACTATCTCCTACTGAACTATTCGAGAATGATATTGGGAATAACCAAGTGATTGCTGACTTCATGCTAACTGGGGACTTGGGAGTGGAAGAAGAGGATGAATACTTCTCTTAACATTCTTTCCAGTCCTTTAACACGGTGAATATGCTTATGAACTCTATGGAGGTCAAAACTATTGATCCTTCTAAATCTGACTCAAGCAAGAGACGTTCCATGGAGGTGGATGAAGACACGGCTTCTTCTCTTCTGAAGGGAGCAAAGAAACAAAAGAAATAAGGTTGTACTTATGGTGTGCATATTTTGTGTATTGGTAAGCGAAGCTTTTGTTTCTATGGAACTTCTACTACTGCACTTTGTTGGTAAAAATGGTCTTGGCTGGGATTATCCTTCATACATCTATTTTGATGCTCCTCATTTTGTTGTTAGTCGGATTTATGTATGCTTTGTTTTCCTGATGAAGCTCTTCCTCCTCTGGATTTCTCCAGGGCTTTTGGTTGGTTTCGGTATGATGTATGAAACTAATGCTAGCCTAATCCTATGTTTTAATTTGCTATGTAAGAATGTTAAGATGTATGTTTCAGTCTATTTCAAATTTAGTGCTTGAAAAGTGTTGTTGTGTGTATTGAACCAGGTCCTGTATCTGAAGATTGTTGAACCTTATGCCTACTGGTTATGCATGTTGTGTATTTTATGGTTGGGTTTATGTGTGAATTTCTATATCTTGATGATTATCTATTCTGAATGGTTAAGTATTCGTGGATTAAATGTTGGAATGTTCCAATTACAGTTTGATTTTGTCTACAGTGAGAAACTAAACAGTTTTTGGTGCTCTTTTGAAAGCTTTCTGAGCAATCAGATTGAATATATAAGGCTTAATTGTACTAATAAGTTCAAGAGACTAATTTTTGGTATTTTCGGGTCTTCACTCTGGGATGCTCTTTGGTTTTCAGTCCATCTTTTGATTTGTCTGGGTTTGTTGCCCAGATTTGGCTAAAGAATATTATAACGTGTGAGTTCCAGCCTCTGTATAATAGTTGCTATTCACGCTTAATGTGTTTTGGTCCTGCTAAGACGGGACTGAGAACCCGAGATCCCCCTATGGGTGGATGACCCGTTGGTTTTCAGTGAAAGGTTAGTAGCTTTTATTTTGAATCAAACAAGTTTTGTTTCGATAAAATAGAAATCTGGAATTTGGGGAAGTTAAAGCCAGGAGTAGGAATTTTTGAACTCGTCGTGTTCTACTGTTTTTTTTCCGGTCGGTTCATTCTCACGTTTGAAATCCGGGTTAGAGCAATTAATATTCACAACCAATCAAACTTATTGCTTTTGAATTTACCCTCTACTTATCATAAGATCCTAATTACTCCTAATCCTAATAAAACTATTTCGATGGGAAATGGTGTATTCTTAAGCGCGTATTCTAGTGCTTTTCTTAATATTGGATCAAGCAAAATAGAAAATGAAATATATCCTAGAGAAAGATGTGGTATTAATTTAAGTTGATTATGAAGATTGCTTATTGGAATTGTCGGGGTATGATGAAAAAGAAATTCTGGACGGATTTAAAAATTACGTCTTCAAATGAACATATTGACTTAATCATGCTTGCTGAAATTGAAACGAGTATTGAACCAAAGGAATTTAATTGGAAGTGCGCAGGCTTTGATAACTGCTTGTTTGTTCCCTCTATCGGAAGAGCAGGAGGCCTTTGTCTTCTGTGGACAAATTTCAAACTTATTAACGAGAAAATCAAAATTGTTAATGTTGGAGAAAGGTTTGTAGTTATTGAACATGTTAATAGTGAAAACAACTTTACGTGCAATGTTATTTTTATATATGCTCCACCAATGGGAAAAAATAAAGACGAGTTCTGAAAAACTATTACTAGCATTATTAAAAATCTCAGTCTTCCTTGTTTGTTGATGGGAGACTTTAATGACATCCTTAGTTACTCAGATAAAGTGGGTGGTGTCTATCCCTGTCTGAATAGATTTCAAAGGTTAAATAATGTGATACAAGATTGCAATCTTTTGGACTTAGTGTCGAGAGGTAACGAATTCACTTGGAGGAAGAGAAAAGAAGGTGAGAATAATACCTCTGAGAAACTTGATAGAGTCCTAATAAGGTTGTCCGTCTGGAGAGGAAAAGAAGGTGAGAATATAACCATATTCATGTTTGGAACCATGCATTCTCTTCCTCAGATCATTGTATGATCTCTCTTAATTTAAACTCAGTAAAGCATAAATTCAGAAATAAACCGTTCAAGTTCGAAATGATGTGGAACGAAAGAAAAGATTGTGAAAATGTTATTAAACAGGTATGGAGGTTGCATGTCCCGGGAACAAATATGTTCAAATTATGTAAAAAAAACTATCTCTGACAAAATTGAAACTTAAAGTTGGAGTAAAACCAATTTTAGAAATATTAATAATCAAGTTAAGAAGGTTGACTTGGAGCTAGGGAAATTACAATTTCAGAACTATAGAAGATTTAGTAGCTTCATTAATAATAAGGTTGTCCGTCTGGAGAGGAAAAGAAATTGTCTAATCGAATACCAACAGAAATACTAGAGTCAGAGAGCTAAATCTACTGCATTTCAAAAAGGAGATAAAAACACTAAATACTTCCATAGGAAAGCGACCGGTAGAAGAAATAGAAATATAATCAATAGTATTAAAAGCAACGAGGGTATCTGGCTCGAAAAAGAGGAAGATATTTGTAAGGAATTTGTTAAAGATTATAAAAACCGATTCAAGGCTTCTTTAGGGAGCGACAATGTGAGGGAGCAGCTTCTTAAAGTTATTTCCCATGAAATCACTGTTGAGGATAATGTGTTATTAACTAAACAATTCTCGACTATTGAAATCAGAAAGGCGGTTTTTGATATTGGAAGTGAGAAATCTCCTGGGCCGGACGGTATGTCGGCTGGGTTTTTCCAGTCTCACTGGGATTTTGTGGGTCAGGATGTTTGTAAAGCGGTTAAAAGCTTCTACCATTCAAGCAGAATCCTAAAACAGATAAATCATACCTTTATCACCTTAATCCCAAAAAATGACAATCCTATATCTACAAATGATTTCAGACCGATTAGCCTTTGCTCAACGGTGTATAAGATTATTGCTAAAATCCTGACGGCTAGGTTAAAAACGTGCTCCCAAAACTAATTCACCCGCTTCAAAGTGCTTTTGTTCAGAATAGAGCTATTCAAGACAATATCCTTATTGCTCATGAAATTTTCCATGGATTCAGAATGAAAAAGGGTAAAGAAGGACTTATGGCTATTAAGTTAGACATGGAGAAAGCCTATGATAGGGTTGAATGGGGTTTTATCCGCGCTGTTCTAGAAAAGTTTGGCTTTAATCCTAAATGCGTAAAGTGGATAATGGAGTGTATCACTACAGTATCCTATTCTATTCTGATTAATGATAATCCTTCTGAACTGATTTTCCCGTTCAGAGGGTTGAGACAAGGTGATCCAATCTCCCCTATGTTATTCAACTTAGGTGCCGAGGTCCTCGTAAGAAATATTAAAAAAGAAAGCAATTTGAACAAAAAACTGATTGGGTTCCCTATAACGAAAAGAGGAAGTTTTATTCCGTTCTTAGCCTTTGCTGATGATATTATCATTTTTTCTAAAGCATCTTTGGGTGCGGGGTCTAAGATATTAGAAATCCTGAATGATTACTGCAGTATTTCTGGACAAAAAATTAACCTCCAGAAGTCTAGCTTTCAAACATCGAAAAATATCGACACTCAAAGGATAAATCTGATTAAAGCTTACATGGGTATTGCTAATTTTTCATGTCTGGAAAAATACCTTGGATGCCCGATCATAAACGAAAGAGGTAATAAAAGTGTTTTCGTTGATATTATCACAAAATCCAAACAACTTACTAAGTGGAAAGCGTCCTCCTTGTCCCAAGAAGGAAGAACTACCTTAATCAAAGCAAATCTTAGTGCAAAATCAAATTTCATCATGCAATGTTTTATGCTCCCTTCTAGTATTCATTAGGAGTTAGATCAAATTAACAGAAATTTCTACTGGAATAAAGGTCCAGGTTTCCACCCGCTTATCAGCTGGGACAGAATTTGTAGACCAAAGAAATTTGGGAGACCGGGATTAGGAAAGCGGAAAACATGAACAAGGTCCTCCAAATGAAATTATTATGGAAGATTCTGAATAAGCCAGAAAACATTTGGGTTAAAATAGTAAAGGAAAAGTATCTGAAAAGTGAGCTCCTGTGAAACTATAAACCTAAGCAGAACTCGTCATGGCAATGGAAAAAAATTAATGAAACTAAGACCAGAATTTGAAAAGGGCTTTAGCTGGAACATTAGAGATAGTAAAACCGTTAACTTCTGGAGGGATAGGTGGCTCCTGGGAGAACCATTGATAAACATCTATAATAGCAATAACTTGATCAATCATGAGCTGAAAGTTAAGCACTATATTAATGAAAATAAATGGGATGGGGTTAAACTTAATGAGGAGCTGAGTAATATTCTCCCACAAGATGTCATTAACTCAATTTTAGCGTACCAACTTCCAAAAACCTTCATCCAGGACCGGCTGTATTGGGAACCGGCGGAAAATGGAGACTATTCAACTAAATCTGCACTGAATGCGATTTATGCTAGAAGTGGTTTGGCTCTCAGTGATAACGAGTGGATCTAAGGGCTGAATATTTTGCCTAAAGTAAAGAACTTCTTATGGAAGTTGTCCTTAAATGGCCTTCCAACTAAAGAAAATTTAGAAAAGCAGAGTGTTGCGGTTCCTATGACTTGTTGTCTCCGTAATTCTCATTATGAATCTGCTGATCACCTATTTTTTAGATGCAATTTTCTTAAGGACTCCCTAACAGATAACAGAATTAGGATTGCGATCGACCAGTGTAATGGTAGTAAAGACAAAATTGCAGTCAAATTAAACTGGTTAAGATCCAACCTCGTTGAGTCAGAATTTAGGTTCTTAGTCCTGATTTGGTGGAATATTTGGTTTGCGAGGAACCAGAGAATCTTTAATAATAAAGAACCCCAAAATATTGACATTTTAGTCAAAAACCAAATTATAGAATGGAATAGAGTCAATAATAATAATAAAAAGTAATGGGAAAGTTAAGGGAAATAAGAGGAATAGGAAAACCAAGAATATTAAATGGATAAAACTTGGGAACGATTTCATCAAATTAAACTTTGATGGTTCCAAAAAAGTAACTGGTGAATCTGCTTTTGGATTTATCCTCCGAGATCATAATGCAATAAAGATCTCCCTTGGCTTTGGGCGATGTGAAAACATATCGGCCCTGCATGCTGAAGCATGTGCGCTGAGAGAAAGACTTGTTGCAGCTTATGATCTCGGATTGAAAAATATTGAGGTTGAAGGAGATTGCCCGACTCTTATTAATTCAGTTAACCGGGTTTGGAAACCGCCCTGGGAATTGGACTTGATCCTGTCTGACATTTCGTCTATTTTGGCTGGTTTTTGTCAGGTCAGAGTTAGGCACGTGTTTAGAGAGATCAATCATGTGGCGGACGCGTTGGCTGAGTTAGGGTTCGGGGATCAGATGGTGTCTAGGTCATCAATGGACCATGTTGATGATCTCATCCGGAAGGATGCTATAGGATGGAAAGTTTCGAGAAGATGATCTATTCTAGATGTTTACCCTGTTTTTTGTCAAAAAAAAATAAATATAAAAATGATAATATAGTTTGTTTTTTTTTGAAATTTGATAACTGTAGTTATATAAGTAGATTAGTATTTAGAAGGATCTCAAAAAAAAAAAAGGAAAAAAAGTGTCGTAAGATAGATAATTTGAACTCTATATCACTTTTATCATTCGCATATTTAACCACATTAAAACAATCATTGTGTTAAGCAGGCCTATCGGTCCATAAAATTATTTTTTAACCCGGTCCTCCAAATTTTGGGATCTAATACATAGAAAATGATGAATATATGTACAAAGATTAAGTTTAGTAAAGATGGTAATGTTCCACTTGTTCCGATTTTTTACTATGTTCGAGTCTCACTCATAAGCCTTTTAATTTTTATTTACTTCTTTATAGAGAAACTCTTTTAAATGTTTATCTTTTTCTTATCAAATTATAAATATGAGTCCTTTTCACCTTTTTCGGATTAAAAAATGTAATTGATGTACAATCTTTATACATAATTGTAGTTTTTCGTTTTATAAGGGGAATGAATTTTTTTTAACAGGCCTCCGAAATCATTGATAACTTTGGTATCCAGCAAACTTTAATTAATTAATATTTCGTATTAAGTGGACTTGGGCAAACCTATACTTGGACCGGACTTTTCAATAAAACTTTTTTTGCCTGTTTTTTCGAGCCGAGTCTGGAATTCGGTCCTAAGGCCTTGTCCATATCCGTTCGCAACAAGCTTCGGGCAAGATCCGGGAAAAAGATTTTAAAAGAGAGAAAAATACTCCGATTAAATATTTTTAAAAAGGTTAAAATATTACACACAAAATAATAATAATAATTCAATGGTTGTGTACACTTCAACCTTATTTTGAGGTCTCGGGTTTGTTTTTCTCCATTTACATCTATATTTTACATTTTAATTTAACAAAAATAATATAAAAACAGATTTTTGGGCTGGGTTGTAGGCCCGGACGGACATGTACCCTTATCCGTATCCTCCTGCTTAACCGGCCTGACTTTGTGAGGTGTTATTAACATATTCTAATCATATATGGACTATAAAAATTATGCGTTGGGTTTAAGCAAATTCTAACTCACCCATAGATCCGTGTCTGAATTTACATGTGCATAATGTTTTGTAGTATTACAACTTAACTCGGTTTTCGATCTAATTACAATCTAAATTGGACCGTAAAGCCATGAAAACACGAACAAGATACCGGATAGTAAATCTCGGAATCCAAACCAATTTCACACCCCTCTATCAGTAACCCACTCACTACCGACCAACACACAAAGAGTCACATTATAAACCTGAAAATCACCCTCGTCGATTATAACATATCAACAACTACACTAGTTTTCACTTTATTTGGTGAAACTCTACCGTTCCCATTGCTACGGTACCCTCTTACTAAACATACCAAAAAAACACAATAAACTCATTATTAAATATTATAATTTAAATTTAATACGAAAGTGGAAAAACATGAAAAACTGTTGTGAGTTGACGCTGTCCTGTCAAGCAATATCTACACTGCCACCAAACCCGGAGGAAATCCAGAACCCTAGGGACACCATGATCTAATTTTACCCTCCGATGGTAACTACGGAGTTTTTACAGTGTGGCTATGGATACGGTAAATTCTACACAGATATAGCAGTAAAATTCTCCGTTATAAAACGTCTTGTACTGCCACTGCTTCCTCTTTACTTAAGCACTGCTTGTTGCCGTACGTTTGGTTGTTCGACTTCAATGACCTGATTCATTATACAGTCTTATGCTGCATTTCTGATGGCTTTGTTTTTTTAAATTTTCAAAATTTGTGTAGATTTTGATGTTTTTTGATAAGTATGTGATCATATGAACTTTAAAGGTGGTATTGGTTTCTCTTTGTGAGATAATACAACTCTAAAGTGATCAATTATCAACGACACTACTAGTTGCATCTTAGTCTGATCAATGTATCTAAACACTTAAGAGGTGGAGGAATGGTTTTGAGCATGGGAACGTGGGGTTTATAAATCAAGTGATTTGCGGGCTAAATGAGTTGATCACTAAAGGTACCTTTGGTATTAATATCTAGATATTAATAGATCGTATATCAATATTAATATTTATATCAAGGTATGAATTTGAGATTGATAATACAACTTTTTAGGATCGAGGTCATTCATCTTGAAATTGCTCTCACACGCTAATTAACTCTAGAGTTATTTGTTTTTAATATACCACTGGAAAAGAAGAATTTTTCTTGACATCAATCTATCTTTATAAGTCAATCACAAATCATCATTAAAATGATGCGAGATGACAAATTTTTCGGGATGTTACATTTATTTGGTAGATTATAGTACATATATGAATGACAATACAAGAAAAAATAACTTTTATGAAGATTTTTCTCCAAGTAATGAGTTTAAGATAGGAAAAAAAAAGAGGAAGAAAATATATAAGATACATAGTACCTCTAGTTTTTAGAATATATATATATATATATATATATATATATATATATATATATATAAATAAAGGGATTAAGAAAAATATATTAGGAGTTAATTGTAATTTGATATTCATATACTTATATACCAATTACTAAATTTGGGTTCTTTTTACGTTATTACTCTTAATTGGTATCAAGATATCAATATTAAACGGGTCTAAAAAAAGGTTCTTGACCCGATGTCCTGGGTTTTTGAAAGAAACGAGTGAATCTAGTCTCGGTGACCTTAGGCTACTACTCTTCATGTTTCTCGCATTTAAGGGTTAATAAATATTGTGTCCTCAATTTTTTGGTATCTTTTTTTGTAGTTTATTAGTTGATGTATTCTAATAAATAAGGTCGTGTTTAGTTAAATGGTTCAGCGATTTTGAGAAGACATTATTGTGTTTATAAGACTCAAGTGTATGTATAACAGGCCGTGAAATCAATACCCAACTCTGACACGATAATGGGATGTTCTCTACGACTAGTCCATATAGGTATACACAGCCCTGGCTGAGAGCCGGTGCAACCTGTTCTTATGAACAGGGCCTCGGAAATAATGAGGCCTCATTATAAATATTTTTAATTAACTTGTACCAATATTCTAACAACATAGTTGATAAGGAGTAGAAGATGGCATTGCAAGGTCTCAAGTTCGAGCCCCCCCATCTGCAAGTTTTTCTAGTTATACGTAAAATCCTTATTAATTTTGGGCTTGTGAATTTTTTTTTACTGCCTTCGAATTGGGCCTCCAAATTAGTTGAGTCGGGGTTGGGTATATGGTGAGATGCATGAGATCCGCTCTTGTTGGTATACAAGGACATAGGCGAGGGTCGGGAGACTCTCGTGCCACAAAATAAGCTGAACTTAGAAGTGATACACCTAATAAAAGATAATAACGAGGTTTTGTGTGCAAGCATATATTGTGTTTAAATTTCGCATTGATGTATATTTTTGCTATTGTAGTACTATATGGTACTTAGGATTTTTAGCTAACGTATTTACTGTTATGTTGTTAGATTTTATGTAGGTTAAGAAGTTTGCAAAGTGATGCGGGGCGGATAGTCAGTCGGGTCCACGTACTCATATAGATTGAGTTGTCTTTCCAATTTTGCATGTATATAGAGAGACTAACACTATTTAGGATGTTTACATCTTATACGACTGTCTCATTTTATGCATTTATGTCATTATCATTTCTTAAAGTTTTCTACTTGTTATATACATTTGTGCCTTGTTGTAAGATCTAGTGAATTGTTGTCAAGCTAGGATCGGGACCTATTGTGACCTTGAATTCCGAAAACTTGGGGTGTTACAATGCATTCGGGACCTTCTTGTTTGATGATCTTTATAGCGCGTCATCTTCCTCTTTGTTCTAGTGACACAAAGGCCCTCCCTCCTTATACTTGAGTCCCATTTGATCATGTCATAATTCTTGATGGACGCCCTCCTCTTCCTCGTAGGTTGTAGATTGAGTTCCTTGCTCGTGAGTTGCTCCCATGATATCTCCTTCTTGAGCTGCTCCCATGTTGGCTCCTAGTTCCTTAGTTGCTTCTAAGTTGCATTCCAGTCACGTGGGTGTGCTTGAGGATGCTCCCGCATCAATAGTTCTTTCGTCATGACGCATTGTCCCGTGGTATGTTGCCAGATTGATGTTTGTTTGCTCGAATCTTATGAACCCACAATGAAGTCAAAATCTTCGATAGGGGTATTTAGTGGCAATCATCTTTTCTCGCCGTCAAAACTTTACTTGAGATAATACGTTCACCATAATTATCGGTATTTGATTTAGGGGCGTTGTTTGTTCCCATTTTTTGTCGATGGTGAAATTGTTCATCACAACGTTCGTAATCTAATTTTACCGGTTATTTATCGTGTATACCTATTTGATTTACTAACCAATTTTCACTTACAAATCTCTATCTCGACATCATTTGAGTGTAGTTACGATCAACATCTACGTTATTTATTGTTTCAGACTTCAACATTTACTTGCATACCCTCGCTTCAACTACCGGTATATATTGAGAATATATGTCTTGTCCGGTAGATGATGGTTTGAGGGGTTGAAATTTATCAAAGATCTTCAACTTCTTAGATATAACTTAAAGGTATTGAGCTAGTTGACGAAGGAATTTATTTCAAAAACTTCAACCACCAAACGGACACATAATATTAGGATAGTAAGTAATATTCTTGTTAGCGATATTACCCTATCACTAATTGATAATATTACATTTTATTAATAAAACATTTTAATTATTTTTTTAATATTCTCTTATAACTCTATACAAACACGTCAAAGTCTATTTATATAGGTTAATTAGTGGGATTATCGGTTTAATTTTATTAATTAAAAATGCATAAGAAAATAAATTAAACATACTTAATTTTCCACTTTAAGTCAATTTACTTTCCAACATTCATGCATATGTCTCATATTTTCACCCTTCACCTAAAGTTTTGACTTAGAGATCTCATAATTCAACTACCAACTTTTACCGACGCACGTAAGCATGATGTCATACAGTAACTAATAGTCTAATAACTAATTAGCATTCCAAGATGTCATAATCCAACATACTTATCACTTAACCTAATAAACCATATTTCACGATTACAGAGAAAAAGAAAAAGAAAAAAAAACTACAACAACAACAATTATTGGACCAATTCTTGAAACGATAGTAAGTATTTCAAGCTTCGATGTAATAAAATAATAATAATTAAGAATAATCACGAATACATATAAGTGGTGCCGACCAAAATATAAATAGAGTAATTAAGCTAATTATTCTACATTAATCGAGTTGACAACGATTTACCAACAAACTTAATTAAGATACTAAATTATCCTAAATATTTCTGGTTCTAAAAAGAGTAATGCCACTAATTAAGTTGGGGACCTTAATAATGCTATCATATACTATAATTAACAATATAGTATAAATTAATATCATGATTTATTCATTATCTTCTAGTAGTTCAATGATTAGGTAACATTAATCATCCTCCATCTCTTTCAATTATTTTGTGCTTATAAATTTTCTCTACTTGGATCTCAAGTCTTTCCTAAGTCTTGTAAATCAATTCATACATCTAAATGATTTGAAAAAAATACTAAATATTAGAGTTAATGACTTTTTGTTTGTTTTAGAGTTGATTGATTAGTTATAGACAAATAGTTCATACATTTTATCTAATTAGAAATAAGCAAATCGTTCAAAATATCTCAACACCTTTAACTTACATATTTTATCATATTTAATGGTTAAATTTCATGTTTTTAGAAAGTAATTTTAGAGTATTTGGTAAAATTAAAATAATTTAAGATAAAGTCCGCGACTATTCTAATTTTTAAGTATTGGGATTTTCCGAATAATTGAACCATTAAAGATTATATTTTGTATTTATATTTCATGTTAGGATTTTCCGAAATTAAATTTTGGGAAATACTTCTAGAATATTTGGTGTAATTTAGATGAATTAAGATAAAGTATGAATTTATTCTAATACTTAGGATTTTTTGAATAATTGACCCATTAAAGGTTATATATATATTTTATTTATATTTCGTATTATAAATGAAATGTTCAAACAAATTAAATAGTTTACCACAATATCACTACATTATATCCATCACGCATTATAGTATCCATATGTGGATTATACTTGTAATTGATAATGACAATATATAATTTGTTTGATCAACAATACATTTACGTGCGTCCAATAAGTATTATTGGTTATAATTATGTAATCTAGACAATAAATATTAATTGTGGATCTTCGTATATGTATCATTCTTAATGAAAGAGTTTAATACTTAATACAAATACAATATACATTCATGTAATAAAGTGGTTAGCCTGTCATTAACATAAAGAACTAACTAGTAGCTCAAGGACTATGTACGTGCGTATTTTAAGTAAATATTTTGATTATGTCAAATGTTATTGATTATTATTGTTACGAAAATTACCAATTCAAATATATTTCAATATTAGTAGGTGATAAAAACTGTAATAGTTGGAATTGACTTTAATGGCCATAAATATGAGGAAAAAGTAACCGAAAAAGCTCGATAGTAGTTTATAGTTGGTGATTTGGAGAACACGTACGTACGAAGTAATAATTGGGATAGGTGGAAAATGTAATGCCTCTTTATAAGAATGTATTTTATAGTTATTTTTATGCAAGTAAAGAGATTCGATACGAACGTAGGAAGGGAGAAGAGATGACAAGAACTAAAATTACACTTTAAATTATATCCAAATGTATTTTAGTTTTTTATTGAGTTTGTTTGGGTTCGAGTTTTTTCAATAAAAAAAATTATCACAACTTGTTACAACACATTAATATTATGTATATATAAATTTTGATATAGTCATTATTTGGTTAATTAATTTTATGATGAAATTATATTATATGTATTTATTAGTTCTGACACATGATACATGTATGGGTGTGCGAAATTACCAAACTATATGGTCGTCAAATCTATAATGATATCATAGCGGTTTAATGTTACGTTTTATCTTTCAAATTCTATATGAACGAAGACATATTATAAACAATGATTTTGGTGGATCACTTTGTTATTTGGTCACGCTAATTTTTTTTATTTTTTTTTTTGCAGTTTTCTTGAATATTGATATACTCTTTTTTTTTGGATAATGTGGTTTTGAAGAATAAAAGGAAAATAATTATTAAAAAAAACAAAAGAAATAATTAGGAAAAGGAAATGAGAAATTAGCGGCGTACAAGACTCCTGCCGTCCGAACTAATGTCAAACGCCAGCTGTAATCCAATTCCCATTTCCACCCATGTTTGGTATTTTTCTTAGGGTTTTAACAAAATATATTTTATTAACTTTTTATAATATTTAAAATCAACATTTGGTCAAAATTAAGTTTTGTCACTCTCGGTAGATCATTGTTGTTGAAACAACTTTGAGTATTCGATCGGTTCGTTTCTTTAGTCATGTAAATATATTATCGTCTAAAGTTACTCATTAAATGTGAGTTTTAGGTATAAAAAAAAATCATCTTTGAATAGAGCGATTTTTTAATTATATGAATATATATGTTAATTTTCTAAACCAAAATCTAACTTGATTGAAGAAAATGTATTTTTACCAGATATTTGTTGTGATAATATGTTTTTTGCACAATTATGATAAAATAATCGGTTTTAATAGGCTATAAAACGTAGAAGAAAATTTAGGAATTAAAATGAAATTTAAGTAGTTAAAGTAATTGGATGTGAATATACATTATAGTTTATACATGGTAGTCAAAATGCATTTTATTATTAAGTATTTTAATCTATTATCTGTAGTAATTTGGATAGATATGAAGAAAATGAAAATAATGTGAGGAAGAAACATTTGAAGTGGGCCAAAAAGGAATGTAACGCTCGGTAAGTTCACATGATTTCATGCCCCCAACTTATGCAAGTTGGTTATATCCCCCACACCTACAACAACTGATTTTATTTTGTATTTTTTATAATAACGAAGAATAGTTCGCTACATAAAATAAATTGGACGAATTGAAATACCATAATGTTAGACATGAGGTCTTTAATACATTGTTTTCATGTTAAGCATGTTCAAGCAGAAAACTTATAAGGATATCACTCATTCTGCAATTGTTCTTATACGGACACACTTAACTCCAGATTGATATGAGTAGCAATATATCATTAGTCAATCACAAATCTTCATTCAAATGTTGCGAGATGATAATTTTTCGGAATGATACACATAAAAGTGTTAATTCCTAATAGAAGTGTACATTTTCGGATATCTGATCCAAAGTCTCGGTCCGATAATTCTATAAAAGTCTGTTTCCAAATCCGATCTGAAAGTCTCCGGATATCCTAAAATTTTATCTAGATCGAATATCCAATCCGAGTATTTATTATTGGATCAGTCGAATATCCGTCTTTTTTCCCCTCAAAACCTCGATTCATATCCGATGCGATGATTATAAATACCGCGTATTTTTACAAGAACACATTCTTAAAATCAACCATTCCTAAATGGCTAAATTACAATATTATAATTATAAATAAGTATTTTTACACCTGTTTCATTATTATACCCTAAAAAGAAGAAAAATAGCAGGGGCAAAACCGTCATTTGCTGAAACATGATTGCGAGGTAAAGGAAATATGAAGTAGATGTGTGCCGGATTGCCGGTACGGAATCCATCAACCGACCACCGACCTGACCTTCCTTTACTCTGCCCCCATCCTCTCTTATTTACAGATTGATCCTCCAAATACATAAAAATATACAGATAGGCAACAAAGAGAAATAAAGTGCCAATTGTCGGATTTAGTGGAGGCTATAACATTATTCGGCACGTATACTCTATTCAATATAATACCTTATCCTACTTTTTAGGAAATAATATTTTATCTACTCTAATTGTTCCGGGAGAAAACATTTTATTTTACTAAATTTGTATCATAAAATTATCACCGACCTACCGATCTTCCATTAGACTTCACTCAACAACTAATCTATTTATTGACTTAAAAAAAAAAACTTATGTATTCATCAATCGAATACGTTGGTACTTATACAAGTAATTTCACCTCGTATTGAAAAGATGTATTTTTCAACATTTATTTCGTTTTTAAACATTATAACTAACTTATCGGGAAGTTTAGTGGATCATGACAAGTATACTAACCTCGATGAGTAAGTAAGATTTCAGTTCCGTTGTTTTTTGCGATAGTAATTACCATTTTGTGACAAAAATAAGTTTACTTCGTATAATTGTTAATACCTACATAATTTTTTTTTCCGGTAAGTTACTTCATATATATATATATAACATAATTTTAGTGATAATATACTAATTACTATTTAATGGTAATATTAATTGTTTAACATTTTATCTAATTCAGTTTGAACTAAATAAATTATACTAACTTTCTTTTAGTATTTAGGTAATTTATATTACTTGCTAAAAACTCTAACCATGTAAGTATAAATACGTAGTTCTTTGCTTATTCAAGAATAATAAGCTCAACCATCAAAATATTAAAAATTACATAATTAAAAAAAGCCATAAATCCTTAAGTAATCAAACATACACCTAAAAATGCATAATCAATAATTCATGTTTTTTTTTTTCTTTTCAAAATTTAAATATTATGATAAACTTCCAAACAAACCCTCCAACAAGTGAATATTCCATCAACATGCAACAAAAACAAAGTTCCAAACAAACTATCCCTATGATTCCATGTTTCCGCAATATTTCAATATACGATGATATCTTCGTTTATAATTAAAATATGAAATTTGATATATTTTAACATGTCAGCTTTTGATTATGTGTTAAAATAAATATATAACGTGATATTAAAAAAAAAATGGCAGAAATAACCTTTTAGATAATATAGTTAGCCAACTAGCAACCAAAAAAGCAGAACTCCTTTTAATGCCTTATTTTTGCAAAGTCTCCCAAAAATATGACAAGCAAGTGAGCAACCCCACCAGGCCACCACCTCTCTCCGCCATCGCCACCAGTCCACACATGATATATATATATATATATATCCTCCTTTACCTTTTTATTAACATTAATTAATGTGAAAACATTTCCTTTTTTTTTGTTGTGGCATTTTCACATACATTATTATAGTGAGACAATGACTCCGTTAGCTTGATACGGTACGTTTGATGTTGTATGATATTATTTCGAGGGTTTAAAATAAAATGATCAAATTTAACTTAATTTAAATAATTTTTCAAATAATCGATTCACTATATGCATATATAAGATTTTGAGATGAAATTTATCACTTCCCTTCCTTTTCATGAACTATGGAAGGAAATCGATTTATTCAAAATTGTTAAGAGTGTAATTCAATAGGATATACATTTTTACAAATATTTTTTATAATTTTTTTTTTGTTTTTGAAAAGTTTTAATGTAACTTTATTTTGACTTATTTTTTCGTAAAACACCCTAATTTTTATCTCAATAACATATCCTAATTTTATAATATATTCCAAATAACCACCTACTTAATCCTATACCACCTTGATTATGAGAGAATATATAATAAACAAAATGTAAGTCAATAATGCAATATCAATATAATTTCGTGTTCAATCATTTTGATGGTCCACATTTTCTTATTACATTTTAAATGTTTTTAAAGATGGTTATTTGATAATTCTTCAATCATATATTTTTTTTGTAAAAATGAGCATCTATTGAAGTGTTGTTATATAAATAAATAAATAAATAAATAAATAAAGTCACAAAAAAATTAATTATTCGTGAATATTGGAACAAATGTATATTATCATATATTTTTAAAAAATCATACCAAATAAAAATTGTACAAATTTATCGTCACTTTGTACTGTATAAGATAAATCGAACAAGTAAAAATAATAATAATTAGGTTTCAACTTTCAATGTATTATTTACAAAATCTTTTTAAATTACTTTTTTCACACTACAAAAGAGAAACCAAACCTACGGTTCGAGTAATCTGGCAGAAATCAAGAAAAGAAAAGAAAAAAGAAATTAAAAAAAGAAAGAAAGAGAATCCAGCTTGCAAAAGGCGTAGAGGAGGAGAGAGAAAAAGCATTCCCATCCCCAACTACGTCTGCAAGCTGTTACTCCCCCAACACAATGCCGTCCAATCAAGCTTTAAACCCTCCATTCCCCTTTCTCAAACCCCTCATTTCGATGTCGGTGATTCCTTGTTCCCTCATCTAATTCTCAATTTCTCTCCACTCCAATAACCCAATTTTCAAATTTAGGTTTTGTAGATGTTTAAGATTGAAGAAGGTAGTGCAACAATGGAGTCCGTAACGGTTGCGAAGAAGAGAGAAAGGAGTACAGAGAAGCCGTACAAGGGAATTCGGATGAGGAAGTGGGGTAAATGGGTTGCGGAAATCCGAGAACCGAACAAACGTTCTCGGATCTGGTTAGGTTCATACTCAACTCCAGTCGCCGCGGCTAGAGCATACGATACAGCTGTTTATCACCTCCGAGGCTCGTCTGCTAGGCTCAATTTCCCTGAGCTTCTCATGGGAGAAGGTCGTCTCGCAGATTTGTCAGCCGCTACTGTTAGAAAGAAGGCTATTGAGGTCGGCGCTAGAGTTGACGCTCTCGAGACTGCAATTCGCGGAAACTCCGATAACGTGAAGGCGAAAGAAAATGAAAACGGGAAAATCTGTAGTGGTGGTGGTGGGAATTGGTTTGAAGAGAAGCCGGATTTGAACAAGAAGCCTGATGATTGTGAGTGGGAAGATTGATTAATTGAACAGATGAATGGAAATTAAGAGCGAAGGATTTTAAATTTAAAAAAAAAGAATGGTCGGTGGTTGACGGTGGTTGTGACGGCGGCGATCTATGATTGTGACGGGTGAGATGACTGCAAAATCCTCCTCTTCTTCTGCTTTTTTTCTCTTCCATTTTTTTCCTTCTCTTCCTTTGTGCAATGGGCAAAAAAAAGTTGAATTTTTGGAATGTGTAAAGGAAAAAAAAAAGAAGCATAAAATGTAAATAATCTGGTATTAGGCCTTGTCTTGCTCTTAAAAATTCTGCAGATTTATGTTTCATGTGTTTTTAGTTGTTCAAAGTGGTGGATATGGTGGTGTCATTTTCACAGTGAAATTTAGGGGACCCAAACTGGAAAAAGAAGAAGCATCAGTCATTCAGTCAAAAATGACCATAACAATTACCCATAGTAAGAGTGAGTTGAGACATTGTTGAATGATTTTGTTTGCTCACAACCTGTTTGTGAAAATGCCAATGAGAAGAATAAAACTGTGTTTGTGGGGTTGTTCGTTGCTTTTCAATTCCCCTTTCTTCCCCAAGGCCTCTTTGCATCGGCCCACTCTATCTCTTCATGTTAGTGTTTGATGATGGTGTTGGATCATAATTTTGCATGCAAGTTGCAGAGATTTTTTTTGTACGTGAATCAGTTTTTGTTGCTTTCCTTGGTCTTCTCCCCACCACCACCCACATTGCCTTTGTGCTTTATCTAACCCTTTTGCACACTTCGTCTACTTCAATCAATCCATTTTGTACTGTTCTTAGCAACTTCCTAAATCGTCGGCAATGGTCGAACAATTTGAGATTTACATATCTCTTCAGAAATTACTACTAATGAGGAAAGTATACAACTTTGAAACACATATGAGGTTAGGATTAACTCTAACTCATTCTTATCATTTAATTGCAATCTAATAGATGAATCACATAAGCTATTTGCCCCAAAGTTGTTTGGATCGGAATTCCAAACTCGGATCCTTGTAGTCCTTATGTATGTGTATTGAGAGATGGAAATGATGCACATCGATTATAAAACATTCCAAGTCTAGTACTAGATTCTATTGGACTTATGTGTTGGAATTCTCACATAATGTATATGCATTGGACGTGCAAATCCCATGTTATATTGTCCAATCGGAAGTTCACACCGTTACAAAATGGGTTTATGCTATAGTCCAAGTAGAACCCCTTGTATTGTCAATTGAAACTCATTTGACTTATGTGCTAGATTTTGCGCTTGACATATCTTTTCATAAATGACGACTAACTTTGAAACACATGTGAAGTTAGCATTAACCCTAACTCGTTCTTATCATTTGATTGCAATCCTATATCTAAATTGCATAAGCTATTTGGCCCAAAATTGTTTGGATTGGAATTCCAAACTCGGATCCTTTAAGTCCTCGTGTAATTATATCGAGAGATGGAAATGATCCACATCGATTATAAAGCAATAAAAGTCTAGTGAGATTCTATTAGACTTATGTGTTGGAATTCTGACATAATGTATATTGTTCCATCGGAAGTTGACACGGTTACAAAGCGGGTTTATGCTATAGTCCAAGTAGAATTCCCTTGTGTTGTTGAATAAAACTCATTCGACTTATGTGCTAGATTTTGACAACTAAATTCATCAAACCAAGGGTGGAAAACGTACACCGATTTAACTAAACGGTCTATAAGTCGGGTATTAGTCAATTTTTCATTTCATTAGAGACTCTAAGAAGATAAGGCCCACAAAAGGGCCAAATAAGAGTGATACAAGTATACAACGACTTGATATAGTGAAGCTTCAAGCTTTGATTGTTAGCATGTAGTGAATTGATGAAAAGAAGCATATAGTTGAATAGTGTACTCGATGATACAGTGTATATATGCATTCAGTGGAGGCAGTTCGCACACGTGAGGTTTTTACTATCCTTTTCAGTTTACTGAAACTTAGCAGCACTGGATTAAGCCTTTCCTCATGTGGCCTTCTGACACTTGATTGTAGATTGTACACTCGCCGTGAGTTTACCTCGACAATGTTTGTACGATTGACGGATCTTTGCTCATCCAACCCTCTAAGAATGTCCTCGCTTTCGCCTTGCATTCTGTCGGTAATGACTCGATGATGATGTTATAGAGAAACTGGGGAGCGTATTAGAAATTTTAAAGTATGTTAGTTTAATGATTTAGTCGTTGGGTTGTGAAGTTCGTTGTAGTGTGTAATGAATGTTAGGTTTCTATCAATTAGGTATTTTTATTCTATTTATATCCATATTGATTATTATAATCGTTATCTCAAAAAAAAAAAAAAAAACTAGTGCAGATCATTTATTGGTCGTGTTTCAGATACAATTTCAAATTCGTGACGAGGAGAGTAGCTAATTCTTGCGTTATTTCTCTCTTTGTTTGTATTATAATTCTAACGCAAGTTTACCAACGAAATTACTAAATAACCTAGTTTGTCTCCTTAATTAATAAGTATCATAGTATGATAGTTACTTCTTCCGAAGTTATACTAGGGTTTGCATATATCCTTATGTTGAATGAAGCCTTGAGAGATGACAATCTTGAGTTAAATAACAGATAAGTGGTTAATACGGTAATTATTCACTTTAGTCACATGTTTTTACAATTCGGAAAAAAATCTTAACTATTAGATGATTTATTATAGTCTGTGCAAACATTGTCTCCTTATATATCAACTTTATATTCAGTCATTTATTTACTTATGAGACACAAAGTTGGGACATTGGAAGTCGACAAATGTTTTTATTTAATCAACATTTCCATTTTAAAAATATAAAATTTATATAATTTGTTAAATTTATACTTGGATTATTCATTAATATTATATATTTTTATAATTTGTTAAAACTTAACATTAATTTCTACATGTTTTATGATATCACGGTTTAGTTGTTATCCTAAAGTCTTTGACTTTTGAAATTGAAATTTAACTCTCGATTTTTCATTTTTTTTTAGTTTTGACCTTTCAATTAAATTTTTTTAAAAAAAGTTATTTGATTTTTTTGCAATTGACAATTATTTATGAATTGTACAATAAATGTTTATTAAAATAAAATCAATAATAAAATTTATGTTTTTTAACCAAAAGGCAAAAACCCAAAGAAGGAAAATTGGAGGTCAGAGACTTTGAGTCTCAATTTCACAATTCAAATAGTTACCTTACGAACTTTTTCCTACTTATTATACGAACAATTTATTTTGAGAATCTAATCTCTTTTAGTCGCGAATCAATGTTTATTTTGTATCATACAAAAATAATTTCAAATTAATTATATCATAAAATTATGAGCTGCAATAAGAAAAACCTCTTGTAGTAATTATAAGCTTTTGATCCATGATATAATCTTAAACGTAGGAATGTTATATGAGTCGAGTTATCCGGACTCGACTAAGAAACATCTCAGCTCAACCTCGTTTATTTTTCAAATAAGGTCAATATAAACACAATTTAAAGCTCAATAAAACAATACGAATTTATATGGGCCAAATCTCAACTCCCCCATCTCATATACCATATATCCCTACTTACGACAACATTTGTTTTGACAAAAAAAAAAAAGCATAAAAAGAAAGAAAAATGTTTACGATGAATGATCGATCAATTTTACGAAGTTAACTAGTTAGACTCGTCATGATGTCTTTTGATAATATAACAAAGGTAGCTCCTCTAATCTCTACTAACTTTCGTAAATTGTAACATAAGATTTTCCACCATAGCCTAATAGCTTTTATAGGTCATCAATAATCCCATAAACAAACGTAGATTATGTTTTAATGGAAGCAAGCAAGCCTTGCTTTTATGAAAAGCATCGCCGAATGATGACAATAATGCCAAAATGGCTTTTTGCTTGCCGACCAACGACGATAACTTCTTTTTAAGTTTGTATTCAACACTAATGACGATAACTAAGAATTTGTAGAGTGCAAGTTTCGTACATTTATATAATAATCCGTATAATTATCTAGTAGGAATATATAATTATTTTTAGTTTTTGGTAAGGGAATATGCAATTTTAATATTAGCTTTAAAAAATATTAGAAATCTAGGAATCGGATAGATCATAGATGCTATATATGTGTTGGTGGTTTACAAGCTTTTTGACCATATTTGTTTTCTGCATATTCGTTAAGAGTTTTAGGATATCATTGAAATATATTATTAATGCATCAAATTTAATATGGGTGTTATATTATATATAGGTTATTGAGTAGATTTCGAAAATAATTCATAGTCATAATTTATTTCTATTTTTTTGTAAGAAATCCTTCAAAACATTTAATAAATTTATTTTGATTATATTATTTTTAGTCTCATATATTTGTATGTGACTATTTTAATATTTTTAAATTTAACCCGTAACTGTTTAACTATAAATTTATTCTTACTGAAAAATGTTCATGAATTTTTTTTTATATCTATTATATTTATTGAAATTGAAGTAAACTATGTTACGTATCAATTTGAAAATAGTTTAGGTTAACATAATAAATTTTGTAAAAGTTTAGGTTTAAAAAATATTTAATGTTTTTACCATCAATGAATAGTTAGACCGAGATTTACATTATTAATGCTATTTCGTGTAGGGCCCACCCCTTAGCGCATTTTTACCGACAGTAAAAAAAAAAAAAAAATCTACAAATTTTTTGAATAAATGTAATTTAAAAACATAAATTAGTCGAAAACAATATCTAATAGGGTAAAATGTATAATATCAATTATTTATTATTCAATATTAAAATCAATAGACAAAAGTACGGAAATTAGACTAATTTTACAAAATTTATAATATAAAAAGATTGCTTTTAGATCGTCCTAATCGGGCAAGGTTGAATAGAGAAGTAGTAGTTGGTAAATTTAAATTAGCATATATTTATTCAATTGTTTGAATAATCACAAATGTTGATAAATAAGAGCTCCACTTCCACATTTCAACTACACTTTTCCCCGTCAAGCACTTACGGATGTAAAGTAATTCTCTACAAAAGTAAATTCCACTTAAAAAAGCATATGCACTTTGTACAACATAAAAATCATTATTTCACGATAACCTAACAATTTTATTTATTTATTTATTTTTCTACGCAAAGATGTTAGGTTAGATCATTTTCTACAAGTGGTACGGCTCAAAACGTACTTGCGAACGATAATAAGATTACCAGAAATGGATCGATTAAGTTTTAGGCCCAAGATTTAGATCCGGCCGGTCCAAGAAGAGGATCTGATTCAAAAATTCCGATCCGAACCGAAAACTGAATATCCGTAAGAAATGATTAGGAATAGGGGTGGCCACAAATCCCGGGCCCATCCTGATCCCGGCGGGATTTTATTCAAAAATATAAATCCCATCCCGCCAAAAACTATACGGGACGGGATATGGGCCTTAACTTCTCCATCCCGCTAGACCCGTCTCGTCCCGTATATAATAAAGTTTTTAATTTAAAATTATAAGTATAAGTAGAATCACTAAGCATTATCGGTCAAACCGTTAAAATTGATAAATGTACTTTAGATTTGTTTTATTATATATATTTGGAAACTTTAGTTTAACTCTAATTTGTTATAATGAATATTTAAAAACTTTAATGTTTTTCCGTTTTAAGTACGATATACACGAATATTTTGTGGATAAAGCATAAATTTTAAAAAAATTTAATAAACTAATGTGTAAACGGGATTGGGCCCATCCCGTCCCGTCCTGGTCCCAACCGGGATAGGATCCGGTGGGATTCAATCTAAAATACCCAAGGTCCGTCCCGATCCCGTCCCATTTAAAATAGTCGGGACGGGACTGGGATGACCTTAATCCCGTCCCATGCCCACCCTAATTAGGAAATTTAGAGACATATGCAGCAGTATGCTGGGATTCACTAAAATTGATTAGAGAACGCAAATGACGTGATAAAACGTTAAAACACATGTACAACAATATATCCAGATTATGAGTTTGTTTATAAAGGAACTTCCGAAAATGGAAACTTTAATAAAAATCCAAAACAATGCTAATCCCATAAACAAGTCAAGAAGCATTTCGTAATATATTTTTTAGAGTTTTCAATTCCTGGAATTTACCCAAAAATCCGAGATTTGGAAGGTTTACAACGTTAGCTCTTCCACTTGATCTGGACCTAATTCGAATCCATTATCAAGACATTGCTTAAGTCAGTCCTAAACTATTCATACAACCCTGTATTTTAAGAGATGATACTGTGGAAATGATCCGTGTTTCGTGGGTTATAATGTGACGTATAAGTGTGGTGGATTGCTTCCCGTATTGTTTAGAAAGATTAAGCCAAAATTATAAATTCGACTGGAACCTTAATGAATGCAATTACGAACATGTAAAACCCAAGTTATATTAGTTTGTCAAAACAAACCACCCTATCTGCACGGGTAAGGAACAATAACACAGACAACTTCAATGCAGGCCCAACGCAAAACGCAAATCAAGAGAGAAGAATAATTGTTAAGTTCTTAATACATGTTGAGCTTTCTATCCTAAATTGCTAATAAATAAATTCATAGTATAGTATATAATGTTAAATGATTTATAAGTTGAGATGTGCATCCCAAATCGATCATAAACAAACTCATAATTAAAAATATTCTTCTTGCTGTTAATTGATGTCAATCGATCTAACATGAATGTACGCTTGTACGCAGCAGCATACTCATCAATCTAATATGCGTGTATGTACACTTGTATGTAGCGTACTCATCGATCTAACATGCATCTCATCGATCTACTCATCAATCTAGCATGCATGCATGCACGCTTGTATGTAGCGTACTCATCGATCTAACATGCATCTCACGATCTAACATGCATGTACGCTATTAAGCTAGGTAAGGTAGGTGAACTAATTTTATGGTTCGTTGAACCTTAACAACATATATCTCATCTATTGATTTTTGGGACAAATTAAAAAGAGAAGGAAAAATGCTAATTTCTAAAATCTGTATGACCAAAATGTAAGTTCCTAAAATGTTTATTTCCTTAGCAATGCTGGTTCTTCAAATGTCAGAAATTGCCCTTGTAAATACGTGAAATCCCAAACTAACGGACGATTAGTAATCCCTAATTCCATAATCACAATATATAAACATATAAAATTCCACAAGCCAAAATATTGAAATTCCTAACAAATAAGTTCATCTCCAAACTTATCACCACGAACTTCCTAAGTAAAATATACGACATCATAAGATTATTACATACATGATCATATTGAGGAACGGCAAATAGTGGAACCTTTTTTGCAGGAAATCATAACCAAAATGGTTTCAAATATGAATATTCGAGGGCTCATATCGCTTTTAGAGCAGTTTCAGCTCCAAGTCACTGTCAATTGTTTGCAATCCCTTGCTTCATTTTGATAGCAGCTCTTATGACGTCCCCTCTTGTAACAATCCCTACCTACAAATCCACGGTGAAGTTGGAATCGTTTTGTAACCATAAAACAAAAAGCTACAGATACGCTTTCTCATTAGGGCATTGCGTTATCTTACCAGTTTCCCATTAGAGTCTACCACAGGAAGTCGGCGGTATTTGGTCTCAAGTAGCAATCTGGCATCATAGTAAAACACAAACAAGTGAGGCAAGAAATTCTGCATAGTCTCTTATTAATTTAGAAACTGTAATTTCAGAAATGAATATTGGTTTAGTGAGATCTCAGGGCTGAGTATTGGGGAGGAAAGCTGAAGAATAGATGAAAGAACCTTGCAGAATCCTCCAAATTTGTGTTCTCACGGACCACAAGAGGAGCCACTGTCATCACATCAGACACGAGTTTGCCGTTTGTTTTAGTAAGCAAACTTTGGAGCTCATTAAATACCTGAAATTTGTAACATAAACAGAATGAAAGGTCTGCCAAAAGATTGTTAAATCTGCATTATTTCAAAAATAAGTGCTTTGGTTTTAGTTTCACATACCTTCCAACTGCTATCAGCTTCAGGAAACATGCTTACATCCGTCTTTCCACTACCTGTACAAATTTGTCGACATAAATATTCAACAGAAGGCCTCAAGTTTTGTAATGCATAATATAACCTCATCACCAACAAATCAACATACTTGTTAGTTGTAAAAAAGAATGAGCGAAGCCCAAAGCAATAAACGTGTAGATGTGATTATAAATCATGAACATTGAACATCAAAGATTCAGCATCAATATGCTGTCACTGGAGAAAATTATACAGCTAATATAAGTTAAAGTAGCCCAAGAAACAAGGTAGAGTAAGCTAACCCCAATAAATAAGCATTAAAGTTTGTAATTAAGGTATACACTTTGCATAACAATATGATAGATATAGACTATTATTTAATCACATGGAAACAAGGACAATTAAAATGGTCTAGTCGAAGACAAGTAATCAAGAAAATTAATTACCTGATACGAAATCCAGAGCCAACAAGTCATAATCTGAAACAACACCAACCTACATGGGGAAAAAATGCATCATCAAAGAAGGTTACCGGAAATGGTTTCTGGCACTATGAGTGCAAACAAGTCAAACTGATCCACAAAGTTATCTTTCACCCAAGTCAGGTGTAACCTACGCAATTCTAACAAAGGAAAACAGTAAAGTATCACAAATTCATAAGCTGTATGGTCATATTAAAGAATGTCATAGTTGTCTGCAAGTAATCTGCATATGTTGATTTAGAAAATATTTCCGATGACTAATCATACAATTCAAATCCAATTCACTCTCATGGAAGTACTCGAGTATACAATTATGAATTTGATTTCTGAAAATTTGTGACATAACGAAAGCAATAACACCACCAAAATGGAGTTTAGTATAATAAACCATGAGATAATGTCAGAAAACTCACCAACTTCCAATCATCATCAACCACCGGAAGCCCACTAATTCTGTTTTCCACAAGAAGCTCTAGCGCTGCAAGCAACGAGGCATGCTCAGAACTCAACAGAAATGGACAACCTGAAATTTAGACAAGAAGGTACTCTTGACACCCAATATACCTTCATCTACTGGCGTTGATGGCTTTACAACCATTAAATCATTCTTCTTGGTCATCCAATCACTGACTGTATGTACTCCGCCTTTTGGCTGCATAATAAATGAGAATATCAGAAACATAAAATGCTAAGAATGGCAGGGGGAAATCATAAACTAAAATGCTAGCCACATCAAGAAATATACACAGCTCTGACACTCCAAAAATGGAACTATGATAAGTTCAGTCCTCTAGTACCAAACAAAGTATTTTAGGAAAGGATGTATGAAAGTTTAAACCGACACTGGAACAAAACATTAGACTGGCAATAAGTTACGTTTGACATATGCATTCAAGCAACGAGGAATTGTATATTTTCAATTTAGAAAAGCATCACGGATCCAGTTACTATGAATACTCCGTAAATTCAAGATGGAGGATACATTGATTTATCGTTTACATCATGTACCCCGGAAACACTTACTGCCAAAGCGTATAATGCAAACTTGTGATCAGTAACATACTCTTACTGGAGATGAACAACCAATTCCCGTATCATACAACTTTAGGGCTAATAATTAGGCTTCACCGATACTCAAATTGTTTCAGTTGAAGGTCTAGATGGCTATACGCCGCCAGGAGGTTTCAATTCAAGCCTTCATCCACGTCTTTCTATTAAAAACCTATCCGAAAAGTCATTCAATTCATCGTGATTTTCGAATTAAAACAATTTTACGCAATACGAGTAGTCGGTGCTCAATTTAAGAGTACAGACCTAATCACAATTCACAATCACAGGTTCAAATGAACAAATTAATCGTCAAGATAATAACATACTGAAGTTGAATTCGCCGTCAAAGTACTGCTACTGGCGGCGACGGCGAATAAACTGCGGTTCCTGAATATTCCCTCAGTAGCGGAGTACGAGACAGCGGTACACCGCCGGGAAGGAGGGGATAGAAGAAGGATGCATGGAAGCTGGCGGCTGACTCCAGCGGCAGATGCGGAGGCGCTTCGGGACTGTAGCGCAGAGAGGTAGAGCGAATCGGAGACGGCCGTCGAGCACATCTCGTTATGTTGAAGCTTTTCGAAATTCAATGGAGGTTTTGTGTTTCCTCAGGTTGCGAATTGGACGCAAAAAGCTGAGGATGGGGAAGTTGAAGATTGAAGAAAGGGAAAAGGGCTTTGGATCATATCACATGTATACACACCCATGTATACTTGTGGACGTCTTATAAATCATTTATGGCAAAATTTATAAATATAATATTGTATATATTATATTCTAGTCATTAAAATATAATTGATATAAATGATAAGTTTAAAATTATGAAACGATGATTTAGTTTCTTTATTTTTTATTTTTAACCCTTTAAAATCAACTATTTAATTTTAGAATCTTTTCATAATAAAATTTTTCAAATTTTTTCTCCTATAATTTTGTTGCAATACTAATTATATTTTCAACAATGATGGTATATAATTATATTGTCAATGGTTAACAGAAACTAAATTATTATGGTCAAATAGCCAAATGATAATAGAAAGTTATAGGTTAAAATGTTAAATATTCTATTTTAAAAATAAACTAATTTAGTTTGGAAATTTGCTTTAAATATCTATTTTATTTTGATAATTGTTGCCCCGAATTCACCCCTACAAAATTGAATATTTTTAAAAAAATAATATTAATATACACTCATGGTCGACTTGATTTAGATATATATTATTAGTATAATTATTATGCATTAATTCTTTTTTGCGCAATATTACTAATATAAATTAGACATGCTATATTAGGTGAAATGAAATCGTTTTCGATGGAGGAAAAATCTAAAAGCATGTGAGATAACATAAAAGAAGTTAAAGAACAAGTGCATGTTATGTGTGTGAGTGTGGTGCTTTTGCATTATTCACATCATGTCGATATCAGGAATTTATGTTACGTATCTTTTCTTGATATTTAGAATATCATTAAAGAAATTACATAATGCAAATATATGGAGTATTTTTTGTTGAATATTTGTTTTTATTTTTTGGATGCGAAAAGCTGTTAATTTGGTCTACATAATCCAACCTAAAATATCATTGCGAATAAGAACACAGTTAATTGAGATTATCAGATAGGTCAATCGGTCAGCAACATAGTTAATTTCTCTAAAAATATGTCGTATCTAGACTTCGTCAAAAAAACAAGGATCGAGTCTGGAGTCAGAAATAATCATCTCGACATCCACGGACAGCTCCACGAACCCTGGAGTGCCTTGATAAGTTGATAACACACAGATTATCACCCTCAATTTTGATCTTTTTAATCTGCAATATGATGACCTCTTGTAAGCTAGTCTTGAGAGCAAAGACTTCACCTTTTATTACCAAGTTCAAATGATTTTTTTTTTGCGTCGAGTCTAACAACCTCCCCATTGTGATTTCGAATCACAAAACCAATAGATGTTACACCCAAATCGAGTTTTGATTCATCAAAATTACGTTTATGAAAACCAAGTTTTGGTTTATCCCACCTAATATTGTTTTGAGAGCAAAGACTTCACCTTTTATTACCAAGTTCAAATGATTTTTTTTTTGCGTCGAGTCTAACAACCTCCCCATTGTGATTTCGAATCACAAAACCAATAGATGTTACACCCAAATCGAGTTTTGATCCATCAAAATTACGTTTATGAAAACCAACTTTTGGTTTATCCCACCTAATATTGTTTTTTTCTTCTTCTTTTGATCAGATTATAATCTTTATGTGGATGTTTTATATCATAATCATCCTCGTCAATGATGATCATGTTCCATTTATGGATTTGATTTTTGATGAAGTCAATTACCTTATTATTAGGGCCAATACGTTCATTATTAAAAAATAATTTTTTTCATAAAAAAAAAACCATATAGTTGCGAGGCCATGCGAATTTGTTTGTATTAATTTTGTTTTTTTTAAAATTTCTTGTAGGATAACATGAAACTTTTTTAATTTTGAAGACTTATTTTGTATAGTTCGTTTCATAATGTTCTATTAAATTTGGCAATAATATGTTTAGTTAAAGGGGCATTCCATGAATAGGTGGGGCGGATCTTCCAAGTGATAGTTATAGAATTTACAGTGTCTTGTTACGGCAATTCTTATTCGAAAAAAGCTAAATACACGAAATTCGTTTTACTAACGGAAAAAAACGAATGCTATCCGATGGCGCTAGACGAGAAAAAATATATATTTAAAAAAAAAAAGTAAGGAGTTGGCGTCTGTATAAAAAAAAAAGAAGAAGAAGGTATTAGGCCATGGCCGGCCCATAAGCCATAACCTAATTTCTATTTCAAAAACGCAATATGCAATTTTATCCTCCGCAACTGCTCCATGCCGGTGTATTGCTCCTCCACCGCCATTCATCCCAGAGTGTATTGCTCCTCCGCCGCCTCCATTCATCCCGGAGTAGCTATCCACCGCCGGCCCTTGTTTCTCCCCTCCCTCTCAAGGCTTCTTTCTCCCCCGATAATGATGTTGCTTCCCTCCATTGCCATTCTCCCAACCTTCGTTCTCCCCCTCGACGGCAATGCTCCTCCTCTCCATCTTTAGATATCTTGCGCTCTTCGTTCGTGTTAATCTCTTCATGTGACATTGAGAGATACACCGGCGGCAGCTCCATTTTTAGGATTTGCGCTGATGCTTGCGTTCTTTTTTTTTCTTTTTTTTTTGAGAAAACCATACTTCCATTAAACACAATCATCACCTACAGTGAGTTCAACCAATTCATTTGGTAAAGAAGCAGAAATAAAATGCATCTGGCCTCTATGGCCCATCTTAGCTAACCAGTCAGCTGGTTTATTCCATCTCCGGCTCACATACATCCATTTGCACTCATCAAAATGCATCATCAATTCTCTGGATTCCTTCACACACCCTTCCCACCGGACCTTTGTAGCAGCTACTGCCATTCAGCATCGAAATCACACGTAACGCATCCGATTCACAGTGGATTCTCCGCCATCCCTCTCTCTTCGCTACCACCATTGCCCAGAGAATAGCTTCCCCCTCCGCAACAGCAATCTCCCGTCTCCCTTGCAAGGATTTCGCCGCTGCCAGCCTCGTCTTTCCATTCCAGTCGCGGACGATAACACCCACTCCGCAGCTACCCATACCAACCACAGAAGCATCACAGTTCAATTTCATGACACCACAGGGAGGCCGGCACCACCTATCCCCAGTCGGCACTTCCACCGAACCCGCAGACACAGGCACCGGTGAACTCCATATTGAAATCATCAACCTTCTGCCTTGCCAAATTCTCAATTTCTTTCACCCCCCATTGGGACTCCCTCAAAGATTGTAACATTTCGCGCTATCCAAACAGCCCACAGTAACGTCATCCATAGCTGGATCTCATCTGTTGTACACTCAGCAGAAATAAGCTCAAACCATTGGAAAACAGTTTCAGCCGTCTTGCTTAACACCTTGACGCGGGGAATAGCGTTCCAAATGGATTTAATACATGGACAACGTGCAATCTTCCACAACGCTGAATTTTATTTTATTTTTAAGGGAGGATACTATACAACTGTATTCGTTACCAAGTAATTTAAATACCGTGTAGATAACATATTCCTTCTTATTTCATCAAATTTTGCCTTGTTGGAATTTCCATTAAATTTTGTTGAATATTTATTGAGACTTATGATAGAATATTGTTGTAATATATTTATGTCTTAATGTCATAAATATACTGTATTGACACTTCTGTTTTAAATATTTTTTACAAACTATTTCATATATACTATTTCATCTTTTTTCACATTATTATCTTCTCATTTTTTTTCTTCCATAATATCTACTTTTTGTGTATTTAACTTGTCTAATTTACAAATTATGACAAACAAAATAAATAAACAAAAGATCGAAAACCAGATTAGTTCGATAGGTTGGTTTGAACCGAAATCATTAGGTTGTTGAAAACCAAAATGTTTCGAACAAACGGTTTGTATGAACCGACGAGAAGATAATTATAAAGGTACAATTATAAATATAATAAAAACTTATACTTAAAGAAACATCTTTAGAAGAATTAAAAAAAGTTTTGAAAATATATGATATAATTTTTGGTTGATCTTGAATGTTAAGTTATGGAAAAATACCTTACTATAAGTAAATAAATCTACGACCTAAATATAGAAAACATTTCAATTTGTTATGTAAAAATCTATAATACATAGGACTAACCGTCATGTTATAATAAAATAGACTAAAAGCAATAATACTGAAACGAGACAAACAATGAGATTTTGAAACATTGAGCACCAACAATGATAAAAGTGGAATGAAACACCAAACAACCAAAGAAATGAAAAACATTAAACAATGACTCCTCGTACAAAACAAACTCAACCCATCTTTCAAAACAAAGTTTCATTCACCGTGTATCAACCCAAGCATACGTTATACAAAAATCTTGATTGACGCATGGTTAAAAATTGTATAAAAACGATGATAGAACGTAAAAGGGTTGTAAGAGAAGAGAGATGAAATAATGCTTTGAAAAGACAAACAATAATAAAAAAAAAAGTAGTTATCATTATATTTATAGAAAATTTGAGTATTAATAGTACTTATAAATGTCAAATATTATGAACTAAAATTTTAGATTTTAAAATAACATGTATTGAAAACCAAAAGAAATATTTGGTTAGAGTTCTCTAACTTTTGATGTTTATTGTATTATATGGGAATGATTAAGATATTAAAAAAAATTAACTGTTATAATTATAAAGTTATTGAAATTTTTTTTTTAGTAAATGGTAAATTCGTAGACCATCCAATTCAATCGCTTAACCACTCTACATTCGGATAGGGTAGAAAGTTGTAGCACCACATCCCGACCAAACTTAATAATGGTTATAAAGACCAATACTAAGTTGGTCTATTTGGATTTGGTGCTACGTCTGGTAAGTTATTGAAATTATTTTAGGTCCAGAAAAGTCCCTCCATTTTTCAAATCATGAAATGGTGATGGTTATCAAACTAACTCAACCCAGCCTTAAGATATTGTAACTACGCAACCCATTTGAATTGCGTATTCACCTTCAGCGGCGATGGCGACGGAGGTGACCGACTTCGACGTCAACATCTCCAATTCGAACTGTACGCATTTTCCGACTTCTCCTCGTTCAATGGTAATTTATTTTGATCCTTTGTCTTCTTGAAGCCTTGAACTCCGCCCCTAATTGGAATGGGTTGACCATGCGAAAATGGGCAATTTCAAGTTTATGGTTGCAAAAATTAGACTTTTCACTGTAGTAGTTGTAAATTTTGACACTCAACCGCTTGCTTGATTCGAATTATCAAACAGCGTTACTTGGCTTGTAGTGTTTGTTGATGTTGACGTGTTCTATTGGCCGGATAAATTTGTTTTGATTTTTCAAAGCAGCTTAGATTGGCTGTATAATTTGTTTCCCGTCGGTGAAAGTTCAAATTTTCCGTTTGAATTGTTTAAAGATGTAGACTGCGAATATGAAGTTGAATGTTCATATGGCTGTTCCAAAACCCCATCTAGAAAATGTAGGTACAAATTTGGGGTGGGCGGTTGGCACTTTGTAGAAATTGAAAGTAGGTTGAAAGCGAAATAAGATGCATTATACCATGGTTTTGAAGGATGTAAAACTTTGATCTCCATAGTTGGAAAGAGATGTAAATTGATGATCGTGTATACTGAAATTAGTAAAGTAAGGAACTGTAAAGCATGGTGAATTGATGATTTATACAGTACACTTACATATAATTTGTGACAAAAACTCAAAGGGAAAGAGAGATTTGGTAAAGAAGGGAGAAACATAATAGCCTCTCGTAAAACAGGCACTCAAACCTGAAGCATTTTGATCTGATAGGACTATAGTAAGCTTTGTGTTATTTGTTTACGGAGTAGCATGTTATGCCTGAATTGTGGTGACTATATAGATTGGCTCACTTGTTGAGAGCCTACAAACACGAGAGTTACATGTTAGGATGCGAAATAGCAATATGAGAATATTGGGGGTCATGGGTTATGATCTAGAAAAGGTAAAGCATAGCTGAGTTTATGGCCTTGTGGAAGAACAAAATTGTTAGAAAGGGTATTGTAGTCTTCTGATCATGGTTTGTTAGAGTAACAGCCTGTTATCATCCAGAAATTATTAAGAAAGGGGTTTGTAACATGGGCTCTTTGAGAGATTCCCAATGAGAGTGAGCGCCTGTATTTCATTATGTATTTGAAAATACAGGAGAGTATACATCTTATCTAGTTTCTTTCCACTTAATTCTTGTATATGAGCTGTTATGCTTCTAAACGAATTAGAGACAGTATGTAGAAGAAGAAAAACTGCATGGATCAGTTTTAGTTGGTCAGTAGTGATTTCTTTTGCAACTGGATGTTTCTAGTATGTTTTATTAGGAATTCATGCTTGATCAGATGTTTGGCTTTATGGATTCTGTTCTGCTTCTTATTAACCACATTCATGTAAGAAAAGGGCAAGGAGTGAGTTTTATGGTAATACTTAACCCTGACTTTGATGAGACTGGATTTGTGAAGTCTCATATGGAAATCTAGTCCAATTGTGCAAAACACAAGGGAGAATGATAAAAACAATGTTTATAATCTCGGATCAAATTTGACATGATCCATTCCATGCCCGATTCTACACTTGTTGCTTCTTCTATTCTTAATAAACTCTGAACCTTTGGCTGCTGCTCCCTTGACTCCCTGGATTAGCTCTTTGTAATTGGAAACTGTCCCCCTTGGGCTACTCTTCTGGGCTTTTGTCTTCTTCCTGAAACTATCTAACAGTGGATATACTTCTCTTGTATCTTCAATTTTATGCTTCAACAATGATGCCAGCAAGAATAGACTGACATATTGATGCTTCCTTTCTGGTGTTCCTAACTTCATTGGATATTGAATTTAACTTCATTGGAACAGTGACAAAGTAAATCTGGTATTAACAAACTCCTGTTCCCTTCTTCCTGGACAACATACCTCTGATTTTTTGTGCACAGCTCTTGAATGTTATATAGAGTAATTTGCTTACTTAACTAACTACATAAATTTTGGACCTATTTGCAGCTGCTCTTGTCGCAAATTCTCAGATGCTTTCAAATGAATCCAACTCAGGTAACCATTGCAATAGATTTGTCACCCAGTTGGAAACTGACACCTGGTCTCCTTATGTAAATCAAGATTAATCATTCATAAATAGAGCAATCAAAAGGTATATGAATCCCCAATCTCTCTTGTGTCTTCACCACACAACTTCTTGGTACATAACATTAATGATTAATGGTCCCGTTTGCCCCTTCCCCATCACTCATAGTGTTGCATCTCTTTCCCTTGGAAGGCGACTACACGAGCAATGTATATGCCAAAAAAATGACAGCAAGTAAGCAACCTATAGCTTGTATCCCTGGCATTTCCAATTCGGGTTTTCGTGCAAATGGAGGGTGGGGATTGCTAACTTCATGTGCCAACTGATTTTTTTTCCCATATAGTTCTTTATAATTTCATGTTGTGTTACACCGACAATAAAATCATATATTGATTGAATGATCTAGGTACCATTTCCTGAAGGTCCTTCAATTAGGGAGTTGGGAGTTATATTTTTGCAGCTCCAAGGTTAGGTGGGACATTTGACTTCATCAGTAGTATCCTTTAATTTACGAAAACACCCCTTCGCTTCGCTACGTACATCCTATCTTCAATTTTCATCTACCTTTCTATGCTAACTCACCTTCTTGTTTTTGCACTTGTTTGTCTTCATCAGTTCAAATTCATCCTATTTTTGGGCAGAGATCCTTGTTGAGCATATATGTATAATTTTTGGAAAGAATAATGCAGTGATTACTTGTTCTCAACATCTAGCCTTGTCATCACTAAGGTAAATAGTTATGTTCCTTTTTCCTCTCAAAATTTTAGGATTAGGTTATGTCGTTAGTAAAAATAATAAATGGTGAAAGTCATAAATATTAACTAGCAATCCATATTTCGACTAACGTTTAGAGGGTCTGTTTGGCTTCAACTCTGGAAGTGGAATGAAAACAAATCTAATTCACTTAAATGTCATTGTTCATTCATAAAATCAATTGTAAGGGGCATGTTTTTTTCATTCTCAATGCAAAATTTTCTACAACTAATTTAAACCATAAGGAATTATTTGAAAACTATTCATGAACAAGAGTATACATAGACTATATTTATTTTCATTTCGTTTCTGTTTCCGGAGTTACAACCAAACAAAGGAGATATTTTTTAGTTCGCACGATGGTAATCTGGACACGGATCGCTCCCTTAAGTAACCCCAAAATAAAAATAAAAATTGTGAAAGTGTGGATGAGAAACATAGGAGGCCATAGCCTTATCTTTGATAATTGGAGATCTAGCTATATGTTTTCTGACAATCTAAGAACGCACTGATGGATTGCATGTGTGACAAAAAGTGTTGTCAACTTCAAAGGTTTTCAATTAATGGGACCATTGAGATATACATGTTGGTGAAAAATATATTCACTATTACATTCATGGGTTGAGTAGATAGAAATGGACCACATTTAGGATTGTGCACTATGCAAGGCTTGATTATTGTTCATAAATTTTATGGGTTACCCTTTATGATTGCAAGTCTGGCCAAAATATAAAGGCGTGCAATATGAATACTAGCTTGTTTGTACCTATTATGGGCACTACCGATCTAAGAGTGTGTGCGGTGAACAACCACTTATACCGATTTCATCAAAGTTAGCCTATAATGGATTGCCCATAAGATTAATGGTTTGATAACAATTGTAGTTCATTATGTTAATTTTACAGAGAAGTTTATAGCTAATTAAGTCCGGGCAATTTATACAGACTAACGGACAGGTACGAACATGGGATAAAGTTCGGTCTTCATTAAAACTCCCGTGTATATTACAAAGTATATTATAAAATATCTAGCATAATTTAAATATATAGTGTACAACATCACAAATATATTATATTTTTAAATTAATTTATACTAAAAACAATTATTAGTACAAAATTTTAAAATAGTACTTGGCCCGAACTTTTGGCCAGGCTTGGACACTAGTACAAGCCCATCAGCCAGACTTGGCCTGGCTTCGCCCGAGTGAACCGGCTTTACTTATGGTCAAAGTATTTCTAGACTTGGCCCGACTTGACCCAATTAACTATTATTAGATTAAAACAAACCTAAATTTTGATATGATTTATCCAATTCAATGCCTTTTTTTGTAGGTTGGATCTAGACCGGAGCTGGATTCCAGGTGTGTATTTCAAACAAATCGGCCGGCCTATTCGGAAAAAGATATCGGATATTCAACCTGATACGGATGATTTTTCTTAAAAATCTTATTATGAATCGGTATATTCGGCAGGGTCATAGATAGATCCGTTCATTAATCTTGTGAGAAATTTCGTTTACCAAACTAATAAATTATTGGAGTTAGGAAAGGGGCGTATTTCATGTGTTCATATATTCCTTATTAAGGTAAGTAAAGTATATATGCATATCGATGCAAGCACGTCTCGAACAAAAGTCTTGGACGTAGGTCCATGGAATTGGTCAACTATATACTATAGTCGCTAGCTGACAATTTATATATGATTGTAACATAATTAATCCTATGTACAAAAAGTACGTAGTTTGCTTTCGGAAAATTAGTTCAACATTGGTGTACATCCTTCATTTAGTAATTTCAACATTGAATTGAGCCATTTTGTCCAATTATCTTTCATGTACTTAGCTTTTTTGGTAGTAGATGACAAGTATTATTTCTTTATTCATTTCAATATTTATACACATATAGACCACATCAAAAAGTCGATTGAAGAACCCCTTATCATGAATATCATGAATTGGAGAATCAAAATTTGTATATTTTTGTAACTACACATCGAAATTACTCATATTACAAATATAAGAAGAAATATGTTCTAGTTCTACCCATATATGATATTCAAATATCAAATAGCAAACGTTGGTGATATTCTAATGAACATCCTATTTACTATGAAAAGTTGTGTCCTTGTTGCTTAGAAACTCAAATAACATTTTTCCACTGAAAAAAAAAATACATATTTTACTTAATATTTATCATAGTCATTTTCATTGGATACCTTGTAGCTTGTTTAGTACTTAATGAATTTGGAGGAGGCAATTATGTTGCATTTAGGGTCCATAATTTTTGTACTATTAGTTTTTGCTTCTCTCTCATTAAAATATCCAGTTTACATTTGAAACCCTACTCAACCGGCACTTGTAGATGTTCTGTCTCATACACTTGCTACAAACCATAGTTGATGTCTTTATGCACCAAAATAACTTGAAATTTCCAAAAGAAATTCGGCTCACTTAACTAATCGGTAATAGAACAAAGAAATAATTTTAAACAAAGAAGAAATGAACTTACATAAATAAATAAAAAAGAATTGTAAGACTTTTTTTTTTCCTTTTTAAAACCATTTTGTAGTTTGATGGTCCGAAAGGGTTTGAGCACTACAACATTCAATTCGAAAAAATCAACGGTAATTTGATAACAAGCCAGATTGATTACGTTTTGAACGTTTGCAAACTGACAAAAACACAAATTTAAAATACTTATATAATTCGTGAGACTCAAATAAAGAAATACCACTCTCCTCTATTTTTCGACCATAGGCATTAAGAGATTAGTTACTAAGAGATGAATTCAGAAACTACTTAACGTCACATTGTTAAATACAAGTTCAGTGATCGAGAAATTAGGTCCATGTTAACCATTAGAAAAACATAGAATAAAGGTAAAAACATTTGATTAAAAAATAAAAAGCAAATCAATGCAAGGATGAACCCTACTAATGAAGTGTTGCTATCAATAACAAACTGGCATTTCGAACCCATGAATTGTTCAAACTAGATATCATTATATCCTGTTAAAATGATAACTTTTGATGTCTAAAGTTGAGAGCTTTAAAGTCTAAAAATCGGTCCATTATTTATTTTATTGTCAATTGGTATCAGGATAAGACCTCGTTAAACTTACGTGATAGGATTAAATATATAAATATGTTTGTTTCACACTTACATAAATTACAATACACGGTCTGCGTCATACTTTAGCATATTGGTTACTATATATTATTATTATTATTGTTGATTTTATCATCGTAACTAGAGATTAACGCATTACGGAGTAATAATTAATAAAGTCTACGATTGATTCATGCATGTAACCATAACTAGTTATTACCCAAATCTTGCTTAGGTGGTCCAAAGAGCAAAGCGTGACAACTAGGTAATGAGTCATTAGTGTCCCTTTGCACTATCAACGACTTAATTTATCAACTAATTACTAATTAATAATATATTTATGAGAATATCCCGATTATGTGTTTCAACATTAATCATGTGACTATTTTTTTAATCAACAGTACATTACATATACCAAGGTGAATATTTCAAAATATCATATCATTATGGACCACTTTTAATTTCTCTTTGATTGTTAAATTTTGTATCTTTTTATTTGTTTTTGTTATTTTATTTGTGTTATTGTACTATGATCATTTATCAATGCGGTGGATTCATGACTACGTGGACGCCTATTTGCCATACATATTGGGTTTTAAGAATAGATTGATTAATTATGGAAAGCTTAAACGCTAATTTCATCTATAATCGTGCCTGTCGTTTTAATAATAGCTGTGAACTATAGTTATTTCATAAATATCTTGTTTGAAAAAAAGGAAATTGTACTCTTCCTACGTGACGAATTCATAAACATGTTAATCTTTTTTAGCATGTTACCGTTGATTTTTCTAAATCGGATATTTTTTAGGTTAAATGTTTGATGCTTTTTTTGAAAATTAATCAAAATTTTAAGTGGTATTTTTTTATTAAAATTATAATATTATTTCATTTTGGTTAACTTATTTACATCGAGCTAAAAGTTAGGCTACAACGAGTCGTGTTATCAATTCTTTTTTTTTATTGCAAAACTAATCCGTATAAACACTACGTCCGAAGATATGGGAAACACAACATTACCATGCAAGATCCGTTGCACCATCTTGAAATCTCGACGACATTGAACGCAAGAAAATCACACGTGTTAAAAAGCGAACGAAAAAAACACATGTTAGCTTTCAATGCAAGCTATTTTCTAATTAGCCACCTTCGTAGAGGTTGCGTTGAGGGTCACATTACCCACAACAAAAGACCCATCACCCAAACAAACCAGATGAGAGATCTCCGTCAAATCAATACAAGCATGTTTGTCACCGACCCATCCAAAGACTAACACATCCGCCGGCGTCAACGTAGATTTCCCTTCACACGAATCAGTTAAGAAGGTTACAAGCGCTTCCTTCTTAGCCGAAAAATCCTTCCCCCCTAAACACGTCACATAAAACATCACGAATCAAATCATGCCTATATTTGAAACCAAGGATTTCTTTACAATGAATTGCATGCTCCCAAAAACATCTAAAGTCCTCCGACAATTGGGCATAGGAAAAATCGCATCAACCGGAAACAAATGAATCATAAGGCGATACTTAAGTGTCGTGCGATGCTCAACTATAGATATACATTGTCAAAGTCCCTCAATGGGTATGACAAGAAGAAAGTCTTGGTTATGCGCTGAATGCAAACACTTAAAAATCACTTTATGTTTGAGGGTCATATCAAAAGTCGCTTCCATCGCATACTGAAAAGGGAACTCGCTAAAGCATTTTGGGATTTAAGAGGGAACACTTGACAGTAAAACCAGAAAGATCGAAATTAGGAATAGAAGTCTGAAGATTGTTCAACGCTGCAAAAAACTCGAATCCCATATCAACCAATCCATTGTCTCACAAGATGTGGGTATTGAAGGGTCCAAGATTGGGCCATGAAGGTCACAAAAGAAAAAGAAGAAGTCTTCATAGTTGAGTATAAACCAAGTCCCACAAACCAAATAGGCAAAGAAGCAAACCGCCACTGAAGATCCCCCAAAAAGGACCCCACAAATCACAATATCCTCAACCGATCCACGGAGTCCAAAATCAAAATAAGCTGCTACACCCTCCCCATATTCTGGGTTACAAGTTCTCAAGCTGAAATACATCTTAGATACATACAAGAACGAAGCAAGATAAGTTCATTCTACGGGTCCCTCAACTGTGGAAGAATGTGCATCAACTCAACCTCCTTAACCGCTCTTTTCATGACTAGCTCTTTAACAAACCCGTCATTTTTACTCACCGCCCTACCTAATAACTTAACACCCAACGTCGGCCTTGCAATGCCATGAGGGAAAAGACTAGCTTTAAGCTTCGACCATCACACAAAGGCCAGAAGAGCTCATCTTACAAGTATTCAACTCGAGCCCAAAACTCGGCTCAACCTCTCTAATTATATTAAGCGCTCTAGCCACTTCTTCTGACGGCCAATAATAGTATCATCATCAAGTTATCAAGCATGTAGAAGAAGTTTGCAATAGTCTCTGATCCTATGAAGAAGCGAGTGTAAGACAAGAGGGGGAAAAAAAGCCCCAAAGAGTCCCCTTGTTGCACACTAGTAGCTGATCAGATAAATCCATCACCAATGTACAAACGGGCAGTCTGACCATACAAGAAATCAACCCATAAAAGAGATAGATGTGCATATTTCCCTCACTTCCTTAAGCAACGCAATTATATCATCCAAGTTGAAGACATTAGAAAAATCCACTTTCAACATAGCCAAAGACCCATCAGTATGATGCTCAATCAAAAACATGTTAACATTATGTAGAATAACCTCTAAACCTCATGGGATACGACGCCCAAACTGAAAATCATTAAGATATTCTCTCGTATCTCTACTCACTCTCTTCATGGCTACTTTAGACACCAAGTGTCTCCAAGCAATACCCATTTGCAATGGGTTGAACCTCATTGTCAGGCTTCAGTAGCGGTGTAATAGGCGCCAAAGCCACAAACTCAGTCAAACTCAGTGAACACTTACCTCCTAGCCACAAATTAACCATTGTTGATACCGCTATCAGAAGACTTGTGGCAACCATATAACCCTCACCACACATAGAATCTAAAAGGTGTTGGGCCCTTAAACCATCTTTGTCAACACATTTGGGAAAAAACTTTATGCATTTAAAGATCAGATCAACATCAGTAATGAGAGACGGTTCATGAAAAGTAGTGCAAGCCTTAGAAGGGGAGGAATCTTATAGGGGTGCATGTTTATATATCGTCCAAAGCCTTCAAAGTCTCATCATTATAAGGAGCTACTCCCGAGGAGCACAAAACTTTAACAATAGTTGTAAAATGTCCATCCGAAAATTTACGAAGATACTACTTGATATTAGAACTCCTCTGCAGACCACTTCCATCCCCTGAGTCACCCTCCACCCTCAAAAAAGGTTTTTATGCTTTGAATCCTCTAACAACGGTTGCACAAGAATGGAAATACCACCATCCTCACCCCAAGTAGACAAGACCTACAACATCCGCCGACGTTGGATCGACTTTCTACTTCCCGATCTTATGTCTCGCTTGCTCATAGCCCTGAACACTTGCAACATGCACTGATGAAGCAAAAACAACTTCACCCAAGCAGCCACTCAATCGGCTCAACAACCACCTTCAGAAGAGCACCCAACAACGTTTGAGAAGCCTAACTGACAACTATGAAGAATGTTTTCACCGTAGAAAAAAGAACATGCATAACCCTCTCCAACAAACCTGCATCGAAAACCATGCCCCCGTCACCTACAACCAACTCTTCAACAAATAGGCCTCGAGATACCCACAACCGGTCTCACCACAAGGTACCAACCGTCCTCACCAAAGGCAGAAATAGATCCATAAGGATGATGACACTCACGACTCAAAGTATGAAAATCATACATTGGCCACACAATCACATCCTAATAACATACAAAACCTCCACCAATGTCGTAAAAACATCAAGGTTATACTCAAGAATGTCCCGAACCTCATTCTTGCGCTCAATCGTAAGGATATATTGTCTCTTCGATCAAATGACTTAACAAATAAGAGAAATCTCTACTCCCTTCCCTACTATTGCCAAAATCACTCACGAGTCTTATTCCATCAAATATTAATTATATTTTTTTATTAGAATTTTATGTTTTACAGCTTCGATTATTGATGAGCAATATGGTAACACAATTGTCATTTATGTCTAAAAAAACTCTTTGAAAAAATAAGTAGAGCCTAAATAATACGATTGAGAAATATTGAAATTGAGAGGGAGAACCTCATAATTATCAACTCTATAAAAAAACTGAAAAATTAATATACTAATTTAAGATATTTTTCACATGTTAGAATTTATAATGTCCTGAGAAAATTAGCGTCATTGAGACACAATTTTCTCCTCATGTTGTCATTCACTCCTGAATTGGACGACTTGATACTCTTTGGTAATCTACTAGTAAAAAACTAAAAAATATCAAACCTAATTACTGATCATAAAATATAAAAAAAAATCTAAATTATAAAAGAACCATCCAAAATTACATATTTTATTTTGAAAAAATAAAAAGGGTTAGAATGGGCAGGGCCGAGGCCCCTGACCCTTCCTTTATTGGAAGGAATCCTTTGGCTTAGCTTCCTTTTCAAGATTTTTCGTGCATCAAAAAGACAAATTATTTAAAATAAAATATTATGTTTTCACAATACCCATCTATTATTCTATTATACTAGCTAGAAATGTTATATTTATGTTTATTTAATAATGTGATAAATGGTTGTTGGTTGAGCGTAAATTACACGCTCCGGGAAAGATGCTGAAGGAATTGAATACGAGTAAAGGGCTTCACTTTCCCGTGCTATTGGATTCGACATTTCTGGAAACTTATTTTCTTTTTCCCTTTTCATTATTTATCTCCTTTCCTTTTTTATGAAACCAAAACTTTCTCACTTGCATTTCCACATTTACCCCTCCATAGTGCCCAAATTACATTCGCTCATCATTTTAAACAATTAAGATTCAAGATATATTTATGTTAGATCATTGGTTAAATACTATTTGTTGTTACTTAACATGCGTTTTCATCCATTTTTATTTCTTAACCGGTTAAATTCAATGTGATTTTATTTATTTATTATTTTTAGTTATATAATTTAAGAATTAAAAATACCTTTTATTATTATAAATAAATAAAAAATAATCACACCATAAAAATAAAACTTAAAATAAGGTGTATGTACAAATAAACTTTTAAAAATTATTTATTAAAATAAAATCATATTTAAAGTGTTAGATTCGATCATTTAACGACTCATATGCCTTTTAATGCCCTAAATTACTCCCTTGTTTCTTTCATTTACGATAAATATAATTCAAATTACGAGTTAAACACAATGCTTAACTAAAATTTTATTTATTTCCCATGCCCAAAATAACTTACAAGTATGGGTTATCATAAAAGTACCCAACTCTAGAACTTACTTTACTTTTTTTTTAATGTAAAACCATACATTAAAAAAAAAAAATACAAGTATTTTCCCCCCATATATTTCATTATAGACTTTACATAAAGCTTTTTTAACATCAAGTACACGTATTATAATCGAAATAAATTGACTAGTTTATACGATTTATGATATTGATCTCAAACCAGAAAAACAAATTATTTAACCAAGTTTTTCTAGTTAATTGGAACGATAAAATAATATCAATTACAGAGAAAGGTTATTATACTTAATACTCTAACCGACCAATAATATATCACATTGTTAGCTCTTCAAATTTGATCAAATATGCAAAACTTTTTATATTTTATAAACGGTGAGTTACAAGAATTATATTATATATATATATATATATATATATATATATATATATATATATATATATATATATTATTGATATAAAGGGTGACGGGGATTAATAAGGGCTAAAATTAATATAAAAAAAATATTTTTATTTAATACATTTGTTAAAATTTGTTTCGAATATTGGAATGTCTTCTATTAGCCGGATAGAGTATACAATTTTTGATGGTCGACTAAATTATGGTGCAATAACTGTTTTGTTACGAAACTCGTCGTTTTACATGTAAACTAAAAGAAGGTTATTTTATATATAGTATTTTTGATACATTTATGCGGTATTATTGTATTAACGCGTAATATAAAAAAGGTGTTATTGGACTAAAAAGAAAAGAAAAGAGAGGGTCATAAATGGTGATTGGGTGGTAGGAAAGAAAGAAGAGAAACGTCTATTAATGGCAATTGAGTGATTAGCCATCTTTCTAGTCATTGGCCTGTCTATTTCCATTAATGGGGTTAATTGTGGAGAGAGATTGGCATACTTTTCGATTTGGTTAACGTTAAAAGACTCGGCTTTTCTTTTTTTATTTTATTTTATTTTTTTAATAGTTTGGCACGTTTTATTGTCTTAAGGTCTTATGGTAGCCAATGAGAGGGTGAAACGTCATTCTTATAAAGAGAGAAAGTGATAATGTGGTGGGAATACACTACCAATTTACTCTTACAAAGCCTATTTCCATTGGAATTGGTCCATCCCCATTACATAGGAATTTTTACTTTTATTCTTTTACCAAAACTATTATTTCTATTATTTATGTATACTAGTTTCTCTTTCTTACAATGTTAAAAGTGGAAAAGAATAGGATTATAACTTACATGTTACTTCTAGGTTTTAACTTGGGAGGTACATTCACTATTATAAGCTAGTATAGTATTACTTTATATTCTTATTATTTGGTATCTGAGAAAAAAAAATATATTAAAAAAATGTGTTAATGTACTATAATTTAAAATTTTGTATAAAAATATGGTAGGATAAACTAGTATAATGTTTCTTCCGGTTCTTATTATTTGGTATCCGAGAAAAAAATATATATCAAGATAATGTAGATGTACTATAATTTAAAATTTTGTATTAAAATAATGGTAGGATGTAGAGGTTATATGAAAATAGATAAAATAGTTTTTTAAATATACGTATTAAACTAAAAGTAGATAACTTTTATCTATGAAAGGTTTATATATTAATGACACTTATAATACAAAATATATTAATGAAAATTATTTAATACCAATTATTATTTTAATTTCTAATCAAATATTACGTACGGTATATTTAATACAAATTTAAGTATTTGAATTTTGTGCGATTTATTTTTTAAAAGTTTATTGATAAAATATATTTATAATTATTATACTTTTTTATATTAATTTACTATGCTAATAATTGTAACACCACGACTTTTAGCTAGGATCTCACAAACTCATAATGGGTTCTGACCTTAGTTTGATATCAATACGACTCGGACCTTACAACAAGACACAAATATTAAAGACAAATCTCTTATAAAAGTAATTAGGTTTAGAAACAATACTAACTCTAGCAAAGTTCAACAGCCATATTTAGCAAAACAAAATCATATATAGTCTACTAAACATAATACTAAAATAAAATACCCTCAACTGACTTTTCAGTACGAAAACCCGGCTGATCACTCCACTCCCGATTTATCGACAAAGACCTAACCTACAAGGTCTATCAACACAGTATAAACTGTTATCTACGGTTCTAATGATAAGGATATTAAGGCACATACACAAGTAACGAAAGTAGTAAACACTTCAACATGCACAAAACAAAGTCCGGTTATTATCTTTTCATTTGTGACCAAACACTATGTCCCAAAAACGCGCCCAATGTCAAATGTACCTCTAAAGGTACCGAAATATCCTCTTCACAGTTTGTCAGTGTTTTTTTCCTAGTTGCCTTATGAACCCGCTGACGACATTAACATCTTGTGCAAGATTTGGTCTTGTGCAAACCATAACATACATCAAACTCCCTACTGCACTAGCGTAAGGGACTCGCGACATATACTCCTTCTTCTCATACAAATGAGGTGATTCAAAGTGGTAAGATGGATGTTAGCAGCACTAGATGTATCAATAGACTTGACCGATGACATTCCGAACCTTGATAACACCTTTTCAATTTAGCCTTTTTGTTATAAGAAAAGCTTCTTATGATCTCCGTCTCTAAAAATCTCCATTCCTAGAATTTTCCGAGCTGCTCCCAGATTCTGCATCTCATCTCCCATTGCTGCAAACCACTATGCAACTTTAAGCTCATATACAACTTTTTTTATAGGTGGATGGTTTGAGTATACATCTCTTCAACAACCTGTAGGGCATAACCAACCATATCTTCACAGTTGTACCTTTGTGGAGGTTTTACTTCAACTCTTCTTGAGCACCCCTCAATTAAGCTCAGGTGAATAGCTCTTGATGGTTGATCTTCCTTTGTCAGAATTTGCATCCCTCTTTCACTCATATGATCAAGTCTCATATGCCATAACTTAGTCATACCATCCTCGTGAACCTCTGAAGATGCAATATAAATAGACTTAGAAATAGTGGAACCCTGCATGAAATATAAAGTGTCCCTTTTGACACCTCTCATAATAACATTAGAACCCTTACAAACATTCAAAACTCCACATTCACCTTTGAAACAAAACACCTTACTATCCAACATACTCACAAATATCATATTTTTACTAATAAGTGGAACATGTATGACCTTGTTCAATGTACATAATCTTCCTTCACGTGTCTTGATTTTAATCGAGTCAATTCCAACCGTCTTGCAGACAAAACCGTTGGCCATGAAAATACTATCACCATCTACCTGCTTGTAAGTTTCGAACCACTCTTTGTTAGGACATATGTGATAGGAAGCATCGGAATCAAGAAGCCACATATCAACCTAATACGTGTGTTCACAAACAACAAAAGAGATATATCCTCATATGATTAAAAAATCATCTTCTGCAACAGTTGGAGAACTAAAATCCCACGGTTTCTTCTTTTTAGGATATTCGTTCTTCCAATGCCCTTTTGTTCCTTACAATAGTTGTAGATATCATCAGGCTTATGACCTTTTGAAGAAGACGGCTTATTGTCCTTCTTCCATGAGTTTTTTGTCCCTTGCCTCCGCTTGTATATATACCAGATGCCTAGCCATCCCTACCTACACCACTTTCATTCACTTTGGGACATAGTTCCCTTGTATGAAGGGCAAACTTGACGTCTTTTATAATAATAGTATCTTTTCCAACAACAAATAACTAAACAAAGTTTTCATATGATGACGCAAAGATACCAACAGAATCAACGCAACATTCTCATCCTCAATCTTAACATTAATATTACGCAAATATAGAAGAATTGTGTTCAACTGATCTAAGTGCTCACAAAGTTGCGAACCTTCTTGCATTCGCAGGTTGAACAAACGTTGCTTCAGAAGAAACTTGTTAGTGAGAATATGATGTTCGCTGGTTTTACGCCCCTATAAATCCCTATAAATAATGATAGAAACTCACATGATAGCAAAACTAAGAAGGGATAGTTTTATATTTATAACCTGTAATAAATCCCCTAAATAGCAACGAACCCATAGTGTATGGATCGTACGAAGTAAGACAAATACTCCAGTGGTCAAACACAAAGACTGGAAGGATTAATTTGCAGCAGTGATTAAAGATAGAATAGATCTAAAATAAGAAAGGAGATTGAAAAAGATAAGGGAAAGAAGAATAAAAAAAAGGTTTGAAAAGTTTTTGAGTTGCTCTCAATTGAATGTCACCTTCAATCAAGAGCAATTTTCTAAAAGGAAAGTAAAACATAAGATAAACAAATTAAAGGGAATAAAAATGGATTTCAAGGGTTCAAGATCATTATTTGTACAAATGGACTCAGGACAATCTCACAAAGCATATATGATTTGAAAAACATGCGGGGATGAATGTTTCTTAAATCTATGTTCTTTTACAGTGACGTCTCAAGAACATAAATGTCTGCAGCCTAATACCTATAACTTTCAAGGTAAAGAGGGAGAAATATATAAATAAGTCTTATTCTTTCAATCAAAGAAACACAATAACCCTTTACAGTTACGTCTCAAGAATTATTGTCTCAAAGGAAGGAATAATGACACATTCTATACAATAAATGTTAAATCTTTATTACATAGGAACAAGTTCTCTTATGTATCTAAATAGGAATATCTCAATTACGCTCAATTCCTACTTAAGTTGAAGTGATTTAGATCAATTCTAAACCTGCCAAAAACCAAACCATTCCATAGGATTTAAAGCGATTCAAATAATTATAGGGAACAATCCCTCATTGTCCAAGGTATAAACAAATATCTGTCAACCTTGGAACCACAAAGATCTAGCCAATAACAATCATATCAAAAGACAAATAAAGAAATAACAAAGGGAGAAAAGAAACTACTCAACTTCAATGAATAAAAACCTTCAATCTTCTCAAATCAACAATGTCTTCCTAACAAATCTGAATGTGAAAGTGCAAAACTTTAATCTAAATTAATCTAAATTATGAAGAACACGGGTGAAGAAGAAGAAGGGTTGGAGAAGGCTCCCCCCTCTAGGGCAACTCTGGAAAACTCCCAGCTAAAATCAAACACCCCTGTAATCAATCCAAGACTTCCTTTTATAACAAAAACCTAGCTAAAAGACATTGAGCTGAAAAGGAAAAAGCCCGTAAACGAAATAAAACGCTCAGGGAAGAATCTCGGTATGGATCTCGGCCGAGATGGTCACGGTCGGGGCCGAGATTTCGTCTTCGATCTTCAGCGTCATGGATCTCGGTCAAGTCACCCGAGATGCCGACCGAGATATTGCAATAAAAGCTTCCATCTCGGACCGAGATAGGTGGATCTCGGCCGAGATGCTCCTTGGTCGTTCCTTCATGCCTTTAGTTTGATTCCTAGCCCTTTCTCGTGCACGTATGCTTGCTCCAACAAATCCACTTCGAGGCTTAATCCTCAAATACATCGTTTTAGCTCCATAATGTGCTAAATTACCTACAAAGCCACAAATAGTGTGTAGACATCTATTCTTGCAAAGTAGAACTAAACAAGCATAAATGACACAAACTAAGGCTAAAACATGAATGCGAAAAGGGTAAATCTACCTAAATGCATGACTAAAACAAGTCGATAAATCATGTTATCAAGAGACTTCGTCATGTAGAGGTTCTTCAACTTCAACCACAATTTGGTTGCGGTATCCTGATCCGAAACCTCACATAAGACATCATCTTCAAGACACAACATGATGGTCGAATGCACCTCAACCTTCCGAGCGGTCATCTCAACAACATTTTTCTTTTCCTTATCGGATTCCTTCCTTGACAGCGGCCCCATAAGCCATGTTGTTTTAACAATGCTCGCATCTTGATATGTCACATACTGAAATTGTTCCTCCTTGTGAACTTGTCGATCTTCATGTTGAAAGAAGACATCTTCACCCATATAACAGAAAAACGAAGAACTCAAAACTCTGATACGAATTTGTTGTGCGGAATCATTGAAAAATAACATAATTCAACAAACAAAAAAGATAACACACAAGTTTATAGTGGTTCACCCAATAAAGACTACCTCCACTTTTTAGAGAGATTTTATTAAAGAGTTTCAGATTAAAGACGAGAGGATATACATATGATAACTAAGTTATCTCAGATTTTCCAGATTATCAGATGAACAGATTATCACATAATTGGAGACTAAGGGACCTTACAATGTATAGGAACAAAACTCTAGCTTTATGACAGATTTATACTTGAACGCCAAGTATGAAACTTGACCAAACAGAAAAGGTGCAAACAAATGATAAGCCCAATTCAACCCATATTAACCTCCTAATTACAATAACCGCATCACCAAAGTATTTTACATGTATATATAAAAGAAAAAAAATAGTATAATCTAATATCATTATTGTTTTTGATTATTTATTTTATATATTTGACCTTTACGTTTTCAATATAAGTAAAAAAATGTCAATTCCCTTTTCAGCTTGACCATGTATGAACAAGTTATATATAATCTTAATCCTAATTTGTAACAAAATTACAAATCTACCCAATCGTACTAAAACTTGTATTTATGACCTTAATTTTCAACAAAACTAAATAAAGAAAAGTTTGAATTTCTAATTTAATCCTTAATTTTATAGAAATTACAAAACGGTCCATTATAGCTAATTACTCAAAACGGGCATTGTATGAACTAATTTGTGAAGAAAAAATGTATAGAAAACTCTAATGATAAAAATGTCCAAAAGAAGGAAACAAGCCAACAGGGGCTATGTGGGGTCATCGATGTTCATTTTCTAGTCGGAATACGAAGCAAAATTAAGAAATAATCACTTGTCTTTTTAAAGACTTCTCGGCCTATCTCTTCACTTCTATTCTATAACCTAAATCTCAAATTCCACTACAAAAATACAACAGGGAAACACAGCTGCCAGAGGATGAGGATTTGAGTTAAGGCCAATAGAGAAAAGAAGTATTCAAAGCAAGAAATTTGGGGGAAAAATAATGTGGGATCTGAACAACGACAAGGGGAAACGGGTTGGATCCGGGTCAATCGATAATTCCAACTCATCGGCGCCGGAAGACTATGATAATGAAGCAGCAGGAGGATCCGACCCGGAAGACGATCAAACTATCCGGGTCAACAAGAAACGTGGTAGTAAGATATTCGGATTCTCAGTTCCGAACCATGGTGAAGATATCACCTCTCCTTCGTGTTATCAGTACTCGCCGGAAAGTTCAACGCCGTTGGTGACCCACCAGTTTTTCCCGGTTGATGAGGAGGCTGAAAGGGTGACGGATTCGCCACGTGGCGGGTTTTCTAAGCTTGGACACGAGTTGGTCTCCGTTAGCTCCTCCTCGCCGGTCGTTCCGCCGGTGAAGAAAAGCCGGCGAGGACCCAGATCAAGAAGCTCTCAGTACCGAGGTGTTACCTACTACCGGAGAACTGGCCGGTGGGAATCTCATATCTGGTAAGTCCAATTTTGCAACAATTTTTTTATATGACAATTATAAATTTGTCTTTTTATTCACATTATTTTTGTTATTTGATTGATTCATCAGGGATTGTGGGAAACAAGTTTATCTTGGTATGTTCTAATTTTAGTGAATTTTTTACCAATTATTTTCTCTCATTATTTTCAATAATTTTTAATGATGTGAGATTCTTTGTGTTTGGGGCAAACTGTGTTTTGCTCAGGTGGATTTGACACTGCACATGCAGCTGCTCGGTCAGTTTTTGTTCATCTCAATCTCCGATTTTGATTATCTGAATATTTATAAACAATTTTTTAAATAAATTAATACCTAAAAAACCCTTTTTTTAAATGTGATTTTGCAGTGCTTATGACAGAGCTGCAATCAAATTTAGAGGCGTTGAAGCTGACATAAACTTCAGCCTCGAAGACTACCAAGATGACTTGAAACAGGTAACAATTTTATTTACCCGGCTTACCACGTACAGTAAATTTGTGAGATTTACTGTTTGCTTTTGTTTGCAACAAAGGAATGAAAGTGTATACTGTATACTGATTTTACATACAAAGGGAAAGAATATTTTTGGTGCATTGTATGCTCGTTTGTACTTATAGTAAGCTGATTATACACTTTGAATGAACGATTCGACGAATCGAGCAGACGAACAATCTCACCAAGGAAGAATTCGTACACGTACTCCGCCGACAAAGCACCGGGTTCCCTAAGGGATCATCCAAGTATAGGGGCGTTACCTTGCACAAATGTGGTAGATGGGAAGCAAGAATGGGTCAATTTTTGGGCAAAAAGTAAATTCTCTTTCAGTAAATATTTATTTACTATTCAACATTTGCATTATTGTCCACCGGGTTGAATTCTTTCCCTTTTTTTTTTTAACTAGGTATGTGTACTTAGGACTATTTGATACAGAGGATGAAGCTGCTAAGTAAGTTTTGTTACATTGATTTCATTTTCTTTTGAGAAATGTTTTTTTTAATGTGTTCTTACTTATGAGTATGTTTGTAGAGCTTATGATAAGGCTGCAATCAAGTTTAATGGCAAGGATGCTGTCACAAACTTTGATCTTAGTACATATGAAGAAGAACTCCATACTGCAACCGGTAAATGTTTACATGGCGAAGCTATGATCTTCTTATACAACAATAAATCCGGATCACATATTGTAAAATGATGGTTTGATTTTCAGATGGCGGAACGAGTAGTAGCGTTGGGGTTCAAAACCTTGATTTGAGCCTCGGAGGAGGAAGAGGTTCATGTGATGATCAAAGGCTTTCTGCTCCAATGCAATTCAATTGGCCTCAAAATCATGTAACTCAATCCAAGGTACACTCCTTGACTCGCAAACTAGTGTTTACGGCTTGTTTAATACCTAGATCTAGTAGGAGTATTTGTGGAGGATGAATGATTGACTAAGTATATAAGGTTGGTGTACTACTTTTCGTATTTCTAATTGGTTTTATGATAAAACTTCTCTGAGTTTACGCGCATGTATTGTAGCTCGTGCGACGAAACCCCAAATTTGACTATATGTTTTGAATTTTTGACCAAGCTTCTAATAAACTTTGATTTTCAGCCGGCCCAACCCTAACTCTTCGATATAATTATTGTCGAAAGTATCCTTGATTCCATTGATAACGAGTAGGACCATATAATTCGATAGGAGTTGTTGAACCATATCACAATTTGATATCAACCTAGATTAGTATCAAGAGTGTTACTTTCGTATCTCATACCCATACTTGATATCTTCTTAGACATCGTTACAAAAACGAACCCTAACGAATTCCGAATCATCTTTGGAATCTCTATAGGAAACATACAATGAGACACAAAAAATGCAACATCGGATTCAAACTCAATACAACTCTCAAGACCCTCATCATGTAAGTTAATTCCTCATCATATTCTTACAAATTTAAATTATTGAGTTCAAAGTTAATAATTTATCTTCGTCTTCAGTTTACAAGCAGATTCAAAGGAGGAAGAATTGTCGGAATAACAAACAGCGGAGATCATCTCTCCTTATCATCAACAACAACAACAACAAATTTTGATCACTATGATCATCAACAAACTCAACAGCAGTTGCAGCAATATCCAGGCCCAACTCATCCTCACCTTCGAATGTTCGCAACTGCTGCAGCATCATCAGGATTCCCACAGCCGATTTCTTCGCCTCTTCAACCTTCATCTTCTTCTTCTTGGTTGCACATTAACAATGGGTATCATCCTCTTATGAAACCTTCTTGAAAACCCTAAATTCCATTCTTGCCATGACGTAGCCAAGAACATTTAAATCATGAAATCCCATTTTCTTTTCTTTATGATTATCTCTCCAGTCTATATAAAGTATGATTCTGCTATAAATATATATTTCTGATCAACTCATCGTATGCAAGTTTGGTGTTAAAAGAGTATCCAAGAACTTTGGTCATTTTTAGTAAAATGGGCCAATTTGGATGCCATTTTTCTATCTTATCTCTAGCATGTAAATAGAATTTCATGGAATAAACGCCTTTTTTTTTCTTTTTTTTTTTTATTTATTTCTTTCTTTTCCAACTTTGAGGAATTGTAACATCATTTGGCCACGTACTATGGGAATTTCATTCTTTTGCAAATTCTAATTTTTTTTCCTTTCACGATTCAGAACCCTTTCATGGAATAAATGACTTTTTTTTGCCCGTTGATTCGAACTGATTGATTATTTTCGTGTATAGTTGGTTCTTAGGATGCTGAAGGAGTAGTTCCATTGAAATCCGACTTTGATTTCGTAATAGAAATGTGTTAGGTATGGTCAAGAAGATGTTGTGGGGTGCTTGATTCCTTAAACATACATCAGTTATGATGTTTTTGTAAATGATTTGTTTGGTTGACTTTTATCAAAAGTTAATTTATGGTGTAAGCTTGGAATTCACCTTCAAAGTTCAAACTATTATCGATACTAGCTTATAAAATTAATTGACATAATTGTTAAGAAAATTATTAAATAACATTAATTTTGTAAAGTTATTTTTAATTTTTTAAAATTTAATTTTATCATTTATTAAATGATTACAACAACGATATAAAGTTCAAATGAATATTTCCTCCTATAAAAAATGACCTTTTAAGCATTGACATAATTCTTTAAAAAATTATTAAATAACCTTAAATTTTATAAAGTTTTTTTTTCCCTCCAATTTTACTACTTGTTAAATATGCACCGTCCTATTAGAACAAACCCTATTAAAACAATGAGTAAACACTTTGTTATAAAAATATTAATAAAAACAAAATTTAAATTCTCACACCTTAGTTAATAATCTTGAAAACATTAAATAACACTTAAACTTGATCAGAATTTAGACGTTAGAAAATCGGATAAAATAAATTTTTTAGGGAAAATAAGATAAAATTACGTTAAAAGGTACCGACAATATGAAAATATAAATGGTAATTAGTTGACAAATTTGTGAAGGAATAATTTAAGAAGTGATTACATGAACAACGGCTTAATAAAGTGTGAACGGTTTTCTGATTAGCTATTTTGTTTGTAACGTTAAATATATATCTTTAGAGATCGTGAATCAGTATATTATAAAATTTAAGGGATATTTTTTTTTTGTAAATTCGTATTAGATGGTTTATTTATACTTGAACATTTATCCATTTATCCTAAGTTGATCAAGTGTCTACTTGGGTATAAGTATATAACCCACTAGATTTATGTGTTGGCTTTTAACCAAAAAAAAAAAGATTTATGTGTTGGCTTGGACCTAACTAATCAGGAAAACCCTTCATACTTAATAAAGTATGAACGGTTTTCTTGATTAGCTATTGTGTTGTAACAACCAAATTGTATGAGAGCGGTTAACCTCTAATCGCCCGTTAATCCTAACATGTCCGAGTGTCTATTAGGTTTGTACCCTATACATCTAAAGTTGGTAGATTTCGAGCCTAAAATACAAGGTTGTTGGACTGCTTTCACTATTACAATTGGTTTTAGAATAGAATCCACTACACTTATTTGTTGGGTTTGGACTAACGTGCATGTGTGCTGGTATACACACAACCAATACATGCATATATGATACACAAACTTAGGTCCAAGCCAAGACCAACACATGTTCACATTCAACTTATTTATAAACTAGCCAAGACCGACACATGCATGTGTTATACACAAACTTAAACGTGTTTATATTCGACTAATTTAAAAAATGAACAAATTTAAGTAGTTCGACTCATATAATGACCTGAATAATAGAAGTCCGAGATCGTCTTCTTCTTTATGGCTATGGTTAGATCTATTTTTAGTCCAAGTTATAGACTTGCATCCAAATAGACACGGACGGTTCCACATACGTATGATTTGTGAACAACCACTCCAAGCATATTTTCCAGGGCTTGGCACAAATTTGGTAAATCCCGGGCCGGTCCCGATCCCGTCTTGATCCGGTGATTTTTCATCTAAAAATTTTAAATCCCGTTCGGTCCCGTCCCACCAAAAATATTTCGGGATGGAATATGGGTCTTACCTTCCTCGTCCCGCATATATTAAAATTTAAATTTAAATTAAATAATTAAATATATAAACCTAAGGAGTAGTGATCATTGTGTAATTTTGTTATTATAAATTAACAATTGTTTAAATTCATCTACAAAAGGCAAAGGAAAATTGAACTCAATTGCGACATTGTTTAAGGAGTAGTGATAATAATGTAATTTTATTCTTATATTTTATTTTGGATGTTTAGACTTGACAAGTTAATTACGTTTTGTAAACCTTGTTGCGACATCTATTTTGATGTCTTTCATTTTAAAGATATCAACGAATATTTATTTTTGTAAATTGTTAATTTTAAATCAAAAAGGCGAAAATAAATTTTATATAGATCATGCGGGATTAGTCCCGTCCCATCCCGTCTCGGTCCCAACCGGAATAGGACCCAATGGTTTTTAGTTAAAAAAACTCAAGACCCGTCCCGGTCCCATCCTATATATAATGGCTGGGACGGAACGTGGGACGACTTTAATCCGTCCCGTCCCGTCCCATGCGCAACCCTAATATTTCCTCCTATAGTCCTATGCATACATTTCAGAACACAATGAGGCTTTCACTTGGGCCCAATAAACAATTTAGTAATCCTGCGGACCTAATAATCTAATAAAGATTGGCGTTTGTTTGCCAACACATTGAGATTGCAACTCTACTGGACCCATTATTTGAGCCCAAAAAGAATTATATTTTAGATCGTTTTTACTTGACAAAAGATTACAAAAACAGAATAATTTGTGAAAATTCATTTTAATGGGTGTAATAATGAAAACACTCATATTTTATAAGTGGTTCCCTTTAATTTTACTTTGATGGTTGATTTTGTATATTTTTATCTAGGACCATTATATAAATATCTTCTAGATTCTAATAGTTTAATAATATTATAATAAAAATACATTAAAAACAACTTTTTAATAAGATTCTACACTTTTTTAAAACTATATATATATATATATATTATCACTTTTCAATAATTTAATATTTTATCAATAAAGTAATTCTATGTATTTGATTTAAAATTTTAATATTCTTTTTATTGATTTATTGAACAACAATTTGGCTTATAGTTTAACTACAGATTGGCAAAAAAAAACAAACAGTTTCATTAGTTTGTGTGTTATTAGACATAACTATAGGATTTGTGCTTTCCAATTTCGTTTGGAACTGATGCTAATTTGTGACACTGTGACCCAACTACCTAATCTGTGCAATGACTAATGACAAGTGCTTTGGTAGGCCCCTTAGTTCTCTTCTACTTTGGGTATGGGTTACTGGGTGAGGGTCAAACTCATGCTCCTCTTCATCCTCCCACTCACACACTAGCAAGCTCTTCTTGTAAATGTCGGCAATGAAACTCGTCGTATCTTCCCAAATTTAGAGAAATAAATCATTTTTATTCACAGGTGATGAATTACACTTCTCATTTCCTTGTAATTCATGAATTTCTCTTCAACCCATTTGATTTGAAGTAATGGGTTTGCATATTTGCTTGTTTTTCTTCAGATTGTTCATCTCTTTCTCCCATTCAAATTGATCCTGTTTTGAGACGCAAAGTTAGGGTTTTTTGTGAACTGAAGTTGGATCCCACTTTCTCAGTGTGAGATTTTGCTAAGTTGGTAAGATGACAGACCAAAGGCCTTGGCTATGGAGGAGAAAGTCTTGTGAGAAGACAACTGTTGTGTCTGATAAACAAAATCTCCCTTCTAAGCTCAGTGATGAGGAGGTAATTTTGTAATTTTGTATCTGTACTGTTGATTGTTGATCAGTCGATGGGTTTAGATAGTATAAGCTCAGAAAGTTATGCTTGATTATCTAGGTTGAGCTACTATCTCTTGCGTTGTATGTATTGTATTGTATAATTGGAAGAACACATTGGCTAGTTAGGTTGTGGACAGTGATTTGAGGCAATAAAGATCTGGACCCTTGGTAATAAAGGCCTTTTAGGGTCCCCTCAGAGCACCATTGTTTGGTTCTTAGCTGATTATTCCTCGTGCTAAATGCAATTCACAATGCCTGTCATACGTTTCGTTATCGTTCATGCCACAAAGTATATACCATTAAGTGGTTGGTGATTGAGGGGCTGTGGTCATTTAGTGTATCCTTTCTCTTGGACTAATGTGAGTTGACTGAAAGTAAGGATTCTTTGTGACTGAAAAAGGTATCCGTTTTGTGGGTTATGTAGATTAGCCGTGTCTGACATATTTCTCTAATGAATCATAACCCTGAGGAGCTTTGTGTCTTAGCAGTTGGTTAGTTGAAATCAGTAAGAAACTTTCAATGCTAATTTTGGATTTTCAAAGTAAGGAAAGAGGAGGATGCGGCTAATCTACATACTCCAATACAAAACAGATACCTTTTTTGTAACCCTAAGGAACTTTGCTGTCAGCAGTTGGTCGCGGATGAATTCAGTAAAAAGATGTCAATGCTAATTTTGAACTTTCCAAGTAAGGAAAGAGTTGGACATAAGAGGCAGAGAGAAATTTTATAATATACTCAGTTACTCACTTCAGTATCTCTCTTTTCCCCCCTTCTGTTGCCAATTGCTTGAGAATGATTTTTCTTACAGAATTAACTCAAAATGATATCAGTTTTTTTATTTTGTCTTTTAGATACACATACTGCTTTCTGAAAAGGCTGAATTGGAGAAAGATTTGAAAGATATGAATGATAAGCTTTCTTCAGCACTTTCTGAGTGTAATGCTAAAAATGAGCTCGCCAAGAAGAATGCTGAAATGGCACAAGATGCCCTTGCAGGTGATATTCATACGTTTAACATCATGTTCACAATATACTATTTCTTATACATGACATTGAGTTATTCCTTTTAAATGGAATTGTTAAATGTATAGGATGGGAGAAAGCAGAAGCAAAGGCATCATCTCTAAAGGAAGAGCTAGATGAAACCTTAGAGAGAAGAGCAGCTTACGAAGAACGGACTATCCACTTGGAGGCAGCACTCAAGGAGTGCATGCAGCAGCTAAGATTTGTCCGAGACGAGAAAGAGCAAAGGATCCATGATGTTCTATCAAAGCTGGCCAAGGATTATGAGGAGGAGAGGTTAATCTTCAATGAGAAGTTATCAGAATCCGGTCAAAAGATATCTGAGTTGCAATCTGAGATCACCGAGCTCAGTCAGATTATCTTTCTTAGGGAAAAATTGGCAGATGAGCTGAACCAAAAGTTAGCTGATGCAAATGCTGACTTGAAAAAGCTATTGACTAGGTTCGAGTCAACAGATAAATGCAACGCTTCGTTGAAATATGAAGTCAAAGTTCTTGAGAAGGAGCTTCATATTCGGAATGAAGAGAAAGATTTCAACCGTCGATCAGCTAATGCAACTCACATGCAGCACCTTGAGAATGTGAAAAAGATTGCAAAATTGGAGTCCGAGTGTCAGAGACTCCGTGTCCTAGTGAGGAAGCGGTTGCCGAGCCCCGCTGCTATGACTAGGATGAAGAACGAGGTAGAAATGTTCGAGAGGAGGCCAAATGATACTAAGAGTACCAATGTTCTAGTGGATAAGTTACATGCTTTGGAAGAAGAAAATGTTGCTTTAAAGGAAACCCTTGAGAAGAAGACAGATGCGCTTCAGATCTCAAGAACCATGTATGCTCAGGCATCTATGAAACTGACACAAGTGGAGGCTCAGCTTGAAGAGTTGTCAAAGACTCAGATGATCATACGAGATGATGATAAGGTCAGCTGTGCTTGGTCATCGGCTTCTACCTTGATCTCAGAGCTGACGGAGAAGGGTGGTTGTGTTCGTTCACCCATGTCTAATGCAAGATCATCAGAAATTAATCTGATGGATGATTTTGTTGAAATGGAAAAGTTAGCTCTGGTTTGTGTGGATAAACCAATTGGCTTACGCGAATCAATATCTAAGTTAGTCGGGATCATTGAAGGGGTCAATGTTCATTCAGATGCTATAGAGAATGTTGTTCATGTCTTCCAGTGGAAATCATCTGACATAGCTGCCATTATCCAGAGGTTTCTACATGTTTGTTATGACTTGTTGAATGGGAAGGTGGATTTTGGAAAATTCTCCCATGAAGTGACTTCTGCATTTGAATGGATAATCAATCATTGCATCTCGCTTCGGGATGTCTCAAGCATGAAGGATGCAATAACGAAGCAATTTGGCGTGACAGAAACACCATGCTTGGTTGAAGCCTCTACGAGTGGATATCAAGGTGCAATTCCATTGTTAAAAATTCAAAGCAACTTGAAGGAAGAAATAAGCCAACTGAAAGATGAGGTTAGCAAACTTGAACATGCTAAAAAGGAAGTAGAAGAAAAACTTGAAGCCATTGTTGATGATAGCAAGTCCTTGTCAACCCAGCTTGGAAATACAAAGTTGGAAAATGAAGATCTCAATACACAGCTTTCAGTTGCTAAAATCCACCTTGATGATGCATGTGAGAAGCTTTTGTCTCTACAAGCGGATTCTGAATACAAAACCAAACTTACTGAAGAACTGGAGGCCAGATGCAATGAATTACATACTCAGCTCAAAAGGTATTCCCTTTGCCAACATTTCGAATGTTGCATTATATTTTAGAGTTAAATGGTAAAGTTCTTCATGATATGTTTCCGACTCAAATTTACACGTTGTTACAGAAGGACAGCAAAGGATGTGGGAGAGGTGCACCACAGTCATGAAGACAAAAAGCAACATCAAACTGTAAGTCATCATCAGTTGCATTCAATATAGCTTCACTTGAGGTGCAAATATATCCAATTATTGAAATTATGCCTTTTTTTATTTTTCGGATCAAATCATTGCATAATACTATAGACGGTCATTGAATATCTAGAATTGACATATTCCTCATGTTGAGTTTTAGGACAACAAAAACATTTACAACCTAGCCTACATTTGACATGTAAAGCCGAAATGGTATCTAAAGATGTAATCCTTCTTAAAAAGCCGAAGCTACCAAATAAGTTCCGAGAAGTTGTCATGCTAGACATATATTTTACTTTAAGCAACTTGAGCTTGGTGTTGAATTTGCATTTCTAGAAGTGGGATGTAACAACAGCTTCAGAGAAGCTAGCACAATGTCAAGAAACCATCTTCAGCTTGGGGAAGCAGTTGAAGGAAATGTCATCTCCTAATGAAACTCCACTCCTCAAAAAGGTCATTTCATCATCAAAAACACATCCGCCGGCGCCGACAACAGAATCCTCCATGAGCACACCACCGGAGAAAGGGTCTAGTCATCGATCCTCCCTCCTAGACAAAATGCTCGCAGAGGATCCCGATGAATTCCCAGAGACAAAAGAAATAGCTTACACTCCACCTCCTGGTTTCCTTACCGGAAGCATAAACCCTACTTTCGAATCAGAATGGATAGGGCAGAGTTTTAAGGAGCCGGGTTTTCGACCTTTGCCTCTTGTTCCTATGAAGAAGAAGCAGAAGAATGCAGGACTGTTGAAGAAGCTGCTTTGGAGGAAAAGAAAAGGTAAAAGGAACAAGATGCTTCTTGCACTTTCTTCCTGCTGAATCTAAGCCTTGATTAGAGAAGAATGGCTGGTTCTGTGTAATGTACAAGATGATGGTTTGCTTTGTGTTGGGTTTGACTTTTGACTGCTTAGAAAGGAAGAGGAACAAAGGAGCTTCTCTTTCTTTCTCATATTTTGGAGGGGAACTTTTCTTTGAGTGAACGAACGTAGCGATGCCGGGGTCGGTGGTGTAACAAAATTTTGAAGAAGATGAAGGGGTTCGTCTTCGTACCGTACTTTCGTGTAAATTTTACTCTAGTATGCAGCTGTGCTATTAGGGTAAGTAAAATATTTTTTTTAAATATTTGGATTTTACAGACTTTATTTTTTAATTTTTTAACTAGTTTATTGTCCACCCCATTAATCTTAGGACCCGTTTGGTTTAAACTCCGGAAACGGAAACGGAATGGAAACGAATCTAGTCCATACGTACACCCTTGTTCATGAATGATTCCATGAACAAAGTACAAATGTGAACTAGATTCGTTTTCATTCCGTTTCCGTTTCCGGATTTACAACCAAACGGGGGTTATTATATTTGCAAGGTCATGTTCCTCTTTTGTTAAAAGTCTCATCGATTATTATAGGTTGTTCGAACGTAGGGTTGATGCTCGATTTAGGAAGATTTGTTCAACATATTATTGTTTAATTTTTTTAATATTTATTTTATGAGATTTATCCATAAGCTGATAGGATAATTTTTCCTAAATTGTGTTGTAAATTGATATCCTAAATTATTGGTTAAAAGACCGTAAACAGAATTGACGGTTCATAAATACTACACCTTTTTATCAATGAACCCTCAACTTTTAATATGTTCAATGTTGAGAGGGTCTTCAGTCAACGGTTTACATAAGGTAGGTATATTAAAAAGTTAGCATATGAAGTTCTCAACGGTCTCTCGGATTACCGGACTTAACGGTCTTCGGCCACAATTTACATAATGTCGGTGTAATAAAAAGTTATTATATGAAGTTCTCAACGGTCTTTCGGAATTATTCATGTACTCTTTTTACGTTTTTATCTTCTATTTATTGTGAGTTTTACGTTTTTATCCGAATTATTCATGCACTCTTTTTTTCGAACGTGTCAAAATCTTCGTCTTATAATTAATTCAACGTCAGTTTTTTTTATCAAAAACGGTAATTTACTTTTTTATGGTTACATATTTATCGTACCAATATCGATGATACCAATAGGTATATATGCTAGATTGTTTAGGGCATCGAATTATTTCCACGTATAAAAACAACAAAACAAAAAACCCCTATTTAGCGACAGGAAAAAAAAAAGACAACCTTCCAACAAGAAAAAAAAGAAAGAAATTAGGGTTTCAAATTTCCTTGTGATCCGCCATATATAAAAGGGCCTGTAGCTGACAAGTCCACCAACCCAATCCCTTCCAATCTCCCTCTACTCTGTAGAGGCCGAGCTCTCCTTCCTCCACCGCATTTCATGCTTCTCCGCCACCATTTCCGCTAGTTGAGCTGCGCTCGGCTTTGAGATTCGTCACTGGCGATGTCGTCCAAGGCTACTAACTCCAATTCTGTTTCTACAAGCAGATCAGACCCTTCGAAGGACCCTCCGGTAATATGCTTCTTCTCATTTTCCATTTTCATTTCAATTATCTTCGTTGATCGCATCGGTAAGGTGGAATCTGTACAATCGCTGTACATATCGTCTGTATTCGTTGTATTTTAAAAGATAAAAAGTCCTAGGTTAAGTTTTGTGAAGTGGAATCGAGAGGTAGAAGATCTGTTAACGCCTTCTTAAGAAGGTTCCGATACCTTTTTATGTTTTTAAATTGCTGAATTCTTTTATCCTTTGACATAATTTGTGCAGTTGACGAATGTGAGTACTAATGATCCAAATGAAAAGGAAATTCTATCAGTTATTGAAGGTTCTAAGCAACAAGTCGAAGCTGACCGCATCCTATATGTTAAGGTGAGGTTTTGCTCAATCTACAATTGAATTTGTTCTGGTCCTTTATTAAGGCTCACTGGCTTGGCCTGTGCTAAGAATGTAGTGAATGTATCATACACAATGCTTATCTTTTCAGCCTGAGTTTGCTTTTGGCCTTGATGTTCTTTTGTTTGGAAGGTTAATGGTGCCTTAAGTTTATTTATTTCCAAAGCAAAATGTTTTCGGGCATCCTTGATGGGCACCATTAGTAATATTTTGGACTGTTCTCATGTTAGTGAACGTACACTTGTGAGTTGAGTTCAACTGTTCTGCTGACATGGTTAGTTCATTTTTCCCGCAGAATTTAGTCGAAGAAAATAGGCAAAAACTGTCTAGAGCGACTATATCAAAAGAAAGAAGAAATGATATAGCTAGCAGCACTGGAGGAACTTTAGATCTATTAATGAAGGGGCAGAGTGATGCAATAAATTTGCAAAACGGTGTCGAAGCCACTAATACTGACAGGAGTAGTAGTGGATCAGATGACGATGGTATTGCCTCTTCCGCTATACTTATGGGAACAAATATACCCGTAAAGAGTTCTGTTCGGCCTCATAAACTCCCAGAAGTAAAGCGATTACCTCCTTATACTACCTGGGTATTCTTAGACAGGTATGTGCTGGGTAAAGTATTTCTATTACTAGTTTTTGTGCCCTTAGCAAATAGAGAAGAGAATAACTAAATAATTTTTGCCGTGATCATTTGTTCCGCTTGCAGTGATTGGTAGATGCTTGATTAATCATCTATGTCCCATTTTGATATTCATTTACATTTTTTTAATACCAAAACATCCACCTTCAGATAATAAATCTTGGTCCAATCCTGCAGCTCTTCAGTAATTTTGTCCACGGTTTAAGTGGCTTGCTTTCTTACCTTCCTTGCAACCTTTTCACAGTCTTATTAACTCAGGAGAACAGTTTTACCCATCCATTAGGATGATCAGAATCTGATAATTGTTTGTCAGAATGACATGGTTTTAGCTTTACATTCATCACTTTCATGTAACTTTAACTTGATCTGCGTGTTTTTATCTTCTTAGTCTAGAGCCAATTCTTAATCATGTCCAATCTAGAAGCATTTAGTCTTATACTTTATGTCTTACAGTCCTAGACTCCTAATATGCCTTCTTGTAAGTTACAGTTCTTGTTGAATGATTGTCAACGGGATTACTAATTAGGCTAAAGGAAAGTGAATATTGAGAGGGTATGGAGAGTGTACATAAAATTTTGCTAAATTACTGCCGTTATCGTGATCCTATGTGGATATTCCAATTCATGATTATATTGGTGCAGGAACCAGAGAATGGGTGAAGACCAATCTGTGGTTGGTAGACGGAGGATCTATTACGATCAAAATGGAGGCGAAGCTCTAATTTGTAGTGATAGTGAAGAGGAACTGGTCGAAGATGATGAAGAAAAAAAGGAATATGTACAGCCGGAAGACCATATCATTCGGTTAGCATATTTTTCCTGTCACTATCTCTTTCTCTATAAGTTGTATTTCAATATATTCTGGCTCATACTTTGATGCTATTTATGTTTCAACAATGATAGCAAATCGGATGAAAGCCAATTCTTCAGCAGCCAATTTTAGGAAGTTAGGAAAATAGTTATATTATTTATTTGCAAACATTCCTTTTGAATTCTTCGTCATCGCATTTATTTTGTGTTACCGTTGAGGATATGTTATTGAAATGAGCGACCAAGATGTTATGGCCTAGAGTGGGAGCTAGATTCGGGTCTAGACACTTGAGAACCTTTCCCAGAATGGTCCTTTTTAACTGAAGAATTATAGGCTTTTTAAAGGCCGCCGAGTGCTAATAACAAAGCTAAATGTTTATTGTAATAACAAGGAAAGATAATTAGACTAAGGAAAGATAATTAAACCATGTACTAAATATAAACTAGAATATAATATCCTAGATAATACTAACTAAAATCTAAATAACATGGAAAGGAACTAATAGTTAATTAATTAACTCATTCCGGAATATTAAATTCCAGCTACTTTCTCCGTAGCCTGATGGCATCACTTTAAGGTCCATATCATTTATAGTCTAAATGTTGGAAGTATGTAATTTGCTTCTTTCAAGTTTGATGACTCTTCAAATGTCGTCATGATGCTTGTGTGATCTTAAATAGTAAAGACCACATAGTTCTTGTTTAACCTTGTCCTCCTGAGTTCTTACCATACAGATAAATGCTTTCTAATCTTTTATCTACTTCCAGGATGACCATCAGAGAAGCTGGTTTATCTGATGATGTGCTGAATGTATTGGGCCAGCATTTAGGCAGAAAACCTTCTGAACTGAAGGTAGATCTTGTTATTATCTTTCATTTCTTGGTATCTTGTACTCCAACAATTTTTTTTACTTCTATGCAATACTCTACTTTTTAAACCTGGTGACAGTGTGCTTGGTCCAGCTGTTTCCCTATTTTATTATTTCTGATCGCTTTACAAAGATATGAAACACCGTCAAACATCTTATACAGGAAAGATACGAAATTCTTTGTGAAAGAGAGAAGGCTGTTGGGCTGAAGAAGGGGGAGACTCAAGGAAGTTCACAAAACACAAACCCTTATCTTGAAAAAGATCTTGATTCTGCTCTGGATTCATTTGACAACCTGTTCTGTCGTCGATGCTATGTAATATTCCATCTATATTTGTAAGACATTAATCAATGACATATTCCTAACTCTAATCATCTTACAATGGCAGGTTTTTGATTGTAAATTGCACGGTTGTTCACAAGATCTTGTCTTCCCTGTAAGCATGTCCTCCAGCTTCCGTCAAATACTCGTGGAATAGATCTTTCATATTGTTTTGAAAATTTTCAGGCTGAAAAGCAGCATACGTGGAATCCTCCTGATGATGGCAACTCACCATGCGGCCCCCATTGCTTTTTATCGGTATTTGTTGATTGTTTCACTTGTCATGATGTTGAAGTTTCTTATAAGAGATTTTATATAAGTCTGTTGAATATTTTAAAATGATTTTATGCAGGTAAAAGATTTGGAAAGCAATACCAAAGTAAGCTCACAGAAATTTGATAGTTCTGATGAGTATCCTTGCCCCTTGTCTGATGGTGCTGTTGCTCAGATGTCACCTGGTAAAAAGGGTTTGTCGAGTAGGCGAAGGGGAAAGGGTTGCCCAAGTGAAAGTGCTTCATCAAATGGTAGAAATTTATCTGAAAGCAGTGATTCAGATACAAGGCCTGGACAGGATAAAAATATAATTGAACGGCCTTTCCATCCCTCGAAAGCAAAGGTTGCTGGAAGATTATCTTCCCATAAGAAAAAGAAGCAGCGGGTTTCTGAGCGTAATTCATTGCAGAAAAAAAAGAAAAAAATTGTGGATTCTGATTGTGAATCTTTGTGTGCTGAGATTCAGCAAGGTCAAGTAAATATGGAGGCAAATGATTTATCTGCTGGAGATCATGGCCCTAAGAAAGAAGAGTTTGTGGACGAAAGCTCTGGAAAACAAGAAGCAAGTGCTGACAAATCTTGGAAGGCACTTGAGAAAAGCCTTTTTGAAAAAGGCTTGGAGATTTTTGGCAGGAACAGGTTTGTCACTTAGTTTCAGACATCTTTGTTCTCTATTATATGTATATTTGCTTATTTTTTTAAAAATATTTCTAGATTGTTGCTAGTATGATGACATTAGAATTTCTGAAAAGGCTGGAAATGCTTGCACAAGGCTATTAAGCACGTGATGGGACAATGTCATGCTTATTATCACTTATCGTAGAAGTAGAATGCCATTCTTTAACTCAAGTCATATTTAGATGAGATGTTTATGATGATGGCTACTTCAATTAACATTTTGCATGTATCATTTACTAGGGAATTATGATTATTCATATTTTATGATGCTGGACTTACATCATTAGTGCTCTTGTCATTTATTATGTATGAAGAAATAGTTTGATGATCAGACTTTATCTTTGTCCCCTTGCCCCCATCTTTTTTAGAAGTGTTTGATAATCAGTCTCTTATAATAGAACCATAATGCTTCAAACTTTTTTGAATGAAGTACGTCATGCCTAAAGATCAACATGTTTCTCCTAGCTTCATTACGATTCACGAGTTCATGAAGCTTGCTTCATACTCTTGATAAAAGTTGCATTTATGTCTTAATGCTTGAATATTCGTTTCCTCTGAGGCACTTGATGTTGTCATTATTATTTATTTGTATTCATTTATCAAATTGTAGTTTCAGGATCTTAAGTTCAAAGCTAACCTAGTTTTTTCTTCACATAGCTGTCTGATTGCAAGAAACCTCTTGAGTGGCTTGAAAACATGTTCTGAGGTTTATCATCACATGACTGGTTCTGACAACAACCTATCGTTTCCTGGTGGTAATGCTGTTGGCAGAGTTGAGGGATACGATGGCATGGTTAGTAGACAATTTCTAATATTTTCACAATGTGTTCTACTTGAATTTAACTATTCTCATGTGCTGACTATTAGGGTAATGAGGGGAGGAGAAGATCAAGGTTTGTACGTAGAAGAGGCCGAGTTCGTCGTTTGAAGTACACATGGAAATCTGCTGCTTATCATTCAATTAGAAAGCGGATTTCTGAATGGAAAGATCAGCCTTGCCGTCAATATAATCCATGTGGTTGTCAATCTGCTTGTGGGAAGCAATGCTCATGTCTTTTGAATGGGACCTGCTGTGAAAAATACTGTGGGTGAGTTTTCTTTCTATAAAAATTTCTTTCCACATGTAACCGTGTTAATACGCACACTAGGTGCGTTTACAGTAGTGTTTTCTGAAAAGGAAAAAAGTGACAGCCATGATGGCTGTCCCATCTCATTTTAAAAAAAATATTGTTAATATTACTAGTAATTGGTAAATTCCTGTTGTTATTTTATCGTTATTGTTAAACAAAAAGGGTTGATCTTGTAAGTTGTAACTAGATTACGGTAAACCATTGTTATAGAAATTGGATTTTATGGAGTCAAGAATGTAACCGCCCATGCTTATTATGGTATCTTAACTATCTTGTCATCTAGATGTCCGAAGAACTGTAAAAACAGATTCAGAGGTTGCCATTGTGCAAAAAGTCAATGTAGAAGCCGCCAATGTCCATGCTTTGCAGCAGGCAGAGAGTGTGACCCAGATGTTTGCAGGAATTGCTGGGTTAGGTGAGCTTATATCATTTTCCTTCCCATTTTTTGTATGTAACAACTTTTCCCAATATAATTTTCCATTATGACTTTCCAGTTGTGGCGATGGAACTCTTGGAGTCCCCAGTCAAAGAGGTGATAATTATGAATGCAGAAATATGAAGCTACTCCTTAAACAACAACAGCGGGTATGTAGTATTACTTGATGAGTTTGTTTTCGTTAGTCTAAGCATTTGAAATGGCTTAGGAAAGAAAATCAATTTTATATAATTTGTATTTGTTAAGTTATTGTCTAAGTAGGGGTTTTTGGCTGATTTTTGATGAGGGAGGGAATGATCCACACATTTTTGAAACCGATGCCTAGTATGGGTAGTGGAGTAGAATGAATAAAATTTTAATGGGAAATGAGGGAGAATAAGTCCATATATAATTATACTTAGGGCTCGTTTGGTTTAAACTCCGGAAACGGAAACGGAATGGAAACGAATCTAGTCCATACGTACACCCTTGTTCATCAAGTTGTTGGGAATCATTCCTTGTGGTTTCAACTAATTGTAGTAGAATTTGATTAGTTTTAATACCCTATAGGGTAACAAAATAGGGGGAAGCAAGTGCATTTTGCATGAAACTAACCGGAATGATTCCATGAACATGCCACATATGTGGACTAGATTCGTTTCCATTCCGTTTCCGTTTCCGGAGCTACAACCAAACGGGGGTTAATGTATAATGACATCAAGCTTGCTAGATTCATTTCCTTCTTTATTTCTATGACTTTGAACCAAGCGGGGTATGAATTTACAAATGAGATAGGTTGATCCATAGTTATAGTATTTCAGATACATCATGTTGTCATGACACAGGTGCACTTGCAATATCTGAGTCGATACTTTTAATAAATAATTCTTAATGTAAGTGTTGTGATAGGGTATAAAATCAGTTGTGTTGGTGGACTGAGCCAGTATTAAAGTTGTCCCATTTACTTATTTCTTCCTCCTTTGCAGGTTCTACTTGGAAGATCTGACGTGTCTGGCTGGGGAGCATTTTTAAAGGTAAGATCGAAAACAAAATAGTGAAATACTGCTGTTAATTTCCACTGGACCATTTTTCATGTTAATGATATTTTTTTTTCTCAATGGATTTTCCACATTCCAGAATAGCGTTCCTAAGCATGAATATCTTGGGGAGTACACAGGGGAGCTGATTTCGCACCGAGAAGCTGACAAGCGTGGCAAAATATATGATCGCGAGAATTCTTCATTTCTATTCAATTTGAACGACCAGGCATGATGTTTGACTCCAATTGCAAGTTGTTAATTTTATGTTGTCACTTGTGATACTAATCGTTGAAAAATGTGCTTCTTGCAGTTCGTTCTCGATGCTTATCGGAAGGGTGACAAATTGAAATTTGCAAACCATTCACCCGATCCAAATTGCTACGCTAAGGTAACAATCTATATCATTTATTGTCATTTCCTCGTATTTTTTTGTCTAAAAGCAATGATGCTGTTATGAAACTGGACATATATGAATAGATTGGGTGGCCGAGTGATGAATGAGTAGATTGGTTAAGATAAAGAAGCATCGTTTTGTGTATATGAACAGGTTATAATGGTGGCCGGGGATCATAGGGTGGGCATATTTGCAAAAGAGCGGATTAATGCAGGAGAGGAGCTATTTTATGACTACCGCTATGAGGCGGATAGGGCTCCAGCATGGGCAAGAAAGCCAGATGCCCCGGGAAGCAAGAAAGACGAGGCTGGCCCTTCCAGCGGACGTGCCAAGAAACTTGCCTGAGGGCTTTCATTTTTGTAGGGCAGATCAATTCAATTTATTGGATATGATGCTCTCATTCAAATATATGATACAACTTTCAGATATTATATTTTCTTACTTTCTTCCAATTTATCTAGAATATTTTCATATCCTCCTCAACAAAGAGATAATTGAGATTTGGGCATATTCTTGGTAGGGGAGGATATGCCCTACAAAAAATATTTTCGTATCCTCCTCATTGCTATCCCTACAATTACTCTCTTACAAGTTTTCTTTGGGCATATCTAGAATATTTTTCAGATATTATATTTTCTTAATTTCTTCCAATTTATCTAGAATATTTTCAGATATTATATTTTCTTAATTTCTTCCAATTATGAGGGCTTTCTTTTTTTGTAATGGCAATGAGCCGGCTCATTGCTGCTATCCCTACAATTACTCTCTTACAAGTTTTCTTTTACGATAAGTAGTTAGATCTAATCACCTTCTTGAAATGGTAGGTTCTAAAACATTATTACTAATAATGGAAGCTAGAAGGGTTAGAGTATTAATTCGTTTAGCAACTGAAATTAAATTAGTTCTTGAAATGTTAGGTTCTTGAAATGATGTAATGCAGGAGCAACTTTGGACTTAGCTCACTTCCAGATCATAACAATGGAAGCTAGAAGGCAAAGATTGAATAACACTCTTAGAAGCAGTTGAGATTTTCCGTAACCTCCTGTAATAGTGATACATGTATCCCTAACATGTAATTGCCTGAGGCTAAATAAATAGGAATTAAAATTTTACTGCTTTACGAGAAAAATAATAAACAATATAAATTCAACCATCACGTGATAGGGATACAAGGATACAAGGGGAGGGATACAAAAGATCTTGACCGTCTTTGAAGAAGGGGAAGAATCAAGTTCATTTCTAGAAGAGAAATGAATAACATTTTTAGGGAAGAAATGAAAACTATTTCTAGCATTTCCATTTCTAATCATGAAATGAAGACCATTTTTCGGACCACTTCTAGGAAATGATAAACACCCTTAAGAGAGAAATGAAGACCATCTACAACAAAGAAATGAAGAGCAAGACGGAAGATGACGAAGACCACATATGCACGGAAACTAGCGTTACCATTCAAGTACGTGAATGACAGGGAGAGAGGAAGGATGGATCCTATGCTAACTCTAAGGGATCCAACTTATCTTGACTTGTAATTAATGACATATGGAAAAGTTTCTATAAATTCCATCCATCTACCATGTCTCCTATCCAACTTATCTTGACTCCTAAAATACCTAGGGACTCATGATTAGTTCGTAGGACAAACTCTTGAAGCCATAGATAGTGTTGTCATGTCCTAAATACTCTAAACAAGGCATACAATTCCTTATCATAGGTAGAATAGTTCAAGCATGCACCTTTCAACTTCTCACCAAAAAAGGCTAGAGGTTTATCTTCTTGCATCAAGACTCCTCCAATGACAATTTCGGAGGCATCACACTCCACTTCAAAGGGGTTAGTGAAATCCGGGAGGGTTAGGAGTAGTGCTTGTGTTAAAAACCTCTTCAACTCAACAAAAGTTCTCTCTTGAGCTTCTTCCCACACGAATGGGACCCGTTTCTTGGTTAGTACCGTGAGGGGTGCCACTATGGTGCTAAAGTTACGCACAAATCTTCTATAAAATGTAATTAAGCCATGAAAGCTCCTACTGTCACCAACCGACGTCGGGGTATGCCAATCTTGAATGGCTTTGATCTTTTCCTCTTCTACTTGCAAGCCATGTGAACTCACTACAAAATCGGGAATACCACACGATTAGTACAAAAATCACATTTCTTGATATTAGCATAGAGGTATTTAATTCGTAGAGTAGAGAGAATTTTCCTTAGATGATCCCCATGCTCCTTTAGTGACCTAACATAGATGAGTATGTCATCGAAGTAGACCACCACAAACTTACCAATGTATGATCTCAAACATGGTTCATAAGCTTCATAAACGTACTAGGTGCATTGGTTAGCCCGAATGGCATCCAAACTTGGTTTTGAAGGCGGTCTTCCACTCATCTCCCTCTTTCATCCTTATTTGATGGTAGTCACTCCCAAGATCTATCTTGGTGAAAATAGTGGCTCCATGTAACTCGTCTAACATATCATCTAGGCGGGGAATGGGGTGTCTATACTTAATGGTTATGTTGTTGTTGTTTGAAAATCAACACATATTCTCCACGAACTATCCTTCTTTGTCACTAGAAGAACCGGGATAGCACAAGGGCTAAGGCTCTCCCTTACATACCCTTTGTCTAGAAGCTCTTGAACTTAATCTTGTATCTCTCGAGCTTCCTTCGGTTCATTTTTATAAGCCGGTTTGTTTGGAAGTGTGACACCGGAAATTAGGTCAATTTGGTGCTCTCTTCCTCAGAGGGGGTAGGACAACAGGTATCTCTTCGGGAAAGACATCCTCAAACTCCTCTAGAAGGACTAGTATAGGCTTAGGAAGGTTGGCTTTGGCTTCGTCACTAAGTATAGCTAGGCTCTTACACAAGGTCATAATTAGGATATCTAATGAAGCACACTCCTGAAAGTATACCTTATTAGAGGCTAGGTAATTACTAGATGGTTGGGCTATAAGAGGGTTTGTTGGGCGTTGACTTCGGTTGGATCCCTAAGCCGATCTCCCTTCGGGTTTGCTTTGCCTTCACCTTACAAAGTAGTCTCTTCTCGCTTCTTCTCATTATATTCGGCAATCTGCAAAGGCATCATAGGTTTCAAGCTTAATATTTTTCTGTGAAATTCAAAGTTATGCTTGTTAGTATAACCATCATGAATCACCTTCCTATCATACTGTCATGGGCGGCCTAAAAGTAAATGACAAGCATTTATGGGAACAACATCACATACAATGGTATCTTCATATGTTACTAGTGTCATCGTAATTTTAGCTTGTTGATTTACCTTAAGTTCTCCACAATCATTCATCCAATGCAACTTATAGGGTCTAGGGTGGTAGAAAGTAAGGATTTGCAATTTACCTATGAGTTTGGTACTAGTTATATTGCAACAACTACCCCATCAATAATGACATTGCAAACCTTTCCTTTAATGTTGCACCTAGTGTGAAAAAGATTATCATGTTGATTATCCTCGCAGGTAGCTAATTGAACATGCAACGCCCTTCTAGCTATCAAAGAGTCACCATGCTCATATTCAATGTTATGGTCACTTTCAACATTGTCATTATCATGCTCATTATTAGGATATATTCATGTCATTATCATGCTCAAGTTCATCTTCACTTTCATATTGCCCTAAATGATTATTAGACTATTCGTCAAAGTTCTCCTATTAGGCCAATCTCTACTAATATGACCCCTTCCTTGGCATTTAAAGCATACAATATCCCTAGATCAAAGAGAAGGGTTAGAAGTACTCCCTCTAGATCCATTTGAAGTCTCATTTAAAAAAAATTTCGATGTTGAGGGTGTAGAAGTCTTCTTCGAGGCCTCTTGTCCCATGAGCGGAGCCCTCCTTTCCTCTCTTGGACTTGCATACTCTCGGTTGTTGGTTCTTACCGAACGATTGCCTTGAGCCTTCCAAGCATTAGGGGTGTTGTAGTTGGATTTGGCATGGCTACTCCGATCCTTGGTCATCCTTTCCACTTTAATGGCTAGATGCAACAATTGTTCCATAGTGCTATAGGGAAACATATCAACTTCATTAGCTAAAGAAGGGTGAAGAATTCTCAAATACCTTTCCATAGTCGATTCCTCATCCTCGAGTATGTTGGCCTTGACCATAGTCATCTGCATGGACGTATAAGCTTCCTCAGCGCTCATCGAGCCTTGCCTAGTATTCTCCAATCTTTGTCTCTGCTCTCGGTTGTGGTGTGGTGGCACGGATCTTAGTCTCAAGTTACAATAGCCGGGTCTAGGGTTCATATTCTCTCTTTGATCAAGTGAACCCACCAAACCAAAGCATACCCTTGAAACTCTAGGGCGGCGAGTTGAACCTTCCTTGGCTCTCTAAAGTTGTGGCAAGATCAAATTTTCCCCACCTTGGTCTCCCATTCCATGTAGACATCCAGGTCACATTTACCATCGAAGAAAGGAATATTGATCTTCACCTTCCCTAGGCCGTCTTGCTCTTGGTTTGGCCTATAATACTCCCTCTCTACCCCTACGTTGTGGGTGGAATCTCCTAGAGTATTCTTCCCGTGCTTTGTCGTCCATTTCCTTGTCCCGGGGTTCTTGAAATTCATCCACAAACCTAGGTGCATTATGTGGGATGTGAGGAGGAGTGAAACGATGATTACCTTGCCCAAGTGGGCTATTATGGTGTGTTTCCTGCGTCGTCTCTCTAGGAGGAGCATTTGATGTCCCTCCAATCTCCATGGTTGGTCTCAACAGGGGTGTGGCCGGTGGTGGTGTTCGGGACTCCATGACCGCCATTCGTTTGGAAAGGCTAGCTACCGAATCCGAGATTTGTTTCAACATGTTGAACATCTCCGGGAGAATTGGCTCGCTACCAAGTGACTTGTAGGGCTATTAGACCTACACATGCTTCACAACAATCAACAAGAAATAATATGTGTTAACGTTAGTGAAAATTAAACTCTCACAAGTGTGTCTCTACCCTCTAATTGGTGTTGCCGAAACTTCTTGATGTAGTTTCTTTGAAAGAATAAAATGTCACTTAGACCGATGTCATAGCTTCAACTTACAACTCATCGACTATAGATGCAGGGGTACGATTGAGAGTTAAAGAAACATACAACAACAACATCAAAGGACTCTAAAAGAATATTGCAATTATATTAAACAAGGAATGACTCTAAGAAGGACTTATGTTCAAGAAGAAAGAGGAAAGAGATAACACGAAAGAAGAAAGTTAGACCTACGAGATATCAACTAGAAAGACAAGTGAGACTCAAGAGGCTTACAGTGAGCTTACCTTTCTCGCACTGAAAGAAGAACAACGCCGGGAGGGAAGGTGGTAAGGGTTGGTTGGATTAGGTGGTGAAGAAGGTTGCGTTTTCTTGAAGCCTTGATGAACCTCACAATCGACTTGTGACTCCTTTTCTTCATGTTGGTGTCAACTTAGACTAATTACAATGTAACAAAAAAATGTTTCATGAAATGAAAACTAAATTATAATATTCTTTCTTTTTTCTCTTCTTTTCTTTCTTTTTTTTTCCTTTTTTCTTGGTTGACGTCGAGTACTAAGATCAAGGGTTTTCTTAAAAGAACAATAAATAAAAGAACTTTGAACAACTAACTAGCTAGATGAGAATGAGTCTTGTAGTTGCTACAACTTAGGAGGTGTGGGCCTCTTTGTGTAACAAATTGGTGGTTGAAATAAAAGTGGGGAAGTGGTTAGTTTTCTCTTGGTTTGATTGTGAATGACGGTTTTATAAGGCTAGATTGGTTGATGAAAATTTGACGGTTTATGAGGCTAGCTTGGCTTAGGCGGCAATGGTGGTGGTAAGGTGTTTTGAAAGAGGGTTCGGCTATCTCTTCTACAGACAAACACAACACACACAAAATAAGACTCAAGACTCAACAAAACAAGATTTAAGAAACAAGATGCAAATGACTTGACTCAAAACTCGAAATTAGAAAACCAAAGACGAAATCAAGACACTTAAAAACCAATGGACGGAACTTGAATCAAACACCAATTGTGCTTTGATACCACTTGATACGGGGATATCCCGCGGTGCCCGATCTAGGCGAGATATTCACTCGAATAGGAGACTCTAAAGGATCGAGAACACAAACAAACTCAACAATGTTGTATACACTCAAGAATGACGACAACAAAATGGAAATGGAAGAAGAAGAGAGAACCAAGGAGATCACTAAATAGAACCTTGACCAAGAGATTCAAGACCCTTACTTATGTCTTACCTTAACCCAATCAACAATACAACCCCATACAAGCTCCAATGGTGAAGCAAACACAAAGAGGAGGCAAGTGATGAAACTTGAGAGCACCAATCTTAGATTAGATTGACACAAACAAAGATCAACCAAGCTAGGCAATTTCACACAATCAATTCCAACCAAAGCTCTATTTTGATTGAAGTTTTGACGTGAGAAATGAAAACAAGAACAGTCGTCTTAATCACTAAAATTCTAACTAAAAAGAAAAGAATTAAGGAAGGCTATTTATATGTCTAAAGAGCCTTCTTTCCTAAAAGAAAAACAAAATAAATAAAGCGAAAATACATCTTAAATGTCAAGAGCTAAGATGTATAAAAATGTCTTTAAAATGCATTAACATGCCATGCTTGACATAAACATGCCGCTAGGGCACATAACGAAGCCTCTAGGGCACTCGCTCGGTGCTAGAGCACATCTGTCACTCACTTGGCGCTAGGGCACATCCTTGCCGCTAGGGTTTTCCAAGAACTGGCAATTGATCTAAAGACGCATATATGGAGTGTTCTAAAGTTTGCATGGGCATGCTCTTACATACACATGGGGCTACAATGGTCAAGAGGTGGACTAGAGCCGTCGGAGGGTCATGTGGCTCGTGCATGGCCCCATGCAACGCGTTATGCGAGATTAGTGTCACAAGTCTCCTAGAAGCGTCATCTTGTATCTTTTTTGCCCTAACTGATGGATCCTTGTGCAAGGTCATGGCCTTGTGTATAGTACAAAGAGGATGGTCCCGCGTCACCTCGGTTAAAAACTTATGTCATTATTAAAATCTTAATCAAAAGAAGCCAAGTTTTGGATAAAGATTTTTTTCATTGAAAGTAAAAAGACTCAAGGTTCTGAGTGAACTAGTTAGGCTGCTAAGTTTCTTAAAATATGGTGATGCCTAGTCTAGGCATCACCATATTTTAAGAAACTTAGCAAATTTTGTTTGTAAGTAGTAGGAAAGGAAAATAGAGGCTAGTCAAGAATCTCACTTTTACCAAAATGAGGTACACATCACAAATTTATAAAGTTTAGTTCCAGATAATCCATCCATAAATTACAATGATCAATCACTTTTTAAAGGTGGATATTTTATTGGACAACTTTTCAAACTAGAGACTAGACAATCAACTTCTTAACAAAATTGCAAGTGAAAGCAACAAGTTACTAAAACTAAGTCCCAAAAAATAGGAAATTGGACAATTACTTCATATCTACAACTACAAAAAGGCATGAATCAGTTTGAGGTAACCATTAACAACATTTACTCATAATATTTGCATAATGTTGTTATTGTTGGTCCCTCCTTAATCAAGCCCATTTAATAAATGGGTTATCCAACAAATTGAATACAAGTCCAATGGGCTAAGATCCAAAATAGGAGGAGTTCATTATGGAGAAAGATCTAGAGAAGAAGAAAAAATATGGGAAGGATCTAGAAAAGATTAGTTTAGAACTAACCTAGAAATTCCTCTAAAATATCTTCTAGAAATTTGTATAATTCTAGAATTCTCTTCTCAAATATCTTCCTAAATTATTGTGTAGGAAAGGTGATCTCCTCCCCCTATAAATAGTTGGAGAAGTTGTACATTTGTATCATCCACAAAAATTGAGAGCTCAAGAAAGCAAAGCACAAGTTGTATCTTGTAAGAGTGTTCACAAAATCTTGTAGAATTCCTTTTCCACATAAATACAAGTGAGTTTGTATCAATTAAGTCATTGACTTAATTTGTCCCATATTTCTCATACTACCAACACGAAAGTGGGAGGTTTTTCCCAACAATTGGTATAAGAGCCAAGTTAAATATGACCATCTAAAGGTGTTCGGGTGCAGGGCATTTGTTCACATACCCAGGGATGAACGTGCCAAGCTTGACACCAAGACCAAAGAATGCATCTACCTTGGCTCACCTAGAGATGAACTCGGCTATCGGCTATGGGATCTGATCAACAAAAATATTGTTAGAAGTCGAGATGTAGTGTTCTTCGAAGATCGAACAATTGAAGAGATTCAACATGCACCAAGCTAAGCCGGTAAGCACACCACTTGTTGCACACTTTAAGTTAAATTCAAAGAAATGGCCAACTAGTGAGCAAGAGAAGCGGGATATGGAGAAGATCCCCTATGCGTCGGCAGTAGGCAGCCTTATGTACGTCATGGTATGCACTAGGCTTGATATTGCCTATGCAGTTGGAGTAGTAAGCCGCTTCCTAGAAAATCCGGAAAAGGAACATTGGGTTGCATTTAAATGGATCCTCCGATATCTACGAGGCACTACTAATAGGTGTTTATGCTTCGGAAATGAGAAGCCAACTTCAAGGATACACAGATGCTGACTGGGCCGGTGATACTGATTTCAGGAAATCAATGTCATGATATGTGATTACATTCGCAGGGGGAGTTGTTTCCTGGAAATCAAAGTTACAAAAGAGTGTTGCCTTGTCCACCACTGAAGCATAATACATTGCAGCTACTGAGGCCTGTAAGGAGATGTTATGGATGAAGAACTTCCTGATTGAGATGGGAGTAGAGCAAGATCGATATATCTTGCAATGTGATAATCAAAGCACAATTCACCTAGCAAATAATTCATCTCTTCACTCCCGCTCAAAGCACATAGACTTACAACATCATTGGATCCGAGAAGTTCTTGAAGAAAAGATTCTGCAGCTTGACAAGGTGCACACGGACGAGAATTGGTCAGACATTATGACCAAGGTAATACCGATCAAGAAGTTTGAAGATTGTTGTCAAGGTACCGGCATCGTATCTCTTGATTAAGTCGTGAGGGGGAGAATTGTTGGTCCCTCCTTAATCAAGCTCATTTAATAAATGGGTTAACCAACAAATTGGATACAAGTCCAATGGGCTAATATCCAAAATAGGAGGAGTCCATTATGGAGAAAGATCTAGAGAAGAAGAGAAAAGATGGAAAAGATCTAGAAAAGATTAGTCTAGAACTAATCTAGAATATTCCTCTAAAATATCTTCTAGGAATTTGTGTAATTCTAGAATTCTCTTCTCAAATATCTTCCTAAATTATTGTGTAGGAAAGGTGATCTCCTCCCTCTATAAATAGGTGGAGAAGTTGTGCATTTGTATCATCCATAAAAATTAAGAGCTCAAGAAAGCTAAGCACAAGTTGTAAGAGTGCTCACAAAATCTTGTAGAATTTCTTCTCCACATAAATACAAGTGAGTATGTATCAATTAAGTCATTTGACTTAATTAGTCCCATATTTTCCATACTACCAACACGAAAGTGGGAGTTTTTTTTCAAAAGTATTAGGTCCCCTTGTACCCAATATTCTTATAAACTAGAAGTGTTACATTTTGGATGAAAATAACAAGAAATAGCATCACAATTTATGGACAAAATAAATAAATTCGGTTGTTGTGAAAGATCATTGAGGCCCCTAGAGAAGTTGTGGCCATAACATGTCACGACTGGAATTTCCTTTTCCTGAAGCTTACCTATAGTCTCTGATAATACAATCTAAAAGCCACAAACTAATAAAAAGTTGAGTAATAAAATCTACATATAACATATGATAGGGTGGGTCGTGCGCCAAACTTCAACTTAAAAGGAAGAGAACAAATTGACATAAAGAAGCTCACATCTGAGAGTCAAATCACTAAATAAACCAACTACTAGGAATTGAATGAATTACCTTATTCAAAATTTATCAAACAACATATATAACATATTGTAATAACCAATCACTAGAAAATATTTCCAATGGTATAAATAAAAAAGTCAAATTAAAGGTGTATCATCAACATAATATCTAGATTTGAGAATAATTGTGGTAGAAGGAGACACGTCTACTACAACTAATGACTTTTTGGAGGATGAATTTGATCATGACGAGATATCCAGGGCCTTTTCGGTCAGACAAATGTGTTTAACAACTCTCATGTTTCCGGAACTAGAGGATCGGGAACTCAAAATGACTGAAATTAATGGAGGGCAATATGTGCGAAATAAACCTAAATATCGAAATTTTAAAAACACAAAGCAGCTTGTTCGATATAAGCGGAATACCTTCTTTAATTCTCCAGGGTAACGGGAAGGGGTTGTTTCTTCAACCTTCAGTCGGTAGGTAATAGAGTTCTTCAATCGGTAATGGAGTTCTCTTTTTATTCTTCTTCACAATCGTCTTTAGAACGATGAAGGTAGGTCCTTGCCGCGGGAAATTTAGGACTTTTATTCTTACTTAATCATCGGTCTTTAAAACGGTGTGTTTTAAGGGGAAAGCCACACGGATATTTTGGTAATATCGTGTTAAAGCTAATATGCCGGATTTTGATTTTAAGGGGAAAACCAAAATGATGGTGTTGGTCGTTTCTTTCCAATTGCCTTGCCAGCCTTAATTTTCCTCCCTCCCACCTAACTTCTCTTATCATATCCTATGCCACCTCTTCCTTCTTTATCCTCTTCAATGATGAGCTTCATGGATTCTTTATGGAAGATGTGGTTTGCACCAATGTGACCCGCTCTCCCTATATCTATTTGATATTATCCTTGACTATTTGTCTCTAATGCTTTCTAATTTAGTCAATGTTGAGGATTTCAGCTACCACTATAAATGTCAAACTACTAAACTTACCCATCTAGTCTTTGCGGATGACCGGATGATATTTTGTAAAGCAAATATCTCTTCTGCTAATGCAGTTATGCGGTTGCTTTCGGATTTTTGTAATCAATCTAGCCTCCGTATTAACAACAGTAAATCCTTTGCCTTCTTCTCTGGAATCAATGACAACATTCAACTTGAACTTAATTACTAACGCTTCTGGTTTCACCAAAGGCTCACTCCCTATGACTTATCTTGGAGTGCCCGTTGGCCCTAAATGCCTTCTCAATCACGACTTTGGCCCCCTCTTTGACAAGCTCACTACAAGAGTCCATTCATGGAATGCCAAGAATCTTACCATTGTTAGAAGGGTCGGAGTTATCAGGTATATTCTTTATGGTATCCAAAACTTCTGGTGCAATATCATCTCCTTTTACGGACTTGTTCTTTCCAGAAATGAAACTATCCTCCGCTCGTATCATTGGTCCTACCAAGCTTCCTCCAGAAAAGCTCTAATCTCATGGGATAAAACTTGTAAGCCCTTCAATGAAGGCGGTCTAAATTAAGTTGGAATCAAGCTTGCATATTGGTGCTATATTCGACATCCGGAAATCCAATATTAGGAGCTCCTTGAGTCATGCCAATCTTCTTCGCTCCTATTCTATATGGACTATATCTTCCAGAACCGGTGACAGTTGGACTTGGAAGCAAATCCTCTCCATCAGGGACCGTCTTCTTTTTATTGGTCAACATCAGTCCCTCACATCGGCGTGAGTTAGATATGTACTATTGCATGGATTGGAGACGGAATACATTACGTAGCGGTAAGTGAACAATATAATATATACTTGTAATTTATTGTGTTTTTCATTACTCCAACTAATCATTCTATATGCACGTTAATAGATTTGGCTCAAACCGGATGCACACATACCTCCAGTTACAACAGTGTGGAATTATTGCGGAGACCCAAGTGTTGCGGATTGGATTGAGCCTTTTCGTGCGAGGATGGAAGCTTTTGATGTTGCACGCAAGATCGAGTGTTCTCACGTTCGGGGATCTACAAGAGATGTAGATGACCTCCCTTAATTCGAGATTTCAGTTGTAATGTATTTTAATCGAAATTAATTTTGAGATTTCAAGTGTAATTTTTATTGATAATTTAGTACATTGGAATTAAGTTCTAGAATCCAATTTGTATTTTAACCGAACAAACTCCGAATAAAAAGCTGCGAAAAACCACACGAAAAACTCAATAAAAACGCAAATACTATAAAAAAATGTTTTCTTATTCGGTGTAGGAGGATTCTTCGAGAATCCAATTGCTATTTTAAAAGCAGTCGGTTAAAAAACCTCGATGCAGACCGACTACGTTGAAGTTCAAAATATAGTCGTTGTCACACGGCTATAATTCTAATCGTTTGGTTATATTCGTTGGGCAGCCCGGTTGTTATAAATACCTAATCTCACATCTCCATTCATCACACACCATTGGACTCCCGGACTACTCACGCGGAGGCGCTAGCCACCACTTGCAGATTGAGTATTTCTCGGTGAAATCTCTCAAGTCATTTTCTAGTCAAACTCGTCTTTGACTTTCTCCACTTCATTATCCACTTTGCACCAGTTGGCACTTTAAGACTCTCCCTGAATGGTCGTTGGGGACCTATTCGGAAAGACTCTATCTCCCTCCCCACTGGAATGAGCTTGAAATTGTGGACGCCCTTCAGTGGGTACCTTTCTCTGATATTATAGCCAACTCCCCAAGCAAATTAACCACACAGCCATTGTCTTAATTCATAAAAAGCCTAATAACCCAACTATTCCCGCTAACTTGAGGCCCAACTCTTGTTGCAACACTGTGTAACCATCGCAAAAATGCTTGCAGGCCGCATCAAGCCGATATTGCCGTATATCATCCACATCCCATGACTTGCCAAGAGCTTCTTCTACATTATGATAGGAAATTGTCCTCCCATGTGCGCTCTAAAAATCAATTTCAACAAAGCTTTCGAATCTGTCAACTGGTCGTTTCTTTCCAACTCCCATGTGCGCTCTAATTAAGCCAGAATCAAGCTTGCATGACATTCATCCCATGGAATCCAATATTTTTGGAGTCCCTCACTCACAACGGTAAATTCAGTTCCACCCTCACCTATAATTCCATCCGTTGCCACAACTGGGGTGAAGCCATATGGAGATATCCCCTTGCACCCCAGTGCTCCTTCATCACCTGGATTGCACTCTACCAACGGCCAAATCTCTCGCATTCAAGACACTCTTCTAAGGACAATTCTTGCGCCTTCCTCGTCCAACAGTCCCTCCAGCTCCATCCTCAGACTTGCAACTTCCATCTACTATATATGGATTTCCTGTAATGAAGTTCTTTTCCAATCAATACATTCTTCGCCTATGTTTCTACAATGGACGTTAATGTTTCTACAGATAACATGTTTAATGGCTCAACTTCTCCCTTTCATAATTATAAGCCTAACTCCTTGCATTACATATCCCGCAATTTACCTCTTTTCAACTAAAGTAAACGCATCTACTTTCCTATGGAAATTACATCAAGTAAAAAAAAAGCATTATTTTACAATGAACAACTCTCCAATCAAATGGCAAAAAGATCCTTCAACTGAACCCATCCATAAGCACACCGATCTCTCAAATTCGAAGCAGTGGCTGCAACCAACTCAACCACAGGTCTCACTCTCGCCAACTCATTTTCAAATGGCATTCTTGCATTTGCATCCACCTGCAATTCAGATACCGTATACTAGTCAAATTCCGACATTTTTACATCAACCAGACTCGTTACAAGCAGAAACAAAATGTGACGGTTATTTAACCTTCTCGACACATCGGGTGGTGTCCAGCAGATGACAGAAGTAGGAGAGTTGCTTGTAAAGATCTGCTTCAGTGTACTGTAAGGAGCAATATCATTAGTATCATGGCCAAAAGCCAAGACACAAAAGACATTTCAGAGAGTTAATGTCCAAGTTAAAGATGAAAACCTTTCTAACAAGACGTCCGTTGCAAGTAGGGTAGTTTGGGCAGATTGTTCCTCTCTCGGAATCGCCAATCACCCTCAGGTTGAGGCTCCGAGTAGTGTACTTGCAAGTTTCATCATCACACTACAATACAATCAAGTGTTTCCTTGTGTAAGAGACTTGGTAAGAGGGATGCAAGTTAAGCCTTTCTAAAGAGACTTACCGTCATCACACCCTTGTAGTACGTTGAGATGAAGCCATCTCCTTGTCTTTTGACCTGCAAGTAAAATGATTGTTGGATGAGAGGAATTATGTAGACGAATGTTATAAAAATAAATATTGCAGTTACCTGATTGGAAACCATTGCAGGTGATATGATACCACCATCACCGTCCTCTGGGCACTTCGGGCAACGCATGTCCAGCCAAAATTTGCTATTGGAGTCTTCTGATGGCACCTCATTAGCCTTGGCATTGACTGCTTTACACAAGGATTGAAAAACTGTAGGGCACTCGAAACGGGCTGAGCAACTTGGGCATGACAACATTAAAGGCTCACAATCCTGATACCTGGATTTCAATAAATTCATGTAAAACTTCATACTAATGCCAATAAACTTGCAAGTTGCAACTTTCACACAACAGAAGGAAATTATGCCAGCAACTTACCTCTCTTCATTTGCTGAACACAACAGCAAGCTGGAAGAATCATGCCCAACTGTTACAGCAATCTTGCTCTGGAACTGACATCAGAAATAAAATCAATATCAATAACAAATTAAGTTGATTACTGTTGAGACGAAGGATGGACCAGCACCTTTGATGAATCAAGCCCTAGGCAGTCAGCCAGTCGTGCAGGGCTGGTACCCTCGATGCATGCACATAAACGGGATACAACAGGATGAATCTGCATGGGAGGATGATGCATCAGAGCTTAGTAGACAGGGATGATTCCAAGACTGTGAAAATCAGGGAAGTGACAATATATAGGACAAAGTATTGCCTGCTGAGACAAATAATAATCAATATCGATCATCCATGTTCCATTGTCTCTTTTCAGTTCGTCAGGGTGTCTAGCACGCTGCGCAATTCCTGCTGAGGTTCCTGAACTCCCCCCCTGTAAAAACAAACATGCAGGCAAGTCATCCACTATAATATGTGCAGCTCAAACGTTGACTAGAGATCCACTGGAAAATGAAATCGATAACAAACCTCTTCACAGCAAATGATGTATGGAACAGTATCCCCAGAATTGCAGCCAGTTGAATAACCACTCTGTTTCAGTCTAAGTGCAACCTAGGAAGAAGAAAAAAAGCCATAGAAACATCAGGAAATAGACCAATTGATTATAATGAAATGTACTTCTAAATAAGTTCTCATACTCACTTGAACATGTGGTTGATTTTTGGCATCTGGATATGCATCAGGTGATTTAGTTAATGTCTTTGTGATGACATATTTCTCAAGCGCCACTTCTCCATTCCTCATTTCCTCTTGTACCTGTTGAGAATCAAAAATTACATTACCAAACAAGAGTAAACTATCGGTAACAACTTCGTTATGTTGAAAGGTGGTTTTCATGCAAAACATTAAAAGTAGCATCCAGCATTTGATCATGATGAAGAGTCATTACTTCATCTTCTAATGTCAGCGATGACACCGAAGCACTTTATCCTCAACTATTTGATCATCAGCATGTGTCAATGAAAAATTTAACAGAACATCAGAGTCCATTTTGTGTTCACCTTTGTTAGAGAGTTATGTATTGATTCCACAACATCCTCACATGATCTGTAAGAACAAGGACACGGCCAGATAAAATACAAGAAAATTTATTTCGTAACCATTAAGAGCATTCTTATTAGGTCTTATAGGTCAAAGGGAATACCTTCCAGACAAAATTTGACTTAAGCAGAAATCACCCATTTCCTTGGCTAGCAAACTCCAGTCACGTCGAACCATATCAAGACCCTTTTGTTCAATTACCTGCAGAGAAAAAAAAAAAACTAATTCTATAATGTCTTCAAAAGGGGTCTCAAAATAAAAATATATATGACTATAACTACCTCATATGCTGTGCCGTCCTTGAATTGAAGCTTAACTGCAGCATATTTTTTTTTCTTGAGAAGCAGCATTCTCTTGTACAGACCATCAAGATCAATCTCTAAACACCTGTACTTCTTGTTGACCTTAAAAAAGAGTGGAAAACAGCAGTATATAGGCTTATGAGAATGAGAAGAGAAGGGCAGAAATATTGCTGTAAATATCTGGGAAAACACCAACAGTAGAAAAAGTTCAGATAATCAAGATTCAAACCCTTCTAGCGTCACATAAACCTTATGTGAGATGCATGCATGCATTACAACAGATGTCTGACTAAACTTCAACGATTATGTTTCTCATGTTATTTAGCATGCATATCGAATCAAAACATAATATGCTAGATATAACTTAATCCATCACCCTCAGGTGCCCAACTTATGGACCAAAAAGTGAAAAAATAGAAGGCAACAGCTTCCCAGTAATCATAAAGATCACCTACCTCCTGAATGACTTTTCCAGCTATTGACTTGGCCTTTGCGATATCATCCAGCCCAGTATATATCATGATCGAATCTGTGTCACCATAGATCACCTGTGAAAGAAAGCATAAGCTTTGTTAACAACCTTTGGAGCACCAAAGTTCTGTAAATGAGAAGGAAATTCCCTTGTTTAATCTACCTCTAAGTTCAAATTGTTCTGAACAAGATCAACGGTGCTCTGCAGAATTTCCCTACCCTGCATAAGCAATATATGATTTGTTAAAGCTCTAAGGAATAAAACTCGTTACCATAGTGCAAGCCTTTGACATGAAAAACAAAGAAATCTACCTGTGACGTTATGAGCTCTGCAAGTGGCTTTGCATAAAATCTAGAATTGGAAAAACCCAAGCACCCATACATACTGCATGCAAAGCTAGTCAAGAAAAGTACCCAAGATAGAAGGAAAAAGCATAACAAGTGCAGTAACTGGTAACTAAAAGTACAGATGACTAAGGTAAGACCTATTAGCTGTGAGCTTCAGCGCTTGCTGCTGTATGTCAAGTTGTTGGGCCTTGAGTCCCGATGCATTCTTCATCCAAGATTTAACCATCCTCCGCCTCTCAACTAGATTTTTGAGCAACTGAAGCAGAGATAAATATCAATATTTAAGAGAACAGTGGAGCATAGATGGCAAAGTTATACGATATACATCTGTGCCTTGAGAAAACTGAAGATATTATCATCTATTTCGCAAAAAACTCTGGAGACTGGAGAACAGGTCTGACCAGATTTCAGGAATCTACAAAAATTTTGATGGTTATGATAGAAGCCATTAGTCAAGATGGCACACTAGGCCAAATTTATTGTAGCCATTAGTCAAGAGGGCACATTAGGCCAAATTTAGCTTAACACCAAGCACAATTAAGTATATGATAGAAGAGTATGTCTGTATACCTCTGGTAAAACCCCTGTCCTATTACAAGATGGCAAGCGTGGCATTGATCCATCAGATGACCTTTCAACTGTCGTGAAGCAGATATTATATTCCTGTTGGCATATACATTTCCTTGTTACATGTTGCACATTTACATCAGTAGGAAGAGAAATATTCTAATTGACACAGGTAAATATGGATTTGAGAGAGAGACCTGAATGATAGAAGGATAAAGACTATTGAAGTCCAGAAGTAGAATATATTTGTCATATAAACCTTTTTTTGGCTCCAAGACTAATCCACCTGCATAGGCAGGACCCTTTTTGCCTTTCCCATTATGATCAAGTGGTGCTTCGTTTACAGCAGTTGTATCATCTATATCAGCATCATTGTCATGATCCACCTTACGCTTCGACAATTTTGTTTCTCTTTCATGGGAAGAATATTTGTCTGGAACAATGTACTTCTTCGCATGAAAAGCATGCAATAGAAGATATTCTACTCTTTGTGCTCTAGCACCCTGAATATTGAATATCATACATTTTGTATTAGCCAGGATTCTGTAATTTAATTTATTTATTTAAAAAACAAGATGAATTTAATTAAACAATCTAACCTGAAGAGTCTTTCCCCAAAGGTTACCACTGATATTAGTAAGCTGACGTGTAAGTGGAAGTATGCTCAAATGAAACATGAGTTCCATAGATAACCATGCATCTGTTTCATTGCATTCTATCTGAAAAGACCATACCAAGTTAAGCCATGATTTGCTGATATACCATATTGTTATATAAGTGTAATAATCACAGTGAGCTAATAAGATTAGGATAAGCACACACAAGTTCCATAAGCGACTCTGATGTTTTAAACAAGCTGGGGATATCATGTGGAGCAATCTCCTTGCGATCTTTGCTAAGTTGCGTTTTTGCAAGTTGTGTCAGTGAGTAACTTACCTGCATTGTAAAACGCTCATAACTGAGATATCACGACTCTGTAGGCATTTCAAGGAAAATCATAAATAAGAATGTGGATATAATACCTCTTTTAAGAGATCACGAGAGCTCAAAAACGTATCACATAGAAGTCGGCCAGCCATGCATGTAATTATTCCTGGACTTGCACCAGATCCAAAAACATTACTTTTTTTAGTAAGCTTAGGCATTACAGAGCGCTTAAGACGACCAAGTTTTGACCACATACTGCTAGGGACCCTACAAGCCTGCACGATCAGGAAACAGCAAAATAGCATAAATCAATGTGCACAGCCTAATTGGTTAGAAATCAAATCCCCATTTCAAAAAATAACTCGCCCAGTCCATAAGATTATAATTTCCTACCCATAACTTAGTTACAAGAATGTAGAGGAGCTGATAATACAGTAATGAAGCCAATAAAAATGCTTCCACCCACCTGGGCTCTGTGAAGAAGAACATCAAGATCAAATCCTGAAATATTATGTCCCACAAGAACATCTGTATCCAATTTGTACAATTCTATCATCAGACGGTTTAGCAATGCTCTTTCACTGTATGTGTCAAAATCAAAGAAAATTGAGATGTTAGCAGGACAATAATAAAAAGAATTACCCAAAAAGCTCCTCAAAAACTGGCAAAAGATATTTGCAACTTATTTAAAGCTCAAGACCTCTAGAATGATATATAAGAAAGAATTTGAACAAAAAGACCTGCCTGCTTTCAGAAGCTAGTACATTGTTTTGTGCCTCTAAATTTTTTTCTGCGACTTTCGGACCAAATCCAACTGGAAATACTCCATCTTCAAGCTTTCTTATAACAGTAAAATGACCAAGGATACCACGTCTCTTCCACTCTGAGGGTAGCATTGGAGTGTCAATCTGTAACAAATAACAATCATTGATTAACATTATCATTATAACTGATGCAATAGAATCTGTAATCAAACATTAGAACTTAGAGCACCAAACTAAAATGTTTTTTTCTTAAGTTTGACGTTTTTAGCACAAGAACTTTACACAAATTCAGTAAAATGGCTCCTAATCGATTGTCTTTTTTACAGATGTTCAGTCCATAACTTTTTCTAAGTATGGTTGATAAAAAAATCTTCAGTTTTTGATTTTCAAGTGATCTTCCATGTTTCATTTGCCTACACTTCGGATGATTATGATATTACTTTGGAGAAAATTCACGAAAAGGTCAACTCTCTGTGTACCTATTGAAGATATTTAGTATGGTGACATTTAACTTTATATCACAAGGAGCAGATTACTTATAGAGAGTTGGCCTCCTCGTGAAACTCCTCTAAACTTATATCATACTTAACCAAAGTATAGGCAAATGAAAGACACTAGAAAATGAAATGAAGACTCTTGATCAAGCATACACAAGTTATCCCTTTTCCACTCCATTTCTCGAAACCTTCGTATGGTATCACTAGTGCAGGTGCGCAAATGCACAGCTGTCAAAGTGCCAAAACTATGAACAGAGATATGTAACAAATGGATAATCAACTAGGAGGTGTGACTACTTAACGTTGCTTTGGATGGAAACTTCTATAGTTTGTAATTTTTTTATCATGTCAACTCCCTACTACAATATAGAGAAGTGTCAAGTATACTGTGTATACCTTGGCTTTGTTGCAGGAGATAATAGAAGCAGAGACAATCTCATGCACATTATGCTTCGGGTTGATAATAGTTTTCAAATTGATTGATGTAACAATCACTGGTGGTACTTCAGCAGTCTTGGTGGAAGTTGACACCTTTATGTCCTTGGGACAACCTACAATTACCTCAAATTTGCACCAACTTACCTGTATTCAACAACAATCATTCTTATAGTGCAAAGTACAGAAGATATTGTTCAGACAACAAGCATTGATACTAGTGCTAACAATGGGGATGAGTAGAAACCTCACCCGCTGATGTGAAGAGCAGATAGAGAATTTCAAAAGCGACAGCCATGACGGTCCCTTTATCTTCCTTTTAACCAGAAATAGTTCCAAAGGACTGCAAGTGATGATCATAGTTAGTTGCCCTCTTCATAAAATAACTAGGAAAGTGAATAAACTCAAGCTCAAAGTAAATTAGCATCATGTCCTTAAGCAGGCAAGATATATCTAAGAAACTGCATACAACTCAAGGTAAAGTGCATATAACTCATAAAAGGTGTCTTCCATATGATCCATGTCAGCGAGATATAACATAAACTCGTCTGGACTTGAAGTTTATGGGTGTTTGGCTATTCAAGTTACCTTTGAGTTCTCCATATCACTTTTTTCCAAAAACTAGTCTAATGCTCAAATAGGGACAAAGTCAAACTTCATTTATCGGATTGAATTTGCAATGGAAGTGACTTTGCTTGTCAAAGGAACCAGTATACAGGCTAATGGTGACCTTCCTGGACAAAAATCATAAAGCAACATATGATGTTACCGTTTTACCTGGAATTAGTTCCAAGAACTGCAGAAAATTTATCTCCCTTAAGGTCTGATGGAAGTGGAGGATCCTATAAATAAAAGATTTTACAATAGAACATACATCAGATAGGACTAAATAAGCCTGTGTACTAAGCATGAAATTTCACAAGAATTTAACAGTTCAAACATAACTTTACTTCAAAACCATTAACAGGCATCTCGAGCAATTTACCTTGTATGGATAGTTAATCTTTAGGACATAATTTTCCCCAGAAGGTAGATCAGATAGCTCAAATGCGTAGCTTCTCTGTCACATTTTCATATGGCAATCCATTAATATAAATATTAATAAGATCCCACATAGTGATTATAACTTAATTTCAAATTTCAGGATAACAGGCTGATAGTGTTTCCAAACCTTGACAGGTGCCATGCTAAATGTAGAAACATTGAGGTCTACCAAATGTTTTGATACTTCACTTTTCAAACCTGAAGCTACATCCTAAGAAGAAAAGAAACAAATATTTCATCAGGATCAAAAGAGACAAGAAAAATACATACAAGGTATAAGACACCTACATGAAGCTTTGTGCGGAAAGCTCCGGGAGTAATCCTAGACTCTGCAATATCTTTCTCAATCTTCAACACTTCCTCATTGTGAAATAAGTTGCTACTTGGAATTGCATATACACATCTCTGCATATTCTTCACAACTACACAGCAACTATGATATGTGCTTCCCACTTTGACCTTGATAGCCACATGATATGATAAAATGGTCAGCAATCGCGTGTACATATAATTTAAATTTTCGTTTGAGTCGACTAAAAGGATGAAGGAATATAACTTGAATGAGAATTTTATGAACTCACTTTTCCAAAAAGGTAGATGGTGCCTAGATTACCGCCATAAATCTCTTCATGGGCATCGAGTATGTAGAAGGGTAAAGAACCATCCTGTTCTAACACAAGCTCAGATTTCTCCAAAGAATCAGTGGAAGTATTCTCCTCACTCTTAACATTGACAGTATTTTCATTCCCTGAGCTCCCGACAGTTCTTAATTCAGCTGAGGCACTGAAGCTCTGAACTTTCTCCTCTTTAATCTTGGCATTCAAAGAGAAAACCTTCTCTTCATTTCCTTTTAGGCCCGAACAGACCATATTTTCTTCCTCCTTTTGGACAAGCTTAACCCCTTTATCCTCAACCTTTGTTTCCACATTTCCATTCACATCTGATTGTGAAACCATAGAAAAATCATCATCGTCCCTAGGCGCACTATCCCCTATGTCAAGCACGGAAGCCTCCTTGACTGGCGCTTTCAACTCATTGATGTCACTGACATTACCAAAATCCGGTAAAGACCCATTATAAGCATCCGCCATCTTCTCCGAGCCAATATTTCCATTCAAGTTAGAACTAAAATTAACCAAACCATCAACTCTTGAAGAGTTCAATTGACCTAACCCTATGCTTCTTGACTGTGCCCTCCTCCTCTCTCTATCGTCCTCATCAGGCGCAAATTCAGCAAGTACATCATCCACAATACTATCAGAAGACATCAAGGCTTTGCTCTTATCTCCACCTCTCTTCTTAAACGCGGTATTAGTATACATAGTCGGGATCCTTTGCTTACCCATCATAGCAGCGGCATCCGAGAGAGAAGAATGCGGATGCTTCTTAGGATGTGGCTCTTTCTCCTTTTCCTTCTTCTCCGGCCTCTTCCTCTTAGGCCTCCCCGATTCTCCGCCGTCCGATTCATCAGACCAGTCAAGGTGGTCGGCCTTTGTCCAGTCCTCCTCTTCGCCTAAATCAACATAACCTAAGTGTCCGGCACCAGCACCTTTATTGTCATCAACGATGAAGTTTCTGTACTCCGCTCGACGCTTATTGACCATTTCCGCGTACTGGTCTTCGTCAACTGTGTCGAAGATCGGTTCTTCTAGCTTGATTTTATAGGATGAATTGGATCGGCGTTCGCCGTTTTTACGTGCCTTTAGGATTTCCAACGCTTCTGAACGAGGAGTGGGACCAGTGTTTCTGCTCCGTCGTCGCCCGGTCGATTGATCCTCTTCCATCTCTCTGTGTCACTCTCAGACTCGATTGCAATTCTTAGGGTTTCGCTCTCCACACCCGTTGATAACTGAAGTGAAATGGCGCGCAGATCTGCAAGGTTAACACTTTGAGCGCCAAATCTCAATTGTTGGATGATGACGTGTGAGTTGTGACTTGTTAAACGGCCGCTGTAATTAGGCTGGCTTCTATTCAGCCCATCTTTTCTCCTTTATGGGCCAATTCAGCCCAACCCATATGTGACATTAAACTAACAAAATGTACCATAAACTGATTTACACAATGTGCGTAAGTGACCATTTTTCTTAATTATAAATTATTATTATTTAAAAAAAACCATCCCTGTTTTTTATTTTTATTTTTTAACCTATCGTCTTGTCATATAGTTTAGGATTTTTTATTTGAAAAGAAAATCTAATAATAAATGAATAAATTCGGATTTGCTATAAGAGAGGACGACCGATTTTACTGCATGCTATAGAATAGGATGAAATTAATACAGAGGCATACAAAAAAAAACCTTCAAATCGTTCCATTCGATGCGGGTGCTTGATCAATGACAACAAGCTATTCTAACATAATAATTGATCGCAAATTATACAACAAAACCTTTACACAATCCGACTCTCATTGCGTGGTTTCAACTTTCAATCAATGAACCAGAAACAAAAGGCTCAAAATTGGGAAAACTCATACTAACATCATGACAATGGCAACAACAAATGTGTAGAAACAACTCAATTGGATAAGTGGCCTCCTACTCGTATGAGCATTGCTCGTTTTTGATGTCTCAGTACTTGTCGCCAATACAGCCGGAGGTGGGGGCGCCAGCTGTGGAACGTTGCATATAGTAGAATTCCCGCTTACCTGCTCATACACAAAGTTTCAATTGTTCAGCTTGTTTAGAAAGTAAACGAACTCAAAATAAGGGCGTGTTTGATCTCCATATCTAGATATTAGATATGGGTATCAACATAAAAAAAAATCCATACCCAGGTTTGGTATATTGATATACCGATATCACATATCTTATATTTTACATTCCTCTTCTTTTTTTACTCTCTAGAACTCTCTCCTGAGTATCAATATCTTGATACCGATATCGATATCTGATATATTAATATGATACCAAACAGGGCCTAAATGTGTTCATATTCGGCTCTTTTAAAAAGTGAAAGACGAAAGAGAGATGAATGTGAGAACCTTGCAGTAGTTGATGCTGCTGCAATTGCAAGTTAGTTGTCCATTTGATTCATCAACAGCCTCCGAGGCTCCTCCACCATCACTTTTCTGTTAACAAAGAATCATCATTCATGTAAATTTGTAATGAAAAGGCTACAAAACATAACCAAGTATGATTCAGACTGAACCTTGTAAAAATCAACAGCAATAAAATTCGGCCACCGCTTTCCATCTAGTTGATGGCATGTGTTCATCATGCTAATCAAGGGAGCTGAATTATCTGTACATGATCTTGATGAATTCGGGTTACTCGGAAAGTAGTTCATAAGAACAAGAGAAATCGAGCTTGTGTCTATCGCTGGTGATTCTGCACGATTCGAGCATTTTCCTGCCACCATTCCTTGATCACCATCTGCACTTTCAACCCAATATCATCAGAATATATATATCAAGCTCGTCGTTAAGTCAATGATTAGAGAGCATGATTGTTGACTTACAATTGTTTTCAACCACATAATTCCATTGATAGGCAATCCCTTCAGAGGCCTCCTTGGATTTGATTGAACTAAAAACAACTAAACGCTGATTGTTTGTAACCATATCGTCCACCGTTGGCCAATCTGCTCCGTTTTTAGGCATCTTAGATAAAGGGAACATATATTTAGTTAACCCAGCTGAACCAAAGACCTTAGTGAGACCGTTTGTAGACGTCACGTAGTCCTCAATAAAAATGGTGATGATTTCTGATGGATTCGAATCCAAGAAAGATTGTATCTCCCTCAACACATTAACTGCAGGTTGCTGTCATAACAAAAATAAACTTTAGTTGCTGCACATTATATATATATATACCACTTGAATTTAAACAAGACTTTGCATACTTACAAATGCTGTGAAGTTGTAGCATTTTCCTTGGAAGGAATGGCATAGCCATATGTCATTCATGAAATCATACATATCCAACATCAGACCTCGAGCTCCATTCTACAACAGAACACGAAAAATAACTTCCGCGTTTAGTTGCAATAATCAAGTACAAAGAATCAAGACTTCATCCTTACACAGTTATACATATCAACTTTCATTTGCTTGCTAGCTGCAATATTTATGACCAGATTAATAGAATCGGTTTTTCTAATGAATAAATTTCAGCAAAAAAATCATCAAATAGGCTTTTCAAAGCTGGTTACAGAATAATAGGAAGTGTTAAGGACAAATGCACATGAAAGATGCTCAATGATTCATCAAGTGTTAGGTAGTTGAATAATTGAATGCTTATTCACCAATCTAAAGAAGCCAGGAATGAAATTCCAAAAACATCTTCTTTTTCACCTTTTCCTACTAATCTACTATAATAATGTAAAGGTAAAAAGGCTTGCAATACACACAAGGAAAGTGTACCCACTCTATCACTTTCAATTTATTACGCAAAGGGTTAGTGTAGAATTAGCATATTAGGAATATTTTTGTTTCCATAAGGCAAATAAATTGAATTAAAAACAAACAAAAAAAGCCTACACAAAAGGAATGCACCATCATCCCATCACCATCAAAATAAGGGGAAATGGAGATGGTTTCAACCACAAAAGTATAATGTCATTTTCGACAACTATCAATGAACCGAATCCCGTGACTCGTAATGTTTAGTAGAATGGTCCTTAAGGTGATATTTTGTTGATCGGACAAAAAAAAAATTGCTCATGACGAAATTGCTTAGATCAAAGGCTTTTTGAGAAGCATAATCAAGTTAAAGGCTAAGTCTGCTAAGAACTTTTCAATAAGGGAACATATACTTAACTCTGCTAACAACTTTTCATAAAGGGAACATATACTTAACTCTTAGTTTCATGTGAAATTGAATTCTTCAATCAATCAGCTTATTTTACAAAAGCTCTTTTGAGTTATTATAGAAAGAAATCATAAACCCAAATGAAAATTTTCATTTTTAACCAAAAAAAAAAGGGCAAATTCCATGGAAAGAAATCATAGATACCTTGAGCTGCGCAGTAACACCATCTTCCTGGTTAGTAGGGGCGAGAATCATGGAGCCGGTGGCTGAGGTCATATCGGTAAGAGCATATGAATTATGAGTCGTCAACCATGAATACTTGTTGAATGGCAATCCTTTCACCTTCACCGAAACAAACATAAAAATCAATTGACAATAATGAACAATAGAAATAACAGAAATGATCTCCATTAATTACTGGAAGATTAGGGTACCTTAGTGGTCGGGATAACGGGTTGGATCCGAGTACATCTGGGCCGGGTATTACCATTAGCCTTGCAGGTTTCACATTGAAGACCTGACGCACAATCGCCATCCTTAGAGCAAGTTTCTCCAATCTACAACCAATCGTTTGAAAAAATGGGGGCATCAGCATATCAAATTGACAATTTCAACAAACAAATTCAAACTTCTGGAAATCAACGAACCTGAAGAGAATATGAAGACGAGATTATGGAGAGATAAAAAACTGTAATGAGCAGCATCAAACAAAAAGAAACCTTCATTTTCGCTTGAAGCTAAAGAAACGGAGATTTTGTGGTGGAAAAACGGAAGAAAAAACTAGAAAATGAAAAGACAGTGATGGGTTTTTGTGGGTTTTGAGTTTTAAAGACAAAGGGAGTTTGATTAATAAATTCCTAATTAAAAGAGGGGAGATTAAAAAGGAAGGATTTTTAGGGTTCTTATTCTTGAATGTGCTGTTGCTTTAGCATCTGGAAGATTTGAATATGTAGAAATGGTAATGTTTTGAAAGAAGAGGTGAAGTTTGAATTGTGTTGTTTTGACAAACAACAAAAAAATCGGTTGCAAACTTAGATTAGCAATTTGAACCCACCAAAATCTATAATTTAGGTGTAGAAGATATTTTAGTTAAAAAAAATAAAAGAAAAAGGAAGTATGATTACGACATAAACAAATGTTGGCAGCACGACAGGTATGTTGTGAATCTTGTGATTACATTGGTTGAAGGTACAAATGTCAAATAACTATTCATTGTGTTGGGGTTGAAATATCATGTAGCCTTTTACTGCTATGTTCATAGTATTGATTAAAAAGTTTATTTTAATAAGAAAAAAATCCACCTACGGCTTAATCGGGAAAAATAACCCGCCCACCAAAATCTAATTTAGGACGAATAAATTGAAGGTGACGCTTAAATACACGCGTTTGTTATAAATATACGCGTGTTTAATCGGAATATCATACTTTTTTCTAATAAAATGTCAAAGAATTATTTATCGTAAAAGACCTTATTTTAGCTTGACCTATTTATATTCGGATTCTGGTCGGATTTTGTGAAAACTTTGGTCTGTTTATTCGGATCCGAGCCGGGTCAAGCCTGTCTGGCGGTACAATTCCTGCCGTCCGTTTTCTTTTTTCTTTTTTAAAAACTATTTTAATATAAATCTTATTTAAAAATAAAATATTTGAGATATTATATGTAATATACATTAAATTTATGATAATTATGCTAAATATTCTATAATTATACTTAATATTTTAAATATATACAATATAATATAATGTATATATATGTTTATTCATACGGACTGACGGGCCGGGCTTTTCGGCCCGGTCGGGCTTCCCCCTATGTTCATATCCGCCTGTTTTTCCGAACAGACTACCCAAATATGATCTGGTCTAATCTTAGCCATTGGATGAATTTAGTTGAACGTACAAGATTTTACGCTTATGGTAGTAGTTAATCAGAATATCATACTTCTCCCAATAGAATTATATGAGTGTTTAGTTTGTAATAATAATAATATACAGTAATCAATGTTCAAAATAATTTATCTCATAAACAAATTAAAGCAAACTAGAAAATGAGAATAGAACAAAGGTCCTTAAAATATAAAGGTAGGTATTCGTTATCTTTGACAATAGGTAGAGGGAAACTTGTTAGATTTGGTAAGAGCGGAATGAATGCTCGTTAAGATTAATAATATGTGATTGACTGCTCGTTAAGATTGATTGTATGATCGTTAATTTTGGTATTCAAAGGTCGTTAATTTTGAAGTACAAAGTTCATTAGATTGGAAGTATAAAGGTCGTTAATTTTGATAATACCTTTAAAGGTCATACCACCTATGTACCCGAAGCTAGCCCATCATCTTCTATTGTCATGTTCCTCGAGAGATTGGTGACCCTCGTAAGGTTCGAGATTTGTTGATAGGGTACGCCGACAAAAGGGTTGTCTTTTACACGGATGGGCGAAGTATGTTACTAGATTTCGGCGATGAATTCGAACGAATGTATTTTTTCATGTTTAACATTTATTTTTTCAAATGAAGGAGGTAAAGGAGATGATGAAGGTACACCGACGTATCGACCATGTGAGAGATTTGTGTGATTGGTGTCGTGATCGTGATGGCCGGAAGGGATGGTTTCCTCTTGCTAGTCGGAGTAGATTGACTGATCTAAAGATGTTACTTCTCGAGGGTTAATCACGCCCTCTGTCATGCCTTCGTCGAGTGGTGGCACCCTGAGACCAACAGTTTTCATCTTCCTTGGGGTGAGATGACGATCACCATCCACAGTGTGGCTATTTTGATGGGTCTTAGATAGATGGAGAGTTATGTTAGACGCCATGGATCACACTCGATGCGTAGAGTGGATGAGATCCACATTTGAGATGATGCAAGACGAGGCCGAGGACCATGACACCTCCATACAGGTAGAGGACATTAGGAGGACCATCACACGTTTGCTCCTTGACCTGTCCCCGCCGGCAGCTGCACTAACATCCGGATATTTGTTGTTGATGATGGGAGCGACGTTGGTAGTCGATAAGACTGCCAACCAGATTCGGTCGTGGATGATCGACCTCGTAGGCGATCACGAGATGACTAGCTCTTATGCTTGGGGTAGGGATTTTATCTTATTTGTATTGACATTTTGATATTTCCTTCCGGTCTAAGGTGAAGACCCTGGGTGGATGCACCTAACTCCTACAAGTATCAATGTGTGAGTCTTTTTAATATTTAAGTAGATTATATATATCAAATAATCGATAAAAATTATTTTCTTGCAAAATATAGACGTGGATATATGCACATTTTCCCTCTCTTTGTGGTCCTTCTGCCGCATATGTTGAGTATCATGGATCTTCACGTTGGACTTTGAGGATTTCGATTTTGAAGACCCCCGCCTTAATGCTTTAGAGGTTGATGTCTTTATGCCGCCAACTAGAGGAGATGAGGACATAGGACATCAAGTTTATGTCATACGATGACCATGTCTTGAACTTTGACGGAGAGTTTGCTATCTCCAAATACAAATGTATCATCCGTATATGTGACATAGAAGAGCCTTATGTGCCGGACTGAGTTATGAGACAGTTAATTTGGACGTATACAAAGGATCCCATTTGATCGTATCCCGATAACTATAGAGGATTGTCCCGCTATTAGGGGCAAATGCTACAAGCTAGCTAGGTTCGGTAACATTGGTCACATGGTAGGTGGTCCAAGAGACATGAGGAGATCACATACTTCTCATTAGTCGGCACATAGTTGGCCCTCGTCCCATGGATTGTAGTTGGTGACTAAATGACGTGGTTCAAAGATTGGGTCACCCGTACCTCTTTTCTGGGCCAGCTGCACAACCACCTCCCATGGATCGGCCACCTCCTGTCCATGTTTATGACACTCCGGTAAGACGTCTAATTTGTACATGTTATCATTTTGTTAATCTATTATTCATTTCTAACTTTGTTAATCTATTATTCATTTCTAACTGCTTGTTTTTGTAAACAATGTCTGCATGTCCTTGTTAGTAGGATCCGAGATATGATATGTGACCGTGGTACGCAGGCGGCGGATGAGATATTGAATGAGTTGCAGCGGCTTGCTAATGAGGTGGTGGGACATCGACCACCACTTGATCCTTCTCAGGCCCGGACCTCGTAACAGTGACATTTATGACGTATATCTTTTATTTTGAGATGATACTTTGTATTTAGTTGGAGTATATATGTATGAAATTTTGGTTGGATTATTATGATAGAGTTACGATGTTATGATATTATGTTATTATGTTATGTTATGTTATTACGTTATTCCATTCCGGTTACAATCTTTCTTCAACTCCATTCAAGACTTTTCACACACATGCACACGCACTGAGTAACATATATTATTTTGGGAGAAGAATTTTAACACTTATGAGTAATCAATACTAACAAAATTTAACACTTCAAGTTCAACGTAATCGGAGTGCGTTCAACTTGAACATGTCAATGCAGTCACCCTACATTGAAATTGTACGTTTGTCAATTTTCCCGTCGTACATATATGATCTCCCAAAAAAAACATCTTTCATTTTTAATCTCTTTAAAAATAATTTACTAAATATTCTATATTTATTCTAACGGGGTGGATATTTTCAGATACTTGTGGAGAATTTCCGTCCAGCAAAGAAAAGCAGATTTGGAGACGGAGACAAGAACGAACGTTATTTTTTTTGTTGGATCGAATATGGGGACGGCCAGATGGGATTAAATAGTTCATGTCTTCTGTCCGTCGGGGTTTCTCAAGTCCAACGTTTTTTGTTTTTTTTTTCTCCAAGAGATATTACATAAAGGTGTTCTAAATGACTTATTATTTTTAATGTAATCTATAAGTATTTTCACCTTGATACTATTTTTCATATAAATATATTTTTTTTACTGAATACATTTATATATTTTAGTGGAAAATAAATTTTTCGGACAGAAACCGACGGTTCTTGGAGATAAAAAGAGGGATCAAAATCAAACTCGTCCCGTTAACATCCTACACTCCTAGTACTAGCTAACACAACTAATTTGTTTTGTTTTTTTTTTATCTCTTTTGAGTCAATTATAGTATTTTCATAAATATTATTATACTCTCATTTTTTTAAAATTACTAATTAAATATTATTTCTTAACTCGTAATTATTTTCATAAATACATTTGATTCTCATTCTCACAAAAAAAATATTATAAGCGTACTTATCATTTATTCAACAAGTCTATTTCTTAAATTTATCCATTTGTGTTGTAAAAACAAAAATTATATAGAAAGCTTAATTAGAAAGTATGATATTGAGTCATTGACAATGGAACGTGTCATGCGTAAAAGATCAGTATGAGACCGGTTCCAATTTATTAGTAGTGTACGTAATAATATGAACAAATTCAAGTTCAAAGCATAAGGGTTGAATGCATCTATAGACTTTGCGAGTTATAGGAAAGAGAAAAAACAAGTTAAATATTCGTCATATTTAACCACCCTTTGATTTTTGTCAAACAATATGTTTGGAATTCGTCAAGTCTTATGTCACCAATTATTGTATAATTCATGGCATAATTACTAGATAATATAACTTATGGGTCATAAAATTCACCAAGTTAATTGATATTAATTATTATTGTTGTTATTATTAATAATATATTATTTTATGACTTGCAATTGAATTGCATGTAAACAAGGTTTCTTTTGTCAAACGACATGTTTTGAACAAAGGTAAACATCATTTCTTGATTAAACCTTTAACTGTATTTTCCGTAAGTAAGCCTACAAATAACGTTAACTTCATTATGTTTAATTTGAAGAAGAAATAAAATGCACGTAGGCCCAAAAACTTTATAACTATTAACTCAGAATCATAAATGTAAACTAATTATTAAATACTGTAATGTAGATTTAAAGCTCCTTAAAGTAGAATATATATGGAGTTTGAATGCAGGATTTTCTCAGCTTCGATGGCCATTTTGTTCTCTTCGCCAACCTTTTTCCTTTTATGGTCTAGAAGTCTACAATTACATTATTTTTATAATATTTTAAATGAAAATTAGTTAGGTCGGCTCACTTTGTTGAGGTTAGCAAATCTAAACACATTCGCGTTAATAAAACATTAAGGGTCCGTCTGAAATTGTTAAGAACTATTTCTAAAACGAAATATTATCGAATTAATAAAAATAATCATGTTTGTTTAGCGGCTAAAAAGATGAGAAACGACTATGGTCAAGATTGAAGAGTGTGATGAATGTTGCATGAGAGTCTCCCCTCTAGATGCTATCAAGATTAACACGGATGGATCCAAGAGGAGTGATTCTGCTTTCGCGTCGGCTGTTTTTAGAAACAATGCAGGATAGTGGTTGAGTCGTTTGGGTGTTAACTTAGGAATAAGTTCATGGTCTTAAGATCGTTTGGGAGCTTGGCTACCTGTCGGTAATGCTTTAAATGGATTTTCAATTGGTTATTAATCTCCTTAGGTATAACATTGTCCCTCACCACCCTCTTGTTAGGATGGTACCTTTGTGTCATGACGATCTGAAAAGAGACAAGAATATCCAATTTCTTCGTGTCTATTGCGAGGCGAATAGAGTTGCGGATTTTTATTGCTATTTTTGCTATAACCTTCCTATTAGATTGAATGTATTGCATGATCTACCAGATGGTGTAATGAATCTTTTACGTGGTGATGTAAAGAGTCGGGTTATAACCGTGTGATTACTATGTAGCCTTTTTTCGATTAATAAAAGTGCATCCAGATGCGCTACACACTGCTTCTTCTTCACACACAAAAATGACATTGTTAAAGTTCTTGTAACACTTTTTTTTTTATAAACAAACAATAAAGGAATTACATAGTCTTTTTTCATACAAGGTAAGCATGATGGGTGGATCAGTTTCTAGAAACCGATCGACCTACAACATCTTTACAGATGAGTAGAACCACATCTAGAAGACCTACGTCATATGCTTGCACGGAGTGTCCGTGCATTGCTAGCTTATATGCAACCGTATTGATTCCATACAGATGTGGCTGATACTGACGTGGGGGATGCCCGCAATCAAGGTGGAAATATCTGAGATGATCATGTCCGTCTCCCATGAGGGCTTCCAAATCCTATTAATCGAGTTGATCAGCGTCAAATTGCCCCCCTCGACCTCGATAGCTGAAAACCCTAATTGTATGGCCTTTTGTAGGCCCTCTCGCAGAGCGAAAGCCTATGCTTCAAGAATTGATTCCACATTGCATTTCCCTTTTCCAAAAGCCAAAGGTTGACCTTGGTTATCACGAATAATGAATCCATAAGGGAATTGATTAGTGTTGTTTGTTGTTGCGCCAAAGTTGAGTTTGACATTGTTTACTTTTGGTTTTTGCCATATGATTTTCTTGGTCTTCCTTATAGTTTGGGTTTGATTATTGGTCTTATGTTTAGTATTGGTTTGTTCCTATTCGTCTATTTGTTTCAAATTCAACGTTGCTTTTTATTGTTAAAGATAATTTGGTTCCTATCCAACCAAATATTCCACCACATCATAACAATTTGTCTAAACTATGTTGGTACGTGATGTTTTTTCCTTCAGGAATAGTAGTGTATCATAGGTTGTGTGGTTATATGTATCGATACCTTTCAATATTGTGGATATTTTGGTATTATTCAGGACACGGTGAGTGCATTGACAGTCAAAGAAAAGATGTTGGGACACTCTCGGTGTGATAATTGCAGAATTCACAATGTATTACTAGTGGGATCTTTTGTTTGTCAAGATTTTCTTTTGTTGGGATCCCATTTAGAGCCAATTTCCATAGGAAATTTTTTAACTTTTGGCATGATATTCATGTTCCATAACCAAGTTTTGTCTTCCGAGACTCCTATTTTCCACTGTTGAATCATCATCATGGCAGATTTAGTGGATTACCAACCCTCGTCATTATTCGACTAGTAAATTCTATCTCTGATGTCAGTTGTTGGGAGGTTATAATTCTTGATTCTATTGATAATGCCGGTCGGAAGGATGACACCCAGTTGATCAAGAAGTGGTTAGTTCCACTTTTTGTCCGACATAAATGAACACACAACTATTAGTGGGTGGTAGTTCCACACTCGTAGTTCCATAAGCATTGCCCGGAAATATATTTTTCTTCTATTATTTGGTTTATAGATTTTGTCCCAGCTAATTAGTGGGTGGTAGTTCGGCCCTTTATTCCAGAATAATTTCCTATTGATCTTATTTAGTTCATTATGGATATTGGTAGGCAACATGAAGGCCTGCATAATATAACTCGGCATGGCATTGAGGTTTGCTTTAATTAAGGTTGTTCTTCCCTCTTGTGAGAGATGCTGCTTTTCATTTCTTAAGTTGTTGTTTAGATTTCTGAATGACTGCATTGAAATTTTATTTATTAACTCTTCCGTTGATAATAGAGCATATTAGGTACAATTATAAGTTTGTAAAAGAGGAGATGTCAAGGTGAGATTGGATTCTCTTTTTGCTTGATGGGTCTACATTATTAAATGTTTGGAAAGAGGATTTATGGTAATTAATTACTTGGCCGGATGTTTCGCAGTAATCTTTTAGTACTGATAAGATTTTGTTGCTTGCTTCAGTAGTTGCCTTGGAAAAAATAATGATGTCATCCGCAAAGGCGAGGAAAAGAATTATTGATCCGTTTCTTGTTATAGGGAAACCTATTGATCGTGGGTTTTCTCTACTTACTTTTTGACTGTTTCTTGCTAGGATTTCAGCTCATATATTAAAGAGAAGCGGGAACAATGGGTCTCCTTGTCTGATTCCTCTCCAGGGAACAAAAAGGGTTGTCGGTGAGTCATTAATAAGTAAAGAGTAAGAAACAATTGTTATACATTCGTTGATGCTGCTTTTCCTTTTTTTTTTTATCTAAACCCGTGAAATATTTCATGGGCTATAAGAACATTATCGTGGATTGCCCTATTTTGTGAAAACACTTTGCAAAGGGTGAATTTGTTTAGGCAAAACTGATCCTAATCTTTTTGCAAAAAACTTGACTATTATTTTCTAGACTGTAGAAGCTAATTGGTCTATACTTGACAGTTGTTGTCGGGTTATCAACCTTTGGCAGGAAGACGATGAATTACGTAGAATCAATTCAACTTTAAATAGAATAAAAACATGATTGTATCTTTTCTTTTTTAAAGGAAAAACAAGATTGTATTAGTCTCAATATAGTATTTATATTTTATTCAAACACGTTACAATTCAAAACATACCAAGGAGAGTCAATTCAACGGTTCATATGAAAAGGTTTATGGTATTTTCAAATTTCATGGATTATAACCCAGTCATGAAGAAATGGACCTGGGCCAATTGTAAATAAGAAATGGGCCTGGTCCTTTCCGGTAAAATGAGCCTGGGCAACTTGAAAAATGGGCTTGGAAGTGACTACGGGTCTTTATGTTCACTTCAATCCTTTAAGAGTCCAGGATGACAACTTCGGAAGCAAAGCCCTTTTTCTCGGTGTAAATTTCCGTCTCACTCCCGGACCGAAATTGGACCAGAACCGAAATTTCCTAAAATCCTGAACCGAGAACCGGTCCGGATTTCCAATCCGGGTCAATTTTGCACAGCCTACTCCCTTGTCCTTTTTTCTTTCTTGTTTCAAACAAAGAGCGTCTTATTTGATTTTCTTCTTTATGTACTTTGACAGGAGAAAATTTATGTACATTCGACTCATAATTTACTTGCGTGTCATATTTCAAAATCATTTGGTATATCATTACACACGTGTTGATTTTGAAATACTATTATTTTTTGTGTGAATTTAAAGATGAAGAGGTAATAGTGAGTTTTCAAATTCTAGGGAATAAAATAAGAAAATATTAAAGTATTGTCTATTTTCGATTTGCAACAAGTTTTGTAATTCATTCTTTTTTTTAAAAAAAATTCATATAAATTCTATTCATTTTTCACTTGTCAAAAAAAAAAAAATCAGCTTTATACCCGTATATTAGGGACATGTCTTTTTGTTATTTATTTTTGTGATACGTTGCTTTTTCCATTCATATTATAAACATAAATGTAAAAGCTAGGTATAAAATCTTCATAAACCTAGCTTTCACATTTTCCCCCCCCCAAAAAATAGAGTGTTATTCGTCGTGTTTTTTTTTTCTCTTTTCTTTATATGTGATTATATGATAAGTTTTACCTACTTTTATGACAAATATTATCTGTAACTTTATTTAAATCATGAGTAATTGCATCACGCTAATAAAATCAAACTAGTGTTACAATGAGAAAGTATATTATAAGTATATTCCATTAGTTAAAAGGATATGTCATTGAATTATGACATGTCTCTATATTACCTTATCGTCAATAAATATTTGAAAAGAGTCATTATAGTTTATACTGTAAAAGTCCATTAAATGTATAATTTGGTAGGAAAGATATTGTCCAATATAATTACCCTTTTATTTGAAATTTGTGTTGCGAACATGAAAAACACATGTTAAGCATAAAAGGAGAAGTTATTTGGTGGTCGGAGATGAGTGAGGGTCCCTCTCGAGGTTATGAAGTTTTGGCTTTTGTACATATTTTTTTCTATTTAAAGTGATGAAAAGTGCGATTCGATTTCACCTAATTTTCTTTACTTGTAAGTTTGTGTTTAATATCATGTTTTGGTAGGTGAAGATCTATTTCAGCCTGCCAGGGTAGCTATGCGTACCTAGCTAAGATTATACTGCATCTAACACAACAACAACCTCAAACCTCTTTACTTTTATACACTAAGTGTCCGTTTAGTTGGAGCGATGAAATAAAAACGGAATGAAATCGGTTAAGGGGAATAAATGAAAATAGAAATGATTAAGTTAGTTTCATGTGTAAAAAGACCTCTAAACAAACATAGTTTTTGATTAATTCGGAATCATTCCGTTATCGAAAATGATTCATAGCGATACCAATCGAGCCCTAATACTGAGGGACGTTTGGTGTTTAACCAAAAATAGTTTATGTTCGGACAATATTAGAAAGAATAGTGATTTTTTTTGTTAGAAGATTAATAGTGATTAAATGAGTAGAAAAGAAACGACTTATACATTAATTTAAGATGCTTTATTCATTGATAGTTAACATATGTAGAGATTACATGGAAGAATTTCATATTACAATAATAAAAAAATGAATCGGGAGCAAAATTAATGATACAATATAGAGTTACAAAATCGACATAATTAAATAGAAAACACTCAAATAGAGGACAAAATAGTCAAACTAAACGGATATCATATCGATACAAGATTCCCATTTTAAACCCGAGGGACGACTCCTCAACAAGGACCCTTAATTGACTATGCAAAATAAGAAATTTAATTAAAACATGTCAACAAGTAGAAATATAATGTCACATGCGATGATAATTTTACCACATTTAAAGTTGAGAGATTTCAAGTCTAGTATATAAAATCGGTGAGTCACTCCTCATATTGTTAATCGGTTTTAGTTTAAACTTCATTAGACTTATAAGTTGGGTTGAATACACGATCTTAATTTACAATAACCATGTAGAAGAGCAAGGCTCAATTTGTGGTCATCATGTTAAGGGATAATGTTAATTTTTGACATTTATTTTCACCATCATCCTTATAATTATTTTTACTATTTATTTGTTTTCACCCTCATTCTTACTAGGGATGAATCAATGATCATATATGACTAATCTTAAAGGTATATATTACGATGAAATGAAAGGTGGTCAAAACATATGCAATGGGTTCTCGTGCGATTTCACTATAAACAAAATTTTACATAAGACTCAATCCGCTTAGTATTAATTTGACGATGTTAAACATTGACCCAATTCGTTATTTTAACAACAAATCATTGACTCGATTGAGCTCAAGTTTGAAACGAAATATTAACATTCACATTCTTTGAAATATTAATCTTCACTTATCCAAAACAAGTACACCAATCGATACATTGTAGTTATCCTAATCATGCTACTAATTAAAGTTAAAGTAAGCACTATCTTAACCTTCGTAGGCTCATGCAGACCAAAATATTATCACCAAAAAAAAACATATATTTAATGCAAAAATACATTATAGGTGGGACCACTCGCGGATTGTGGATACAAAGAGGCGGCACTGAATCTGGGGATGGTGGACCATCCCGCCAGCTGAGGTCGTAGCCTAATTTCACCCACATGTATTACCTTTTTTTTAATTTTATATGACTATCTAATTATGACGTCATATCACGTCAATAATTATGATCATCAACTTACTTTGAAAATATATTTCTAAGTTTAGTTATTTGATTTTCACTGGTTTATCAATTTATTGATATTTTTAAGTCAAAGTTTTAATCTTTATTGATCATAAAACGATTTCATAACAAAACAAACGGTTTATGCATATTCCTATATCAACCATTATATTAATCATAAATTTAGAATCATAAAAATATACCATGTGTTGAACGATATATCTTTAAGAATCATGTGAAAAAATCCAAATCAAGATCCAGTGTATCTTTTTATAATGACATCGACCAACTAGTTATCATATCATGGATTAAACGTTTATAGACTTAGTGCAACGTAACACTAAAGATTAGAGTATCACCTAATCAAATACAAGTCAAAAATGGAAACTGTTACGCAGTGATACGTTGAATCAGACCATGCCACCCTTCTGAACCAATTAGATTTCGCTTCCTATTCCATAAAGATTGCATTTTTATTTCTAAGAACATGCAGCCGCCCATATCGTATTCTTGGGTTTCAGGCCAACTTTCGGTTTATTCAGTTTTTTTTTACACATTAATTTGCAATTTTTGATATTATAATAAAAAAAAACCCAGAAACAGAGCATCTTAATTTGGATATTTTCATGAAAAAATCATCAATTTTTTGAATTTGATTGTGTCTGTACAACTTGTAATGTACACTGTTCTAAATCTCTCTACAAAATTCTGATCAGAAATTCAGAACAAATGGTCTGAAACTCTGAATAATGTATAGTTTAATCATCTAATGGTTACCCAATCGTCGAAATCTGACCAATCAGGTAAACTAACTGGATTACCCGCCAATGTGTTGACCCGGTTTAGAACCGATTCTGAACTGTAGAGTTCTTCTTCTAACTCGGACGAATAATACGCTACGGATAATTCGGATGCAGTCGGCGTTAGCTCAGGGAAATCAAACGGACCTCTAGGAGATGTCGTCGGTTTATCATCCTCGTCGTTGTTTAGACCGGATACAAACGGATGATCCAACAACATTCGGGCTGACCATCTATGATTCGGATCCTTTACGAAGCACTTGGAAAGAAAATCCTTCCCGTCTTCGCTCATAGATTCCGGGATCAATGGTGACTCTTTTCCGGCGGTGATCCGGCACAATAGTTCGCCGACACCACATCCAGGCTCACAACTCCACGCTGGCTTTCCAGTCATCATCTCAATTACAGCACATCCGAGAGCCCAAATGTCCGCCGGAGATTCACCATCGTTGCCAGCGACAACCTCCGGTGACATATACAACGGAGTTCCTCTCAACTCAAATCCGGTTCTTTCGATTTCATTCTTCTTCTCTCTGGCGAGCCCGAAATCGGAGATCTTCACCTTCCCGTCGGCGAAGAGGAGCAAATTCTGTAATTTAATATCACAGTGAACAAATCCACTGTCGTGGATGAACGCCAGCCCTTTAAGAATCGAATTCGCGTGTTGCCGTGAATCCAATTCGGAGAACTTCTTAACCTTAATCTGATCAGCGAGGCTTCCACCGGCGGCATACTCAAAGAAGAGATTATAAAGATTCCTTCCGTTCTCGGAGGTCCGAGATTCACCAAACCACTTAACAATCTGTGGGCAATCGCCACCCAATTGGAAGAGTATCTCCTTCTCATTCTTCAACGATTCAGAAATCGCAACCTCAGAGGATTTGACCACCATTGATGGCGGATTTTCGAGATTTTGTGAATTGGGTTTGGGGATCACAAGATCAACTGTACCAAAGCTTCCTCTACCTACTTGAATACCACGAATCCACTCCATTGAAGCGCAGTCTTTCTAAGTGTTCTTCAAAATTGGGGGAAAAAACTCTTCTTTTGTGGTGGTTTGAAGTTGAATTGCTGAGAGAGAGAGAGAGAGAAAGATAGTTATATATAGAGAAGTTCGATTCCGTTGAGAATTAGGAGGAGAATTTGCGTGTGAGCAGAAGAAGAGCGTGTCGATTTGGGAACACGTGATTGTTGAGGATATTTATTTCTATTTCTCTTAGTTGTGTTGGGGTTTTGTTGTGTTTCTATTGGTCAGATTTATTATAAATTAAATTTGTGAAAAAGGATTTGTAATAAAATTGGTATTTTAAACGTGGGTGAGGAGAATACTTTAGGGTTTTTTAAAAACAAGATTTGGAAAATTGTTTGATCTTTCTTTCCCCAATAGCTTGGCACTTCAATTTCGGAGTGGTTTCGTGTATTCAAAGTCAAGAATAGTATTTGTATCAATTAAAAACAAGTCAATAATGGTTAGTATCTTTACATACTATTGTAAATAGTTTCATTTTGACAAAATCCAACTTAAAAGATAATGGGTCAGGTCAACATAAGGTAAAAATTTATTAACCCAAAATGTCGTATGTCTAAATCTTTCCTATGTACTAGATTTTATCGTTCTAGAAATATTTAATATCTATATGGGTTTATCATTCTTTTTTTTATTTACCCAATTTTAGATGAAAAGTTTCCTTCAAATCAAGATTTTTAACACATTTATCCTATATTTTTCAATATATAAATATTAATAAGTTATAAATTTCATAAATACCATTAATAATCCATATATCATATTTGATACCGATATTTTATATTTAAATACTATTGATATTGTATTTAAGGAGCAATTGGTTTACTAAATATAATTTTCCTTACAATCTTGATCATAGGCCGGTCCAGTAATTAGGCAAAGAGGGTTGGAAGGTCGAGGCCGAACTAGCCACCATCAATTGCTCCTAATGCACAATTGTTCTAATTATGGTTAAAAATCATTCAATGAAAAATGTTAATGCTTATTATCATATACTGATATACCTAATTATGGACAAAAAAATCTCCTTACTTTTGTTGCGGGCGGCCAACTAAATATCTTGAGACTATGATTACGTGTCTATATTTTTGCATCCTAATAAATAAAAAAGATTAATACCTTAAACTAGTTAGTGAAATAAGAAGCCGAAAAAAAGTGAGATGTTGTTCTACTATCGACACACATTGAAAATATCGGGCACGTGGTGAAATACTTGGTATAATACCTAATTTTGTCCGAAAAAGATATATTTTAATGGACTTATTCTTAATATAGTAATTTGTGCTCTAGAAGAGGAGGCTTCTAACAAATTTCCTATATTTGATCCACTCGTCGGTCAAAGACATGATTCAAAGCTAAAAAAAACACCAATTTTTACTTGAAAATTATGGAGTTGACTTGTAAATTTCTCTACGTCGTAGCATTAAGTACGAGGAAAGTGTTCCTTAAGATGTTTATAGTGGTTTCACATTAGTTCATACATAACATACATAGTTTATTTGGAAATTGAAGTATGAACAAGGGGTGGGCGGAGACCAGAGAGTTTGAATGATTGAAATTAGCTTTGTGAATACATGAATAATTCTTATTAATTTACGTGGAGATTAACATGAAATCATTAATAAGTGATGAGTTGTTTTGAATGTTAATTGATTTTACCCCACCAGGGGAATTATTGTGATCGAGGAGGTGCAGTGGCGGAGCCAGAAAATTTTCGAAGGGGATACAATTTTTTTTTTTCGTATAAAATATTTTGCATATTAATTTGAATATTAATTCACATATTATGTTAAAAATTATACTAAAGTTTTCTTAATATAAATTAGAGTTTTTCGTTGTATATATATTTTTTATTTAGATGATAGTTAAATTAATTTATATATTTGGCTTATTTTTATAAATAAATTGTCAAATAAATTAGACAATGGTTGATGAATTATTGTATTGATTACATTAGATTAACTAAAAGTTAATTTAAAAAATATAAAATTCAAAAATAAGATTTGTTTTGTATATTAATTTTACAGTTGTGTTTTATAAGTAAGTTGTCAAATAAAATTAATTAATGGTTGATAAAATAGTATGTTAAAAATTATATTGAGTTTAAGAGTAATAAAAACAAAAAGTAAAATTTTTGCAGTTCTGAGGACTTGAACCCCCTACACTCCATGCCCCTCCTTCCCACCATCTACCAAATGAGCTAGCAGAGATTTATAAATTAGGTCCGCCTACATACTAATTATTCCGCGGGGGGCACAATCCCCTCCCTTACCCCCCTTGTCTCCGCCCCTGTGTAGGTGTACTTGTCCGTATGAACTTTGTCCACTAAGATTTCACATGGTCCATATGAATTGATTTTGATTTCGGCTTGATCAAACTTGTCGGCCTTGAAACTATCACGACATATCACATATGGACGGACATTGTCATGTATATGGACTAGTCGATCTTAATATATAAGTTAAAGTGTCTATCGAATCTGACGATTGTATTTGAATGAGCTTGTGGATGATAAAGAGTTCACATATTCATAATTGGTGGTAACCGTTTATCTGTTACTAACATTTATATACTGTACAAGTACTTCAATTTGATGCAATTAAATATGTGTTATAAGGCGTGGTTACATTTATAAACAAGAAAAGATTATATGATTGAGTTTGTTAAAAAGTTTATTTAATTTATTATTATTAATGATAACTATTATAACACATACTACATTACTGATAATCATGTGAGATATATCCATATATTTTATTTATAAAAATTATGAGTATTTAATTTTACACTGGATGCTGAGTCAAATTGATCATTATATTTTTTTTTATCTCGAATTTGGGACCTATGTGCAAAATAAGAAAAATCAATTTATTATTTCGAGACTTAATTAGGAAACAAACTAAGAAAATAGAAATTAGTTAAACTAAATTTTATTTTCGAGACTTAATTACGGAATTGATTAAAACCATATTCAATTTCGGGGCTCCAAATGCGAAATTAGTTAAACTAAATTTTATTTTCGCAAGAGTATAAAATTAGGAAAATGGTGAAAGAAAATAGAAAAAAAAACAAACAAACTAAGAAATAACAAAATGCAGCAATAACAATTAATATAGTACAAATATAAACTAATTTTTAAGTATATAATATATTTTATAAATATAATTAAAAAATATATATATATCACCACTAAACACATAATATATAATATCAACTTTGGAAGTCAAAACAACTACATAAACAATTAATCTACTTATCAAAATAATACTCTTTAATTATTTATTTTCATTTTTGTATGAGCGATGAAAAATGGCCTAAGCTAAGTCCGACTTATTTGCATTAAAAAAATGCGACTAACATCTAACATACCTTTGGCTCGCCACACCTCTGATATCATTGTATAAAATAGAAATTACTTTATTATGTGAAATTGAAAGAATTCAACTCGTAAAGGAAAATTAACAGCAAATGAAGTAAGAAAATTCGAAAAAAACAGTGTTATCTTCACCGTAAATGTGACGAAATTGGATGGAACAATCTCTAGGTAGGGAGCCTTAACACTTAAATATAAGACTTAATAATGGGTGAGTGTCGAAGATTTTATGATTTAGCAACTTGACGACCAACTCTAAATCAATTTCAGTGTATGCATGGTTCCCAAGCCATATATATATAAGCGTGTAAAAATGCAAAAAATTGTATATAAAGAGATGAAATAGTACTTTGAAAATACAAACAATAAATGAAAAGATAATGAGAATTATACTTATAGAAAGTTTGAGTATAATAACAATTATAAGGTCAAATATTATAAACTAAAATTTTAAAGTTTAAATGTCAAGTATTGTGAATAAGAAGGTATTAATTTATTTTTCCTTAAATAAAACCAAATCGAATACCTAATCCTATTTTTTTATGAAATGTAGAAATTCGGTCGTCAAAGCTAGATTTTTATCGGAAAAAAAATAAGTTTTATTATTTTTGTATATACTTTGTATCATCGTTAACAATTTTCAAAATTAATATTGAGCTAAATGTAGATAGTTTATAATATTATGAGTTTTTTTTCCGTATATTTATAATCCCGTGAATTTTATTCATTCATTTGCCAAAATCTTGCCGATATCGACAATTGAAGCAAGAAAGCAGGAGAAATCCAATATGGGAGGATACGCACAGCATGTGAATACGTAGATGTTGAAAAGAAAGAAAAAATATTCTTTATTTGGTACATAACATAACCCTCTACAAAATTGACCCTAACGGCCCACCATAACCAAGAAGCTTCTTTATCATGTTAAAATAGACATGTTATATTGTTTTATAAAAGAAAACGAATGACAATAACGCAAAATATCGACATATACAAAATATCGGACACTTGCAAAAAATGAAATAAAGAGTTAAATTAATAAAGCTCAAATTCCGAGGAAGTCGCAAGTTGTTGACGATGGCAGGATTCGGAAGTTAAGCCGCATATAGATTCTCCTACACTACTACTTGCTACTTATAGCTTACTTTCTCCTTTTTCTTTTTCATATTATATATTTAATTTTAAATTAATATATACATGTTCCATTGTTTCGAGTGTAAGAAAACAGAACCATATACTTTCTTTTTGGATCTCAAATCATGTCCGTTGGGCATTTTAAAGTTTTTTATTTTAAACACAAACTACGTTCTATTTTTTTGGTAAATGGTAAATTCGTAGAACATTCGGTTTAACCAGCTTAGCCGCTCTACGTCCGAATCGGGTAGAAAGTCGTAGCCTATTGCTGAAAAATACCCTCATAATATCAATTTTAAACTACATGTTATTCATGTTATAGATGGCAAAGCCTTCTCTATGTTCCTTTCACGTTTACGTAAATAATGATTTTTGAGTAAATAAACTTATTATTTTAATGCCTTTTCTTTTATAAGTGTCTTGCTATTTGGCATATGTTTTTTTTTTTTTTTTAATACAAGATAAGTGAAACAACAAGGGTCAACATCTAGAAGTTGACCGTCCTAAATTATTATTTCGGATGAGGTCTTCAGCACCCCGCGGAAGGATCCCGTCGCCCGTATCCAAGCAATGGTCAAGCGATGCGAGCTTATCTATGACAATGTTGATTTCCCTAAAGACATGTTGAACCCTAACTTATGTACACCTTGAATTTGATATCAAAATGGAGATGTCATAAATGATTATGTCTGCTTCCCATGGCGGTTTCCAGATCTGATTGATTGAGTTAATGAGTTCAAGATTATCTCACTCGATTTCAATGGCGTTGAGTCCTAAACTTATGGTCTTTTGGAGGCCCTCTCTTGGAGCATAAACTTCCGCTTGAAGGATAGTTTATGCTCCACATCTACCCATTCTCATAGCAGGCAGTAAAGAATTGTGGTCTTAAATGATAAAGCCAAAGACACATTGATCATTAGATTTTTTAGAAGCATCAAAATTAATTTTGACATATTTCAAACTTGTTCTCTTCCATTTAACGTTTTTTTTTGTTTTTCGTCTCTGTTTTGGAGGTCCCGTGTTATAGTTTGTTGTTTTTTGAAATGGCCTCATCCCAGTCTCTAAATTTTCATATGTTATCCTCGCCATCCCTTTTTCTTCTCCAAGTGAATTCATTTTCTTTTGTATTGAGATCAATCACATTACATTGTTGTACAAACTTTTGGAGTCTTTTTAACCTATGCTTGGTTATTGGAGCTCCCTTTTTTTGTCCATATGATTTAGGATTTCATTGTAGTCTTCAATAACTAGTACTGAAATAGTACTAGAATTTATTTCACTTGTAAGTTGGTTCTAAAAATTTTATTTTTTGTTTTCCTAGTTTGGTGGAGCATAAATAAAGAAAATATTCATCTCAAAAGTTGTTCGTAAATTTGAGTGTTTGATTATGAGGTATCTATTTTTCTTTTTTATTATTTTAATTTTTTCGTCTTTCATTTAATTTTTGTGGTGAGTGGTAGATCTCCCATAGCTCCGACCTTATTGCAAGTGAGTTCATTTGTTATCTCATGTGTTGTTATTTTAGTTTGCATATCACTCAACTTTGTTGTTTTTGACAATTGTTCATAAATTTGGTCATTTTCTATCCGGACACGTTTTATGTTGAGAGGAAAAAAGTGTAATAGTTCATACGGGGATATTTGAGGAATTTATCTCCACTTCCTAGTGTTGTTTTTATTTTATGAGACAAACAAGTTCTCTTTGTTTTGTCCATAAAGTCTAAAAGGGACTTCAAATTCAAAGTTATAAGATCGGAATATAAATTACAAGCATTAAGTAGATTACATGCTTCATAGTGGTAAAACAAGTATCTACACAAATTAACTAGTTTACATGTTTCATATAGATGAATTAAGAGATTACAAGCATAATTCATATATTCAGAGGTATACATAGGCCATAATTGTTCTTTGACAACTATACCGGGTTTCACTGCTCAAAGATTTGTTTCAAGTTTTGGGGTTTATGTTGTTCTTTTATCCGTGCCAGAGAACAATTGGTATAGTACAAGCAAATAAAACGTCATCATAGAGTATTCAAAACAAGACTCATCCAAAACAAAATGTCATTCTCACTCCAGCTTTGGGCAATACGTTTAGGACCAGTTTGCAAGACCTTTTTTTAGGGTGGTTGAGAAATTCCGAACTAAAATCAATAGCCATAGTTCACATAGAGAAAAAAGATTGATGAAGTCATTTTCACAAACTGACTTAGAAACCAAATACAAGTTTCATATATGTTAGGCGCATAATGTGCGTTGTTCCATTTTATACATGTAGAAGTTAAGAGAATGACATCAAAGTTTCGATTACACCTTGACTTGTGTTTGAAAGTAAATCAGGTTTCAAGTGGTTCATTCGAGTTGATTTTAGGTTGGATGTGGAGTAATGATTAAGGAGCTTTATTTTGTTATCTATGGACAGTGATAAAATGGATCCATGATCTATAAAAACCTCATAGTTCCCAACTTTATAAGATTTTAAGACCAAATTATCACATAGATAGTTATAGTTTAGAATACACATGAAGTTTGGTTTGAAAGCATCGGATCTATGTTTACGAGTTGGTATTGACCACTGGTGTGGTTGATTTCTCATGGAGACACAACCGTAATACTTCATACCTGAGCAAAACCTTGAGTAGATATCTAGAAGGAAAATAGAAAAATCCTTTGATCGTTGACAAATTTTTTGAAGTACACCAAGAACTGGCGAGACTTTCCTCTCTTGTCCAAGTGAGTATAGTTCATCCGCTATGAAAAAGACAAATATTTGTTTAATAGTTTAAAATTTGTATGCTATCAATTTTATTATGTTCTATTTGTTGCCCAGATTAAACTAGTTAAACATAATATTTGAATGGAGCACAACGTTCGAATTAATAAGACTCAAATTTTATACTAGTGTTATAAAAGTTTAAACACAAAATGTTTACACTAATAACACATTTCATATGAATTAATAGTGTAAAAGTTTTGAAGTATAAACTATTGTAATAAAAATGTACGTACTCACAAAATTTGTGTTCACAATATTACTTGAAAATTTTATAAGCAATATATGAATTAATAGAGTAAAATGTCTGAATTAAATTTATTAAATTTTAATTTGTTAATTTACATCACTGTCTCATTTTTTCCTTCTAAAAAATGAATGTTTAGCTCATGTTATATTAACTATCACTTTATATTATCACTGTACGGTTAATCTGTCAGTTATGTCGTACGAGAATCAATAATTTTACTTGAATCTAAATAAAACAAAATAAAAATATATTTTGATAAATTTATTAAAATTGTAAACCAATCCGTATTGGTAAATATAATATGTTTATGATAAGAAACTTAACTTTATGTACGAAAATCTTGGTTAAAAAAATCGAACGTTTAATGCACTTTTTTTAATTGAATCAAGAAACTTAACTTTGTGTATGAACACAGCTTTTCGTTACATATACTATATAGCATTTGAGTATTTATGAATAATTTACGAACAATGCACTTTTCAACTGTAACTTTCCCTTTGAATATAAATGATCAGATGTGATAATTTTCGGATCTGGGACTATAAATGATTATATTTACATATATAATTTATCAGATCATATTTTTTAAATCTGTTAGACCTTATAGGTTAACCGGATCTAAATCATCGAATAGGTAAATTAATTTCTCCTCTTATTTCAACCCATTTATTTTTTCGGAGGAATCGACCCGATATGACCGGGTCACAAAATGATATGCCATAGTATGTTCTTTATTTATATGATATTCCCTATGTAAAGTTTGCATTGCTTGATGAATGGATAAGCTGACTGCAAAAGCTCTTTGATAAAAGATGAAGAGAATCTAGTTGTGTAGCAACTACCAAAACAAGTTATTCAGTGCGGCCCGGTGGTCAGGAACAAGTTGTCGAAGCTGGCCGGTTCAATGGATAGTATCAAAAACCGATCATTAACTGCAGCCGTCAACTTTATTCCCATTAACTGAGTTGCAGTTCGGCATACTGTACATCTTCACTCTACAGGTTTATTTCTGTTGCGGCCTGAGGCTTTGGGTCGGGTCAGTGCCCTCAAAAATTCGAGGAATTTTGTACGCGCATATATTCTCATCTAAACCATGAGTATATTTTACACGATCCATACAAAAATTCGAGGAATTTTGTTGACCGATTCTCCAAATCCGATCAATCCGTGAATTTTAGGCAAATCATCGGGTTTGGGTTGAGATTTGTAAGATGGTAAAGCGGGGATTGCGTACGTGTCACTAGAGTTGACAATTTAACCCGTATTTGATGGATATCCGGTCATTCGATCAAATGTAAAACCCCGTTAAAAGATGGGTGGTGGATCGTGTGGGATCTGGGTGAACGTTTCATCCACACATCACATTTACCAGTCCATCCAACACGTATTCACCCGATTAAAAATATGTATTTTTAATATTTGTAGTTTTTATATTATAAACATTTTACATTTATTTCCTAAGTATATAAATTATATTTACGTAAATCCTACGATTTATTTACTAATTCATTTTATTTCCTAATATTTTTCGGTCCAAATTATTGATTTGTTAGTTTTGGATTTTGCTTGATTATAATGTTGTTCTAATGTTACTTTTAGTTAGATTTAAGTGTGTTTTTGATTTTTACAAAAATATTCGATTTTTTTTACAAATTTATGAATAAGGTGTAGAACACCCGAAATTTCACCCGATCTACCAACTTCCAACGGATGAAGTGGGTGGATCGGATTCGACCCTTATTGGGTGGGGTGGATAATTTTGGCCTTTTGGGTGATGGATCGAGTGAAAGTGAAGGACATCTACCCCACCCGATCCATTGTCATCCCTATGTGTTAGGCATTAGCTTAACACATAAGTTCATTGAGGATTTAACCCTAAAACCAATTGATAATAGTAAGACTCTTCCACCAAACTTATATCCAACTTTAGATGCGAAAACCGAAAAGTATATAATCTCCAATACATACAATCAGGTGAGATTATAGCGATATGATTATACACTTATACAACACTACATACAACGCAATATTCACTTTTTCCGGGTTGTATTTTATGTAGGAAAATTTTCGTGTATTTTTGTCGATCAATCTTTCACCTTGTTTCTTGACATTGCTCTCCTTCTGAATTGTTATACACATTTTTTTAATAGATCCAAATAGACTACCAATTTCTCAATCTTTAGAGGCTTATATTTCCAAAATATCCAACGGTGACATTTTACGATTGTTGACGGACTTGTGATGAACATTGGGTCTTGTTCGATGTTAGGTTTGAAGTTCGATTTCGGTCTTGGTATAGTAAGTTAATTGTAACCCCCCTCTTTGTAATACTAATAAAATGTAATTTAACTTTTAGACCGATTTTATGGTTTATATTTCCGATGATGTAAGGAGTAGGGAAATCCCCGCGTGATGGATAATACTTAAGCTGTCTTTTTACTTATTATAATAAGCACGACTAAATGCACCAAATATTATTGGTTCCATTTTCTACTAAAAAATAAAAATAAAAATAAAAATAAAATAAAATGCAGTTAAAGCGAAAAGAATATCGTCTGTTTGTACCAAATAAATATACGAAAGAATTGAGAGGAGAAGAACACAAAACTAAAACTAGATGCTTGGCATCACTTTGGAATCTTGATTCCTCCAGCATCAGTCCTAGACTACCTATCTAATACTCCTTTCTTGATTAATATTTTAGTTTTTAATTTCTGCTTTACAAGAGGTGTTCAAGTAACGTATCTTATGTATGTTGTAACTTCTCTATATACACAATAGGAACAATATGAATATAGTTTTTAAACAGATATGATTTGTAGTAAACAGTCCAATAAATAAATACCATTAAAATATTATAATTTCATGAAACATAAAAATTATATAATATATTTCCAATCAACGTTTTAAGATGTGAATTAAAATCCCAAATATGAAATAGACCTTACTTATACATCAACGTTGGCTACATTTTCTAACTATTTTTTTTAAAGTTTTGAAATCAGAAGTTTAAGCTCCAGTTATTTTAATTTTTGATCTATAATTAAAAGAAATGATTAAAAAAAATAAAATTCTATAATTTTTTTTTATTGTTATAACACTATATATCTATATAAATTGAAACTATAGCTAATTATACTATATTTATAACTTTTTGAAACCATAACTACAGAATTTATTATTATATTTTAAAATTTTTACTACTTTTCTAAAATTTATTGACCACTATATTATTTTTTATTGATGAAACTAATTAGTATTTTTTTAATAATAGTAATAGAATATTGAAATTAAAGATGATACTCAAATTTGGAGAAATAATTATTTAATTCAAGATAAATAATTATTTTTAAATTATAAAATCACTATTATTTCTAATAATTTGGTGTACTATTTTTTTAGTTATATATCAAAGTTTTATACTTTATAAATTATAATTTAATGTACTGTTTTTTATATTTATTAAACATTAATTTATTCTTTATTCATGAGAAATAATTAGTATTATTTCTAATAATAAAATATCTACAGTAAATGTAACACTATTAGAAATTTAGAAAAAATATATAATTTTATTATCTAAATAAATAGTATTTTTTTACTTATAAAATTACTAAAACAACACTGGTACATAAATATTGTTGGATGGGTTTCGATTGGGCTAGCTTGCGGTTTTAGATTAAAGTAATTAAAGGTGCATGCGTGCGTAGCCGTATATTGATCAAGTTCCAAGTTCTTATAGTTTTGGTTTATTTCATTTATACATTATATAATAATATAACATGACTTTTACAGCATATATATCGAGGTGTCGGCCGCTTTTGTGCATGGTTGCGGCTCACCTAAATTACATAATAATAATAATATACATTTTTTTGATGTTAAATTCCACGAATATATTATCATGGCTTCTAGGCGGACGGTGCGTCATTCTTCACTTCATCTATGTCTTTTTTTCTACGCACTAAATTATTGCATTCCTAGCTTCCACTTCAGGCTAAATCATATATATACTCCCTCCATAATTTCATTCCATAATAATTTTATTCTAAGTATTTTGCATATATATATATATATATATATATATATATATATATATATATATATATATATATATATATATATATAATGAACACTATCCGATATGATAAATTATCATATCTAAAAATAAATACATTCTCATATATAAAGTTGGGAATACTACTCATATTATATTATATCAATTGGTTTAAGATGAAGTTCCGATATATTTATGTGTTGGCTTGATGATAATTCACATGTGTTCTTGTATGTACATTACCATCATATATGTTGGTCTTTAACATGTTATATCAGAGTAGTTAGCCTCTAGTCAACGTTAATCCCTACATATTTCAGTGTCAATTACGTAGCATTTGTTGGGGGCGTGATGAATATAATATCTCACGTCTAAATGTTGAGATATTCCAAACCTCGTATGAACTTTGTTCTACAATTCGTATGAATAAGACTTTAACAAACACACCCTTCTCAATCACTAGATTTTTATTCAATGATCTTTTGAATATATTGTTCTTTTTTACCAAAATAGTTAATACAATATAAGGACAACTCAATTTACATCAAGCAATTAAACATAGAAAATATAATCACATAAAGTTCTCGTTACAGTCTTTGTCTTGGGTCCAATTTCCTTCGTTTTCTTATGCATGATAGAGCCATCGAATTACAAGTCTCGTTGGCCAATTGTGCTTCTTTAAAATTGCTTCCAGATCGTCCATTTTTGTGTGCGTCTTGTGAAGCTACAAATGCGCATATTATGTCCTTTTTCGTCCGGAAGAAATTACCTATCACCTCATATTTCCTTCTTTCATTTTCATATTATACATTTATTACAAATTAATAAGTATAAATATCAATGAAATATTAATAATATTATATGAAGGAGACTCGGACGGTCCAAAATAAAATATAAAATACGTTGGGCCCGTAACACATAAAAACACATGAGGAAAGAGGCAACGCTTTGCAACATTGAAGGGTCACATGAGGCATCCTACGGTCAATTTTATTCCAAATGTTTACTTAATTATTCTATGTAACCAAAACATTTGATTAGTTGCAAATTCATCCTTCACTACTATAACTTTTTCAAATATCTTTGTTTTGATTCCAAATAAAAAAGATTTACTATTATTTATGACATATATTTGTGTCGTAAGTTGAGATATTATTTGCAACATATCTAAAAAGTTAAGATAGTTATTGGCAGGCTTATAACGTAAATTCTGTTAAGAAAAATTTTATTACGTAAATAGTTAAGTAGGGATCTTATATTGGGCCCAACCCAATTTAAAGAAGTCCATATTATAGGCCCAAATGATATCGGCGTCAGATCTAACTATTATGTTCAAGTGGGTCCTCTGCTTCGTTTTCACACTCCTCCCCCGCAAGTTATATATATATATATACATTGAATAAATTATTAAATTACATTTAATGATTTAGAAAATGGAGCATATAATGATAATATTATTTTATTTGGCTTTGGTTAGTATTAACTAGCTGAAAGCCGAGTAACCGACACACATGTTTCATGTGAGGAAGGTCTTTTTAAACCTAATAATTCAATAAGTGTTGAATAATTGCTCATTATAAAAATATAAAAAAAATATGTGTTATAAAGTAATATAATACATTTTGTAATAGAAAGAAAATTTTTACAAGATAAAATAATAAATTATTAATGTATCTAGACTCTAGAGAGATGTTATTCAATGAAAGCAAAAAGATTGTAATTAACTAACGGGAATGTCCGGCGTACCGGGTTGTGACTTGTGAGGATGACGTGTAACGGACTACGATTAAATAAAAATAGCTTTTTGTATGAGTTGGGCCTGAATAAGCCCAAATCCCTCGTGATATCGATGAGTTTGGGCCGGTAAGCCCGATTTCTAATATATATGAATTGGGCCTTATTATAGCAAATATACGACACAAATCACACCTAAAAAACTATAGTAAGGAAATTGAAGAACAAGGCCTTAACTTCAAAATATTTTTAGCATCCAAATCAAAGTCATAAGAAGGATTATAGTAGACGATTCTAATCAGCCACTAATTAAAGAGTAAATTACCGTAGACCGGATCCAAATCAACTCCGGTTCGCTAGCCTATATTGTCAGCGACGCATGTGGTTGACGTCGTTAAATCAACGCACGACAAATACATGTCCGGCTGTAGAACTGGTGGTAGTTGGATAGCGGTGCCTACATGAGGTGGTGGCGGCGGCGGCATGTGATCACTTGAAATGCCATCACAATTGTTGATCTCGGCGGTTGAACACGCGGCGCGTTGACTACACGGATCTAACGGTGAGCATTTCTGTCCATCGACTGTACTGCCTCTAAGTGCTTCTGACATCCACTGGACAAATGATGATCTAAATTGCACTAAATATGAATATACATTATATATAATATTAAGTTATTGAGATAGTTAGGATTACTTGAAGGTGAAACTTGGATGAGTGGACGTAATTGATAGCATTTGTCAAGATTGAGTCTGCGTCGTTCTGCCCGTACACATGCAACAATAAGCGGAATCTCATACATAAGCTGATCTTGGCAGTTTAATGCAATTGATTATACAATAAGTATTTTATTGACCTTATATATTATTTTTCAATAAAATTATTATCTCCTAAGGTAAATAAATTGTCGTGTAAATGGCTAACCTTGTCGCAATTGGGTAGTGCTTCCTTCAGAATCTGTATTTTCTCTTTCAGCCGACTTCTTCTATTCTGCAAAATTATAAAACATGCTCCTTCCGTCCAATATTAGTTGACATTTTATTATGCATAAATATTTTTCTTTTTGTAATAGAATTTAAACCGTACTTTTTAACTTTACCCACAATAATAATTGTCCAAGTAAAATTTCTAGATAATTGCATAAAAGGGTATGAAGTAAATAGTTTGTATTTGCTAGTTTTTTTTCATGCAATTCAAAATTTTAAATTAAAATAATGGTTAAGGCGTAAAAAATGTACCTTTAGAATTGTATTTTTGTACAAATCACATTCTATTTTATTTAATTTAAAACACCTTATAAGGCTTATATACAATAAATTATAAGTTAGACCATCAATTATCCTTTTCTAGTGAAATAAATATTAGATTAGTTGATCTAAATACTCTATATTGATTAGCTAAAATTTATATATATATATTTTCCAAATATTTCTGTACGATACTATTATTTTTAGTAATCGACTTTTATTTTTTTTATTAGAATAAGCATCAAATTTTATCAATTTTTTTACAATATAGTTGTCTTTTATTTACATAAGAATTGCTTTTAATATTTTCAACCGATTATTTTTAGTTGTTTTAAAAAAAATCGATGATAGATAATGTTAACAAATTGATAAGTTTTTATTATATACTTTTGCATAATTATAGATTAGTATTTAGTATTATTTTTAACCAACACATTAAAGTTAATCATTTTTGTTACGATGGTAAACAATTTCAATTTTATTTAAAAACACAGGTTTAAAATTATATTATTTTCACAACTCATAAGTGTTATTATTGTTTTTTTTATATCGGAAAACGGTTAGATTAAATGTATCTAAAATTTGATAATACAAAGTTAGCAGATGAGATGTTATTTTTGCAGGAAATTAAAAGAGAGGCGACTCGCCGACTACTCACCCTTTCAGCCAAGTTATGCGTCTCAGCAGATCGTGGACGTCTGAATGGCTGTTTTTTCTCCAACATGTTGCCTTCTGTACTCTCATACTTAAGTGGAAAATATAAGTAAGTAAATATGGTATATCTCCTTATTTACTTATACAAAAATGAGATCGATAAGGTTTATGTACTTACATGGTTTAGAAATTGAGCAGGAGAGGTAGTTGATGAAGAAGGTGCTTGAGGATGATGAAGTAATTGTTGAAATATGGTGCCTTCTTCTCCATAGGGTATGAATTGTGAAGGAAGAGGAAAAGGGTGGTTTTGGGTAATATTATAAATATTAGGGGGAGGTTGGATATCAAGTGGAATATCAGATAAACCCTTGAAGAGGTTGTCGCCCTCAAAATCTTCACCTGAAGAGGATGGACCTACTTGATTGTTCATGTTCAGTTGACTTTGGTCAAACACTCAAGATCTTCTCTACATAAGTCATGAAATCTCGACCCCAATTTAGTGTATATATAGAGGAAGATGCCATATAGATGGACTAAACAAAGACGTGTGCTTTATTTTTTGGTCGAAGGAGTTTTTACAATGTTGGAACATAATGGTTGTTTTGTCGAAAATATCCTTTTTAATTTATTTTTATATTTTTTTATTAATTTATTTTTAACTTTATATATATCAATTCACCACAAACACTATACTTATCATATAATTACTTAGATTTTCATAATTTATACACCTATACCAAAAATTATTAAAACAAACCCAACAATTTACATAAATTGTTTGGGATAGATCGACCCCTTTTCCTCACGTAAGAATATCAATTCTATCGTTGGGAGAACCAAACAAACGCCGATAGTTTTTCTTATCTAACAAGTCAAAGACGTGGAGGACTTACGTTATGTGAGCCACACACAAGACTATACGTTTCATCCTACAATCAATTAATATGAGAAAAAGATAACCTATAATCTTATATGATAGGCTCACAACAACAGATGTGAGATAACCCTACCATCTCAACACTTCACACATTTTTCCTCTGACCGAGCATCTCAAACTTTTTATAGGTTGCACACAATTTTCGACGGAGTTTCGTATCTTAGTCTCTTTTAGTTAACCTCGAAGTTAAAAAGGTGAACTACACGTACTTCCATCCTACAATCAATCAAATGAGCAACCTATCAACCCTTAATTCTCTTCGTAATTCTCGTGATCTATCTAAAGAATTATTTATTTGTTTTCAGGATTACCGAGATGTACATAACATCTCTATTTAGGGAACTTTAAGTCCATTATATGAGACCGGTTAATATGTGAAACACGTGGCTTTGATGATTTGCAAAACGAGATTCAAATTTGTATTTCATGAATAACATAAGCAAAAGATAATTGTCCATATGCAATTCATATAGGACTAAACTTTTTTAACATCCAATTAGTAACGCACGTATGTTACACTTTTAGGCTGATGAGGCTACCTCAATAAACGATGCAACGTGGCGCCACCGAATGAATTACGGTCGTTTGGACATACAAACGGCGGCCCGAACCCCGATACGGCCTTCTGACCAACCGCTTCAACGTGTTCCTATTTTGTTTTTGTTCTCATATGTTAGGTAAATTGCACAAACTACACACTTACTTGTATTGATTTGCAAATCAAATCCCTTTTTATAATTAAAATTAAATAAATGACATATCATCTCTATATTGTACCTCGACTAGTGTATCAAGGTTTTGTTTAGACAAAACACATTATTTAAAAACACAAAAAAATAAGTTAAGCGTGTTAAAATATAAATAGTTAGATAATAAAATATATACCTTTAGCTTAATTGTTTAAAAATAAATGTTTAGTGAGTAAAAATACACTAAAATGATTAAAAATATATATTGTTATAATATGGCCAATATTTTGAGTATTTGACACAATGTAACTTTGATGGGTATATAAATAAATAAATAAATTATGTGGGAGTAAGTAGTCGGAATATGATTCTAACTTAGGCGATCTTTTGTAATTTAGGCTTTCTACTTTCACGATACAGTATACTTTTGTTTTTCAATAATTTTAGTGGGTAATAGTTAATGACATTAATATTTTAGAAATTGTGTAAAAGGTTTATGTTGACCATCCATATCTACATACACGTGTTATGTAAGATGAGATGACTCATCCAGACCCAACAACTATGTCTAAATATGAACCCAACTTCCACATAAATTACTAGCTTGCTCCAAGTATGTAATGTTATATATCTTTAGTTTGTAAAATTAATGTTTTTTTTTTTGCATTTAATTTAATATTAGAGTGATAAATCTCTATATTGCACGGAAACGGACATGGCAAGAAACGGGGAAACGACAATCCTAAAAATTGTAGGAAATGGGGACACGACGAAACATATAAATAATATATCAATTTAAACCTCTTGCAATGAAAAATTTGCATATAATAAGAAGAGATGCATATATGATATAGTCAATGACACATGAATGTGTCATTAGTTGTAGAAGTATTGATATATAAGAATATTGATTGCGGTAATTGATAGTGAGGTAGTAATCATAAATGTATTATTTATCTTAAGTGATAGTGAGGTAGTAATCATAAATGTCTTATTCATATTAAATTTTTAAAAAAAGAAAAAAAAGTAACGGTTATTGATGTCTTGTTCATCTCTTTTGTATCCATCTTTGATCCCACATTGAGCCGTCATTTGTAATCATGGTTTAGATGTTTCCGGCCCGTTCCCGATGTTGGAAACGTGTCTTGACCATGTCCTCACTATTTTGATCGTGTCCGAAAAGTTTCCGGAAACTTTCAAGTTTGCGACACGAAAGAACACGAAAAACGACACTATATAGAGATTTTCGTGAAAATACTAGTGCAACAATATGACGCGGAGGCCTGTTCACACGTTTTAAGCCATAAATATAAGTTAGGCATGAGTATAAATATAAGCTCAATGAGTTATATGCTAAAATTGATGAAAACACTTCACATCCAAAATTTTCTTTTTGAGAAAAACTATGGCTGTTAATTTGTTCATGACCGAACCCGTTGGAAACGAATTATATTTTTACGGTTTGGTCCGATTCTTCTAAATTATTCGTTGATCCAAACCGAACTGTTATAAAATAGTTTGGTTCGGTTCGATTCCTTAAAATAAAAATAGATAGGAAATGTTTGTATTTTTTAGGTAAATTAGTAAAAATAAAATAAGATAATATATATATAAAAGAAGTTTAGAAAAGGTTATGGTCTGACTTTAATATTGTCTTATGTTCCTTTCGATCATTCATTCGTTTCTCACTAAATTGACTTCTCCAGTTCTTCAACTTATTTTTTAACTGGATTTGTTTTCAATTCGGAATTTCATTCTTTACAACCCTTTTTTTTGTTAGTTTCTTTAATTTATACTATAAAATTTTTAATTCTCGCCCTTTTAAGACAATGGGTGTAGTTGATTGTTTTGCTTGCAACATAGGCTTGAGGTTCATTGTAGCAATGCTTAATTGCTTATTTTAAGACATAGTTGAGTTATCGAGAACTAGAGAAAATTAAGACAGACCATTTAAAAATTAAAAACACCTAATTACTTAATAAAATTAAAGTTTTTGGACTTAACTACTACAATTAGTATAATATAGTTTGAACGAACAAAGTCAATGTCAAGGAAGAAAAAAGAACTAATAGAGTATTTTAATAGTTCACGCATTTTATATTATTAGTTCATAATTATGTTGAACTTACAAAAAAATGAACTAGAAAAATGTAACCATTTGTACATTTGAAATAACTGAACAAAAAATTTGAACTAAAAAAATGTTAAAAAGATAACAGCTGTTTGAACATACAGTTTGTCTTAATTGAACAAAAATATAAATCATTAGAACAAACAAGTTGAACTTAAGAGAAAGTTTATTCCCTCATGGCATTTCTAGGCCGGTTATGGGTGTTAAGTTGTTGGTTGGGGTTGTGAGTAAAGATAATGGGTCTATTAGAGAACTAGTTATGAAAATAGGTGTTAAGACGGTTGAGTTGATGCACCTTATTCCACAGTTGCGGGACCCACAAAGTGAGCTTATTTTGCTTCGTTCTTGTATGTGTGTTACTGAGATGTTATTTAGCTTGAAGATTTGTCTACCAGCGCACGGGGAGGGTGCATCCACTTATTTTAATTTGGGACTCCGTGAATCAATTGAGTATATTGTGGTTTGTGAGGTTCTTTTTTTGGTAATCTTCAATGACGACTTGCTTCTTTGCCGATTCAGTGTGGATGTATTGGGTTATACTCAGTATGGAGACTTCTTCTTTTGCTTTTGTTTCCTCTAGAGCTCAATCTTGGACCCTTCAAGACCACATTTTGCGGGACAGTGGAGTTGTTGATATGGGCTTCGAGTTTTTTTTTGGAGTTATGGGCAGTTTTCAAGCTTTTATTCCTAGTTTCGATCTTTTTGGTTTTACTAGTCAAGAACACCGTCCCCCCTAAAGCCCAACATGCTTTGACGAGTGCTCTTTTCGGTATGACGTTACAGGCGATGGAAGTAACTTTTGATTTGATCCATAGACAAATAGCGGTTTTTAAGTGTCTACAGGAAGAGGATAACCAAAATTTCCTTCTTGCCATACCTATTGATGGACTTGGACAGTGTATGTCTCTTGTTGAGTATCGCACGATCCTCAAGTATCACCTTTATGATTCTTTTGTTCTCGTCTGACGGGTTTTGTCCTATGCCTAATTGTCGGAGGGCTTTGGATGATTTTGGGGAGCAGGCGGTTAGTTGTAAATAACTGCCCAGCTTCAAATATAGGCACGATCTAGTTCGTGATGTTTTATGCGACGTGTTTAAGAGAGTAGGGATTTCGGCTAAGAAAGAGGCATATGTGTTAGTGTTTGGATGAGTAGGTCAAAAACATGTTTGTATTGATTTGACAAGAGTCTCTCCTTCGGTTGGTTTGGGTAACGGGCCTTTTGTTGTGGGTAAGGCGGCCCTCACTACGGCCTCTCCGAAGGTGGCTAAGCATGAAAGAGCTTGTATTGAAAACCAACATGTGTTTCTTTCGTTCGTATTTGATACGTTTGATTTTCTTGCGCCTGATGCCGTCTAGATTCTCAAGAGGGTGCAACGGATCTAACATAGTAATGTTGTGTCACCTCGGTCTTCAGATGTTGTGTTTAGGAGGATCGGGTTTGCTATTCAGAAAAGATTGGCGGCATAGCTGTTGCCCACTTATCTTCTACATCGATGTAGTTTATAATTTATTGAATTATAAATTTAAAATTATGTTTTGAGGGGGAATTGGCATAAAAAAAATTCAATTTTGTATACTATTTTAAAAGAAATGTTTGAACGAACATGTATATTTTGAACGAAAAAATGTTTAAAAAATAAGATCAAACCGTTTGAACTAATTGAACAAAAATATAAACAATTAGTATAAACAATTTGAACGAATTGAAGAAATAATAATTGTATAAGTTTTTTTTTCATAAAAATTACAAAATTGTCACTATGTCCTCCTCTTTTAAAAAATAGGACAAAAATGTTCTCTAAATTTCATGAAATTTCAAAAATGTCACCGTGTTGCCCAATAAATCATTAATTGATGTGGACTAATATGGACCGTTGTATTTAATGCATCGACAGAGTAAAATATTTTGTAACTCCGTACCTGTAATTTTGCTCTGTACCTAAACCGGATTGATTAATAAAACAATAAATAATGATAAAAAATATCATCGATAATATGTTTTAACTTATTAAACCAATAATCACTAAATATATAAAATCAAAATATTAAAAAGATTAAACGTCTTCGTCCTTAAAACAAGGGCATATCTTATAATTTTTATTTTTTCGGAATCGTACGATCGACTTGCGAAGTTTAACTATAATTGAGATAAATTATAATTAAATTCTATGAAAAAGTTAAAAAAATTATAGTTGTTGGTTTATACATTAGGCTAAGATTTTTCTCAAAAATATCTGTAAGGAATCTAGTCTTTTATCCAAGTTCAAATTATTTTTTCAATTTGGTATCCGAAACAATTCTTATCTTTAATATTCCTTATCTATTTGGCCCAAAATATATCATAAATCTTTAAACAAAAAATAAATATCCTACAATAAACTAATTATATATCCACAAACTTTTTGAAAGCCCGTATAAATAAACCTTCAACGGGCATATCTTCATTCAATATCAAAAAACCAAAGTAAAATCTAACGATCAAGATGAACACCATTAGCGATCAATGCAACCCTAAAGTCGAAGAGGAGCCAACAAATCCTCGTGAGCAATTTTCCTTCAGGGCTGTCCATCGGTGGCCGGAATCGGAAGTCGAGTTCTTGAGAGGGCTCGGAAGTACAAAGAGAGTGCAGCCTGTTCAACAAGTGTTCCCGAACCCTTCGACGTCCGATAACGGCTTCGTAAGGAGACAAAAGTATCTAAGAAGCTACCCTTTTTCGAAGAAGGATGATAGGTGCATTGTTACGAAATCGATGGAGTTGTTGATAAAGAGGAAGAAGTCGTTGGTTCGAGGCTTCGAGCGTCGTCGGAAGTCGGTTTCGATTAGGGCTTTGTTTGGTTGTATGATTAGGGTTCATGCCCTTGGTGAAGATGAAGGATTTAGTATAGAGTAGTATTTAGTATAATTCATCGGTGAGCAGACAGTATTGGGCCGAAGTTTATATCTATGGGCTTTTAATGGGCTTGAAGAAAGCCCAAATGTATATGACGTTGCATTCCCCCCTTTTTTCTTAATATATATTCGTTAATTGTTAGTTAATTTTTTGACCTTGGTTAGTTCGTTTTCTTAAGAGTATTAAAGTTCATATTTTAATAAATATTTATCACAAAAAACAAAATAAATAAAAATAGCACAAAATATGTATTAATTGTATACAAAATATAAGATTTACTTGATGGATAGCAAATCATACATAAATTATGCTAATAGGAATAGGAATTAATAATAAGAAAACTATAAAGTAATAACACAAAAACATGATCTAAAAGTTTAATAATAACCGGTGATTTTGTTAAAATCTGCTTTTTTGAGTGATTTTATGCAATATTTCCATATTTTGCACCGTGTATCCCACGATTTTGTTCAGCTTCGATTTATTTGGGAGATTATCATGGAAAAATTAATTTTAAAAATTACTCTCGTTATCTTTTTTTATCAAACTCAATTTGGATTATCCAACTATTCAGGATTATAATCCACAAACTCACAAAGATCAGTACATGTTCTCCTAACGAAACATCTTGAATCTAGATTTTTGGAACTTCTATTATTACATATGATAAATATGATAAGTGAAAACTTGTATATGATGGGTAATTTATGTAACTTACACATCATTTCGAACAAGGAACACATTATATATATAGTACGTACGATAGAGTGACAGTCTCATGAAGTTAGCATCGCCGGACATGTACATTGGACGGACCTGGTCCGAAAACTATCTTTGGGCTGGTCTTTGTTAATTTATTATTTTTTTTATCCGTCGGGTTAAAAGACGTGGAGGGTTATGCACACCAAAGTACGTGAACCTACGTACAAAAACATTCAGCCCTCGGACTTATATATTAGGTTCACTTATTTTATATTGTCGATGTGAGACACATTTCTACACTCAACAGTATTAGAGAGAATATTCACTTCAAGTTCAGGTTTATACTAATAAGTGGAATTAATAGGATTGAGCTTGAACTTAAACTTGACTTGAATAGCAAGTCTATATCCGATCAGAAAAGCTTTCTGGTTCAAGTTTGTGCCTGAACAACTTTACATGTAATATTGAAAAAAAAAAAATCGACAAATTACAAAGGTTGGATATAGGTACACACTAAGATCGGCCTTGACCAAATATGAGTTATGACAAGTCTTAGAGATGAAGTAAAATATGAAATAAGAAAAATTGATTTGATGAAACATAGTTGGTTAGGGTTTAACATCAGTAGGTAAAAGGCATCCTTTATATAGCAACCAAATACACATAAAGAAGCAACCCCATAACTCTATTTGGAAACCTCCAAAGACCAAATCCCAAACTCGACTACTTCACAGGAAGACCTGATGTGATTGCCCACTGACGCTAACATACCCTTAACACCCACAATAGGGTATACCTTTAAAATAAGGGCAAATCTCAAATTCAAATTCTTTCTCGATCTATTCCTTCGATTGAGTAAAACTCCCTTTTAAGTTGATCGAGCTACACACCATGCCAATTACCTTACTTGTACATTTTATAGACCTTTGGTCATAACAAAGGAATGGAAACAATTAAGAAAAAAAACATCATCGATTAAACATATATTTTTTTTGAATTAGTATGAATTTAATCGATTTTATGATATATTTTAGCAAATCAAACATGTCTTAGAATTTTCGAATTGAATAAAATTGCAAGAAGCAAAGTTTGTACTCACATCAGCGTGAAAGCTAAGGGATAGTAACAACTAAGTTGTAACTAGTACTTGCTCTTTAGAGTGGTACCTATACTCTTAAGGAATATTCTTCCTATTTGCTAATGTCTAGAATCCAACTTAAAAAGCACCAATTTTTTATATTACTACATACTTCTTATTTTATGCAAAAAAAAGGACAAGGCTTCTATTTTTTTTTTAATACATGGGTAAGTATCTAGACATGGTCAATATTTATTATAAAATCATCCTAAGGCATCCTTTCGGATAAGATTATTGATTTCTTGTGGTATGACTCCTCCTGCTGCAGAGCTGTCCTGACCTAAAGCTGCGAGCTTATCCGCAACGCCATTGACTTTTCTGAAAACGTGGTTGACCTTAACCTGCGTAAACTCAGACAAAATAAGAGAAATGTCTGAAATGATCAGTTCAATTTCCCAAGGTGGTTTCCATAGTTTATTTATTGCGTTAATAATTGTTAAATTATCTCCTTCAATTTTTATGTTCTTTATTTTCATTTCTTTTGCTTTCGAAATTCCTTTTCTAAGTGCAAATGCTTCTGCACGGAGAACCGATGTATAACCACATTGTCCATATTCAAAAGCAATTGTAGTTGCTTGGTGGTTTTTAAGAATATAGCCAAAAGAGCCGAGGTCATTACTCTTTTTTAATCCATCAAAGTTCAAGTACTAATTCAAATATAATTAAGGTTCATAAGATCAAGTAAATTGTTCAAAAATATATGTATAAAAAAAATAGCTAAAATATCGGCAATTTCATTAACAACTAGTTTAATAATCGCACCTTAACTTGTGTATATTATTTTATAACTTTGGTGATAAAATAACTAGTAATGCAACTTTTTAACCATATTATTAACAAATATTTTCGTAAATTTTATAATTTAAATTGTTTTATTTAAAAAATACTTTCTCCGATTATAAAAAAAATGAATTTTTAGCCATTGACACAATTATTAAGAAAACTATTAAACAACATTAATTTTATAAAGTTTTTTTCTCAATTTTACAACTCATTAAATATTCACCACCCTTTTACACCAATGAGTGAACATTTTATTATAAAAATATTTAATAAAAATAATTTTCAAAAACTATTCTCACAACTCTCTCTTAATTAATAACTTGAAACCATGAAACGACACTTAAACTTGATCAAAATTTTGATGCTAGAAAGTCAATTATTTATGATCGGAGGAAATAATTAAATAATGTTAAATATATTTTAACCCAGTGAAATTTCAACATTGAATATGTAAATCTTATTTTTAAATTATGTGAAATAAAAAATTCATAAAATAAAAAAAAGTCATCCTTAACTCTTTGTACGTAAAAAGTACTCACAAATTGACACATGACATACAAATTACTCTAGCTTTAACACTGTATTTTTTTAAAAATAAAAAATTAATTAAAAAATATTTACATTTAATAAAAACTATAGTATTAGATATGAAAATCTTATTTTTACATTCCATTAATTTTACTAATAAAAATATTAAAACTAACTTACATCGGCAATAAACTTTTTTAAGACTTTAATTATTGACTTTAGTTATGAACATACCGTCATTCTTAAATTACTCTTATACTAGTGTATTACTCGTACTTTGTGTGGGTTGAGTTTTAAAAAACGTGATAATAAATATCTCTTTTAATATGTATAACATTAGTTTGATACATTTAAAATCCTTACAAAAATATGAAATATTATAAAAAATGATATTTTATATTAATATCAAGGTACGGGTATTAAAATTGATAATTAAATATTTGGATTAAGCTCTGAATATTCAAACGGATAACTTTTGTTGACTAAAAAAACTGATGTACACATATCATGATCTATATTAATTGTCGGTAGTTTTTATTATTAAAAATTACATAGTATATTATTATGTAAAATACTAATTAATGTCAATTATAAATGAAAATAGTTTCATTTTAAAATAATTTCATAGTGTTATTAAGTTAAAATGAGATCAATATTATGAAATATTCATTAAAGTAAAAAATTGTTTGTGGAGTAACTATAAACGTATAAAAGTATATCACATTACAAATGTCAATTTTTTTATGAATAATTGAAGATCATATAAATAACTTGACTAATTTCAAAGGGAAAAAAAGAAGGGCTCTCCTTTATATATATATATATATATATATATATATATATATATTAATAATAATAATAAAAATAATTTTATTAAAAACATCCGATTATGTAAACTCTTTTTTTTTAATAATCTAGATAAATAAATTTTTAAAAATATTTTGTTGGACTTAGATAATAATTTATATTAACAACTTAAAATAATTAATTTTTTAAAATATTTTTTTTATACTGCGTTAAATCTGGTGCTGACACGTGACAAAGAAGAGCTCTTCTTTAATACTTATATAATATATATAAGATTAACTCGCGAAATAAACTATTTTAAACAATTTATCATCTTAAGAGATTGACCTTATGAGTAGGTATGGTATATATGTAACTTTAACTTATGAGTAAAACGGGTTACTGTCCTCTTTTTAATGCCAAAAAATAGAGATAGTTTTCAGAATAAATGGAAGAAAATTTGTAACTTGTTATGTTTATTTAATTTTGGAATTATGTATAAAATGTGCTAACATATTGTTTTGGTGTGCTTGAATTTACTGTTTCTTCTTTGGTTTATTGTATATGAAGACTTGAACCTTTCCAATTGGTTAGATGTCGTACTTCAGATGATACTATCATGTGAAAGGAAAATCTCAACCACATGGACAACGAAATGAATACGAGTATTAATATCGATTTTTCTAAGTTATGTCATAAAAGCCTATATTAGTATAAGTGTAGTATTTATTTGAAAATATTATTTTAATCATATATCTAGTTTTATTTATAACAAGTAAAGTTCATTAAAATATACTTACGTACATGGTACCTTTATATTTTGTCAACTGTAACAAGAAACAATTTGTTAAAATATATTAACATTAACAAAATTTTAAAGGGTTATGAGTAAGTCAAATTTACAATAAGAAGTGAAACAAACGCAACTCCATTAACATACTTAAGTGCAATTATGCAAGAAACCTAATAACGACACAATTTCATGAATAAACCTATATACCTTCTCGTGAAGTACTTTTGGCCGATATACAAATCTAAACAATATCGATAACAATGGGTTAGGTGACGAGTGAAGTGGGTCATAACCCATCCATTAATCTTATCGAGTGCACCCATCTATCAATCATCGGGTGATCAGATTGATCGAGTTCAACCGCATATGACTATAATTGATTATTATATATAGTTGCCTTATATTATTTTTACACAATAACAAAATATTAATGCTTTAAAAACGTATATATTTAATATATAATATATAAACATCACATATAATGTGTTATAACTTCACAAACAAGAATAAAACTATTATAACTTTCAAAATTTAAGTCGTCGTATTTCTTTTTATTCCAAAACCCTAGAAGTTATAACAACTCTGCGACGATATTGTTCTCGCTACCTCCGCCACCCGCTTCTCTCTCTCTCTCCGGTCTCGCCATGAGGGTTAGTGTTGCTTACCACCGACGTGTGGTTTTTTTCTTTCTTCTACTGGTGTCTACAAAGTACGTTTGTGAAAATTAAGGATGACAAGGAAAATCAGAAGATCCATCTAACATATGAGGAAAGTGTGGTGCTTCAGAGTAGAAAGAAGACGACTAGAGAAAGGGTAACACCATCCACAATCTTGATTGCCAAAATACTTACACAAAGACCGTCCAATCAATATGCACTCAAGGCCACACTGAAAGGTGCACGGAGGCTAAAGAATGGCTTCAATTTTAGAGAACTTCAGATAAATTTCTTCATCTTTCAATTTGCGACAAAAAAAGATAAAGAACAGGTGACCAACAATGGACTTTGGGCCTTCGACAAGGCATTAATCGCTTTGAAAGAACCAGAAGAGACCCAACCGTCGAAGATGATATTCACCAATGTCCCATCTGAATTAAGGTTTTGGATCTCTCAATCAGAATTTCACATTCCGCTTTAACGGAAGATATCGGAAACCTTCTAGGCGGCTTCATTGGGGTGGATAAGGAGACCATAGAACCCACCGGTAGTACCCTACGAATCCGAGTAGTAGTTGATATATGTAAGTAACTCCGGCGTGCTTACCACAAATGTGTGGCTCCTTTTGTTATGTATGCGGACGACTTGGGCATGTTGAGAACGAATGTGACGATGATGAGGCCAAGAGTACAAGAACGAGTGTAGAGATGAACTAAGGGCACCGACCCACAAGCCGACAAAAAAAAAGCCATACCTGACTCAATCATCACTTCTGAATGGAGAAGGTGACACACGTGAAGGTCTAGAAAAAGATCCCCAGATTGCGGGAAAGAAAATAGTCAGAAGTGGTAGGCTATTGGAGGACCTTCTAGTGGACGGCAATGATGAATATGTGATTTTGACTGAGCACGAGGAGACTAGAATTGCAGAGGTGTTGGAATCTGTTGGGCTACAAAGATCCGATGTACCTGACTCCACCATGCCACCATCGGATGTTTGGAAAATGGTGAGGAGTCAAGGACACAAAAGGCATGGGGCATAAAAAAGGTGATTACGCTAGAGGCCTTAAAGAAAAAATGGGAACGGCTTGCACGTGATCCGATGCAAGTTTCTAGTAACCCACTTGTATATGAGAAAGGAGGAGAGAAGCGACTGAGGGGACGGGATGATGAGGTTTCTCATGAGGCAACAATTTCTGAGTGCAATCGAGTTTGTTATGACGAACACACATCGGGATCGGCAGGAGAGACGGAGGTTCTCTCTTGTCGGGATCAATGAATGCGTTGAGTCTGAATTGCCGGGGATTGGACAAAGGCCAATTACAAAGCAGCACAACTAGTAAAAAAGAAAAGGAGCATGATTTATTGTTTTTAAGTGAAACTAAAAGCGATAAAAAGATGATGGAAGATCTTCGCGACGGTTGGGTTTCGAAGGTTGCTTTGCGATGGGCGCTATAAGGACGGTTGGTGGCTTATACTTGATGTGGAATGCGGGAATGGATGTCTCTATACAATCCTATACCTAGCACCGCATTGATGAAAAGGTTGGGAAAGAGATTTAATAGCTTTTACGGCTGGTTCCAAAGTCATGAGAAACGACAAACGTTAGAACTTATGAAACGAATCAAAGAAGATGTGGAAGAACCATGTAATGTGATGGGTGATTTCAACATGATACTAACTTCGGAGGACAAGATTGGTGGCGTTTCTCCGGATATTAATCTGATGATTGATTTTAGGAACACTATCCATCAGTGTGGCCTCCGTGATATTCCTTTCGATGGCCCTCGGTTTACGTGGAACAATGTCAAGTTGGGATGAGTCTTATACACGAACGGATTGACTGGGTTTTCCAACAGATGATTGTTTGGATGGAGCACCGTTTGCCAAAGTTTATCACCTCCCTCGTGCAATATTTTTTGATCACTCCCCCTCTTACTGGACTGCAATGGCTTGGAGTCGCAGAAAGTCAGTTTTGCTGGGAGAAAACCGTTTCGCTTTAAGGCTTTGTGGACCACAAATGAAGCAACAAGGCCAAGAATGCCCGGCGCAACCCACGAAGCAACAAGGCCAAGAATGGCATTGAGGGAAAGATTGACCGTTGTTGCATTGATCTGACAGATTGGGGAAAGCAAACTTTTGGGCACATCGGGGTTGAACTAAACTTGGTCAGGAAAGATGAGATTTTGTGGCATCAACGAGCAAAAGAGAACGAGTTCAAGTGTGGAGACCGCAACATGGCCTTTTTTCATCAAAAGGAAAATGGGCGGAGAAAGCGAAACCGGATTGATAAACTTACCGATGAGAGGGGATTGACGTTGAGATCTTTCTCGGGAAAAGCTAATGTGGCTCTATAATACTTCAAACGTCTATTTGAGGTGGAATCCGACTCTACCATATTGCTCCTATGTCGAGTTTTTGTAGGGTGGGGCCGGCGGATAATTGTGAGTTGATCAAGCCTTGCACGGTGGAAAAGGTGAAACGGACTCTTTTTAATATGCATCCTATAGAGTCTCCTGTGCCGGACGGACTTCCGACTCTCTTATATCAACAACATTGGCACATTATCGGTGCGGATATCACGCAACTTATCCCCAATATCTTCGAAGGTGCTTCCTTTCCTCCGACTCTAAATCATACCTTCATCTCACTGATTCCGAAGGTCTCTAACCCTAGTTGTATGAAAGATCTGAGACCTATAAGCCTATGAAACGTCATTTATAAAATATATTCAAAGCTCCTTGCTAATAGGCTTAAGAAATGTCTTGATAGGGTTATTTTCATTTCTCAAAGTGTGTTTGTACCTGGGCGCCTTATTAAGAATAATGTGATTGCTGCATTTGAGCTTTTTCATTATAAGAAATTGAAATATGAAAAGCAGGGTTATATGGCGCTTAAGCTGGATATGGTGAAAGCCCACGATATGGTGGAATGGGGCTATTTGGAGCTTTGTATGAGAGCTATAGTTTTTGACGAAAGATGGATTGGTCTAATAATGAGATGTGTGAAGTCTGTCTCCTTTTCTGTTCTTATGGATGGTATCCCGACTCCCACTTTTCTTCCAAATAGAGGTTTGCGGCAAGGTGATCATCTCTATCACTTTTTATTCCTTATTTTTGCAGAAGGATTAGCGAATCTTATTAAAGGGAGTGAGGAACGATGCGATTCACAAGGCATCAAGATTACTCCATCGGCACCTAGAATCTCTCATCTTTTCTTTGCTGATGATAGTGTGATTTTTGCAAATGCATCTTGTATACAAAGCAATGAAGTTGTCAATATCCTCCAAGCCTATGGAGCTGTTTCAGGTCCACAAGTCAACTTTGCAAAATCTGAAATTTCATTAAGCATGAATGTGGGAAGCAACCTTAAAACAGATATTCAACGCATTGTGGGAGTTAGAGAGGTCAATAGACATAAAAAGTATATTGGCCTTCCTATGGTGGGGACTGGAGATCAAAGAAGGTAATTTTTGAGGCGGCCAAGGAAATAAAATGGAAGAAGCCAAAGGGATGGAAAAAGACTATGTTGAGCAAGGCTAAAAAGGAATTTTTGTTAAAGGCAATAGTGCAAGATATTCCCTCCTATACTATGTCTTGTTTCAAGATGCCTGCAGGTGTGTGTCTTGACATTGAGCAAATGATGAGCAAGTTTCAGTGGGGCTCTACAGAGGAAAAGCCAAGATTCGTTAAATGGGGTGGAAACGGATCTGTAGTTCAAAGGATAGAGGAGGTCTGGGTTTTAGGGACACGAAGGCCTTTCATTTGGCTTTCCTCGCGAAACAAGGGTGGAGACTAATCACAACTCGGATTCTCTAAGTGCTTTACTTCTCAAAGCAAAATATTATCCTAATGGGACTTTTCTTGAGGTGAATGTGGGATATAGTCCCAGCTATACTTGGCGGAGCATTTTAAAAGGAAGGGAAACTCTTGTTAAAGGACTTTGTTGGAGTGTTGGCAATGGTGGATCCGTTTCGTTTTGCAAGGACCCGTGGGTTCCTAGACCAACCTTGTTTTGGCCAATTTGCAAACCGGTGAATGCCGATCCCAATCTATGAGTTATCGACCTGATTGATTGGCCCACATGCAGCTGGAAAGAAGATTTGTTCCGTCACACTTTTTGTGAGGACAGTTGTAAGGAAATCCTTAGGATTCCACTAGTGAGCCACAATATTGTTGACGAGCCCTATTGGTACTTTTCGAGAAATGGTATAGTCACGGTGAAAACGGCCTACCACTGCTCTCTACAGACTACTGATATTGCTAAATGCTCTTCAAGTTTGAACTTTTTTCAGTGGACTAAGGGTTGGGGGCATTGTTTGTGAAACAAATTCTAGGTAGTCACCAAACTCAACAATGATCATGACTATCGTGGAGCAACTAGAAGGGTAGTAAAGGAGATGAAGTCCAAGAGCTACATATTTCATAAATATACTTGAAATTATGCACGAAGGGAGGCGAACAAGGCAACTCATTGGCTCGCCAACACAATCCATGTCCATTTTCCGCTTTGGTTGCTATCCTTTTTTCCCAAATGATTTTGAGAATGTGATTGTAAACGATGTTGATGATGAATGAATTATGGTTTTATCAAAAAAAAAAAAAACTTTATAACTTTTTGATTTTTATGATAAAGTGTGTATATATATATATATAGATATTTTGGGTGTATTGAGTCGGTGATGGATGAAGGACCCTGACCCTCCGACCACCCATCATCCGGCTTTTTTGGGTTCTCATCCATTTTTAAACAACACGTGCACATTGTGCGGGTATTGTTTAAAAAAAATATATATTATAATGTTTATGTATTATGTATTGAATATTAATCTAAATAACATGATTTTTTTTATAAAACTCATGTCAAGATTTTAAACATATAAAATTGTTATTAAAAATATTATACTTAACATAGCCAAAAGGCCAAGAAATGTATGATTTATTTAATGTTCAGTTAACCCACAAAACAGTAGGTCAACGACTCATATAAAATATATTAATCCGTTATTTAGGAAAATTATACTTCAACTTAGTCAAAAGGCCAAAAAATGTATGATTTGTTTAATTTTTAAACCCTCTATATATACAAGTTTTCAACTATTAGTCTCACTTATAATTGATGTGGGATTATAATATATGAAATATTTAACGACTTACAAAACTACATGAACTTAGCCAAAAGTGCAAAAAAAAAATAATTTGTTTAAATTTCAAACCCTATTTATACAAGTTCTCAGTTGATGTGAAATTGCTTGTACAAGTTCTCAATCGATGTGAGATTGCAAAATCACTGAAAATATTTAACGACCCAAAAAACATTGTCAACGACCCATATAACTGATATTAATCCGCTATTAATAAAAATTATACTTTAATTTAGCTAAAAGACCAAGAAATATATAATTTGTTTAATCTTGAAACCCTCTATTTATACAAGGTATCAAACTGTCAATCTTACTTATAACCGACCCACAAAACAACATGTCAACGATCCACAAAACAGTAGACCAACGACCCATATTATGACACAAAATAGTAGGTCAATGAACATAGCCAAAATGCCAAAATGCCAAAAAAAAGAAGGTCAACAACCCACAGAACAATTGGTCAACGACCCATATAACGGATATTAATCCATTATGAATAAAATTTATACTTGAACATAGCCAAAATACCAAAAAAAAAATGATTTGTTTAACCTTCAAAACCCATTTATCCAAGTTCTCAATTGACGTGAGATAGGAAAATCGCTGAAAATATTTAACGACCCACAAAATAGTAGGTCGACGATCATATAACGACACAAAACTGTAGGTCAACAGACCATATAATGGGATATGCATTATTAAATAAAATTATACTTGAACATAGCCAACAGACCATTTGGGATAGGAAAACCGCTAAAATATTTAACGACCCACACAACAGTAGGTCAACGACCCATATAACGGATATTATTCCGTTATGAATAAAAAATACTTAAACTTAGCCAAAAGGCCAAAAATATATATAATTTGTTTAATTTTCAAACCATCTATTTATACAAGTTCTCAGGATAGCAAAATCGATTATTAACGACCCATATAATGAATATTAATCCGTTATTAATAAAAATTATACTCAAACTTAGACAAAAGGACAAGAAATGTATGATGTGTTTAATTTTCAAATGTTATATTTATGCATATTCTCAAACTATCAATCTTACTTATAATCAATGTGGGATAGAAAATCTGAAAATATTTAATGACCCACAAAACAGTAGGTCAACGACCCATATAACGGATATTAATCCGTTATGTTGACCCCACATGCCAATTATGTGTCCTAGAGAGTGAGTCCCATGACCACTTGATTTTTGGCTGTACATATGCGGGGGAGGTTTGGAGACAGATTTGCGATGGTTTCCGGATGCCTGGCTACATGTATACGAGAGCCGACGTTCTGACCTACCTTCTCAATACTACTTCAGGAAGGAACTGGACGAGCAAAGCACACATCTATGCCTTCTCTGCAACGGTTTACTACTTATGGCATTCTAGGAATGCTCTGGTGTTTGACCGGAACAAGATTCCTATTGATGTCTTGGTCCGGACGATTAGGGCCACACATACACACTTCTATATGAGGCTTTTCCTTCTAGGATTGGGGAAACATTTGAGATATAGAGTTTTCTTGTTTTATATACCAGAGTTGTATTCTGCTCTTGGCTTGTTTTACATTACATGGACACTTTGTACCGGACTAGGGAATCATTTGTTGATGGCTTTGCCGAAGGTGAATGATACCTTGATCCGATGGCTAGACACACTTCTGGTTTATAAGTATCCCTTTCTACTGATGGCTTTGCCGAAGGTGGAAGAGCATTATGAACAGTGCCATAGGGTTAAATTTTTTCAGTTTGATGTAGATGGTATGTTCAGGGGTTTGCATGCTTATCTGGAGTACTTGGACGCTTCCTAGCCCTGTTTACTTATTGATGTTGTACTCTTGTGTTATGCAGGATTCGCTGGGACTTTTCTAGTCCTAGTTAAGTCCTTTTTCCCTATTTTAATGAATTTACCTTTTATAAAAAAAAAAGAATATATTAATCCGTTATAAATAAAAATTATACTTGAACATAGCCAAAAGGCCAAAATATATATGTTTTGTTTAATCTTCAAACCAAATTTATACAAGCTCTCAATCGATGTGTGATAAAAAAAATCGTTGAAAATATTTAACGACCCATAAGACATTAGACAGTAGGTCAACCACCCATAAAACAAATATTAATCCGTTATTAATAAAAATTATACTTAAAATTAGCCAAAAGACCAATAAATATATGATTTGTTTAATCTTTAAACCCTCTATTTATACAAGTTCTCAAACTATCAGTCTTACTTATAATCGACGTGGGATAGCAAAATCGTTGGTAACGGCCCATATAACGGAATATCCGTTAAGAATAAAAATGGGATAGGAAATGAAAATATTTAACAACCCACAAAAGAGTAGGTCAATAACCCACACAATAGTAAATCAACTATCCATATAACCCAAACCAAAAAAGAAAGAAAAAGGAGATATTCTCTCTCTACAGTCTACCGGGACCCAAACGCTCTCTTTGAGAGCTGGAAAAAAAAAACCCTAACCTCCATGGAAACACCAAAGCATTAACAAGGGCATGGGCCTATCCGCCGCCACCACTTACGGCCTAACGGATTTCTGGATCTTGCCGGATCCTCCCGCCCATCTCTTATTTCGGCCTACCGACCACCACTCCCGGTTTCTTGAATAGGTACTTGCGAAGAATAACCTCCCATCCTCAGACTTCATTTAAGTTTTATGGCTTCCATGGCTAAATCGACTCAACTCCGCTTCCGTCGACTTCAATCCTTGCCTCCGACCACCAGATTTGTTTTAATTTGTTTTTTCAACACCAGATTCGCCCATCTCGAATCTAGATTTGTCAAGATCTGTCTTTGCTACCCCGGCTTTCTTTTGATGGTGTTGATGCAGTGCTTCCGAGATCGGCTTCCGTAACCATGGGTTTTGTTTTGTGAATCATTCTAGATCTGGGAATGTAAGCTTTTGAGTACTAAAATCCAGTTGATCTTCTTGATTACTCACACAACTGAATTTTGACCTCATTGGTCTTCGCTTTCTTGTTATCGATTTCCTTGAAGAGCAATTTTGACCTCCTTAATCTTCGGTTTTCTGATGGTTGATATCTTGCACACCAGCAATAAAAATTAAAAAATAAAATAAAAAAGAATTCAAAACCCTCACCCAAGTTCTTTTTTTCAAAAAGGATTACAAAACCCTCCTCTCTTTGAAGTAATTAAAAAAAAAAAAAAAAAAATTTGGAAATTTTTAATAGATTAGGAACAATGTTGTTGGTTTCCAATAGGAATAAACTAGTGTAATACCCGCACCTTGTGCGGGTTTGGAATAATAATAGTTTATATGTACAATGTGTTTTTATATGTTTTTATTGTTTTAATTCCATACATATAAATGATTTGATAAATAATTATATATTAGTTCCGGTGAAAAGGTGAACAAACTTTAAATGATATTTATAGGTCAAAAAAGTAAAGATATAGTTTTTTTTTCCAACAAATGTAAAAAATTTTGATTTAGCAAATAATTTATCGATTGATAAAATATTTATAAATTAAATGTTAATAGTAAATATAATTGTTTATAAAATGTGTGAAACAAATAATATTTGAGATATGGACTCAATTTCATAGTTTAATATGAGATTTAAAAAAAGCAATATTTCACACTTTGTTTACATAATATATTATATTGAAAATACATATTTCATTCGATTAGGGATAAATAATATACTTGTTCATACACAATCTTCATCGAAACATTCGATATCAACTCCAATTTAAACGATATCGTTCTTCGTTTTAAACATGAAAAGTTAATCATTTTCTGTAATTAAAAAGAGGAATTAATGAGGGAACTACCAAATAATTATAAATAAATAAATAAACAAATAAGTAATTCAGATCTTACTAAAGCTTATATTAAAAGATTACCTCTAACTTTCGTTAAAAGATTAATAGATTTTATTGAGATGTTAAAAAATGTTTTTCAATTAATCTTATTTCTTAAATTATAGTATTATTTGATAAATTTACAATTAGATGTTATCTATTATTTCATTTTATAGTTTTTGAAATATATATTAATAGTTATTGAATGATGCCATACAACTTAGTGTTATAATCCTAAGACCGTATAAAATTAAATTAAAGTAAATTTGTGTTATTAAAGTTCAAAACATTATTAAACATGGTTGTACATATTCAACTTTGAATAATTAAAAAAGAATTTAAAACTTTTATTTTAAATAAAAATTCGATTTTTTTAAAATTTATATTGTTGAAGATATATTATTGGATTAAAATAAGGTTTGACAATTTGATTTTTAAAATTTTGAAAATTCCGAATTTAAAATTTTGAAAAAAGTTTTGAGAAAAATCTTGTACTAAAATCCGTGTAAAAGAACTCGGTCATTACATTTTCACGGATTTTATAAGATACGATGATGATATGATTTTAGTTTTTAAAAACCAATTTGATGTGTATTTTTTCTATTTTTTTTAAAAAAATTAGTTAAAATATAAAACCGATAAGATTTAATCATTTTCTAATTTTTTAGCTGTAATCAAATAAAAAACGTGAGATATGACCAGCTAAATTTATTTTAAAAACCAATTTGAATATATACTTGAATTTAGTTTTTAAAAACTAATTTGATATATACTTTTTCTATTTTTTTTAGGCTTCGAGAAACGTGGGTGCGACACGTGGCAAAAGAAGCTCATCCTTTAATAGATATATGATTTCCTATGTTTACTTTTAAAAATGAAAAAACTAAATTTCATTTTGATTCAACAACGGTAAAGAAATATCCGAGGAAAAACTCCCATGAGCACCACCATGGCACCGTTACCATCACGACAACTCTAGTAAATAAAAAATAAAAAAAATAAAAAGCTACCACCATGGCACCGTTACCATCAGACAACTCTAGTAAAAAATAATAATAAAAAATAAAAATTGTGAAGTGATTCAATAATCAACAAAAACATTCCAGTTTACCTATTTCTATAATCAACAATTTTATGAATAATTTCATCCTCGTAAACCTCAATTATTTTAACAATCAAAGTTTCACACTTTTATATGTCAAAAATAATGTGTTTGACTTTGTCGTTTCCTTAGTTTTGATGATGTTTTAGGTGGCGTCTTGAGTCGTTTGTCTAGGAAGGAGCGTGAATTTGTGATCGACTCCTGAAGGATTTGTTGCAAGCCCAAATCTGAGGTGTCCACAGTTGTTCTCCAGGCTTCATTCTTGTGTACTCTATTCGAAGACGAACTTTGTGCTCACCGCTTCCGTGGGACTGATTCATACTACTTTCCCTCGTTGACTTCTTTGCTGTCGGGTTTTCTTGATGTATTTTTTGTGTTTCTTTTTCTCCTGTGGTTCCTCTTGACGGTTAGTCCGTCTGCCGATCTTTTCGGCCTTTCGACCCACTAAACGGCGTGTCGTCTAGTGCGTCGAACCGCTTTCCTTTATCAAAAAAATATATATATCTATATAACCAAAAGGCCAAAAAACATATGATTTCTTTAATCTTCAAACCCTCTTTTTATATATACATGTTCTCAAATTATCAGCTTTACCCATAATTGATGTGGGATAGCAACATTCAAGAAAAATAACCTGAAATCGTTGTGTAATTTTAAATTAAAAGATATGATGAATATATTTTTTTAAAATAAAAAATATCAATATAAGTTTTTAGATAAAATTTTATGTCTGATCCGAGATCTTGCTAGTTATTTTTACGAATTTTTAAATTTATTGTTGGCTTAATAAAAACGGTATTATGACTTTATTAGTTATTTAAAAAAATTTAATCGTACAAAATTTGTGAGGGCGCCACGTTATCTCGTATGTGTTAATATAGGTATATAGATAGATTACAAAAAAGAGCTATTTTAGTACATTTGTAAATTTTATTTTGTTTTTTTCTTTCTTTTTTTGTGAGTACTACTTCTCACGTGTAATCAAACAAGCATTAGAAACATATATAGGAAAATTCAGGTAGGGATGAAAAGTCAAGAATGTCTGATATTTTTAAAAAAATTGATTTATATTTTGATTAATTTGATACACATATTTATTAAACTTTAAATTGGTTAAAAAAAGTACCTAATATATTAGTCTATGAAAGAATGTGGATCGGACTCAAATAACACTTATTTTATGAGAAACATTTTATATATAAAAAAATAATTCAAATAAATTTAAAAGGTTGAATTTGGGGTGAGACCAATTCACATTTATTTAAAAACTAGTTCATATTGTAAAGCGTTTTATATATAAATATTAACTTTTAAAAAATAATGCTCAATTTTATTTGAAATTTGCTTCTAAAACAGTGTTAGCTGAAAACGTTTCATTGTTTTCACATAATACTTTAATTGTAAAAATATTATTTATGTGAAATATTTCTAGTTTTTATAGGACCGGGCGATTAACCATATTTATATGAACTATTTTTCAATATATATAAAGTTAGTCTGAAGGTAATTGAATCTAATTATATTATATTTATTTCAAAAAGATGTGCACTGTTGTTGAAGAATTTAACGAATAGTCTCCATCTACATAAGTAAAACAGAAAAAAAAAAAGTAAAATTAGATTTCGAAAAAATAGAAATTAGATTTCCAATCCCTAAAAAAGGAGTAGCTTGTGTTCTTTTTCGGTGTGGGATTAATTGTGTTTTTCAAGAAAAGGAAGGCAAAAAAATGAAGAACATGGCACGTACGGTGCAATTAGGCTGTGGGGCCAAAGCTATTTGTTATTTATCGGTTGATGGTCCCCCCTCTGTGGGCCCTTTCTATTTTGATATGTCCATATCCTCTCTCTCCTCTACCCCCAACACGTGGACCAATCCTACAAAATGTTGTTGACAGCTTTACCCTTGACTCCTTCTGCTCGCCTTCTTTTTGCTTCGGACAGCGTTCGGAGTGTGTGGGGATAAAGACGACAATTCAACAAAACGAATATCATATTAATATAGGATTATAGGCCAACAAGTTTGGTGCTTATGTCAATATTTGAAGTGTTAAATATCAGTGTCGATATTTTTAATAAATAAAAAGTATCAAACTTATATATGATATGTTTATGAACAATATCAATACCATTATATATTTATATATATTACTAATATTTTAGTTGGTTTCTGTCAGGTTATGATCCGTCATGTTTTCACAGAGGTCAATTGTGTTGCGGATCTGCTTGCTGAGTTAGGTTATGGCTGTCAGATAACGTCTACTTTGTCAATTGCCTCAGTTGACGAGCTCATCCGCAAGGATGTTGTAGCATGGAGAGTCTCGCGGAGATAATGTATCCTATTTTACTTACCGTATAGTATCAAAAAAAATACCATTATATATTTATATTACTTATTCAAGTATCACTTTATTTGCTCTAAATAGGTTAACACTTGTAAATTTTCACTTAAACACTAATAATAATTAATATATCAATTAATATTAAAAATCAAAAGGAATAATACACTTACCATATGCAAAAATGTAGGAATCTAATCATAATTTTTGTTTATCTAATGATTCACCTTCTTCTTGTCATTTTATTTATTATAGATACTAAAAATGAATTATTATTATTTTTTGAGAAAGAGAGCAGGGCTCTCCGTGCAAAAGCGTTAAAATAGAAAAACCGTCGAAACAACTACATACTAGTCATTCGAGGGAGACCCCCCGAAACCATTATCAATAAGAGATCCAGCATAAATCGGGGGTGAGTCAAGAACATGAAGCAAACACTAAGAGAGAAGGCAGAATTAGTAAGTGCATCCTCCATCGTATTCCATTCTCGAAAGACATGTCCAAGAGAAATGTTTCACTCTCGTAGAACTCTCGTAGAACAAAACATTGACACCAAAATAACCAAGCTAGATAGAGGTTGAGAAGCATCCACCCTTTATTAATCTAACACTTATATCTCAAGTACTGATTACAAAATATATTGGGTAAAATGAAAAAACTCCAATATATATAAAGTCAATAGATAATCCAGACTCAATTTTCTTTATTGTACCTTTTCAATGATCTTTATACAAATTTGATAAACTGAGATACATTATAATATTCACTACGTCATCAACAACAATTGCAAAATCTCTAACTTTATCATTGTGATTCGGAGGTAAACGAGGGTGAGGAACTCGACGCATGTTAACTTCTTATTTTCAACGACCTTCATCCCTCGTACTATCCTCGGTTTGTTATTACTTATTTTTCAATATTTTTATAAAACTAAGGAAAGAATGTCAAATTTAGTTTATTTCTATAAAACCTTATTTCTACTTTTTTACTTTGATTTTCACGTCACAATCTTACATGGTTAGTATTTTAAGGCGTTTTAAAATTGAAAAAAATCTATAAGACGTAAGACGTAAGAGCATCTTTAACTCATAAATTAATTTAGAGTTTCTAATCTAACACATTGTATTTTTTAATTACTAAACAAATATATTTTTAAAAAAATTTAGTCCTGGTCTCTTATAAAGTTTTTTTTTTAAAACTCAAACTAAATGATTATTGATTATAAAGATTCTTCTAAAGAGAAAACTTATTGATTGAATGAAGATAGATACGTGTCAATAAACTTCTCTTCACATATTTTCATTAGTTCTTTTCTCCTTTTTTGACATTTTTTTATATTTTATATTCTAAATTGGTTAAAAAAAACTCCTAATATTGAAGATGCTCTAAGAACTTCTTCATAGGAAGTATCAAAACCGAGAAAATTTATGCTAATTGATAGATTAAATAGTAAACAATTAATATTTTTAAATGGATGGATGAAAAATAGAACTCAAGAAGACGGCAAACATTGTTTTATTTAATTTTGAGAAATTTTGCTCAATTGCATATTCTTATCGTCCAAGTTATACTCATTTTCATATAAAATTTTGGGTTGACTTTGAACTTTTTGACTTAAGGCAATAGCTAGTATAAACCACATTGACATGTATAAAGTCTATGGTACTTGATTGCTACGACAAAGTTAAAAATTCACATTATCGGTTTATATATAAAGTTATTTGAAACTTATTTGAGAGTTTTATTTTATTTATTTCATTAAATAACAGCATGTATATTTAAATTAACCTCGCAGAAATGTAATTCCATTTTTAACTTACCTTGTTGTCCACACAAAAGCCTATAAGCTTAATTTACTCCGTAATAAGGTTAGAATAGGCCTATCTCATTCATGGAATTAGGGTGTATTTGTTGGATATTTTAATTAGTTGAAATATTTAAGTACTTTTACAATAATTATAAACAACTGATTTGAAAGCTATTTCTTTTAAAATACTTTTTTGGGTATTTTCTAATTAAAAGAAAAGTGATATGTATATGTCATATACCGCTCATTCATGATGACATCAAGGCGGACAAAACAAAGCTCGTTTGTCACGGGACAATGTTAAGACGCCCAAACATGTATGGTACAAGAAGAAGGTCATTAGGACAACTTGAAAAAGATTACAAAAGGGTCCTTTTAAGATGATACAAATTAGATAATGAATATTTCGAAAAGATCCGGATACTTACAAAGGATACCAGATATATTTATGAGGAATATGAAATGTAGCAAATATTTCGAAAGGTGTTAGAACATCCAAAAGAATGCGGAACATCCCATAAGATGGAGGAACCTTTCGAGATGAAGTAGAACATTTTGGAAGGTGCGAAACATTTTGAGAGGAGACTGAACATTTTGAAAGAAAGCGTAGTCTCTAGACTTATGTAAAACTTCTTCAATTTGCGTACTATTTTAGAGAGCGTCTGAATTTCAGAACCGTGTGAAATTCCATGAGATTGACTAAAATCCTACAAAATAGTCTAGAAGCATAGAAAAGCATATGTAGAGATGAACTCCAAATTGACCTAGGTCTTAGGAAGAACAAAATTTAAAACCTTTTCGGAAAATAAGTGGTAATGACTATAAACATGTCAGGGGAGAACATCCCTCATTTACATCATCCAGCAAATTCCAAGCTCTCTGATAAAATTATTTCTAAAATTCTCTTTCACGTAATAAAAAACAAAGTTTACCGATCAAACTTTGAGTGCTGCTTAGCCATCAAGCCAAAATGCTTAAGTTACGAGCATATAAAGTAAGGTTGATCTTAACTTATCAAAGTTGGCATTTCAGTTAAGAGTAGTGCATTTGGATTTGGAGAATAACACACCGTGGCTTATATACATACACATATATTTGACTACTTGCTTTATTCATTTTACTATATAACTATGTTCCCGAATATATGGTTTGAGCAATATTTATTTGTTACATTTTATAAAAGTCACAAAATTGATAAACTTTACACGGATTATAAGATTAACTCACATTTTAAACTAAGAGAGAACAAATGTCAGGGTAGATTCACAAGGTCAATTTAGGGATTTCTGACAGCCAAATTGATGACCCCAAGTCATTTTCTAACATATAATTGTCTAAGTATAGCATTATAAAATACAACTTCGTCAACTAGGAGGAGCAATAATATTTATTTATATTATAATTTATTTTTCTTATAAAGAATATGATATACGATTGGAAGAAAAGTAGTAGCAAATTAGGGTGAAAAAGAACCATCAACAGATACCTCTTCTCTTTCCCTTTTAAATTTTCTAAAATTTAATTTTTATTTAATCTTTTTTATGTAAAACGTACACAAATATATCGTCTTCTTTCTCTCGTTGGGTTGTCTTGTATGAGAGAGATACTGAAAATTGTGAAGCCTTCCGTATACCATAAAAGCTTATCGTCTTACTTTAATCTCTTTCTCTCTCTTCACATATCTCTTTCCATAGAAGGCGATTGCAGTAAGAAGTACTCACCTGCACAGACAGAAGAAGGAAAGCGAAGATCCTTGAAGATAAAATTAATTCACTTACAGAAGATCGAAACAAGTGAATTCACTTCTTGGAAGCTCTGAGTAATTGAAACAAAGCTTTCAATTTCATAATTTTAAGGTAATTTTAATCTCCTTATAGTTTCATTAATGGCTACGAGTGTACTCTTGTGTGTAATTGGAACCCTAAACATTGGCGGAATTCTATGTTGCAGTGATTGGTGATGGAGCAGCTCACATCATTATGGGAATTTTGATTATAGCAAAACCCAGATATTTTGTGTCGAGATTTTGTAACAAAGATTGAATTCTATGTCACAAGATTATCATCATAATCAACAAGGACTCTTTTCCTTTTCCGATCAACAAGATGAAACTCAGATCCGAAGAGACAATCATAAGCTTCGAATCCAGGGTTTTGAGCATCATCCGCTTGTGGGTATATCCCACGCGCCTGAAGGCGCATCGAGTGGGAGTATGCATCCCGCCGTTTATGAGACCGCCGGAATGTTGTCGGAGATGCTGAATTTTGGTGGTGGTCCGGCTGCCGGAGATTCCACTGCTGGTTCGATGCAATTCTTCTTATCTGACCCTCAACCAAGGGCACCTTCTCCTCCACAACACCACCAGTTTACGTGGGTCCCCGGAGTCGAAAACCGAGGCTTATCATTATCTTTATCTTCGAGTTTGGAGGCGGCGAAGGCGGAGGAGGAGATGAGAAGCGGTGGTGGAATGATGTTTTTTGGTAACCAAGAAACTCAAAATCAACACATGTTACAAGGCTACGGCCTTGGTCAGCATTCGGGTCATTTCGGGTTCGGGTCAACTCCTCCCAACGCTACCTCTCCGATAGGAGCAGTCAACGTTTTGAGGAACTCGAAATACACAAAAGCAACCCAAGAGTTGTTGGAGGAGTTTTGTAGCGTTGGGAGAGGCCATTTAAAGAAGAACAACTTCTCGCGGAACAACTCCATGAGTAGCTCCACCACTAGCGCCGCTAGTGGGAGTGGCGGTGTGGGGCCTTCTTCATCGAACTCCGGTAAGGATCTTCCAGCTTTATCGCCAGCCGATCGAATGGAGCATCAAAGAAGGAAGGTCAAACTCCTATCAATGCTTGATGAGGCATGTAGTACAATTCTCTATCACCCTCCAATCTTGCTCTCTCCTAATACTACTCTCAAAGGACCAAATCTTCTTATTTTATTGCTAATCATTTACTTTAGGGAAACCCACCCACACATTTAGAAAATTCCATTGCTTGATTACATCCAATTAAAAGCTAACACTTACATAAATTATTAAACCTATTGATGCCGGCGGCTAAACTTTTATATTACACATGATATGATTTCTATAAATGTTTGGTAATTTGCATACATGTAGAATCAAATCATCATTCACCTTGGAAATCTCCACTTTTTAACACCATACACATTTAACATAGAGAACACTATTTCTCGGATACTCTTTATATATTTATCTATGTTGACTTAAGAAGTATTTTCTTAGTGTTTTCTTCATGCTATAAACCTACACTAAAAAAATATATATGAAATTCATCTCAAAGTATCATCTTTTAGTTAACAAAGAAAACCCTTGTTGCCATCTTTAGGGTTTTATTTACTACATAGTTTTTCATCTAACCTTAATCTCATGTTTGAGTTTGATTGGGTTATGAGATAGATGCCTTGTCTGTAATGATTGACAAAGAGTCGAAAGTAAGCATCTAATATTGTCACATTCTTATAGCTGCACCACCTTTTGTCTCTTCTACTATTGGTGGTTGAATGAAAACAACCCCATTTCTTCCCAACAACATCCATGCTTGTGTAGTCATAGTTTGCTAAAAAATTTATTAAGATGATTAGCAATAAAGTAACACAAAACTTAAGTGAATTCATTGATATGATACCATATATGGTCAAGTAAAAAGCAAGATGAATGATTTGCAGGTGGAGAGAAGGTATAGCCATTATTGTGAGCAGATGCAGATGGTGGTGAACTCATATGATGTAGTAATGGGTTATGGAGCCGCGATCCCCTACACCGCACTCGCACAAAAGGCCATGTCTAGACATTTCCGGTGTCTTAAAGACGCTATACAAGCACAACTGAAGCATAGTTGCGAGCTTCTAGGCGAGAAGGATGTGAGTTCGAGTACTGGACTAACGAAAGGCGAGACACCTAGACTTAAGGTGTTGGAGCAAAGTTTAAGGCAACAAAGGGCTTTCCACCAAATGGGTATGATGGATCAAGAAGCATGGAGACCCCAAAGAGGCCTGCCTGAGCGTTCTGTCAACATACTTAGAGCTTGGCTTTTCGAGCACTTCTTACATCCGTATGTAATCTCATCTCTCTTAATCTTACCTCTTTCTTATCATCTATTGCTTTGCATAATCAACATTGCTAATTGATAAGGTTGTTAGATGAGCAGAGCTACTCGACTAGAGTCTAACTTGATTATAAACAAGTTGAACATACCAAATCTCGGCTCAAATATGAAAATGAATTGTATTAAGGGTATTTTTGGTATCCATATCTGGATATCAGTATTACAGATATCGATATCAAGATATGAGTATGATATTGATATCCGATATTTTGTTCGGTGGGTTTTAATATAAGAAAGAAGAAGAACAAGTATGAGATATTTGATACCATATATACCAAACACTAGATACTGTTTATTTTAATTTGATACTCATATCTCGTATCTACATATGGATACCAAACAGGCCCTAACTAATTTATAACGATTGGTTTATGTAGATGACTTTATTCTTGCTTTATCTGTGTGATGGCATAGCTAGCTTTCAGGTTAGCGAGATCCAAGAGATTACTTTGGGAAATAAGCCCTTTTGTTTCTGCTTGTTAGAGGGTTAAAAGAACAGTAACTTCAGTGTCCTTTGGTGTAATTTTATGGTCAGTAGAGTAAAAGCTGTTTTCTTTGAAGCTTTGTTATCTTATCTCTCACATATATTGAACACTCTCTTCTCCAACTAGCTTTATATGTTTTTAACCTTTCACCTTCAGCAATCCATACGACAAACCCCATCATCATCAAAAGCCTTATTGTTCTCCTGCAAATTTCAAATGCAATCATTTCATCACTATATATTTATGGCCTGTTCAAAAGAATTCAGCCAGCTAGATAGTAAATAATATAAACCTCAAAAAAAAAGTCTAAAAAAATACAGTAAGATCCATGAGATGTAAAACACCATTAAATTATAAAAACTACTGTGGTCCTGGCCTGCATGATATAAAGATTCGTGTTTTCGTATATCCGTGTTTCCGAGTTTTCTCAAGAAAGACTAGTTTAGATGGATGATTAGGTTGACAAGATAGGTAGGTAGACAAGTGAGGAAAAGAGAAAGGTAAAAGAGAAGAAAGAAAACAGTAAAAATAAGTTAAGTGGTCCTAAAAATGCAAACAACACTTTGCAGTTGTTGTTTCAGTAACACTTAGGTGTTGTGCTGTGCTGTTCATCTTCTTTTTCCTTTGGGTTCTTCTTTTGTGTTTAGATTCTCACGCTCAGTAAGGGTTAAAAAACAAAAGGGTAGAGGGTAAAAAAGATCAAATTTGCTTATTCCATGCACGCAAATGGAATGTTATTGGTAATTTGTTTTTTGTTTATTGTTTTTTGGTAGCAAGTTTTTTGAAATTTACCATCTTTTAGGTTGCTGTAATGTCAATTTTCGTTTGCATAACTGTGTCACTTTCTCAGGTACCCAAGCGATGCTGATAAGCATCTATTAGCTCGACAGACTGGCCTCTCCAGAAACCAGGTTCCTTTCTAATTTCCCTTTCATATTTCTCTTGCATATATATAGTTGCATTCACTAGCTAGCTAGCTAGCTTCTTGCATAAATCAATGAAAGAGAAAATCTGGATTAATTAAAAGAGAAAATCTGGATTAATTAAAATGTGTTTGACAAAAATATGTTTGCTTGTAAGATATTAACTTTGTAAAAAAATAATTGTTCTATAGTTCTATAAATGTTAACAACTCATTTGAATCAATGTTGAAGCATTTTTATAAAGGAAATGTTATTTTTAAAAAATCAATAAATTAATTTCAAAAAATCTAAAAGGACAGTAAAATTTAAACAAAAACTTAAGTATTAAAACATTAAATAAAAATGATTTTTTAATAAAAAATTTTATAATTCAGTACATATAAACAACCCATTTGAAACAATATTGGAGAGTTTAAATAAATGAAATATCATATAAATAACTTCCAATAAATCAATATAAATTAATGGTCAAAAAATCTAAAATGAAACTTAAATTTAAACATACAAAAAAATAAATAACATTGAATTTGTAAAAATAATTCATTTATAATTCAATAAATGTAAACCACTCATTTGAATCGGTATTGAACAATTTTTTAATAAAGGAAATAGTATACTCTGTAAAATAATTTCCAATAAATCACTATAAATAATTTAACAAAAAATCTAAAATGACACTTAAATTATAAACAAATTCAATTATAAAAATTTAAAATAACATTGATTAGTAAAAATAACTGATTTATAATTCAATAAATTTAACCACTCATTCGAATCAATATTGAAGAATCTTATTAGGAAATACTCCGTATTCATACAGACCAAATTCCAATAAATTACTCTAGATTTACTGTCAAAAAATCTAAAATGACATTTTAAGATACGGGTAAAATGAATGAATGCAAAGGAGTATTAATACTTGTGAATGTCCTGAATAGAATGGCTCATTAATTTAGAAAATCAGTAGTAATTAATTCCTCATCAGAAATCCAAAAAGATAAAGTCTTTATGAAGTAAATTAGATGAAGTATTTGTCTCTCTTGTGAAAGCCATTAATAATACCCACAAACACACAACAAAAAAAGAAATAAAAAAGGGGCCCATATCTCTCTTATATCTCCATCCAATTTCATGCAATGCATGCAAAAATATACACACTATAATGGTGATGAGTAGAGGAGAACTGATGAAAACCTGATGTTTACTGTCTACGTTGATACAGAGACATAATATAAATTAGAGTTGCTTTCACTCACGCCCCAAAATACTTAGATTCTTGCATGTATTTTGGTTTTATATTTGTCCTTTTCACTTTCACTTACCTTTCGTTTTCTATCCATGCATGCTGAAAACTACCATTTATCTCTTCTAAACAAAGCTGCAATAGCTTTATCTGCTTCTCCATCCATCTACATTTCTTCCTTTTTCCCTTTCTACTATGTCATAATATAGTGGAAGGAAACCATATAGACGCTCGGAGTTGCTCAAGTAGAACTAAAGTTTTAAAGATATGAACGGCTAGTTAATAAAATATGAACTGTTGGTTCAATTTTTTTAAAAGTGAAGTAAAACGATACAAAATCTACTCACGGTAGTTGAATTGGATGAAGAGGTCAATCTCGAAGTCTAATAGCAATCCGAACCCTATAAATGCATATAACAATATTCTCACGACTAGACCACGTACTCCAATGTCCAAGTCGATATCTCATCTAAGAGTATGTCCACATAACTCTTAAGCAAACTGAGATTTTGTTTCAACATCAAATCGCATATATTTATAGACCAATTATATATGTAAAGTTAAATAAAGCTCTACTAGCTATGTTATTTTCACAAGAAAACTATAATGATATTATTTATTTTGGATCAATTCATATGGTTGATGTGTCACGTCAACATCATTATTTTTTTTTAAAATTATGTTTTGTTTGGCTTGGCATATAGATTTTGTCATGGTCAAAGCTAGTAAGTTTATTACTTTAATTGGAGCTATCAATTGAGTCAGTTTCTTATTAACTAACTAATATTACATCTTAGTAATACGAATAAAACAAATTTGAATTAAAATTAATCAATGGAGACTGTCAATTGAAGAATTTACGGAATAAAAAGTATATCCGTCATTTAATTTGGTATTTTCTCAATCGGGCAATAAAATAATCTATTGTAATTTACAAGTCATAATAATTGATTTCGTCAAAAAGGGTCTTAATCTCTGATTAGGTACGTAGCAAATCATTTTTAATAGTATAAATTTAATTTTAAACTACCTTAATTAGCTGTTGACGTACATGGTGACGTCAAATTAACAATATAAAAACGTATTATTTTTTTGGTGCATTATTGTAATTTAATTTGTGATCGATCAAACACGTTCGATTGTTGTCCCACAATCTTGGCATGCAAAATTAAAATCAAGAGTTATTGTCTCCACTGAATATTGAGAAAGTAGGTTTGGGAGTTGAAATCATTTAATAAAAATGTGTCAAGTCCGACTTATGTATATTGCTTGTACATATGTGTCAATGATAATAAATTTGTTTGATTATTTAGATGTGGCTACCGTTATATTCAATTCGCAACTTGTCATATGATTGAGCCATTGTCCCATACAAACAATGACACGATGGCATTTACTCCTTAAACTTTAATAGTGTCAACAATAGTAACTATATAGTACTATCTTAAATCATAACTTGTCTTGTAGGAAGTCTTCTTCATATATCTTAAGAAAATCCATTAAAAAAAGTAAATAATAAATAACTTTGGTAGTGTACGTTTGGGACTTGAAAGGTTGTTTACATCAACTACTAGTTCATCAATCGTACAAGCCTCAACATCTCATATACTCTATATTCGTAAAGAATATGCATTATACTCGTATACTATATGTTTAAGAGTTGTTCACAAATTAGCTGAACCCGTAACTTAGGTTGCGTACAAGTCGATGTGACCTGCTCAAATTTTGCTCGTTTTATTGTTGAGTCTAAATCTTAAACGAGGTTTAAAATGTGTTCATATTCAGATCATTCGGAATGGAAACAAGCTTGAGTCAAACTTTTACGCGTCCGGGTAACTCGGCTAATATAGTAGCCCTAATGTTCTTCTAGCCGAATTAACTAGCCGACCTTAAACATGTTTAAACTCAACCCTTTTATAAACGAGCTTACACTTTAATCGAACATAAAATGTGTTCATGTTCAACTCATTTAGAAAGTGAACGAGTTTGAGCAAAACTCTTTCCTTAGTGAAACACAATGAGATCGTCTCATATAAATATTTATTTTAGTCTGGACATAGTTTTTTTGAGCATGAGTAACTCGACTAATATAGTGCAATATTATTCTAGCCAAATGAGTCGATCTTTAACATGTTCAAATTCATTCAATTTGCTTACAAACAAACTTAATGTTCAGTCGATCTTTTTCTAGAGTCGATCCCGAGTAGTTCAACTCGTATAGCAAACATAGCCTTTGGTTTAGTTTCTTTTAGAAGATAAAATGTAGGTCAAAACTAAAAAAATCACTAAATATTGTGTATATGATTACACATTTATCACAAAAATATAGACCTTTTCGGCACTAGGAGTTTTACCACCAACTAATTATCAGTTGCATTGATTGACTGTTACAAGAAAAAGTAAAACTCAGATTCAAGATCTAACCTTTATTTTCGCCCCTACATTGACTGCAACATGCATTATATATACATATCGTGTTGTCACTGTTTGCATGGAAATTGGGATCGATTGTTCTTGTAGATTTGTCTTATGAAAGGCATTAAATTTCTGAAATATCAAGAGTTATATCCAGGCTTGGGGGGGGACCTAGCTATTACAAAATTACAGATTTGTCTAGGGTTTGATTAATTTCATTGTGGGTTTTTGTGTTTTTGATCTTGCAGGTATCAAATTGGTTCATTAATGCCAGGGTTCGGCTATGGAAGCCCATGGTTGAAGAAATGTACCAGCAAGAATCAAAAGATGGCGAAGACGACGAAGATGATCATGAAGAAGATGAACAACGTCAAGATAATGAAGAACGTGAAAGTGCACAAACTTCGATGCAGCTAGTTTCTGCAACAACGACAACACTCGCAACAGCAACTGAAACACTGGCAACAAACAAAAGATCCCAAATCAATGTTTCTGAAAACGACCCTTCTTTGTTTGCAATCAATGGGAACACTAATCTTAATCGGCAATTCTCCGGCGGAGCTGAATTGGAGCCGGAGGTTAACGCCGGTGTGTGGCCGGCGATTTCTCATTTCGATGATTTTGGGACCACAACGGTCGGAGGACGTCAGCATCAACGTCATGATGAGGATGGTGTCGGGGGACCAACTGTTATAAGATTTGGGACCGCCGGAGATGTGTCGTTGACACTTGGGCTCCGTCATAGCTCCACCGGAGGAAACCCGCCGGAGAAGAGTGGGTTTTCTTTTAGAGACTTTGGAAGCTAGATTATTATCGAGTAGAAAATTTGGAAAGTAAAAACAAAGTTTGAAAGGAAAGATGAATGCAAAAACAAATTATTAATTCCTCTAGAATTGTTATATTTATACACTTATGTAATTTATAAATGTTAATGTAATGTATGAATTTCGAGGTTGGGGTCATATACTAGCTAGCTAGAACAAGCTATATGATTTCATTATAAATATTTGATATTAATAATGATAATAATATCAATAACGATAACACTTTAACGTACCAAACTAGAAAGTAGCCGCAGCACGCTTTTTCTTTAATTTATTTTATTATATATTTGGACTCCTAAGTCATAGCCATAGGGACTTATAGCTATTCATAGACTCGTAGGAGTCGTAGGTTTTTTTTATATATAATAAAATAACATGTATATTGTTGGTTACTTGCTTGGCTGCAACCTGCAAGTAGATATGCAATGGACAGGTAATGAAATATATAACTTATCAACATGTTAGTAGATATACATGGGATGACTTACTTGTCGATTTATCGTCCGATGAAATTTCATCGGAATTATATTTTTGAGTTTGAATCTATACATATGTGATCGAACGTTGTATTGTCATTGAAACTTTGTATGACGTTTTAGTTTTATCGATAACTAAATGAAAGATAAGGTAAAAATTATACTACACTAGAGTTTGTTTGCGCAGTTCGGATTATTCCTATGTTTGTGGAACTCTTTAGAGAAGGTTCGTCCCAATCTGCTAGACGTTCAAAACAAATGTTACGAATAGTTTTATGCCCCTATACGCTATACTCCAAAGAAAAGAAGATAAGGTTTGAGAGCACTAATTGGTTGAGAGAAGTTCTAAACCGGAGATTGAATCTCCATCTAATTCCTCTTCGAATTATTGTTATTACATGCAAGATTTGCATGATTCAATCGAACTCTTCAACAAAGAGAGAAAAACCCTAAATTTGTAATGAGTAAAAATAGTATCCAAAGTTAGGGTTTTTGAGGTTGTTTGTTGAGTTTTTAACGCGGTACTTATAAAATTGTGTTATACCACGAGTGGTAACATAGATTAGTGCATATAAAATGAAGCATCTAAGTTAGTAGTTAGCACCTAGCTAGCTAGCTACAATCATACTCGTAGAGTTGTACTTCTAGTATGCCCTTAATGAGGTCGACTATACAAGTGAGTTGTAAATATAGAAAAAAGTGAAAACATATTTGTCGACCAATTGTGAACACATGGGTGGGTCCAAAGTTACTGAGAGACTGTCGTGGGGCCTATCTTATCTTGATCGAAAGGATGGATGTGGAGATGAGTTGTATAAGAAGTTGCATAAGATTTGCAAGTAAGAATGTGAGTCTTTTGTAGTGCATCAATCAAACTAATTTGCTGTTCAACTCATAGTATTCAAATCACGGACTCTTATCGTTTTCTTCGAGTTGTGACTTCTTTTAAGGATTACTACTGTGCTTTCTTTGTCCTTCATCACTTTTCCACATGCAGCTTTTATGATAGACTCTAACAGGCCGGAGGATACTATGCATATCTAACTCCCCGTATGAGTCCGGTTAGATTTTATAGTAAAACTAGTTGATAATATAAAATAATAATAAAAAATTCCCCATCTTTCAAATGTAATTCAATATCTTTTTAACTTTTTTTACGTTTTTATTTTTCTTGTAATTATAAGAAATCTATCAACCTAACCGATAAATTTGATTTTGTAATCGATTGAGATTAGGGATAATAATGGGGTGATGGGTTGATAACATGAGTAACTTGATCGATGTACTCTACCTTATCCACAAGTCCACAACTCATCAAGGGTATCACCTGTATTTAATATACCAATATCAAAAGGATGAAACCGGATGAATTGTGTAAGATTTCGGGTGTTATGCACACTATTTGTAATTTGTATTAAACCGTCCGTTATAAAAACAAGAAAATTCTTAATCCAATTTGAGAGAAACCATTAAATTGTACCTAATTTCAAGTTTAAATAATATGTTAATAGCTAAACATAATTGCTAGAAACATAAAATTGCAAAGTGCACACTCTAGTGTATTTTGATGGTGCCTTTTTAAAAAAAGATATTAAATTATTTTAATTTCAGTGATATGCATCACCTGTATACTTTCTTGATAAAAAAAAATTTTCTAACACTATCTAAAATTGCCGATGTAGAAATACCACTTTTTTTTTTTTATAAGATGCGGTATACTTCATAATCAACTCCATTATTCTTTATTACCCCCACAACTCTCGATCTCTAACAAAGAACGCGTCATCCCACGCGCTAGAGAAAGAACCGTCTCCCTCACTACGTCTCCAAACTCAAATCGATGCTTTGTTAGAGCCAACGTAAAAAAGCAAGAAATCCCTGGATATATGCTTAGAAAGAGATTCCCCTCTACCTCTGAAGCTAGGCGAGGAGCCAAAGTGCAGAAGTACGTTGATCAAAACAACAACGATGAAGGTTCAAATGTGGAAACCTAAACGAAGTGGATGGAAAAGAGAGCTAGAAGGAAAGATCCTAAGAAGACCGGTTGTATCATTGTCCAGAAGGGTCCAAAGATGAAGCGTATGATGATGCATATATGGCCTTAATGGAGGGTTCCATCGATCTCCCAAGCAGAGTTCTCAGGGAGCAAGGGTTAGCGTTATGTCACTGATCCCCTCTCGAAAAGGTAAAACCATCTACCCAACTAAATTCTTTTCAACAACTTATGCACACTCCAATTGTTCGTTTGATATGCACACTAGAAATAATGGTATTATCGTGTCTAAAGATAATGAAATAAATGAGGAGTTTCTAAACGATTACAAAGCATGCTTTCTAGTCTCCTCTATAGATCAACATAAACTGCATAAACTACTAGAGGTCATACAACCACAAATTACAGAAAATGAAAACCTTAAACTAGTTAAGCCCTTCTCCATTGGAGAAATAAAAAAAATGCTCTTTTTGATTTTGGGAGTGATAAATCACAAGGCCCGGTGGAATATCAGCTGGTTTCTACCAGAAGTACTGACAATCTATAAAATAATTGCCAAAATTCTAGCAAAGTGACTAAGCTCGGTAATACCAAAATTAATAAACCCTCCCCAAATTGCTTTTACCAAAAATAGAGCAATTCATGATAATGTCCTTATTCCGCATTAAATCTTCCATGGGTTTAGAACAAAAAAAAAGGAAAGTACGGTTTTGCGACAATAAAACTTGATATTGAAAAAAACATATGACAAACTTAAATGGAACTTCATTAAGTTTGTTCTACAAAAAATTGAGTGTATAACAAATGTATCCTACTCTATACTAATAAATAATTCACCAACATCTATATTCTCACCACAAAGAGGTCTCCGTCAAGGTGATCCATTGTCACCTTCTCTTCAACTTAGGAGCATAAATTTTAGCTGGAAATATACAAAAGCTAAGTAGAGAAAACCCGAAATCTATTCACATATGATATCATAGTTTTTCTAAAGCGGGGAAGCAAGCGAGAAATATTTATCAGTTTTGAATGACTTATGCCATTTCTGACTAAGTAATTATCTACCACAAATCTGCTTTCCAAACAACTAACAATGTGGATCCAAGCAACAAAAGAAGGATTCAAGCGCACCTAGGTATCTCAACCTCTACCTACCTAGGTGTCCTATTCTTAATGGGAGAGTAAACAAAAGAAGGATTCAAGCAACAAAAGAAGGATTCAAGCGCACCTATGTATCTCAACTAACAATGTGTAACAAAAGAAGGATTCAACCGAATTAAAGATATCCTTGTTTACTCTCCCATTAACAATAGGACATCCAAGGTATATGCCTTGGATGTCCTATTGTTAATGGGAGAGTAAACAAGGATATCTTTAATTCGGTTATCCAAAAATCAAATCAACAACTTACAAGGTGGAAAACAGCCTTCCTCTCGCAAGAGGGAAGAGTGATGCTAATAAAAGCAAACCTCAACGCCATGGGAGAAGGTTCTGATCATTTTGGACATCTCGTCTTCTATCTCAAGATTCACACATTTCAGCTTCCATCTCATTTATAGAAAAATCAACATTGTCGCTGATAGACTCGCAATATATGGACTCGACTCAAACATTGGAGGTGAGACCCTACTAAATGACGTTGAAAACCTCATCCACGTGGATGCTTAAGGTCAATTGGTTTCAATAAACTAACTCACTTATATCTCTCATCTTGTATTAAAAAAAAAAAGAAGCTCCATTATTCTTTATTAAAAAACATCACTTTCTACTTTTTCTTTCTTTCTCCAATATTGTACGAAGAAAACAACTTGGACTTTCGTCTTGTGTCATGTTCTTCATAATGGACCTCACTTTGACAAAAAGAGCACTTGGGCTTTTAGTTCATTTCTTTTGGGTGAAGTCCAATCACTCACCACTCTAAATGGGCTTTTAAATTACTACAATATTAATATTAGCAATCTGCATCACCAAGGGTTATAACGTCCCTTTTGTATATTTTCTATCTTAAATATATTATATTATATCCGTTTATATTTATTGACATTATTACATACTGATTTTTAACCCATTTTTTTTAAGAACACAGATTAAGTATTGTCGTTTCTAAAAAAATCTATCTATTAATAAAAAACTTAGGGTTTTTTGTTTTTAAAAAAAGATGAATAGACATAGTTAAAAAAAAAAAGGAATTTTAAATCAACCTAAAGTTGAAAAATCGGGTTGTAATTATGTAAAATGATTGTATTTCCAAGATCTAATTTATAAATTGCACTCAAATATTTATTTCAAATTTTGTGCACAGGACTACAGGAGTCATCTTATCGGTTACAATTTGTGTTATCACTTCAAAACGGTACAATTACCAAAGCAAAAAAGCAATTCTTCCAACCCACTTCACATAAATGTTATGCAAATTCGACAAACATAGCGATAGGAAAAAACTGAAAATTTTGATCAACTTAAATCTGATATTCATTTACAACTATAGCTTCTTCTGTTTGATTGGAAAATTGAAAATTTGGAATCAAGCAGAGAAGACTCCAGAAAAAGCAGCAACACCCAACTGAGTCTTGGGTTCCAAATCCTTGAAAACTTGCTCTGTTTTCTTCACCCAATTCATCTCTCTCAGCTTCTCCGCCAGCGCCGCCGTGGGAGCACCGGTTACCGCCACCGTGGTGGTGGTTTCTCCAGCAGGCTCAGCTCCTCGGACAACAAGCTTCCTTGATGTCTTCATCCTCCTCTCGTACTCCTCGGCTACTAAAATTGCAATATCTGCCATTGTTGTGTTCTGGAGATTGTGGATATTTGATCAAAGTGTTTGTTGATTTGGATATTGGATGAGAAAATAGTTTCTTGCCGTGGGATTTTATAGAGGATATTGAGGGAAATGGATAAGGTTAAAGTGGAGCTCAATTTTTAATTTATAATTTTAAATATAGTTCATCTTTTTTTCTTAGTGTTTGTTGGTATTGGTAAGTGGGTTTTAAAGTGGTATTGGATGGAAAGAAGAAACAGGGGAAGGTGCCTTTGGTTTCTTTGTTTATTGAAAGATTGACAAGAGGCTCTGTTGGTGTTTTGCTGCCCAAGAAACTACTTGCACCCACCGACTTCTAAAGACTAAATGCCGTATCAGCAAGTAATTTTTTTTTTCCTTTCTAATTTCTATTAACAAGGTTAATTTTGTAAGATTTTTAAATTCATTTATTTTTTTGTGATAAAAAATATTTTTTTTTTACCTATATACTGTTTTCAATTTTTCAAAATATTTTTATGAATATTTTTATATTAAATTAGAAATTGGTTATGAGTACATAATAAATAAATACTTTATCAAAGTTCAGTAGTTTAGATAAAAGAAACTATTTAAAATTACTCTTAATAATCATTCTTTTATAAAAAATCACTCTTTATAAGAATATTAGTATAAAACAATCCTCAATATTCATTTATTTATAATAAATCACCCATGATAAATATTTTGTATGTAAAATTGTTTTGTTCATTGGTAATATTTCCTATTTTAAAAGTTAAGAATATTGACACTACGTACGATTGTGTCAAATACAAATTGAGTTTGCACTTTGTACATTTTGTGGAATTCCAACCGGTCACCCAAGATCACGTGAGTTTCGTTGCACGTTCATTTAAATATGTGTGGATTCGAGGTAAACATTAAGTCTAGTGAGTTCCATCTTATATACTAGACACATTATCACTTTATTATTAACGTGGAAAAAGCATTTAAAATACTCAACGCATCCCTTGAGTGTAACCGTATAACTCGGTTGACACTTGACGACATGCTTTGAGACAGCTAGTCCAATCAGATGGTACAACCTTACTACAAGGATCAAACTACTTTAATACCAAGTGAAATTCCGGAGAATCAAAGATCACATAGAGATTTTATCGCATACGAGCGCACATACACGTTGGGCCGAACCCAATAAATGCCCATTGCCATTTTATCATAAATGCAATTGATAACAAGAGTAGTCTTGGGCATAATATGCGAGACTCGTTATCGGTGCTGGTCTTGAAATTTCTTTGTTGAACCGGAATTTCTTTCAATTCTTGATTTTATGGGCTAAGGATCGATCCTCGAGCCGCTCGCACATGTTTTTTTTAAAAAAAAAGTGTAAGAAAAATGTCACTTTCTATCCTTAATTTATTTTAATGTATTATTGAGCTAGATGTACAACTTTTTTGTCGGTAATGTTATTGATCGTGGGAAAATATAAGTGTATTTCCGCGACTTTAAGCAGTCTAAAAAATTAGTTTTATTGATATATAAATATCCCCCATCAAATATCATGATATTTTATCAATTTCGCGGAACACGAATTGGCTATATGTAAATTCAACTCATTTCATACAAACCCTTACCAGAAATTTTGTTTTATGTATCAACCTGTGCGCTTTGCGTGGAAGAATCTTCATTGAATCAATCATTTGATTCACACACCTTTCAGGATTTTTCTACCAAAAACGTAGAGTGAAGGAACATTCTAGAAAGAAATAGAGGTCCGAGTCAGCATGACATAGGAACCAGGTATCAATACAATCTAAATTAGATTTCAATTTGCATATGTATATATATGATTTTATTTTAGAAAAGAGAAATTGGTTTAATCCTCTTTACGTAAATTAAGAGAAAATTCATGTTAAAGTTAAGTGACCGAAGAGAAGAAGATCGTGTGAATAAGGACTCGTAGGAATAAGTTATCTTACATTAATTGACGATAAAAATGTATGTATGTGTTAAGTTTCCAGTAGAATTCTATCATAAACCAATTGATAATAGAAGTAGTAGTTCACCCAACCTATATACTAAGTTCGGAGAAATAACTCGGTAGCTTGTATACTAAGCTTAGATTTTCACAAATTAGAGTTTAACCGCTCCATGATATCACCGAGTCTATATACTAGACTTGAATTCTCCCAATTTAGAGATTAACCGATCTGATACTATGTTAGAGTCCATTGGACGGCTAAGCGTTAGTCATACGGCAGATTGGATAACTGAGGGACTGATTTTCGTCAGTTTCAGTTACCTTAATACAATTTTTTAACTATATTCTTATTTTTTAAAAAACTTATGATTTATTTTCTTTTTCTTATAGATCTTATTTTTGATCGGGAATCTTTTACGAATTGATAGTACTTATTGTATTTTTTAAGAACATACGGCGGATTGGATAACTGATGAAGTGATTGCAAAAATGTTACCAAAACTCAGTCAGTGCTCAGGTGGTCACATGCCAAGTCGGTGGAATATAAAATCAGCTGCAAGTCATTTCAACACAAATGACAATAATAATTCAATGTACCGTAAAATGCACATGGCATACCAGTTGCAATTTCTCCTACTGATGATATATCACGTCTATCTATACCAAAACAGCTTAACAAAACCCATCAGGCCATTATCATGATCATAAACCAAGCAAGCAAAATTACCCGCAGTTAGCTTATAGAACAATGCGCCTTGCCAATGCACAATCAGGCAACAGAGATTGGCCTTATGATTTGTGTAATTTACAAGGTGATCTGTAAATAACTTCTACAATTTCTTACTTTGTAATATTTAGCATACAGGAGCCAAATCAAAATCAGATCTTGTCATTTTATAGTGAATTGCTGGAGATTTTAAGTCATAAGACTCACCAGCCGATACAAGTCTAACCGATTTTTCTTCAATGTCATGCCTTTGACTTATAAAAGACCCAGCGATTTTAGCTGCTGAACATGCTCAACTGGAAGAGGCGGAGGAGACCACTCCGAGTTACTCACCTCTCCATCAACATCCTCAACAACATACTCCTGATGTAAGCAGAACAATTAGGATCACAAATAAGCAGCAATATTATATATACATATGTTTCAAGTTTTCAGCCCCGGTCAATAAAGAAACTCCACAGTTTTCAGATTTTACCTTTGTTAGCATCCTTTTTGCTAGAATGTGATAGTGTCGTTGCCATATCCGTTGGCCAACCATTGTAGCAACTAGCACGCTGTAGAATATGCCAATTACAGTAAATAGCCCTAATACGACAAGGGCCACTATGAATACTAATGGTAATCCTGCTTCTCCGGCACCTCCTACACAGCTACCGCATTCACCAGCAGTACTTGCGCAACTCTCGAAGCAAGTGGTGCAATCAGTCCACATGCAGAGAGTGCCGGGTAAATGGCAGTCTGCACACATCCTACAAAACAAAGGGAACAACTAACTATTTCGATACAAACACTATTTAGAATTCAGAATCTATTATACATTCAAACACCAGCTGAGTACACAGTTTGTTCATAGATGTTCAAAAATTCAGATTCACTTGCATGATGATGACAATTGAACGATATTAACTTTTCACATTTTTGCCTATTATACATATAAACACCATTCTACTTGGGGAAATGAAACATGGATTGAAATGCTACACTGTTACCAGATGATGTGCATATGAAGAAAATAGGCTCCTCATATATGGAAATGAAGTAGTAGTGGGGTAGATAATCAATGTTTAAATTAGTGTTGAGCAGTTATACTTCAGATGCAAGTGATAGATCAACACTAATTCATTTAAAGCTCATCAAGAATTTCCAACCAATCTTCAAGCTTTCATAGAAAATCAAGTCATAAAAACAACAACTCTTGAATGTTCCATCTTCGCATCAGAACTTGAAGCAAGTGTAGGTTAGTGAACAGATACATACCCAGGTTGGCAGCAACATATACAAAGCTCTCGACAAGGCTGCGCTAGATCATTTCTGACTCTACGATCATAACAGGTTATGAAACAACCAGACAAACCAAGCAAGGCAAAGAAAAGGAGTGCTCCTGCAGCACATCAATGATCCCATTTATTTATAAAAACTTGCAAAACTCAGCCATTGATCCCAGTCCAGAATATAAGAACTAAATGCATTGATCATGTTCTGGAGGAGGAAATGTAAGCAAGGTATAAAGCCAAAAAAAATACCATGAGAAGAGATCCTTATATTCAACAAAGGAAGATGCTACAGGAAAGAAGATAAAATAAGGGTGCAATGACAACAATTTGTCGGACAGCCAATCAAGTAATTAAACAAAATTCTTTCGTTGCAAACTAGGGACAAATTCTTCACCACCAGTGAGCTTAAGAACTCAGTCCAACATGATATGTTTAAATTTTACAACCATATCCCAAAGTGTGACTAAACACATACATAACTCAGTCCAACATGAGATGAAATTGGGAATTCAACACAAGAAGACAGATTAATACACAAGAACACTAGAACATTAGAACACAGTATATTGAACACAAAAGAGGCAAAGCCTGGGAACACATGTACACTACTTAGGAGACCAACTCCCTACTAAGTCCTACCCAGGGAAGCAACTTCCCTAGCCTGAAGGCAAATCCTTGCAAATTCCTATTTTCTGGATAACTGTCATCTAGGACTACTATACTACTTCTCATCTGAAAACCCTCCAAATATCTCTGACCGTTTAGTTGGTTCCCTCCTGGAATAATTGCCTTAGTCACTTACACTCCTTCCTTGCAGGGATGGCAATTTCACCCGTACCCGACGGACATCCGGCCACCCGATCCAACGAAAAAGGGTGAAAACCCGATAATAGACGGGTGAAAGATCCAAGGGTTTTTACAGGAAGTTCCTTGGCACATTTAGTATCCTAACAGTTAACCTCAACGTGTAAATAGTTTTTACAGGAAGATCCAAGGGTTTGTACTTGATGGATACAAACATAAACAATAAATAGTGGCGACATGTTCACCTCTGGTGGGTTCATGGAGGGAGGGGTAGTGAGTCTAGTGACAGTGTCAGAGGAAAAGAGGAGGCATTGGAGAATCATCTTCAACATACACTTTTGACACCAAAAAGGCTTCACGCCAATTGACACATTGGCAAGTAAAATACCACCTAGAGATTATAATGTCCTAGCCTTACAACTTCATACAAACAAGGTAAATGCATTTAATGTTTTCCTTAAAGTCTATTATTCAATATTTACCACATATGTAGTAGAAACTGGCTTCATTATCAAAACCCCAGGCATGGCGGAGCCAGAATTCCTGATAGCCGTCAATGAAATACACCAAATATGCGAACAGGGAAATCACCTGCAGAAATGCAAGCCACAAGGACAAGTGAACATACAAGAAGTAAATATGAAACTTATAAGATTAAAAAACATATCAAGGAATAGAAAACCTACAAGCTGAACAAGAAAAAATATAAATAAAATGTCTCTTGTTACAAAGAACCGAAACTTTAAGGTCCGCCATTTCCTATCAGCAGGAACATGAACTCTTATATAGTAAGGAGCCTTGCAAGTTGTGCAATGAGCAAATGCAAACCCTTCCTGAAAAAAGTGAAATTTAATTTTAACTAACAAATAAATGGAAGATAATAGGGAGAAAGGGACAAATAAACAAGGATACAATGTAAAATTGTATCTCCTCCAATTCAAATGACTAGCCACCACAGTTTTATAAGAGAGCATTCAATAAGGAACTAAAAAGCTCAAATTAACCATTTCCAATATGAACACACAAAAGCAAATGATATGTTATTTATGCCATTATAGTTCAAGACCATAACACCTAAAGAAATTGACGATTACCAAAGCATTCACAGGAATCACAGCCCAAATAAATTTCAATGCTAACTAACATAGAAGAAAAAGCATCCACAACCCAAATAAAATTCAATGCTAACTAAAATATACGAATCATACCACTCAACTCTCAAGGATATTCATCAAAAAAAAATCAGCAACAAAACAGCCAAAACTTGGATAAGAAAATGTTAAAAAGATAGAAGGTACAGTGATATGTTGGGGTGAGAATAAACTCTGACAGATATGTAATAACTGAGTTACTGACATAACTACAAGATTAAATGGAAAAGGGAAAGATCACACTTATTCTTCTTCCAATAGTCCAGAGTTGGTTAGAAGACCAAATTTATCTAACATATCAAACTCAAATTTACTTCAATACTATAAGCAGTCTGTCATAAATCGTATCTTCAATCCAGCAATCAACATGTTCAAAGTTCCTTGCTCTGAAAGAAGGTGAGCTGCAGAGTCTCATACCTTTACAGCTCGCCAATGATCCAAGCAATCCCTATGAACATATTTTGATGTTCCCTTGCACTTGCATGGAGCAATAAAATCCCGGCCTGAAAGAGAAGTCAGGTTAGACATTTGATCAGTCCCTTTATCCTATATCATAAGTTCATATCCATTAGCCAGCAATTGAAATAGTGCTTAATTTTTTTTAGGCACATCCAACACCAATACCCCACAGTCATAACAACTTGGGCTATATTACTAGTGCGCCACCGGAAATTAACTAAACACATCACCGCCTAAATTAGGAGATTTACTTATTGCAGCATTAGATATAAATTTATATTCCAATGAGCATTATGACCAACAGTCTCTCATAAATATCATAAGCAAGCATAGGGAGCTTAAACTGACGAATTTTGGCTACAGCTTTCCCTATAACATATAAGACGGACCTGAAAACTGGCAGTGGCAAATGACATGGATTAACTGTAAATCCTATGAGACGTTTTTTTTTCTATAACATACAAACATGTTCTAATTAAAGGACAAAAGAAGCATTATTATCATGTAAACGCTGTATATTTGATGGAAAACACTCATTCATAGCCGTTCAGGTCAGATCAAATCGAAGGCAAAAATAAGAGCAAATACACCATCAAAGAGCCAAGTCTAAGAAATAAAACCTCGAGTCAAAGCATCAAACTACCAACTATTGCGTTGAAATTGCCACTAAACCTCAAAAACTCGTTAAGTTAGCAATCAAGTTCTCTCTTTGATCGGACGGATAAGTTAACAACCAAATTCAACCAATTGCAATCCTGATCCGCAATCAAAACCTTGTAAGCAGTGAGTTGACTATTTGACCAAAATTAGGGTTAACAGTTACTGTGGTAGGGAGATCGTACCGTCAGTTTCAAGGCAAATTCGGCACTGAATTTGTTCACCAGGGCCGGCTTCGAGGTCAATCTCGGAAGGCTCTGGCATAGGAGGTGGTGGAATTAAGGGAGAGGAGTCAGAATGATCCGCCATTGACGATGATCTGCGTCGTCGTCTTGTTGTTTACAAAATCGTCTTTTTCCCCTTCGATCGATTGTATTCAACGTTCAATCGAAACGGAATGGAGGAAGGAAGTAAGGATTCAGAGCTCCCTGAAACGGCGAGCGTCGTCGTCGAATCAGGGCGCCACGTAATCGATGATTTGGCCACTAAAGTTGTTCAGTTTCTGGAATTTTGATGTTTATTTGGGTGCTTCAACCCTAAGATGGTAAATTGACATCTTTATGAGTTAGGTAAAAGACGCCTAACTCATAATTCCACCCAAGAAATATAAATTTCTATATTGGATAAATTATATAAAATTACTCTCAAATTATGATAATATTGTGCAAATCAATTTATTTATTTATTTATTTATTTATATAATTCGGATCATAAATTACAAATGAGTGGGTTCTACCTATTGATACGATTAAGAAAAGGATTCTCTTTGATTCGCATTATTTTAAAAATTAAAGTATAGTTTATATGATAAGTGTAATTAATATTTAAATCTTATATAAATAGAATTTATCAACTTTCTTTTTAATATTTGTATTTTAAAATTATTTCTTTATTTTCATATTATTTTTCCACAAATTTTTAAAATTAGTACATTGATAAATATTACGCTTTTTTACTTTTAATTTTTTAATATGAAAAAAAATCTAATATAAAACAACCGCCTTAATTTTATAACTATTTAATGAGTTACTAAATATATTTACGATAGTGACAATTTTAATATTGAAATAGTCAATAAACCAAGATTGTTTAAAATAGTAACTCTAAACACAAAGATATGTTAGTGTTTTTTTATTTGAAAATACACTTCATCATACTTTTTTGTTTAAAATACGGATATATTATATTGTTTAAAAAAATGATTTCATCTCTTTCTCAATCATGATCATATGCCCAACATACTAATTATTTAAAACAAACGTAATTTATTAATTTTTGATCTCAACTTGTTTTTCAATTGACTTTTCGTTTCAACTTTCAAATCCAATTTCAAACACAGCCTCAATCTTATGGTGTAGAATTTTTGCCTTACCCAATAAGGTTGTGGGGGAAATTAACAACACATATAGGTGAGAAAATAGACGGACTTGCATTCGCCTTTAGTTTTGTTGGGCGACAAGCTTAACCTAGTCAATATTTAGGCCCAATAATGATCCAACTCGGCCCAAGACCATCCGGCCCAACATTAATCTGTCAGAAAACACCTCTAAAATGTTGACTTAAACCCAGAAAGCTGTAAATCATTTAGAAATTGTGCTTAAGCAAAGTAAAAAAAACAATGATTTAACCATGATCAACTGAAGCTTCGATTAATCTTTGTTATTGATAAATATTCCATTGGTATTAACTAAACAAAGAAGTACTAACTGAAGTTGATTTTCAAGTGTTGAAACAACGAAAGTACTACAACAGTTCATGCATCTGGTAATTAACCTTGCATTAATCAAAGTAGTACTCTAAATTAACCTCTAAATCCAAACTGAAGAACGAAAATGTCATAAAGATGAACTAAAGAAGAACAAACATGAAAGAAACGATAAGATCATTGACTGCAATAGCAACATAGTTAGAACGAACTCAGCCGTTGCACTGAGAAGCTAACATTTCAATCACTACTTCACTTCTTCCTTTTCTTAGGAGGCTGAAGCGCATCCTCATCTTCATCTTCCTCGTCATCATCCTCAGGATCATCCTCATTATCTTCCTCCTCGACAACTTCTTCATCATCTTCATCTCCTCCATCATCATCTTCCCCACCATCATCATCGTCATCATCATCATTTCCGTCATCATGTCCTTCTCCATCTTCATCCTCATCCTCTCCATTCTCTTCACCATTCCTACCTCCTCCTGCAGTTTCCTTAGCCTTGTTACTTTTCCCGTTGCTCGGGTTTTTCTCTTCGTAAGCTCCATCCTCAGACGTCTCCTCGCCTTCTCCGTATCCTCCATCATTTTCATCATCTCCATCTTCTTCATCTTCGTCCCCATCTTGTGGCTTGTCCTTGAAATTTGGGATCATTGATCCAATTTCATCCTATAAAATCACGATGTTTGATCATAAAACCCTAAATCTAACTTAACTTTGAAAATGTTCTTCAAATAAGATCAGATTCGATCTCCCATAATAAAAAGATGAACAGAATCAGATTCCTCTCCGCTCTATACAAATAGAATCAATCATCTAACGGCTGAAAATGATAACTTTAAATGTGCTTAAAGACCTTAAAGTGCCACAACAAAATGCAAGCGGAACATAATCATTCTTTACCAGGAAGTGTCTTATTGAATACCCTTCCAAAGAGATTCTAACCCACAAAAGGTACCTTAAGCATATATGCTAATAGTTTCTAACTTTTTTTCTGAAAAATTTATCTTTATAATACACCCCAAAATATATAGATTTCTATTTAAAATTTGATTAGAGTTAAATTAAATTCGATATATATTCAAATACAATGAGCTTTAATTTGGTGGTCCCATAGTGCACAATTAATTACTAGAAACAAGGGGAGAAAATAGAAAAAATAAGTGAGTAATGGAAAATGATTATTCTCCTAATTTTAACAACATCAAAGGAATTTTGCAAATATGCCATGGCATATTCCAACAGGCGTTATCATCCAGCTACATTATCCATAGATTACTCTCAAATTTACTAATTTTTTCTATAATTTTGGCTAAATATATGTATTTGACCTGTGCAAATATATTTTAATCGTTCTACAAAAACCCAAAAGATGAATTTATTTATATATTTATTCAACAAATTGAATGAAATTCCACATAGGTACGAGATTATACGAGTGTGGACAAGACGAAATATCAAACCAAACAAAAACAAAAGGAAAAGGACTATTCTCAAACTACTCCGGTTCAGAGAAATTCAAATACGCCAAAATTCGGATTTAAAAAATCCTGTAGTTTTGAAATTTGGCTTACGCGTATGTTAGCAAAAGATGATTTTATGACCTCACTAACAGATTTCACAAACATTTTTCTATACTTTAAAATTGTATTATTTTTATTTTTCTACACCATAAAGCTTTAAGATATTTCTATTTTTTAGAAAGATCTGTACCGCATATACTATTATAAAACAAAATTTCCAATTGTAATTAAAAAAAAAAATCCAGGTAAAAAAAAAAGTTAAAGAAGTATTTAAGGTGAAAACAAAAGATTTAACCAAGGATCTAGAAGGTCGAGATTCGATGAAACTTACCCCACCGGATAAGGTATTGACCAGAGCGGAAACAAGGAAGGTCGTCATGACCTCCCCAGCGTAAGTTAGCATCAGACAGTCAGTTACGACAGAAGCAACAACACTGTTAACCTCCATGGTTAATCCGTACGCAAAACAATGAACAACTATTCAACTGCAAAAACAACCACCACCTGCACAAAGAAGAACAAGTCTCCGTTAGCTAGCTGGAGGTCCAACATGTAATCATATATAAAAAGCTGAAACACATAAACACAACAAAGAAGCTTAGCGACGAGAGAATTCCAACGGAGAAGGATAAAGAAAGTTGAAAAATCGTAACAAATGAAGAGAAATCAATGGGTAAAGTAGGTAATGGTAGAGGTTTCTGTGTTAGTGACGAAAAAGGTTTCTGGAGCAGAGAGAATCGCCGGAGAAGGAAGAGAAAGTTGAAATTATAACAACTGAAGACGAATGAATGTAGCGAGAGAGGAAGCATACCAAAGAGAAGCTTCAAAGAGCACAGATCTGGAAGTTCCAGAGTCTAAAACCTCAAAGAAGAAGCGAGAGAGGTTCCCGGCATTTTTAGACCGTTGGATCTCAATCGTAGGGACTAAAATGGAGCGATCAGTGAGGGATTTTATGAGAGAAAAAAGAGAGGGGATGAAAGAGAGAGTATCGCCATCGCTATTGGGGGTTTACTGGTAAAGTCTGCCCGCTGCCCGTGACTTTAAAGTCCAGAAGCTGTAATGGCTTTACGGGCAGACAGGGCAGGGATTGGGTTCGGTACGGTGCAGGGCGGTCTAGGGATTTTGAGCTCGATGGGTGGGGACACCTTTGGTTAGTAGAGAATAGAGACAGCGACTAATTATCCTTTTATTATTATGTTCTCGTCAGGAGTAGTTTTACTTTTTATTAAAAAAATTTCACAAAAGTCAATTTTATATATTTCAAGTCAAGTATAAATATTTTCTGCATATGTAAAATTAAAATCTATAACGTATGGGATAAACTAACCATGGTTAGATAGATAGGCAAGAAGTAACCGCAGTTAGACCCTGAGGTAGGTGTACTTACCAGAGCATAGTTTGAAGGATGCATTTGATGAATGATGGATGGCAATATACCCACTCAACTTATTACTCATGCTTCATGTGCATTGAATATTGATTTTCAAATGACCTTTGGTGCGCCTTGTGAGACACGTCACATGAGCAAGGACGGTAACAATATGGTTACTTGCTCAATGGGCCTGCCCCCATAATTAGGTCCAGCCCAATTCATATTATTGCTCCGTGATCCGGCTCAATAGCCCAAATGGGAGACAGTTGTGGGGGAGTCGATTGAGGGTCCAGCCCAACTATCATACCATGATTAGGCAAGGATGGAATTGACCACTGACTTTTATACCATATGAACTTTTCTTACATACTTTAATAAAAAGTTTATCCTATGTTATTTGAAAAGTTATTAGCTTTACACAAATATATCATAAAAATCATAATTTTTTTTTATAAATCCTACAAGACAACTGATTAAACTAACATAACTAAAAATTCGAAAAAAATAATGACAAACGATTGAAAAGATGAACCTGATAAATGGTGGAGTCGGTGGAAGTTCAAACAACCACCCGTCTCATTTCACCCGCATATAAATTTTAAATTTATAAGATTTTATATATATATATATATATATATATATATATATATATATATATATATATATATATATATATATATATATATATATTTGCGTATATATTATACAAAGTGTTAAGAATATTTTACATGGTTTTGTACCAGCGTTGAGGCACTTACACGTTAAATAAATAAATATATATATATAAATAATTTTTTGTGGTCTTTTGTTCGTTCAGTTTGATGAACCACTACCATATTCATGTTTGAATTTTGTATTTTATGGTCCCGTTTTAAATATAGATCTTTTTCTGATCATGTTTTATAAATGTTGTTATTATTAGGTGGCATTAAATCTTACTTGTATTAAAAGTCCGATCAATCATCGTCAACTTCAAAAATGATATTCAAATACCATGCAGATATGCAATTAAAACAATTTAAAAACATGAAATAATTGCAATATATAAGTTAAACGTGTACAGAAAACAGTAAACACAAGAGAATATACAATTTACAACTTGCAATAGTTCCTTCGTCTTTCATTTGACCCTGTGACGTCATCCCCAACCCTGAACAGGCCACCGTCGATTAGGATCCGGCAACCAACTCGATCCAAATTTTCGATTCCTCTTCACCTCCTTCTTTTCTGCACCTTCACCGGACTTTCGTAACGATAAAACCTTCGATATGAATCCCCAAGCAGAGCTCTTCTTCTGCTTATTCTTATCCAACACCGTCGACGGCGGCTCATCACTAAGCCTCGTCGACTCCGACAGCCGCTCATAAGCGGCGAATCGACCTGATTCAAAGGGAATTGAATCAGAGAAGAGCACCGAGCTTCGCGATCTTCCCAGCCTGAACGACGACGACAGCTTACTCCGAGACCTGAGATTCAATTTCGATACTATCTCTTCTGAATCTTCTCCGTCGACCTCCATTGTTTTCCCTCCAGATATTTTCTCTAAAAGTTTTGGGTTTATCGGGAAAAAAACGTATGTGAACAGTATTTATTTGTTGAAGATCAAAGAAGATAATAATAATAATAATAATATTGCAACAACTCCTCTAATAAAAGTATAAAACTCTTGGTTGTTTCTGGTAATTAAATTTTTTTATCGTATCTTTTTAATTTGTTATTCATTTCCGTGACGGCACATTCGACAATAGTGTTTGGTACAACAATATTAAATCAACATATAATTGGCTTTTAGTTATAAAATATTGAAAAAATAACCCAAAATAATACCAAATATAACCGAAAATAATACCAACTTTGAAAATCACTATTAGCCATATAAACTATCAATGTATTTAAAAAAATATTACGTCATACTTTTCCGACAAAAAACTTAACTCCGACGATGACGTGACGGCCGGAATATTACATGTCATCATATAAATAGATTAAATGTTCGATGTGGATTTTATTTTTTTAAAATCAATTTAATAATATTTAACATATTATAAAATAAAATTTTATCATTTTTAAAAATAAATTGTACAATTATCTCAATATGTTTTTTTATATATTTTTTGTAAAAAAAAAAAATCTGAACATTTTCTAAAAATAGGTTTGTAGAAAGTGTAAAAATATTATTTAATATTTATTTTCCCAAAAAATAAAAAAAATTACTTTTTTTCGGATTTTATATAAAATGAAAATTTTAATTCTAAAATAAATAAAGTTTTATCCCAATTTGGTTAAAAAAATATTTCTTTTATTAGGTAAAATATATAATACAAATAAACCCCCAAAAAATTTACAAGAATGCGATTTATTTTTTAAAAAAAAAAAATTTACAACAATTTTTATAATTTTAAATTTGATAAAAAAAAATAATTTATAAATAAATACTTCTCGTTTGAAGGAGAAGTATTTATTTAAAATTTTATTTAAAAAAATAATTTTAAAAAAATATATATAATACAAATAAACCCTCCAAAAAAACATTTTTCAAAAAATTCCCAACTGGGCCTACATGACATATTGGGCTGGGGTAATGCGAATGGCCCACATTAGCATGCCCAAATAAGACCAGACGAGTATGACTTCTCGTTTGAAGGAGAAAAAGAAAAGGGAAGAAAATCTAGAGTGAATATAAGACTATATGGCGTTAATCCTGCAAGAAATAGACAAAAGAGAAGTTGATGATGTGCATATCAACGTAGATTTTTTCTAACTATTATAGTGGACAAGATTTGTTTTTCAACAAAAAATAACGATAGCATATAGATTTTGAATATGACTTCACAATTTACTAGTCTTATACTTCTAGAAAGTGGCATCGCTTAATTGACCATATGCTTGCTTCAATTGCTTCATCTTCACCACTACTCTAATTTTTCCTTGTTTGTATTTAGAATATCACCAATCACTTGAAATTCACAATGTAATGAATGTATATAAGATAAACAAAATATACAACTAAAATGAATATATGGATGCTATATAAGTTGAGGTTATGTTTCACGTCTGTGTAAAAATATATCATCTAAATCGGGTCCTTTAAGGGAATGTCAATGATATATTTAATATTACGAAACTTTCTTTTTTTAAGCCGTTAATTTCAATATTTTCTAATTTTATAGTTACAACCTTGTTCACGACTAACGAGTATTATAGATTTTCAACTTCTAATGTTAAGAACATATTGATAATATGATTTATTTATCATTCTTGTAAAACGGCATATGAAAAGTAAAAATGAATCCACCGTTGTCATATCACCAATGTTTTGACACCAACCGTAAACTAGTATATTTCGAGTTTTATTTTTGTAGATAGCGATTAAATATTCAATGGATCTTGAATCTAAAAAACAAAAAACACTCTAATGTGTTAAAACTTTACGGATCTTAAATTGAGGGTCGTGTGCATATGGATGCACATGTACATTAGACTCAAACCCAATACATAAACCTAGTACAATTACGTCACAAACCCAATTGGCAATAGGAATATTACATACCTTATAAAATATGAAAGTAATTTCTTACCTTGTGATTTTTTTTTTCTCTGTTAAATGAGCTTAGTTTGATTGTGAAGTGCGGAATAGGCAGATAAACAGTTAACAAATACTCTAGAAGGGGGGGATGAATAGAGTATGGAATCTTTTCGCAATCTCAGAAAAGGTAAGACCTTATCAAGCTAAGGTAAGACCTTATCAAACAGAGATAAGATCTTATCAGATGCTCAGAGATTGGAAACGAATAACACAGTAAATAAAGACAAGCAATAGAAGATAGATAAGAGTAAAAAGCAGAAGTAAAAGAGACACGCGATATGTTGACGAGGTTCGGTCTCAAATTGACCTAGTCCCCGCCTAGGGTTATCCAACCCTAGGATTGTAAGTAGCTTTATTTCTCTTCTTCTTCCGATGAGCTCCAGATACAACCTTCAGAAGAACTTCCCTCTTCTAAACTCAGAAGCCTTACACTTCCTATCTAGCAACTCAAACACTCAAGAGAAAACAAAGTCCTACCGATATCGAAGATATCTTACACGTTTGGGTAGAGAGTAACTCTTTGTATAAATCTAAATGAATTGTACTATGATGCTCAAAGAAGATCTCACACACTCAAAGAGATAAAACGCTCAAGCTTGAAAGATGAGATCGATGCTTTGGAAGATAAGAATGGTTCTTGTGTACGCTTGGGATCAAGTTGTGTATCCTGTCATCTTTCTTGTCTCCTTATATAGATACGCCCATCATCTTCAAACAAAACGAACGTTGAGAAAGATCTTGGGCAGCTTGAGATTTGTTACAAAAAATCCGATCGTTTGATTGAATCTTGATATCTTGATTTGTTGCAATCTGGACGTTGAGAATTGATTTTCCAATGGCTGAAAATCCGTTCAATACAATTCCAGTAAATCTGGATTTTTAAGATTATATTGGCTGAAGATTTTGTTCAAAGATTTATTTAAACTAAATCAAATATTTTGTTCAAATCAAATTCCTTGAAAATCTCAACAACCTTAACAAAATTTGACTTAATATATTTGGTTAGAAAATCAAACCAAATATAAAATTCAGCCTATAAGAATATTGTTAGCCCAATAAAATATCGGACTAAACTAAATAAGCTCATTCAAACTAAGCTACTTGAGTCAGTTTCGGTAAGGTCTTACCAAAACCTGAAAACCAAGGTTTTGGCTTTCATCAACCGGTAAGGCCTTATTGACCATTAATAAGGTCTTATCATCAAGGTGGAGTTAACAAATTGCAAACAAACACATTTGTGCGCTATATATACCAATTATGTGTGCATGCACTCTACAAGGTGCATGATCGTGTGTATTGTAGTCAGATTGTGTGTCTTTGACCCATGTTCATCGTTTCGTTTATTCGTTCACAATACACCGTGAACAAGTATAAACAACATAATAAAGCGCATTGTACAATTATATTTTACGCTTGAATAAAGATTAAAGAGTTCTAACAAGTCCAATTGATACTAAGGTGGGTGAGAGGGTCTATTAAGTAGAGTTCGAAACTCTAGATTTGCGTAACACTTAGTTTTTATACGTGTATATAATATAAATAATGTGCACGCTCGTGCACTCACCTTCTTTTTTGACTTTCAAAACAAGCATGAATTTATAAAGACACACGAACGTATAAGGAGCATGAAGTTTAAGACAATGTCTAAAGCAAGAACGTTAATCGAACGTTTATTAAAGATTTTATACTTCTTAACATTATAAATGTTCTCACCCGAATCCTAATTATCTAATTATATTTATAATTATATTTTACGTCCATCGAATGCAAATGTTAATTGTTATATAAAGTTAAACCTTAACGAACGTCAACAAATCCAACACATAAAAGAAGGCGTCGAAATTGTATTAAATTGCATGTTATGGTTGAGTGAGCAATATAATGTGAACTTATACATTTAAGTTTATAGTGTAAATCTGATTCAAAATTGTTTTTTATTTTTTGGTAGAATGATTCAAGAATGTTATATCCTTATTGTGTCGACTGTTGATACATCATAAGTGGGTGATAAATGATAAACTGCAAACAATTATTGGTAAGTGAACCTCAAGAATGATTCAAGAACAAGTTTATGGAAATAAATTTGAATAAACGTGAGATGTTTGCTTGCGTGAATGATCAAATTAGAACAAGTGAACCTCAAGAAAATACCGGCAAAAGCTAATTAAGAATGCGAATGTGAGGGGAATGGGAATTAAATCAATTAATGGTAAGTTGGTAACGTACGAATTGAATATGACAAGTCGGAAGCATCAATATCGTAAGTAACGCTTCATGTTTAAGCATCTTCATATTGGGACCATACAGTTTTTAAGGCACATCAGTTACGTATTAATAAGTAAATAAAAAAATAATATATGGTAATATTGAGAAATAAAAAAATATATATTATAAATTTTGGTAGAAACTGTTTTGTATTGAAAAAAATGATTAACTGTAGTATATTTGATAATTATCAATTACAATATATAATATTATATTGAAAAAGTTTCCTCTATGAAACACTTATTCCGGTACGGAATGCCTTCGTATGAACACGTGCTTTTTTTCTTTTAAAATTGCATTTTTTTGGTTTAATTTTGTACAAGTCGTTCAAATATTTTATTTATGATGATGTGAACTATTTGTACTAATGGTTAATACATTTTTATCATTATTTTTTGAAAAGTTTAAAATAGCATGAAGTACCGATATAAAAAATGTTTGAATTAATATAACACTCTATATGAATTAATAATGTAAATGTTTAAATTAATAAAATACTTTTTATTAACTAACTATATAAAAATTTTGAACTGTTATATATTATAATAAAAAGTGTACTGATAAAATTTATGTTTCATAAACATTATACGAAAATAATACAAAAAAGACATGAATTAACAATGTAAAATGTTAAACTATTTGTATAAAATATTTAAACTAAAACTATAATAATTTTTTAACGAAAAATATTATATTTTTAACAATTTTTTTTGTCTATTAGAATATCATTTTATTTTATCTTGTGTGCACTAATAGTTCGTTTTAGGTTCATTTTAAATTATTTTTAACGTTTAGTTCATATTCTATTAACTAAAAATTTATACTTTATCAATAATCGGTTCATCACTGTACCAAAAAAACTTGTTTTTATCTAAATCAATCCTAGAAATATATGCCCAGTTGGATTTTTAAAATTTCATTTTCGGGTCGACATGTAAAACCAATAAGATTTTTTATACCAAAAACAAAAAACCAATAAGATTTTCCAGTTGTCAGATTCGTCGATTATAATATTGACGAAAAATGATTTAAGATCTTTCATTTGTATTACACGCTGAAATCCTATTTTATAAATTAGCTTGGTTTCCCTCTATTCGTCTAAGTCTATCTTGCTTCGCAGCTTCCCTGGTCAGGTCTGTTCTGCTCTCTTTGTCTCGTATATTCGATCAATCTTCGCCTTTCTCTTTGCTTTTATTATGGATTCGTGTTGAATTCGATCTCAATTCACCGATTTCTTCTCGTTATCGCGCAATTCAATCTATGTAAAACAGATTTCCTATTTTAGATCAGTTTCCAATTGATTTGACTTTGGTGAGAGTCACTTTCTTCTACCATTACAGAATTACTTATGAACTGGTCAATCTATTTCCTAACTTTAGAATGATGCATCTCTGATTCTTTGTTGGTATAATCACATGGATTAATATAATAGTTAGTTTCTATTTTTAGACGATCAATTCCATCATGCATCTGTAGTTTCAGTTTGAGAATTGCAGGTTTCTTCCGATACTTATTTCGTAGATTATCATATTGATTAGCTTACGAGAGCTGACTTTTTTTGATGCTACTGTCAGGTTAAATTAAGCTAGAAATCCGTTTGCTGTGATAATGTTTTGGAGGAGGAATCACTCTGATGAAGATGATTCTCTTCAACAAGATGCTAAGGTAATCGATCTGTTCATTGAAAATTCTTTGATTCGAGATCGAAGCTTCTGGACTTTGACCTAATTCAGTTTGAACATTGGTTTTTTGGTAAGTAGGTGAAGGAGCTTAGGGTTGCTCTTGGACCGCTATCTGGTCGAAGCTTGAAATACTGTACGGATGCTTGTCTTAGGAGGTATTTAGAAGCAAGGAGTTGGAACGTTGACAAGGCGACGAAAATGTTGGAAGAGACTTTGAATTGGAGGGCAACTTACAAGCCTGATGAAATCCAATGGGTAAATCACTCGATCTTAGTTAGAATGGTTTCTGTCTGTGTTATTTACTTAGTTCTCTTGCATAACGATGCAGAAGTAAAGTTGAGTATTTCTTCACTTTCTTGTTTCATGTACAAAACTGTAAAACCATTCTCACAGTTACAGATGATGTTTCTGCTTGTTAGAATGAAGTTGCATTTGAAGGTGAAACTGGCAAAATATCCAGGGCAAAGTTTCATGATCGGTTAGGTAGACCTGTGATGATCATGAGGCCAGGGAAGCAGGTATTGAGTTTCTCCTTTGAAGGATATACGTTTGTTTGTAAACCTCTCTTCTTGTTCTTACCTTCCTCGTTTCAGAATTCAACATCATTAGAAGGAAATATCCGGCACCTCGTGTATATGTTAGAGAATGTGATCATAAATCTCCCGGAAGGGCAGGAGCAGATGGTATGGATGATAGACTTCTCAGGCTGGTCAATGACTGCTACACCTATGAAAACATCCCGAGAAACGATCAACATATTACAGAATCATTATCCAGAGAGGCTTGCTATATCTTTTCTGTACAATCCTCCAAGGATCTTTGAGCCTTTCTTTAAGGTCAGAAATCTCTTTTATTCATCTGTTTTCAAGAGTTAAAGATGTTTGTAAATAGCTTGAATCTGGTTGTATCTATTAACCAGGTGGCCAAGTATTTCTTAGATGCAAAGACTGTACAAAAGGTGCAGTTTGTTTACCCAAATAAGGAGGATAGTGTAGAGGTTATGTTGTCTCATTTTGATATAGAGAATCTTCCTGCTGAGTTTGGTGGGAAAGCCACACTGGAATATGACCATCTGGAATTCTCGAAACTGATGGTTGACGACGATCTCAAAACAGCGAGTTTCTGGGGGATTGACGGCAAGCAATCGGAACGCGTCTTGCATTCTAACGGGCACTCGAGAGCAGATGTTGCTCCAGAGCCCCTTGCCTTGTCTAGTTGATTCTCAAGGCAAAATAAATCTAACCATGGGATTTTTAACTTGCATTGGACATTGCTTGTACAAGGAAATAAGCTGTGATCAAACTTCTCTTTGTAATAAGGAATTTCCAATTCAGATCTTCGATTGAACAAATGGATCATTTGATTTTCGGTCTTGTTTCCTTAGAATTACTCTAGGTGGAGTTCTCAAAATCCCATTAAAAATATTAAAATCAGAAAAAGTAATTGAAAATAAAAAAAAGATTTGGAGGGAGAAGATTAGCAATAAATGAAAACTTATATATCATTTTTTCACAATAATAGTATATTAAAAAATATGACATTATAATATAAACAAGATAAATTAACTACTAATACAAAAAGTACACTAGCAAAAATACAAAAAACATAATCAACAAATATTGCAAAAATATATGAATTGATACCCAATATTTAAACTAAATGTATACAAACTTTAAACTAAAATTACCAAAATTTAACCAAGAAAATGATATAAAAAAAATGTACAAAATTAAAAATAAAATTCTGGAACACCTACCTGGACCTGAATCAGTCCCTTATTTAGACAAGAATTGACCCAATAATTCAAATACTATCATCCATGAGAAAAAAAAATTTAAAAAAAATCTACGGGGATTAAATCAACTCAAAATAGAAAAACACATCAAAATTTCAAATTCATCAAAGCAGCAATATTTGACTCTATGGGCAATTGAACATACTGAAAAACGTTGCAAAATAAGGCATCTGTTTGGTTTTCACACATCATATTAAGCTTTTAAATTTCAAAAGACTTTATCAGATTAATGCTTCATATCTTGAAGAACAACATTTGCAGCATTACGACCTGGTGCACCCATGACACCACCACCCGGATGAGCTCCGCTCCCACACATATACAAACCTTTAACCGGTGTTCGATAGCTCGACCTGCAAGAAAAAAACGATGCCAATCGGAAAGAAGGCTAATCCTGCTATAATAGATCAAAGTAATGCAATTGGGTTTATATATATTCTTACCATCCTTTAATCGGTCTCATTAAGAATAGAGAATCCAGACTCATTGCACCATGGAAGATATTGCCTCCTGTTAAATCGCATAAGCACAACACGTAAGATAAGCTCGACATATAAGTTCAAATGGGGTTTGAATGGAAATTACCCGTCAAGCCAATTTCCCTCTCGAGGTCAGGTGGAGTTAGCATGTCATAACTAACTATTGACGAAGTGAATCCGGGTGCATGTTCATCAATCATCGAGAAACACCGTTGAGCGAACGATTCCTACACAAATCGCACATATTTTTTAAACTCAAATAAAATTTAAGCTCGACTCGATTATAAACGAGCTGAACATGAAGAGAAACTCACCCTGTATGTAGGATCTTCCCAGCTGCCATCTATGGGTTTGTACGGCGTATATTGAATAAATAAGTTGACAACATGCTTACCTAACATCATACCACAAAATCACTTCAACTGCTAGGCTTAAGGCTTTGTTTGGCAAGGCATTTTCAGAAAGAATAAAAAAAATCGTATTTTACCAGGTGGAGAAATGGTTTCATCCAATGCAGAAGGAATTGTCATCTCAATAACTGGTCTTCTTGAGGGTTTACCGTTCACGGTATCTTGACATGCCGAATGGATTTCCTCCATGCTGCGAAATGCAAATAATATGATGAATCATACATGACATAGACATGGATTTGTGACTGGTTAGTAAAAATAAAGTTAACAGTACTAGCATACCTTTCAGAACCTATATGAATTGTTCCTGTATGTTCGGGACCAACACCTCGATCATCCTTTGTGCTCTTGCAACAACGAAACTCGGGTAATTTATCAACAGCTAGATTTATTTTTGTTGTTGCCTGACATGTTATAGCTTCACCATCATTCCAAACAGTAAACCAGACCCCATGTTATACATAACAAGTGAGAATATCTTACTGAGCTGTAATCAATGTTTCTAATGGCATGGACAAAATCATCCGGAAGAACATTGCTCGGCGTAAGTTCCTGTTTGAAACAAACAATAATGAGAAAATTGAAATAAATGTGTGATCATACGTAAGTTCTAATGTTCTGAAACATGGATGTTGAAAATTTAGAATGAATGTATAAAATGACAACAAGAACGTACCAAGAAAGTTCTATATGCTGTCGCATTCGATAGTACAACAGACGAATTAACCTCTCGTCCATCAGCCAACAGAACCCCTTTTACTGTGCCAGAATCTTCAATCATCAGCTGTGAAACCTAAACAACAGACAATTATCGATCTTCATGTCCAAGAAAAAATCTAAAAGTAATTTTCATTGTTCAGGCAGTTAATCCAACGGTTTTCATCCCCAAACCAATTGAGAGTGGAGAATAACACAAAATTATATATTACGGTTTTACTTCATGTGTGACAACTGACAAGCCCATCATCTCAACACTTCAGAAAAATTATCAAACATTTATTCTATTTCGGTTTTAAGAATGCAGTAAGACATGAATGAAAACCAACAATATCAAACAACTTACTTCAGCACCAGTGGCTATATGAGCACCAGCTTCTGTTGCAGCTTTACCAATGGCTGAGGATATGGAACCCATCCCGCCTTCCACATACCTTATAAAACACCACTTTCCAATTATGTATTACTTCGAGTGAAAAGCGAAAAACTACAATTCCATGGGAAATTTACTATTTATAGTTGGTTGTGTTTCATTGTTAAGACACTTACGACCAAATTCCACGTTCGCCATTTGTTTCTCCCATTACATGATGTAGCAAAACATATCCACTCCCTGGTGTATGGACGCTTGCCTACATAATATACATCATACAGTTAATAATCATGCATGATTTTTTGACCAACTTAAATCAAACCTGATCGAGTATGAACATCATGCTAGGATAAAAAATCTTACTGTACTTCCTATTACAGCATCAGTTGCAAGTGTTGCTTTCAGAACATCTCCCTGCAAAAAGTATCCGAACAATGTAGAGACGTTGAAAGCTCATGTATGAAAGTTTTTCAAGGACTGAATGAATACATAGTTACCTCAAACCAATTATTCAAGACCTTTGATGCTGGAGACAGTAGAAGATCCAGAAAATTCCTGTCACCAGAAATAATTTGTATTACTAGTATAGTCGTGTTTTCCAATATACGATGATTTATAGAGAATAGAAGTATCTTACACTATATCCTCTTGTCCCAAGGAAGCAGCACGGCGTAAGCATTTTTGCCAGAATGCTATTTTGCTTAAGTTCTGTTGTCCTCTTTTAAGCAAAGATAAATAGCCTTGCAAACTTTCGGGAGGGACAGAATCCAAAAGCGGTTCCACTAATTTACAGTAGTTCTCCAACTTATTTTCATATCTGGATACATTCAATTACAATATGTCAAACTTAAACACTTTGTTCTCCTTCTAAGACCGTGATAACAGGCACAGAGCCGATACAACTATACGAGACAACACAACATTGCTTTCTTCCTATAATGGTTCATAATATCAGCAGAACCATTGTTTGAAACTAGTACATTAGTTTCAAAAATCTTATAGAATTTCAAAACATCAGTAGACAAACAATTTGAATAGTAACCTTGGGTAAGCCTCAGCATCTTTCTTAGAGAATTTCGAAATCTCAGAATGATTAAGTTCTTTATCCATCCCTAATAAAAGATATCGTCCGTCCAAGCACGGTGTGAATGAAGATGGATTCCTTCTCAGCAACTTCATACCATGCCTCTCCAATTCCAGCTCTCTATCAAAATCCAACACAGAAATAGGAGAAAACCCTCCTTCTCAGCATTCAGCATAACCAAGCAATTTAATACTGAGATTGTGTGATTCAAGAGTGATTGCAATGCTATATACACAAATAAGGTAATCAATAAGATTCGATTGGATTACTAAAGCAAATCAAATTCTAGACATTGTTGTAATAAGAGATACGTAATATACGTGAGCGATTGAAGATATGGGGACGAACTTAACTTGATGACGGCAGGGCGAAGAAGGCTTTGAAGATAGCTGCATCGGGAGAACTTGAAGCCGGGGACAAGCTCTTCGGTGACGGCTGCGCCACCAATGACGTGGCGGCGTTCAAGGACGGCGACGGAGCGGCCTGCTCGTGCCAAGTAGGCGGCGGCAGTGAGTCCGTTGTGGCCGCCGCCGATCACCACTGCGTCCCACTTCTGGCTGGTTAACCCCCCACCGGCGCCGGAACTGAATTTTCTTCGCCACATTGGTAGGAGAAATTTTACAGTCTGCTAATCTACTTTCCTTTATTGGGGTTTTATTAATTTCGATAAGATGCTTCCTTGAGATTCGGAAAGGACATTTGCCGTTTGTAGAGAGGAATCTGATATGATATGATATTGATTATTGATACTCCATATGCACCAACATTATTATATATTGCTCAGGAAGTATTTTTACAGGAAGTATTTTTACTAATGTTAGAAACCGGTTTGGAAAAAATTAAGGTCCGTTTGGTTTGAACTCTGTAAATGAAAATGGGATGAAAACGTATATAATTTATACGTATAAAGTGGAGTTTTCTCAAAAAAAAAAACATATTACTGGGATTATGAACTTATCATGATAAGGTGAAGATTATTATAAATTCTTCGAGATAGATTATGAAAATTACGGAGAAAATTAAAAGGTTTATATAGTTTTAAACAATTTTGTCGAACGGGACATTATCACTTTTAAATTTGAGAAAATTACATAAAATGACCTCTTATTTATCTTCTTAGGAATCATAGATTCATAGGGTGTGTGGTTGTGAGGCTTTGGCACGAACGTGAGATCGTGTATTGTGCCCATGACCGAGCTATGAGGTGCTTTACATGGTCTTAGGCTCGCTTGGTAGGTTGGCTACAGACGGGTAATCCTTAAAACGGATCCTCATCTTGTAGTCATCTCTCTCTGTTTCCCTCGTCATTGGCCACTCTCTACTCTGGTATATAAGTGCCATCCGACATGCATTTCACGAGGCGAATAAATCTACGGATTATCTAGCCAACTTAGCTTTTGATTATAACTATGGTTTAAGTGTATCGTTTGACCCTCCTGAGAGTGTTATTGAACTCCTAAATGACGATGTAAGGGGCCCGATCCCCGCATGCGAATCACTTAGTCATTTTTTATTTTTAGAAAATGTTTCTAGATCGATGTGTTTGAAGACCACTATTAATCTGTTATCCTTTTGACCACAAAAAATATAGACTTAAAAAATTGCAATTAACCATCTCCAATTATAGTCATGTTAACAAACAACACCGCATTAACTTTTGATAAAGTCCAAATTAGGCATACCTTACTTCATGTTGGAACTTCGATTTTCTGATAAAGTCCAAATCAGGGACATTTTAAGAAGAAAGAAAAAATTAATTGCTTTAACGATTGTTTGAACCTAATTAATATCGATCCCAACACCAACTTTTTTTATAATCCCAAACTTCGTGTTATATCACAATAATATTTTAGGTTTGAACAATCTCTAGAAAATAAGTTAATATAATAATTTCTTCATATTATAAAAAGAAAACACCAAACTAACTTTGCATCATATGTTGCATCGTGGGCTTATAAAAATAAGAATTTATTTTTATCATCCAACACACCTGGCACCATTCCCGGACCTAGCAGCAGACGGGCGGGCGGGGTTTAAATAACGAAAGAAAGATGGAACTTTAATAAAATTTCAATTTAAAACCAAATAATTGAAAATAAAAGGTAGTCCATAAAATACTAAACACGTCAGGTTTTAGTGTGAGAACCAAAATAAAAGGTAGATAGTTCTACGAAAAGAAATTAAAAATCTAACATTTTTTTTTAATTTTAATAAAAAAAGCTAAAAAACATCAGAAATAAAAAAAACTTAGGATACGTGATAAGGATGGTCTCAGATGCGGTTAAACTAATCTGTGTAATTAACGAGAGCATTGAATTTATATTCAGTTCTGCTCTGCACAGTTCACCAGAACTACGAAATGCCTACATGCATGATGCATGCAACCTTTTTTACACTGTCACTGTGTCACACTGACCAGGGTCTATGCCACGTGCTCATCCATTTCTCATTCAGCCCAGGTGGGGATTTACAAGTCATTAAAACGACCACATTTTCTCTGAACCAATTTTATATACTTCCTAAAATTATTTGATAAATTTAAATATCATTCGTGATTTATTGTTTCATTTTGTAATGTTCAGATTTTTGGGTTATATGTCGTGATTCTTTTTAGCATCTTTTGAAAGGAGGATGAGTTTATTCGTTTGGAGGGAATCACGTAAAAGTACTATATAGACTAACGGTAAAATGGAGTTATGTCTATTTAAGTGTACATACTTGTTAGGTTCAAGTCCAACACATAAATCTGACTGAAAATCAATTGGCAATAGGATGAGTAGTTCATCGACCTCATATATTAGGCTTGAAATGTCCTCAACTTTCAATGTAATAATTTATTATCTCCAACACACCCCGTAAGCACAATTAGGGTATAGACCGAGTTGACACTTGTTTACGGGTTAGGATCGCGAGCCGAATTGAGGCTAACTACTCTGATACCATGTCAAAGTCCAATACAAACGGACTCGTAAAGCGAGAGTCGTGTGCATACGAGCGCACATGCACGTTAGTCCGACACATTAACCCAATAAGGTTTCATCTTAACACCCATTGGATAGGTTAATAAAATTTTACGATTCTGATAAAGTTTAAATATGAGGTAGTTGTTGACAGTTTCTTCCGGGTGTTTTTCAATAAATTTTCTTTGGTTTGTATATTTTCACCTCCCCTCTTAATTATCTCATGGATTCATTGTTTTTAACCTTATCGTTTTTTTGTTTGATTTGGTATCATTTTATCTTTTGATGGTTTGTTTGTCCGCTACTTTTATAACTTTTTGATTTAATAAATATGTCTAATGTATGAATTACTGTCGTTATAAAAATAAAATAAATATTTTTATTACAAATAATTAGTTTTTTTTTTTGAATTATGTAAAGTAATAATTTTAATTTTAAAGGAAGTATCTTATCAAAAATAGAAATACATGTTATTGAGTGGGTTCACTAAATGAGCACAAAGACTAAATTTAGAATAAAATTTTATTTTTTCAACCTTTTCTTATTCGAATATGAATTATATAGACCTTGTTTATTTTAACCTTTAATTTAGTTTCATTGTTTTGAACTGGAAACTCCATAAAGCTTTTGGTTCGAGATTTTTTGGATTGTAGTTTATTTTAGTATTAGCGTCATGGAGTTTATTTCAAAATCAGCAAATCTCATTGCTTGTATAAGCCAAGTTTTGCTTCTTGAGTACCATGTTTCCTTTCATCTCTTTCCCCTTCGTCATCGTCCTCCTACTCTTGGTCTTGCTCGTGTTCTTGATCCTACAATTATTCTGTTTGTGATTCAAAAACTTATTATCCTTCTTGATCAACTTCAGTGAAGGTCGTTCTCACAACCATTGTTGTAGAGTACCAAGGTATCCAACTTTTGGTGCATCTTCCTAGCAACCACATAAACTTTGTTGAATTGTCAGGATCCGAATTTCTTCCCCCGACATTCAATCGTCGCTTCCAAGTGGACGGATGGTATACACAATATATAAAAAGTTGAGGAATTTTTTTAAAAAACAAAGTTTAAAAAATAATTTATTTAAAATCAACGCAAAATGAGATTTGAAAGGTGGAAAGATTCAGTCCGGATCCTCTACAATTTACCCTGTAATTTTAACTGTACCTCCACTCACATTACGCGACGTGTACATCTAAGTAGGAAGAAGATAAGGAAATAAACTTATATTGTTTTCCTTTTACAGAGATATGAGTGGAGGTACAGTTAAAATTACAGGGTAAATTGTAGAGGATCTGGATTCGGAAAGATTAAGGTTGCTTACTCTTTGCTCGATTTATTTTGGAATGATCTCCTCTTTGTGACTTTTTGGTATCGTCTTCCTTTTTTGTTCTCTCAATCTTTAAGAAGTTGCCGGGTTTCGACTGTCCATAAATACACCGGATGTTAGCGAATGATTTTTTGTTACCCGTAACGGAGAGGGTAATAGATTTTCATACCAATCAGGATTGTGTAACTTTTGGTGTTTAGGGAACATTTTCATCTTTCTCTAAACCCAAACTCGTCAAAATTATTTAACTAAGAATAAACATGTATATTGAGGTTTTTTATTTATTTATAAACTTTAAATACTAACTTAATCCATTCTAAAACAATAACCGCGCCCCGAACTACAAACCAACCCCCAAATCCAATTTTGCTAAACATGCTCTTAGAAATTATAATCTCGCCGGACGTATTTGATGAACGGATTATATAAGGTTATCGAGGGATCGATTAATCTATAAAATTAAACTTAGTAAACATTTTTCATTCAAAATTACAATATAATTGGATTAATTCAGAATTTGGGATTTTAAGCCCGAAATAGCTCCATCCTAATAGGCTAATACCAAATGTACCGGTTATCATTTGACATGAATTAACCAAGATCTTTCCTCCTTTTTCGCTTTTTTTTTTGGGGTGGATCAATGGAAATGTGATTCGTATAGAGATACACTACTCATTAAAACTTTAAGTCTAATCGTAATGTTATGGAGTAACGAGCCTTGGTTGCTTCGAGGGTGAAAATTTGCAAAGCAAATAGATATAGCTGCTCATTTGATGTATGTTTTAAAAAACCGCAGCACACTGAAAATTAAAAGTCGTGGTCTAAATTTACCTTAACATTATGAATATCGATCCATATTGGTGTTTGATGAGAGCAAAATTAAAGCTAACAACATTTGAAACCAAAATTAAAATGAAAATCTTATTTTTATATTGACTTCCAAAGTAAAAATGTTATATCCACATTGATTCACGGATAAAAAGGTTGTTTTCACGTTAACTCACAAAATAAAAACGTTGTTTTCACACCAGCTACTAATGTGTATCGGACTTAATGTGTCTAACATTTTAATACAATAACTTTCCCGATTTTGTGAACTTTAAACGAACATCAGTCAAATTTGTTGTCAAACAATATTAATTCAATGCATAGGAATGAGAACGGATCGGTTGATGGGTGATTGTATCACTTCCATCAACCACCCAATCCCAACTTATTGAAGTTGTCACCCACCTCGCCCATCACTCACCTAACGCTTCACATATATCTCACCCACCCATCACCCACTGGGTGTTTGGGTGATTCGATTAAAATAGTCGGGTGTGAACTAATTCTTTTGTTTTTAGAATTTTGAAAGTGTGAGAATTTTAAAATTTTTGAATTTGTCTCTTGGGTCTAAAATTTCTCAATTTTGAAAGTGTGACAATTTTCAAAATTTTAAACACATTTCAATTTGTATCCTAGCTCCAAAATTACTGCTATTGTCAAAACTCCACTTATACTCGACCACTATTTATCAAATTTATCAAGCATATTTCTATCCATACCATTGATCATTAAATCAACACTAAAATACAATTTCAATAAAAAAAAATGTTTACTAAGTTTAATGATCATACATGTTAAGTTACTAACTCCCTCCTTGACTAATCAATTCGTGGTTGTTATAATTGAAGCACAATACATACATTTATACACATAACTTTAGTTTTAGGAATACCAAAGATTCAGTTCATCCTCATCAGTTTTAGAAATACCAAAACATAAAACATACATTTACGAAACTGTCATACTCACAATTATCTACAAGTATGTGTATACTTTAAACGGATAAAACGGAACTGTTTGGATGGATGGGTGGTGGGAGCTCAATCCATAACCGCCCCTGATTTGGACCGACTTATATTATATGTACTCGATGTAGCTCAACGCAACCCTTTTAAAATGCCTAATTTTGAAAAAGGTATTATTATTCAATAGTCACTTGTTTTGGGCCTCTTAAAGGCCCACCATGAAATAGATCCTATTATCATAAGCATGTTTTGGGCCTCTCAGTCCATTAACCAACTCAACACTTTTTTTATTCTTCAAAAATAAAACTTACCCTTAATCCAACAAAACAGAAAAATGATTGATTTGGTTTTTTCACTCAACAAAATCGGTAAACATAGGATCAATAAATTTCATTTTAAAAATTGACAATTATAGAAACTTATATACAAATATAAATTTTATTAGTTTTACCTCAGTCAATTTATCACCTATCATATAATTGGACATGAGATGATAAGCATATATGCTACTTTTTCAAGTTTATTTGGAGGATTTGAAATCTAAGGGTATTATTTTTGAAGAACGTTATAAAAAAAAAGGTTGGCAAAATGCAAAATTTCTTGCCTTGTAAGCAACAACCTTGACCAAAGGCCTTTATGTTGTAGCAAATAGCATGTAGGGAACTCATATCGAAGTGGTAAAAAAAGGGAGAATTCAAAGACAAAAAAGAGAAGATGGCTAGAGAAGGAACTCATAATATATTCTTTTATTGTTCCCGAGTATTTGGTATTCAAAAGCTCGACAAGCCAAATGGCTGCTTCTCTTTTTTGACCATATATATATTTGTGTATGTGCTTGTGGTCCAATAATAGTTTCGAGTTAAAGTTTCATATTAATGTACATGCAGGGTTTTCTACGTACTAAATCAAACATTTTCTTTTTACAATTTTATTCCCTATTTTATATGTTCCAATGGTTTAGATTTCCTCTTACTCCACATCTACCTCGATCCATGTTTAATAGAATATGAGATAGAAAATAACATACATATCTACTGTACTAGATTTGTTTGAAGAGTTTCGGATTAGAAATAAAACAAATAATTTGAAGATATGAATAACGTACGATTCATTATATACAGTATCGAAACCCTAGAGATGATACTTAACGACAAAGTATCCGACTTTGTCAATATAGATTACCCAAATCCCGTAAATCGACCCCTTGATTGAATATGTGATTAGTGACATTCAGTGCATATCAACAACTCATTAATAGACAAAAAACGTTCTTTTGATTCTACACCTAACAAGTTTCGGTAAATCAACTAACATGGATATGTGATAATCACATCATAAAAACATAAAGAGATTGAGTATACGTTTGTTGACCTTATATATAAGGCGATAGAATCAATAACCTTTCCCGACCGATTAGAAAATACCCGGTTATAACTAAGGAAAAGACCCATGTCAATTATTAATAACTAACTTAATATACACGGTCGGTGAACCGGATTATAGATTAAGAAAATCTATCTAGATACATATAATAACGTTCGATTTTTTTGGCAAGAACACAAGGAAAAGAGAAAGAGAGTGTGTTTCCAGCTGGGCCTATCTGATCGATTAAATGAGATCCGTACAAAAGTTACAAAGAGGAGACAATCTATACTGCAATATAAACAGCTTTACTATAGTGAATATTCTCTTTGCCTTGTTTGTACTTATGGTCTGGGATCGATAAAGTTTACATGTCATATGACCGACTTATTTGGTATAATATCAATCATCAAGCAAAGGTTATTCAAAGAGCTACGTTACATTATCGCATCCTTATTAATTCGATGTTTAGTGTTCATCGATCTACAAGTATAAAATATGTTCAACTGCATGTTACCTCTCTGATTCACACCTCCCACTCCCACATCGCCTCCCCAACCTATATCTAAGATTCTTTCTAATTTTGTTTTATCAAGTTGAGTGTGAGTCTTAAAATATGTTTATATTTAAAAAAATTTATAAAAAGGAGGAGTCATGAAACTCAACAAATGTAATAAATATAGATATTATTTTATCCGAATGTACCGAGCTTAGATACGCTCATGCTCTTCTGATAAATGAATCAAATCTGAATCAAGGTTAAAATTTTAACCGAGATTTAAAATGAGTTTATATTCAACTCGATTACAAAATAAACCAACTTTCAACCATCTACCACCATGATGGTTAAGTATACTAGAATTTATTTTTTTGGACAAATAATAAAAAGTATTAAAAAATTAAGGGCTCGTTTGGTATGATTTTAAGAATGAGGTTGAAATTAAAAATCAAAATGGAGTAAAGGATTGGAGTAAGTCAATCCTTATACTTGGTGTTTGGTATGATGTTGAGAAGGAGTATTCCTTAAATATGTTATTTGATTTTATATGAATTATGGAACGAGAAATCATATCATATTTGATGATATATGTGTATAGGTTTATAATGTAAATAGTTGTTATTTTTATTTTTGAAAATTTTTGGATGGTACCCTTGTAATTTGGGGTATTCTGAATTTTGTCCAATACTTTTTTTTTAGTTCTAAAAGTACCGCTAAGTTTTGTAATATTCCGGATTTTGGCCAAATTTCATTAGACCATCAAATAGTCAGTCCCTTACACCTTAACTTTGAAGAATTGAGAGAAAAAAAAGGAAATAGCTAAAATAAATAAAAATTAATTTTTAATCCAACAAGAGATTTTCTTCCCCGATTCTCCTATGTGATTTCTTCCCTGATTTCCCTATGTAACGATAGAAATTAGTTAGTGATAGGAAAATCGATTCTCCGACCGAAGAAGATCGGCTCGACGGCGAAATATTAAATCGGCACCCGATTATCTCGTTAGATAACGATGAAGACGAAAGATTTAGCGAAGGATTTGTATAGGATTTTGATAACTCAAAACCCTCCGGGAATACCGTACACTGAATGGTTTGCGGAGTAGCCCCTACATCATCCATCTTTTAATCGAATACATTTTCGAACATTTTTCCAGAGAATCATTTGCATCCATCGATAACCAAACTGAAATATCCGGAGACTCGAACAAAGATCAAATCCGGTACAAATCCTTCGCTAAATCAACTGCTACGAAAACCTGAAGAGTGAATAAAAAGGCTCTTACCATCGATTAGCTTGAGACCATATCGATTCATTAGAGGACCACGGATTCATTTCCATCGTTAGAGAAAAAATAGGAAAGATCTTTTTCTTTAATTTTATGTTTTTATTTGTTTCCTTTTTGTTTATAATTTTTTTTTACTATTCTAGAAAGTGAAGGAACTATTTGGTGATCTAATAAAATTTGAGCAGAATTCGGAACACTATAAAATTTAAGGGTATCACTAGGCAGTGGCGGAGCCATCGGTTTTTGTCAGCGGGGACAGGACTAGTGTCCTTAAAATATTTTTACTCAATAAATGTATTAAAAGTAATTAACAATAAGGAAAAAAAAACATACTTATTAATCAAAGTAGACGCATTATAGTTCATTACTAAAAACTAGAGTATAAAATTAAAAAAAAAAACTCATATCAACGGTATACGGGCTAAGTCCGTTTTCCGAGTTTTCATATTCTGAAAATGTTGCATGATGACTTATGTTCCAATGCTTCTAAACAAACTTCGCTCGGTATAGCACACCATGGAATCGTTCAAAAACTCATCTCCCATCTTGTTTCGCAACTCTCTCTTAATGATCTTCATTGCTGAAAATGCTCTTTCCACTATAGTTGTTGCAACTGGTAGTACTAAAGCCAACTCAATTAGACGATATATTAAGTGAAAAACTTTATGACTTCTGTTCCAATGTTTCTAAACAAATTGTCGTTTAAGCTCAACTTGAGCACATTTTGAGAAGTCGTGTGGATATAACTCTGCAAGGAGAAGTAACTTTGACTCACAAAAGCGGAAGAACGAATTCTTAGGATCAAGGCATGTTATACATGTGAGTAATTCTGTACTTTACTCATTGAAACGATTTTCCATCTCAACACCAATTTGATCAAGAACCTATAAATATAGTATAAAATTGATTATATTAAAAAGTAATCGTTAGTAAAGATTGAAATAATCAAACACTCGAAAAAATAGATCAACTTCAAATATTAAAAATACCTGACATAATATATCAACTCGGAAGTGGTTGTAGTTTGTTTTATCATTTACAATACGTCTAGCATGGAGACTTGGAACATCATCGTCCATGTTGGGAATGTCGATATTATACTTAACACTAAAAGTGTTGACATCTTTCAATAGTTTATCCCATCCATTTTCCCTCAGCTCTTGAAACTTGTTTTAGTAGATTGAACCAAACTCATCGCCTCAATATTATTTTGATACTTATGTTGTAAAAATTGCGACAAAAAACTTGTGTATCCCAATACAATCTCCATCAAATGAGCAATAAAAACAAACTGATAACTCTCCATCTTTTCACCCAAGCTATCAACAAGACCTCGAGCTTGTGTGTCTATGTCATCAACATAGATATTGTCAAGCACTTGGATTACCGAAGGCCACAATTATAGAAGATGCATAGTTGTTTTATGGTGTGAACCCCAACGTGTACTTCCCAGTCGAGTTAGACTACATTCTTGATTCTTTCCTCTTCCCGTTGAAGTTGCACTTGTTTCCAACCTCTTCACCAAGTTGTCATGCTGAATTTGTCGGAATTCGTCTTTTCTTTTGCAGAAAGCTCCAACCATGTTCGTTATCATAGACAAGAACTCAAAGACATCACTAACATGTTGGTTTGTACGTGCAATTACCACAATAACTTATTGTAGTTGATGAGCAAAGCAATGAATGAGCCTTGTAGATGGATTCTCATTTAAAATAAGAGTCTTCAATCCACTAAGTTCTCCTCGCATATTAGAAGCACCATCATATCCTTGACCTCTCAGTTTAGAGATAGATAATCCGTGTTGAGCGAAAAATTCATCAATAGCACTTTCTAGAGATAGCGCGGTGGTATCAACAACATGAACAACTCCAATAAAGCGCTCTACCACTACTCCATGGTTGTTTACGTATCTTAGAACAATAGCTGTCTGTTCTTTTATCGAAGTATCACGAGCCTCATCAATCAATAGAGAAAAGAATTTGTCTCCTATATTGTTGATTATGATTTGTATTGTCTCTGATGAACATGCTTTTGCAATTTCCAATTGAATGGTTGGACTAGTAAGCCGGTGATTTAATGGTACTTCAGACACAACCTTCCCAACTTCAACATTGTGTAAACAATACCACTCTAGAAGTTCCAAAAAATTACCTATATTGGGGGAGTTCGAGTGTTCATCGTGCCCTAAAAAAGCCAAACCTTGACAAAGTAGAAATCTAATAACATCTACAAGTGCAGTTAAACGAATGCGATATGCATCACCCATTACTCAAATTCCAGAAGTCACACATCTTGTCAAACTTTATCTTTGATCTTTGAAAGCAAAGAATAACGTTCGAGGATCGTTGTGGATACTACGTATAGCTCCCACATGTACTCTAAATTTCTTTGGACTCTTCTTCCAGTTACAAAATCCAGTTTTTACAAATGTCTCGTCTCTTGATTGTTTTCCTATTTCTCTTGTAAAAAGATAACACCAGAAACAAAAAGCGGAATCTTTTGAAAAAACACTATGTTCTAGCCATTCCCATTGATTGAACCAATCCTTTTGAAAACATCTTGAGTACTTTCCAACAATAGTTCGTGAAAAATCATGAGAAATCGGTTGACATGGGCCTTTAACAACATACTCTCTTCTAACGTTATCTCTAACCAGAACATCATATTCATCAATAGGTTTTCGCAACGCCAGATCACTAACAATATCCTTATCATTCATATCTTCAGTTCAAACTCTTATTTCTCCTCTAACATCGTTTCCGCCGACATCGTCTCTAACATCTATATTCTCATGTTCTCTCGAACTACTGGCATTTCTATCATTATTTTGAGACTCAACACTTGAATTTGATGGTTTTTTGTCCGAATAACAAATTTATCCATGTTCCTATTTGAAAAACATAAAATTTAATGCAACTACTTTTTAATAGAATAAATTATATAAAAAAATAACTACTTTAAATCAAACAAAAAACTGAATTATAAAAAATAACTACTTTAAATCAAAAAAAAACTCCTAACATTTTCAAATCAAACATGTTATATACAATTAATATAAATATGATTAATATTTATTAAATAGATAAAATCCTAAAATATTTAAATAAATTTAATTTGAAAGAAGGGAGATCAAACTTACAATTTTATCGCCGATTTAAATAGAAATCGATGAACTATAGGATTGAATCCAGTTGAATGTTTAATGCTTCAAGTAATTGTCGACGAATTGCATTGAAGGCCTCCGTTCTCCCGGTCAAGATCTTCTGTATCCCTCTTTATGTGTATCCTTATATCCCTTTTGCGTGATTAGTAGAATTCATATTGTTTATTATTTTTCTCGTAAAACAGTAAAATTTTAATCCTTAATTATTTAGCTTCAACTAATCACAACATAGGGATACATGTATCACTTGTATAAGATGATACAGGAGAACTCAATTGCCGTTCTCCTTGACTGATGATTAATAGGGCTTTAAGGAATATACTTATATAGGTTTTAATTTTAATTAAATGTGTATTGGGCTCAATGGGTTGGCTTTGTTTATTCAAAGATAAAAACAAATTTTGGGTTGTTAATTTTTTTTAAACTAGGTTTTACTTTGACAGCCGCCTCTTCTCCTTACTTTCAATTCTATCTTCTTCTCCTTCGTTCTATTCTATCTTCTTCGTGTTATCTTCTGTCTTCGTTTCTTCTCCTTGATCCTGACCACCGTCCCTACTCCGGTATACCCTACCCTAGTATCCTTGATCGCCGGAAGTTTAGCAGGGGCAGTGGCCCCTCCCGTACCTCCTAGATCTGCCTCTGCCATTAGGACTGGAAAAAAAGTATTGGTCAAAAGCCGGTATAACATCCCGTAAATTTGTCACCCCACATTATTTGAATAAAGTATTGGACAAATAACTCTAGAGTTAAGCGTATTTGTACGGAAGCAATTTCAGGATGGATGACCTCTTGATAAGTTTCTGAGCGAGCATGGTTGGCACCAGGACAACGTCCATACCTCGTGTCTTATAAATGGTCTCCCATTTGAATAAGGATATTTGATTAACTTATAAAGATGGATTGATATCCATGTCAACAAGAATTTCTCCTTTTCCAATGGTAGAGTTATGATAAATAACTCTAAATTTAAGTGTGCTCGTGCGGGAGCAACATGATGGGTGATGTCCTGTGAAGTTTTTGCTCGCGCATTGTTGACATAGCTGAAATACTCCAAACTACATGGGTACCATCCAAAATTTCCCTTTATTTTACATTTATGAAAAATGAAGATCAACTAAGGACTTAAAATATGAGCACGAACTAATCGTCAACATAAATAAATAGGTATATAGATTCTTCTATAAAATATAATTTGTTTAATTAAACTAGTTCTATTGTTTTCTAGTACTATTTGATGGCATATCATCTTGATCAAAATATATGTATTATAATTAATATTTAATTTATTAATTTATTACAACAATTACTTTTTTTAACAAAATATTTGAAAGAAAATTGATACTAATTGATGAGTAAAATTTCAAAATTTCTTATTATTTTTAGTCTGTAAAATTAAATAAGTAAATGTAATATATGTATAATTAAAATATATAAATGTGATTTTAAATTTGATACAAGATATATATTTTGAATGAAGTGAATGATACTCACCTTTTATTTAAAACCATTTTATTTATGGTTTTAAGTTTTTATTTGGAGTTGAAATGAGTCTTAAAAAAAAATTAATTATTTTTTATTCTAATTAATATCAAACATAGGGTATTAATATAATTTTGATACCTGATTTTACGATAATCATACCAAACGAACCTAAATAGTTTGAAATTTATGTCGGGTGAACCCAAATTTGGCATATTTTATTTATTACCATATATAAATAAGTTTGGCTAACTTCTTCTTCTTATTATTATTATTATTATTATCTTTTGTTGATAGATGTATTACAATGAAGGAAAATTAAATGAAGAGAGTATGTGATATGTATAGCTAATCCTCTTTTCCCATATGGTCAACTTAATAATTATAATATCTTTTTTGAATTGGTAGCTGTACATTAGTTTCAAGATACTGTTTACCTTTAGCATAGATCCTTCTATGGACAAGATCGATAACTACACCACCCTAAATTGTACAGTACAAAAGAAGATCAACTATATATTATTTCTTCTATTATATTTTTCTTTTTCTAGTTTCCAGTTGTATATTGTTGCTTTTAAGGAGTGTAATCAAGAAAAGCATTATAATTACAAATCTTAAACATTTTTTTATATAAAAATATACTTATTTTAGGCTTTCAAATACTTTTTATCGTATTAAATAAAATTATACTCCGATCTTATTGTTTGATTAGATTATGTTAACAAATGGATAAAAATTTTAAAAAAATACTTGAAAATGAAAAATTATGTTAACATATATGAGACATTATTAAAGTGTGAAATATTGCGACACCCTTTTAAAGAATCGTGTAGCGATCAAAGTGTAAATGAAACCTCATGATCAATATACATAAAAAGCAACATAAAGCGATGTTCAAGTGAATGGGGTACGTAACTTGGTGCCTGGTGTTGGAGTGTGAGAAGAGACCAACTTATTTTTCACTTTCCCCAACTACAATTTTTATACTAATACTCCTAATGAGCCAATAAACTAACCAACAATACTTACCAAACACTAAAAATAGTTGTTGGTTTACTCTTATATTATAGAAAAGAGATTATTTTATATTTGAGTTGTTTTAGATTTGTGGTTTATGAAGGGATTATATTTGGATTTTGGTTTTTGTGTATAAAACATAATTAGGGTGTTTAGTTGGGATTATTTTAGGGGTTATTCATGCATATATACTAAGAGTTTAAAAATAATCCTAGTACATTAGGTATATGAGTTTTAAAATGTTTAAACTTAAATCCTTTATACCATTTTTTAAGAATTTAAATATCATTAATCTCCAGCTACACACTTATAATTTTACAACCGTAATCATAACAAATCAAAATAACCCCTTAAATCAACAACTAAACAACCTTGACAATTTCTGATAAATGTATATAAGGTAAGTTTATATATATATATAAAAGTTTGATAAAACATTAAGGGTCGTTTGGTTTCAACCCAAATAAACGGAAACGGACTAAAAATAAATTTATTCTAGTTCAATGTTCATTCCGTTTTTTGATATGCAACCAAACGGGGTTAAAATACTCTGGAAATACTAAGATTATAAATGTTTTTGTTACTCTTTGATTAATGTATTGCTTTATGTGATTAGAAAGTGAACGGGTTCAAATATCTCGACTAATATAGCAATGTTATACTAGCGTTGATCAAACTTAAAGTAAACGAGTTGGTTCTAGGTTCATATCCAGCTAATTTAAAAAATGAACGAGTTCAAACCACCTGTTTTTAGTCGAATCCGAATAACTCGACTCATACAACCCTTACATCAAAAATCAACGTAAGCATACAACATCTTTTATGTGATACTAAACATATATAGCAAAGTGCCAAAGTAAGTTGGCCGGATCGAGTGGAGAGTGGGGATGTTTTGCATCTTCCTTTAAAGAACAAAACGCCAATCTCAAGGCGATCCGATTCGTTCACACTTTTCTTAATTCCTTGGCTTTCCTTTATCCCGGTTTAGCTTCGAGGGTCAAGTTTCAAACTTTGAATCTTTATTGTACTCACTTAGGTTTAGCTATATATAAGTACTTGTCCTGGACCTACCATCTCGTTGGGCCCCATATTCTCATACCCTTTCACTATTTCCTCGAATTATCGAGTCTAAGTAACATTAATATTCCATTTCATGACTTATCGAGTCTAGGATACGTATTCATGACATATGTTTGAATTATGAGCTGGAAACTTGTACTACGTACTGTATGTAAACAAACTACTCAAAGAATATTTCCGCATTTCCTATATAGCTAGTGATATATATGTAGATTTTGCAGGAATCTAGGGTTTATAGGAGCTTGATCCATATTTGACTAATCATGGAATCAGATCCTCTATTATCCAAGTAGTGACGCCATTTGAGATATAGAGGGAGATGATGAGATATCAGTATATAGCATATGTAACTGTGTGTTGTGTGTGGGCTTCATCATTGCATATATTTGCATTGCAGGAGCATCTCATTCATTTCGATACCCTTTTTTCCTTGTCCCCTTCACCTTTTTCTCTCTAATCACCCAATACGTATAACATGTATATGTAATATGCTAGCCTCCTCCATACAAAAATATTAAATCTTTATAAGTTGGGTCTCAAGCATATGAGTCGAACTACTCGAGATCTACTTGAGTTAAAACGCTGATCTTGAATATAAATCTTTAGATTGAATTCTAAACGTGTTGAACATGATCTTACCAAAACTCGAATCGAAGTATATAAGTTGATAAATTACTAGTAAATTAACCTGTTTTCACCTTTTTGATCAAGTGAAAATGTAAATTAGTTCCGATTCGAGTTTGATCCTTTATATAAGTAAACTAAACATAAGGAAAAAAGGGTTTGAACGTTGGATTATCTCCATGCAATGGCAATGCATAGATGTATGTAATATGCAAGGTAAGGATCTTGGGTTGCTTGTAATGACATCAAGCACGTACTTTATCAAAAGGAGGCTTGGGGGGCATTGGTTGGGGTTTATGTTTTTTTGGGGAAGCCAAGAAAGATTTGTGACAATTCCCTGGGAGAGGGTGATCGAGATATTACTAATCATTATCATTTTAAGAGAATCAAGATTACTCCTTGCACCTTGCTCCTCACTCTACCTTCATCATCACTTCTTTTGAATATCCCTCACAACACGTCATTGTCACGCGCTTCCCACATCGCCTTTTCTACCTGCCACGTCACCAACACATATCCACTATTCCCCGGAGCTTGTTCATCAGGTGTCGCACTCCAACATTAAAGCTTTTTAACCCTAACAAATCTAAGTGTATATAAAAGATTGGTGAATTACCAATATTATAAAATATTTATGGATTTTAAAATAAAAAATAGTCTGAAATATGATTTGATTACCGATTTTGGATGTATTATCATGATGAAAATTACGGTTTATAGATTTGATTTTTTTTCTTTTTGGTCTTACCAATTTAAGATTTCTTGTTCCTCATCATTTTTCCGACTTAAGTCACGTGGCTTCTTTTTGACCACTCTGGGGCCCACATTGTGATGCTCTCCTTCTGATTGTATATAAATATCATCACGTACTCGATCTTGCACTTCATCTCCAACATCTATCAGAGCTCCTCTGTTTCTTTTGTTCATCAAAACTCCTTCCATTCTCTTCGATTAATCTCAGTTTCAGCTTCAGAGTTGCAAATTTAGCTTAAATCCAAATCAAAAGCTAATTAAACCAACGAAAATGGTGGGTCCTTGTCCATGTGGGATGTACCCTTGCTACGGCTGCTCTTCCATGCTTGGCTGGGCTCCGGCGCCGGCAACTTCCTCTCACTATACTCCTTATGAAGATTCCGGTGACTACTATTCCTCTACTGATACGTACTACTCGAACGACTACTCTTCTGCTTCCGTTGATTGTACTCTTTCTCTCGGTACTCCTGCTACTCGCCGGAACTCTGTTTCCGATACCCAAGAACGTCGCCGGTCAAATTTCTGTGGATGGGATTTCCTCCAGACTAAAAACTCTTCATCTTCATCATCCTCCTCTAAGAAATCTTCTTCTCACCGTAATGGCAGTGGCGGTAGCAATGTCAGCGCCGCCGCTGATCCTCTCCTCGCTCGCCGGTGTACTAACTGTGACACCACTTCTACCCCTCTCTGGCGCAACGGTCCCCGAGGCCCAAAGGTATTTCATTTTACATTTTTCATCAATTAATTTTCCAAGTGTCAAATTTACCATTTGTCTTGGCTTTAAGTTACAAAGCTAAAACATTGTCTTCCAAATGCTTTTTAGGTGATGATTCTTTTTATATTTAATTTTTAATAAAAATAAAAACAAAATTACCTTTGATTAATGAAGAATGTTGTTGAATTGGTCGCAGTCGCTATGTAATGCATGCGGAATACGGTACAAGAAGGAAGAGAGAAGAGCATCGGCGGCAGCGGCCACCAACGCCGCCGGCGGAGGAATGGTGGTAGATAGCCACGTGGCAGCTGGATACTACAATGCAGGATCATGGACCCACCAATACCAACCGGAGAAGGTCCAATACTTCTTGCATGTCCACGACTTTACCCACTAAAAAAAAAGAAAAGACACGTAGGAAAATCTGATGAAAGCCAATACGACATCGTTTTGGGAGTAGAATATGAGTGGCGATGGCGATGGTTAAGATTCAGAGGTCCGTCAAAAAAGCTGCGGCTGGGTCTCTTTGAGTGGCCTCCCCTTTTTCTTTTCTCAAACACAAGAATAGACTGCAAATCGGATAATTCTCCAATGTTGTTTAGATTTGCTTTTTCTTTTCCTTTTAATTCTTTCCCTTTTTTGTGTTTATTTCACTTTTTATTATTTGTTTTTTTTTTTTTTGTTTTCGATGAATGAGCATGATACACTAGCTAGGATATGTGAACCCTTTTGTAGCTTCGATTATATATAAATCAATGAATTAAGTCTCAATACGTTCATCAATTATATCATTTTCGCCGAATTTCATCATAAATTTTACTATTTCCTCTTATAAATTTCGCCAAGCTCGATCGATTTTTGCATCATGCGAGTTCACTTGCCATACTAATATATAAATTACTTCTAATTAGGATTTAAATTTGATTAAAATATATAAACATCAAGATTTTATATTTTATTAGTTGTATAATGTGATCACATATCATCTTAAAAGGTATATTGTATCTTTTTATGATCAGGTTTGACTCGATGATGTGATTGTACCCTACACGATGAAGGGTCATCGGACTCTTATGTTCATTTTATGTTATCAATTTGATCACATGAAAGAGAGAATAAATAGCTCGCGGATTGACATGTGTTCATTTCATGTCATATTTTGTTGACAAGCCGAAGAAAGAGATTATTAGGAGCATTCTACCACTCTCTTTCTCTAGTTTCTTTTTATAACAAAATAATGTCAGTTTTGATTTTTGGGCAACGCGCTCTTACTAACTAAATCTCGACTAATCATAATGTGAAATAAGGTAGTGTCTTAACTATATATAGAAATGTTAAAACGAAAATAGCACTCTAAAACTTTCTATCATGTGCGAAATTAAATAAGTAATAAGTTAAAATTAACTTCTTAAGTAATGCAACAAAAATATGATGTCATAGAAAAGAGAGGAGTTTTGAGAATACATGGTCCTATATACTAAACTCGTACGTTATAGCCTTTAATTATATGCACAAGTCCGATTATTAATATACGTTATATATCAACAATTTGATTATATATATGGGGTAAGCAATCGGGCATTGAGATCCCAAAAACTGGTGTCTTGTTATGAGTACTTGAAAATTGAAATATACCATGCATGTACTATACGTAATTACGACATTAATAATTAAATATAATAAATGGATACGTTTGATTCGATTAATAATGAATTTATCCCTGACAAATCCTTGAATTGTCGAGCTTTCTTTATTGAAGTTGAAACAAAAACACAAACATCCTTGTTTAAGTCCATAAATTACCTCACATATTCTTTTTAATCATTTTTTTTGGTATCTAATTGATATTTTGTGGTCATTAGCACCGCGTGTAGCACAATAATTGCTGGTCAAAGGATGTTGTAATTTGTAAGACCAAGAAATAAAAAGGGGGAAAAGATAAAGAAAAGTACTGCGGACAAACTAAAATTATATATATTGTATAGTATGTAAAATCTTTTTTGTATTTTGTGTAATTGAATTTCATATATTCTAAAATTGAGATTTTTAAAATTTATTTTCCATTCGAATTATTGATCGGCCATATGAAAAAATAGATGTGTTGAGCGATCATTTTGATCTCAAATTGGAAAATTAGTGGTGTTGTATATTGTGTAATGCCGATGAAAATACTCGGTTCTTATTATAACTTTGTTTAGAAGAGCATGAGTTTTTGTTAACAAGGAGACATTTATACCTTCTAAACTGATCCGCGAGAAAGGAGGCTAAATTTACGTTAAAACCGACGTATGTCTTAGTGTTTGGATGAATTTGTGGAGTTGATTTGACGGGGTCTCTACTCTGATTCGTTTGGGTAGCGGACCTTTTATTGTGAATAAAACAGTCCTCAATGCGGTCTTTGCGAATGTGGCTAAGCATAAAGGGCTTGCATGACAATGTCATCTCTCCTAGATATGCGAACATAGTTTTTAAAATGACCGGCTTTATTATCCAGAGAGGGATAACGGCGAAACTTGTTGTCCATCTACCTTAACTCGATATAAAAGATTTACAAATCATATATCGAATGGATATCTATAAAGTTTTCAATAAAAAAATTGATTTTAACCATTTTTTTAAAATTATTTTTTCTCTTTTTTATTCGATTAGATCATCTTACTAAGTTATTTGACCAAATCAGACAGATCTAACATTTGATATTGTTTATGAAATATAAAAATAGATCACATACAAAATTAACTTTAAAAGGGTAAGTTCACTAACCACCGCGCCCTCATGATAACAAATATGTAGTGATTATTGATAATTTATTTCTTTTTTAGTATTTATTTACGTTCTATCGAAACAAAAAGACTATCATTAACAAAATTAGTAGAAAAAGATTTATAAAAAGAAAATTAACTATAAAAGTAAACAGTATTTTGATTTTTTTTTTCATTTAAAAATTAAAATGGTACGGTATTGACATATCGACAAAGTGAAGATTCATATGTATCTTGGAATATGTATGCTAAAATAAATACTGTATTTTCGTATTAAAAATAAAGAGAGAGGTGGATGAAGATGATCGAGATACCATACCCATGGAGGAGGTTACCAAATTTTGTGGTTTATTTTAAAATTTATTAAATTACTTGAGGATGAAGTTTGATTAAAGTTTAGATGGTGATCCATCCAACAGATTGCAGGCCGATCGAGTACCTCATCTTTGGCGGGCTTTTTTTTAATAACGAAAATCGGTCAGAGGTATTTCAACCTAAAGTATCTTTACGGATGAGAATACGAAGTTCGGGATCATCAGAAAAATTGGTGTTGGCCGGTTGTCGAGATTCCCAAATGGGTCAATTGGTCAGCAACACAATTGATTTCTCTGTAAACATGCATGATCTAGATTTCGTCAAAAAAAAAAACAAAGATCCAGTATGGAGTCGCAAATGATCATCTCGACATCTCACGGACAACTTCACAAACCTTGGACTACCCTAATGACAATCTTTTTGATATGCAGTCTGATTGCCTCTTGTAAACCAGCCTTAAGAGTAAAAGCTTTTACTTTTATGACTGAGTTGAAGTTATTTTTCTTTGCATCAAGACTAATAACATTTCCATTATGATTTCGAATCACAAAATCAATGGATGTTATATCCGAATCAAGTTTTGATCCATCAAAATTAAGTTTATGGAAACCCGGTTTTGGTTTTTCCCATTTAATATTATGTTGTTACTTGTTGTCGCATTAACGTTCTTTTGTTGTTTTTTAACATCGTAATCATCTTTGTCAGTTATTTTAGTTTTTCAGTTATGGATTTGGTTTTTAATGAATGCAATAACCTTATTATCAGGTCCAATTGGTTTATTATTAAAGATAGTTTTATTCCAAAAAAAAAAACAAATACTCCATCAAATAGTTGTGAGACACTTGAACTTGTTTGTTCCAATTTTGTTATTTAATTCCTGTAGGATTTCATGAGCTTTTTTGTTTTGGATTCTTATTTTTTTAAGTTCATTCAAAATTGTTCTATCAGATTTGGTAATGATTTGTTTAGTGAAAGGACATTCGATTATCAAGCGTGGTATGCCTTCTAGGTGATGGTTGCAGAATTCACAATGCCTTGTTACAACAATTTTTCTTTCTTCCAGTTTTGCTTTTGTTGAAATTCCGTTTATAGATATTTTCCAAATGAAGTCCTTAATGTTGGGTTGGGTATCGAGTTTCCAAATCCATTCACAATAATTATTAGGTTGGTAAATGGATTCTTCCTCAATCATATCAGAAACATATTTAGTAGAGAACAAACCGTTTTTACTACATCTTCAATATAGTTTGTCCTACAATTCGTTTTTGGGTATGATTGTTACTTTTATTTTTTCCCCCTAATATCTGGATTGATGATATTTTGTAGTTCGTTGTCAATTTTGTTGGTATCCCAGTTTCTTGAGTTGTTAATAAAGTGACTAACTTTTAAATTTGTGTTAATTAGATTGGTAGTTTGGACCATTTTTATTAGTGGGGTCGTTGTTACCCAACTGTCGTGCCATAAATTGGTTGATGATTTTACCATCCCCGACTTGCCAGATAATACCGTTTTTGAATTCAGATTTAAGTTTCATAAGGCTGTTCCATTTCCACGAAGGTGATTGTTTCTTTTGGTAGTGTAGAATATTCTGGTTTTTTAAGTATTTTTCGTTGATAATTTTAACCCAAATATTGGTTGGTTCAACTAGAATTGTACATAAGAGTTGCATTTGAAGGGTTGTATTTGTGATTAAAGATTTCCTTAATCCCAAACCACTGCTCTTTTTTTTACTTACAAATTGTGTCCCAGCTTATAATTGGTCTGTGTCGGTCTCTTTTATTCCAGAAATTTTTTTTTAAAGTTTTATTAAGTTCTTCCAAGTTATATTTTGGGAGCATAAAACTTTGCATAATAAAAGGTTGGTTTGGTTGCCAAATTATGTTTTATGATGGTATTTCTGCCTTCTTATGATAAAGAGTTTGCTTTCTATTTTAAGAGTTATTATTTTGATTTAATGTTTATTTCACTAAGGGTTTCTTTTGTCATTCTTCCGTTTACAATTTGGCATCCAAGATATTTGTCAAGGGTTGTAGTATGGCACATCCCCAACATTTTTCTTTAGTTGGGTAATACTGTTATCACATGTGTTCTTTGTTATTTAGAAAGCCGAATTTTTGAAGTTAATTTGTTTGTCCTGAGATGGAGCAGTACATTTCAAGGATTTGCTTTGTTCTTTGGCAAGAATCCACATTAACTTTTGCAAAAATGATCATATCATCTGCGAAAGAGAGGAAATTGATTGGTGTTGCTTGTTTGCATACGGAGAATTCCGATATGGTTATCATAGTTGTTACATTCATTTTGTAGCATTTGTGTAAGGACTTCAACTCCCAGAATGAAGAGATAAGGAGATAAGGGGTCCCTTGTTTTAGTCCTTTATTAGGGAAGAATTGATCGGTTGGTCTGCTGCTAACAAGGACACAGAAAGAGATTGTAGTGATACACTCCTTAATCCATCCAATAAATTTGTGAAACCAAATTATTTGAGAATGTTGATGATGAAATACCAATTAACTTGGTCATATGCTTTTCCATATCAAGTTTAATGGCAGCCCAACCTTCATTACTCTTGTTGGACCGAAAAGAGTGGAAAATTTCGTGGGCAATAAGGATATTGTCATGGATAAATCTGTTAGCCACAAAGGCTCCTTGAAGAGGGCGAATGAGTTTTGGTATTATAGATTCCATTATCTTTGTAATTATTTTAACGATAATTTTATAAATTACGGAGCAAAGACTTATAGGTCTAAAATGGTTAATTGTTGTTGGGTTGTCCGTTTTGGGGATCATAGTTATAAAAATATGATTGATTTGTTTGAGCATTTTTCCGCTTCTAAAGAATCTTTTTACCGCTTTTGAGACGTCTGTTCCTACAAAATGCCAATATTTTTGGTAAAAATCAGCCGGCATACCATCGGGTCCGGGTGATTTGTCACATCCAATAACAAAAATTACATTTCTGATTTCTTTGTTGGAGGGGGGGTTTGTTTGGAGCAGGTGATCCTCAAAATTTACTTTGGTTTTGATGAGTCGGAGTTTCTCGTCGAGCAGAGCTTGACCATTAGGTGTCCTAGAGAATTGACATGGGAATTCCTTGTTTACTTCAAAATGGATCTCGGTCTCGGAAGAGAGGATTGTTCCTATTCTCGTTGTTAGCTGTTTTAGTTGTTTTCGGTTTCTCCTATTAGTAGCAATGCGGTGGAAATATTTAGAGTTTGAGTCCATATTTTTTAGATGCGTATTTTTTGATTTTTGTCTCCAATATCTTTGGTGGAAAGATAGAAGTATGTTTTGTTTGGTTAGGAGATTTCTTTGGGTTGTTTCAAGGTTTTGGTTTTGGGATTTATTATGGTTGCTTTGGATTTCCTGTCATTTCAACTCCACATCCTTCAATTGTTTGAAGATATTGCCGAAATTAGTTTTACTCCACTCTTTTGCATTTGTTTTAAAAAGTTGTGTTTTCTTTGTAAGGTTAAACATTTCATTTCCCGTAAACTTGGAGCGCCAAGATTGTTTTACGTTATTTTCAAATGATTTACGTTTAGTTCGCATTATTTTGAATTTATACGGATGTGGAGTAAAAGTTTCCGATCCTGATAACTCCAAAGAGATTAGGCAGTGGTCCTAAATGGTGAATACGTGGTTTTTTTGTTATTAAATTAGGTACCATTGTAAAACTTGATTATTCGCGAGTACACGGTCTAATTTTTCTAGGATGTTATTTGGGCCATCCCGTCTTTTCCTCCCGGTAAAGATGTTACCAGTAGTGTGAATGTCTTCCAAGTTGCAAGCATTCATAAAATCCAGTAATCTGTTAAATCTATTTGAATTGGTTACTGTCCCTCCTCCAAGTTTTTCCGAGTGTTTTTGAATTTCGTTAAGATCACATAACAAGATACAAGGGAGTGTTCCAAAATTGGTTTTTTGAAGCTTCTTGTGGAGGGGCGTAAGCGAAAATAATATTCATTTTGTTATTTGAGTTGTTATAGATAAATTCGATACAAATAAATCGATCATCTTTGTGAATGATACTTGTTGTTTGATTACTTAGTTGATAAGATTTCCATAAGGGGCATAAACATCCCGCTCTTCCAATAGCAGGGAAATACGTCATGTTGTCGAATCCTGCTGATTTCCATAGTCAATCATCTGGTTGTTTTTCAGTTTTAGTTTCGGCAAGGGCGATAACTTTAATCTTGTGGAGTTTACATACTACATCGAGGTTTGTCCAAAGGTTACTCCAACCCATTCCTTTAATGTTCCAAAAACCGACTATCATTTAACATCTTTAAGGTGAGAAATTAGGGGAACGAAGAAGCCCGATAGCCCTAATTTCTTAAAGAAACAAGCAATTAAGTATTTGTAAGGGTTAAATCAAAATATTCTGGTCAAAGTATACAATCCAAAGGAGATTACATTGGCAAATTCACAATTGATATTTATCGAGAAAATAGAAGTTGCATATCTCAATTCCTGTCCTAATCATCTTTCCCGATCGTAGGTCTTAGGATATTAAAAATCAAATTTTTGTTGAAAACAATGTCATGTAAAATGAGTCTAATGCAAGCTTGCTAAATGGAAATAAGGTGAACAAAAAAATTGTGGAACACATAAGACATTATAAAATGTAAAGGTATGTGATAACATCACGATTCCAATGCATAAGGTTATTGTCGATATGCCATAGGTTCATGTGGCATGCTTGTTTAAACGTCTTATATTAAAGAGTTTATGTGAAAACATAAATTGTATTTTGGGATATTACCGACGAGATTGAAGTTAGTTTGGCTGCATGTCGGCATGAAATCCTTCCGATCGAGTAGGATTAGTGGAGGAGGATGTCATTTTGAATTGTAAAAGTACATTAAAAAAAAAGTTGATTATATGTTTTTTAAAAATTTATTTAATTTATTATTGTCATTTCTTATGTATTTTTCATAAAATATATATATATATTTTTTCTAATAAAACATAACTATTTAAAATCAAAAAAATTAAGCTGACAACAAGGGTTCCAAAATTCATTGAAAAATTTTGTCAATAACACGTGACATTTTGAGCCTAATTAATAAGAGTAAGCCTATGTGTTACTCATTGTCGGTTAGTGTTAGGAAGGATCCCTTGTGTACTTATGTGTGGAGTTCACTAGATGTGTGCTCTCTACGTCGTCCCGAGACAGACAAAAATAAATTATCTTAACAAAAACTCAAGTAGTTATTCTAATATTATGTACAATTTAATAGGATATTAAATATACAAATGTAAGTTAAAACCGTTTTTCTAATTTACCATATAAAAATATTAATTTCATATAATCTTTAATATGTTTTAAAGTCTAAAAACCCTTATACATTGATTCAGAAAATTAAATAAATTATAATATAGCATAAATCTTTCTTAAAAAAACATAAAATAAATAGAATAAAAGTGATGATTTGTAAAACTTTATAGAAGCAGTTTTATTGAAAAACTAAGACATATATGGCCGGACATGTTCGCTTATATGACATCAAATTTCGAACACATGTGCTCCTGTTGATAATTCAAAGTTGTTTGGTGAGTTTCAACCACTAATCTCGGCCAGTAAATTTTAATTTCGTGTGTGACTGTGTACATATATATTGAAGTTAATGACTTTTTAATCGTCCAAATTTGCTGGTATTGAGTGCATCAGACGACGACGATCAAAAATATTTTATAATAGATAAAATAAGTATTAGGTATACTAATAAATATCTATTTTAATATGATTGTGCATCTCAAAACGCATGACCTGTACTTATCATATGTTTTTAACATTGATATTACAAGTATAAAGTATTACAAATAAATATAAATAGTATATATCGGATCAACATTAAGAGAATCTCAAAAGAATAATTGGATATAAAATACTATCGTTTGTTTAATATTGGTTAATGGATCTTATTTCTCATTCTATTGTCTATCGGAATAGTTAAATCTCTTTAATTTTCTATCTTTTATAATTGTGATTCATAGACAAATTATCGTTTTGACTATTTAACATCGCATTTTGTGAAGCATAAAATCGTGCGCTGATATAATATTATAAGGTGCCTCGATTTTGTATAGTGCATGATACATGTTGCAACTCGGCTCGTTCCTAATTTTGTATAGCGCGGTTGAGTTTTCCTTACCCCGTAAATTTCATAAAAACGATCTTACTCCTTCGTCCATGCACAAGGACAAGTGACGCAAATCGTAAGCTTCATATATTATGGTTCACCACTTCATATAAATTTTGAGCAGCTCAATAAAAAAAATATATATACACACACGCACGTGAGCGAACACATGATTTGAGACAAATTATAATAAAAGCTGAAAATGAGGTTGACCATGTGCTCAAGTAAATATGAACAGGGAATTTGACAATTGGAGTAGTTGAGATTTAGGCAGCGTAGTTGAGCAATTCCTAAACAACCTTAACTAAATTATGGTTCACCAATCCTATAATGACAATATCTCACGGCGAATGCTGTCCTACCAATTTCTCATTCCTAGACTTATGATCCCACCATGATTATTTATAATAGAATTTAATCACATAATTACCTTAAGTTAATACTACAAGTAATTAACAGCAGAGTACAGCTAGCCTCATTTACATTCGGTTTACAGTTGAGACTTAAATGCATTATTTTTTCTTCCAATTTTTAATACGTTAAATTCCATCTAATTACTTTCCTACAATCAAGCTTCATTGTCGCAAGCTTTGTCCTTTAAAGCACACTTCGATCTCATCCCAGCTTCTATCTCTCACTCGTCTGCCGGAAAACCAAGAAACGGAAACAGCTAGGTCGAGTGATCGGAAATGGTGAACCTAGTAGCAGCTCAGAAGCCGCTCATGCTTTGGCTGATGAAGATGGCCGGAGTCTCCCCAACTTCCGTTGAGATCGAGCCCGGAACCACCATGAACTTCTTTGTTCCCTCCGAAACCCTCAACCCTCAAAAACCCGCCAAACCAAAACCGGTCGTCGTCCTCGTCCACGGCTTCGCCGCCGAGGGCATCGTTACGTGGCAGTTTCAGGTTAACCTCGATCAATTTGCCATACATTTGAACATACGAAATCGGAATTTTAAAGTTTTTTTTAACGTGGTTAAGTTTCTTTAGGTTGGGGCTTTGACAAAGAAGTACTCGGTGTACGTGCCGGACCTTTTATTCTTCGGGGAGTCAACCACCAACAGCTCCGACAGGACACCGGCGTTCCAAGCAGAAACCCTAGTAAAAGCGCTGAAGAAGCTCGGAATCGAAAAGTGCACGGTGGTGGGGTTCAGCTACGGAGGCATGGTGGCGTTTAAGATGGCGGAGAAACACCCTGACATGGTGGATTCACTGGTGGTTTCCGGCTCCATCCTTGCTATGACGGAGACTATCAGCGATGCGGAGCTCAAACGTATGGGATTCCAGTCGTCGTCGGAGCTTTTGTTGCCGGAGTCCGTCAAGGGCTTGAAAGCTCTCCTTAAGATCGCAACTCATAAGAATTTGTGGTTCCCTGAACGTCTTCACAAGGATTATCTTGAGGTTAGTTTGGTTACCTAGCTTGCTTCTACCTTTTGACATACTTTCTCAATTTTCTTTGAATTTTTTTTACTTTCATCTTCATAATTTCCCTATACTTTCCTATAATCTATTAAAAAGTTTTTTTAAAAAATCATAATTTTCATCCCCATAACTTTTTTTAATGGTTAATTGATGTTAAAATGAAATTGCTTGAATTTATGTATACACAATCCTGGTTTGTAGTCCATTTGACTTGATGACTAGAATTATAATTATATAACTTTCAATAAAAAGAATGTTTTCACTATAAAATATCGTAATTTAAATACTTATCCATATATTCACCTAATTAATATCTCCATTCATTTATATTTTGACACGAATATCCATTATTTATTGCAAATTTGTTATTTAAGGCTGAAAATTTTCGGCCTTAAAATAGGACCCATTTTAACGATTCCTACAAAAAGTTTCCTGATTTAGAATTTTGAAGTGCAACTTCAATAGATGTCTTTCCATTAAAGCACTCTGTGACTCAATAAATGACGTCGATAACAGATACTGCATTTAACTACTAATGAGGAAGCAAAATTGACCTTATTTCGAACGATGCTAAAATGGGTGTTTGATCGATTACATATTATTTATATTTTGATCAAAATTTTAATATAATTGAATATTCTTTTTATTTGATTGCTCGACGTTGATGGGTTAATGTTCAATATTATAAGTCAAGAGATAAATAAAAAAAGACCTTTTTTTTGAAAGAAGAACAAAAGGGTTAATGGTCAATATTATACAATGAACTACTAAATACAATCATAAATGCAGTCCCACTGGAATGAAAACAACCTCAAAGACTTTTATCTCAAGAACAGTAACTCAACTAATTGCTCTATAGTTTCTTCAATGATTTATAGTGAGAATACATTGAATCCTTCCACGGCTATAGGTTTACGTAAGGATTCGTGTTTCCGAGTATACTTAAAAAAGTATAAACAAAAAAAGCTGTCCATTTAGAGTTTTCGTGCTGTATATGGTTAAGACATAATTTTGACAGCAAATTGGTAAATATTTTCAGGTAATGTTTACAAACAGAAAGGAAAGAAGTGAGCTTTTAGAGGCTTTGGTGATCAGCAACAAAAACTTCATTATTCCTACCTTCCCACAGAGAATCCATCTTCTGTGGGGCGAAAATGATCAGTTATTCAGAACGGATCTTGCCCGGAACATGAAAGAGTAAGATCACTTGAAAACATAGTATAAAACAAAGCAAGATTTTGGATGGTTAAGATTTTTCATATATGTTTGTGAAATGATGTTCATCAGGCAACTAGGTGAAAAGGCGACATACAAAGGGATAGAGAAGGCCGGTCATCTGGTTCATCTTGAGCGGCCTTGCGTCTACAACAGGTGTCTCAAGCGGTTCCTTGATTCGCAGTACTACCCTGAAGAACTCCGAAAGTAAAGATGCAAACATGAAATAATATTTATGGGTTGGAAGAAATATGTGTTATTATAGTTACTGCAGTTTGTTGATTTGATTATATGTTTGAAGATGCAAATGGAAAAGAAATGTGACATGTTGTATTCATGAATTGTTTATTGTAAGGTGGAATAAGGAATTGAATTTAGAATTTCATTTTTCGTCTTTCGTTGAGTGGTGTACGTATATAATCAAGTCTGTGCAAAATGATGAACCTTGTGTTAAGACTAATTCATATTTTTAAATATAATTATTATGATAATGGGTTACTCTAGAAGGTAGAGAGAAGATTCTGGAAGAAGGCGGAAGATTTCGGAAGGTAGTGGAACCTTCTAGAAGGATACGGAATATTCCAGAAGGTGACGGAACGTTCCTTCCGGAACGATGTGGATCCACCCGGAAGATGCTGGAGACATCTAGAACTTGATGGAACTTTGTAGACTAGACTAGAAATCTATGGAGAGTTCTAGAGTTGTATAAAATTGAGTAAGAAGGCTCCAGAATGATTTTTGAGAATCGAGTTCCGGAACCTTCCCTTAGAGGAGGTGGAAATGACTATAAATAGGGGAGGTCACCCCTCATTTGTAGTAACTCCATCAAACAAGAGAGTGTATTTCGATCAAAGGCTTACATATTAAAGTGAGGTTGTTTACGAGTGTGAGTGCGCAAAAAATACCCGTTTATAAATACTCGGAGTGAGTCGGAAAACGCGAATTTTTCCCAATAACTGGTATCAGAGCCGAGGTTACGGTGGTGGTGATCGGGTAATCTTTGTTGCTTAAAGAATCTCGTGTTTGACGTGATGGAGGCCGAGGCGATGAAGGCGTTTGAGATTCCACTCTTCGATGGGAAGATCAACTTCACTTTGTGGCAGAGTACGATTCAAGACTTTTTGGTGCAGCAGGGTCTTGACCAAGCTCTGGAGGAGGAGAAGCCTGGATCGATGAGCGAGGAGAAGTGGAGAAGCATCCAGAGGAAGGCGGTTAGTACAATTCGGTTTGCGTTGGCTCCTGAGATTAAGTATGGTGTGTTGAAGGAGACCACACCGAAGGCGTTGTGGGAGAAGCTCGAGAGCATCTACGCGTCGAAGTCGTTGACCAACCGGTTGTGCTTGAAGATGGAGCTTTACTCGCTCAAGATGGAGGAAGGAGGTAATCTTTATGACCACATTAACTCGTTTAATCAACTAGTATGCCAATTGTTGAATGTAGACGACAAGATTGGAGAAGAGGAGCAGGCGTTGTTGTTGCTAGCATCATTGCCGAAGTCCTACAAGTATTTGGTGCAGACTTTACTTGTAGGAAGGAAGTCTCTCACGCTGGATGAGGTGACCGCTTCTTTGCGGGAGAGTGAGAGAATGATGAAGAATGATGCTACCGATAAAGGTGAAGATCGCGTACTAGTTGTAGGGGAGCGAGAACGAGGAAGGAGTCAATGGAGGAGGCATGATGACTCGAGACAAAGAGGCTCGCGACGAGATTTGAGTGAGGTCGAGTGCTTCTATTGCGGGGAGAAGGGTCACATGCAAGCCCGGTGTCCTCGGATGAGGGAGGACTTAAAGAAGCTGAGAGAGATGTCGCCGGGAAAGAAGAGAGGGGACTCCCACACCAATGTGGTTAGTGAAGTTGGTGAAGTTGATTATGGTGATATTTACTTGGCGACGGGTGAGGAGACCGCCAAGTCAAAGTGGGTGATGGATAGTGCCGCCTCGATGCATGTGTGTCGGGACCAAGCAATGTTTGACACCTTAAAAGTTGGTGGAGAGTTTGGTCACTTCAACTCAGTGAGTGGTGATAAGTTGAAGGTAGAAGGTACCGGAAGCGTGAAGATGAGGCTTCGCAACGGTACAAGCCACACTCTATACAATGTGAGGTACGTGCCATCGGCGAATGTTAATGTCATCTCGTTGGGTACGATGACGATGGAGGGGTACAAGTTCGTCGGCACGAGGAGATGGTGCAAGGTGTTCAAGGGGAGACGCTTGGTGATGCGAGGCCGCAAGGATGAGAAGAATATATGCTTCTTAGATGGAAGATAAGCGCACAAGGGATGCAGTGGTACCAGAGCTAAGAAGAAGGTGAGATTTTCAGATGGTGTGGAGATATTTGAAAATATGAATTAAGGGAGGAATTGTTAGACTAATTCATATTTTCAAATATAATTATTATGATAATGGGTTACTCTAGAAGGTAGAGAGAAGATTCTGGAAGAAGGCGGAAGATTCCGGAAGGTAGTGGAACCTTCTAGAAGGATACGGAATATTCTAGAAGGTGACGGAACGTTCCTTCCGGAACGATGTGGATCCACCCGGAAGATGCTGGAGACATCTAGAACTTGATGGAACTTTGTAGACTAGACTAGAAATCTATGAAGAGTTCTAGAGTTGTATAAAATTGAGTAAGAAGGCTCCGGAATGATCTTGGAGAATCGAGTTCCGGAACCTTCCCTTAGAGGAGGTGGAGATGACTATAAATAGGGGAGGTCACCCCTCATTTGTAGTAACTCCATCAAACAAGAGAGTGTATTTCGATCAAAGGCTTACATATTAAAGTGAGGTTGTTTACGAGTGTGAGTGCGCAACAAATACCCGTTTATAAATACTCGGAGTGAGTCGGGAAACGCGAATTTTTCCCAACACCTTGTTTCTGAAGAGATGATTGCACAAAATTCTCCATCTCAAAGGAAAAATTAGCAACTGTTGATTAGAATTAGAAGTTCTTTATTAAGAATTTCTCTAAAATTGCTACTCTCTTGTCTAACTCCTAAAAAAGGTTACTCATTTCTATTCTCTCTCCGAGTATCATGCAATATTTAATAGGTTGAAGAAGGAGCTACTGAACCCTTCTAAGGCTTCTATTCAAGCTCATGTGCAATGCCGCCGGCTGCACCATAAGCGTAATTCTTGGGCAAAAAGAAGGACAAAAAGTTCCACGTCATATTTTATGCTAGCAAGACCTAATATGGATGAACCTCTACGGAGTGAAAACCTCTATTACAGTAAGGAGCGATACATTTAAAAAACCTATGATCTAAAATAATCAACAATGTGATTTAGTTATGTTTGTAAAACCTATTATTTTCTCTCCCTTATTAATATTATTGCTTGATCGTTTTACCTGTAAACTGACTAGTACCCTTCGATCGGCCGAATTTTGTGTTTTTCTTCCTTTATGTGATTTATGTTATTCTCCTACTTTGTTTCACAAAGTTTTATAGTGGTTCAACCAATAATAGATACGTACATTTTCCGAAGAGATTTTATTGAGGAGTTTCAGAATACAGATGAAAGGATGATAACTAAGTTATCCCAGATCATCCAGACTATCCGATAATTGTGGAGGCAGAGGAAACGCTACAATATATAGAATAACGAAATCATAGGTTTATACTTGGACGCCAAGTATAAGACTGAGCCAAATAGAAAAGACTCAATTAGAAAAAAAAGCTCAAACAAAAGATAAACCCAGTATAATTCAATCTACATGTCTCTACCTTGACTTGAATCCTCACAGACCTACCGGATGCATTAGTCAATGTCTAGACTAATCCCTCTCTATCCAGATGTGCCCCTTGGGCATTTAGTAGCTTATGACGTATAACAAGTCTAAATAATGTTGGAACTAGCTGCGAGGTACCAGTTGATGAACATATCAACAAGAAATATCAAGAGTCCCTACTCTCTTCACCCTAATCTTTTTCTCATGTTTTTCAAGAAATGATACCTAAAGTCAATATGTTTAGTCCTCTCATGATGAACTTGATCCTTGTCCAGACAAATTGCACTCAAAGTGTCACAAAATACAACAGTCCCTTATATCATGCTCTCACTCGGACTCTTGACGGCTTGATCGTGATGTATACCTAGATCACTAACCAATCCCTTTAACCAAATTCCTTCTTTAGTTGCTTCTGTCAATGTCATGAACTCTACCTCTTTGGTAGACAAAGTAATCGCGGATTGTAAAGTATCCTCTCAACTCACAACAACACCCCAAGAGTGAAAATATAACCGGTCATAGAACTTCTAGTATCAACATCAACTACATAATCATAATCAAAGTACCTTGTGACCAAACAATGTGTTTCATTCCCAAAAACGATTCCAATGTCAAATGTACGTCTAACGTACCAAAACGTCCTCTTCGTAACTTGGTAGTGTTCTTTTCCTGGTTGCCCCATGAACCTACTAACGACACTAATTAACTTGTTCCAGATATGGTCTCGTACAACCATAACATCCATCAAACTCCCTACTGCACTAGCATAAGAGACTCACGACATATACTCCTTCTCCTCATCCGACTGAGGTGAAACAAAGTGGTAAAATGGATGTTAGTTACACTAGGTGTATCAATAGGCTTGGCTGATGACATTTCAAACCTTGACAACACCTTTTTAATGAAGCCTTTTTGTGATAAGAAAAGCTTCTTATAACCCCTATATTTAAGAATCTCCATTCTTAAAATTTTATGAGTTGCTCCTAGATCCTTAATCTCATCTCCCGTTGCTACAAACCACTATGAATCTTCGAACCCATATACAACTTCTCTTTAGGTGGATGGTTCATGAGTATCCACTTCTTCAGCAACCTATATGGCATACTCAACCACATCCTCAAAACTTACCTCCGTGGAGGTCTTATGCCAACTCTTCTTGAACGACCATCGGCTAAGTTTTGGTAAATAGCTTTTGATGGTTGATCTTTCTTTGTCAGAACTTGCATTTCCTTTTCACCCATATAACCAAGTCTCATATGCCATAATTTGGTCATATCATCCTTGTGTTATTTTTGTCACCTTTCAAAATAACATCAAAATCTTGAAGACATTCAAAACTCCATCTTCACCTTTGAAACAAAACCCCTTACTATTCAACATACTCAAGGATATCAGATTCTTAGTAATGAGTGGAACATGTCTGACATCGTTCAATATACATATATAATCTACCTTCATGTGTCCTAATTTTAATCGAGTCAATTACAACCGCCTTGCAGACAAAACTGTTGCCCATGAAAATAGTGAAAGTACTACCACCATCTACTTGCTTATAAGTTTTGAACACATCTGATTTAAATTCATCTTCTACAACAAATGTAGTCCAACGGTCTCTTATTATTAGGACATTCGCTCTTCCAATGCCCTTTGTCCTTACAATAGTTGCAGATGTCATTAGACTTATGACCTTTTGAAGAAGAAGACTTCTTGTCCTTTTTCTTCCCTAATTTTTCTTTTCCCCTGCCTTCGCTTGTAAACAAGCCAAATGTCTGATTGTGCTTACCTACACCACTTTCATTCCCATTGTAGTTCTCTTGTATGAAGGGCTGACCTAACGTCTTCAAGAGTAATAATATCTTTTTCAACAACAAATGATTGAACAAAGTTTTCATATGATGATGGCAAAGACACCAACAAAATCAATGCAACATCCTCGTCCTCAATCTTAACATCAATATTATGCAAATCTAGAAGAATTGTGTTCAAGTGATGTAAGTGCTCACGAAGTGCGTACCTTCTTGTATTCACAGGCTAAATAGACATTGCTTCATAAGCAACTTGTTGGTGAGATACTTCATCATGTAGAGGCTCTCCAACTTCAACCAAAGTGTTGGTTGTAGTATCTTGATCCGAAACCTTGCATAAGACATCATCTCCGAGACACAACATGATGGTTGAATGCGCCTTATCCTCCTGAGTGATCATCTCAACAACATCGCCCTTTTTCTTATCAGATTCCTTCCTTGACAACGACCCTCATAACCCCTATCGTTTCAGCAACGCTCACATCTTGATTTGCCACACACTGAAAATATTCTTCCATGTGAACTTGTTAATCTTCGTGTTAAAAGAAGACAACTTTCACCCATATTACAGAATACCAAATAACCAAAAATCCAATACTAGTATTTTGTGTGGAATTACTGAGAAAGAACAAAATTCAACAAACAAGAAAGATGACACACACATATATTATAATGGTTCACCGAATAATGGCTACGCCCACTTTCCAAAGAGATTTTATTGAGGAGTTTCAGAATATAGATGAAAGGATGATAACTAGGTTATCAATATTATCCAGATTAACAAATAATTGTGGAGGTAAAGGAAACGCTACAATATATTGAGTAACGATACCCTAACTATATATACTTGGACGCCAAATATAAGACTGGACCTAACAAAAAAAATGTCCAAATATAAAATAAGTCCAATTTAAGGCATATCAACACATATAATTTGAGCTTATAGAATAAAATTTTCCAATAAGAAAGTTGAATTAAAAGTGTTTGTCAGAAAAGAAAAAAAAATGACTCATTAGTTCGATAACTCTCCGTATTACCGTACTGGATAAGCAATACCATGCTAGGTTAGGAATATATTGCTCTCGACCGCCAGCGCAACACTCTCACTAGAAGGGCATACTTTTAGCTTCTAGGGCTTGTTCGAAAAAAGAAGTGTCAAAAGGGTGTTTTCTGAGACTAGCGTACGAAGATTATAGAAAAACATAAGATCTATGATGCACGGACACTTCTAGAAGGCGCCGTGTCCTGTGTCCCGCCGTGTCGGACACGGGGACACAACTGGACACGGCTCGAACACGGTCAAATATGGCCAGACACGGTCAAGACACGTTTCAGAGGAAGGACACGTCTAGGATACGGCGATGACACGGACTGTGTCCTTCAAGACACGGTCAACGAAAATTTCCTCTATTTTTTTAAGGCTACAAAAAGAAATGTAAATTTAAAAAACTAAAGAAAAGTTGATTTACCGTAATATTTCTTCTTTTGTCCCAATTTTTCCGAGTAAACCTAATCTCATACGGCTACATGCGAGATTGTGGTTACCGGAAGCGGGACACCGATCTTCTTATTCTTTGTCGAAATGTTTTTTCTCCACCGGCCAAATCTTCTCTCCATTCTTCTTATGAATTTATAAATTGATTTGAACCTTTGATTACTAATTTATCGTATAATCTTTCTTTGTTGAATATTGAGTGTGTTATTCAAATTCTTTCTTTTTTTTATTTACAAATTTGTATTATTGTTTTTCTTGGTTGATTATGTGGTTCGATTTTTGTTGATTTACAAAATCTTATCTTATATATATATTATAGGAGTAGCACTCCTTGCCACGTGTCACGCAGAAAAAGGTTAACTGTCACGTGTCATTTTAGCATTTAATCACAGCCCACCAAAATATTAATTAAGTTTATTCTTTAAAAAAATATTTAGAAATATAGATAAAAATATTAATTTTGCTGATTTTTGAAAAAATCTTTCAGTCTACCAGCCTATCAAAAAATCTAACGTTTAATAAATTTCAACGACCAACAAAACAAGGATTTTCCTAGATATTTTATATTTTAAAAGGTATTTTCTTAGTTTATTGTCAGTAAATATTAAAAGGAAATTTATTTTTTTCGTTACAAATTTGTTAATGAGATTTAAAAAAATCCAGCAAAATCTTTATTGTTAATTCTTTTATATCCGTGATTCTCTACAATCCAATAATACATATCTTCCACAACTGCAAATTTTAAATCACTAATTGTTTTCTTAAAAAATCTTTAAAATTAGAAGTTAAAAAAAAATTATTTAAATAATTATAAATTATTTCGTCAAAATCCTAACAAAATAGAATACTTTTAAAACTTAATGTTTTAAGCTTTCACCACAAGTTTATTTACTATTCCTATATATATTTGTAGGAGCAAAACTTCATACCTCACTCAACTCCCTCTGCATCAAAAATTCTGTATATCTCCTTCTTCCACTTCGGTTCAACGTCGGCAACCATCAAATGATCCAAGTCAGTAGCAAGAGCAAGATCTCCGGATGAATCAACAGATTCAAGACATTAACACGGATCAACTGCAGATCTAAGTCAGCAGCGAGTGCGGATTGGATCAACCGGTCGATGAGCACATTCCTGGGAGTCTTTGGATGAGATCGAAGGCGGTTAGGGCTCCACCTTAGCACATTCGTGGGAGAAGGGAGTTATTGTTCAATTGTTGAAACTCTTTGCTTATGACTACCTGACAAGTATAGTCGGCATGACAAACACTCCAAACTCCTGGGATGAATTGTCTCCCATCATCGAGACGTTCGATCACCTCAACATAGCGATACATATAACACAATAGGTTAGTTGTTGAGACTGTACATGGCTTGATATGTAGGTCTTTATAATCTTTTATATATTCTAATTGGTTGCTAGTAATATATTGGTTGATATGTCTGATCCAGTCATACTAATTAAATATTATGTCATCTATTCTTTATTCTAGACCGAGTGTGGATCTATATAATGCATTTTTCGATTGTAAGTAGCCAACACTCAGCAGGTTAGTGTCTCATATTAGAAAGTTCATTTTCGTTTTGTTTATTTACTAAATCTTACATTCAACACTGCATTTTTTTGGCGATTTTGTAGCCATATCTGGAGCCATTGGATTCACTCCATTGAATCTTCTTCAAGCACAACGTTATTGAAGGCTGGCAGGTTGACGGACAAACCTCCGGTGACTCGGTACTCCTGATCGTTGTTAATGTTCTAATTGATGTTGTGACTTCGGTTGTCGTGGGTCGTTGCGTTCCACCCTTAATGTCGCTAAACCTAAGGAGTATATAAGAAGTTGCAGGAGCCTATATATACAGTTTGTGGCTCATGGGAAGGAATGAAAGAAATTGGATTTGAGGGAATAGAAGAGTCCATTGCACACATTCACTTAGAACAAAATATTTACGTTTTCTATTGAATTATTTAAGTTATCCGAATTACCACCATTAACTCGATTTATCCCATAAGCTCGAGATCAATAGGCTAGATTTTTTCTTAGCTGAATTTGAACAAATTATAATTTACCAAATATTTCATAAAATATTTTATGTCAAGTTTCCAAATTTTTTATATTGATCAAATGATTCACATTTCAACCATTTTGGAATATTGCTTACTTTTAGTTTGATTTTTTTTATTTATTCTGCAAAATATTTTGCAAAACAGTTTTGCGAGTTAGTTTGATCATATTTTCAACCAACTAGCGTTCAAAAAATTTTTAAAAATAATTTTACTGTATTAATTGAGAAACAATCGTGTTATAGTTTATAATTACATTTTTTTACTTAAATTTAAGCCAACATTACAAAATTAATTTTATATGTATATACTACTTATTATTATTATTGTAATTATTATATAATTTTAAATTAAAAGAATAATTATACAAATCCCGTGCAAGGCACGGGTAATACACTAGTAGATGGTTATTCTTCAAATTTGAAACTAAGTATATTTATTTGAGATTGTAAGACAAAATTATTTTTCTATGTTTTATAAGACTAAAAATGTTTGTTTCTAAACTTTCGTTGTCATGTTAATGCTTTTATCTACTCATATATCATTGGGTTATATATCATTATGATATATGAATTTATATTTTAATAGTTTTAAAATAATATTATTTGTTTCTTCGTCGTGTCCCTGTTTACTATATTTTTGAAAATTGTCACTTCCCCGTTTCTCGTCGTATCCGTTTTCCGTACCCGTGTCCGTGTATGATATGATAAGATTTATGCCACTCATGACGTTTGGAGATCTAGCTTATAAAGCTTATGTTAGTTTATGCAAGCTTACAAAAAAAAAACTTTATTTCATAATCTACACAAAGGTAGCTTACGAAACTTATAATATATAAAATTTTACACATAAAATTTAATATAAATAACTTATTGAATGATATATTATAAAATATAATACTACAAAAATTAATATCAAATACATAAATAAACTCTTTGAAATAATTTTACACATATATGACCTACAATAAATTTGGTTATCACACCTATCAAACTTATCAAGAAAATAAGATCATGGCCTACCGAGAAGCTTATAAGTTTAACTATCAATAAATTTTGGTTTAGGCTCTAATTAAGAAGCTCAAGATTCCAAACGACCCAAAGTCAAATTGAGATTAATCAGCCACTGTCTATAGATTAATATGATAATATTTTTACACCATTATACTTTTACCTAATCTCGATATGATCTTTATGCCCCACCCCCACCACACTTCTCCCTCACCTCAGCCACCTTCAATCACTTCCTTCTCTATCGAAAATGGTGAACCTAGTGGCAGCGCAGAAACCGCTCCGAAATTGGCTGATGAAGTTGGCCGGAATCTCCCCTCACTCCGTCGATATCGAGCCTGAAACCACAATGAGCATCTGGGTTCCCTCTGAAACCCTCAAGCCTTCTAAAAACACTAACAAAACCCGAAAACCGAAACCCGCCGTTGTCCTCGTCCACGGGTTTGCAGCCGACGGCATATTTACTTGGCAGTTTCAGGTTCTTGCTTATCTTCAAGTTTCTTCTTTTTGAATCGTTTTGTGTTTTGAGTTTTTTTTGTTCAAACCAAGAAGCGTATCGTAAGAAAAAGTCAACCCATTTCGTTCCCCTAGTTATCTTCGTTCATCCCCACTAAGTATAACCTTTAAAAAAACAAAATCATTTATTGCTAGCCCACTCTCTTATTATTCTTCTGTATAAAATTTGGTAAAACACCTCTTTCAATAACTATTAAATTGTCCTTACAAAAAATTTAACTTATTTGTTATTTTTATAGGAAAAAGTCAGTAGAATAACCGATCGAAGTTATGAAACTTTAAATCTAACTTCCAAATTTTTATGTTGTTGTCTTTGACATTTTAATGAAAAAAAAAATTTTATTTCTACATTTTTTAACGCTATCAATAACCAATATTGATGAATTATCATTTTTGGAAGAATAAAAATATATTTGTGTTTTTTTTTAAAAAAAAATAGAAAGAATTTGATAAACCATAATATCCGAAATCCGGGTTTGACTCGAATTTTAGGGTTGAATATCGGACTATCGGATATATGTTCGATCATATCAAATTCGTACCGGATTGTAACGAACCCTACTTGTGAAAAATACTAGGTAAGGTCATTGACGAAGAAGTTCTCAGTGTACGTGTCGGACCTTTTGTTCTTTGGAGGGTCAACCACCAACAGTACCGACAGAACACCGGCATTTCAGGCGGAGTGCCTTGTGAAGGCGCTAACGAAGCTTGGAGTCGAGCGGTGCACGGTGGTTGGGTTCAGCTATGGCGGTTTTGTGGCGTTCGAGATGGCGAGGGAGCACCCTGAACTGGTGGAGGCGCTGGTGGTCTCCGTCCTCGCCATGACGGATGCCATTTCTAAAGCCGTACTCGCCCGTTTAGGGTTCCGGTCATTTTCGGAGTACCTGTTGCCGGAGTCCGTCGAGGATGTCAAGAGGCTTTTCAAGATTGCGACTTACATGAATATCAACTGGATTCCCGACCGTATTCACAAGGATTATCTTGAGGTTAGATTTATATTTGAGTGATTAATTTTTTTGGAATGATTAATATCTACTTACATAATTAAGAAAATAAACTTATTCTTTTTTCTGCTTCTCAATTTAATAATTTTACTAAACAAATTTTATAACCGGATATTTAACTATTTATCCATATTCACTTGAATTAATAAATAATTTCTTAATAATATATATAAAAGATGTAAATATATAAATATAATGTCATCAAATGACCGATATTTTATATTAATCAATTTTATTGTTATTACAACTATTACGTTAGTACTTAGTACATATGTCAAAACAAAAGATTTTCCACTCTTCTCGACTCTCGTAGCTTCTTAATCAATTTATGGACATATCATTTTGTGGTATTTTTTATATTATTTTTTACAATTTTTTTGTGTTAATATATACCAAAATTAAAAATTTAGGATTTAAAATTTCAAATAAATTTATTAGATACCGAGATAAGATTTAATGTAACGTAAAAAACTATTTACTTAAACGTGAAAAATATGATAAAGTAATAATGACTTTAAATTATGATACATGGAATCCAATCCCAAACCTTTTATATTTTGGTTTTTACCTCCTCAATTAAGAAATAGTTTTTTTTTTTTTTTCAAAAATATTTTTGTTTTTTAAAATTTTTTATTGATTTTTTAAAATTAGTTTTCAAATTATTTGTTAATAGGTACATGATCGTATTATCAAACATTTGTTAACGGTATGTAATTATATTGTCAACAATTTGATCGTTAACAATTTCTTTATTTTTTTAATCACGGATCAAATACCAAATGATATCAATATTGCATGTTAAATTCTGATTTCAAAACTCAAATTAGAAAATTCACACTTAAGATCACCATATACATTCCGGAAAATCGGTTTAATTACTACATGTCGTGTCTTCATGGATTGAAATCCGACTAGTGGGAACACGTCATGTGGTTGAGGTCATGTAGTTGAGAGTTTTTATTAAAATTAAAATTTCTATTTTTAGAGTAAATATTATTTAATTATTCTAGTAAGATTTGATATTATCTTGACATACATTGTAGCATAGGTTGAAAGCAACAAAATTGAGTTTTTTTTAACAGATATTAGGGATTTACGAAACAAACACTAAGTTATTTTATTTTAATTCTTCTTTTTTTCATTTTTTTTATAATGGAAAACCGGTAAGTTTACATACATTTTTAGGAGATAGTCCATCATAAAAAAATTCTTACGGACAAAAACACGAAATTTATAGTCATTAGATAAATTGTTGTGGATGGGCAGGTGCCCTAGTTGTATTAGACAATCAATCACACAAGTAATTTCCCTAAAATTAAGTCTAATCTGAATTTTGTAAAATATCGAAGATCCAACACGAAGTAGGCTAAAAGCATTTCGGCTATCCAAGGGTATTTTTAACAACATCGGAGTGCCCGATTCACATTCAAATGATCATCTTCAATTTTAATATTTCTAATATTTAGTTTGATGATATCTTCAAGCTGATCGTTTAAGAGTGTGGACCTCCATTTGATTATTGAGTTATATAATACTTTTTCTTTGCACCAAGACAAACAACTTAACCATTGTGCTTTCTTATGACATGTCCGATCGATTTTTAACCGAAAATTAAGTTTGGATCCATCAAGCTTTAGTTTAAAAACCTAGTTGAGAGTTTTCCCATTTTATATTATTTTTTCCTCTTGTTTACAATCATGATGTTTGGTGGCGACATAATACCGTAGTCAACATCATCTATTTTTTGTTATGTTGTTTGTTATTTAAATCTATAATTTTTTTGTTCTTCATTGCAATTTTATCAATTTAATAAATTTTAAAATTTAAATTTTATGATTAATATTTATTTACATCGATACTAATTATATTGTTATTAATAAAATAATATATAAATAAACAATTCATCTCTTTTGAACTCTTTAAACGGACATTAACGGTTAAACATCAACTTACACCTAAACTTGCAATATAATAAAAACACAACTTAAAGTGAGACATTAACTTCAACATAACATTATATGTAACTTGTAATATAAACTTGAAATAAAATACAGATGATAACTCTAAGCGCACAATATCAACATGGACAATAAACTTAAACTCAATTATAAAGATCCTTGATCAAGTCATTCTTTAACATCTCTCAAAGGAAGGCAAGGAACATGTCATGTCCATCAACCTTTTTCACACAATAACCGAGTATGAAATAACAACCCAATCACGAATCTTCTTTAAATTATTGGAGCATGATATGACAACTCCATCACAAGGTTTTTTTTACACAATAAATGACATTTGACATTGCATTTGTATTCAAATCTAAATATGAATTTAATTTCCTCTTAATTTTAATCACGTATTAATTGATTCAATTTTATATTCTATTTTGCAACAATGAAAGTATTTTAAAATTAGTTTTTATTTATTCTAGTATTTTTATTAATAATAAAAATGATATATGAATAAACAATTTGTTTATTTGTTGAAAAATAAATATAAAAGTAGAAAAAGAGAATAAGTCCAAAATTCTTTGTTGTAGATATAAATAGTGAAAAACAAAAATGAGACCCCTAAACTGGTGTGGTAGGAAGAAAAAACAGAAGTAGAAACTTTCTGTCGTGGTGGACGGTCTTACAATTGATACCAAATTTATTTTTCTTCGTCATTTAAAAATTAAAAGGGAATCACAATAGTCTCACATTTGTTTCAAATTCTTGTTGGAAACTTTAAACTTATTTCGATTATCTTCCTTTTATAGGCCAAGAGCTAAGTTGTTCACGACTACAAATCAACGTGAACTAAACCGTGTTTTTCTTTCAAAAACTAGATCCGAAGGTATAATAAGTATCACAACATTGGTAAAAATTTTCAAGTAATGTTTAACAACATAAAGGAGAAAAATGAGTTACTAGAAGCCATGGTGATCACCAAGGAAAGTTACACTATTCCGACATTTCCACAGGTAACTCCCAAAATGGAGAAAATAATCTGTCTTCCTATAGCTTTCACCGTACTGATTGTAAATCAATAAAAAAAAATTGTCATTGGACAGAGAATCCATCTTTTGTGGGGAGAAAGCGACGAGATTTTCAGAGCCGAGCTTGCCCATAACACGAAAGAGTATGATCACTCGTAAACATAGAACAAATTCTTGATCTAGATAAAAATAAACACAAATAAAATATTGTTAGAATAATCATTAAGAGATTCCTTTGCTTATGAACTTATTAATGTGCAGGCAACTAGGGGAGAAGGTGACATACGAAGTGATAAAGAAGGCAGGTCACCTGGTTCATTTGGAGCGGCCTTGCGTTTACAACAAATGTCTCAAGCGATTCCTTACCTCCTTGTACTCTGATGAATCCCAACTATAGACTTGAAAACAAGAAAGCATATCTTGGTAGAAATTTGTGTCATGAGACATAGTAATTTAACACATCTGTTACACATAAATATTCAAAGGATTTTGTTGGAGATTTATTATCCTTTCTTTCATTAAGTCTTCTATATAACTTGCAAAAAGAATCTAACATTGTGTAAAATCATATGAAGGATGATCTAATTTGTTGATATGCCTTGTTTGTTGAGTTATGTTCTTTCTCATTATTTCACACAACAAAATAATATCAGAGCTTTCGGGTTCTTTGGTTTTCTGTAATATGAGAGAAATATGTCTTCTTTCAACATGAAGATCAACAAGTTCAAAAGAAATACCTTCAGTTTGTGGAAAATCAAGATGCGAGCGTTGTTGAAACAATAGGGTTTAAGGGGGCCGTTGTCAAGGAAGGAATCCTATAAGAAAAAGGGAGATGTTGATGAGGTGGTTGCTCAGGATGATAAGGCGCATTTGACAATCATATTGTGTCTCGCAGATGATTCGTCATGCGAGGTTTCGGATCAGGACACTACAACCAAACTGCGGTTGAAATTATATAGTCTTTACATGACAAAGTCTCTCACCAACAAGTTGTTACTAAAACAACGTGTGTTCACCATGTGAATGACAAGTAATAACACCTAACATATCAACCCATTACAAAAAGTAGCTTCGATAAGTTTTTTATTTTTTAGTACAAGGTTAATTGAATGAAATAACAATGTCAGATTGTGCAAGGATCAAAAGAACAATATAATGACGTTTTATAACATCCTTGTGTGGCTCTCAAATGCCATTTACTCCGGCAAATTCGATGAAGTCGTGTGTTCACTATTTTTACACCCCTATAAACCTTTATCAATAATGTTAAAAGCTCACAGGTTAGTAAAAACCACGGTATGCTTTAAATTTGTAAAACAAGAAATAAACACCCAAATTATAACGAACCCACAGTGTATGGGTCAATCACAATAAGTGTAAGTATTTCAAGGTCGATCTTAGGGACTGAGAGGATTAATATGCAACAATGATTATAGATAGAATAGACCTCAATTAAAGACAGAAAAAGATAAGGGAAAGAAGTCAAAAATGTTTTGAAAAGGTTTTAAAGGACGCGCAATCAATTGTCACTATTGATTGAAAGTCAAAACAAACAAATAAAAAGGGAAAACAAAGATAATCAAGCTAAATGAAAGAAAATGAATTCCAAGGGTTCAAGATCATTGTTTATACATATAGATTCAGGAAGACTCATAAAGATATATGGTAGAAAAGCCACAAGGATAAACGTTTCTAGGCTGACAGTCTATTACCGGGTAAGTCTCAAGACTATCTAGTTCCAAACCAACTACCTATTACCGGGTAAGTCTCAAGGTAGAGAGGTAGGAAATTCTAAACAAACCAGATTCCAAACTAAGGGAAAGGTAAACCATTACCGGGTAAGTCTCAGGTACTACCCTACTTAGAAAGGAATCTAAGCACATTCAACCAATAAAGGATAAACCTTTATTACCTATGATCAGTCTCTCATGTATCTATGAAGGAATATCACCGGGTAAGTCTCAATTCCAACTTAGGTTACTAGCTAGAAGGATTCTAACTAGATTTAAGTCCAAGCCAACCATTAGGATTTCAAGCAATTCAAAGCCAAAACAAAGCACAATCTAATTTATCATAATCAAAGGCATAAACAAATCTCTGTCAACCTTGGAATCACAAAGTTCTAGCCAATAACAATCATATCAAAGAAAGACAAATAAATAAATAACAAAGGAAAATAAAAGGAACTTAACTTCAATAAATGTAAACTTGCAATCTTGACAAATCTTGAATCCTACAAAGTCTTCTCAAACAAAACTTAATGTAAAAGTATGAATCTTGAAGCTAACCTATGAAGAACAATGGAGAAGAAGAAGGAAAAGGAAGAGAGGGGAGGAGACGGCTCCCCCCTTTAGGGTAAACAAACCCTAAAAAGAGACTAAAATCGGACCCTTAGAAATAACCTAGATCTTTCCTTTTATAGCCAACAACCTTCCAAAGGAAGGGTTGGACCAAAACTGATCCTAAAATAAAATAAAATCGCCGAACAAAAAATCTCGGGTAGAAATCTCAGCCGAGATCAGACCTGTCGGGATCGAGATTTGGCAACAGAAAGTTCAACGCGTCAGGACTTCGGAAATCTCGGCCGAGATCAACAAATCTCGGCCGAGATCGGACCATCTCGGTCCGAGATCATGGACCATCTCGGTCTGATCTGGCCGAGATCGGTCCATCTCGGTCCGAGATGCGATCTGCTTCGTTCCTTTGCGTGTTTAGCTCGATTCATCGCCCTTTCCCGTGCACGTACGCTCGCTCCAATGCATCCACTTCGAGGCTTGATCCTCAAATACGTCGTTTAGCTTCAGAATGTGCCAAATCACCTACAAAGCCACAAATAGCGTGTGTAGACATCTATTCTTGCAAAGTAGAACTAAACAAGCATAAATGGCACAAACTAAGTCCAAAACATGAATGCGGAAGGGGAAAATCTAACTAAATGCATGAATGCAACAGGTCGATAAATCATGTTATCATCGTGTGCGACGGAGGTCTTAATCGCAAGGCAAGCCAACTTATGGATTTGACCAAGAGACATGCTTCTTTCAATCAAACGGAGAGGTGTATTTTCAAACCAGAAGCTCGATTTCGTTTGAACGGAGAGGCATAATTTCTTCTTTCAATCGAATGGAGAGGCATATTTTCGAAATGGAGATTGATTTTGTTCGAGAGTGCTCTTCAAGAGAGGCCGATGTGTTCTTCGAGAGAGACATATGCCTTCTTCTTCTTCTTTTTTGTTTCGATATGTTTATATTTATATTTTTTAATGTTTTGTAAAATAACGTTTTATAACATCCGTTTAGTTTTTGACGCAAATGGACAAAATTTGAAAAAGAAGAAAGTTTAAGGGTACCAACCGAACTGTGAACAAGTGATGGACAAAATCCGAAAAACCCGAAACCACGTGGGCACCAACTGGATATAGATTTACGCTAGTATAATTTTACCTAACCGCGATTGTTAGTACCATTGGGTTTTTATTAACAATACTCATACACATTGAGCACGGGCACGAAATTTCAAAGTATACAGTACAACACATTTCGCCAATATCCAATCTACTTTTTACGGAAAAATCACCAATAATAATACGAACTATCACAAGTGAACCAAAAATAAGATGAAATTTAGAAATTACTAATTCGTATATAAGTCTATAAAACCAAATTTGATACAATTTTCTTTTCCGCCAAAATTCTAGCAGATATTATGGCGTGACAGTCTGAAAAGAAGTTTGGGCCTAAAAATATAAATAATAACTAAAATGGGAATAAAATTAATTTATTTCTAAATAACTCGATGATTCATTCATCTTATCATCATCATCAAACAACATCTTCATCAGAGCTCTGTCTTTAATGGAGGTTAGGCCAACCACCGTGTATCCGGTGCTCTAAACCCACCTATTCCGTCATGAGCCACCGCAGCCAAAAGACTCATATGCTCAAACAAAATCAAAAACATATTTTTTTTATTCGGAAACTCTAAGTTTCAAGAACCCTGATGTCCTAAACATGAATATTGTTCGAAGATTCAAAACCAAATGCAAAAACAAAAAATCCAAGTATAGAAAACACGATTCATATCAAGACAAAGATAATTAATATCAACCCGGTTCGAATTGACTGCTCAAACATAAATAAATTATCGTGAATGAGGAAAATATAAAGGCAAGTTTTGTTCAAATTCGGATTGGTGAATTAGGTAATGATTTTGAGGGAGATTGTGGTGGTAGACAATGTCTGAGGCAATGAACAAACACTTTGTTAATTTTTGTCCAAAACTTATGTCAAAAGGCAAACGTTTGTTTTTTCTTTATTGAAGACTTGTTTACTTGAAGATAAATAATATAGGACATATAGTTTTATCCATTTTACATTTGCTTGCTAAATCTATTATTAAAGAAAAAAACGTATATACATTGAGCATATCCCTCAATCAGTTGCATAAAACCCATCAATTTGTCGGTGTAATATGTAGTTTGAAATTTGAGGGTTCATTAGTTGCAATCAAGTTAAAGACTGAATTTGCACAAATTTAAAACGAAAGCACAAAGGAATTCACTTAAGATTAAATTCGCATCAATCTCAAATGAAATCATGAATTCACTAACCATTGAAGTGGGGATGAAGAAGAACACGCAGAGCCACGGAGGGAATAGAGAAGAAGGCTAGCCGACAAATGATACCTCCATTTTACTCAAATTACATCATAACATAAAATTTTCGTCAACTACATTTTTTGTCCAAATGTTTTTTTGGGTAACCAAATTAACAATTGTGACTAGAATTTTTCCATAAGAGATATTTATGTTAAAATTGGTTTAATAGGTATTATCTTGTATATGAGTACGTAATTTTTAAAGTTTGAAATATTTTTGGTTCACGGGTAAATGAATAATAGTACGTTATTTTTGGTATTTGTTTTTAGATTTGGTAATTTTCGTTGTGTTTAGTATTTTCTTAAATCCCATGCTATTAAGGGATATAAAGAAGTGACATAAATCTGATATGTATATCCCCCACCACTCTTCTCCCTCAGCTAGCTGCCTCCAATTACTTCCTTCTCTATCGAAAATGGTGAACCTTGTCGCTGCGCATAAACCGCTCCGAAATGGGCTGATGAAGTTGGCCGGAATCTCCCCTCACTCCATCGATATCGAGCCTGGAACTACAATTAGCATCTGGGTTCCCTCTGAAACCCTCAAGCCTACTAAAAACAACAACAAATCCGGAAAGCCGAAACCCGCCGTCGTCCTCCTCCACGGGTTTGCAGCCGACGGCGTTTTTACTTGGCAGTTTCAGGTTCTCATACGTTTCTTCTTCGAAGTACTTTTAAATTCATGGAAATAAGCTTCCATTATTGCTGCGTGTCTTCTTCTTGAATCGTTTATGTTTTGAGTTCTTAGGCATCGTTGTCCAGATCTCTGCAACTCCTGTCCAGCCCGTCCGATCGGGTGTTAGATATGGTCACATGCATACTAGTTCTTTGATCAATCGGGCTGAGTGCGGGCCCGAGACGAGGCCCAAAATCTTGAAAATTTATTTTTCTGAAATATAGATTTTGTTTTTAAGAGGTTATAAGTTACGGTCCAAAGGAAGAAAAACTGGATATGATACCTACTGATTTGCTAGCGGTAGTCGGTAGATTGAAAAAAGGGAGTTTTTATTTAATTTATAGATTTTATTGTTTACTTTTAACTTAATATCCAAATGTTTAATATAAAATTTTTGTGTGTCCCTTAACGAAATTCTGTGGCTCCGCCACTACTGACTTGGTTTTCATTAAATTTTAAAATCACTCTGCATATTAAATATGAGTCCTTTCGATGAAATACAACCGAAAAAAATACTATGTAAAATCGGGATAGATTTGCGATTTTTTTTCAAAGGGTGAATTTATATGTAGCACTAATATATTAGTATTTGATCTTATTAGAAATACGAAGGCAAATGTATTCTTCATACAAGATTTTGTTTACAAGTAATTAGAAGATTGCGTGATAAATATTGTTCTAAATTAATGATATAATATGAATAGAGAAGGAGAAGCTATAATTTTTAAAAATTTTGTTTCACAATATTAAATTCTATATATTATTTTTAGCATATGATTTTTTTTTCCATTTTGCTACAATTTTTTTTTCATTTTGTTACAAGATTTTGCTAACCTAAACTATAGGATGAGAACATATACTAACTCCGTATTAGTGAAGTAAGGTAATTTATCAATTCTCTCCTTTTCAAATAGGTAAGGTCGTTGACAAAGAAGTTCTCAGTGTACGTGCCAGACCTCCTGTTCTTCGGGGGTTCAACCACCGACAATGCCTACAGAACACCGACATTTCAGGCAGAGTGCCTTGTGAAGGCGCTAATGAAGATTGGAGTCGAGCGGTGCACGGTGGTTGGATTCAGCTATGGTGGTTTTGTGGCGTTTGAGATGGCGAGGGAGAACCCTGAAATGGTGGAGGCGTTGGTGGTCTCCGGCTCCGTCCCCGTCATGACAGACGTTGTTTCTAAAGTTGTACTCACCCGTTTAGGGTTCCGATCATTTACGGAGTTCCTATTGCCAGAGTCCGTCCAAGGTGTCAAGGCGCTTTTCAAGATTGCGACTTACATGAATATCAGTTGGGTTCCCGACCGTCTTTTGAAGGATTATCTTGAGGTTAGATTTATATATTGGATTGATTAGTTTTTGTTGGAATAATTAAAAATAAATTCAATCGTTTTTTCTCTCTAAGTTTAAACAAATTAATAGAATTTTTTTTAAAGGTAAATAAGTCTATAGAATTTTACTTCTAAGTAAAATATATTTAACTATTTATAACTAAGTTTATAAAAAAAATTTCATTCGTTTTATTGCTCGTTAATCAACATTGCCATTTATACATATTATTATTATTATTATTGAACTTTTACCCTATAAATATTGGGGAGTGGTTTAGGTAAGGAGGCAGGGAGTGATGTTGTGGTGGGGATCAAATGAGGGTTCAAGGAGAGTACTTCTTGTTAGCTGGAACAGTTGTGTAAACCGGCTCATGAGGGAGGACCGGCAGATTCAAATCTGGCGTACATGGGATTTCCGATCAATGCTTCCTACGCGGCTACGACTCTCGGATTTTGTTATGTCGGAGGATGTTAGAAAGGGCGATTGTGTAGGTTGGATTGGTAGTGCTAGAGGTAAGTTTAGTGTGGCTTCGGCGTTCAAATATGTGACTAGGGAACAAACGTCAAATGAGAATAGAGGGGGATTGTTTGTTGTGATCTAGAAGCTGAAGGTGTAGGAATGGGCTAAGTTCTTTGCCTAGCTGGTAGGGTGGAGATTAGTCTTGACTTATGTGGAACCGGGTGCATAAGCATATGTCGGAGGTTTCATTACTTTCATATTGTGGTTCTTGTGACACTAAGGTTTGATTGGCGGCATGCTAAGGTGATCTTGGAGACCATAGTCCCATGGAACATGCATGTATCCTTCTTTAGCCTTGAGTGGGATGCATTACTATCTCAAAATCTCTTGCTCGGATTAACCCCTAGTTCGGAACTAAGATGGAATACCCTCTTTGCCATTGGTGTTTGGTGGTTAGACATGTTCATATCCGGGCTTGAGCCGGGCTTTTATGAATGTTCGGCCGTTTATCCGGACCTGGGCCGAGCCTGATTGGCGGAGCTATGTGGGGTACTACATGGGCTTTGGTTGGCGCGGGACGATGGATTTAAAAGGGTGAAGCTGGAAGTGGATTTGATGTTGGTTATGGATCTAATAAGTAACAAAACAAAATAATTTGAACTAATAAGTCTTTTTTATATCGCTGATATACACTGAGGCCATAATAAATATTAAAAAAAAAAGAAAAAGTTCTAAAATCAATTAATCAAAGGTATAAGGATAAATTGAAAGGAAGAAGTTGGTAAATAGGTCCTTATCTATAAAGATTAATTAAAAGGACTAATTAGTAATTTTAATTTTTGGCATATGCATTTATGTAGATTCTAGGTTAAAAACTAGCTGACAAGTTTTGCTCCTTCAAATTTACTTTGATGATGTTCACTTTTATAGGCCAAGATCTAAGTTGCCCTCAAATCAACATGAAATGAACCGTTGTTTTTTCAAAATCTCTAGATGTGAAGACACAATAAGCTTGACAGCATTGGGTCAAAAATTTCAGGTAATGTTTGCTAACAGAAAGGAGAAAAGTGAGTTACTAGAGGCCATGGTGATCACCAACAAAAGCTACACTATTCCTACTTTTCCACAGGTAACCACCGAAATGGAAAAAATAATCTTCATCCTCTCATAAATCTTACTGTACTAATTGTAAATGAATAAAAAAACTTGTCCTTGGACAGAGAATCCATCTTCTATGGGGTGAACACGACGAGATTATCAAAGCTGAGCTCGCCCAGAACACAAAACAGTATGATCACTTGGAAACATGGAACAAATTCTTGACCCAAATAAAAAAAAAACACAGATCAACTTGTGTTAGAATAATCATTAAGAGCTTCCTTTGCTTATGAACTCATTAATGTGCAGGCAACTGGGGGAGAAGGTGACATACGAAGTGATAAAGAAGGCAGGTCACCTGGTTCATCTGGAGCGACCCTGCGTTTACAACAGGTGCCTCAAGCGATTCCTTGTCTCCTTGTACTCTGATGAATCCCAACAGTAGACCTGAAAACAAGAAAGCAAATCTTGGAAGAAACTTGTGTCATTAGAAATACAATTCAACTCATCTGGTACACATAAATATTTGAAGAATCTTATTCGAGATTTATTATAATCTCTTTCATTACTTCTTGAAACGAAATGTTTCTTCTATACAACTTGCAAAAAGAATCAGCATCGTGTAACATACGATGCATATGGATTAAAAACTCAAAACCCAATAACTGAATCAAATCTCCTACACCAATTGCTTTGCAGCAAGGTAAATGAATATATATGATCAGTATACAACAATCTTGTGTAAAATCATCTGAAGGATGATTGAATTTCCTCAAGAGCTCTTCCTTTGGTCTCAGGAAGCCATAATGCGACGAATACTCCAGTCACAACAGCAAATGCTGCGTAAATAGTGAATGTACCTGCCAGTATGTACAACAGTTATGTTACTTCACAGTTCACACTGCTACATATTATTTGCAGTAAAAACAATGCTGTGTAAACTGATTTTACCTCCTTCACTCCAATCTAGCATCATGTTGGCAGTCAATGTGACAATCCAAGAAATCAAGAAATTGGCCATAGTTGCTGCACTGCCACCCAGACTCTTTATATTTACCGGCAGAATCTGGTGAAAAACACAACCATATAATCTTAGTAAACCTTACCTTGAAAAATGGAAAAAAAAAGTTTGAGTGTGTTACCTCAGACATAATGAGCCAAGGAACAGGTCCAAGTCCGAGAGAAAATCCTAAAACCATACCCTAGCAAGCAATACAGAATAGCCAACAGCGTTAGATTGCAATACCAAAAAAGCCAAAAAGGTAATGTATTTTAGAATAACTTACCACAACACCAGCAACAGCTAAGTAGCCCATCACACTATAAATCTTGGAGTCTTCTGACATAAAGGTCTGTGAACAAACAATATGACAGATCAGAATTTCTCCAAAAGTACGTTGATTCTCCACAAAGTTAATGGATTGTAGAAAAGAACCAACCTCTGCGTAAAATGCTGCAGCAACTATGAGCAGACTGATTGCCATTACAATAGAGGATATCTATATAGCAGAAAAATGCATTCTCTTATATTTGTCCCTTGTTCAAGGAATTTCCAAGGGGAAAAAAGGATGAAAAAACATACTATAAGAAGAATCCGACGCCCAGCCTTGTCCATTAACCAGGTAGATACTCCAGTTGAGATAACCTACAAAAAAAATAATTATCCTATGAGCATATGAATGTTTACAAATGGAAGTAGAAGCGAAAATGGTCTATGTATTTCACCTGAACAATCGCAAGGCCAAGTGATGCGACTTTTTCTTGAGAAACGCCTTCACATAAAGAAAAGAAACATTATGATATCTTTATTCATAAACTGCTATCTCTGATCAAAACATTCTGGTTGCTAGATCTCAAATTAGAAGATCAAAACATAATATTGAGCCTTGAAGAATCACATCACAAACCAACAGTGAAATACTCAGAAAAGAGACAGTCATATAAGTCAGGTTGGTCTAACCTGCATTTGAAAATATAGTGCTCGAGTAGAAAAAGACTCCATTAATTCCACTAAGCTGCTGAAGCGCAAGTAAGCCTATTCCTAGCTGCAGTGATGTCAATATTATTGGATTCTCGATTTCATACAAAAATGGAACAATAAAATACAGAATTTGGAAAGGTCATTGTACCAACAAAGGACGCCAATATCTTCTACGCCTAAGATCCACAAAACGGATTGTTGTTCTTTGACTTGATGATGATTTCACAGCATCCTGCATCCCAGGGGGAAATTAGCTGCTGTTAAAATTTCTTTTTGCCATTTGGTTTAGTGAATTTTGCCTTATATTGCATATGAGTGTGCTTATATTTCAGGAATGTACTTTAATTTCATCCATTTCGCCAGATATATCTGTACCAAATCCTCTTAGAACCATCAAGGACAATTCAGCTTCATCAAGCTTCCCCATTTTTGCCTGAAATGGGCCAATGGCATAAGATAAACATTGATCATAAATTTTAATCTCAAGTAAATATAATCTCTATGGAAAATGGTGTAAAGGTCTTTGACTGTGTAATTACCAGCCACCTCGGAGATTCGGGTACAAAAAATAGACCAGGAATTAAAGCTGCACATGGTAAGACTCCTGTACAATTGCATCAACATCAAAACAAGTATTTCACTATCATGAGACAATTGGCACATTCAAAAAGAGTTAGACGTGAACATATTTTAAAAAATCAAATCACCTAGCACAGCAAGTATCCTCCACCCAAGAAAAATCCCAAGCAAATAGACAATCATCACTCCAAGGGTGATTGAAAGCTACAGAAAAAAACGTCAATGTCTGATTATGAGTTTCTGGGAAATGCTATTAAAAGAACATACAGATGTCCATCAATTCCATAACACCCTTTTAAAGAAACAGAACACAACAGAAGTCCTTCCGAAATACACGAAATGAATACAGAAAAGAGGACAAGTGCGGAACAAACCTGGTTCACTGCTCCAAGACCCCCTCTCAAGTTCTTGGGTGATATTTCAGCTATATAGACAGGGACCTGGATGCAAGCAATCGGTGTCGATTTAATACCATGATAATTTTGGCATTCATATATACATACAAGATTAATAACCTCAGCACAAAAAAATAGTTGAATGAAAATGCTTAACCGTGTACGAAATAATGCCAACACCAAAGCCTGCCAGTAGTCTACCCATATAGAGAAAAGAAGAATCCTAGAAGAAAAAAATCATGCCCAAAAGCAGTTAATTTCTATGCTGAAGTATGATTTACAAGTGAAAACAGAAAGTGATGAAGGTTAGCAATATATACTTACTTGAGCAAATGATATAGCCAACCATCCAATTATGTTAGGTATTGAAGCAATCATCAATGACTGAATTGATAAATGGGTAAACAGCATGTTAGTATCATACTTGCAAATCCATTCAGTAACAAAAATGGTCCACATAAGCCACAACCCATGTAGGAAAATGAATTAGTCAACTACATCAGTCAATATGTACGTATTGGTCCATATCACTTTTTTGTTTTGTTTCCGACATTGCTGATTGATTTTCCGTAATTGAAAGTTAAAGAAGGAAGATGTACTTTCAGCTACCAGACATACTGCTATATTAAGGTGTCCAACTTCTAGTTCCTCTGTCAATTTTTGGGGCAACTAATGGTTTAGTACTATGATTTGAAAGTTGAAAGCGAAAGAAAAGGTAAGGTAGACATAAATGTTAACGGATGATATCTGAGCTAAAATAAATGGAAATGGGGCATACCCCTTTCCTTCCAATATATTCAGAAATCTGACCACTGGCTATTGCCCCCACCATTGCTCCTACATTCGCCAAAGATCCGAAAATGGAAAACTGTATTTACAAGCAACAAAATCACCAATAACGATCAATACAGTAGTAAAATAGAAAAGCAGATCGAAATAGAAACTGATTGAACATCTCACCTCATTACTAGTGATCCCTAGATCTGAAATAATCTCAGATTCAGTAGGCGAAGAATACCCAAACTTCAAAAACAAGCACAACCGAAATCCATCAAAAAATCCCTAATTCAATCCAAGCACACAGAGAATCTAAAATTTTATTTACATACAGTGTATCCGAACTGGACAGGGCCTAAGCAAGCGATAAGGACGCAAAATAGTATGGAAACGGACGAATCACGAAGCAGCATCGATGAACCACCGCTCAACTGACTTTGCGATTGCAACTTGTACCAACTCCCTGTGTGTAGGAACGGCTTTCTCAGCTCCGACGCCGATGACGTCGATGCATTTGAACTTTTTCCTTCCTCCATTTCCAAGCTCTTTCGACCTCCTTCGTCTCCTTCACTTGGATGACCAAATTTCCAATTCGCCGATTTAGAAAACAATCGGTGAACAGTATCGTGTAAATTATATATATAGAATGATGAAGAAGAGAAAGCGAAAGCTTGATTAATTGACCAATCAAATTATCGACAAGAAATAGTAATATTTGTTGAAGATTGATACAAACTATTGTTGTATCTTTGCAAGTCGTGTTTGTATTAGCTGGTTTTCATCTCCTTCTTTACAAGACCGTTAGTTGGTCCCCCATTTTCTTTCTGAAATAAGGTAAATTGTAAAATAGCCCCAAATTTGAGTTAATTACGAAGTATAGCACGTAAAATAGGTTTTGATTTGTGAAACACTGAACGTGTTTACGGCTTGTTAAGACCGAATACTATGCGTCTATTCTTATGCTCACAATTTAGTTTGATCGTCTTTTTGTAGGTGGTTTCCATTCGACTATTTAGCAGGAACGTACCGTTGATGCCATTGAGAGGATATGCAGCCATGCAGGTTCGAATCAGGCTTCGATCAAATAACGGCGAACAAGCCGATAATGGTTTAGTCTAAGCACAATCAATATATTTGATAAAACTAAAGTTTCCATAAACGGAGATGACGGTATACCGTTAAGAAATGTATATTGCTTCCGTTACAAAATTAATTAAGAAATGTATATTGATAATTATGAACTTAATAGAATGTGAACTAAGTATTTTTTAAAAAAAATTAACCGTTAGTGCATAAAACATTGACCTGAAAAAATACATGGAAAACAAATTATAATATTCCATATTTGAACTTTTATAATATTAATTTAAAATTTATTTATCATCGTGTGTTCCGATAAGTTTGATTAGTTCAAATATATATAAGTAAAAAGGAAAAAAATCTGAATAATTAGATTAAAAAATGCATGAAACGTAATTGAAGATATTAGAATGGGTAGTTACAAATTTTGAACGGACGAGGAAAACATATATAAAAAGTAACAAAGTAATTATTATAATTTTAAAAAAAATGTATGAACTATTAGTACAAATAATATGAATAATAGAACAAAAATTTTAAACTAATAAAGGGAGCGGTATAAATTTTTCTTTGTAAAAAATGTATGAACCAAAAGTACAAACAATTTGAAATTTAGAACAAAATTTTAGAACATCAATAATAAAATTTAAACAAAAAAGTGTTCGTAAAAAAAAAAATGGCACGCATCAGTACAACATCATCTTTGCATTTTTGTACCGAATGAACACTAATTAACCCTTTGATTATAAAGATATTTCATTATTTCCCCGTTTATTTATCATGAAATAAATAAAATGTGATTAATTATATGATAAACGTACTATCAACAAATCAAGTGAGATTTAAAGGTATCTGCTTTTTTTTAATTAAATGCAATAATATAGGTAATGAGCTGTTGTTTTCATGTTAGACGATCATGAGAGAGAATGGATGTTGTTGAATGAATTGTATGTTAACGTGTACAATCTTATCCTTTGTGTTTCAATTTAATTAATTAAAATTTAATCTAATTTTAGAACTGTAATTTGCCTAAGTATGCATTGTTAATGGTCCTCCACTTCTTCTTCTTGTGTTTTGGATGTGTTAATTAAATTTTTTTTGGGGGGATTATGGAGAAAAAATGGCCCTTGATTTTTTTCATAAGCGAGCCTCTCAATATTAATTATTAGATCATGTAAACGGCCTCTCGCTGGAATAAAGCTATAATTCAAAATTAAACGGCCTTTTGTGAAATGTTTAAACACATAAGAAAAATAAGGTTTTTGTAACCAAAAAAATAAAAACTATATTATATGAAGAGTTATTTACTAATTTTATTATATATTATCGATTTTTAGAATAAATTATTTATATGAGGAGTCATATTTTTGCATATTTTAGAATGTTAATTTGGATTTATCATTTTGTTAGACTTTTAATGAAGTTTTCAAAAGGGAGGTGATAGAAATAGTGAGAGTCTAGATTGAGGAGAAACTTCAACTACTTGACCGTTCGTGACGGATCGATAGGTAGAATGTGGGCGGTGGAAGTTTAGAAATGGATACGGAAGCGTACGGTTGATCCGATCTAGGTTGATCGAATAATCCATGAAGTGAATAGATAGTTGATCCATCAAAATGATCCTAGCTCGACTACGAAAACTTGGATCAAATACTGAATCCAAGTAAGAACTTTGAGATGATGAAAGAGAAGGTGATGGTCAAACCAAGTAGGAGAATTTTCCCTTCTTAATACTTAATTTCAACTTAGACATGATCTACAATGAAGGTCAAACATCTCTAATATATAGAATGAGTCCGTAACGAAAGGTATAAAAATATGGTCCAATAGGATACGCCTAAAGAATGACCAGTGAAAATGCTTAAAAGTGAATATTCCTCAAGAATATTCCAAAAATAATTCTTAGCGTTTTCCAACGAGTCCAACGATTTAGAAAATTCATTATGTTGAATTTGATTCACTATGAAGAGGGCTTGTACGTGGTGCGGTCGTGTGGATCGAACTTATCTGAAATAACTAAGGGTCTGTAGATAACATTATATTACGTGGATGAAGGTGAAGATGGAGAACCTTTTTTTAGACGAAGAATCAGGAAGATGAATATGAAAATAAGTGAAATGTGTGTTTGGTAAAATTAATATGATCGTGCGTATAATTACGAAATAATATGCGTTAAATTTTATCGTAGATAAAAGAAATGATAATAAAAAAAAGGGATAAAATGAGATTTTTGCCTCAATAATCCATCTTAGCAAAGTTCAATATAATTACACAATTTTTCTAATCAACTCCTTATTTTCCATAAAAAAACGAAGTTAAAGAGAATTTCTTCATTCCTATAATCTAAATTTTATATTCCCATAATTTTTTACCCAACCGAACACAACCTTAATATTTTTAATTTTTTTTCCAAAAACACTCACAACCTGATTCGTTTTTATTAAATTGAATTAAATATTTGTTATGTTAACTTTATATTTTATATTATTTTAGTTATATTTATAATGGTACGTGTTTGTTATACTAATCTTAGTTAACGCTGAGAGGTTGAAGATTTTGAGTATTAAGGGTCCATTTGAGAGACCATAAATTAGGAGTTTATGGAGCACAAGTTTATGAAGATTAGGGGTAAGTTTGGGAATTATGAGTTTAATGAAGTTGAAGATAAAAGCTAAAGTTTATTGTGACTGCAGTTAATTGAAAATTTTATTGAACTAGCCGTTTTTTTTATAAGCTTGTTGAACGTTTGAGAATAACTATCTTATCAAAATTGATATAAATGTAAAATTTAAAAAAGGCATCATCACTATCATAATCTAATTTTAATGTTTTTGTCAATGGTTTTTTTTTTTTTTAATGAAAAGCGGTTAGATTGGACTATCTTTTAGAGGTAGTCCAACCTAAGGCATCCTTGCAGATGAGAACACGAAATTTAAGGTCTTCAGAAAAATTGGTGTTGGGGGTCGAGTTTTCCAGATGGATCAATCGATCAGCAACATAGTTTATTTCACTGAAAATATGTCTAATACGGACCTCGTCAAAGAAACGAAGATTCAGTCTGGAGTCGGATATAATCATCTCGACCTTCCACGGACAGCTCCACAAACCTTGGAGTGTCTTGATTACACACAAGTTATCACCTTCGATTTCGATCTTTTTAATTTGTAGTCTAATCGCCTCTTGTAACCCGGTTTTGAGGGCAAAGACTTCAGTTTTTATAACCGAATTAAAATTATTCTTTTTTGCGTTGAGTCAAACAACATCACCCATTGTGATTCCGAATTACATATCCAGTAGATGTAATTCCCGAATCGAATTTTGAACCATCAAAGTTAAGTTTAAAAAAGCCGGATTTTGATTTATTCCATTTAATGTTATGTTTTTTTCTTATCTGTGTTTTTGTCAATGTTAAATAGATATTATAAAGTATTGACAGAAAAAGTTCTGAAATTATTCGAACCCGGAATAGAACTATATTAAACTAGGTCATAATTGTCCGATTCAATCTACCGCTTCTTTGCTCCAGAAGTTCACGGTCCACCAGTTAAAGACCATGTCGGTATTTACAATTTGATCCATTTTAACCGAGTAGCCCGTTTGCGCAATCTTAGTATCTTATTATTATTACGGAATAAAATAATGTAAAATTTGCAAAATCTATTGGTGAAGTTATTGAAATGTCATGCGAAAAATCAATAAATCCTCGTACCTACTTGTCACGTCCTAGGTTGGGGTTGTTGAGTTAGGAGAGAAATAAATGAGTTTAAGACAAGGAGAAAAGAAGAGATGTATCGTGATAGAAAAGCACCTTTACAACTATACTTCGTATTTATGCCATACGTTACACTACTTTTTTTTTTCTTTTTTTTTTCCCTTAAGTTTTGTGATTTATATAAAGTTTGGGTGACTCGAGCCGACCTCTTTAGATCATTGATTGGTTTTATAACGAAATTTCACTTAGCGGATGTACTAACCGTATATGTTCATTCGAATTTCTATTATCGACGTGGGATAACTTTATCTTCCCCGTACCGTAACATCGCTGTTTTGGTGGAGTAGCACTGAAACATCATTGCTTTGGTGGAGTAGTGAGTGAAGTAACATGACTATTAAAATACAAGCAATTACTTCATACTACATCATCAGTTGCAGTAAACTATGTTTGTAAAGACTTTGGCCCTTCATTCCAACCTAGCAGCATATCACAACACCATCAACAGCTAAAGTAGACCATCACACTCCATATATATATATGAGTCTTATGACACAGGATCACACTTCATATCTTGCAGTCCGTAAATGATGTTACATTCTTTAACGAAATAGCAAAGGTTCAATCTTGAGAAGTCGAAGGAGGAAAGTAGCAATCTTTAGGGCGCGGAATGTAGCAGCCTTTCCTAATATAAGTACATCCTTTGCGTTCCCTATCAACAATCGCCGCTACTTTCCTCGGCAATTCATCACCAAGCTCCCAATTGAGATCATCTCCAATGGAAGCGTTATCACGCACCAGTCGTACCAGTGAATCCGCAGCCATATTACCCTCACGGTATATATGTGTCAGAACAGGCTCTTCTTCGAACCGACTCATAAGATCCCTAATATTCCCAATGATCTCGTCTTCGTACCAAAGATTGGGCCTTCTCGAACGTACGACTTCGATCAGAAGTTTAGCATCTCCCTCGATCCAAAGCTTATGAAACCCGAGACTCAAGGCGATGCTGAGTCCCATGCGCAGGGAGCGAGCTTCGGCTTGGTAGGAGGTGTGAAGCATCATTTCAGGGTTGGAGCAAGCGTAGGAAAAGACCGGCGTGCCTTGGTGGTCTCGGAAGATACCGGCTCCGACAGCACAACGTCGGAGTCGTGATACACCGCCGTCACAATTTAGTTTGATCGTCCCTTCTGTTGGAGGCTTCCACTCATGCAACTAGCTCAGCAGGAACGTATATTTCATCGGAGGAGGCCATTGGAGAGGGAATTTTAGTAAAATAGCTTCTGTATGTATACCGGTGAGGTGGTATCTTTTTTCCAATGGTGGCGGCGGGTCGTAGATTCTGCATATTTTTTAGTGATAGTGGTAACCGGTGTCCTTTTTACAATTGTGGCCTCCTGCTGTAAGTTCTACGTAATTTTTTTTAATGGTGGCGGTGTCATTTTTTCAATGATGGCCGCCTGCTGTAATGGTGGTGGTATAATTTTATGTTCTTTTTCTTACAATGCTGATTTTTTTTGTTAAAGCAGGTCTTTGTTTATCAGCAATGGTGACTTATATTCATTATTTAAAAATATTTGTGTAGTTTTTTTTATAAAGGAAAGCCGTTTTATGACACTAGACGACACGCCATCTAGTGGATCGAAAGGTCGAAAAAGATTGGCAGACGGACGACTAACTGTCATGAAGAGCTTAAAAAAAGGAAAAATAAACACACAAAATACAACATAAAAACCCGAAAGCAAATGAGGTTTTCAGAGAAAAGTATAATATATTTGTGTAGTTATCAATATTGGAGGTAATAAGTTTTAAGATACATTCTCAAACTAGTATATAAGATCGGTGTATCACTCTATTTATCGTCAATTTAAAGTTTGATACAGATGGACTGTAGATCGAGCGTATAAATTCAAGCCAAACTAGAAGGTTTCATACTAACGACCAATAATTCAGAATTACGTACAAAACACTTACGGATAGGATCATTACTCTAGAGATAAAGAATTCCGGCATCGTATTTGTTTAATGGAAACCATATCCCGAACTTACGTGTAGAAGAGCCTTTGTGATGTATGAATTTGGAAATGAGTTGGCCGTGGTACCATAATTCCTAACCACCTAATTTGTTTTGTTGTTAATTGATTATTTAATTATTGGTTGATGACATATCTTATGGTTTCGTATCTTTACCGATTATAGGTTTAAATTCAACCTTTTTTCTAAGTTCATGCAAGGGGATTACTGATTACATAAGCATTCTTGCCGGTGGACATGAACAACTCTAATTAACCAATCATTTCTGCCGATCAAGTCCATGCATTGCTCGACCGGGTTGAAATTTGGGTTTTAACACGTTGATGCATCAAAATTAAAATTGTATAAACGTTGTTCAGGGATTCTTCCAACTAAATTATTAAGATAACTGGAAAAAAAACAAAACAATTTGTTAGTGAGGGTAGAGCTGAGATAGGAGACCTCTGTCCTTAATTCTGAAAACACCCACATTATACTAGATTCAAGATCGATCATAATGATTGTGGACCACTTCTTCGTAGCACTCTCGTTTTTGCAAAACTCATAAATAGGAGAAGACGATTTAATTTTGTATTGGTGAATTTGTGTGTTCAAATAAGTGGATGAGACTCCTTTTTAACTAAGAGCAATCTAACAAGATAAAGAAAATTAACATATTAAAAACATTTTTAACTGATATTATATTCTAATTAATTTAAAATTCGAATTTAAAATCAATTACTGTAAATTCACCGTCAGACATCCTTGCTGCCTTGAGTCTCGGGATTGATAACCTTTGGATAGAGATAGATGTCCTCCGATTCAGTAAGGCCCAACCTTTGTTACGAAGATGAAGTCATTAGATTCATTAATATGGTTGTAGATTCACGGGTACACATCACCTCTTATTTTATATAAAAAGGCACATAAAAGAAAGACGTGATGGTATTTTTTGTAATTTCATATTTTTATAAAAACTTTTCAATATTTTTTATATAGGTAAATCACTATTTAAAATTATCAATGTGATTTAGAAGATTGTAATTTAAAGTAGATATACTCTTATTTTATATAAATCTCTTTCATTTATATTTAGAATGTATTACTTTCCATTTAAATTTTATAATATGTTTTATACATTGCCTATCATAATATCATTTAATTAATTAGTTAATATCTTAACAATTATCAATTGTAATCGCTTTGAAACTATTTATTATAGATAAACATGCTTTTATTATATATTTATGTATGATTAGTAAATAACAATTAATTTTTTTTTTGATCAATACTAACTTTGATATCCGCATAGTTCAGGAGATATTATCTCGAATTCTTCTTTCACAACAATTGTTATAGAGCTTGAATTTCTGGTTGATTTTCATTCATAATGTCACAAAATCCAGCCACACAATAAGCATCACATATCATATAAAACAATTCCTAAAATAATAAATGAACAAACATTTTTTTATAAATACAATTATCATCTAACAAGGACACGGTTATTAGAAGTAGCGTTTTAAAAAAATATTAAGTTGGATGTTAGAAACCCTTATATTATTGAAATATAATAATAAAGGCCAAAAAAATAATGGATCACCCTTTCAAATTTTTTTTTTTTGTTGCCGTTACTGAATGATCTTCGCAATAAGGATAATTATTCAAACATTTTTGCATGTGTATTAGTTTATACATATATACTCCACGTTATTCTCTAAGCAAATCCCAATAATATCTTATTTGGTCAAGGTTAAGCAAACCAATGACTTATGTGCGCGGCACGTTACTTGAAAACAAGCTTGATCCCAATAATATCTTATGTGGTCAAGGTTACGCAAACCAACGACTTGCGTTAGGTGGTTTTAAAGTTTGGTCTGAATTATTTGTATTTTAATGATATAAATCAAACTAGTTTAGTAACCATACCTTGTACGGAATTTGTAGAATTTGAACTAAAATTTTTTTAATCATAAATAGCGTATTGCGATCCATATAAAAAATATAATTTTAAATGATATTAATGTAAAAAAAAAATACATATATCTAAAAACTTAAAATTTAAAATGAAACAACAACAAAACTATGTAAAAAAAACAACAACAAATTACAACTAAAGAATGTAAAATATTAAATAAAAAAAATATAATTTAAGGAATATTATGCACTCTAATTAAGATATATAAATTTTTTTCTATAATATATAAAAATATTAGCTCAATAGTTTATTTTTGGTCATTGTTTAAAATAAAGATTTGAGTGAAGATAAAATAAGCAAGTAAAAGTTGGAAATAATCTTTCATAATCAAAATTACTTAATATACGGTTTAATGTGAGAATGACACGTGGCGTAATATGGTGGTGACAAGTGGCAAAAGCCGATGTGGCTTAATGTGAGGACGACAAGTGGACTTATTCACTTATGTTTTAGTATTATATAGTAGAGAATACCGTCAACGTATGTAGTTTGTTCAATATGATGATATGCGGAAAAAAATTGTTTTTTTAATTTGCAATTACATAAATATCTATAAAATTTTATATGACATAATGAATTGATAATATAAAACTATTAATCTATCACCAATTCTTGATTGTATTGAACCCTTTTGAATCGAATGATTACGTAACACATTAAGGAGAAACTAAAAAATTTATTTTCTAAGATTAAGTGATTGAATGTTTATCTAGAATAATTAAAAGTATTTTTGGTTATAAAAACGTGAGATATTGATAAATTCACCACAATTAGGTGATCCATATATATAGTTGTAAGTAAAACAAAGTTACAATAGAGTTTCTCCCTCAAGTTATACATTAAAAAAAAAAAACTTATCCGAAAATTTTTTATTATTTTTTTTTATTATCCCACAAGTTTTAGTATCTTTTTTTTTAATTAAAATTTTATGTTAAAATAGAGTTTTTCTAGCCAACATCAACGTCGCCTACTTTAGTAAAGGTGTACACATAATTTAAGTCTCAAGAACATCTAATCTCAATCCTAACTACCTATTACCGGGTAAGTCTCAAGGTATCTAGGGAGGAATTTACTACAAACCAGATTATCTAATTAAGGATTAAGTAAACATTTACCGGTTAAGTCTCAGGAATTACCTAACTTAGAAAGCAATAAGACACATTCAATCCAATAAAAGGTTTCACCTTTATTACCTATGGTCAATCTACTTATGTATTCAAAGGGAATTTCACCGGGTAGATCTCAATTCCAACTCAGATTACTAGTTTAGAAGGTTCTAACATATATCTATCTCCAAATAAACCATTAGGATTTCTAGCAATTCAAACCAATTCTAAAGCACAATCTATTCCATCATATTCCAAGGCATAAACAAACCCCTATCAACCTTGGAACCACAAATATTTTTAGCCAATAATCAACAAAATGAAATCAATAATCAATTCAATTGAAGAATTCATATAAGTGAAATAACAAAAGGGGGAAAGGAAAGTACTCCACTTTATTAACTCGAAAACGAGCAAAACTATGAATCCCAGTATCGCAAAGTGTATCCAAACTTTATGAAATGTAAAAGGCTGAATCTTTCTCTAAAACTAACTAAGATCTAACAATGGTGGAAGGTAGAGAAATGAGGGAGCACGGTAGGAGACAACTTCTCCTTAGGTCTGAACGGGAATGAATCTCAAACTGAATGGGAACAAAACGAATCACTTTGGAAATAATCGGAGCTTTCCTTTTATACCCAACAACTTGCCAAAAGACACGGGCTGGGCCAAAAGGTCCGAAATAAAATAACTGACGCTCAGGGAAGAATCTTGGGTGGAATCTCGGCCGAGATCGGTCATGGTCGGGGCCGAGATTTTGTCTTCGAACTTCGATTCTCTTGGGATCTCGGTCAACTCGTACATGGATCTCGGCCGAGATGCCGACCGAGATACCTCAACAGGAACTTGAGTCACGGGCCGAGATGCTTCTATCTCGACCGAGATGGCTCCTTTGGTCGTGATCTCGTCTTGGCATATTGATCTCGACCGAGATCAGTGACAAATGTTGCTCTAAACTCGTCTCTTGTGTTCCTAGCTCGACTCCTTCACCTTTCCTTAGCTCGTATGGTTGCTCCTAAGCATCCACTCCGAGGCTTGATCCTCAAATGCATCGTTTTAGCTCCAAAATTTGCCAGATTACCTACAATGATGTAAAAGTTAGGATTTCCGATCCTATTTAATCACGATTAAAATAAATTTAGTGGTGATTAGCGCGTTAATTTATTGTTTTCAACCCTAAGTTAGGCTTGGGCTGCAAACCTAAACCGTCAGTTTAGGTTTGCAAACTGGCGGTTTAGGTTTGGCGCAAGGCCAAACCTAAACCTGAACCGGGGCCCTTGAAACCGGCGGTTTAAACCGGCAAACCGGCGGTTTAAACCGCCGGTTTGCCGGTTTAAACCGCCGGTTTGCCGGTTTAGCACGGTTTATAAAAAAAATAAAAATTAAATACAAAGTAATAATGTTAAAAAAAATAAAATTAATATTATATAAAAATAAAAAAATTACTATAAAAAAAATAGTATATAAAAACTAGTAATTAAAATTTATACCAATTAAATAATAGAAACATAAATTCAATTTAACAAAAAAAACTCGGAAAAATTAAAGGGCTTGAACCGGTTTCCCGGTTGCCTACGTATCCTCTCGGGATTAAGAGGAATCAAAGCCCACGTAGTTCTCTTACCTTGACTTACCTATTTTCGGACTTCCGAGTTTTATTTTAATCCCGCTTACCGTTCGATGTCGGACTCGGAAGTAGTGCCGGCGTCTTCGGAGTTGGAATCCGACTTGGAGTCGTACACCGGTGCATTCCGTTATTTCTGCTTAGCCGCCCTTATCCAATCTTGAATACAAACTTGCATCTCCAACTTCTCGGGCTTCAATTGAGTTTGGTTGTGACCGAGAATGTTTCCGCCTCGGCTAAATGCTTGCTCCACCGCAACCGTTGATGCGGACACGACCATGATTTGTTGTACAATTTTAACTAAGGTTGGATATTTGGGAGCTAATCTCTTCCACCAATCCAAAATATCAAAATCAACATTATCATCAATATTAAAACAAGTGTTAAGATAATCTTGATATTTCGCATTTGAAGATGAATGTCTAGGTGTTTTTGTTCTTCTAGCAAAAACTTATTGTGCAAGTGAAAGAGAAGAAGATGAACTAGTAGAAGAGGGAGATGGACTAGGTGCGGTAGAAGAAGAGCTAGCACTAGATTCAAATGTACTAAGTAATTTTTCAATTTCAGTATTAACTTGTTGCACAATGTTAGGAACATAAATGTTTTCTTGTGTTAAGTTTACACACAAACAATCATAATAAATAGTCAATAAATCGGAAAGACCATCTAGTTTAAGTCTAGGATCAAAAACGGCGGTTACAAGATAAATCATGGGAATGTCTTGATAATATTTAAGCCATTTATCTTTCATATCAAGCATACATTCCGTGAGACAAGGTATGTTAAAACATTTTACAAAAGCTTCGGAAACATTAACGGCAATTTCTAAAATCTATGAGATGTTGGAGTGTAAACATAACTCATGGTATTAGTTGCATCATTAAAAGTTTTTAAAACATTACAAATATGGGCACAAGTTTCCCAAACATTTTCATAATCTAAAATTGACCAAGGAACATGAATTGAAGCAAATTCTTGTAACAAAACTTTATAACGTACGGCTTCACAAAGTAATTTGTAAGTCGAGTTCCAACGAGTTCCAACATCTTTTGAAAAAGCAATAGGATGAACATTTTTGTTTAAACATAAATTTCTCCATTTTCTTCTTAAATCGGAGTCATGCCAAATATGATCAATAACAAGTTTGATTGGGGTTAGCATATCTCCTAAAACCTTAAGTTCATCTTGAACACATAAGTTTAAAATATGACATGCACATCTTTGATGAGTATAAGGAGTTTTTATATATATTGTCCCGCATCCTCAACCAAATGGTTTACGGCGGCGGTATTTGCAGATGCATTATCAAAAAAATATGAAAAAATTCGATGTTGTAAATTATATTCTTGTAAAACTGTTTTAATCATGCTTGCAATGCCTAGTGCATTATGTCTTTGATTAAAATGCCGAAAACCAATAACATATTTATGCAAAAACATAGCGTTATCAATAAAATGTAAAGTAATGACCATGTGAAAATGTTGTTGTAATTGTGTACTCCAAATATCACTACAAATTAAAACTTGATGTTCAAAACTAGCCAAATTCGATAAAAAAAAATTCTTTCTTTTTTAAGTAAGATTTATTAACTAATTTTGAAACGGTTTTCCTAGAAGTTGGTTTAAAAGAAGGTTGAAGATATCTAGTGTTATATTCCCTAACTTCTTCATATTAGGCATAAGAAAACGGTAATGAATGTGAACAAATCACATCGGTCAATCCTAAACTTTCTTCACTATGATTATATGTAAATAAAAGAGAATGAGAGGTAGAAGATGCAAACCCGTGGGACAATTGTGTTTGTCCCCATGAAATCCCGAGCTTCTCCGGATGGACGTTTTCCATGTGAGTTTGCAATGTCCCGTAGCCGCCCTTCACCTTCCACTTGTACACCTTCGAGCAATAGTTGCATGTCACTTGACAATACTCGTTCACCGGCTCCCCCTTGGTGTAATGCTTCGTAAATATTTCGGATGTAAGCATTTTCGGAGGGGGAGACTTCTTCGTGGAACTTCGGTAACATCGGGATTGTCGGGCATTTGTGTTTCGCTCTCTTGGGTGCTAGGAAAGTATTGAGAAGAGGAAATTTGATCACTTGGGTTTGCCATTACGAGAAATCGAGATATCGAGAATACGAGGATTCGAGAATTCGAGAATAAGAGATTAGGAGAGTAGAGAAGATGAGTTGTAGATTGTGTGATTTGTAGAGGAAGAGAGAATGGATATTTATAGGAAATTAGGATAAATTGTGGGGGATTTATTAGTTAGTTTTTTTATATATATAATATAAGGCCCCAACGGCTCAAAAAAGAGCCGTTGAGGCCATATCATCCAACGGCTCTTTTAAAGAGCCGTTGGGCTTTTTTTTTTTAAAAAAAAAAACAGCTGGAGGCCCAAACCGCCGGTTTAGGTTTCCAGAAAACACAAACCGAAACCTAAACCTTGAACCGGTCCAAACCTAAACCGGCCAAACCTAAACCGCCGGTTTGGGCCGGTTTGAAAACCGCCGGTTTGGCGGTTCGGTTCAAACCAGCCCCATACCTACCCTAAGTTAACTTTCGGATTCTTTCTCTTTGACGAAGGAAGCTTAGCAACATTTGTTGGCCTCTTATGTGCTAACTTATATATTTTAATTTTAATTTTTCATCGAGCTTAATGGGTATAAATTTACTATTTAAGACTCGGGTCAATCTTGAATATATATATATATATATATATATATATATATATATATATATATATATATATATTATTTAAGGTAAAATTTGTAAGTTTATATTTTACAATTTAAGTTTGGATTTTAATTCCGTTCTTTTCACTCAAGCATTTTTGTTGGTATCCGATTCACCTTATGAGTATATTTTATTATACGGTAGTTTTTATAGTGTTTAGAATCCCTATTTTATATATATATATATATATATATATATTTATTAAGGTAAAATTTGTAAGTTTATATTTTACAATTCAAGTTTGGATTTTAATTCCGTTCTTTCCACTCGAGCATTTTTGTTGGTATCCGATTCACTTTATGAGTATGTTTTAGTATACGGTAGTTTTTATAGTGTTTAGAATCTCTATTTTATTATATATATATATATAATTTACTTTTTATATATAATATACATTATACTACATACATAGTAAGAGTCATAAGACTCTCTCTGCATTTTACACATGTATGTGTGTTGGGATGAGTACACGTAGGTACCTCCTGTACATTTCAAATTAGAGTCAAAGTTAGTGAGAACTCATTTTGTTTTCATCTTGTTAAAGTTTTTTGTGTAGATTTTATTAGAGATTTATATTTTTAAAAAACTTGTTAGTGTTTGACACACAAATTTTTAGTTGAGGTTAGATTTTTAGAAATCTTTTGATAGGACTATGGAGATTATTGAATAGCTTTCACTTATTTCTTCCAATTTTACCCTTTGTGTCATCTCTCTTATATTTTTAAAATATTTTAATATTTATTCTTTTTGATAAAGTTATTCAATATATTTATAAAAAATCTACTTTTATCAAATAATTGATTTTTCGTTAGCTTTTCAAATTTTACAAAGTCTCTCATTAAACCATCAATTTTTGTCAGTTTTATTTTGAATATCAAACGCCATCTTCAACCATCGGTTTTTACAAATTCTCTTGCATCTGCAATCTGCAATCTGCAATCATCTAATTTGTATCAATGTTTTTTTAAACTCCATCCCAACTTCTAGACAAGTAGAATTAGCCTCCTGATAGTTTTGCTTAGAGAGTTAATAACCATCTAACTAGTTAATTCGTTGTGAACTTGACTAGTTGATTTATATAGATTATTTTTTTAAAATAATTTATTGTAATCTTTTTACTTGTATGATCGTATTAGGACTTCATGTAGGTTCACTCCGAAGTTTTTATACTTCAACTTTAGATCATTAAAGGATCTTGGACGGTCGTTTGATTACGTAAATTTTATATATTACAGATCGAGTTTAGTTATTCCATAAGACGTCACCACGGTTAGGAGGCTCGTTGACTCGTATTAGGTAAGTCTTATGACTTACTTAGTTTCAATCTGCAGATCACTCGTGCACGTCTAAGAGATTTTGTGTTATACTGCAATAATAGTCGTTATATATATAATGATTAAAGTTATGTGTTGGTACATTGCTAATATGGATGGTCATAATATTATGGACCTCCGATGTGAATTGTGGGAATAGTTATTTAGTTCTTATCAGTGATTAAGTGTATTAGCAACCTAGATGGTACTGTTATAGGCGAGTTGACGAGTTGATAAATAGATAAAGTTATAAATAAGTTAAATAAAATAATAATATTTATAAGCCCGGTTTAAGGCGGCTTGTTATTTGAAAGCCCGGCTTAAGGCGGCTTGTTATTTGAAAGCCTGGCCTGCAAGATGGCTTACTATTTAAAGAGTTCGGCTATTATGACAGCTCCCTATTATTTTAAGTTTAGTCTCGTGGAGGTTGATGAACATTAAATATGGTCAAACTATTTTAATGAGGGTTGATTCATGGAAGAATGTATTAGTAAGTGACATGAGACAAGGGGTAAAGTTATATATAAAATGATATTATAGCATGACCTAGTCTCTTGGATAGAATATGATTGTGAGCTAACTGTTTATACCAATCTTGTTTTCAGGTACTGGTTGTGATGGAAAGATGGCAGGAAGTTATGTTGGAGGTGGTGGTCAACCGGAACAGTGAGTGCCTTAGAGATATTATATCATCATGACAAGGCTAACGTGGTGTCTGATGCTTTGAGTAGAAAGTTGGTTCAAGAAAAAAAGTAATCGCTCGATTAACTGTAAAAATTAAGATACAAAAAGATCTAATTTGTAGTGGCATTGAAATATGGGTTCCGAAAGACCAAGGGTATCTGTGTACTTTGGAAATAGTTCCTAGTTGGTTGGAAGAAATTCAACAAAACTAAGTAAGTTGTCCTGACTTGACTAAATTAAGGTTTGTGATCGGGACTGGTGAACCTTCATATTTCCATATCGGTGCCGACAATATAATAAGATATCAAGGAAGGGTATGTGTGCCTCAAGACGATGAGATCAGAAGGAAGATTCTTGTTGAAGCTTATGCAACACCATATTCCATACATCCAAGATCGAATAAGATGTATTTGGATAATAGACCCTACTTTTGGTGGCAAGGTATGAAGAAGGATATTGTTGAGTTTGTGTGGTGTCAAACATGTCAACAAGGTAAGATTGAACACAACAGGCCAGGAGAAGAACTCCAATCATTGAAGATACTAGAGTGGAAATGGGAACACATCACCATATATTTCATAACTAATCTACGTAGTAACAATGGTTATGATTCCATATGGTTGTTGGTAGATCGATTAACAAAGACCGCAAGATTCATTCCTATCAAGGAAACTTGGTTTGTGAACAAGTTAGTAGAGGAATTCGTGAATCACATAGTCAGATTACATGGAGTTCCTAAGACCATAATTTCAGATAGAGATGGACGATTTACTTTCCGATTCTGGAGTCAAGTGCAGACATTAATGGGAACCAAGTTGAATTTTACAACAGCGTTTCATCCACAATCGGATGGTCAGTCAGAAAGGACTATTCAGACCTTGGAAGATTTGTTGAGGTCTTGTTTACTTGATTAATTAGGACCCAATATGGCCAGATCATTTAGCATTGGTAGAGTTCACTTATAATAACAGCTGACATGCATCCATTGAGATGACACCATATGAAAGACTATATGGAAGAAAATGTTGAACCCCGTTGTGTTGGGATGAGCTTGTTGATGTTATTGATACGGCTCTAGACAAAGTTAAAAATGATATTGGAAAAGTTGCCTTGATCTGAGAAGGATGTTGGTTGCATAGAGTAAACAAAGATCTTATGTTGATAAGCGCCGACGTCCATTGGATTTTGAAACAGGGACACAAGTTTGGCTGAAAGTGTTACCGACTTGTAGAGTCAAACGGTTTGGTATCAAGGGGAAGTTGATCCCTCGTTATATTGGACCGTTTGAGATTTTGAAAAAGGTTGGTAAAACGGCATGTCGTTTAGCATTACCGCCAACTAAGGAGGGAGTACATCCAGTGTTTCACGAGGCAGTATCAATCAAATCTGAACCATAAACTCATCTATGATGCTATTGAGATAGAACTTGATCAGACCTATGTCAAGTTTCCTTTGGCTGTGCTAGACAAAATGATAAAGAAGTTAAGGAATAAAGAAATCCCATTAGTAAAGATTCAATGGTCCCAAAGATGAATGTAAGAGGCTTAAATGGGAAACAGTTGAACACATGAAAAGGAATTACCTAGAAGTTTTTAACTCTCAACTCAATAAGTAGGAAAAGGGTAAAGAGTAATATCTCACTTTTTCTCTAACTTATGTGCTTATGTGAATTATGTGTTTGTTGTGCATTGATTGTGTTTGCTAAATTAGGAAGTTATATACTTCCCTAGTATGAGCACAATGAACTTACTAATGTGTTAAAATCGTATGTTTAGAAGAGATCCATAAATAGGTTATTTGTGTGACTAATAGATTCAGTCTTGCGATGAGCCGTGTACTAAAGTTTCGGGACGAAACTTTTCTTAAGGGGGGTGAGATGTAAAAGCTAGGATTTTCAAAACTTAATTAATCATGATTAAGGCAAATTAACTTAATCATTGATATTAATTGACTCATACTCGCTTAACAATGCGTAAATGACGAGTTTGAATTTCACCGTTATGTTCGTGGCGTAATTTTGGACTTGTGAAGAAATTTTCACATTTTCCTCCGGGAATAATTTCTACCCTCCGGTGTTATTTGGAGCATTTTGGGAGTTCCGATTAATAAAATTGTTGTTGAGAGAAATGATCAAGACATCGGATATGTCCTGGATGTGAAATAACATGAAAAAGCAAAACGGCCAAAAGAGTCGCTATTTTGTTTCTTAGCGGCTAAGAAAGGCGGCTTAGGAATACGCGTTTTCCGAGAAAGTTGTGGAATAATTATCCGGACAATATTCCGGATTTATTACTCTAATTTAGAGAAATTTGGAGTAGGGGCTCAAACCGCCTTCGGAACGATAAAAATATAATTACCGACTTGCTAAAGGATAATTATCGTCTTCGCTATAAATAACGGAAATTCATTTCATTTCACATTTCTTTGTAAAAGCTCTAATATCTCTCAACCTTCAAACTTAGATCTACTCTTCGTTTGTAATCTGATTTCAAATCCGTTTGTGGTTTCGGATTTCTCTCTTCATTCTCTTCATTTTGTACCAACGTTTCGCATTTCTGATGAAGTTAAGACCAGATTGAGCATATCCTTTACCTGACTGGTTTCGTCATCTAGTTTCCGGTGAATTTGGTGGTGTCCGAGCGTAGCCTTCGTCGTTGTGATTCCGAATCTTCTTTCGGTTTGCAATCAGGTGATGTGGAAGACTTTGATCTAAATGTAGCTCAATTTGCCTTGTGAGCGTATCCAGGTAAGTCTTCGGACTTACTTAGCTTCGATCTGCAGAAACCCTCGTACCCGAGAGATTAGTGTAATATTATATGCTTATTATGTTTGTTTGATATAATATGATATAGTTGTGTATAATATCACCTTGATAAAGTTGAGGTTCTAGTGAAGAGTAATGAACATGATAACAAGCTAATAGGGTGATATGGAAATGTGATGGCATGAGTTAAGGAATATGTTATATTGGTAAAGTGATGAGAAGGAAGATCATGAGTTATTATGTTAAAAGTCCGGCTTATATATATGGCGGCTTATTATTTCAAAGTCCGGCTTATATGACGGCTTATTATTTCTAAGCCCGGCTTATATGGTGGCTTGTTATTTTAAAGTCCGGCCTGCAATGCGGCTTGTTATTTGAAAAGTCCGGCCCGCAAGGCGGCTTGTTATGTAAAGAGCTCGGCTATAATGACAACTCCCTATTACTTAAAGTCTACTCTTATGGAGGTTGAAGAACATTAAAATATGGCTTAACTATTTTAATGAGTGATGTTCATGAATGAAAGGATGTATTAGTAAGTTTTTCTTATAAGATTAACTATTTATTAAAGGTCTAATTTGTGATGAGTAGTTTATTGATTATAAATGAAATTTTAGGGAATTGGAAATTGATTTGATGATATGATTATGTATTTTGTGATTGTGTGATTATGCGATTATATGATAGTGTGATATTAATATCTGAAATTGATATGTTATTTGTTTTGTTAGGATTCTCTCGTGGATAGATTATGATCGTTAGCTAACGGTTTACACCGAATTCCTTTTAGGTTAACTTATGGATATGTTCAATATAAGGATGTCTATTGGAGATGGTGGTCAGCCGAGGCAGTGTGTGCCACAATATGGTGAGTTGGGTTATTTGTGTTTGTTAAACCGCATGTAGGCGGATGTATACGCTCGCATGAAAGCGGCGTTGTAAGTTTGTTTACGATACAGGTTAAAGGCTTTTAGTGTGAAGTTTTTTTTTTGTTATGCGGTTGCATACATGAAATGGTTTTGATAATGTTTGTCAACTATACAAGTTGAATGTTTTAAAATTTTGTCGTACTTCTTGTTGCAATGTCCTACAAGTGAATTTGTTGTCAGGCTAACTGATGAGATTCACTGTGTGGTCCCTAGCCTAGTGACGTCTTGGGTTATTAAAAACCCGGTCGTTACAAAGTGGTATCAAAACTTAGGTTGACAACAAGAGCACATGTAATCTAAGATGAGACACGACAATTCAACCTGACAACAACTAAATTCGGTTTGGTTTTTATACACATACATACATACATGCATACACGTAATAAAATCATATTAGTTTGCCAACTAAGCTGCAAATCATGTTTTTCTACTGTATAGATCTTCTGCTTATAATTCTTCAATGGTATCTTATCTTATCATCCTTTCTTGGAACATATATGAATAAAGATGTGCTTCCCATATTCCATTAAACTTTTTAATGATTATGGAAATTAAAGTTATGTTATACAAAGTAAGATTGTCTTCTTGCAACCAAAACAAAAGGGTGTATAGCATAAAGAACAAAACGAAAGCAATTGTTTAAGTGTTTAAATATGTATAACTAAAAATTATTTAACTATATGATAAATTTTTAAAGTGTTAATTTATATGTTTAATTATTCAAATATAATATCTATTTGTCAAACTAAAATTTGTTCAAACATATTTAAAATGTAAATTGTTTAACTATACTCGAACTTTTTCAAATATGTCAATTGTTAAAATATGTATTTGTTCAATTAAAAATTGTTCTTAACGTTTATATTCTGGATCGTATATAAATAATTCAATAGTTTTAATTTTACAAAACTAATTAATAAAAAATCGTAACTCTGTTGGCAAATTTATTGAAACCTAGTAAACATAACACGATAAATTGTAACTTGTAGCTACCATACACTATTTTCTGATAATAGATAAACACAACATTGAAACCCACATTCTTATACATTCAAATAACAAATCATAACTCACACAAATAATTAATAATATATGAAAGTAACCATGATAAAATATATAATCTCTGATATATTGGTTAACAAAAGAAGCAACCATTGAGAAGCAAGTAGGAATCACCCACTTTTGACGACCTTCACCCTTAGTCCGTGTTTCATCTGAAGATTCATAGTCGAGGACAACCCAACTTGATGTCCTTCCACCACTTCAAATCTGTAATTATGACGTAATACATGACATATCGTTGCCTTGACTTGAACAAACACTAGCTCTTTCCCGATACATATTCTCGGCCCTGCACCAAATGTATTGAACTTGTGCGATCGAGGATGTTCGATACTTCCTTTCTCGGTTATCCATCTCTCCGGCTTGAATTCGTCACAATCTTCGCCCCAAACCTGTTTCATTCTAGCCATCGCGTAAAGGGAAACTATAATCACCGTATTTGGAGAAACCAGATGCCCACTAGGTAGCATCTCTAGTTGCTTCGCAGCCTTGTGGTTAAAAGACAAGGGTGGATACAACCGTAATACTTCTAGTAAGGTTGCATGCAGATACACTAGGTTTTTCGACTTTCCAAGCTGATAAAGGTCAAACTCGTCGCTAAAAATTGTTGTATTTTCTTTTAACTCGTCTCTAATCTTTGCTTCTACTCGAGGATGCTTAATGAGAAGCCAAAAAAACCATGTTAAAGTGGTGGGTATTGTGACGCCCCCTGCCTGAAGGAAGTTTATGAACGTGTCCGCGAGAAATTTGTCAACGGATTTGAAATTACTATCTTGAGAGCCGTATTCGTGTTCTAAATAAAAACCAATCATATCGTTACCTTTTGAGTTGTTTTTCTTCGCTTTAACTCTCTTTTCACTGAGGATTCTATACAAGATTACGTGTAATGCTTCTTTTGCTTCTACTAGATTCCTTTCTTTTCCTATCCTCAACAACTTTTGTAGCTTCCACACGTACTCCGGGAAAATATGTCTATATAACCATGCCTCCTCAATTTTATATATCAACTTCACTAGGGATTGCTTTGGTGAATCCAAGGATAACACATTCGGATCGTAACCTATCAATACAAGTAAAATTCACCAATTAACTACCCCTTTATGATCTAAGGGTTATTCAAATATTGAATAATTTGGTACAAGATACATGGCTAAACCAAATTACTATCAAAACCAAATTAGATTTTACATAATATAAAATGTATTTAATAATATTAGATGCAGATAATAATATTATTATAACAATAATAATAATAATAAAATCATAAATCATCAATATAAATATACTAAAATAAAGTACGTTAATACTTATGTATCAACGGTGTAATACAACTCTATATTTAAAAGCCCCGAAACTTTTTTTTTTAATATACTATTTAAAAGGTAACTAAAGTAGTGATATATTATAGATTACTAAAAAGGTAACTAATTTAAAAACCATTAAATTTTTGTATGCACTATTTATTTTAGTCCATCCAATAAATTAAAAATGTATATATTATATTTTTAAACTATCTAGATGTATGAAAAAACGACATGCTATAATACATAAAAGCTTGTAAATAAATATAAAAGTATATAGCTTGATTTATAATGGATTGCTCACCTAGCAATGACTTGCAGACGATGTCATTGTTATATTTCCCAAAAATATCTTGTAAATCAATGACATGGCTTTTGTTGCAGCAAGTTTGAAGAAGAGGGATAAGCCCTCCTTGTAGCTTGTCGTTGATGTTCGAACTCATGAAATGATGAAAAGAGGCGCTAGCAAGGTAAGATGCGGCGATCTGTCTTTGGTATTCCCATTTATCAGACTCAGTGTTAAAGATGCCGTCGCCAAAGACATCAAATATTTGGTTGAAGTTTGAACCTTTGTGGAAGTCTTTGTGTCGCTTGCTCATTATGTATTGCACGTTGGTTGGGTCAGCTGTAACGAGCACCTCTAGTCTGAAGAACCATGGGCCTTTGAGCATCACGGTTCCTCGGGTTTCTTGTAGGATTTTGTTTAACGCATCGTGAAGTCGATGTAAATTCGAGTAAATATGTAAGAGTGTCCTAAATAAGGGACGGTTTTCGAGAAGAGAAGACCCCTCTTTGTTGTGGGAGAACAAGAAGAAAATTAATGCTATTGAAAATGTAGCGATGAGGATTACAATAGAATCCATGGTTTAGTTAAAAATGAATGCTGTTGAAAATGCATCAAACTGACTTTTACTTATATAGGACAAGTATGAACCCAAAACCAATGAACAAAAGTTAAATATATAAAAATTGTGATTCTAGTAATCAATGTAAACGATTCTTATTTGATTGACCCGATAACATATATATATTGTGCTAGATGCCTTCCTGTAATGTAACATGCAGATGCAGGCACTTGGGTTTGCTTAAGCTCAAACAGATATTTTTGGATTTGCTTACAGGATTATATATGTATGCACATGGAAAGATATGCATTTCAAAATATTTACGACTTTTAAGATCGGCAATATATGTCATCGATGTTAAAAAAATGCTAATGAAATGATAATTATTAGTGTTTTAAAGTTAGAAGAGTGAAATATTATTTATCGAAAAGTTTTAAAATTTTACCAAGTTAAACTACATTTTTTAAATACTATATGTTAAAGTTTTTATTTATTTATAATAATCGTTTACAAATATTATCCAACACAAACATTAAAAAGTTTTGCTACAATATATCTCTCATAACCGTAATTTTAAATCGATTTTTATAAAATTAAATGGAATTTTCTCGATATATACCCGATTTCAAAAACTTTTCTTTGTACCCTTATGGGATTTTTTTTCTTTCTTGGGACCCTTTGGGTCCGCTCATTTTTTCTCTTCTCTTGCATCCCCTTCTTCATAAGGTCAGAGACTGTTGCAAGCTTCTTCTACATACTTGGTATCTTGATGATGTACTGTTATTGGCCGGTAAGAGGAAGTGGCTATAACGCTTGATGTCATTAGAGAAATTGGGCCTAGTTTTGGTCTCGAGCTGAATGTTGGTTGAAATCTTTTGACCTTCGTGTGATGGGTTGAGGCTTAGAGATGGTCTATTCTCTCATGGCATTGCAAGGCCGGTGTTGTGTGTTAAGCTGTTGGATGGGGCAGTGAGTAATATGATGGATTTGTTAGAGAGCTAGTCATGAAAAGAGTGGTTAAAGCGGTTGAGTTGATGCACCTTCTTCCACAATTGAGGGACCCGCAAAGTGAGCTTATCTTGCTTCGTTCTTGTATGGGTATTGTTAAGATGTATTTTAGTTGAGAACTTGTCTACCGGAACATGGAGAGTGTGCATCATCTTATTTTGATTTTGGACTCCGTAGATCGGTCAAGAATATTGTGGTTTGTGGCGGTACTTTTTTTGGGATCTTCAATGACGGCTTGCTTCTTTGCATATTCGGTTTGGAGGCTTGGTTTATACTCACCTATGGAGACTTCTTCTTTTTCTTTTGTGGCCTCTAGGGCCTAATCTTGGATCCTTCAAGACCCCATCATGCGGGACAGTGGAGTAGTTAATATGGACTTTGATTTTTTTTGCAACATTGGACAAGCTTCAAGCTTCTATTCCTAATTTAGATCTTTTTGGATTTACTGTCAAGAACACCGTCCACTAAAGCCCAACATGCTTTGGCGAATGCTCTTTTTAGTAAAACAGTGCAGGCAATGGAAGTGACTTTTGTAATAACCAGAAAATTTCGGAACTTAATATAATTATTTTATTTAAAATTTTATTTAACTATTCCGAGAACTGGATCAAATGACCAAAGAAGGAACCGAACCGGTCCGAAACTGAACCAATATTTTCACTCAGAGCTAAGTGAACCGGCCGACCCTTTTATTTTGAAATTTTGTGCCATGCACATGCCACATCCTCATCTCCCTTGTCTTAACTCCCCTCTCTTAACTCCCTACTCATAACTCCCCTCTCTTAATTCTCCTCTCCTATCTCTCTCTTTATTGTTCCTTTTAAATACAACACGCCTCCACGCTCCCGCTATAAAATCCGCCTTACCACTTTTTGCTCTCCAGAGGAGTTGAAAACACGACCGTTTACCACCTTAAAAACCGGGAGCTTTGCATATTGTTTTTCCAACAATGAGTTTTGAACTAGAGACATGCTACTCTTGACACTTCACACCACTTGGTATCATTAACTTGTTTGTTACCGCTTTCCGATTCCGGTTAGACTCGAGAACCGATCTTTTCGTTATTTTATTTTCGTGAATTTAAATTCCAGTAATAAATAATTAAATAATTCTATAATTATTTATCTATTTATTTGTTGTAATTTAGTTAAATATTTAGTGGAAGATATTTAAGTTTAAGTAGTGAATGTTGACGTGAATTATAGTTACGGAAATAGTATGTTATGATCACAATGTTGGAATTGGAACAAGTTGAGAGTTGTTATGTTAGATGGAATTGGAATAGAACGATAAGAAATTATGATGTTGGATAGTGATAGACGATATACGACAGTTCCGAGATAGCGGAACGTTAATGAAATGACTTGAGGATAATAAGAGAACTTGAAATGGACGTCTAGGTCCCTACACGTAAGTTTTAGAGAATGTCAGGGTATTGATGCTAGATATCATATCCTAATTATTTAGAATGATAAGTCGAATAGTATTAAGGGTTGAAATATTTCTAATGGTTGATAAATGTTGATTAGGAAAATCGGATCTTTGACTGGCAAGATCGCGAGAAACATTGAGACGAGTACAGATAAGGTGAGTTCATAGGACTCACTTAACTACCTTTTAATACCGAGTGTGCACTAGGGTATGGTGTGTTATGATTGTGAAAATCAACATGTGTTTCCTTCATTCGCTTTTGACATGTTTGGGTTTCTTGCGTCCGATGTCATCGATATTTTCATGAGTATACAATGTGTCTTACATGATAATGTTGTGTCTCCCAATTCTTCAGACGTAGTTTTTAGGAGAATAAATTTTGCTATTTAGAAACAAAAGTGCCACAACTTGTTGCTTGCCTACCTTCTAACTCGATATACATAATTAATTTTATCAATAAATGATTTTACTTGTCAATATGTATATATAACATTAAAATTCATTATGAAGTAATTAAAAAAATCAAAAAAATAAATTTAAAACTAATGATCACCTCGTTAAATTTTAAACTAATAATTTAAATTAGAAGTATTTTTTATGTTTTTTAATTAAAAAATGTAGCAAAGAATATTTAAATCTATTTTTATTCTTCGAATTAAAATGAAATTTTTTATTTTTTATTTTCGGTTTAAAATAAAATATAGAAAACTAAATTAAAATTTCAATTTTTGTAAGACTCTAGAAATAAAAAATTATAGTAAATTTTATATATTTTTGAATGTAATTTTCAACACTTTATTTTAATTTTATATTTCAAAAAATAATTTTTTAGTTTTAAATTTAACTTTTCAGGCTCCTAAAGTTTAGAAAAATTTAGAATTTATAATTTAAAAACTATATAAAAAAAAAAATTAAAATTTTTTGATTTAAAATAAAATATATAAATCAAATTAAAAAATAACTATATTTTTATAATTCCAGACTTATTTTTTTAAACTATTTTTTAAATTTAAAATTTTATTTTAAAATCGAAAATAAAAAATTATTTATTTTATTTCAAGAAAACAAACAACTTTAATTTACTTTTCTATATTTTTATATAAAAATATATTAAAAATACTTATATTAGTAAATTTATTTATTTAAAATTTAATGAGGTCATAATCAGTTTTAAATTTAATTTTTTAATTTTTTTAAATAATTTTATATTAAATTTTTAATGTAAATTATTAAAAATGGATATAAAGGGGAAAAAAAATTAAAGTATAAAATATCAAGAAATTTTTTAAAATTTAGTTGATATCTAGAGAAAAAATTTAAACCTTAAGAAAATTTTTAATTAAATTGTTATAACCTAAAGACCTAATAGGAGAGAAAAAGAGGTGAATACTGTATTTCGGATTTGTTCTATATGTATCGATCTCTCCGATTAAGAAGAAGAGGAAACATAAAAATAGATAGAAGAGCTGAAGAATGGAGATTGGAAAAAGGAGGAGAGGCACAAAGGTTCTCAATTTTAGATCTGATTGTGGAATCGTGTAAAATTTAGTAAAATATAATATTGAACCCAAAAAAAAAAATGTCCTTAACGGTTCTCATTCAACTTTATTCCCGTTTGGTTACATATTCAGAAACGAAAACAAAATAAAAATAAATATAATTCATATATATATACACTTGTATCCATAAATTATAGTTGAGTATAATTAGATTAATTTTAATACCCAATATGAAAATAAAATGGGAAAACAAACGCACTTTGTATTAAAATTGAAAGAGATGAACCTTATAGAATAATTTTATGGATAAAATGAAATTTAAATGATTTTGATTCGTTTGTATTCCATTTTTATTTTTGGAGTTTTTTTGTTGTGATTAAATATTCGGAAACCAAACATGGCTTAGAATAATTTAAGTATTATTAAATAAATAACAAATATATTTGTACTAATTATAAAAAGTGATTCTTATTTAATGGACCCGATGATGTACGTACTTGTTACATTTACTACCTGTTTTGCTAATGCTTAAGAGAAATCCAGCTTGTTTTCATGTAACGTGTAGGGTCGTGCTAAAAAGTCGTCGGTCTGCTTAACCTTAGCCACGTATTTTGGGATATGCTTAGAGAACTAGTTGGAGTGTATGTCAGTATGTGTATACACTATATAAATAATTAATATTATAATACACATGCAACCCATGCTTTTACATTTACTAGTTGAAACGCGCTTAGCACGCACGCGCTTTGCCTCGTGAATTCACGAGGCGCCACGTGAATTTACGTTGTTTGTTAAACTGATACTTATGTAGTTGTCAATAAAGTACGAAAATAAGTCGGAAAGTGAGTACGGAAAAATTATTTGCTTATTAGTTCGGTATATAATTACAAATAAATTGAAACAACGCATTCGGCTGGATACAACAAGCCAAAACTCTGTCTATGCGGAAAACTTGAAAAAAGATTAACAATAATAATTTCAAACACTTAAAAACTCAGGATAAACATGGTAAGAAGTGAGTGTAAAGCTGCCATTACTTCACTTGTACACTGAGACGGCGTTCTCCGACATAGGTGGCCATATCAGAGGAAGCTAGGAAGCATCTTTATCCATGACAGCTAGTGCGTACATCGATCTCAACAACCTAACACCTCCAAAAATATAATCATATATAGATGAATAAAATCATAACATGTACAATGCCAGAATTCGAGATCTATTCCCAAGACCGACACAATTCATTAACCATTGATTTATTTTACATTTACTTTTAATTGTCTTACAAGCTAACGTAGATACAATGATGCCCTAAAATACGGTAAGACACCACAATGCTATCACTGTCTTATACTATGCATGAACATCATATCAAGTAGACGGGATGTACAAGTTCAAATCACACTTACAATAATAAGTGAGCTATGGTCACTCGTGAGCTTGGTCGACGCAAATCTTAAGCGAGAAGTTCACGCTTCTAACTGATGCTTGCCTCGAGCCATCTCGTTTCCCACTCACTGCTGCCTAAATTGCTTGCTACATTAATGGAAAACTCAAGCTAGAACAAAAAATTAAACTGAATCGTAACAAATCACATCAGGAGAAAACATTTGGACTTTTCCCATCTTTTTATTTTATTAGAAGTGATCGACTTCCTTCACTTAATTACGTAGTCTTGTATAAAGCATTGTGTAAGAACATTAGTTCATTGATTTGTAGGTTCAGACATTTGTCCAAACCTCTTTTATCTGATACAAAATCATGAAAGTCGATCTTTTTCAAGCAATTTCTCGCTACCTGTAAAACAAACCAATCATATTTGTCCACAGACGAAGTTAAGAAAGTAATTCAACAAACCCCACAAAAGATATATTTCACGACTTCAATGCTCAATGTACACCCGAGAATACGAAATCCAACTTACTATTTTTCAACTAAAGCTTCGACAACGCATTAAATGTTAATTAGTAAGCACTCAAAATCAAAATATTAATGAACTTATATCTTTTGCGCTTTTTCAAATCAATATCCAATTCTAACTCAAAGCAACACAAACGTGCAATTTGGATCGAAATTCCAACCGAACATCCACAAATTTCACAATTCACCAAAGAGGAGAGATGTCCACAATAATCCAATATAAATGAATCCATAAAACTAAAATTGAGAACAAGGTATAAAACTAATTCGAAGATGGTTTCCACAAAACACTTTCAGATCTAGAGTGATCTTGCTTGTAAAACGATTCAAAGACAGAAACACACAATATTTGGTGACGTAGTTCGGGAAAATCCTATTCTGCGAGATTTCAAGAGGGAAAATTCATCCCAATTCACTAGGTAGATAGATCGTAGTAGTACATGTTACAAAAACTTGTAAACAAGATCAAACAACCCTATAGAATTAGAAACAAATAAGAACGGTAAGAACACGAAGGAAAGATGATGCAACACAACCAGAACAAAGCTTCCAATGACGCTTGTGTTCATTATCTTTCTTCACTCAAGATCACACAGGACCTCTCTATCTCTCATGAACTCTCTTTCTCTCTTCTCTTCTATCACTTTATGTGTGGAGAGGATTTAGAGCATTGGTAGCCTTCTACAGTACCCCGGCTATCTGAACAAGAGAGCTTAAGTACTTAGGGTTGTGAGGAGGCGTAGGTAAATACATGATCATCACGTGTCTTCATTAAGCCCAGACGTAAGAATAGGCCCAACAAGCAAGCACAAGCCGGATACATATAAACATATACATATTTATATGAATCAATCAAAAACTTATTAAGTTTTCCATAATGACACAATACACATGATCACAACACATATTAGGACATCTTAGGTTATGTTGGAATCACATCAGGGTTATACTTAACATCTTAAGTGTCCTTATATGTTATCCAACAAGTCCTAAGTCACCATCCAATATATGAGCATTCATGAGTATGTGTATAAGGGTATGATTGAAAACATTTGACAAGTTTAAAGTAACACTTAGTATATTGATCTATTTTTTACTAGACACAACAATATGCCCTCCTAAACAATAAACTCTACATATCTATCTTCCAGTAGTGAATGGTGATTCTCTTGTCCTTCATCAATCCATGACACTACAATCTTAGGGAGCATCATAGATATGTAGAAAATACCTACAATATGCAAACTTATCACCAGTCACAATCTTTTTACCAAAATCAGAAGGATTAATTCATATCATCTTTGATCTTCTAGATATGTATGAGTTTATGTTTCACTTTCTTTATAATATAGTGAAATCTAACATCAATGTGTTTAGTTCTTTCATGATACTTGGGATCTTTGCACAGATAAAGAGCATTTTGACTATCAATATTAATAACAGGAATATAAGGTTTAGTCTCTATTTCTTCAAGTAAACCTTTAAGCCAAGTGGCTTCTTTAGCAACCTTAGTGGCAGCCATATATTCAGCTTCAGTTGAAGATAAGGCAGTCTTAACATCCAAAAAAGCAGTCTTAACATCCATTTGTTCTAGTTCCCATTCATATATAACAACCATAGCAAGCAATAGTATAAGACTTTTAGTGCCCGTTTGGTTGGAGCGATGGAATAGAAATGGAATGGAATCGGTTAAGGGGAAGGAATGGAAATGGAAATGATTAGGTTAGTTTCATGTGTAAAAAGACCTCTAAACAAACATAGTTTTTGATTGATTCAGAATCATTCCGTTATCGGGAATGATTCCTATCGATACTAAACGAGTCCTTATATTTAAAAATTGGAGCAAATATATCATTATAATCAAGTCATTACTTTTGTGTAAAACCTTTAGCAACTAGACTTGCTTTAAATCTGGTTGGTTCAGTATCATTAGTTCCTTCTTTTATTTCATATATCCATCTACACTGTATGAGCTTAGATTTCTCAGGCTTATCACATAAAATCCAAGTATTGTTAGCATTCATAGAAGCAATATCATCATGCATAACAATCAACCATTTTTTAGCATCAGGGAAAGTAATGACTTGTTCACAAGTCTCAAGAGTGTAAGGATATGAAACAACATCAGCAATGATAAGAGCATATTCAACAACATAAGCAGATTGATACTTTCTATTAGGTACAATAGTTCTAGGCATTCTATCTCTAGTCAACTGATAACATGCACCTAGCCTTACTCAAATGCAACTGTTGTCATTGCTTCACCCCACAATGAAGGTTTTAAACCAATACTGACTAACATGCACCTAGCCTTTTCAAGCAAAGTTCTATTCATTCTCTCAACGTACATTTCTATTTTGTTGTGGGGTACCAAGGACAATTAGATGTCTCCTGATGCCAACCACTTGGCAGAACGAATTAAACTCACTATTACAGAACTCAAGACCATTGTATGTTCTAAGACATTTGATTTTGTAAGTAGTTTGATTTTCAACTAAAGTTTTTCAGTTTTTAAAAGCTTCAAAAGCTTCATCTTTAGTTTTTAAAAGATATAACGAACCTTTCTATATGAAAAAGATAAAATATATCTTTCCTCCTATAGTGTTAACTTGTGCAGGTCCCTAGAGGTCAGAGTGAACATACTCTAAAGGATGGCTAGCTTTGTAACTAGAGGTAGAAAACTATGTTTAGATTTTTTTTACCAATTATATAAATTTCACAAAATTTTATAGCTGCAGGCAGGTTCTTGGTCTAATAAACCTTGTTAAAAAGGCTTTGTAACCCTCTATTTTCAATATGTCCTAACCTATTGTGTAAAAGGAGAGTTTGTTCTAAGGCCATAGGGTCAGAAGACTTGCTTATGTTTATTTCATGTGAGGTAACTACACGGTAGATTGATACTTTCTATTAGGTAAAATAGTTCTAGGCATTCTATCTCTAGTCAATTGATAACATGCACCTAGCCTTACTCAAATGCAACTGTTGTCACTGCTTCACCCCACAATGAAGGTTTTAAACCAATATTGACTAACATGCACCTAGCCTTTTCAAGCAAAGTTCTATTCATCCTCTCAACATTTTTATTTTGTTGTGGGGTACCAAGGACAATTAGATATCTCCTGATGCCAACCACTTGGCAGAAAGAATTAAACTCACTATTACAGAACTCAAGACCATTGTATGTTCTAAGACATTTGATTTTGTAAGTAGTTTGATTTTCAACTAAAGTTTTTCAGTTTTTAAAAGCTTCAAAAGCTTCATCTTTAGTTTTTAAAAGATATAACGAACCTTTCTAGAGTAGTTATCTATGAAAGAGATAAAATATCTCTTTCCTCCTATAGTGTCAACCTGTGCAGGTCCCTAGAGGTCAAAGTGAACATACTCTAAAGGATGGCTAGCTTTGTAACTAGAGGTGGAAAACTATGTTTAGATTTTTTTACCAATTATATAAATTTCACAAAATTTTATAGTTGCAGGCAGGTTCTTGGTCTAATAAACCTTGTTTAAAAAGGTTTTGTAACCCTCTATTTTCAATATGTCCTAACCTATTGTGTAAAAGGACAGTTTGTTCTAAGGCCATAGGGTCAGAAGACTTGCTTATGTTTATTTCATGTGAGGTAACTACATGGTACCCCCCCCCCCCCCCCCCCCTCCCCACAACTTCTTAACACTTTTAACCAACACTATCCCATTTCAACTAACTTGTCTAACCCCATTGTTAGTGTGTATGTTGCAACCTAGGTCATCAAAGACAGAATCAGAAAGCAAATTTCTTCTAAGCTTAGGCACCCATCTTACATTATGTAAGATCCTAACTCTACATTCATGCATGATCATATGTATATTTCCTATACATTTAACTGACAGAGAAGAACTATCTCCTAACATAACATCACCATCATCATATAAATGAAAATATTAAACAAATGTTTACATGGAGTAGCATGCTTGGTACATTCTGAATCTAAAATCCAAGAATTATTATCATGAGCAGTATTTATAGAGTCACGCATAATCAGTTCATTATTGTAGCACAGTAATCACAACAACATTCAATTAACATGCTATTTTTATCATTAGCATGTAAACTAGAGCATATTAAGAGTTCACGAGGATAATCATATTCAAAAATAGAAGTAGTATGAGCAAATTATCACGGCCCTACAGTGGGCAAGCAATATACCATAGGTCGGTAATAAACCATAACGCATGCTATCAAGCATATACCACACACCACTCATGCACACATCCAATATAGGGATGATAGCTAAGTAAGTCCTATGGACTTACCTCAACCTCGAAGTCGTCTCAACTCGATCAACCCTCAAACACGATCCACTCCAATCTGGAGGACAACACTGCCCAGCAACAAGGCATAACGAAATATATTCATCAACAATCTATCCTCAACATATACCTAGCATGCTACTACTGCTCATACTAGGAAAGGAAAGGATCTACCTAACTCTAGGTAGACCCGGGACAAGACGCACCTACGTGACACAAGAGACGCAGGGGCGGAGCAAGGCAACCCGCAGGCGCGACAGGACTCAGCCGTGGGCGCGGTGACAAAGGCTGCAGGCAACGCTAGCACGGCGCCGGCACGGCGCGGACGCTGCAGCACGGCTTCCGCAGGGGCGGCGGCTTCCAGGCAACGGGGGCGGCGACGGTGCAGAACGTGACCCCGCGATTCCTCTTCGGCTCTTCTCGTGACCAAATCACGTCTTCATCATTCTAGATTCACACACATACATATACATACACATTCCAACATTAAACTACATCCACATACATCTAATCCTAAGCTAAGCACAGGAATCAAGGAAGAAGAAAGAAAGAAGAAGCAAGAAGACATACCACACTTGTGGTCCTAGGCTGCAAGGAAGGATCAACCACTTCCACAACTAGCTCTCAAGCTCAGCAACACAAGCACACATCAACCTCAGCAAGGCCACACCACAAACTCTCTTTCAAACTCTAAGGCAAACCAAGAACAAGATCAAGATGGAGGAAGGAGAAGCAAGAAGGACGTGAAAGGGCTGGATAGGGAATGAAAGTGAAGGAGAAACCCTTGCTCACCAAGTAAGAAGAGAAGAGAGTAAAGCACAGGTCAAAGGTCAACAAAGCCGGCTGCAGCCGCAGGAACCCGTAGGGGCGGTCCCCTGAGCCGCAGGGGCGGATCCCTACACTAGCCGCAGGGGCAGCTCCACTCATCCGCGGGGGCGGCTAAGGCCAAAAGTGGCTCCAAAGGCTAAGGCTCTTACACCTCACCCCCCTAAAAACAAGTTTTGTCCCGAAACTTGTAATATCCTCAAACCTCTCGGACTCATAAGCCGAGGTACAACTCTCTCTATAACCTCAAACATAAGCATGGAGGAAATCATCAACTCCAGCAACAAAACACTATCCAAGGCATAGAGGAAAACCATCTCTAGCCAAACCATAACACATCACAAGGCATAGAGGAATCACATCTCTAGCCGTATCATACTCATAATAGAAAGGCATGGAGGAAAAACATATCCAGTTACACTATGTCCATCAAAATAGCATGGAGGAATAACATCTCCAGCTGAATCCTAAACGTATCACAATAGCATGGAGGAAAGAGCCATCTTCAGCTATAAACAATAATCATACTAGCACAACAAGATCTAATAAGATCATAATCATATCAAAGCTAGTATGAAAATAAACATATCATAGCATATAAGCACATAATACTCACCAAGATAGTACTAAGATCTACTCGGTGATCCTACTGGTGCATCTAACTCAGCATAGAACTCTGGATAGTTCCTCTGGTATATAACTCCCAACCCGATCCAAAGTCTCGAACGGTCCGACATATCGGGGGCTCAGTTTCCCTTTAATGCCAAAACACCTAACACCTCGTGTCGGGGACACTCTCAGCCACACATGGGCTCCAACTCTGAACTCTAGAGGTCTACGCCTCCTATCAGCATAAGACTTCTGACGGCTCTACGCAGTCAACATCCGCTCTCGAATCAGTGCTACTCGAGCCACATCATCCTGAATCTGATCAGGTGTCAAACCACTAACACTACTCTGCTCATCCCAGCATAACGGAGTACGGCATCTCTGTCCATACAGTGCCTCATATGGGGCCATCCCAATAGATGCATGCCAGCTGTTGTTGTATGAGAACTCAACAAGTGGGAGATGATCCGTCCACACTTGTCCCCAATCCAACACACAAGCTCGCAGCATATCCTCCAAGGTCTGAATGGTCCTCTCTGACTGACCATCTGTCTGAGGATGAAACGCAGTAGTAAAATGTAAACTCGTCCCCAGGGCAGTCTGAATCTGCTGCCAGAACCTCGAGGTAAATCGTCCATCTCGGTTTGAGACGATCGTCCTCGGTACACCATGAAGTCTCACTATCTGCCTAATGTACTCCTCAACTAATCTGCTCACCGGCCACATCTCCCTAATAGGAATGAAACGTGCCGTCTTCGTCAATCTGTCCACAATAACCCAGATAGCATCAAAACTCCGGCTCAGCCTCAGCCCAGTCACAAAATTCATGGTGACGTCCTCCCACTTCCTCTGTGGAACAGGAAGTGGATGGAGCTCACCTTCAGGTCTACAATGCTCTATCTTGACCTGCTGGCAGGTCGCACACTGTGCCACAAATCTGGCCACATCGGGCTTCAGCCCCCCCACCAATATAGACGTCTCAAATCCTGATACATCTTACTCGTACCTGGATGTACATAGTAAGGTGTACAATGAGCCTCCTGTAAAATCCTTTGTCTCAACTCCACATCAGCGGGTACACAGACGCGACCGCGGCGCCTCAAAACTCCATCTGCTCCTAGCAGGAACTGTGGTGCCTCATCTCGAGACATCCTATCTCGTATCCTCATTAGTGTCGGGCAGGTCTCTTGCTTCTGTTGGATCTCACCCAACAGATCAGGAAGAACCTCTAAAGTACGCAGCTGGGCATCCTCATCAGGAAACTGGATGTCCAACTCTAACCAAATCAGATTTCTCTACAACTGATGTTGAACTGTCAATCTCGCAATCGCCTGCTCTCGAGGCGTCTTCTTGCTCAGGGCGTCGGCGACAATGTTCGCCTTCCCTGGATGGTACAGAATCTCTAAATCAAAGTCCTTGATCAGCTCGAGCCACCTACGCTGGCGGTTATTCAATTCCCGCTGCGTGAAAATGTACTTCAGACTCTTATGGCCTGTGAAGATCTGACATGTAGCACCATACACGTAATGTCTCCAGATCTTCAGTGCATAAACTACCGCTGCCAACTCCAGATCATGAGTCGGGTAGTTCTCCTCATACGTCTTCAGCTGTCGAGACGCATATGCAATCACCCTGCCTCTCTACATCAAAACACATCCCAAGCCTAGCTTGGATGCATCACTGTAAACCACAAAATCCTCAGTACCCTCTGGCTATGCCAAAATATGAGCAGAAGTCAAACGCCTCTTCAACTCCTCAAAACTCTGCATACACTGATCAGACCACACAAATCTGGTAGTCTTCCTCAGCAAACTCGTCAGTGGACGGGCAATCACAGAAAATCCCTCCACAAAGCGTCTGTAATAACCGGCTAGGCCAAGGAAGCTACGTACTTCCTTGACGTTCGTCGGTGTAGTCCATACTGCTGTTGCCTCAATCTTCGCTGGATCCACCTTGATCCCTTCAGCTAAAACCACATGACCCATGAATGCTACCTCTGGCATCCATAACTCACACTTAGAGAACTTAGCATAAAGTTCTCTATCCCGCAAAACCTGCAATACAGTCCTCGGATGTCCTGCATGCTCCTCTCTACTGCGAGAGTATACCAGAATATCATCAATGAAAACCACCACAAACTGATCCAGGAAGTCGATGAAGATACTGTTCATCAACTCCATAAAGACGGTTGGGGCATTCGTAAGCCCAAATGGCATCACTACAAACTCGTAGTGGCCATATCTTGTCCGGAATGTTGTCCTGTGCACATCCTGCTCTCTCACCCTCAACTGGTGATATCTTGAACGCAGATCAATCTTGGAGAACACATTCGCTCCTTGTAGCTGATCTAACAAATCATCAATGCGAGGTAGTGGATATTTGTTCTTGATGGTCACCTTGTTTAGCTCTCTGTAATCTTACATAATCTCAGTGATCCGTCCTTCTTCCGTACGAAGAGGACAGGTGCTTCCCATGGGGACACGCTAGGGCGAATGAAGCCCTTCTCAACCAGCTCCTCAAGTTGCTTCTTCAACTCCAGCATCTCGACAGGCGTCATCCGGTATTGGGCCTTCGAGATCGGTCTCGTACCAGGATCTAACTCAATACTGAAGTCCACACTCCTATGAGGCGGCAAATTGGACGGCTCAGCAAAAACATCAATGAAATCACAACGACTGGGATATCCTCTAATGCTGGACTCTCCCCCTCCTTCATGGCATAACACCAGAAGGCCTCGCAACCCTGTGCAATCAATCTAGCTGCCCGTATAGCGCTGATAATTGTGTCTGTCTTTCCAAGGTCTCAACCTCGGAAAACCTCTATCTGGCCTAACTCGGTAGAGAGGGTAACAATCCTCCTACCTACATCTAAGATTGTAGAATGTCTATCCATCCAATCCATACCTAGAATGACTTCTTCATGCACTAATGACATGACAAAGAAGTCCACAAGCAAAATATGGGTCCCTACAGTAATGGGACAGTCACGAATCTCACGGGTACCTCTGACCCTACCACCATCGAGTAACCCTATAATAAAGGGCATCCCCTCAACTGTATCTAGACTCAGACGCTCTACACAGGCATCAGAAATAAAAGAGTGCGTAGCACCAGTATCAAATAAAACTCTAACAAGTAAACCATGAATCAGAATGGTACTTGTAGCAGTAGGTGCAGTTGGCTCCTCTGCACTCCTAAGCTCAAAGACTCGGCCCTATGGGCCTCTGGTATCAGTGGTGCTCCCACCACGACCTCTGCCTCTACTCGGCCCAGGAGCAGATCCCTGATTCGTAGGGAGATCTGGGACCCTCTGTTGTCCCTGAATCTGCTACTACTGAGGTGGCCTCTGCCCACCTCCCGCTACACTGGCAGGGGAAGAACCCTGCTGTGATGAAGCTCCGCCCTAACGGCAGTAAACAACTCTGTGACCTTGCCTACCACAGGTGTAGCAAGTCACTAGTGGCCTCGTGCACTCGGGCCTCAAATGTCCTGGATCACCACAGTTAAAACACTGACGTCCCTTATCTGCAACCGGTGCAGATGAGAGCTGACTCTGGCGTCTCTGACCACGCCAACCACTAGCAGCACCGCCAGTACCACTGGTCTGCCCTGTACGCTGCCTCTTCTCAGACCCTCCGGTCTGAGAAGCTCTCCTCTGACTCGCCCGCTCTCGCTCATAGTCGGCGGCTCTATCCTGGTAGTCCATCAAGGACTCACAATGAAATCCCACCATATAGGCCCGGGTAGTATCCCTCAGTCGTCGGGAAAAAAAGATAAACGTGCTGATCTGCAGAAGGTGCAGCTGGTCCTAGTAATGCCAGCTCCTCCTGAAACCTCCTGATGGCCTCAGAGACTGGTACATCCTCAAACCCAGCCTCAACAAAATCTCGCAGTTTCTCCCTCCTCAGTGAGGCAGGGCAGAAACGCTCTCTAATCAGGATCCTCATCTGATCAAAACTGCTAACCTGACCCCGTACAGACCTCCACCAGTGCTGCGCCAAATCCCGGAATAAAGTCTGCACCAGTTCGATCTGTCTGTCCACTGGACATCTAATGGACTCCAGAGCTGACTCCACATGTCCGATCCAGAGCTCCACCTCTAATCCCACCTTCCCAGTGAATGGAGTCCTACCTCGTCCTCTACCTATCGGGGGTCTACCTTTACCTCGTCAAGCTGCAGGTAAGGCTCTAGTCTGAACCATCTGCAGAAGACGTAAACCTAACTTAGAAGGCTATATATATATATCATATGTATAGATATATATCAAATCAATCACAATAGAATATCTATATATATCTATACTGTCGAGATCTTCAGAGGGGCGATGGCTCACGTACACGATATCCCAAAACATTTGTACTCATTTCAAAACCAAATCTTTTGAAAAGTTAGACCCCTTTCGGGTTCTGTTTATTTATCTATTCGAACTTTATTGCAGATTACTAGTGCCATTGTTGTCAACCAGGGCTCTCATACCAACTTTGTAACACTCCAAATCCGTAGGACTCGAGGTGCTACTGGGCTAGGATCTCACAATGGATCCTGACCCTAGCCTGACAACAAGTTCACTGAATCTTACAACAAGGCAACAAGGCACCAATAGATTAAAACAAAACATAAAACTGATATATATATATATATATATATATATATATATATACATATCAAAAGGATGATACAGAGTACTGTTGAGTACAAAGTCAAACAGAAATCCGTACAACATAAATAACCGAAAATCCCACGATATCGCCTAGTGTACGGAACCCTCAGCAGATCACCCCTCCGGATCACTCTGCAGCTCTCCTATCCTGCAAAGGATCTACAACACGGCATAAAACCGTTAGCTAACCATACACAAATATAAGAGATGCAGAGCACAAACACACATCATAGAATACTAAACACGTCAGCATGATATCACACATTTACCCGGTTCATTATCTTTATAAACCATAACGCATGCTATCAAGCATATACCAGCGGGATGGAGAGTGCCCGAACCGTTTACCAGGTCTGGCCTGCCTACAGAGAACCTCCTAGACTCCCAACGGGATGAAAGGGCAAGTTATCACGGTCCTACAGTGGGCAAGCAATATACCATAGGTCGGTAATAAACCATAACGCATGCTATCAAGCATATACCACACACCACTCATGCACACATCCAATATAGGGATGACAGCTAAGTAAGTCCTATGGACTTACCTCAACCTCAAAGTCGTCTCAACTCGATCAACCCTCAAACACGATCCACTCCAATCTGGAGGACAACACTGCCCAGCAACAAGGCATAACGAAACATACTCATCAACAATCTATCCTCTACATATACCTAGCATGTTACTACCGCTCAACTAGGAAAGGAAAGGATCTACCTAACTCTAGGTAGACCCGGTACAAGACGCACCTGCGTGACACAAGAGACGCAGGGGCGGAGCAAGGAAACCCGCAGGCGCGGCAGGACTCAGCAGCGGGCACGGTGACAAAGGTTGCAGGCAACGCAGGCACGGCGCGGGCGCTGCGGCACGGCTTCCGCAAGGGCGGCGGCTTCCAGGCGCGGGGGCGGCGACGGTGCAGAACGTGACCCCGCGATTCCTCTTCGGCTCTTCTCGTGACCAAATCACATCTTCATCATTCCAGATTCACACACATACATATACATACACATTCCAACATTAAACTACATCCACATACATCTAATCCTAAGCTAAGCAAAGGAATCAAGGAAGAAGAAAGAAAGAAGAAGCAAGAAGACATATCACACTTGTGGTCCTAGGCTGCAAGGAAGGATCAACCACTTCCACAGCTAGCTCTCAAGCTCAGCAACACAAGCACACATCAACCTCAACAAGGCCACACCACAAACTCTCTTCCAAACTCTAAGGCAAACCCAGAACAAGATCAAGATGGAGGAAGGAGGAGCAAGAAGGACGTGAAAGGGTTGGATAGGGAATGAAAGTGAAGGAGAAACCCTTGCTCACTAAGTAGGAAGAGAAGAGAGTAAAGCACGGGTCAAAGGTCAACAAAGCCGGCTGCAGCCGCAGGAACCCGCAGGGGTGGTCCCCTGAGCCGCAAGGGAGGATCCCTACACTAGCCGCAGGGGCGGCTCCACTCATCCGCGGGGGCGCTAAGGCCAAAAGTGGCTCCAAAGGCTAAGGCTCTTACATATATATATAGATAGATAGATAGATAGATAGATAGATAGATTGATTTTCGTAAACATACTTTTTGTCACATGTCATTGTTTTAAACTTTTATCTATTAAAGTTTAATATGTACTTCAATCTATATTTCTATATACTACTACTAAAGTCAAAATAAAATTTCCTACGTGTCATTTTCATTGTAACTTCGTGCCACGTGTCATTTTCTCATGCATCATCATTTTATAATTTTCTAATTAATTAATACATACAAATCATTAATATATACAATATATCTTTACTATTTCCATTTATAAATCTTCTACTTATTTTAAGATATATATCATTATCAATATTATTTGAAAATATTTTCACCTTTATTTACAGATCATTATTTCATACTCTAACTTTAACATATAAATAGATAATGTTTATATTATTTCGTAAGTACTCACGAATTAACAAATGTATAAAATACTACAATAAAAATGTTACATATTTGCTCTTTAAGGATGGAATTTAAAAATATCTAAGATAATGTTAAATTTAACTTGTTATAACTTCTATATATTTAACATTTATATTCCAATTTTGAAAGTAAAATTTATTTTTCTTTATAAATTATTTTTAATAATATTAACTTATTTTCACATTATATGATTTTGAAAAATTATAACATATAATATGTTCTTAACTAAATTATTTTTATTGTTTTTCTATAATATAACTAATAATATATCAATAACATAAAAAAAATTAATTTTAACTTTTCTTCAATTAATTTATTTAAATTACAATATATTAAAAGTATTAAGATTTAAGATTACATCCGAGCCTTGACACATGGAACTAAACTAGTAAACAATAAATAGAAAGTTCGGTCATTTCTTATAATTATCCAGTCATGGCAGATTTGCGAATTTCATAAATATGGACAATAAACATAATTAAAAGTTTGGGTTTCTAGAGGTTCCGGCAGCGGCGGCGTTGGCGCGTTCCCGGCGGTCTGGTGCACGGTGGTCAGCGAGGATGATAGATCCAAGGTCTCCGGTGAAGGGCGTGCACAATGGTGGTTCCGATTTCCCGAACGACATACCTGGCGAAGAGGACGACAAGGTGCGATGCTCAGCGTCGCGGGCGGTTTCTGGCGACATGAGGCTCTGGTGGTCCATGGCAGGGTCGGATCTGGGCTCCACAACTCAAGGCACCTTCAGTGTTGGTCGTTCCGTTGCCGCCAGGACTCGGTCTAACCCTCGGTGTTCGGTTCAACAAGATAGGGCTCAATTCGGATCACTTTAAGACGAAATGGCTAGGGCTCGTCCTTTGTGTCCAAGGCTTCGTCCTTTGTGTGCGAGGCTAGGGTCCAGGGCTGCCGGTGTGATAGACCAAGGCGGTCCATGTGGTGACCGTCGACAATGGTGGCCGGAAAGGAGGTTGACGGAGATGGGTAAGGGTTAGGGTTTGGAAGGTAGGGGATGATGAATAGTGAATTAAGTATCGGGAATCGTGAAACGAGTTTTGGTATCTCTCTTATACTTTACGAGTCCGATCAAATTTCGATATTTTCCTCAACCAACCGATATATTGGTATATTCTGAATTTAATCTTCAAATTTCCAAATAATATAAAACTCTAGAAATTCCTCAAATCTAATTGTATCATTTTATCCGTAAAATATATTGTTCACTATTTCCCAAATTAAATCATTTGTCTCTAACTCAAACGAAAACCATTAAACTTGTAAAAAAGAACGACTACGAAAATCTCGATTGAGTATTTGAAATTCGGGTTATTACATGCATCAAGTGTCTACAATTAGTTTCTACTCCCTACACTTTAATAGGTTCCTACTTGATCCTCTCTCTCTACACACACACTCACTCACTCACGTACGCACGCGCGCACACACCCACTCACTCACACGCATGCAAACACGTGCACGCGCACACGTACACCCACGCACGCACATACATTTTACGTCCGCACAATTCAAAAAAATGAAAGTTCATGAGTTTCTCATGTATATGATAAGTAAGGATACGTGTTATTCAATAGTTGTGTCTTACCATGTCTAAAATATTTTGTCTTAAAAAAAACGTTTTCAAAACAAAAATTAACGTTCAAAATTCTAAATTAACGTTCAAAAAAATCAACGATCCTTTAATAGTGGAGAAGAAAAAACAAAGTAACGTTACGTTCCAAAAAATATTAACGAACATTTACTAGGAAGGGAAAAAATGTTAATGTTGACAAAAAAAAATTAATGATCAAATAAAATATTAACGTTCAAATAAATAAATTATTATGCAGAATAAAAAAAAATTAATAATGACAAATATATATATATGAAAGTAGATATTCGAAAGTAACAATGACAAAATATATAAAGTGTGATTTATTGGTTAACAAAAGAAGCAAGCATTGACAAACTAGTAGGAATCACACGTTTTTCATGACCTTCACCCTTAGTCCATGTTTCATCATTAGAGCCAAGGTTGGAGCCAACTCAACCCGATGTCCTTGCAGCACTTCAAATCTATAATTATGACGTAGCACATGACACACAACTGCCTTCACTTGAACAAACACTAATTCCTTCCCAAGACACATCCTCGGGCCCGTACCAAATGAATTAAGCTTGTGTGACGGAGCATGCTCGATAGTTCCTTCCTTGGTTATCCATCTCTCTGGCTTGAACTCGTCACAATCATCCCCCCAAACCCGTTTCATCCTAGCCATCGCGTAAAGGGAAATTATGACCATCGTATTCGGAGAAACCACATGTCCACTAGGCAACATCTCTTGTTGCTTCGCGGCCTTGTGGTTAAAAGACACGGGAGGAAACAACCTTAATGCTTCTAGTAAGGTTGCGTGAAGATAGACTAGGTTTTTCGAATTTCCAATTTGAAAAAGATCGGATCCGTCTGTAAAACTTGCCGTATCTTTTGCTAACTCGTCTCTAATCTTGGCTTCTACTCGAGGATACTTAATGAGAAGCCAAAAAACCCATGTCAAAGTGGTGGTTATTGTGCCGGCCCCTGCCTGAAGGAAGTTTATGAACGTGTCTGTGAGGAAGTTGTCGACAGATTTGAACCTACAATCTTGAGAGCCGTATTCATGCCTTAGATAGAAACCAATCATATCGTCATTTTTTGACATGTCTTGCTTCGATTTACTTCTCTTTTCAGTAAGGATTCTATTAAAAATTTCATATAAGGCTTCTTTTGCTTCGAGTAGCTTCCTTTCTTTCCCGACCCTCAACCACTTTTGTAGCTTCCACACGTATTCTGGCAATATGTGTCTAAATAACCATGCCTCCTCGATTTCATATACTCGCTCCATTAGGGCTTCTTTTGGTGAATCCAAAGATAACTCATTCGGATCATGACCTATCAAGCAATTTAAAGTCAAAATTTAGGTAATTACATCAATATATGTTTAGTGTCATCTAAGCATTTTTGTTATAAGTGTATTATAGTTATTCAATTTATAATTAATAATAACATTATTGTAATAGTTGAATTTCATTAATAAGTATGTTTATACGAAATATAATTGATGGGCTAAAAATAAAAGGTTTATATTATGTTTTAAAACAATTCTAAACTAGGATTCGTGAAATAACATGTATGGAATTGTAAGAGAGAAGGATGAACTTCAAGATTATTATAAGAGCATATAGATTTATATATAATGAATTGTTTACCTATCAATGCCTTGTAGGCGATGTCGTTGCTATACCTCCCGAAAATATCTTGCAAATCAATGACAAGGCCTTTGTTGCGACAAGTTTCAAGAAGAGGAATGAGCCCTCCTTGTAGCTTGTCGTAGATGTTCGTACTCATGAAGCGATGAAAAGAGGCACTAGCAAGGTAAGATGCAGCGATCTTTCTTTGATATTTCCATTTGTCGGATTCACTATTGAAGATTCCGTCGCCAAATATCTCAAATATTTGGTTGAAGTTCGAGCCTTTGTGGAAGTCTTCGTGTCGCTTGCTCAATATGTATTGCACGTTGGCTGGGTCAGCCGTAACGAGCCCCTCTACTCTGAAGAACCATGGGCCCTTGCACATGAAGGTTCCTTGGGTTTTTTGTAAGATTTCGGTTATACTATCATGAAATCGATGCAAATTCGAGAAAATATATAATATCGTCCTAAAAAAGGGAGGGTTTGGGGGAAGAGAAGATCCCCCTTTGTTGTTGTTGTTGTTGTGGGAGAACAAGTAGAAAACGAATGCCATTGAAAATGTAGCGATGAGGATTACAATCAAATCCATGGTTTAGTGATCGATAGTTGGCTATGTAATATGCATCAACAAACTTCTACTTATATAGGACAACTATAAACCGAGAAAACCAATGAACAAAAGTAGATTGTGATTCTAGTAATCAATGTAAGATATGCATTTATTACATTTAAGATCTGTTAAAGATCTGTAAGATATGCATTATTCTAGTAATCAATGTAAGATAATTGGCTATATATTACGTTTAAGATCTGTTTTGCGCTAGATGCCTTCCTAGTTCCTGTAATGTAACATGCAGCCACTTGGGCATGCTTAAGCTCAAACAGATATTTTGGGATTTGCTTACAGGATTATTTGGATTATATATATTATATATATGCACATGGAAGATATGCATTTTCAAAATCAAAGAAATCACCTCGAAGGGTGCATCACTTTATTTATATTGTGGAAATTTTATTTTTTTTGAAAAATTAAATAACATATAAAAACTTGATGTTATACTAAAAAATATACAAGATAAAGTTTAACTATGTTTTAAAACTTATTATAATAAATATTTAAAACAAAATGAAATATTAAAAAATACAAACAATTCAGTCATCCCAACTACGACAATCACCATACCGGGAGTGGTAAGCACCTTTTCTTCGACTGTCCATGCACTCATCAAATTGTAGATAATGTCAAAATTTCTTCAATACTGAACAACTACGATACTTTTAATCATAGTATCAATGATATCCTTCTACAAATGAAAGAAAACACATCCTCAATAGAGTTTAGACAACTAGTTATGATTTGGTGGAATATCTGATTGGGTAGGAACCAAATAATTTTAATATCAAAAGGCTAGCTCTGAACCCGAAACAAATAGCTTTGAAACAAATAGACGAATGGTACGAAGCCAACACCAAACCAATGAGTAAAAATTCTCCTCGAACGAAAACAAGAAGAAAAACTAAGAACATCAAATGACAAAAACCAAAGGATAATTTTGTCAAACTCAACTTTGTAACACCCCGGATTAAAAACTCGAAGTGTCACTAGGATGTGAGCCACACAGTAGGTTCACTAGGTTTAACCTAACAACAAATTCACTATTGGACCTTCCAACAAGAGCACAACAAAATACAATAAAACACAACCGACCTTTAATTTACAAACAATTGTATTAACGTGCACTATAAATCATGTGAAGAAAAGGACATTGACCAAAACAGCCTTAACGACCATCTCAAGAGCAACAAGTATCCAACCTTCCCACAACCTAAGGCACACGCGGGTCCGGCTGATCACCAACTCCGAGAAGTTTCTCCGAATCATACCTAAAATCTTAAGCTTCCCTAATATTCAACAACATATCAAACCATTAGCTAGCGTCCCAAAGTTAGAGCCGGAGCTCAAGAATCAAATCAAACTTGTATGCTTCAAATGAGCAACGCCAAATTTTTTTAAAAAAAACACTAATAATATACAACCAAATTCACCTCATATAAAATCTATAATTAAGTCTAAGTCAATCAAATAATGTATAGGTCACATTTCATCCAGTCGAGCTATCTTCCTAACATCTCTCTATTATGACATAAATAGATCCGAACAAATGCGGGCTCGGGCCGGGCACGGGCCAATCCAAATCTAAAATCTTGCCCGAAATGCCCGGGCCGGCCCGCCTTGAACGGGCCTCCAACAAGGCCCGTGGCCACCCACATGTAAACACGGGCGGGCTGACGGGGCGGCCCGCCCGTGTTTACACTTATTCACTTTTAGTTTAATTTTAATAATATATATATATATATATATATATATATATATATATATATATATATATATATATATTTATGTATATATACATATATATATTTTTTATTTTTATTTTTATATATATACATATATATATATATATATACAGGCCAGCCTGCGGGTCGGCCCGCGGGCTAAATTCAACACCCAGGCCCGTCCCGTGAACAAGTGATCTTGTTTCAGCTATCACCATATGACTCATATACCCTTATTAATTTGTATTTGAATAATCCGATAAACATACTGAACATACATCATACAAGCTTATGCATTTCTTTCTCACTCCTGAGTTGCAACAACCTTTTGTGTATAAGGCCATGATTTTAGGCATTTAGTGAACTTTACCAATTGCATATTGCCCTCCTTTGGGAGGCAATCCACTTGATCACACTTCTCTACCTAGCAAAGTCATACATCCATGTCAACCAATAAATTTTCACCCATTAGTGATTAGTCAACCTCCAACAAGTAGGTGACTTAAGAAGATCGCTACCGATCGCCGAATATCCACAAGTATTAATTACCTTCAATTCCTGAACTGAACCTTCTCAATGATTTTACAAAGTAACGGACCAGTTTATGCTATTCAATTCGAAATCCACCATGTCCTTGCTATACAACATGAGGCTGATCTAAGGAGTTCATAACCAACACTACCCAAAATCGTAGGCTTTGACTTTTTCCATGATTCTACAAGGTTGATATCCCTCTCAAAGAACCTACTCCCTTGAACTTGTCCATTCCAATGTGCTTCTCCGGTTCACTCTACAACACACCCTTCTCTTTCGAGTACGAGAGATCCAAACTCTTCTGACTCCGCTTACGCCATTTAGTCGACATTACCCTGCTCAACCGGTACTTCATGATGACTTGCCCATGCATTCATTTCATTACTATAACATAAGTTTTTGTCTTCTCACGGTTCCTTATATGCGTCTTTGATGTTGGTGTCTTAGGTTCTTTGACTAGAGGCATCATTGCTTGACCTCGCTTTCCACCTAGGTTCTTTCCGTACACTTCCTTTTGATGGACGTTGTTTAAAACTGCCGCTTGTATCGTAGTCCTTTCCGGTGGTATCGTGTTCTTGAAGAAGTCAATTTGCATTCCTGTTTATGAACTTGAGACTCTCTCTTCTTTGTGCCGTTGAACAAAAGTATTGCTCTCTAACCACACTCCGTATCTGCTCAAATCCCGTAACTCTACTACAAACGGTTCTCCACCGGTACTATGCCTGATCTCTGAATAATGTCTACACTAACTCCACCGGTTGGTCCTCAAGACGGTGGATCGACTCCAAGGCGGTCTCCACATGGCCTAACGAGTGCTCCACCTCCAGTCCCAGCTTTCTATCAAAGGGAGGTACTAGCATGCAGTTGAAATTCTTCAACCATGAATCCGGAACCGGTGCTCGCAGCTCCTCGCTTGCTCGGACAACCTCAATCTCTCTCAGGTGCAGCCGGTACCGGGGTTACTTCTTGTGACACCTCAACAAACCCTTCACGTCTTGGGGAATTTGGAACTCGTTCTCCTCTTCTAGTTACATCCGCTACCTGTTGGATGTACTCCATAAAGTCCGATGCTCCCATCTAGACACAACATGACCTAGCTAACCGTGGTCTAGAAGATCCCGGTTTCTTTGTGAGCGCCGCGCTCTTAGTACTTTCCTCTTCAGCGTTAGATACTGGTCAATCACAAGTGACTTGTATGTAGCATTTCGACATGTAAGGGTCATTAACCTATTGCGTACTATCTATACCAATATAACGACTAAGATCAAAACATATCATTAACTAACTAAAGGTCCGTAATCACTATGCCGTACTAAGTTGCTGAGGTCCGCGGAGAGTAGTGGTGGTTTCCGTACTGACTTTCCCAAACCCGACTATGCAAGAAGTTAAAACAAAATTCATTTTAAAACTCAGACCCCTTTCGGGTTCTATTTATATATTTATTCGGCCTTTTAGTAGATTGTGAGTATCATTGTGTCAACTTGGCTCTGATACCATATTGTAACACCCCAAATTTTGGGAACTCGGGATGCTACGTGTTAGGACCTCACAATGGGTCTCGACCCTAGTTTGACAACAACTTTACCGGATCTTACAACAAGGCACAAATAAAGAAAACCGAATAAAACGTTTTGAAATAAAATGTCATGAAGCAAACGACCATCAACCAACAAATAGGTGACATAATCCAAAGAAAAGAAAATGATTCTCGTCACCAAAATAAACCAACACCCAAATCAACTAGTACAGAAACCCGGCTGACCACCTCTCTCCGGATCCCTCGACAGATTCCTACCCTGGACTATGATGGATTGATTGTTCTTTATAATAGGTTGTATAAATTGCTTTAAATCATATGGAAAGGTTTGGTTTTTGCATGTTTAGACTCAATCTAAACCACCTTAACCTAAGTAGGAATTGAGTCGTAACTCATATATTCCTATTTAGATACATAAGAGAACTTGTTCCTAGGTAATAAAGGTTTAACCTTTATTGGATAGAATGTGTCATTATTCCTTCCTTTGAGGCAATAATTCCTGAAACGTAACTGTAAAGAGTTATTGTATTTTCCTTGATTGAAAGAATAAGGTTTATTTATGTATTTCTCCCTCTTTACCTTGAAAGCTATAGGTATTAGGTTGCGGACCTTTATGTTCTTGAGACATGCATCACTGTAAAAGAGCATTTGATTTAAGAAACATTCAACCCGAGCTCTTCAACCTTATATATATGCCATGTGAGAATCCATATTCCTGAGTTCAATGTGTATAAATAATGATCTTGAATCCTTGGAACTACATTTCTTTCCATCTATTCATTTGTTTGTTATATTTGTTTGCATTTGATTTTCAATCAATTCAAAATAATTGATTGCGAATCCACTTAACCCCTCAAAACCTTTTTGACCTTCTTCCCTTTCTTTTATAATCCCCTTCTTATTCTAAATTTATATTATTCTAGATCATTTTCATTGTCATCTAACTTAGTCCTTGAGATTGACCTCGGAATACTTGCTCATTATTGCGATTGATCCATACACTATGGGTTCACTGCAATTTAGAGTAGATATTGTGAGTTATAAATTTAAAGCAGAGATTGCTCGGTTTGCTATCCTTGTGGATTTTTATTTATTTTGATAGGGGTTTATAGGATGGTAAAACCAGGCGAACATGGTGCTTGCTCCTCACCAACAGGTGCCTGCTCCTACTGAACAAGTATTTGCTCCTGCTCACCAACTAGAATGTCGTCTACATGTGGATCACCATCATTGGAGTCCTCCGTACCATGATCTGGGACAAGTGATGATGGTGCCTCAATGGACTCATCCTCAATAGCTACGCCAACAACGTGCTCCTGCTCAATGGGTCCCTCAACAGATGAGGAGGCAAGTCTATCACGTCGAGCTTTAGCAGCTCGACGGGCAGATGTTGTGACAAGTCTGGTGTATCGCTTCTTCTTATCCCTATTGTTTTGCATCGCAATCAGAATTTTGTTTTAAGATAAAATTTGGCATTTTTAAATTTACATATTACATAATTATTTTATAAAAAAAAAATTAATCTCGCTGGAATCCACCATTAAAGGACTATTCTAAGCTTTGTAAAAAAAATTCTAAAAATGTGGAAAAAAAAAAACACTAAAGTTCATAAACGATCCGATTCCGATTCTTCCTAAACTAATTATCAGTAATTCGAGATCATGGTACGGAAAAAAAAAAAAAGAAGCCCTAAATAGGGCTTGAGGCGCATGCGGATTCCAACTGCGCTTCATTTTTTCCCTAACGCAGTCGGAATGCGCATCCGCCCCGTGCCATTAGTAAATTTTGACCGGGCGATTAACATCACTCGTTATATTATTGTAGGTTATGATTAATTATCAGTAATTCGAGACATAAATCAAGAGTGATTTATTTTGTCATACGAAATATTACGAAACAATCAGGTTGAAAAAAAAACAAGAAGATTGACGCACAACCGCATTGCGAGCACACTAAGACTTTTACCTACTTGAACACATATCACATTAGTTCTCCGTCACTCATTTCGACAGATAGAGCCTCCCAACGCGCTCACATTTGCAATGCAAGCGCGGACGCAGTTGCAATTCGTCTGGGAGGCCCATGACTCGCAAGTCGCAATACAAGCATCAAGCTATTATTGCTTCAAACAACAAAGTTGAGGTATAGAAATAGAATAAAGGGTACTTATAACTTGTAAGGAGGGGCGTTGGCCACGTAATTAGAATTAAATGTTTAATGACAATCATTAATAGCTTAATCATTGACTGCTAGACAGCGTCACAGTGCCTAGAGATTCATTAGTTTTTTTAATCTTGAATTAAATTTGGATAACCGGACCCACTAAAATAACCCGGACCACTACTTTGAATGGAATAATATATAATAAATACGAAGGAAATGCTTAATTATATTATTAAAATAAGCAAACAAGATTGCTTACTTTATTAGCATACCAAATTTGTTGCCGATTTGTTTCCTAATTTGACAAACTTCTAGGTTCTGACCTTAAAGGGAAAAGGTTAAGAAACAAATTATATTATAATGAGAATGATCATAACTACAATTTGTTATTACTATTTAATCTTATCTATAAAAACAGGTGGTCATTACGTATTAGTCATCACAAATTATTTTTCTGTTATCAATAAATTTTGTTTATTATTTGAATTTGATTAATTTAAGTGCTATTTTTGATTTTTGTAAGATGATTAATTGACGGTGAATTTTAAATTTGTAATTATTTTTTATATAACTTTTCTTTTAATGAAATTATATTTTGTAAAAAATATTCAATATTTATCTACTTTTTGGGAGAGGTTAATGCAATTTATTCTGGTATAGAATTACGGAAAATGAATTGTAGGATGGTAAATATGAATTGTCCGTAAATAATATATAAAATATAAATTTAAAGTTCTATTTTTAAAAATAAATCTAAATGAATTACTAATGCACAAAAAATAACAAAAATCAATATCATAAAAATATATATATTTTAGAATATTCTTTTTCTCTAAAAAAATCGTAGTTGTTAAACTTTAATTCAAATATTTTATACTAACATATCAAAAAATTTGTTAATCTAGTTCATATTTTACACGGTCAATTCTTCGTCTTCTTTTTATAACTATTTTTAAGTAACGTATGCAACGCAAATTTATTACTATATTTTTTATTATATATTTGTTAGTTTAAAATTTTGATATTATTAGTTGATATGTCGTGGTTTATCAATATTTTATATTATTAATTGATAATTATGTATCATTGGTCCAAAAATTATGTTTCATTAGCTCGAATATTTACATGTAAAATATTGCATAAAACATAACTAATTACTATGAAAAAAATGCATGAACCAATTAAATAAAATCTTAGAATTGATAGGTCTATAATTTTGAACGAATTAACAAAAAATTTAAACAAAGTAACAATTATAATTTTTTTTCTTGTAAAAATAATGAAAGTGTTAAAAATAGTTGAAACTAAAAATTTTTGATTTAATAATGCAAAAACTTTAAATAAAAAAATGCGTGTGAGAGAAAAACCTTATTTTTTTAACTCAAGAACTAACAACTCTTCACAATTCTTCACCGGATAAACGATACCTAACCTTATTGTTTTTTAACAATTTTTTTACTTTCAATATTTTATCAACACTCGAGGAGTGGTTTGTACTTTGTGACCCCTATTAACTTCTTTTACCTTTATTTACCTAGTCATCTTCAATTATAACAATATACGAATCAAAACAAGTCCATAATCCATGTTTATTTATTGTGATAATGTAAGTTGATTTTTCCTTGGTACATACGTAAATAATTTAAATATCAATCGAACCGAATTAAAAAAAATTAAGCCTCATGCACTTCTTTCAATTGTAACGAGGCATTTCTTTATTCACCAAACTTTACCCAAGTAAAACCAAGTACAATGCACATGTTGTCTTGTTATATTATTAAAAACTTAGCACTTGCTTATACAACTATATATGTGCGCGTCCTATAGTCCAGGAGGACTATTTCATGTGTGATCCATTTGATTGGACATCAGATTTTTTTATTTATTAATTATATATATTTATTTCAAAGGTGATTATCAGCCTCAGAATGAATGACAGGTGGGATAAAATGCAAAAATGATCCCAATGTATGCATATATTTTTTTAATGAAAAATTATTAATCAACCTCTTGAGACTTGAGTATCTAATATTCTTCTCTAAAAACATGTCTTCATGACTTGATATAACGATTCATTTAGTCATAGGTTTTAACTTTGATAATCTAGTTATTTTTACACTAATCCTAAAATTTTGTTTGTTTGTCGATTTATAACGAATTTTTAAAAATGTAAAACAAACTGGGTCTCTCTCACTATACAATACACAATAACGGGCTCAAAATTTTCAATTAAAAAGAGTTTATAATTGACATTAAACAAAGGGTAAGATCAAGGTGGTGAACAGTGAAAAACAATGAAACGTGTGCTAGATGGACCATCAAACAGTAAAACTCGTACGGGATCGGAGTTAAGCATGTGGCATGAGTTGAGTGCTGAGTTACAAGTTACGCACTTTTTCCCACTAAACAATACTTAAGGAATTAAAGTACCTTCTCATCTTAGTCTACGCCCAATAATCTTCATCGATCAAATCAAATCGTTTTCTCAAATTGTTTGCCTACTTGTATTGTACTTTGTAAGTAACAAAGAATACAACATAGATCACAAATCCGTTTACAAGTCCTAACAACTTACAAAGATGAAATTGTTGAGGTTGTGGAGATTGAAGTACCCAAACAACGTAGTTACAGATTGGTGATAAACTGAATAATTAACAATGTACTTTAACTACTTATGTACGTGCTTAGGATAAAGATAATGGGAACTAAGGTATACAAAGGAAACTGACTCTATACATATTAACCATCCAAAAAAAATCTACATACCACAAACGTTCGTCAAATCAATGGGCTGGTTTATCTACCAGATTTGGTTCAACTAGCAATCGTCTTCAACTCTGATTAATAACAATCTTTTACATCTACCGATCCATTTCAACTTACAATCAATTGCCTACGTTTTCAGCTCTGATGAATAACATGCACTTTCAAATCAACAATCTTTCTATCTTTCGATTTGCTTCATTGTCAACCTTCTTCAACTCCGTTTAATCTACATTTTCATCAAATCAACAATTTTTTTTTTCTATTTGCCCACTTCAACTATCAATCATCTTCAACTTTAGCTTCAATTAAATACATTTTCGTAAAATCAACAATATTTTCTATCAATCGGTATGCTTCGACTATTGATCATGGGCATGTTCGGAGCAACACTGAGGAATTGTCAATCCCTCTTCATTCTCCTTCATCCCAATAATCCATATCTTAAATGTCATAAAATTTTTCAAAAAATTTAATCTTTTGTCAAACCCTTTCATCCTCATAATCAATCTCCACCAAATGGGCCTCATTTATGTCAAAATCAGATAAAGATGGATCGGGTACATACGAGCGCACATGCGCGTTATGCCTAAGCGCAACACATAAATCCGATGAGGTTTCACCCTACAACCAAGTAACAATAGGAAGCGTAACTCACCGACCTTATATACTAGGCTCAGAATACTTAATATTTCGACGTGGAAACTTATTATCTCCAACATTTTCTACTTTGAACTCCGATAAACTACCGTTTCACCAAATTAACTCAAGTTTTCACAAAACAACAAGAAGATGATTACTGTGAAGACTGAGTGGTGTACAGTTAATTACCTTTCCCTCATAAAGAAAGTAAAAAAAGAAGAAGTGGGTTTTGCAGGCCAATACAAGTAGACCCACAACCACAAAAAAGCACCTTAGCAAAAGACAAGCCAAGTGCTATCCAATGGACCACCATCCCTTCCATATACTTTAACTCATATCCCACCAAATCCCTCACCCTCCTCTTTCTTCTTTTAGCATCTCAAACACACAACTTCTCATTCTTAACCCTCCCTATAAACTAATCACAAATCAAGCTTATGTTGCTAAGAATGTCACAACATGAATCCAAAATAGCTTTGATCAAGACTTGTCTCATCACTCTCTCCCTGCGTCATTCTGTCCATCATCAATCAATCCAGGTATGAAATATATGAATACAAGTTGTAAGAAGTGATCATACAGAGAAAAAAAGATAAGCTAAATAACAAATTTATCAAAGGGAAAGGCTGGGGAGTTTCTTTGGGTAGGGTTGAAGATACCAATAATTACAAAACTGGACCAGTTTGCAGACTGTATGAGAGGAAGAACATGACTTTGTCGGTTGTTCAATGTTTAGCAGAAGATTAAAAAGAATCAGGTACTCTTTCTTATTTACACATTTTAATTTCAATTTCCTTTTGGTCCCATAGTGTAATTTGTTTCATTGAAGGGTGGTAGGAAACACAATAGTTTCTATTAAAGCCCTCAACTCTCTCTCTCACACCTTCTCAAAACTCAGATTAGGGTTCAAAAACCCTAAATTAGGGTTATACAAAAGATTTTTGAATTTGGGGATTTGGGTTTTTTTATATGGAGTGGAGAAGTCAAGAGAAATCAATGGGGAATCCAAGCTACAAGAATCAAAGCAATCAAGGCTCATCAACCAAACACGCCATTAGTGGGGAAGATCAGAAGAGAAGAGAAGATAGTATTCATGAAGATACTATCTTTAATCCATCACCAGATGCTCATCAAACCCGAATTAGAAGAGATCCGGATCCTGTAGATCCGACCCAGATCGCATCTCAACCTGAACCGATAACCCGATACCGAGAATGCCAGAAGAATCACTCAGCTCATCTGGGTACTCATGTAACCGACGGATGTGGCGAGTTCATGCCGGATGGAGACGACGGAACCCTAGAATCAATGAAATGTGCAGCTTGCGGTTGTCACCGGAATTTCCACCGGAAAGAAACATCCAGCGCCGGAGCTGGACTAGGAGTAGTTCCAGCTCCAACCCCAACTTCAAACTTCCACATCAGCTATACACGTCATCAGACAATTCCAGGAGAACATTCAAATGTAATGTCGCCATTTCCATTTCGACAAGCTCCAGCGGCTCATCACCGGCGATTCTCCGATCAACCACCGATGATGGCTTTTGGAGATGGAGGAGATGCATCAAGCGAAGATCTCAATATGTTCAGATCAGACGGAGAAGGATACGGCGGTGTTGGAACAAGTAAGAAGAGATTCAGGACGAAATTCACTCATGAACAGAAGGAGAGAATGATGGAACTTGCTCAAAAGATTGGATGGAGAATACAAAAGCAAGATGAGAATGATGTACAGCAGTTCTGTGCTTCAACTGGGATAAAAAGACAGGTTTTCAAAGTGTGGATGCACAATAACAAACAAGCCATGAAGAGGAAACAATCCTAATTATTATACCCATGCAAGTTCGAACCTTTTTCATTGTATGATCGAATTTCTTTACCAGTTGTAGCAGATTTAGTTTCTTTTTTGGTTGTTGGAAAATTGATAGATTGGTGGATTGAGTTTGTTGAGTAAGTTAATGCCTGTACAGAAAGAATTGCTGCAAATGCTGAAGTCTCATATTTGGACCAAACTCAAAATTAATGATCTTCTTGCAAAATGAATAACTGTGATGTGTTTTCTTCTTTCTATTATTACAGTCTCTTTTCTTCTTATTCTTCTTTCTATGCAATCTGCATGTTATAGCTTTTTCCATGGATTTTTGCAGTTGAGAAGGCTTCTTCTTTTTTTTTCCTTCTGGCAAATAGCATTCTATACTGTGGTCCTCTACAATAGTTATATAGGTATCCAAGGTGTGTATGATTTTAGCTATAAATACCCTTTTCTTATGAAGTTATTTTTATTTTATGTTTAATATTCTCTGTTTAATGTGGAGAAACAAAGTCCGGGTAGAATAATATATACTTATAATTTGAACGTATAGCTCGTAGATATTCACTTAATTAGGTAGTAATTCAAAAATTTTAACATAACATATCAATTATATCCAGTATATTTAATGACTAAAATCGTTCATAACTTACAACCAAAAAAAACACTTTTCCATATAGTTTTCTACTTGTAATATTGAACAGGATTTCTTGTTTTCATTTTAGCTTTTAAAATGTAAAAACGATAATATGTTTTATGACAGTTAATTTCTAGATCTCCTTATTTACTTACCTTTGCATAAATAAATAAAATGATAGACAACGTGTAGTCTATCTTAGAGCATCCATGTAGGCGAAGGTATTGTATCCTACATATATATTTAAAGACACCTACGGCAGGGACAAGGTGAACTGGTATTGAATTGATTTCTCTAAAAATAATGTCTTAAGATGAATTTTCAAAACCCACAAGGATTATCAAAAATATCATTAAAAAAAAGTTTTACGGAAAAATTGTATATTCCTTCAATAGCATTGAGTTGCCTCCTTCAATTTCCGGTATCTAGATTCCTAGTTTAATTGTTTTCACGATTCTTTTTCGAGTTCATGTTTTTCGGTTCTTATTGTAGGTTATTTACCACGGGCCTACATTATGAGAAAACCACCTTGACTTCTTGATTTCTTCAAATATGTCACAATGAACTTCCGCATTTAGATATCTCTGATCCATCAAAGTTTTGTTTTTATAAAATCATGGTGTGGTATAATTCGTATAAACAACCATTTTTAATATACAAACCCACAATCTAATATATGTACTAGACTCAAACCTCTAAGGACGTGTGGAACCCCCAGTAACTCAGCCTATCGAAATTTGACATGGTAACAAAGTTGTTTGTTCTGGGTTCATGACTTATTGGAGTTGTCAACCATTACAATGTGTCAGACATAAACCTTGATAATCCCATCCGATTAGGTTGGCCAGCTTAAAACATATCATCAAGTGTCAGTAGAGTCGAGCAATTGCAGTTGAGGTGAGCATGTAAAAATTCTTACATTGATGATAAACAAACGCTTATGCTGTGTTTGTTGGGTTTTTAAAAAACTCTAGTGAATGTGTTTTATAGTGAGTTTGTGAGTGTTTTGTGTTTTTGGAGTGTTGCAGTTTTTAAAAACACTCGTACGTGTTTGGCGTGACTAGTGTTTTTTTGAGAGTGTTTATTTGTATGAAAAATACTAATATGCCCCTACTTGTAACCGGAATTACAAAGAGGGAAGTAAAACGCGATTGGTGTTCATATACCCGCGGAAAGACTAAGTGCACCGCGATAAAATTAGCAAATACACGACGTTTACGGGAACCGTAGCCGTGAAATATTTACTTTATAAATTTTACTAACATAGGGGAAAAAGACAAAATAAAAAAAATCCAACGGTCACGGGATCCGTGTCCGTGAAAAAAAAATCCTTTTACTATCACGGTCACGGTTTCCGGAACTGTGACGGTTCCTGAAACTGTAAACGTCGTGCATTTGTGAATTTCTCCGCCGTGCCTTTAAAATCATCTTATACCCGGTTTAATTAGTAAATATGTTGAATAGTAGGGACAATGTAGTCTTTTTGTTTAAAAAACACTACCAAAAAAACACAAAAACACTCACTTCCATCGGGGTTTTTAAAACACATAAAAAAAAACACAAATCACTAGTGTTTTTTTCTCTCCCAAACACACATATATTTAAAAACACAAATAAACACAACAAATCACTATTAATTTGTGCTTAGCAAACACAATCTTAATCTAGTATGTAAAGATAATAAACTACTCATCTTAATTATAGTTAATTAATTTTAACATGAAACCTCATCTACAAATAATTTTGACACCACACTATCTTGACCCACCAAAATTTCACATGTATCCTCATCTTTTTAATTTCGCTTCATTGTCACTCCGCATCTTCGATTAGAGAATGATGAGATTCAAAACTAAATATAATAAACTTGATGTTGAACTCGATGTTAGGGTGTTGAAAGACGAGCTTTTTAAAAGAGAGAAATTGAGGAATTATAAAGGATTACTTTCGAGAATCCATCCGTCCTAAAAGATCCTTGCGGATAGAAAAATATAATTAGTTCAGAGCATGTATAATTGTTGAAAGATGAGTTGCTTTTCTTAAAATCCAGTTAAAATGAACATGTTTAAAATGAAAGAAATTTACGAACCCATCTTTTTATTTCGAACATGAATTTAAGTGGTGCTAATTGCTAACATGCGCCACTCCTAGTTTGAAACTCAAATATGGTAAAATCCTATAATCATATTATATACACTATCATACATGATACATGCATGCGAATGACACAGATGTCCATGTGATGACAGGTCCACAGGAACACAAATATACAAGATAAATGCTTTTATTTTCTTAAATCATAATACTATGTTCCAAGTAATCATAGACATTTTTAATAAGAACTTGAGCCAACTTTGACTACAAGTTAAAATCATTTATTTTCCAGCGGCGTCGATGTCCTTTTAAAAAAAAATATTCATATTAAAAATAAATATAACATTCACAAAATATAGAATATGAATATAAGGGGTTTGAAAATGCACCGAGTTTATTGGAGCCGGAATCAAAGTTATTGCTAGTTTAATTAAGACTTATTGATAGTATAGTTTAACTAAGACTTATTGATAGTTAAAATAAATAGTTGATGAAATAAATAAAAAAAATTGATAAACTTGATATTTGGAGAGAAGGGACCTTATTGAAACTGATATAAATCTAAAGTTACGAAAAATTAGAGAGTTTATTTTACATATAACCGTTTTATAGATTGTATTCGTAATATAATAAACTACCAAAAACTTGATAAAATTACTCCATGTAATAAAGTATGAGACGGAAAAAATACAAGGTACAATAAGCTATCTTAAACTTCATGAGCTAATATTCTCGGACGCCCACTTTTATGTTTTTTCCGTGATCTTTATAAGGTACTAAAATAAGCATCCAAGCACACCTAAATTGGACTACCGTTCAGTTCAGTCCAGCCTTTTAAGCCCGTTTAGATTCGATCCAGACCTAATTTTATCCGGTTTTTTCGGACAAAGGAATATGTTTTGTAAGCAAACATGCATAGAATTAAGATTACAACTTTCTATTTTCAAGAAAAAGGATTCGATAATTCAGAAAGAGCGGTCTAAAGATAATCTCGTGGCAACATCAGTAGATCTAACTAACCTAGTATATAAGGTTAATAAACCACCCTCCTATCGTCAATTGTTATAGGATAAAACCTCAATGCTTATTTGTCGGAGTTGAGACCAACATACATGTTTCAGTCTTTAGTGTTTTATTACTCAACCCGTTTCGAAAGATATGATTTTATAATATCATCAATATATTCGCGGTATTCTTCACCATAAAATATCAAATCTAACTAAACCGAAAAGGCATGACAAAAGAACAAACCTTAAAAGTGTACAACAACATCGAATAAACAAACTTAGAAGATTGCAGGTTTATAATAGTTTAGTGATGATATTAGGTTTCCATTAAACATGGATCAAAGTAGTTGCACATGATTGGCGGTCGACCTTGTTTATTCGTATAAGTTTGATTAAGATTGTTATGTACGTGCACCGGCCTTTCCAATTCAAATCTCACTACGGAGACAATGTATCTCGTGTCATGTGCGACTCCTAGTGCTCTACTAAATCATTCATGTGCCTATATTTTCGACTTTTTTAGTGCTCTAAAGGTCCCTAGGTTAATTATGTCATACATTGAGAAACATATATACTCTACTACGTACATTACAATATAATATGGCTAAAGATCCAGAATGATTGAGGTTCTAATAATGTATAACGTCACACATCACCACCAAAATTTGTTCTAAGATAATTTCCAAAATAGTTGTGGTATTTAATGGCTAAGGTAAGAAAACAGATAAATTTAACATTAAAATAACTCGTCGTTAAAATTTAATAGCGAAGTATTTAAAGAAGTAGACATCAAAAAAAAATAACTTTTTTTTCATTTACATAGTATTGTAGTAACGAGGATGTTAAATTAACAAAGCTTTTGTGTATCGATTGATTGAAAGAAACATTAGCCAAAATATAGTTGATAGGAAAACCCACAAAGTGAAAAGTGAGAGGAAAACATTTACGTGGGTAGAAAATGAGAAATCTTAATAACTAAAACAAATCTGGTAGTTATTATAAGTATTTATAGCTATGGGTAGTGGATAAACATAACATTAAAATAACCTGTTTTGAAGATTATGTGGTTTATGGGTTCAAATTTATTTATTTTTTTATAAACCGGGTTGAGGGTTGATACTTTATTTTTATTTACAAAAATGTAAAAAAAAAATTTAGAAAAAATAGAGGGTTCTAATGAATGGCGTGTGAGGTATGTGACATTTGAGCGACGTGGAGGCTATAAGAATAGGACACCCTTATTCGTCTTGACTATTAAAGTCCGATGGGTCTATTTTTCGTGACCAACAATAAGATTTGTCAGTTAAGGTTTTATCGTAATTCCTGTCCAATTCACACCCTTAACCAAAATGGCCAAAGAAGGATTAAGAGTGATGAAAAATTAGAGGAAAGAATAAAGATAAGACCACACCGTCCTGTCTAAATTTCATATGTCAAAGCGATCGGTTTTGGATCCTGATTAATTGGACTCTTAGATATTGATCGTTTGCCTGAACAAGGTAACTACCCTAGTACGAGTTTATTCGGTTGTGGGGAATTACGGACAGGTATAAGGCCCGGTCCCCGACCTCGGCCCAGCAAAATTTTAAAAAATATATATATATATACGTATTATATTTTAACAGTTTATACACATAAACAATTAAACATTATAAAAAAAAATCTAATTCTCTAAACCTAATTAAGAAGGAAGAAGTAGTAGTTTTTTTTTAAATAAAAAATTAAATAAAAAAAAAACGAGCCGAGTCCGGATATAAACGGGTCTATTTAAAGGTATCGTGCAGAACTTATAGATACTTTAAACATCATACAGATTTTTTTCCAATTATTTATGGGTATCAAACATAATTTCCCAACTTTAATCAACGTAATTCATAAATCACCTTAGATATCTCCTTGTTCCTTCATCTTCAACTTCTCTGTTACACTCGAAGCGCCATCAGATCGCCATTGTTCCATTTCCCTATCACAGCTCGATTCGGGTCCTTTGTGGTAATTAAGTAATTTTGAAATGACAATGCAGAAGCAAAATTAGGCTTTGTGAATGATATTGTCCGATCTTTCAAGTCTTACATTGCTTACTTCTTTGCCACGTTGCTCGCTACCCTGACAGAGTGACTGTGGCTCGACACGTTTCCTTCTCTTTTTTTTAAAGTTTATGTTTGATAGATTGTGTAAGATCACGATTGAATGTGTAAACGAGACACGAGAAAGTTGTTTCGAATAAATTCTTTCCTTTTTCAGAACAAAATTATAAAAATATGATTATGTTGTTAGAGGTAAAGTTCATCGGACCTCATCCGTGGGTGTGCGTCCCGCACATACTTAGCCTAATTTAATAGTTTGAGATGTTTAAGGACGATTTTGTAGAATTTAATCCGGATTAACAAACGTAATAAGTTAAGAATCCAACGAACACAGAGTATAGAATAGACGAGATTACAGGAAGTCAAGCTCCGGTCCGACCGGTTTATTCCTTAATAAATGCAGGTCGTCGTTTTAGTCAGACCTTCATCAATCACTATAATTAGATATAGCCCTTACTATACCATTGCTCAAATCACTAATCACAATCCATCAAAAATCTAAACTTACAGTCCGATTGAAGGCTTAAACGCAAAAAAGTAGACATCTCTCGGTCAATTCATCCATCTTACGTGCTAGATTCAAGAGAATGAAGACTGTATTTCCTCTAGAGTTCTTCCTCTCGTCTCCGGCAGCCACAACGCCACAAACACTCCGGTCAAGATAGCAAACCCCGTGTAAATCGCAAAAGTACCACCTTCACTCCAATCTAACAGCATATTCGCCGTTAACGTCACGATCCAAGACATCAAGAAATACGCCATCGTTGCTGCACTTCCGCCGAGACTCTTTACACTCACCGGAAGAATCTGATAAAAAATTTCATAATCCTCATCAAATTTAACTTTCTGAAATCCTTGGGTTTGTAAACATAGATTGCAGTTATTTGTTTTTGGTAATTTTACCTCAGACATTATCAGCCATGGTATAGGTCCAAGTCCGAGAGCGAAGCATACCACCATAGCCTAGCAAACAATTACAATAATCCTTTTCAATCGAACTAATGCTAAACTGAGCTTAAAATTGTGTTCATTTTGTTATACATACCAGAACACCAGCAACAGCTACGTAGCCCATAATAGTATAAAGCTCAGAGTCTTGAGATATGTTCTCCTATGAACAAAATAACACAACGCATCAGAAAAACTAACAAAGAAACGTACGTAGATTATCATCAAAAGAACTGAACCAACCTCAACGAAAAACGCTGCAGAAACTATAAGCAGACTGATTGTAACTCCAATAGAGGATATCTGCAGCATAAAAATATAAATTTAATATCCAATCAAGACAAATTGCTGTATTGAAAGAGAAGGTAGCAAAAAAAAAAACGTACTATAAGAAGAACCCTACGCCCAGCCTTGTCCATTAGCCAGGTGGCGACTCCGGTTCCAAGAACCTAGAATGAAATGAATGATATTAGATCTAATACATAAGTCTAGTGAGGTTCAATACTTAACAGAAGCTTCTATGTCACCTGAATAACTCCAAGACCAAATGAGGCCCATTTTTCTTGTGAAACGCCTGCAAAGACGGAGAGAATATGATTAATCTTTCACCAATTGTAGTAGAAGAATGATTCTTAACAGATTGTTCTAACCTGCATTGGAAAATATAGTGCTGGAGTAGAAGAATACTCCGTTGATACCAGAAAGCTGCTGAAGTGCAAGTAACCCGATTCCTAGCTGCAACATATGAGTCATCATATCAAATCTTTTGGACTTGTTACTTAGTTCTATGACGGAATAGTATAACGAAAGCAACATTCTACCGTTAAAGGAAGCAAATATCTCCTCTGCCAAAGGTCTTGAAAACGAATTGTTGTTTTCGTTGTTTGTGTTGATGATTTTACTGAATTCTACATCACCAAAACGAAAATTTAGTAAATCCTTGAAATTTTTTATTCATTGGATTAGTGAAACTTCTTATCAAGAATTTACCTTGATTTCTTCGAATTCAGTGGATATATCTGCGGAAAATCCTCGTAGAACTTGCAAAGACAACTCAGCTTCGTCGATCTTCCCTAGTTTTGCCTAAAATAGCATTCAAAATACCATGTTCATCATAACTTGTAAGCTGAACTCAAGCTTAACAGAAAGTCTCTCTGATTTAGTAATTACCAGCCACCTAGGAGATTCGGGTATAAAAAATAAACCGGGTATCAACACAACGCATGGCAAGACTCCTGCACAATTGCATCAAATACCCGATATCATGATCCGCTATCCAAGAGAAAATGGCTACATATTCAGTCAAGGAATCACCTATGACAGCAAGTATTCTCCATCCAAGAAAAATCCCGAGTAGATAGACAATCATGACGCCAATGGTTGTTGCAAGCTACATAAGAACAATTTGCGAGTTTCGTTCAGTCATTTTTGCTTTTTTTGATTGTGAGTTTTAAAATAACATGTGCAGTAGAAACCTGATTTACTGCTCCAAGACTCCCTCTCATGTTCTTGGGTGAAATTTCAGCAATATAGACAGGAACCTAGATTCGCAGCCATTTGAACTCACTTTAGTACCATCAAAACATTGAGATCCATAATAAACACAATTCGATTCAAGAAACTTAACTGTGTATGAAATAATGCCGACACCAAAGCCGGCCAATAATCTACCCATGTAGAGAAAGGATGAATTCTAAAGCAAGATCATTCCCCAAAGCAAGTTAGATTACATTTTGGAAAAAAATGTGAAATTACAAAGATCAATGCTTAAAATGTACTTACTTGGGCAAATGATATGGCTAACCATCCGATTATGTTAGGGATTGAAGCAATCATCAACGACTATAAACCGAAAAAGTGTAAACATCATTTTGTACATGTTTTTCAATACATTGTTAATGCGAATGAGAAGAATAGCATACCCCTTTCCTTCCAATATGTTCAGAGATCTGACCGCTGGCTATTGCTCCAACCATCGCTCCTACATTCGCCAAAGATCCAAACAGCGAAAACTATTTCCATCATCAACAGAAGAGAATCGAAATCAGAAACTCATTAAAAACAGTTAAACAGAAACTAAATGAAATGAACTATCTCTCACCTCATTACTGTTAATTCCTATATCTGCTATAATCTCCGATTGTGTCGGTGATGAATACCCAAACTTCAAAACAAGAAGAAGTAAAACGCATCAGGAAACCCCTTTTTCCCCAAAATTGAATAGTTTATCTGCTTAATTGAACATTTTAGGAAATTACAGTGTAGCCAAACTGAATAGGACCGAGAGCGACGACAAGGACGCAGAAGAGAACAGAAACAGAGTTATCACGAAGCACCATTGAAGAAGCAAACATGCTCGCCGATGGCTTAGGTGAGTACATCTTATACCAACTTCCGGTTTGGAGGAACGGCTTTTTCAGTTCCGATGACGACGATGCCGCCAAACCTTCCTCCATCTCCGGCTCTGCTCTTCTTCGCTTCGAATTCTCCGATTATACAACCTTCTAGCTTCAATTCCTCCGATATGAAACAAGATTTGAATAATTGACCTAAATCATAGACTGGTGATGAAATAATGATGATATGACTATTAGTAAAGGACAGGTGCGACAGTGCACGTTGTAATTTTTGCCATAAAATATTTGGATTTCATCGGATTTGGTTAACTGTTTATGTATACTTCTTTGCAACGAAGGTGACTGTTAAACTTCCCGCGTTTATTCCATTTTTATATAAAAATTCATAATGTTTTTTCCTCGCACGATACGTACGTTACTACTATAATTATCATTGTGTACTTTACACAAATCTTTGTCTTGCCGCAAAATAATTTATTTTAACGTGTCTATAGATTCAAATATCAAATTCTACATTCACATTTCACACTTCGGCTTCGGATCCAACATATGATTCCACTTGAGGTCAAAGTTCTCGTCCGAAAAAATATTATATACTTATAGATTGGTTTACATATTAACATACCGAAATTAAAATGCTTTTATTGTAGTATATTATTCTATACATATTTTTTAGAAATTTATTTAATAAAAATATATAATAAGTTAAAAAAGTAATTCGGTATATCAGATAAATCTGATAAATCACGATGTCTAGACTCGAGACTATAAGATAAATATTAAATATATTTGTGCCACACTATATTAATTTATATTTATATAAATTGGTGTATGATGATATTTTAAAGTTCAATATATTATAATTTTTTTGATAATTAAAAGTAAATAATTTATCATAGAAGTGTAAATTTTAGTTGTTTTGTTATTTTTAGAATTAAAAAAATTAAAATTTAATAACTTCTGACAAAATAATTATCAAAAAAAATTATGAAAAAGAAAATTTTGGTTGTGAATCACTGAATTGTGATAAAGAAAAGATAATGTGACGTAAAATAAATATATTTTGATTTGATGAGTTGGTGTATGTTAACGTGATTAATAATGTTATCCTCCTAATAGTTTAATATTAAAGAATATTAATTTTCCGTTCAATAATGTTGGGTTTGTGGTCATCCACTAAACAAGCGTAAACACTACCAAATAATTGTGATTAGGGGAACCCTTCTTACTTTTCACATATTTTAATTTAAATAAATTTGACTTTATTAGATTTACATCATTTACAAACTTCACTAACCATACACATGAAGAAAATAAATTAATGCAAAATTCTCTATTTATATAAGATTTATTTTCTTGCCATTTAAATTTTAATTTCAACTTCCGTAGCTAGATCTAAATATAAAATCCAATAATCATACAGATCATGTAAATTATTACATCTTCTCTTACAATTTCACGTTCCAAATCGCAAGGTCCATTTGTCGTATATATTTTCTTTTTAAATAAAATTTGTCATATATTATACAATAGTATGCGGCCCCTTGCTAGCAATCATGTATTCATGTCTCATTACATGGAGCTCGTGTTAGTTGATTATTATGTCTCATCTTCTCTTAAAGTTAAAAAAAAAATATATAGAAAAATTAAAGTAAATCTGAAAAAGTAAATCAAAATTAAAAAATTGAAGGATAATAATCAAACCATTAAATTGTAAATAAGTTAAGATTATACAATTTAGGTGAAATTTTAGGGTGATTATAAAGTACGGCGACGGAGGAATTCACAATTTCACGACTAATTCGGAAATCGTGATCGTCATAGAACATCAACGGTTACGGTTCCCGAAACCGTGACGGTCCCGGTTTCTATAATCGTCATGCGATTGTAAATTTTACCGCCTTTTACTTAGTCATTCCGAGATTTTATATTACCATGACTGTAATGTATCATGTTTAGTAAGCTTCTTTCACATAGTTTATGTAATATAAATTTTCAAAAATATCATAAGCTCTAAAATATTTAAACCCTTGAACATTCATCGTCCCGCCTATGCATTTACCACAAGCTTTATAAACTTGATAAATTATTATAACCTCTTGAAATACAAATGATTGAGCAAGAGAACTTATGTGGCGTCCACATCTATTGTATATATTTGTCCTAGCCTTCTATGTTTAACGTTATTGCATTTATGTCGATGTTTCTTGGAAATAAAAACTACAATTCAATTCTTTTAAAATAAGTTTGTTCATTTCATTAACTTAATTCAACCTACTTATTTTTTTTTACACCTTGTTTCCTCTCCCATTAAAAATACTTAGGGAATTAAAATTGAAGCAGCTAGAGTTTATGTAAAAGTTCGATAAAGACGGATCATAGAGAGGGTCGTTCATCATACAACCAATTGACAATAGGAGGAGTAGTCCACCGATCTTATATATCAGGTTCGGCATGTCCCAAACTTTCGATGTGAAAACTTATTGTCTCCAATATGCCCCACAAGTGCACCTAGAGGATATAGCACGAGTTGCACTTGCCCACAGGTTAGGATCACGAGGTGAGTATAGGTTAACCGCTTTAATATCATGTCAAAGTCCGATACAAACGGACCGTAGGGAGGCGTCGTTACTTCCTAAAACCAATTGGCAAAAGGAGTAGTCCACCAACATTATATATTGGGCCCAGAATATCCTAAACTTTCGATGTGAGGACTTATTATCTCTCCAATAATTTGGTTTTAAAATTTAAAGTTTTAGTTTTTTTAAATAAAATAATTTGATGCATCATTAAAACCTGGAAGACTGAAAGGTCTAAAAGGACGACAACAAACTATTAAGACATATGAGAGTAACAAACAACCGAAAACTAAGAGGAGTGATAACGGGCAATAGCGCACACGTTGGTGATCCGAAATAAGAGAAGCACAAAGGAAAATGAATGCGACAAAGTTAAGGAGCTTTGTGGAGGACTCGTCGGTCGAAAAAGTGCACGAGGAAAATACTAAAAGACCGTAATAAAAACTTTTGTTTTGACTCTATATAAAGGGTTGTCAAGTTTCAATCACACATCCACGACTAGGGTGTCGTGGAGTGTATTATAAAAACCTTTGTTTTGAATTGTATGCTAGTTAAATGAACCAACTAGACCACTGCTTTTATATTTCTAAAAAGAAGTTTAAGTATATTATAACGAGCCTTAGCATCACTGACCGGCCCAGATGGCAATCGGAAGGTTCCCCGCGACCAGTCCAGTAGTGTATACGGGGGATATGCATTGAAACCATTCCTGTCGGTTTACAGGGACGGGGCGCGAGGGTTGGAGGATCCTCATGCTACCATGAAAAGTGAAACAAATAGAATGACCAATTTTACCAAACGAAATGATAATAATCGGGACCTTGTGTGTGCATGCTAAGATATCTACTGCTTTCATTACTTGTGTATGTGCTTTAGTATATTTATCATTAGAATTGTATATAACGGTTTATACCGTGTTGATAGATTTTGCATGTTAGGTCTTTGCCGAGAAATCGGGAGTGAAGTGGTCAGCCGGATTTCCATACTAGAAAGTCAGTTGAGAGTATTTTATTTTAATATTAAGTTTAGTAAGACTATGTTTGATTTTGTTTGCTAACTATGGCTGTTGAACTAGTTTAGAGTCAGTATTGTTTCCAAACATTTTTATTTTTATAAAGAATTGAGGTGGTACACGAACGGTGGTTGTTAATATTACGACGGTTGCAGACTCGGCTAGGGTTTTGTGTCATATTTGTGAATACACAATTTATAGGGTTTTTTTAACCTCCTTTTCAATTAAGTGTTTTTAAAATTAAATTTTAATCTTAAATTAATAAGAGTCTAATATGAATTGTATCATCGATCCAACAAAGGTTTTATTAGGTCAATCTTCTCTTTTTAAAAGATAATACTAGTTTTTTATAGATTGTGGTGTCTCAAGTAACCTGCGCGCGCTCGCGCCTCAAGGGTTGTTTCAGAGTTGAAGCTAATGGGTTTGAGGGTGGTGTTTGGATTTTATGGGATGATGATAAAATTGATCTCTCGATTATCAGTGAGAATAGGTCTTTTATCCATGCTAAAATCAATGTGGGAAATGTTACTTCTCGTTTCATTGCTGTTTATGGGCCTCCGACAGTAACCAGGCGCAAGAGTTTTTGGCAAGATTTGAACCATGAAATTGCCTCAATTGTTGATCCGTACTTTATTGGAGGAGATTTCAATTGCATTCTATCCACATATGAGTGTGAGGGGGGGGGGGCTTCGTAAGGTCCATGATGATGCTAATGTTTTCCGAAATATCATTACTTTCAATGGTTTGATTGATATGGGTTTTACTGGTTCTCCTTACACTTGAGATAGTGGCCGAACTGGAAACTGGAAAGTTCTTAGACGTTTGGATCGCGTCCTGTCTAATGTGGCAGCCAAGCTTATTTGGCCTAATGCACTTATTCGTCACTTGGCTAGATTTTCTTCCGATCACTCCCCAATTTTGTTACAAACTGATTCTTCTTGCCGTATGAGGGTGGATAAGCATCCTTTTCGTTTCGAAGCAGCTTGGATGACTCATGAAGATTTTTTACCTATGGTTGAGTCGTCGTGGTATTCACATCAACAGGTATGTCCAGCTCTTGATCATCTTAAATCTTCCCTTATTTTGTGGAATAGGTATGTTTTTGGTAATGTGCAAGGACGTAAGCAGAAGTTGTTGGATAAACTTAGTCACCTGCAAGCGAACCCAAATCTTCGGGTTTCTTCTAGGCTTCAAGCCAAAGAATGCTTTTTTAAAATCTGAGATTAATAAGGTTTTAGATCAAGAGGAGCTTATCTGGTTTCAGAAATCTAGAAAACAGTGGCTTGCTTGTGGGGATCGTAATACCTCTTTTTTCCATCTCTCTACTCTTGTTCGGAGGCGGAAGAATAGGGTGGCTGGTCTGATGATTAGTCTTGATAATTGGGTTGATGATCCTGATCTGTTGGAGAATCATGCCGTCAATTTCTTTAAAGATCTTTATGGGTGTAATGATGTCTCGTATCCTAGTTTGGCTCATATCGATACTCATGCCGTCAATTTCTTTAAAGATCTTTAAAGATCTTTTCCGGAAGTTGGTGCTTTTAAAGCACCGGGGGTTGATGGTTTCCAACCAGTCTTTTTTCAAAAGTGTTGGTCTATTGTTGGTTCGTCTATCATCGATCTGGTTACTGATTTTTTCAAGACTATGGTCCTTCCGGAGAATATTAATGACACACTTATTACTCTTATAGCCAAAATTGGGAATCCGGAGTTGATTTCCCAATTTAGACCCATCGCCTTGTGTAATGTTCCTTATAAGATTATCTCTAAGGTCATGGTGCAAAGAATGCAAGTTGCTATGGGTGATTTGGTTGGGCCGACGCAGGAAAGTTTTATCCCTGGTAGGTTTATCCAGGATAATGTAGTTCTTATGCAGGAAGTGGTCCATTCTATGCGTCGTAAACGTTCTGGAAAAAAGTGGATGCTTATTAAGCTTGATTTAGAAAAGGCTTATGATCGAATTCGGATTTCGTGGAGGATGTGATTAATGAAGCTGGGTTTCCCTCTTCTTGGGCTAGAATGATTCGTGAGTGTGTTACTACTACCCGTATGCAACTAATTTGGAATGGGGAATTAACAAATAAATTTAAACCGGAATGGGGACTTCGACAAGGAGACCCTTTGTCTCCTTACTTGTTTGTTCTTTGTGTCGAACGAATTAGTCATCTTATCCTGGAATCAGTTGATAGAGGTGATTGGAAACCTATTCATCTCTCTCAAGGTGGCCCTCCCTTATCACACATGTTCTTCGCTGATGATTTGACTTTATTTGCGAAGCTTCCGTTCACCAGATGCGTGTGGTTATGAAATGTGTTGATATCTTTTGTAAAGCTTCGGGTCAACGGGTAAGCTTTCAAAAATCGAAAATATATGTCTCTGCTAATGTGTCTCGTGATTTGTGTAATGATCTGGAGAACATTAGTGGTGTTGATGTCACAAGGAACCTTGGAAATTATTTGGGTGTGCCTATCTTACAATCAAGAGTTTCCAAAGACAATTTCAGGTTCTTACTGGATAGAATGAATCCTAAGCTTAATGGTTGACGGAGTAGGACTTTAAGTTTTGCGGGACGCATTACTTTAACAAAATTTGTCCTCACTTCCATTCCAGTGTATAATATGTCTTCTCTTATTCTCCCAAAGAATGTTATTACGGATATTGAATGCATATGTCGGAATTTTATTTGGGGACATAATGTGGAGAGACATCCTATTCAATGGCAGGAATTCTGTAAACCAAAGATTAATGGTGGGTTAGGAGTGCATGAGTTGGAATCTCTAAATTTAGCACTTATTGAAAAATTTGGATGGCGTTTTTTAACGTCTCTTGATGATCTTTGGGCTTCTGTTCTCTATCATAAATATGTCAGGTCCACTTCTTTTCCTCGTCTTTCTCACTCTCTTGTTTGGAAAAGTATTCTGTGTGGGATTTCAAAGGTAGTGCAACCGGGTTTGGTGTGGCGGCATGGCTCCGGGCTGGAAATTAAATTCTGGATTGATCCTTGGTTGGAAGATCGACCCCTACATGAGTTGGCTACAACACCAATTAGTCAGCTATCTCTTGACCGCTGCGTTAGCTCTTGCTGGACTACCGGAACAGTTTGGGATAGTGCAGCTTTATGTGCTCTTCTTCCTTCTCGGGTATGGCTACGGCTTTTGGCTACCCCTCCGCCTGCTGTTGACTCGAACGTACATGACTGCTTGGCTTGGAGTTGTTCTAACACTGGTAGCTACACTGTCTCGTCGGCATACAAGATGCTCCGTCAATCTACGTATCCTATCGATGGGGATGGTGCTATTTTTTCGGCGATTTGGTCTTCAAAATGTCAGGAAAGGGCCCGTGTTTTTATTTGGAAAAATTTGATAGGTGGGGTTTTAACTAGTGCAGAGTTGAATCGTCGACATCTCATATCTTCTCCAATTTGTTCTTGTTGTGGGTTGATGGTCGAAACTTTGGAGCATGCTTTCCGTGATTGTCTTCATGTCCGCCGCATGTGGTTAGATCTTATTCCTCCAACGGATATTTTGGACTTCTATAATATGCCTTTTGCGCTTTGGTTACGAGGCAATCTCTCTTCCCCTACTTGTTATTCTTCTGGTATTTTATGGAGGGATTTTTTTTATTGTAGGTATTTGGTGGTCCTGGAAATGGCGCAATGAGGTTGTTTTCTGTAACAATGGTGGTTCTCCAAAACGTGCTCAACATGTCCGGTCCATAACTATGTCCACTATTGCAAGTTGGAATAAGCTTGCTATTTCCCCTTGTAGCCTTCCTCGAAAAGCTACTTTTATTGCTTGGGAACCTCCCCATGTAGGGATCATAAAGATTAACACGGATGGTGCAAGAAATTCGGAAGGTCTTGTTACTACTGCTGGGGTTGCTAGGAATTATAGAAGGGATTGGCATAGAGGATTTTGTGTCAACATTGGACTATGTTCGGTACATATGGCTGAACTTTGGGGTATCTTTCATGGTTTAATGATGGCGTGGGAGTGTGGTTTCCGTTCAGTAGTGTTGGAAATAAATTCTCTTTTGGTAATAACACTACTGAAAAAACCACTACCTCCATACCACCTCCTTGCTAGTCTGGCAAATAGATGCCATGACTGACTTAAAAGAAACTGGTCAATTCAGTTTCGTCATGCCTACCGTGAGGCGAATAGAGTCGCGAACTTTCTTACTTCCTTTGCTTTTACCATGCCTATGGGCTATCATGTATTGATTGACCCACCGGAGGGTGTTTCTTGTATTTTAAATGATGATGTAAGGGGTCGGGCTATCCCCCGCTTGCTTACTACTTAGCCTTTTTATGCAATAAAAGCGCGTCAGATGCGCCGGAGACCACTGCCTCTCCTTCTAACCCAAAAAAAAGGAACGGCATTGTCGGTTACACGTTTATTTCTCAATGTTATTTATAACAAGACGTCTATGAGGTAAACAAATTTCTACTTTGTCTTATTCCCTGTTAACAAAACCCTACTAATCTATATACTCATTTCCAGCCGGATTGAAATCTACTATATAATACTAAAATAGAAGTGATTTTGGCCGTTTCTCATCCTAACATCGCGCCACCTCAGATTATGCCACATGTCGTCCTTAAATTCCGCCACATGTCGTTATTAGGTTGCGCCACATATGTATACATGATTCTTTTAATTTTAATTCTCTCCAAATTAAGATACGAAATGATATCATCATCATCATCTAAATAAGAAGATTATATCATTTATTTGATTTTTGTTTGCTTAATGATTTTTTGTAATTATAGGAAAAGTTTTACCTATTATCATATTGTCTATTTAAGATTTATGTACCATTTATACTCATTTGGTGAAAATATATCAATGTATTTTATTTTATATATAGATATATACACTTTAAAGTAGAACTACTTTTTTTTTATATGTAAAATTCATGTATATATAAAATATTTTATACTATTAGTAATATACTCCACATCCACAAAATACATAGTTAACTTAGTTAATAATATAATTATAAATCTATTTGATATTATTGAAAATTTTATTTTTTAAGTTATCGTTGATTATTATATAATTTTACCTAAATTTTTTATTTTTTTTATTATGATATTGATTTTTTTTTATATTAATAACTATTTTATTTGTTGTTTTACCAACCCGTACAAGCACGGGTACTAAGCTAGTTTAGCTCTATTCTTATATGGCTTTTGTCCTCGTAAGAAAATTTTCTATCCCACCTAATTTTTCCTATTATCAATTACCGACCGTTTTCCCTATAAATTTCCTTGTTGCATCATTTACGAATTTGCATGTGTTAAATATATGGACTTATTTATACAAATAATATAGATCAACATAAAATTACAAAATATTGATTCAATAAATAAAATTATAATTGTGCATGATTGTAACAAACTAATAATTAAAATCCGGTCTTAAATCATTATTGTTGGATTCCATAGACAACCATATCATATTATTCCGGTCCTATATTAGACCCTTTTTCGTGCTAAGCATAATATTTAGGTATCAATTTTGTTTTTACATAACCATAATTTGTGATCATTATCGTTGCGTTTGATTGAGTGTAAAATTAAAGGAATTAAGAGTGGAAAATTGTTCTCTTAATCTCGTTTAATAAGGGAACGAAGTACATGGAAAAAATTAGATTATGGAAATCAATTAATTGTGAAAATTAAATTGTGAAAATTGTGTAATACTATTAAATTTCGATTACAAAGATTATTAGAAGTATTCAAACTAACATATCATTTTTATCCTCTTCCTTTTTTTATTTCGTTAATCTAAATAAAAATAGACACATATTTTTTTGATTTTATAATTTTATACACAATTATATTCATTTTACCAAACAATCTTTATACTTATTTTTTTTTATACTTACCTCCTTAAATTTATCCTATCACTTTCATTCTTCATCTTAATAATTATTTCATCAAGTAATCCAAAGAACTCAATACCAATATTAATTTGACTCGTAAGTGGGAGATAAATTCCGATAGCACATGAAATATAATTTCACTAAGACGTGTTTGATATTCATATCTAGATATCAAGATATGGGTATAAGTAGACTTGGGAAAACGCGGGCAAGCCCCCGCCTGGCCCGGCCGGCCGTAAAAACGGGAGAGTATGACGCATAAGGTAGGCTCATCTGGGCCGCTAAGCCCGTTTTATTTATTTTTAATTTAAATATGTAATATATATATATATGCAAATAGTAGAAATCAAACACGATACCTCAAGATAAGGTTCAAATGTTCACAACTATTGAACTACTTTAAATTATGTGTTATAATTTTATTTATTTTATATTTACTATGTATAATTTTTATTTTTAAAAAATATATATAAAAAAAACGGGGCCCGCTCGTCCAACCTGAAGCCTGCTCTGGACAGGTACGGACAATATCTCATGCCCGAAGTCCGGGCTCGGTCCGAGTCCGACCCACAAAAACAGGTTAATTTTTTCTTGAGAGCCTGGCCCGGTTCTAAAGATGCCAAGATCTAGGTATAAGGTATGGGTACGAGATTAATCCTGTAACTTTGTTTCGAAAAGTAAGAATTGAATAGGGAGGAAATATTAGATGGTATATCAAAATAGGAGAAAGTTTGTATCATATCTATGAGTTTTTTTTAATGTCTAGACATTGATACCAAACATGTCCTAACATAACCGATTGATCTGAATCATTTCTCTACATCTCTGATCTCTATCTTCCTGATCTTGTTGTCATGGTGTGTGATTTCTTCTCTTCAAACTCTCCACGACGACCTCGAGCATTCAGGTGACATTCTAACTCCTAACCAGTAGATCGCAATTACTTGTGCTAAACTACCTCTTCTCGCTCTTTATCGTCTTTACTTTCTCTTAATCCGTCAATCTTTACTTCTTTATTTCACAAATTGCGTAAATTGATCGATTTGATTGTGTTTTCATTATGGCTAATCTGTTATCTCCTATAGTTTAACATTACTGCATGAAAAGGACGAGCGATTTCAGCCTTTTTAGGTATTTAGCACTTAGCTAGTAGAATATCACAGACGATTGATAGAATGAGAGGAACAGAATACAAATATGTTACAATATAATATAATCGAATTGAAGAACACGTCGATTTCACGTGATAATATGCCACAGCCACTCCAAGCGTAACTTATTCCACACCCTGCGACACCACAAACAACAAGTTTTTCCACATTAGTTAGTGTCATGATCATTCTGTGAGATAATGAGACATAAGAATGGAAAAACTTGAGAAATTTGAACCCTATGATAGGCCTAACTGCATGGATGTATACTTTGTGGATCTAGGTGTTTGATGCATGTTTCAATATGATGATTCAAATTTCATTAGTGGATAGTTTCTACTAAATTGAGCTCGACTTTTACGAAATCACTGTGTCTATAGAATGCACTGCTACTTGATCTGCATTACTTAAGTATACTGATGGGAGTTAAGATGTATGCAAATATGTCAATGTGACAAAGACGGAAAATACCTATTAGTGTGATGATCCTGAAGGTGCAACTAGTTGTCATGTCCAGTTGACCTGTACACAGGAAACGGGGCTTGCCCCGACTCAATGAAATGTATATCTTGAACGAGGATCTCATAATGCCTTTGTACATCCTCTACAGATTTCCCGACCGCTCTAGCAACCTTTTGCCAGCGGTCGGGTGTATCCTTATCGTACAAAGCTAGGGCCTTCTCAAATAATTTGTTTTGCTTTGCTGTCCATGAGGAGCCGGAGCTTGCCGAAAATCCCATGAGTCAGTAGCTTAACTTTGTGTTAGTAATAGGAATAGAACCAAAAGTGATGGTAGTTCAAGTCAAGGAAGAAAACTTGAACTCGAGGAATGGGATGTGGAGGATATGACTAAATGAGCTTCTTAAATAGTAGAGGAATGGTTGAGAATTGGGGATCATCAAGCTTTAGAATATATATCTTTTAGAAAAGCCGTTGTACGTCACGTAGCCTCTTAAACCACAAGTATAATCACCAGGAAAAAAAAGTGAAGGTGAGAAGAATCAGCATCAGTGACATGCATCCATGTTCCTAGTATTTGCTAATTATATTTTTAACAACTTGGCTGCATCTAATGATGCTAGCTAGATAGTGATAATTTAGAATTGTTGCATTATGAGGCACCTGAGGAACTTATTTGCTCTTGATTCTTTAGCTTAAAATATGTCCACCAATTCACACTTTCAACTAAGTCTTATTTCTTTTTGTGACATTAGCAACCACTTGAAAGTTAAATACACATTTTTTTCAGGTCTTTTCTGTGCAGGCGATGAATTTGACCATTTCCTGTCATTTCTTAGAGATCTCACTAAGTCATGTTAATATCTGATGTTGGTCACTTGCAAAATTGAAGGCTCCCTGTTAAGATGGTTGATTAATCAATTTGACAGCAAGCTAGAAAAGGTAGAAAAAGGATATGGTTCATCTTGTGCCAAATCATAGGGTAATTTTGCTACACAGATTTAGGTCTGTGGATGATGGAAGGCCAGCAAGAGTAGTATTGTTGTACGGAGGAAGCAACTTTCTACGTATGCAGTGTTTCTGAAGTAAAGTTGTCAGAGACATACCATGTTGTGGACAATATATGTTTGAACTGGATCATTGTTAGATTTTGGTTGATATTCTCGTTTATAACTCTTTAAAAGTGGGCTTGGTCCGATCGGATCCTGATTCTTTCCACTTGCTATTATTATTTACAAAATTATATGTGTAGCATATACTTTTAGTTCATATCTTCATTTTCTTATCAGCAAGTTGTTTTTCGTATCTGATCTTTGAGTAAGTGGGAACAATTCTCATCTTTTCCATTGTTGAATTTAATTTGGACCCTTTCGACTGAGTAGTCACACATTCATTCTAAAGTTGCATGTTCTATGTTCTGCTAAATTGCTAATCTGCACTTAACAGAAGAGTTATCTGTTGATTAGAAGAAGTTTAACTGTGAAAGAGATGTATAGTTACATCTCATAGTGGTCCTCAAGCTAAACAGCATTATGATTTATGATACATTCGAATCTTTATCATCTTTGGTCCAACTGTCTATTCTAGGAAATTTTGTGCGATTTAAGTCTTCTTTTAGGATTCTACATTTACTATATTCCCTTTCAGTACTTGTACAATTCTTTGGTTATTGCAAGTCACAGTTGAACAAACACTGCAAGAACAGCCATGTACCTCTCGACTCTTGCGGCTCATGATTGGATGAAGGGTAAAACAAGGGTCTTTAAGAAAAAGAAGGCTTTATTGCGTAGAATATGAAAAAGCTTCTTTATGAAGAGTATGTGGAAGAGGTAAGAAAGCATAACAACTGAATATCTTGAATTGGTTCTCAAGGATGAGGTTCCTATCTCACCACCTTTCGCTTGTGTTGAGCTTGGGTTGGCAAATGCACAGCTTGGATTCAACATGTAAAGTGTAACACAGCGAAGCGCGCGTGTTGTGGCCAGGAAGAGAGTAGAATATAGTCAGTTTGACATCATATATCACTACAGTAGCAATCAAGCTTATACAAATTTCTCTGCTATTTGCTACATCGATGAGCAATGAATGTTAATGATTGTTTTGAATGTTTACTGTATGCAGGGAATGAACCAGTTGCAAGAGGTTGAAACAAATCAGTCTATTAGGATTTCATTTTCTGGTGTTTCTGTAATTGTGTTTGTTTAGATTTTACATGAACTTGTAATGGGATGAGCTTTGAGGGAAGCCATGTGATATCTAATTCGGGTAGGCCTTTTGCCTTTATTGGAACCCATGAAAGCCTTACAAAGTTGCTTTTCACTCCATTTTGGTTAGTGTTTGCAACTTTTGGAACAATTGTCTGCTCCAAACATGGGTATTTGAATCAGTGTTTTCTTATTATGCTTATGAGAACACTAGGTGAAACTGAAAGATGATGTTCCTATTGTTGTTAGTGTCTAGATATTTTGTTTGACAAGGTAGCGTTCAACGTTTAACCGCCTTTGCCAGAAAGAGAGGTTCGAATCGATATTAAAATTTTGGACAGGCTGATTTAACTTGGGTGATAATCGATACTCAAAGACGGGATCTAAAACTTATATTAGTGACAAAATATATGTATTAAGATTATATTAGTGACAAAATATATGTACATGTATTTAAAAAATAAATGAACTTATTATGATTATTATTATTATTAATTATAGTTTTGTATTTATCATAAAAATATAATTTAGACGATAAGAACGATATATTTAATCTAAGTTTTCGTGGATAATTTTTACTTGTATACAAATAAAAAGATTCTAGGATAAAATAAATTTATGACCATAAATTCGTCACATATGAAATTATAAATTTAAAATATTTTTTTCAATTTTTTTTACCATTAGTATAATTATAATAAAGATATCACACAACAACAACACCAAATACATTTTTTTATATAACTCACATTAAAAATATATTTGGTTTTATGTAATAGATATTAGCTATTTATTTCTATAATATTACAAATAGATAGGACGAAAAAGCACAAGGAATTGAACCCCCAACTGTTGTTAACTATTAATCTATAACTATATAATATACTAAAGGAAATGTAATAAAGCTTACGTATTGCACTCACGTTCGTTTCATCAACATATTGTTGAGGATTAAAACCACCAAAAAATATTTAACTATTAATTTAAATTATATTTTACTTTAATAACCATTAAAATAAAATGTAATAAAATAACTTCTTTTAAAATTAGAATCAAATTTTGTAATTAGTAAAATTTTATTTAAGATATATTTTACTTCCATTTTGATATAAATTCTATTTAAATTATATTTTACTTTGATCTCATTCTCTCTTTTTTAAAATAAAAATATAAATAACTTCTACTAAATTAAATTAGATTTAATTCCGTTGTAACTGAAACTTTAATTTAAATTCGATATATGTCTGTCTACATTTACATATGTATGATTATTTATAAAATAAAAATACACAAACTTTAATTCCAAAACTTTTTAAACATAAAATAAATTATTTATATAAGATCAACCGTACAAGGTACGAGAATTATACTAGTAATATAATAAAGCACTACTAAAAAAAAGCTTATATGTCAAGCCCACTTTCGTTTCGCCTACGTGTCGTGCTGAGGATTAAATCCACCAAATTTCTTTTTTTAAATCTATTTAGATTAGGTTTTACTTTCATTGCTATTAATAAAATAAAATAACTTCTATTTAAATTAGATGTAACTTTTATAATTATAAAATTTTTATTTAAGCAATATCATACTTTAATTTTTGATCAAAACTTTTATATAAATTATATTTACTTTGATCTCATTCCCTTTAGAAAGAAAATAAGATTAAAACAATTTCTATTATATTAGATTAGGTTTTAATTTCTTTGTAACTATAAATTTTATGCCCGTGTATTTATAAAATCAAAATATAAATTGTTTAGATTAGATGTTCCGTACAATGTATAAGAATTAAACTAGTTTATATTCAAATTAAAGATATGTTACCAAAAATATATATATTTAGTGCATATACTAAAATTATATTTAAATCTACCTAGTAAATGTTAGTTAATTGATTTACAAAATATAAACATCAAACCTCTCTTGTTCAAAATCAAAATTTGAATCTTACTTTTATTTTGATCACATCTTCTATGTAAATTATATTTAACTATGATCTCATTCCCTTTTATTTTTTACGGAAACAATTTCTATCAAATTAGATTTTTTTAAATTTCATTGTAACTACAACTTTACACCTTTTATTTAAATTAGATTTTACTCCTACATATTATATATGTATGAGTATTTATGAAATGAAAATACACAAACTTTAATTCTAAAACTTTGTAACGTCATTCTACTATAATCCGTATGTCCCAAACAAAATTTTGAATGATCCATTCCAACTCCAAACACACACCTTTAGGTACACTCAGGTAGAGTTGTGCAAAACTGAAGCGGTCCGGTTTTTCTCAGTCCGATCCGGTCCCGGTCCATGGTTTTAGAAAATTCCGGTCCCGGCCCGGGAAAAAAAGTTAGAACGGAATATGTGTATATATTTTTTATATTTTTTTATAAATTTAATTATATATATTTAAAAAATCATATATTTTTATGGGTACAATTTAATAAATTATGCATATTTTATAACTACTAATTTTAGTTTTCGTAAAAATATATATTTATTTTATTCCGTCGGAACGGTCTAAATCCGGACCAGACCATAACAGTCCAGTTCAGGTCCAGATTTTCGAAAATTTTGGTCCAGTCCGGATCAGATGCACAACCCTACGCTCAGGGAGCACAATCCTACACTCAGGAAAGACATAATGTACACCGGAATAGAAGAAATAATAGATTTAGCAAGCGTCATACGCCTTTCAAAGCTTAAGTCGACTTCTCCGACCAAAAAGCCGAGAATTCATCTTCCCAATAAGAGGTGCAAAAGTCTCCTTAGTTTCACTAGCTTGATGAATGACAACTCCAAGATTTAACTACCTAGGTTCGAGGTCCACCTCTACACCACTAAGGGTCTAGATTTGGTACTATACAAGTCACCATTCACCAAGTCATTATCAATACAAGAACATTTAACGTAGAGGGTTCATTATAGTTCGGGTGCACATATCTTCGGTCGAAACTCAAGAGATAAGTCTAACAATGCGTTCGTTAACTATATTTTATAGATCACATCTGTATTTTTTCTGAAAACTATGAAGTGTTTAGCATAATAGTGGAGATACCATTTATCGTTTATTTCTATCTATCAACACAAAAGATTTTTGTGTAGATTCTAGTACATCCCTCTATTATTATTGTGGTAACATTTTAGAGTCGACAAAATCCGACCATGATTCAATAATTAGTGATTAAGAAATTTACTTTTATTTTGATCACATCTTCTATGTAAATTATATTTAACTATGATCTCATTCCCTTTTATTTTTTACGGAAACAATTTCTATCAAATTAGATTTTTTTAAATTTCATTGTAACTACAACTTTACACCTTTTATTTAAATTAGATTTTACTCCTACATATTATATATGTATGAGTATTTATGAAATGAAAATACACAAACTTTAATTCTAAAACTTTGTAACGTCATTCTACTATAATCCGTATGTCCCAAACAAAATTTTGAATGATCCATTCCAACTCCAAACACACACCTTTAGGTACACTCAGGTAGAGTTGTGCAAAACTGAAGCGGTCCGGTTTTTCTCAGTCCGATCCGGTCCCGGTCCATGGTTTTAGAAAATTCCGGTCCCGGCCCGGGAAAAAAAGTTAGAACGGAATATGTGTATATATTTTTTATATTTTTTTATAAATTTAATTATATATATTTAAAAAATCATATATTTTTATGGGTACAATTTAATAAATTATGCATATTTTATAACTACTAATTTTAGTTTTCGTAAAAATATATATTTATTTTATTCCGTCGAAACGGTCTAAATCCGGACCAGACCGTAACAGTCCAGTTCAGGTCCAGATTTTCGAAAATTTTGGTCCAGTCCGGATCAGATGCACAACCCTACGCTCAGGGAGCACAATCCTACACTCAGAAAAGACATAATGTACACCGGAATAGAAGAAATAATAGATTTAGCAAGCGTCATACGCCTTTCAAAGCTTAAGTCGACTTCTCCGACCAAAAAGCCGAGAATTCATCTTCCCAATAAGAGGTGCAAAAGTCTCCTTAGTTTCACTAGCTTGATGAATGACAACTCCAAGATTTAACTACCTAGGTTCGAGGTCCACCTCTACACCACTAAGGGTCTAGATTTGGTACTATACAAGTCACCATTCACCAAGTCATTATCAATGCAAGAACATTTAACGTAGAGGGTTCATTATAGTTCGGGTGCACATATCTTCGGTCGAAACTCAAGAGATAAGTCTAACAATGCGTTCGTTAACTATATTTTATAGATCACATCTGTATTTTTTCTGAAAACTATGAAGTGTTTAGCATAATAGTGGAGATACCATTTATCGTTTATTTCTATCTATCAACACAAAAGATTTTTGTGTAGATTCTAGTACATCCCTCTATTATTATTGTGGTAACATTTTAGAGTCGACAAAATCCGACTAGAATAAATAAAATAAATAAAATAAAAATAAATAGATAAAATAAAAATAAATAGATAAATGTTTTCGAAAACTTCACTTCAATTTTGTATACTTCACAAAGAAAAAATCGGTGTTGCAATTTGCAAAATGAATGCCCTTTCAAAAGCTTGTTTGGCAGGAAAATTGATTTATTATGGAGAGATGGACTAAAAGATTATTCGTATCATCAACAAAGCTTTCCCTGATCGGTATTCTTCATCACTTCTGACAAGGGTCTACACATTCTTGTAGGAGGCACACAACTAGGAAAATAACAGAAGATTCAAACTTACTCCTCAATCTTGGACTAGATGAAGAATCAATCACTTTATTCACTCGAATGTCCATGAATTAAACCATGCATGGTTCTAGGATTGTTTGATTAATTGTTAACCAAAAAAAAATGACCAAAACACAAAGGCAATCAAACCCAACGCCTCGATCAAAACATTTAATGTCGAAAAAACAAGAGGAAACATTCAGATGTAAAGCCGGTGAAAACGAAGCAATAGAATATATAAACAAGTAGAACCTTCAGTAAAGGAATCATCACAAGGTTCAGAGGGGAGCAAAGCGATCAGAGGAGGCGAAAAGTGGAAGATCAAGAAAGATTGAGAGAAAGAGGAACAAACGAGAACTCACTGCATTTGAGAATAGATCTCGATTGCTGCAATGCTTGTCTGTGTTGCCTGCTTTAGTAATCTATATATATATACATATGTATGAATGTTTGAGAGAAAGAGAGAAAGAGATGGTGTCAAGGTGTCATGATGAGGGAGACGAGCAGCAATTTCATGAAATTCAGATTGAAAACTAAATTTATCAGAAGAAAATCATAGAAATTTTCTCAATTTTCCATGGATCCACATGTGAGATTGCCGCTTCAAGTCCCCCTCTCTTCGTCCTCTTTGTTCATTCTTTCTTCATCTCCTCCATCTCTCCCAACATTTTCGCCATTTCCTCTAGATCCGCTCTAACCTCAACCCTCGTTGCTGCATCATTTGCTTCTCTTGTTTATGAGTTGCAGATGTTCAGTCTGATTCAACAAACGCTGCGGATCTTAGGGTTTACTCCTTCAATTGGAGGCGGTAACAAACGACACCGTTTTGTGGCCCATGTAAAATTGGGCCTATAGATATTCCGGAGTAAGAATAACTGTCACTTATGTGGCCAGAATATGGTCCATTTTGTGAGCTTGGAGGATTATTTGGAGCTTTATAATTGTGCGATTGTTTTCATCCTCGTGTTTGTGTTATGTACGGTTATTTATAATTTTTCCCTTATACGTTATAAATCTGAGTTCGTTGAATGTATAAACACAATATCAAGATGTGTCTTAGGTGGAAGAGACCTAGAAAATAGGAGTGAAGCTATCCCTAAGATCTCTGACTCCTTAACAGTAGTTTAAAAAAAAATTACATAAAATCTTACTATGTAATTAATAATATAATTTACATTCCCCCTCAAGTTAAGATATGTTCTTGTAAGGTGTAACTTGCGTAGTAGCAATTTAAAGTGGCGTCGTAGTAATGGCTTTGTGAGTATGTCTGCTAATTGATCATTAGTCGAAATGAAACTAACACGAAGCTTGTCTTTTGTGATATGTCAAAGCTATATACTTTCATCCTTGAGTGAAACAATGGATTAACACTCAAGCTCGTAGCGCCTAAGTTGTCACAATAGATAACCGGAGGTAGGGTTGCAGGTTGCCGAAGTTCATGTAACAACTGTGTAGCCCGGAGAATCTCAAACATTTTATTCGTCACTACCTTGTACTCAGCCTCAGTGGAAGAACGAGCAATAGAATTCTGTTCACGAGAGCTCTAGCTAATCCGTGTAAAGCCCATGTAGAGGATGTATTTTTTGTGGTAGAGATATAGTCATCCTTATCACCGGCCCAATCTACATCAAAAAAGGCATGTAGAGTAGGTGTTGTAATGCGAATACCGAACTTATTGGAACCAACAAGATAACAAAGCAATCTTTTCAACACCATCCAATGTTGAGTTGTTGGCGCTTGCATAAACTCAATATTTATTAACAGTGAATCCAACATCGGGCGAGTAAGACAGAGGTATTGTAGACTCCCAACTAATGTCGTGTAATTAATAGGCATCAAAAGCAATATGTTTGAGTTGCACTGTAAGACATCAGTGGGTGAAATTGGTGTTGAGGTTGCCCTAGATCTTCCATTCCAGCCTTTAGAAGTAGATCTTGAACATACTTCTTATGAGATAGGAAAACACCACCATTGACGGGGGGGACTTCAACAATCAAGGATAAGTTACCTAGATCTTTTAGAGAGAATTTTGACGACAAGGCATTGATGAGATGAGTTACCCTTGCGTTAGAATTCATAGTGACTATGATATCATCAACAAATACAAGTAAGTTAATAATATCAGTGAATAAACAAGGATGCATTTCATATTAGGGATAGCAGGTTCTCGATATCCCCGGCGACTCGGCTTCCTCCCCGGCAACACTCCTTCTTCAGTATCCGGCGCTTCTCGATCTCCCAAGTTAGTCGATTTACAATTTGTCGCTTCCTCCAAGGCGCTTCTCATATCAGGGATAGCAAGTTTATAATGGAAGCTCGTAATTAAAAAAAATGAATTAGGGCTATTTGTTGCAATAGCACGTTTGTAATGAAATCACCATCTTCAACTTTGACTATCCAGATTTCTCATGAATGACTCGAAAAAAATAAATTGGGGCAATTGGTATTGGGGTAATTGAAGCTCATAATCAGAGTCAACGTGTGAACTTTCTTCATAGCTCCTAGATCCTCATACTCAATCAACTTTATGATCGTGATACTGATCATTTTGGTAATATTCGATATGAATTTGTAGATTTGGGTGATACTCCCTATCCATTCAACACCGGGATTGCAAAGTCCGTTCAAAGGAACATCGAAGGCCTTGTGTTAAATTTTGTTCAATTTGTAAGAATGATTGAATATGGATCTAAATTGTTTGTCCTTCGTCAATCTCTGAATGCAAATTTTCTGGTAGAGAAGTGTAGATTTCCATAGGAAGAAGCTTCCTCTAAATAGTGTGCCACATTTTAAGCATTTTTTCAAAAAAAAAAAATTGGTTCCATCCAAAGGCGCCGGCAGTCAAATTAAAAAAAAAAGAAAAAAGGTGTCGGCGCTTAAACTTGGCGATGGCAAGGTGCCGGCGCCTAGAGTTTGTATTTATTAGTAAATTTAACTCGGTGTCCATAACACCCCTTTAATTGTCCACATCATAACACCCCCTTAATTGTCCACGTCCTTATTAAGTATAACCTTGTAAAACGTAGATGAGTTTGCGGAACAACTTTTTCAGTCTATGTCAAGGACTCAAGATGCAATAATTTTATATAATATTGAGTATAATCTTACGGTTTATAGAAGCTCTATATTGCTCAGGTTATCGAAGGGCCTATAATATTTTGGTTTTTTTTTTATAGAAATCAGTCGGCATTTCATCCAAGACCTAAAAATTTGTCGCTCTCAATCTCAAACATGTAGTTTCTTCTCCAAATTGTTTCTGGAGTTTAGTTGAACATATACCACAAAAACTCAAATAAGTAGTTTCATATCCAAGTATCAATGTTAAAATATAATCTCCAAGTATAAGCAGTACTATACGAAAAAGAGAAATAATATATATAAATGAACGCAATGGCTCTTGTAATTGTCTTTTTTTGACGACAATTATGTTGAAGTACGCGTAACATGCACTAAACTTTTTATGAATAGAATTTTGCAACAATGAAAAGAGAAAAATAAATGAAAAAGATTACAAAACAATTGAGGAATGGCCTCTGGATTTCTTTCCAAAAGAATACATTTGACAATCTAACTCCCTCGATCAAAAGATATAAACCTTAACAAAACCAAAAACAGTCAAAGATCAACTACTGTGAAAACGAAGAAATTGAAGAGAATAAAAAATAAATAAAAAAATTGAACCTTCAGAGAGGGAATCATCACAAGGTTCAGAGGGGAGCAAAGCGACCAGAGGAGGCGAAAAGTGGACGATCTAGAGAGAACGAGAGAAAGATGGACAGGTGAGAACAAAGAGCGCTCGCTGCATTTGAGATCAAATCTCATTTGCTGAGAAATATTTGTTTGTGTATATATGTATATATAGATATGAATGCATGTTTGATAAAGAGTTGGAGATAAAGAGAAAGGGTGAGGGAGACGAGCAGCAATTTCATGAAATTCAGATTGAAAACTATATCATCAGAAGAAAATCATAGAAATTTTCTCATGCTTCCATGGATCCACATGTGAAATTGCCGCATCAAGTCTCCCTCTCGTCGTCCTCTTTGTTCTATCTATCTTCGTCTTATCCATCTCATCCAACATTTTCGCCATTCCTCTAATTCGCTCCAACCTCAACCCTCAATGGTTGTAGCTTGCAAGTTGCAAGTGGTAACTTGTAAGGGCCCTTTTGGGAAGTATGCCCAACGTCGCCAGACTTAGGGTTTTGTTCATGGAACCGCTTCCAAACGACGCCGTTTCTAATTGATGGGCCAAACTCAGCTATCATTAGGGCTATCAAAGCCCATACAATATTGGGCCTAATATATATGACTAATTACTTTTGTTCAAGCTGATACATATAGTAGTCCGAAGTAAAAAATTATGTCTTTAAGCCTAGGTATATAAATTAGAAATTTAATTATAAAAATTAAGGATGGTGTATTTTGACTTCTTAAAATTATGCCCAAAAGTTTTTCATTTTTCAGATAGTGTTCCTCAGTTTTCAAAATTTTCGAATTATGAGTTCTTACCACTCATAAATTGGCATTTTTAAGAGGATAAAACATAAGTTATTCATTCAAATAAAATTATATATACCTTTAAAAATAATAACTAGCAAATGAAATTTATCTTCTTCATGTTAATTTATGGGCAGTGGAAGAGTATAATTCAAAAATAATTTAAAATTTAATCACATTATTCAAAGACTGAAAAAACTTTGAATATAATTCAAAAAAAAATTAAAATACTTCCCAGTAATTTACTAAGAAATTGTTAATATTTTGTACTATAGTTGTTTCATTGAATATCGGAGGGCCGTTCAACCACTTCTATTCTATTCTGCGGCCAGCCGGCTACTATTGTCAACGAACCCTGTTAAGATTTTCTGTATCACTCACTTCATGTATCTTTGTATCCTTATTACGTGATTGGTGGAATTGTTGTTGTTTATTATTTTTATCGTAAAACACTATTATTTTTTTACTACTTTATTTAGCTTCAACTAATCACGTAATAGGGATACATGTATCAGTGATATAGGAGATCTTAATTGCAACGGAACGTCGTCAGATGCATGCAATCATACAAGTCATCACAACTTCTTCTTTTTTCTTTAAATAGAAATCGGTTAGATTGGACTATCTCCTCGAAGTAGTCCAACCTAAAGCATTCTTGCGGATGAGATGAGTATTTTTTTCTTTTTTTTTAAAGGATCATAAAAACTAGGATTTTTATAAAAAAAATTATTCTCTTTTTCATATTTAATTCCATATCAATATATTTTTGTATATGTTGCGTGCAAATTTTTTACATGCGAGATAACACTATAAGTCTATAACACTAAATTGATCGGTCAATGCAACTCTATTATAATCTATTAGGAGATGATAAGATTAAATGGCTAATTTAATTAAGATAGAATAAACTAGCTTAGTTCCCGTGTCATGCACGGGTTTGGTTTAAACTAATCTATTATACTAATAATCCAATCTATTGCGATAATAAGATAAAAAAATTAATTATAAATAAATTTAAGTTAGTAGAGTGAAATGAGCAATATGATCATCTTTATATATTACAATATTAAATGTTTATAAAAAATTATGATAAAAATAGTTTTTTTTTATAAATATAATAAGTGGTAAATATGGTATAATTATGGCATCAATATATATGATTCTCCGTAATTTCCATATTTCCATCTTGTGTAAAAAAAATTTGTCTAATATATATTTTCTTCATTAATGTGTATAACTTTTGTAAGAAATAATGAGGTGGCATAACCTCAAGATGACACGTGGAAAAAATGTAAGGTGGCTTAATGTAAAAATGACATGTGGCGAATTTAATGTAGTGATGACATGTGGCAATATGTACTTTTGTTTTAGTATTATGTAGTAGATAGTTTTACGTAGTTCTATTTTAGTCAATCTATGACTGCGTTCGTCAAGTGGATTAAGATAATGAGAATTAAGATAAGGAAATAATTCTCTTAATCTCATTTAGTAAAAATGTAAAGGAGATAAAGAGGGTTAGTTTATGAAGATTAAGGATATTAGATTATGAGAATTGGTTAATTCAAATAAATTTTGATTATAAGGATTACAAAAATTTTTAATGCTAAAATGCTATTTTTCCATCCTTCTTTCATTTCTTCATCTATAATAAAATTTAACACATACTTTTTCGTAACTTTACCCACAATTATTTAACTTATTTTCATAATTATCACTTTAAACAATTTCATCTTCTTAATTCTTCATCTAAACATCTTCGACTTCTTCTACATAATCTTACGTTATCAAACGAACCCTATGTATATTAAATTATAATAACAAGTGTACGAAAGACCAATTATACATGTCATGATATTCTTGATTAGGATTAATTAGATCTAGGTTGTTGGTTCCAATACAAGTTATACAACTCTATCATAATCTATATAAGTGTTTAAGAAACTTATCTTACAAAAGTTGATGCTAGTCTATACAAGTTTAAAATTTTCAAATATAATCTTAAAAAAAAAAAAGCAAATTATTTTAAATAATTTTATTCGTATATCAGTTACAATTAACTTATTTATCACATGTACAAGATACGTCCAATGAGTTTCGAAGGCCCTTATTAAAGCTAAAAAAATTGTATTAATTTTAAAAATTACGTTTTATCGAAAAATATCAAAAAAAAAGACAATAACTTTATAATGGAAAATACATAAAAAAAAATGACAATAAAAAACAAGATAACACCGTTCTTAGCTTTAAATCCTATTGGATGGACCTAACAAACACCATCAAGTTTTTGGAAAAAAAACAACAACAAATAAGTTCCACTTCAACTATCAATAAGTTTAAGCTCTAATAAGGTTAAGGTTTCTAAGCACATCCATAATCATACCCTATCAACATCCATCTCAAGTACAACTCCTACTTGAACAACAATCCGATGGAATTTGTTAAACCATAATGTGATATTATGTTAAATTTCTCATATCGTTTCCAAAAGGATTTCATCCAAAACAAATATATTTTTCATCCACGTACGAAGACATATCTGGATAGAGTGCAAACAATAAATTACTTGTCTCACTAAACCGTCTGGTATATAATTAATTATTTTTATTTAAAATTGTAATTTCCTACCCCTAAAGCCCAAGGGTCGGACATCAGATCAAATAAATCAAATCCAAACTGATATAGAAAAAAAAAACGTTCCCTTCTCAAGTAGGGTTCCCTTCGCTCCGTTGTAGCAATTTCCTCGACAATCACTGTTTTTCCCGGATTTCTTCTGGTTCTTTCTCCACTTATTGGTGTTTTTGTTCTCCCGGATGTTCTCTATGGAGGAATTCGTGTCTGCTTCGAGAAACTCTCGCTCACAGAAGTTGAAAAAACGGTTGTAGTAGTTGATGATATGGGTTCTTCTTCGACATATTCATTTTCTTTGTCTTTGGCCGTCAAACTTTTGACGCCTGTCGGATACAATGTGAATGTGCTTAAAACACATTCATGAAGGTTTGGACCCCGAAACATGGTCTAGCCCTTTGTGACTTGGGTAACGGCGTTTTGATTTTCCAATTCTTCCATGACCAAGACCTAGCCTCTTGCTCGCTCGGGATAAAGGGTTGTGGTGTTTTTATGATCAATTACTCATTCTCCACATTACTGATAGTAGGACCCGCCCCTTAGATCTTTCATTCACAAAGGTAGATTTTTGGATAGTAGCGAAGGACCTCCCCTTGAGGTATCACACTGTTGTTGTGGCAAAGGTTATTGTTGACAGTTTGGGTTGGTACGTGGCGGTTAATACGTCGTAATTTATGGGCCTGCCCCGTAATATCAGGTTTAAGGCAATGATTGATGTCACAAAACCTCTGACCCATTGCGTTACTCTGTCGTTCAAGGGCACAATGTATACTATTCATATTCAATACGAGCCCCTCTCGATTTTATGCTTCTCTTGTGGTCGGTTAGGGAATCTAGTTAAGGGTTGTGTGGAGGTTACTCCCTCGACTTATCAATTTGGGCCATGGCTCCATGCATCACCCCCACGGAGGAGATTGTTCGGACTGGCTAGGGAGCAATATGACAAAGAGAAGGAGTGGTACGCTCGATACAATGCCAAAGTCCCGGACAAAGCCATTGACTCACAAAAAATAATGGTGGAAATGTGGCTATGAAGCAAGGTGTGCACTTAGGGAAAAGGAAGCAATTATCAGGTAATAGTGTTTCTGATATCACTCTTATCACCCGTGTTGGATCTAAGAAAAGCAAGTTCGTCGCTATTATGGAGGATGTTGCTACCTCTGAAGTAGGGGGAATGGACGAGGTCCATTCTCGCGAAGGGCAATGAAAATATACGGATTGAATTGATACGGCTTGGGAAACCGTAACACTATTACTGCTCTCTAATATTGGATTAGGGGAGATCGTCCTTCCATCGTTTTTTATGATGGAAACTAAGGACTCGAAACGAGAACAAGAAAGTACTATGTGCCGTTGTGGGTTTACAAGTGGGCTCTGTTTGGATAGTATTGGAAGGGCAGGTGGGTTGTGGTTGTGGTGGAAGGACGTTATGGTTACAATTGAGTCCTTCTCTAAACATTATATTCTTGCTTCGGTTCATGAGGGTGATCTAGCACGTATCTTTAGTTTTGTGGGATTTATGGTTATCCGTAAAGGCGCAATAAATGGAAGACCTGGGATCTCATGCAAACTTTGGGCATCGGGCTTTCCGATGTGATTGTTTACCTAGGAGATTTCAATCAAATAAAATCATCGGATGAGAAGTATGGTAGGGCAACTCCGTTAGAACGTGATATGCAACAATTTCGTACTATTATTGACCAATTACGTTTGTATGATATGGGACATTTATGTCATCCTTTTACATGGAAAATAGGTTGGGATGATGAGTCTGTTATATATGAAAGACTGTATCGTGGGTTGTGTTCTACATAGTGGAAAATATTATTTCCGAATGTGCGAATTAAGTGTTTTTTCCCGTCGTCAATTTGATCATGCTTTGTTATGCATTGATACCCTAGGAGATTGGGGTTGTAATTCTCACCATGCAAGGGTAACGTTTTGAGGTGATAAGGTATTTAAGGGCAAGAAACGCAAGATTCAACAGCTTGAGAGGTTTTTGTTATAGTTACAATCTCACCCTCCGGATGGAGTCTCCTTTGCGCGTTATGCTAAAACTAGTAAGGAACTTGAGCTACCCTCGATAGACGAAGAATCATATTGGTATTTACGATCACGATCTAATTTCCTAAAACACGGAGATAAAAACACACCGTATTTCAACCATAAAGCAAGTCAACAAAGGGACAAAATCGTATCCACAGTTTGCTAGATGCGCAAGAGGTCTGGCACGATTTGGAGGTAAAAGTCTAGGCCAAAATTGTGAGATTCTATCAGCTTTGTTTCGGACTGATCAACGTTTTGGGACAACAACAACTCCTCGTGAGGGAATTCCGGTGAAGGTAACTAGTGACATGAATGATTTGCTTCATGTATTACCAACTGCTAAGGAGATTCATTTTTCTTTGTTTCAAATGTACCCTACTAAGGTGACGGGATATGATGATATGCATACTCTCTTTTTCCAGAATTATTGGGATATCATTCGGGAAGATGTGGTGCAGTTTGATCTACAATGGTGGAATGGAAATACGGATTTGGGTGATGTTAATACTTTCATCACTTTGCTTCCCAAAGTTAAAGATCTTAGGTATGTGTAGGATTACCACCCTATTATCCTCTGTACGGTCTTGTAGAAAATTGTATCCAAAATGGTCGCCAATAGATTGAAACCTTTGTTGGATCCTCTAGTGGATTCGTCTCAGAATGCTTTTGTTCCTAACAGGCTTATTACTGATAATGCTTTAATTTGCTTGCTTTTGAGTCTTTTCATGCCATGAAACACTCTAGACCTAGAGGTGCGGCATCTTTTGCTTTAAAGTTGGATATGCTAAAGGTTTACGACAGGGTGGAATGAACCTTTTTGGATGCTCTTCTTTCGTAAACTCTGTTCTCCAATGCATGGACGGGAAGGGTCATGAGTTGTCTGAACTCGGTGACCTTCACATTTAAGTATAATGGCATGATCCGTGGGAATTTTATGTCAATTCGAGGGCTCGGACAAGGTTGTCCTTTGTCACCATATCTCTTTATTTTGTGTGCGGAAGCTTTGTCGTCTATGCTACATCAAGATATTGCATCAAGCTTCCTCCATGGTATTTAGATAAGCAAGTATGGTTACTCATTCTCGCACAGTTTTCGGCCTTTGCTTTGTCGATTTTTCATGTCTAAACCGTACAACCTAAATTGTAAATAAATTATGGGTGAAGCGAGATTGATCTCAATATCTCATCTTATTCCGATCGTGGTTTAAACCAAAAACTTCAAGATCCGTCGCGATTCCGTCACATGTATAATAGTGAGGATGAGACTTTGAGATGATTGAACTCAATCTCATCCCATACTCAACCCTACATTTAATTCATCATTGTAGGAAGTGTCATAACGGCGGATAATAGTCCTTGTTGAACTCACGTCAATTAGGGTTGAATATTAGAATAATTGAAAAGGTGTAAATATTGAGTTCAAGAATTCCTTCTCCACAACGGATTCGTCCTCACATGCGATGATTTGCAATTTATTCAAAAACTAGTGTAAGACCCGCACCTTGTGCAGGATTTCTTCTAAAAAAATATTTAAATACTTTGAAACTAAAACAAACAAAAAAATAAAGTTAGATCTTAGTTATGATTTTTTGATAGTCCCTTAAAAAATATATATCGATAAACATCTTGGTTGGTCAAAGTATTTGCATAATGAGCCACTTTTTAATATGAAATTAATGGTGGCATTGAGGCTTATAAATTTTAAAGACCTTCATCGTCATTTTTGTTCCGCATTTTCCTTATCATTTATTGTTATACCAAATGCCATATGTTGGTTTATCTTCTTATTCTAACTTTTCATACAATTAATGTAACATCTGTATATGTTTTACAAATTTATAAATTGTCACCTTAAATGCTTTGGTTATATCGAAGAAGGATTTTACTTTTGTTAATATCTATGATTTGTATTTTTTTGTAATTTTTTGTACGTAATATATAACTAAGTTTTATTTACATAGAGAAATCTAATCGTATCAATTTCATTATATATAAACATAGTTATTGCGGTAATAAACGATAGTTTTTATTTTATGATCTACCAAAATGATTCTTTTTTTAAAAAAAATTTGTAAAGGATTTAAACGTGAAATAAAAATAAATATACTTATTAAATAATTTGGTATTCCATGTAGAGCAATAAATATCCTTATTAAATAATTCGGCGTTCCATGTAGAGGAATTCGTCTACTTGTTGTTAGATTTGACCCACAATTTTATTTTTTTTACAAATTTGAATTTCATCTCTTCTAAATCAAATCAAATATTTTTGTGTTTCTATGATGAAGTGATCCAAAAAGCTTGTGATCTAATATATATATATATATAGAGAGAGAGAGAGAGCCAAAATAGTTAAAGAATACTTACACAATTTATACCATTAAAAACTAAATAAATTATTTTTTAAAAAAAAGAGTAGAAAACACGGATCAATACACCGAACTCTTCATTTTTATCATTCTTCTCCATTTTCTTAGCTATACACGCATCTATATACATCTCTCCGTCTTTTTCCTCACACTCTTTCACTTTCTCCAAAAACACCACTCAATTCTCCATTAACAAACCTACCTTACAAAATGATAGACAAAGAGTGTTGCGAGCACAACGGCGAAGGTGAAATCGTCTTCCAATTACTCTATGCTAGAACTGTAACCATCAAATTGGAGTCGACTACGACCGTCTGGATGTATATGCATCCTATCAAAACCATATAAGAAAGCGATGAAAAATCGTTAAAAAAAACAAACAAAATACATGATGCATCATCAACTAAAACCATTAATTTTCCGATTACTACAACATTGTTATGATTGATATTCCAAAAGTCTCATAAACACAAAATGCGAACTCAAATCTTCGGTGATGAATTGACTTGGATATATCATCATAATAAAAAAAAAGAAAAAACAATAACAACCAAAAAAATATATTAGTGATTGATGCGTCCTTGGAATCTTTGAAGAACGAACGCCGGATCTGGACCAAGCTAGAGCTTCAACTACTCCTTGTTTATGTGCAATTGGGAAATTTGAAAGAAGTTTGGTAAGGCGGAAGCGATTTGAAAATGGATGCGGAAGCGAAAGTTTGATTCGATCTAGAGAGATCGAGCAAACGTTGTAATGGATTCGAGGGTTTGATTCTTTAGAAGAATCTTCGAAGATGAGTTCTTGGATCTAAGACTTGATCCAAGGAAGAACTTTGAGGGGATTGAAGAGGAAGTTATGCCCTGATCAAGAATGAGGATTTTCCTTCAAAATACTTGATTAAAATTAGACATGTTTTACAAGTGAGGCCAAACATCCCTTATATAGTGGATGAAGGCCAAACCATTAGCCGGAAACTAAATGACGGAAATAAAGGCGGGAAATAAAGCCGGGGCTAACTCCCGAATTGAAAGGCCTAAACTATCAATGTCGGAAAGTAACTCCCGGAATTAAGTTCCGGAGTTACGATTCCGAAAATTAAAGTCTATTATTTTAAATGCAAAATATAATAAAATAATAATAATATTGCTAGCTTGATGACGTGGCGCCGGAAGTCTATGCCATGGTGGAGTGGTGACATGACATGCCACTAATGGGTCCAAGTGATGCAATGGTGCGTCGGATGATTGAGCCGGCAGCTTGGGCGATGGCTTTAGCTCGGGAGCGAGTGATCGGTCCATCGGAGCGAACCCGCAAAGCATCGTCCTCCTCATCCACGGTCATGGTTGTCAAGGGCGCATTAGTGACCAATAACTTAATGGAAAAATATGTATCGAACAGTGGTAAGTCGAGTAGAGTGAAAGACATCTTTTTAAATAGGTGTTTTGGGTATATATTCATGCTTACTTGTTAAAACAATAAAAATAAATAAAAAGAGATATTATGATTAACAAAAAATATCCATAAATGCGAGATCTTAGAAAGAAAAGATAATCAATACAAAATTTTAGTCTAGATAGAAAGGAAAGTGTATCATCTCCTCCACATATATTTAAAGCTAATATAATTAGATAGTTAACAAAATTAGTTTAGTAAGATATTTTATTTAAAAAAATTTGGTAACAAAAATTTAATTTAGGAAAGATATTCCGTTAAAATCATATGTTTTTATATGTATAAATTTTAAATATATAAGTTTTAACTTTTTTTTTGGGTTTGGTTAAATAATCTGAAAATAGTTTTTAAAATGTCGATTACAAATAAACGATTTAAAAAATATTATTTTAAAAACAAAATAATTTTAAATCATTGATATAAAAAATATATATATTTAAATATCTTGTTAATGAACCTCATATCATACATATTGTTTTGTTTGAAATCCAAACCCATACTATATATTGTTTTAAAAAATCAAATATCGAACTCAAAGTTTTTTATATGAACTTCGCAAAAAAAAAATCTTATTGTTTTCGTTAATTTTGTTTGATTACATATTCTTCTAATTTAGGAAAATGAGATATAGGAAGTAATTGGAAGAATATGAGATATAGGGATAGGTAGTTATAGTTTAATTAGATTTAAGTAAAAGTTTTATTAACGATAAATGTACACCTGTAAAACAATAACCACTTAGTTTTAATATAAATAGTGTAATATAATGTTCAAAAATTTGTTTGTGTCAATAAAAAAAAGATAAAATATTGGAAAGTAGGATAATAGTTGTATATAGATATTGTAACTTTGGTAAGTATGTAATATTATATATCATAGTTTGTTAATTATAGTTTGTTATTGTAGGAAAATTATTATTCTACTAATTATAGTTTGTTAAATACATTGTTTTAGTGAAATGTGGCAAAATATAGTGAAATGTGGAATTTTCTAAAAAAAATCAAAATTTTGAAAAAATGACATGTGGCAAAAAAAATTTGAGTAAGCACCACGTGAAAGAAAATGTTTTTGCTTTAATAGTAGTACTAGTGTATTACCCGTGCATTGCACGGGATTTTGATAAAAATGTTATTTGTTATTATATTTTCTTAAGGGATTATACATATATATATTTTTTGTCATTAGATAGAGTAGATAATAAGCAATAAATATTTTTACACTTTACCTATAATATTATATAATACATTAATAAAATATCTAACCGTATAATAATTCATATTTTGATTTTTCTTCCCCTTATTATATTGATTCATATATTAATAGAAATAGTACATTGGTAGCATATGGTGTTAAATTAATTGTTATATATAAAGTAATTTAAGAAATAACACAATATCAGGTAACAAAAAAGATGATTGGAAGGGATGGAAACTGTAATATTTATTTGTTAAAAGTGGGTTCAATTAATTAGTTTTTTTTCTTTTTTGTACTGCTAAAATTTGTTATGGATGTGATTATAATCTGTTATACCTAAATCAGGTAACAAAAAAGGTGATTGGAAGGGATGAATTTAATTAAGATTTGATTTTAATATTTCGTTAAATAATTTTATAATGAATAAACTTAATTAATATTTTGGTGGGTTGTGGTTAAATGTTAAAATGACACGTGTCAATGAGTATTTTTTTTGCGTGACACGTGGCAGGAGTGCTACTCCTATAATATATACTAGCTTTAATACCCGTGCCCTGCACGGGCTAGCTAGACAATAATATTGTGTCAAAAAAATGTTTGATAATTCACTATGTTGATAATTGTCTTAATTGTATGTGATACTTGTTGTAAGACTGTATTTTCACATTATGAATGGAAATCAAGTAAGAATTCAAATCCTGCAATAATAATCGGGAAAGAGGATTCCGGGACAATATCCTTTGAGATACTCAAATGCCAAAGTTAGTATCAATCCTAGAAAGAATTAGGATTTATTAAATTAAATGTTAGAGTAAGTGATTTGGGTTAATAAATAGACGACACTGTAAAATTGATGAGGTAACCGCACGAATTACGCCAAGTATTAGTTTACGGATTGTTTTATTATATAAGATAGATAAGAAAGCATGTGTAAAACATACACTAACAAAATTAGAAGGGTAAAACAAATTAACAATATTAAATAATAATATACTAAAATGAAATGAAATAGACGAACACGCCTGCTACCTACTGTACTGGACATAATATAAGTAGCATGTCTAAGTAAAAAAATTACAATATCATATAGTTAAATTTAATTAGTGAATTACCTAACAATTAATAAGACTAATAGCATATATCAAGTTATTAAAACAATAAATATTATTAATTTTTTTCAAAAAAATGTCAAAATAACAAAAGCTATCAATTAAACTCAAAATAATACCAAACTTTGAAAATTATTGAAAATGACTTATTTTTTCAGAAAAATTCTAACTCTAATCACTATTTCAATTTTTAAATTACAAATAACTAAAGATCAATTGTTAATACCAGGGACTAATAAAATTAATAAAATATTTAAAATAAATTTATAAATTAAATATTAAAATTTATTTTTAATAAAAAATTAATATATTAAAAGTCACAAATTAAGAAGAAAAAAAATTATAACTAAATTAAATATTTAAAATGGATTTTTATAAATAAAAAAAATCAAAAATTTCTTGATTTTTTTTTCTTTTCTGATTTTTAAATACTTTTGTGTAAATGAAAAAAAATTATTAAAAATATTTAATTTATTTTTAAAAAGTCGATATCTTTTTTTAAAAACTGAATATAACTTTTTTGAGAGATTTTTGTCGGTTTTATTTCATATATTTTTAATATGAAATTTATGAGTGTTTATACAAAATTATTTAAAATATCTAAATTCTTTCCAAAAAATATAAGATCGATTTTTTTAAATGAAAAAATACTTATTCCAAAAAACGATTTTTTAAAATTTTTAAATTTTCTTTATTTTAAAAAATTAAAGAAATAGTTTTGTTATTCGTTTATAAAACTGATTTTAGAAAAAATGATCATAATTTTTGGAAAAAAATATTTTAATTTAAAATTTAAAATTATAAATAAAAAAATATTAAGATCTTTAAATTTTTAAATAAAAATAAAGTTTATAAGTTATACAAAAATCAAGTTGAAAAAATATGTAAACAAAATGAGAGTAAATTTAAAATAAAGTTTATAAGTTTTATAAAGTTAAAAGTTCAATTGAAATTTTAAAAATATAATCTGACAAAATATGACAAAATATTAAGATGGAGATTGCAAATCTTAACTATTTTGATTTTTAAATTACAAATAATTAAAAGTCAATAAATAATATGAGGGAATAATAAAAAAATTAGTTAGTAAAATATTTAAAATAAATTTATAAATTAAATATTAAAAATAATTTGTTTTCATATGGTGGGACCTGAATTAACAAAAAATTGACACGTGTAAATTTAATGACGTGGATTCACCAGACTGTGCCACGTGTAAACTTAATGACGTGGATTCATCAGACTGTGTCACGTGTAAGTTCACGGGCTGCTTTAGTATATAGATAGATAAGATATAGATTTCCCAAAATTTCTTTTCATCGAAATGTTTATATTTTAAAATGAGAAAATTACAAACATTATCGACTTTCACTAATTTTTTATCCTCCTTCTAGGATTAAATTCTCAACCGTTTATACAAGAGCAACAAACACATTTTTTGTTATTTTACTTTTTATATGAAAGTAACAAACACAATTTATTATTAAATTAAAGTGTTAGTTAGTCAATTTATACTTATAAAAACTCCATGCACGTTATCCTCATTTGTTTATTTTTTCCTTTTTCTTAAAGTTGGTAATGTTGAAAGCAGCCGTTGACAAATAATATCAATTTAACATTCTCTTATCATATATTTTGACGCTACAATTCAATATCAAGATATCAATTGACTATTATTTATATTTTATGACAAAAAATTCTCCGGGGGGCTGGGATGGATCTTTCTTCGTTTTTTCTAGTATTAGTAGGTGTAGACAACGGACCAAAGTGAATAACATTACCTTAAATTAAAGTAGAGTTATTAGAAACTAGTTAAGTTACACGAAAACGGAGATGAGTATGGAAAATTGACTCAGCGATAAATATGAAACGGCAATCCTAAAAATCATAGGAAACGGGACACGGTAAGGATATATAACAAGAAGATATACATATGAGATAACCAATGACATATAAATGTGTCATTAGTTGTATAAATATTAAGAAATAATCAAATTGGCGTGTTAAGTGATATTGAGTTGATAGCTATTGATGTCTTGTTCATCTTGAATTTTAGAGTGATAGCCTTAGATGTCTTGTTCATCTTTTTTTCTTTTATCTCTCTCCTTAAAGCTACATTGAGTTGTCATCCGTGACCATGATTTGGATGTGTCCTACATGTTCCCAATGTTCAAAAAGTATTTTAACTTTGTCCTCACTATTTTAACCGTATATAAAAAGTTATCTGAAACTTCAAAGTTTCCAACACGTTAGAACACGAAAAACTACACTGAAAATTTCATGCTTCATAGAAATATAGTATATAAAGTTTTGTAGCCTATTCATTTTGTTGTCAGTCTATATAATAAATTAAATTAAAAAAATTATTAAAATCCCGTTTCATTCTATCGTACATCAAATTACATGTGTATTTTCGCACCATTTATATTTTACTAATTACTTATTTATTATATCTCTTTAATGATTAACTATATCTCTTTCATTAAATATTTTACCATGATAAATAAAATATTGTTGATTTTAAAAATACAATATATACCTAATTGATATTTGTACCTTCTAAATAAATTTCAATTTTGATTAAAAAGTTAATGTTTTCATTTCATTATATAATTCATTGAGTAGTTTTTCTTTCAAATTAAATATTAATTTAACAAAAGTTAAAATATATTACCTTTATAGTAACCAAATAAAAATTTTACTTTTAAATTACAATAGTTAGAAATATATAATTATAAAAAAGTATTTATGTTATTTTAAAAAAAAATAAATACTCGTAGAAAACACTGAAATTACATTTTTCAATTACATTTTTTAATTTTAAGATGAAATTTCGTTAAATTTATATTTTAAGTTTGTACATAACATGTATGTTCGTTCTACATACGGTCCTATTCTACAGTTTGTTTGTTTGGACTTTAGTGTAACATAAAACAATAATTGAAGTAGCTTTATCCAAATTATTTTTTTATTCGAATTTAAATTGGCTATTCAAACTCTCTTGACTTTATTTTTCGATTATATAAAGCTTGACGAATTATATTGTGGGATTAATACGTATATGTGTAATGACCTCATTATATAAGATTAACAAGTAACAACCCACTATAATAACAACGCTTTCATGAGAAGAATGCTACACGACACCATTTTAGACTTTTGTAACTTAGTTCACATAATCCTTTTCAAGACTAATTAATCATTAATCAAATCCATTAATTAGTAATTAGACACGATGGGACAATGTCCAATGGTATTTACTAAATACGTTTTTTACGCGCAAAGAAGACTAAGAAATTTGTATGTTTTAGTATTCGTTGGGGTTGGGCCAATGCAACGAATCTTTCTTTCTTTAGATCTTGACTTTTGACTTGTACGATTTGAGATAGAGTATCGTTGTGTCATTTTTAAAACGAAGCTTGAGAAATGTGTGGAGGATTAAGGTTTTCACATCGATAATATTAGCATTACAAGTCTAGTATATAAGGTTGGTGTTCTACTCTTCCTATTGCCGATTGATTTTAGGATGAAACCTCATCGGACTTATGTGCTGGGCTTTGGGCCCAACGCGCATATGCGCTCGGACGTGCGATGGATCCCAACATCCTTCTAACCCAACGATGGTTATCAAATAAGGTAGCAAGGGAATTTTTGGATAATATATTTGTGTCTAGATGGCTTTTCAATTTTCACCTGTTCTTAAACTTTAAAAAATTTTAGAATATACTTTTTTTAAAATTTATTTATCATCTATTAGTTAACATTTTAAGATAAGAAGATGATTATTACTTACTAATTAGTAATAGTGAAGAAATTAAAATACTTATATAATTTTGTGGATAAATAACTTATTTTTTATCCCTTAAAATGGTAATAAATGCAAATTTATGAATGATAAAAGAGTAATATGAAAAATAATACTCCCTCTGTTTCTCAATACTTGTCATTAGAGCTTAAAAATTTTATTTCACAATATTTGACATTATAAGTGTTATTAATACTTCAACTTTCTATAAATATAATTCTATCTACTTTTTCATTTATTATTTGTATTTTCAAAACACTATTTCCTCTATTCCCATACAATTTTCTACATTCTATCATTGTTTTCATACAAAATTTTAAATTATAGTACATCAATAAATACTATATTTTTTACTTTTAGTTTTTCTTAATATGTGTGATTTTCTCCCTAATGACATATATTGAGAAACGAAGGGAGTAAAGTTTATGAGAATTATTCAAAAACTGAAAAATATTTGACTATAATCAAAATAAAAACAAACTTAAGTATTTATGTTTTCCATCATTTTAATAAATAAAAAGCTACAAATTTATAAAAATAGAATGTGTTATTATCTAATATGGACAAGTAGTTAAATGAGTTAAGTATTGACATGATCAAGCTCAACTCAGTTATCGTTGACCTAAAATATAAACTAGTTATAAAATGTGTTTATACTTAACTCGTTTAGAATGTAATGATTCCGAACCGACCTATAATCGCCGAGTCCAAGTAGATCGACTAAGGTAACACTCTTATAGTTTAATCTAGCCAAACTAGTTGAACGAGTCCAAACCTAAATTTTAACCGAGCTATTAAATGTTTTCATAATCAAGTCATCCTAAAATATGACGAGTTTGTTACGAGTTCAAAAAAAACAAGTAATTTTTATCTCATATAAAAACCCTAATTACAAAACCACAAAACATGTTTTGGGTTGATAAGCAACGGGCTTAATATATATATATATATTTTAAGTAGAAAAGGCGTAATTTTAAGAAAAATGTGGTCCATAATCAAATATCAACATTGTTCATTCGAGTACTTGTGATATCGTATAACAACAGTTCTTTACCTATGGCTAAATGACTGGATCAACTAAATATTATATAAAATTATTTTGTCAATTGATTTTCATGGTGTACGTGAAAGGCTGAACGCTTCAAAATGTCCAGATGTAAGTCATTTTGTCGTCAAAATCTCTTAATAAACACGAATGGTGGGTTGTCGTTGGCTAGGTCAATCTAATTTTACAAATATATATAAATGATATAAATTAGTGATGAATATCATCTATAAAATAAATAATTTATAATCGAACATCCTTCATTATTACTTTAAATATAAGTTTTTAAAAATAAAAACATTCGACCTAAAATTTTTTTTTTTAATGAAATATGTATATTGTAAATATAGTTTTAAAAGATAAAGCATCACTCTTTTCTAACTTTAGTTATTATGTGCTACACCGAAAAGTCTTTTTAAAGATTTAAACAAAAATCTTTTAGAAATTTACACGGATAATATAACAACATTCACTCTTGAATTTATTCAACATTGTATTTTTTATTTCATAATTATGTTTATGTTGTGTCCGTTTAAAAATTAGTTTATAGTTTATATGAGTTGAAAGTGGATATTATTAAGATTTTGAAGAATAGTTGAAGGAATTAATTCGTTAACTTTAAAACTTTAAAGTTAACAGAAGTATAAAATTATTAAGAGTAACTTAGTTTGTTCTAATTAGGTGTGGTGAGATTTATAGACTCGAGTTTGTTTGAGAGTGTTGTTATCGTGAAGGTAGATTTATTATGTGCCTTTAATTTTGATGATAGATATGTTAATTTGATGATAATATCTTAATCTGGAGGAAACTCTTTATCAATTTAATTTTTATTTATTTATTCATATAAATCTTTAATTTTTGTTCTTCTAAATTAAAATAAAAAATACGCAAGTACATTTGTTCCCTAATTCCGGTACATTAATCAAATTAATGTAACGGTCAAAGTAAGGTACCATTATTTTTGGGATTGGGCATGCAAAGTCAGTTTTATCAATCCACTAACTAACAATTTAATACATATATATCGCCAATGGAAAGAAAGACTCATCTCAACTATACGAAGTTTATGTAAAATATTTGAAAGTAATCGGTATTTTAAACAATTATTGACAATGGAAAAGTGGGGGAGATTTTCTCAAGGAAATTAGGAGTTTGGTTTTTTTTTTTTTGGGTACTATAAAAATCGTACAATAATGGACAATTTTCTTACAGAGATTTTGATTGGCTGAACGAGTCCATTACAGATAAAATAAAAACAAGAAATAAATCATGCCCTTTATGTTCGATTCACATTGAAAGGAATTGCCTTTTTGTTGGATTTCCATTGAAATTGTCAGTGAGGTTCTCACCACTGCTAAGCAGTTTTGCCGTGCTTGCCTTGGTGGGTCATTTGGGTGTAAGTGCAAGTGTGGGGACTCCTATCGGTTATTTCCTGCGCACTCTCCATCGTCTTCTTTATCTCACTGTCAGTGCCAATGAACATCGTCTTCAACACCACAACCAAACAAACCCTCGATCCTGACCTTCAAAGCAAAACCCACCAAAAGCGGCTCCCTTCTTTCCTCGACTTTTCATCAGTTTGTTTGATTTCTTGAAGCAATCTTCTCAATTTTTATAAACCCTTTTGCAGGTTATCTCCCTTCTGTGGTTTTGGTTTGCTCTTGTATCTTACTCTGCTTTGCTAGAGGAATTTAGGGCTTCAATGGTTGTTTTTTGTTGTTTCCTGAATTGAGGGTTTCTCTTAATTTTCCCTTTTCTGCTGCTTTCAATTTTAGCCTTGGTTTCTAGAATCAAGGAAAACTGTTCATAATCGACTTGCAATCCTTAATCCTATTTACTCGTTGGGTGCTACTTTGATTGTTAAAGTTGACAGTTGACACAGTTGTTGGGATTAAGTTTAAGAATGTACCCTTTGAACGAGTTAGTTTAGCGCGTTATCAGTTTCTTTTGAATTGTATAATCATTTTCAAAAGGGCAAAGGTAAATTGGAATCATGAGAGAAGTATGTTGACTAGTTGGGGGTTATCGGTGATGTGACCGGCCTTTTCATATTCAAATGGGTTCAAACCTCAAGTTTTTTGTGGCTTAAAGACTCTTCTTATCAACCATTTTGAAGCTGTGTTTTAGATTTTTCGTTGTTGCATAACCATAAAGAGCTTTTTTCATCCGACCTTTAAATGATTCAGAAAGTGGAGATTTCATTGCCAAACTACAAATTAAAGAGGTTTTCGTTATTAGTTTACTCGCAGAGTTGCAGGTATTAATTGTTATGGTGCTATTTATTGTGTTAACACCTGTTATCTCTACTCATATATTTCCTTTGTATTGTTTTCCATAATGATTTGTATATATACATTGATTTGCTTTCCATGAGCATTTTCTATTGTATTATACTTTGCCTGATTTCCTTGCAAATCAATTGAGTGTAATAAGCTTGTAAATTGTGGATGCAGTTATCCAGGATCTCTCGCCCCTTGATGGGGACTGATGTTGCTGAAGTGGAGGTATTCTTCTCAAGTAACTAGTTTTTTTTCATATAAATTGCCAAATTAATCTTCCTTGTGAATACAAGGAAGATTTTCTGGTTGGGATATTGAAGTAGCGAGTTATCTCCTTTCTTTGTGAATACAACAGATTTTAACTTTTCTTGTCTGCTTATTTTCTGTAGTGCATGATTCAGGTGTATGGTGCCATGTACATACAACTTGATACACTGATCATCAAAATCTTGGGGATTTTTCCAGATTTAGAAGCAGCTCGGCCTCGATGCTCATCTGGAATACAAGCTCTCATCCAGTTAGGGTTCGGTATTGAAAACGCCAAGATACTGTTGCAATACTGCAGTGAGTCTAGCAAGTTGTACTTGGTAAGATTCTTTGCTTCTTAATGTTTGTACTTAGCTGATGGTTTGGATAACTTTCTGCTAGCTTGAGATTGTTCCTGAAGTTGTCTGCAAATAATGGCAAATATTCCAATCCAATATTTTAACTTTTACTTGTAATTACTGAAATGGAAGAAGTTTGATAGCATTGATTGATGAAGATGGTCTATGCTTCAATCTTGCTGATTAATGCAGTCTTAAATATAGTGTTTGGTGTTTCAGGCTATCACAGGTGATAAAATTGTTTCAAGGTTCAAGAAAACTAAGCAGCAGTTGGAAGAAAATTTAAGTAAACTTCAGACATTGGTTCCAATGATTTTGGCATTGGAGGTTTGTCAACCTTGTTTCATCTTTCATTTCACAATCTTTGAGACTTAACGCCTAATGATGTGAAAATCTACTTCACTTGTAGATATCTCAAATTGTGGATGACCTTAGGCGCATGGTATTTATCATAGGCCCATCTGAACGAGAGGCTGGAAAGGTTCTATGCGCACTACTCCAAAAAGATGAGTCGATTCTATCACTTTGGAGTTCTGACCTTGAAGCTCTTCAGTTTGTGGCTTCAAGGATCCGTCTTTCGTCTCAGAGGGATCTCTTAGTAGAGAAGAGGGCAATTAAGAAGATGCTTGATAGAGTTAGAGATACTGATCAACAAAAGAAGAGAATCTTAAGGTACCTACAGTATGTCCTGAAAAAGCATGATAAGCAAGTTTTGGAAGGACACGCGTATTATGCCTCTATGGACCATGACAGATCCTTCTTCTCTGTAGATGCTCGTTCTATTGATGCAGACTCTCGATTACATACAAATGATCAGGAGCAAGGGACCAGTGAGTTGACTCAGGCGAGTCAGGCTTCAGCCTTTGCCTCTTTGGACATGTCTTCCAATTCCATCAGTAGTTGTGGTTCATTAGCCGGTCTACATCTGCGGATAGATATCAGCCACATATCTCTTGGATCCGAGGATACCAGCTTCAACTCGGGTAGCTTCAGTCCTAAATGTAATGATGACCCTTCTACAGAATTCAAATTCTTCTCGAGCAAACATGAATTAGAAACAACTCTTTTGTCTAATAGCAGTCATCTTCCATGGGAATCACAATTTATGGCTATTGAAGACGTGCAAAATTACCTTGACAACTACAAACAAGTTCTTATTCCAAAGTTCTCAAAGAATTTCGTTGAACCGTTAACTGGGTTTCTGAAAGCTGCAGTTGACAGGCAAGACGAAAATGCTCAGATTGTTGCAATCCGGTTACTCTCAACTGGAGTACATTCAAGCAGGTAATTGTTGCATTTTAATCTCACAGTTTAGCTCCTAACTTAATCTGAACACAATTTGATCAATTTCAGGAGCTCAATTCGGTGCATTAATGAAGATATGTATCTCCTCCTAGCATCCTTTCTTGGAACAGATATGACTAAAGATGTACTTTCCATATTCCACCTGTCTGTGCAAAGAAATTGTGAAACGATACTCGCGCAATCTGGAGCACTGACTTCTTTACTAAAAATCCTGGACACCCAGTACAGAAATTTCCATGAAACCGCCATTAAACTACTCTACAACTTGTTATTAAGTACTGAAAGTCCACGTTTGCTCAGATTCTTACCTCTTGAGTTGATCCCTAAGTTGGCTCCTTTCCTAAAGGACACATCTCTTGCAGGGTCTTGTTTAGTGATTATGGAAAAGCTATGTTATACAAAGGAAGCTTGTCTTCTTGTTATAGAAACAGAAGGGTGTATAGGTTCTATTGTAGAATTGCTTGATACAGGGAATTGTGAGGAACAAGAGCATGGAGTATTCATTCTTCTGACTCTGTGTTCTCAGTGTAGGGAATGTTGCAGTTTGGTAATGGAAGAAGGGGTTATACCATCCCTTGTTTGTATACAAGTCAATGGAAACGAAAGAGCGAAAGCGGGTGCATTTGAGTTACTTCGGCTCTTGAGAGATAATACTAGTGATGAAGATGAGCAAGAAGGTGATTCTGCTTCCTATGATTGTGTGGATGGAGAATCTGGAAATAACTCTGAAAAGAAAATGCCTTCGACGTCAAAGCAAAGTGGATTGTTTAGCAAGTGGTCGGTCAAGCTGAAGAGAAGGTGATGTTCATTCCATTGACTAGAGAGTATTGTAATTATTAATTTGTTTTAGTCACGTTAGGAGTGCAATTCGGTCTCAAATTGTACCCAGTAGAGTGTCCTAGGTACAATTTGAGACCGTTTTGCAAGGGCTTGTAAACTAATGTATGTTTGGTTGTAAATGTGAGAGGTTTTTTTTTAATAAGATTTTAAGAATCCATAGATCGAAGGTTTTGTGGGTTTATGGTTTAGATTTAGTAAATGATTACTAGTATGTCCTCATGTGTGTGTTCGGTTGCAAGGAATCGAAGGGACTAGCCGAACGAGCCGAGTCCGAGTGAATTTTATACGAGTTTTCAAACGTGTTCATGTTCAGTTCGTTTAGAAAATGAACGAGCTCGAGCCGAGCTATTGATGAGCCGAACCTGAGTAGTTCGGCTAAAATAATGCTCCTACAGTGATATTTTATCCGAACTAGTCTAGTCTAAAATTTATATGAGCTTTAAAATGTGTTCATATTCAGCTCGTTTAGAATGTGTTTATATTCGGCTCGTTTATAAAATAAACGAGCATAGCTTTTTAAGAGTCGAGCGGAGCCCTAGGAAGTTGTCTCGTATTACGGCCCTATGGGAATGAAATATGGACGAAGGCCGTTGAATTTCTTAAAACAATCAAACGGGCTCCATGTTTAAGGCCCAAAAATATCATACTGGGCTATTGTGGACGGGATCTAAGCCCAATTTGCTAGTAGACAGTCGCCGGCGGCCATGGCGTCTGCAGTTGGCAAGAGAGCGGAATGATATTCTCTACTTTTTACCTCCAATCTCAGTCCTTTACTTTGTTTGCTTCGCAATTCCCGGACCGTTGCTTCATTGCCGGCTAGGAATGGTTTCTCCCCAATTTTGAATAACAAAAACCCTACTTTTTACCTCCAATCTCAGTCCATTACTTTGTTTGCTTCGCAATTCCCAGACCGTTGCTTCATTGCCGGCTCGGCATAGTTTCTCCCCAATTTTGAATAACAAAAACCCTACTCTTTTTTTTTTCCTCAGTAGGTACAAATTCCTTAAATTTGCGATCTTTTTTGAATTCAAATGGCGACGGAGGGTTCGGATGGCGGAGAAGAGGACGGAAAGCTCGTTGGAGGTTGTAAGCATCTTGTTGTTGACAAAGAATTGAGAGAGATGACAAAGAACGCAGCTTGGAGTGTGAGTTCTTGCAAGCCTGGCAATGGCGTTTTCTCCCTTAGAGATGATAATATCGAGACATATTGGCAGTTAAACTCCTCTCTAACCTCTCTCCCCTTCTTCCTTATCTTTTCTTATCTGTGACAAAGAACGAATTCTTTTAATTTGCAGGTCTGATGGAGGACAACCGCATCTCCTAAACATCCAATTTCAAAAGAAGGTTAAATTGCAAGTATGTATCTTTTTTCATCCCGAATTTACCCTAAATATTTCAAATCTACGTATAATTGATGATGCCATGGAAGCTTGTGAATTTCAGTTAATTGCTCTATATGTGGATTTCAAGCTTGACGAGAGCTATACTCCTAGCAAGATTTCCATTCGAGCTGGTGATGGCTTTCACAATTTAAAGGTTATATTTCTTCTTTTGTGTTCTGATATCAAATGATCTTCACATCAGCAATTTGCAAATTCAACATGTTTGCAATTGTACACTGCACATTGATTTTGCAGCTTATTACAGGAAATAAAGACAGTGGAACTTGTAGAACCTACTGGATGGGTTTATATATCACTATCTGGAAATGATCCACGGTGAGATCAGTTTCGCTGCTCTTTAACTCGTACAATGCAATCTTTTATCCGGTTTTAATCATCAATCATGGAGATTTTGAGGAGGAAATTGTTCATGATATGATATTTTGTCTTGACACTGATCATAGTTTAGTGCCTATGATTCTTAGATCCTTCTAGTTTAACCTTATCACGAAACCGAAGTAGATGTATTGCTGTTTATGATGTCTGAATTATTGGTTTGTTTGGTTATCTGTGGTTTTTGTAGGGAAACATTTGTAAACACTTTCATGTTACAAATTGCGATATTGTCAAATCATCTAAATGGGAGGGACACCCATGTGCGGCAGATCAAAGTTTATGGCCCTCGACCGTATGTGATCTTCCTAGGTGTTTTGCTACATATGTTTTTGTCCATAGCTCCTCGTTCTATCCTTAATGCCCTGAAATGCTTGTTTACAGGAACCCTATTCCGCGACAACCTTTTCAGTTCACTTCGACTGAGCTTGTCATGTACTCTGCTATTAGATGAAGATATTTTGGTTGAGGCTGTTATTTTCCTGTTGTCAATCTCTGAATTTCAAGATGCTTTTGAGAATGAAGAGATGGAAAACAAACTCATTTTACAACCATCCATTGATCAACTTCGGTTTCTCATCACGAGGCTTATCTTAAATTCTTAATTATGTGATGTATAATGACCTTTGAATCCTTTGATTTTGTTATAGACATCAAACCTGTATTGTACAGGCTTCTACTGGGAGGTTTTTGTTTATAGAAGGATTTGGATGTGAATATGTGGTTGCTTAATCCTTTCACATTTCAAATATTATCTGAATATGTATGTGTTGACCAAGTGTTCTAGCCTTCTAGGGTGTCAACGGTTGGGTTGGGACTGTGAATAACGGTCCCCATTCCCGTTTAACAAACACTACCCATCTTGTGTTTAAAAACACTACTCATGTTACAACCATCCAGTGTTATGAATTTGTATTTAAATATTATTTACGCTATAATACTGTATTGTATATCTATTTTATATGGTGATTGTTTTAGGGAGTTGTTCAAGTACGGCTAAACTTCTGGACAAATTTACGAACTAAACGATTGTCAAATAAGAACGGTAAGTTAAAAAGCAATATACTGATAAACTGAATCAATTTGAAAAGCAATAAATAGCTCTTATACAGAAAGAACCTCTATCCAAGGCTTTTGAGTATATTAGTTTAAGCATTCTCACAGCTACAGCAGCAAAACACTGTACAATTGAAAGCAAAATCCAGATTTCAAAGGGACTTGTTCGTGTGTTCACTGATTTCACAATCAGAGAATCTGAAATTAAAGCGCTCCTCATGACTTGAGTAAATAAATTCGACCAACAAAGTGAACATTCATTCGCAGGCAGGTTTGGTGTCGAAACTGCTAAGACAGATAGCAAAGGCATGGAAAGCAGAGAGTGGGTGACAATAATCCATTGTAAAAATGTCCTTCCCTATTTTCCCAAATTGCAAAATTACCCTCTCCTGCTCAGCTTCTGAGATGTTGTGGTGTGGTTCAACAGCTGCAACAAGCTGAAAATTCTTGACTGACGCCACTGTAACGCGCCCTTTAAAGTTTAAACACCAGCATTGTAGCTGCTCATGCCATCTAGGAGCCTTGTTCTTCAACATCAACGGCTCTTCTGAATAAGATGGCTCAGCTAAGCTTGTGGAGCTGAAGCTAATCGGTAGGCCCTTTTCTGGTGACCCAATTGATTCTACAATGGCGTTTGGAAGAGAAATGGGTGTTGGTGCATTACCTCCCTCTTGGATTGAAGAAATGGGAATGGAATGCACAGTGCAGTTTAGTCTCCTTGGCCCTCTGGTCCGAAGGACATTAAGCTCGTAAGTGATTGTAGCTATGTTGTGGTTACATGCAGATAGTTTAGGAGAAATCTGCTTTGAGCTAAAGCTTCGGCTTGATCGGCTACTTTGTTTGACTGCAGCGTCAGATGGAGGTTGGGTATCATAGATAGTAAACTTGGTCCCCAGAAAATTTGACCTGAAAACTTTTCTGTTAGAAAATGCAATGGGCTTGGTAAAATGGTAAGGGGATGATAATTTTTGTTTTAAGTGAACTTGCCTGAGTCTGCCGAGATATGTATTGCTCGCTCTTGAGAAATCATCAGTAACCAATGATATGATAAAGTCTGTACGTGTTGCTCTTCTGATTCTTTTTGCAGCCAGCATCAGTTTATCATTCTCATTTTCAGCTGCAAATTTCCATAAACAAATTGCTTGGCTACGTTATTGGTGCGGCTCAAACATACCAGTTGACACATAAATGAGGAAACGAGTATTAGAAGTGGACTTACAAGGAGTCTGTCCAAAATATAGGCGAAATGTAGATGTTGCCCTATCTCTTTTAATGAAGCATTGTAAGGGAAAATCACGAGGACCAGGCTGTAGAAGAATTTCATCAGAATGTTTTTGGTAACAATTACATTCAAAAATATCTAACCCATTTTATGCAAATAATCAATCACCTGTTTCAGTGAGATTGGAAAAGTCAGTCTTCCAGATTGTTCTGGAGTTAGAACAGTCTCCTTTGTAACCTCTCTCCATGACTTGCAGACAGAAGCACAGGATACCACAACTTTCCTAGCAGGCCATGAAGTCTCACTTTGTTCTACACGTCGAATAATATCCAAAAGCAACTCAGGCGGTAAATTGGCCCAACGACCCTGCTCAGCAGGCTCCAAAACTGTGGCTTCATCAGGAGCGACGTGTGATCTCGTTCGGCTGCGCCAATTCCTTCCTTCTATTCCTCTTCTTGATAAATTTCCAATTCCATCTTTCATCTCCTTCAGTTCACGGACAATACTTTTGAAGGACATTATTGTTCATGTATTACACAACCATGCCTGTGAAGATAAAATGTAAGAATCATGAGATAACAAGGGAGTCATCTGAAGGGGGTGTTAAGTATTATTAGCTATGGTTCCAAACATCATCAAGGAATACTATAAAAACATCACAAAACTTCCCATAGATAAATTCATCAGGAAACAGTACTAAAATCATCAAACAATCTGAAACATGCATATTAAGCAATTACAGCCTAGAAAACTCCAGCTTATCATCTCTAAATTTATCCACCAAGTGTATTCTAGTCAAAATATCAGTTCAATTCCAATCACTCTTAAAATCTTACTAAACTTAAAAAGACTTTATACATCAGAATAGGCAATCACACAAAAAGGGCATATAATAAAAAAACAGGTTTCAAATAAAGAAAAGGTATCAAATACTCGGCGGTAATCAAATGTCAAACCTTCCACTGCTGAATATCGAAGGAATCTAAGTTCCACAACAGCAAATTCAACCTTAGGTTAGACTTCAATCAAGCAGTAATTTCTTCTACGAGATCGATCCCTCAGACAATGCGTCAACTCATAAAACCAAATTGAGATCTGCAACGTAATTTCCAATGGAGAAAAAAGACCGAATAATACCGACCAATTTAGTAAATCTCACAAAGACATCATCTAACTGCATAAAATCGCAAACGCGAAGAGAGAAGACCGTAAACCTGAGATGAAAATTGCAGATTTGTTGAGATCAAGAGCTACCGATGAAGAAGAAACTGAAGCATATCAAACAGATCGATTAAGCTTGGGTAATTTCGAGGAAGTTCAAAGAATTCACCATTAAACTTCGATCGGCATCGTGTTCGAGAAATTCCACAGACGCAGACACGTACCCCAAAACGTTCATTTGAGGGAGGATCCAAGTATCCAACGATCCTTTATCAGGTTCAAGACGTCCCAACATGTTCAAAGGGTGGAGGAATTCCCTGCGCTCAAGTCCACTTTATCATCTACCCCCAATCAATGACGTGGCACTCCAAAAATTTATCTGCACCGTAAGGTCTACTTCAATACGTGGCCGATCCAACGGACAGCTTTGAGCCTTATGCTTTCCTTTTTACAAAAACAATATTCTGACGTGTATTAAATCAGATCACCTGTTATTTATTCATATTTATTTTGAACAATATCCTTACATTACATCATATATATTCGCAACACTAAATTAGTTTTTTTAATATTAATTTATGATCAATTTAAATATGTAAATAGTTTTGAGTATATACATAAGTTTGATACTTGCTTGTAATCATAAAGTTGTATAAGATACAATACCTTACCTAATCCATAAATAAAACAACAAAAATAAAATTATTATGGTGACTATAATTAAAACAATAATAACATTTGAATATTTATAGAAAATATCTTCATTTTCTTATATATTCTAAATACCAAATAATATTTTTCTCATTTTTTTGATATAATCCATAAAAATATAAATTTTTAAAAAAGTATTCAAAATTGTACATCAACATTTCAATGGTCCTCTTCCATCAAGCAAACCTCTTCGGTAAATAATTTGTGGAACAAAGGGATGATTTTGAAACTTTTAGGCTTTGACGCATCCAACAAACTTTCGGCTATTATTTATTTAATTATTGTAAAACGGTTTAATAGTCTAAATTAACTTAGGGCCGGTTTGTACTTGTTAAGAATTATTACCAAAAACGGAACATTATCGAAACAATTAACATTATGTTTGTTTAACAACTAAAACAATGTTAGATATTTTTCAGAGTGAAAGTAGTATAGCTATTTTATTTTTACCTTCTAATTAAACGGACACTTAAAAGATAATCGAGATATTGGAAAATTCGATTATCGAAAATGCTGAGAAATACCACTAATAAAATGATATTCCCATCAAAAAGCTATGGGAAAATTTTTCTTGAAAAGCAAACCACAAATGAGGAGAAAATGGCCAAAAAGAAAAAGGACATTAGAATGGTTGGTGATAAAGAAAGGACAAAAGATCACAAATTAATTTAAAGTGGGAGCAAATTAGAATCTAGGAAGTGTGAGTTTCTAGGTTGGTTAGTTTGCAAGTTGAGTAATTTGGTCAATTATTCAATCAAATTTGCGTTGAAAAAACAGTAGGTTAACTATTTGAATACCTTTTGAGTTTTGAATAACGAAAAGTTTGAAAACGGTGTCATCTGCAATTGATATTATATATATATATGCCCGCACATACATTTTATTGTCACGAAAAGAGATTCACCCCAAAATATACTCACTTAGTGTGTTATTTCACTTATTTTAGATTTTTTTTAGGGCACGGCAAAAGACTGTTTGTGTTATGCTATTAGGGTTGTTAATGTTAATGGGTTAGATTTGGGACAGAAATTACCTTGTTCATCCCATTGTTTTTTTGATAAATGGTAAATTCGGAGACCATCCGGTTCGATCGTGGTCCATTGATGGGGATACCCTCCTAATATCAATTTTTCCATACATGCCGCTAGGAGGATTCGAACTCGAATCTCCAAGCTAAACACTTAAGGAGCCTAACACCACATCCCGCTAGACCAACTGAGTATTGGTTTGTTCATCCCATTGTTAGTTATAAGGGTGGGAGGGAGGGTTGGAGGGGTTGTCATCTAGAGTTCGAAATCCACTAACTACAACATATGTATTTTCGACGAACCTTGTGTAGGTTGAGGTTGTGTACAGAGTTGTGTACCTCGGACCTTGTGTAGGTTGGGTTTGGGCTTGTGCAACTATTTGGTTCTGAGCTTGTGTAATAATAACATGATTTATCGACCTGTTGCAGTCATGCATTTAGTTAGATTTTTCCTTTCCGCATTCATGTTTTTGCCTTAATTTGTGTCATTTATGGTTGTTTAGTGTTACTTTGCAAGAATAGATGTCTACACACACTATTTGTGTAGGTGATTTGACATATTTTGGTGCTAAAACGATACATTTGAGGATCAAGCCTCGAAGTGGATGCATTGGAGCGAGCATACATGCACGGGAAATGACTAGGAATCAAGCTAAAGGCATGAAGGGAATATCAAGGAGCATCTCGGCCGAGATCCACCTATCTCGGTTCGAGATGGAAGGCTTGGAAGCTACTGCTGCAAAATCTCGGTCGGTATCTCGGGTGACTTGACCGAGGTCCATGACGCTGAAGATCAAAGACGAAATCTCAGTCCCGACGATGACCCATCTCGGCTGAGATCCAGCCCGAGATTTCTTCCATGAGCGTTATATTTTATTTGCAGGCTTTTTCCTTTTTGGAGCATTATATTTTATTTGCAGGCTTTTTCTTTTTTGGCGCATTATATTTTATTTGCGGGTTTTTTCCTTTTAGGCCCAATGTATTTTTTAGCTAGATTTTTATATAAAATGAAGCCTCGGATTTATTTCAAGGTGTGTTGGGAGTCGCCTAGAGTTTACCTTAGAGGGGGGAGGCGTCTCCTTTCCTTTTCCTTCCCTTCCCTTCTTCTCTACCATTGTTCTTCATTTGTTTAGTTGAAGTTGAAGACTTTTACATTCAGTTTTGTTTGGAAGACATTGTTGAGTTGAGATTTGAGAAGATTGCAAGTTTTCATTTATTGAAGTTAAGTTCTTTTTATTCTCCTTTGTTATTTATTTATTCGTCTTTCCTTGATATGATTGTTATTGGCTAGAACCTTGTGGTTCCAAGGTTGACAGGAATTTGTTTATGCCTTGGATTATGATGGATTAGATTGTGCTTTGTTTTGGCTTTGAATTGCTTGAAATCCTAGTGGTTAGTTTGGACTTGAACCTAGTTAGAATCCTTCTAGCTAGTAACCTAAGTTGGAATTGAGACTTACCCGGTGATATTCCTTCTTAGATACCTTTGAAAACTGACCATATGTAATAAAGGTTCACCCTTTATTGGTTGAATGTGCTTATATTCCTTCCTAAGTAGGGTAATACCTGAGACTTACCCGGTGATGGTTTACCTTTCCCTTAGTTTGTAGTCTGGTTTGTTTAGAATTTCCTACCTCTTTACCTTGAGACTTACCCAGTGATAGGTAGTTTGGTTTGGAACTAGATGGTCTTGAGACTTACCCGGTAATAGACCATCAGCTTAGAAATGTTCATCCCTGTGCTTGCCAATCATAGATGTCTTTATGAGTCTTCTTGAATCTATATGTATAAACAATGATCTTGAACCCTTGAAATCCATTTTCTTTCCTTTAACTTGATTATCTTTGTTTTCCTTTTTTGTTTGTTTGTTTTGACTTTCGATAAATAATGACAATTGATTGCGAGTCCTTAAAACCCTTTTAAAAACCTTTTTGATTTCTTTCCCTTATCTTTTCCAACATCATGTCTTTAATTGAGATATATTTTATATTTAATCATTGCTGCAAATTAATCCTCCCAGTCCCTGAGATCGACCCTGAAATACTTGTCTTACTTCGTACGATCCATACAATGTGTGTTCGTTGCTATTTAGGGAATTATTACAGGTTATAAATATAAAACTACCCCTTCCCTAGTTTTGTTATCCTGTGAATTTCTCTCTTTTAATAGTTGTTTATAGGGGTGTAAAACCAGCGAACAAGTTTTTGACGCCGTTGCCGGGGACTGAGAAAGATTAAGTTGTTGTTTTTTATTATCTATAGTGTAGATCTTTCTTGTTACTTTTGATATCGGTTTCCTTTTGTCTTTGTGTTCCTCATGTTCAACACAATGTCATCTACAATCTTTGATGAGCTGAAGGAAACCATAAAACGAATTGATTATCTAGAGCAGAACCTGAAGTATGAGATTTATAATTATTCGGTCAACCTACTGGGAGAAAGTGAAGAAAGCTTGGAGCATATCCGTTATCTAGAGGACGAACTGAACTACCAAATATATATAGAAGAACAACAACAGGGTCTTTGGTGCGCAAGTATTATAGAGAGGCTTGACAAGCTTGAAAGTACCTTGACTCGCAGGGAAGAACCCCGAACGCTGAGCCAATTGTGGAGATCAAGGGAGAAATCGGAAAGCATCTCTACTCCCAGGGAAGAGGTTCGACCAAAGGAAGAGCGCATCGAGGATGAAGAGCTGACGAAGGAGAACGATGGATCGGACAGTCTTACCCCGATCTCGGCCGAGATCCAAGATATCTCGACCGAGATCATTCCTATCTCGGGCGAGATTCCTGTGCAGAAGGAAAATCTCGGCCTCATCCATATAAATCTCGGCCGAGATTTCCAACATGGCTGCCCGAGATTTGCTGAAAATCGTCCCTTTTCCTTACATCCTACTCGAGCTGCGCCTAAAAGCTGGAGGGCAGTGCCAAAGAAACCTCCTCAAATTGAAGCTTCTTCCTCGTCAAGGAAAGTTTTCAAATAAGTATGGGTAACCCGCAAGACTATCCCATACCACCCTCCAATGCTGGGAGGAGTAGAGATCTTCCACCAGGACATGAAGAGAGTTCTTAAATTGGGGCGGATGCAGACTGCGTTTTCGTAGTGTCGTTAGTATTATTTGTCCGCCCAAATAGTACTCATGTAAAGTAAAGAGTCTTAATGATGCTCAGTTATACACAAGGGTCCCGTTGTCCATTTCGTCCAACAATACATGGTTAAGATCAATCTTATAAATTCTCTAGGGCGGGTACTCTTAGACTTTGTGAAATTTGAAGTGATTTGTATTGACCGAACCCAAATAACCGCTCTATGTTCTGATCTAGATAAAATCGATTTTTCGATATGGGTTGTTCATTCCGGTCCGAAAGGGTGGAGATTCAATATTCAATTAAATTGGGCCAATTAAATTGGGACTTGACGTTAACATAGTGGTACTCCTTGAACCGGATTTAGTCTTGTATGTGTCCAATAACCTCCCCTTTGCATTTAATCCTTTTGATTGTTACATTTTTGGGACGCTGATTGTTTCTGCACCCAGTTTAACGTGAGCCCAAGCTTTCTAACCCCATTCAAACCGTTGCAAATCATATATATGGATGATTTTATTTTAAAAGTTCCCTCTGAACTCATTCTAAATTATAAAATACTAATTTAACGCTTTAAATATATATACTATTGGACAAATAATTTTAAATTTGGTTGGATCTTCCATATAAATTATAATGTAATCCGTATTATATTTTTCTAATCTTAAGGACTTGTTTGGACAAATTTTATTTTAAAACTTAATAGGTCATATATTCACAAAACTTTAGATAGCAAAAAAAAAAGAAAGTGATTTTGATAATCTTTTAAGAAATTGCACTAAAAAGTTATTAGATTATTTATTATTTTATATATATATGTGTGTGTGAGACTTAAGTCTTTAAATATCAAATTATATATATGTGTGTGTGAGATTTATCTCTTTAAATATGAAATTTTACTATAAATTGAGCCGATATATTGGAATTTGAGAGATTAAAAATTATTAATGAGATTTTTGAACCCTATTGTACACAGTACACACTGTGAGAAAATATACTGACAAATATAAATGGGTCATTGGGTATCATTTAGAAAAAATACTAATCGCAAAATCCTAAAAATTAGGCTAATTTCAGTAATTTATAATTTCAATGGAATTGTTGATTCTATTGTGATTCGTGGAATTATGCCAAACAAACATAGTCCTTTGATGAAGTCACCCGTATAAGCTATCTTGACCACAACTCGGCTTCCCTGCGCCAAATTCAAGCCCTTCCATCCAACTGAAAAGATGGCGACTATGTCGATGACAATGGCTTCTCTTCATCCAACTCGCTCGCCTGCGAACCTCAACCGACCTAATCGGTACTCATCTGTCACTCTCTATCTCAGTTCTCAACACTTCTTTCTGATTTTAGGCTAATTGGAAGATTTTCACCATCAACTCTTCACTTCAGCTTCAATTTCAGTTTAATTCTGCTAAATTTGACCTAGCTGGAGTAATTATGATCAGTGCTCTATTTTGATTTTGCTGTGTAGAAGATTGACAGCTTTGACCCTTGCTACTTCGAAGAGACAATCGATTATCTGTCAAGGGGTGTCAGTTTCTCAAGGACTTGGCGATTTGCCTAAAGTTGTTCTTACTTCTCCTCAGGGTAGGTATGTACTTCTCCTTCACATTCCTTGAGTTCTCGGATAACAATGGACGATTGCTAGTACAATGCGATATCTCCTTGTTGATTTTTGAAGGGTAGATACTTGATAAGCTACTCATTGATCATTACTTTGGTTGCAGCGAGACTGAGATATATCTATTTGGAGCATGTGTCACATCATGGAAGGTTCCAAATGGAAAGGATCTTCTCTTTGTAAGACCAGATGCTGTATTCAATGGACAGAAACCCATCAGGTTAGGTTTTGGTTGAATGCTTAACAATTCAAATATAGCAAATCTATGGTCTGATCATTTCTCATTCATAACATGTTTTTTGAGTATAAACAGTGAGATAAAATGGAGGGGATAGAAGAGAAGGGATTTGAATTTGCAAATTATGTGTATCTTTGGTTACTAACTTAGTCAATGTTATTTCAGTGGTGGGATCCCTCATTGTTTTCCGCAGTTTGGACCTGGGCCAATCCAACAGGTATTAGTGATGCAATAGCATGATTGTTCTATTAGTGTCTCCAGTTACCTGCCTCCTATATGACTTATCCATTCGGACCATTCCTGTAAGAAGAAACACTTACTGACTTACTTTTAATGCCCTTTGCAGCATGGCTTCGGAAGGAATGTGAACTGGTCGGTTGTTGATTCAAAAGATGAGGATGGAAAACCCAGTGTAACACTGGAACTTAAAGATGCACCTTACAGTCGTTCAATGTGGGATTTCAGTTTCCGAGCTTTATACAAGGTTTGCCCTTTGTTTCTCTCTGATGTTGCAAAAGCAATCTGATACATCATATGAAATCAAATCTTTCGATTGTGATGTGTAGAGCTTGATGTTATTATATTTACTTAAATGAAGGTGATTCTGGACTCAACTAGTCTTTCCACTGAATTGACTGTTACAAATACAGACCAGAAGAAGTTTTCATTTACCACTGCCTTGCATACATACTTCCGTGTAAGTGTGCATCTTGTCTTAATTTTCATGCTATATTTTTCATATATCTTGCTAGTTTTTGTAGAAGGAATTGTTTCTGCTTCAAGTGTGAATTCACTCTTCTTAAACCCTTATTTTGAGGTTGTAAAAACATCGAAGTTCATTATTCAGCTATATGAACTTCTCAGACATCAGTTGCAAAACTTGTATTGTCAATACAGAGCTGTTGAAACTAATTTCTTAGAATGTAGTACGACTTAGTGAGTTTCATGAATCTCAAGTATAATCAATTGGTTACGTATGTTTCGGGAAATGCCTAGAACCACAATATGATTGTTATATCTATCATTGTCCAGGCATCTATAACCGGTGTATCAGTCAGTGGCTTGAAAGGTTGTAAGACACTGAACAAACACCCGGACCCCAAAAATCCACTAGAGGGTAAGGAAGAAAGGTGTGTATCACTATTCCCTTTGCTCTAGTGTGAATATTTCTTGTTGTTGTTGCAAATTGCAAGTAATTTCTGATGCATGCTTATTTGTTCATTATTTCCGTCTTTTCTGTTTATAACATTTTTGCGGACACAGGGATGCGGTAACTTTTCCTGGATTTGTTGACTGCGTTTATCTCGATGCCCCAAGCGAGTTGTACTTAGAAAATGGATTGGGTGATAAAATAATCATCAAGAACACCAAGTATGGAAAATGAGGCCCTATTTGCAGCTCTTTTGATCATTGGATAAATTTCCTTTACTATCTCTAAGCTCACTCTTCTTGTTGCAGTTGGTCGGATGCTGTTCTTTGGAACCCACATTTGCAAATGGAGGCTTGTTACAAAGATTTCGTTTGTGTTGAAAACGCCAAGGTATATTGTAATAGCAACCTTAGTTTTAAAAAATAAAACTAGAAAATGGAGTTTCCTAAAATCTGTTTATAGTTCTGTAAAAAACTGGAAACCAAAAGGGGAAAGCTGAACAAAACAATCCCTTGATGATAAGCAAATTACTGAATAGAAGTCCTAAACATATTTCTTTTGGTATTACAGATTGGAGAAGTACAGCTAGAGCCTGATCAAACATGGACAGCAACACAGCAGCTTCTTGTACTATAAAATTTCACTTCAAGAACATGTTCTCTCCCTTCATTTATTTTTTTGTATTTATCCGATGTATGATTATGAGCTCTTTCAGTAGGGTACCTTGTAACAATGAATAAATCGTTGCTGGTTTCATACTGAAGCACAGACAAAGGCATCTTCATTGCCGGTTGGAACCATCCTTCTTTCAACATCTGAATCAGGTCATTCTTCTAATTCTAAACTTCTCTAGATTGAGGATCCAATCCATCATCTGCTGAAAACTCATGAACAATGCCATCTAATCCAACGATTGCACTACATCCCTTAATTTTTGTAACTCCATGATTTTTCATATCCTTTCGTATGTTCATTGCTTCATCCCATTCCCCATCAGCAGAATGAACACTCGCCAGATGTACATACCGTCCACCATGATTCGGATCAACTTCAACCAAAACCTTCCCTATCTCCTTACCCAACTCGAGATTTCCATGAACCCGACAAGCATTTAATACCGAACCCCATATGACAGCATTCGCTTTGAAGGGCATGGTATCAATCAGTTCCTTCGCGTCATTGAGTAACCCTGCTCTACTTAGTAGATCAACCATGCATCCATAATGCTCCATTGAAGGTCTTATGCTATAGACTCTCTCCATTTTCTCAAAAATCATATTTCCTTCATTCACCAGACCTGAATAGCTACATGCAGTTAATACAGCTGTGAATGTGATCGGATTCGGTCTTATTCCCATCTCCTCCATTTCTCTAAACAACTGAAGAGCTTCCCTTCCTCGTCCATGGATACCTAAACCCGTAATCATGGCTGTCCATATCGCTACACTAGCCTTTCCCCTAAACTCGGAAAAAACTTCACTAGCATTCTCCAAATCACCACACTTAGAATACATATCTATCAATACACATCCTAGAATCGAATCAATCCTGATACCGTTTTTCTTAATATAGGCATGAATCCAAATCCCTTGATCTAGCGCGCCAAGTTGAGCACAAGCTGTTAACGCACTCGATAATGCTGCGTTATCTGGTTCGATTCCATAGGCTTGCATCTCATTGAAAAGATCCAGACCCTCTTTGTTCAACCCAGCTCCAATGCAGCATGCCATCATGGTTGTCCATGAAATAATATTCTTTTCTGGCATCTGTCTAAACAGTTCTAAAGCCATATCTACCTCATCATTCTTCGCTAGCCCATCAATCATTGAATTCCACGTAACGATATCTCGACATGGCAGCTGATTGAACACTGAGAAAGCAGATTGTATGTCGCCAAAGCAAGCATAAGTATGAATCAACGAGTTCGAGGCAAATATCTCTGAAGCAAATCCGAGCTTAAAAACATGAGCATGGATCTGTTGTGTCTCCTTCAAAGCTTCTGTAAGCTGACGACAAGCCTTGAGAATAAATGGAAAAGTATAAGCATTATGAATGACTGACGAACAACTCAGCATTTGTATGTAAACATAGAGAGCTTCTTCCGGCGTCTCACTGTAAGAATAGCCCTTAATCATGGTGTTCCACATGAAGGTGTTCGGTAACGGAAACCTGTCAAAAACCATCTTAGCATAGGCTAAGTTTCCTATATCAGGTGTAGTGCAGAAAGTCAAAACCTTGCTTACAAGAATAGTGTCCATAACCAGCCTGGTTTTAAGCATTCGAGCATGGATCTGTTTGAGTTCCTTCATATCCGAACATCTCTCGAGCAGAGACAGGGTTTGTGCAGCAATGGCGCTTAAGTTTAGCTTGGGTTCACATGGAGCTGTGTAGCTCATCGTGCTAAAATTCAAAGCAGTGAGAAGTGAAGCTGGAATATTTGTGGTGTAGAGTTCAGATAAGTTACTTTGGCCTTTTTATTGGGAAATTTGTCCTAACTTGCTCTTTAATATATAACTCAACATTTTTTGAAGGATTTTTTTGGAGCATATTTGTTTCTAGTTAAGATAAACCCTACAAGCAAAAGAAGAAATTAATACACATTAGAAAAGCTCAAACTACAATTCATCAACTTCTTACTGGGAAAGAAACCCTAAAATTAATAAGCAGTAGAAACTAGAAATCCCCAATTATTGAGGTTAGGTTCAAACCTAAAAAACCTTAAAATTCATAAGCAATTTTATGTTCTTAGCTAGCAAACAAAACAACAGAAGAAGCCTAAGAGCTTAGAAAAGCTCAAAGCCCTAGAAACCCCCCCCCCCCCCCCCATAATTTGCACTGATATTCAACCCATAAACCCTTGAATAACATTTATCAAAATCACCAAACTTCATTGCAGTCTCTGTTCTTCCAATAGTCTTCCTCAAGAACTCAATCCAGCAACAAGGCAAACAAGCAGGATCATCAATCCAATAGCCGATATCCAGTAAACCCTTTTATTTGCTTTCTTCTTCGTCTGCTTAGCATAGTAGAGGCTATTTGTGCCGCCATTGATGTACATCCCAGAGCTTTCCATATTCTTCTCAATATCATCAATCTGTTCTTCTTGTTCCTCAACTAAAACAGACATATCCAGAAACACTTGCTGTAATCTGTCCAAACTCTTCCTAATATCCACCATTGCTTCATGCCTTTCATTACACTCCAAATCCATAGCCTTCTTCTTTGATTTCCCTGAATCCAATACACTGATTTGATCAGCAGTCATTTCTTCAACAGGTCTTGGCTTCTCATCCTTTTGTTCATCCACTATTTTGTTTCTTAATGCTGCAAAATCACCCATCATATCCTTGAATTTGTACTTGAGTCCCTTTGTTATCGCCATTCTCGTTCTGTCCACAGCCGTTCCTTCTCTAAACGCAATCGAAACTTGACGGTTCTTGATGTTGGATTTACTTAAGTATTCAATCCTGGTTTTGACAGCCATAACCTTGCGAGAAATGGAAGTGGTTTTGGAGTCTATCTTGTCTCGGAGTTCACGAAGAACTCTGGAAGTGTGTACGGATTTTGTGTCTTCATTGAGGAACTGAAGATCTTGAAGGAGGGTGGTGATTTCTGCCATCTGGGTTTTGATTTGCTCGATATCTTGAAAGAAGAAAGAGAGATTCTCTTCATCTTCTGGGCTGCAGGATTCAACTGTTTCAGTTTGATAAAGCTCTTCAGATCGAAGGTCTTTTTGGGCTTGTTTCTTCAACTCCGCATAATTTAGGAACGATCTCGTCATTAGGTCATTCATCTTTGACAGAAGAACTTCAAGAATACCCACCTGCAATAAAGTATCCGTAAACCTTAGAAAGTGAAAAGCAGGCATGTGGAATCAATCACAGAAAATTTGGGTTTTACTCACTTGCAAGTATGAAATTCGAACGTAGAAGAACAAGCGATTGTTTTATGAGTTTTCTGATCAAGAATTCAAACAGAGACGAACGAAAAACAGCAATGAGAAAAGAATGAAGAAAGTTATGACAGAGAAAGTTAAAAAATGGAAATTGAACTGTGAATACCTTGTTCAGAGCAGAGAATGGTTGGGTTCTCCGTCCTGTAACTCGCTTTCTTGCTTATGAACCCTGATTGGTTTATGAAGAGGAAGACCGCTTTCTTGTACAGGGGAAGCAAGAAAACGGTTTATTGGATTGTTATGAAGGAATGATATGGAGTAAGAAAGAGGTGAAGAGAGGTTTTGAATAGATTTTCGCATAAATCCTTAATGCTCTGTTTTTGAAATTCGAAGTGTTTATTTTGAATACAACGGTTATATACTGGAATGCCGGAGTATGCCGCCGTTACTCTCGCCCTGCAAATATTTCTCCAACTTCTTCCTTTCTCAACTTGTTTTTCTTTTACTTTTGTTGTATGGAAACTACATAAAATATCCATAATCAAATTTCCATAAATGATAATTATACACAAATTACATTATAAATTGTGATTTATGTCAATAAAATAGCCAAAATGGTGCTAAATAATACAAATGTTGAGGAAGGTCCTTGTGTTTTTTTAACACAGGTCTAATTTGCTTGGAATATTTAGATTATTTGCTAATGTATCACGGAAAATTATGAATTGACATATTTTATTCTTCTTATTTTTATTAATTTTGAAATAAATAAATATATCACATTAAAAGGTAAAGAAACAAAACCAATAAAGATAAATTTTCATATATATAAAATTGCCGAAGTATGATATTTTACACAAAGTGATCAAATTTATCGAATAAACTACTCAAAATTATACAAAAAATGCTCAAAATTTTACCATTTTTAAACACTTATTACATTTTTATGAGATGGGATTTTTTTTTATTTGAGTATTTTCTTTCCCTTTTTAATGTATCGTATTTATTTAATTAAAAAAATTAATAAAATAGGAGACAAATAAAAGAAAAAAAATGTCAAGTTCACGCATGTGCGTCTTGTCCCGGGACTACCTATAGTTAGGTAGTTCCTTTCCTTTCTAGTATGAGGGAACTAGTACCATGCTAGGTATCGGTTTATGATGAGTATGTTATAGATATGCCGGTTACGACTTTGAGGTTACAAGTTGGATATGATCTCTTATGGATCCCTTGGGTCTAGGTGTGACCCCTTTGTGTGATAGGATTGTGATATATATGTATGTGTGTCTTGTATAGGCTGTGTTGTCCTCTAGTTGGAGTGGACGTTTCTGAGAGTTGTTCATAGCGAGATACTTCTGAGATCGAGGTAAGTCCATAGGACTTACTTAGCTGATATCCTTATATTGGATGTATGCTTGAGTGGTGTGTGTTATGTGCTTTATAGCATGTGTTATTATGGTCACCGACCTATGTTATATTGACCGCCCATTGTAGTGGCTGTGACAACTTACCTTTCATCCCGTAGTGGAGACTGAGAAGTTCTCTCTAAGCTAGTTAGTTCTGGTATACGGGAAGGGCGCTTACCACTCCATACGGAATACGGGAAAGTGTGCTGATACCACTCCAGCTAGTTATTGCACGCAGAGGCGAGGGTTATATATATACATTCTTCGTGTCACGTATATTCATATACATTTATTATACGATCGAGTGTTGGACTTATTAAAGATAATAAACCGGGTAAATGTGTGATATCATGATGATGTGTTAATATTATTGACGTGTGTTTGTGCTCTAGCATCTTCTTATATATGTGTATAGTTAGCTAACGGTTTTATACCGTGTTGTAGATCCTTTGCAGGTTAGGAGAACTGCAGAGTGATCCGGAGGGGTGATCTGCTGAGGGTTCCGTACACGGGGCGTATTCGTGGAATATGGGTTATTTATATTGTACGGGTTTATGTTTTGACTTTTGTACTCAACAGTACCTTGTATCACCTTTTTTATATGTATATATATATATATATATATCAGTTTTATGTTTTGTTTTAATCTATTGGTGCCTTGTTGTAAGATTCAGTGAACTTGTTGTCAGGCTAGGGTCAGAATCCATTGTGAGATCCTAGCCCAATAGCACTCCGAGTCCTACGGATTTGGGGTGTTACAAAGTTGGTATCAGAGCCAGGTTGACAACAATGACACTAGTAATCTGCAATAAAGTTCGAATAGATAAATAAACAGAATCCGAAAGGGGTCTGACTTTTCAAAAGGTTTTGGTTTTGAAATGAGTACAAATATTTTGGGTTATCGTGTACGTGAACCATCGCCCTCTGAAGATCTCGACAGTATAGATATATATAGATATTCTGTTGTGATTGATCTGTGATATATCTATACATATGGCATATATATAGCCTTCTAAGATAGGTTTACGTCTTCTGCAGATGGTTCAGACTAGAGCCTTACCTGCAGCAAGACGAGGTAGAGGTAGACCCCCTCTAGGTAGAGGACGGGGTAGGACTCCTGCTGACGGTTCACATGCGGGAGAGATACCTGAGGAGGTTGCTGAGAGCGCCGTTCCTGAGACTGGGAACGGGGCAGCTGAGAGATAGGGGGCACAGAGAGCCCAGTCTGGTGATTCTGATCGCGTCTCTATGGGTAGATCATAGTTTCATGCTTATATTAGACGAGTAGAGGAGGCTGCTAGAGCCGGTAGACGTGCCCCAGATTTACAGGCACAGGAGGGACCATCTGAGAGGTCCCACACCGTTACTCAGGTACCTGCTGCTGAGATTGCCAGAGCACCAGAGGAGCATAGAGGGCCTAGACCAAATACCTAGATGAAGGCATTCCATCAGATGGGTGTACCCCCTTTCACTGGGAAGGTGGGATTGGAGGTTGAGCTCTGGATTGGGCATGTAGACTCAGCTCTAGAGTCTATTCGATGTCTAGTTGACAGACAGATCGAGCTGGTTCAGACTTTATTCCGGGACTTGGCACATCACTGGTGGAGATCAGTACGGGGTCAGGTTACCAGTTATGATCACATGAAGACGATGATTAGAGAGCGTTTCTGCCCTGCCTCTATGAGGAGGGAGAAACTGCGAGATTTTGTGGAGGCTGTGTTTGAGGATGTACCAGTCTCTGAGGCCATCAGGAGGTTTCAGGAGGAGCTGGCATTACTGGGACCAACTGCACCTGCTGCAGACCAGCACGTTTATCTCTTTTCCCGACGACTGAGGGATACTACCCGGACCTACATGGCGGGATTTCATTGTGAGACTCTCACAGATTATCAGGACAGAGCTTCCGATTATGAGAGGGAGCGAGCTGGACAAAGGAGAGCTTCTCAGACCGGAGGGTCTGAGAAGAGGCAGCGTACAGGGCAGACCAGTGGTACTGGTGGTTCTGCTAGTGGTTGGCGTGGTCAGAGACGCCAGAGTCAGCCTTCATCTGCGCCGGTTGCAGAGAAGGGACGTCAGTGCTTTAACTGTGGAGATCCAGGGCATATGAGGCCAGAGTGCACGAGGCCATTGGTGACTTGCTACACCTGTGGTAGGCAAGGTCACCGAGTTGTTTACTGCCGCTAGGACGGAGCTTCATCTCAACAGGGTTCTTCTCCTGCTAGTGCAGCGGGAGGTGGGCAGAGGCCACCTCAGCAGCAGCAGACTCAGGGACAGCAGAGAGTCCCAGATCGCCCTACGAGTCAGGGATCTGCTCCTGGGCCGAGTAGAGGCAGAGGTCGTGGTGGGGGCACCACTGATACCAGAGGCCCACAGGGTCGTGTTTTTGAGCTGAGAAGTGCAGAGGAGCCAGCTGCACCTACTACTACAGGTACCATTCTGATTCATGGTTTACCTGTTAGAGTTTTGTTTGATACTGGTGCTACGCACTCTGTTATTTCCGATGCCTGTGTAGAGCGTCTTGAGTTAGATATAGTTGAGGGGATTCCCTTTATTATAGGGTTACCCGATGGTGGTAGGGTCAGAGGTACCCGTGAGATTCACGGTTGTCCCATTTCTGTAGGGACCCGTGTGTTACTAGTTGACTTCTTTGTCATGCCATTAGAGCATGAAGAAGTCATTATAGGTATGGATTGGATGGCTAGACATTCTGCAGTTCTAGATGTAGGTAGGAGGATTGTTACCCTCTCTACCGAGTTAGGTCAGATAGAGGTTTTCCGAGGTTGGGACCTTGGAAAGGTAGGCACAGTTATCAGTTCTATACGGGCAGCTAGACTTATTGCACATGGTTGCGAGGCCTTCTGGTGTTATTCCATGAAGGAGGGGGAGAGTCCAGCGTTAGAGGATATCCCAGTTGTCTGTGAGTTTATTGATGTTTTTGTTGAGCCGTTCAGTTTGCCGCCTCAGAGGAGTGTGGATTTCAGTATCGAGTTAGAGCATGATACGAGACCCATCTCGAAGGCCCCATACCGGATGACGCCTGTCGAGATGCTGGAGTTGAAGAAGCAACTCGAGGAGTTGGCTGAGAAGGGCTTCATTCGCCCTAGCGTGTCCCCTTGGGGAGCACCTGTCCTCTTCGTACGGAAGAAGGACGGATCGCTGAGACTGTGTATTGATTACAGAGAGCTGAACAAGGTGACCATCAAGAAAAAGTATCCACTGCCGCGCATTGATGATTTGTTAGATCAGCTACAGGGAGCGACTATGTTCTCCAGGATTGACCTGCATTCCGGGTATCACCAGTTGAGGGTGAGGGAGCAGGATGTGCACAGGACAGCATTCCGGACCAGATATGGCCACTACGAGTTTGTAGTGATGCCATTTGGGCTTACGAATGCCCCAGCCGTCTTTATGAAGTTGATGAACAATATCTCAATCGACTTCTTGGATCAGTTTGTAGTGGTCTTCATTGATGACATTCTGGTATACTCTCGAAGTGGAGAGGAGCATGCAGGACATCTGAGGACTGTATTGCAGGTTTTGCGGGATAGAGAACTTTATGCTAAGTTCTCTAAGTGTGAGTTCTGGATGCCAGAAGTAGCATTCCTGGGTCATATAGTATCAGCTGAGGGGATCAAAGTGGATCCAGTGAAGATAGAGGCAGTAGCAGCTTGGACGACACCGACGAACGTCAAGGAAGTACGTAGTTTCCTTGGCCTAGCCGGTTATTACAGACGCTTCGTGGAGGGTTTTTCTGTGATTGCCCGTCCACTGACGAGTTTGCTGAGGAAGACTACCAGATTTGTGTGGTCTGATCAGTGCAGACAGAGTTTTGAGGAGTTGAAGAGGCGTTTGAATTCTGCTCCTATTTTGGCACAACCAGAGGGTACTGAGGATTTTGTGGTTTACAGTGATGCATCCAAGCTGGGCTTGGGATGTGTTTTGATGCAGCGAGCAGAGTTATTGCCTATGCGTCTCGACAGTTGAAGACGTATGAAGAGAACTACCCGACTCATGATCTGGAGTTGGCAGCGGTAGTTCATGCACTGAAGATCTGGAGACATTACCTGTATGGTGCCACATGTCAGATCTTCACAGACCATAAGAGTCTGAAGTATATTTTCACGCAACGGGAATTGAATAACCGCCAGCGTAGGTGGCTCGAGCTGATCAAGGATTTTGATCTGGAGATTTTGTACCATCCAGGGAAGGCGAACGTTGTCGCCGATGCCCTGAGCAGGAAGACGCCTCGAGAGCAGGCGGTTGCGAGGCTGACAGTTCAGCATCAGTTGCAGAGAGATCTGATCTGGTTAGAGTTGGACATCCAGTTTCCTGATGAGGATGCCCAGCTACGTACTTTAGAGGTTCTTCCTGATCTGTTGGATGAGATCCGACAGAAACAAGAGACCTGCCCGACTTTACAGAGGATTAGAGATAGGATGTCTCGAGATGAGGCACCCCAGTTTCTGCTTGGAGCAGATAAAGTTTTGAGGTGCCGCGGTCGCGTCTGTGTACCTGCTGATATAGAGCTGAGGCAGAGGATTTTACAGGAGGCTCACTGTACACCTTATTCGGTACATCCAGGTACGAGTAAGATGTATCAGGATTTGAGACGTTCATATTGGTGGGGAGGGCTGAAGCCCGATGTAGCCAGATTTGTAGCTCAGTGTGCGATCTGCCAGCAGGTCAAGATCGAGCATTTCCGACCTGGAGGTGAGCTCCATCCCCTTCCTGTTCCACAGAGGAAGTGGGAGGACGTCACCGTGGATTTTGTGACTGGCTTGAGGCTGAGCCGGAGTTTTGATGCCATCTGGGTCATAGTAGACAGATTGACGAAGACGGCACGTTTCATTCCTATCAGGGAGACGTGGCCGGTGGCAGATTAGCTGAGGAGTACACTAGGCAGATAGTGAGACTCCATGGTGTACCGAGGACGATCGTCTCAGACAGAGATGGACGATTTACCTCGAGATTTTTGGCAGCAGATTCAGACTGCTTTGGGGACGAGTTTTCACTTTACTACTGCGTTCCATCCTCAGACAGATGGTCAGTCAGAGAGGACCATTCAGACCCTGGAGGATATGCTGCGAGCTTGTGTGTTGGATTGGGGACAGGTGTGGACGGATCATCTCCCACTTGTTGAGTTCTCCTACAACAACAGCTGGCATGCATCTATTGGGATGACCCCATATGAGGCACTGTATGGACAGAGATGTCGTACCCCGTTATGCTGGGATGAGCAGAGCAGTGTCAGTGGTTTAGCACCTGATCAGATTCAGGATGATATGGCTCGGGTAGCATTGATCAGAGAGCATATGCTGACTGCACAGAGCCGTTAGAAGTCTTATGCTGACAGGAGGCGTAGACCTCTAAAGTTCAGGGTTGGAGCCCATGTGTGGCTGAGAGTGTCCCCGACACGAGGTGTTAGGCGTCTTGGCATTAAGGGGAAGTTGAGTCCCCGATATGTCGGACCGTTCGAGATTCTGGATCGGGTTGGGAGTGCAGCTTACAGATTAGCTTTGCCTCCGAGATTAGAGGGTGTTCACCCTGTATTTCATGTGTCTCAGCTGAGGGAGTACATACCAGATCCGAGGCACATTGTGAGTTATGAGGATTTGGTGGTTGAGCCGGACCACACGTTTGCAGAGCATCCTATTGCAGTCCTAGAGCGAGGTATGAGACGCTTGCATTCGAAGGACATTCCCTATGTTGAGGATACAGTGGTCGAGACGAGGACCCGAGGAGGCTACATGGGAGACTGAGGATAGTATCCAGAGGAACTATCCAGAGTTCTATGCCGAGATAGGTGCACCAGTAGGATCACCGAGTAGATCTTAGTACTAGCTTGGTGAGTCTTATATGCTTACATGCTTATATGCTATGATGTGTTTATTTTCATGCTAGCTTTGATGTGATTATGATCTTATTAGATCTTGTTATGCTAGTATGATTCTTGTTTGTAGCTGGAGATGGTTTTTTCCTCCATGCTATTGTGATACGATAGGATATAGCTGGAGATGGTTCTTTCCTCCATGCTATTTTGATGGACATAGTAGTGCTGGAGATGTACTTCCTCCATGCCTTTCTGTTATGGTTATGATACGGCTAGAGATGTGCTTCCTCTATGCCTTGTGATATGTTTATGGTTTGGCTAGAGATGGTTATCCTCTAGGCCCTAGGTAGTATAGTTTACTGTTGGAGTTGATGATTTCCTCCATGTTTATGTTTGAGGTTATAGAGAGTGTTACCTCGGCTTTTGAGTCCGAGTGTTTCAGGATCTTGCAAGTTTCGGGAAGAAACTTGTTTTTAGGGGGGTGAGATGTGAGACCCCTACTCTTCCGGGACCGAGATCGGACCATGGCCGAGATTGGCTTTGGCCGAGATTAGACTTTTCCGCACCCGTGGGCATTTTGGTCGCCCCTGCGGGTCTCTACCCCCCTGCGGCTCATGGGATCCGCCCCTGCGGTTTCCGGCGGCTGCAGCCGGTTTTGTTGACTCTCTTGACTCGTGCTTTACCTTTCATTCTTATCTTCTTCAAGCTTATTACCTTGCCTGAGCAAGGGTTCCATTTCATTCATGTTACAGCTTCCCTCACGTCCTTCTTGCTTCTCCTTCCCTTCCTTTGATCTTGTCTTGGTTTTCCTTTGGCTTGGCAAGAGGTTTTGTGTATGGCCTTGTGGTTGATGATGATGCTAGTGTGTTGTTGTTGGCTGTGCCTTGGAAGCCAGCCTTGGTGTGTGTTGATAGCTTCCTGCAGCCTAGGATCTTCAGTAATGGTGAGTCTTGCTTCTTCTCCTTCTCTTCTTCTTTGATTCAATCCTTCTAGCTTAGGATTAGATGTATGCCTAAGGGTATTGATGTTGGTATGTGTTGTTGTGGCATGTGGTGTTGGTTTTGGAATGGTAGAGAGACGTGATTTGATCACGTGAAGAGCTAAAGAGAATCGCGAGATTCATGTTCTGCAGTGTCGCCGCCCCCGCGGCCAGAAGTCATCGCCCCTACGGAAGACGTGTCCGCAGCGCCAGCGCCTTGCCTACGTTGACTTGCATCCCGTGTCACCTGCCCCCGCGGTTGAGTGTCACCCGCGCCTGCAGTTCGCCCTTGCGTCCTCCAGTTCACGCAGGTGCGTCTTGTCCTGGGACTACCTATAGTTAGTAGTTCCTTTCCTTTCTAGTATGAGGAACTTAGTACCATGCTAGGTATCGGTTTATGACGAGTATGATATAGATATGCCGGTTACGGCCTTGAGGTTACTAGTTGGATATGATCCCTTATGGATCTCTTGGGTCTAGGTGTGACCCCTTTGTGTGATAGGATTGTGATATATATGTATGTGTGCCTTGTATAGGCTGTGTTGTTCCTCCAGTTTAGAGTGGACCAGTCTGGAGAGTTGATTGTACTTGAGTTACTTCTGAGATCGAGGTAAGTCCATAGGACTTACTTAGCTATTATCCTTATATTGGATGTATGCTTGAGTAGTGTGTGTTATGTGCTTTATAGCATGTGTTATTATGGTCACCGACCTATGTTATATTGACCGCCCATTGTAGTGGCTGTGACAACTTACCTTTCATCCCGTAGTGGAGTCTGGGAAGTTCTCTGTAAGTTAGTTAGTTCTGGTATACGGGAAGGGCACCTACCACTCCATATGGTATACGGGAAAGTGCACTGATACCACTCCAGCTAGCTATTGCACGCAAAGGCGAGGGTTATATATACATTCCTCGTGTCACGTATATTCATATACATTTATTATATGATTGAGTGTTGGACCTATTAAAGATAATAAACCGGGTAAATGTGTGATATCATGATGATGTGTTAATATTATTGACGTGTGTTTGTGCTCTAGCATCTTCTTATATATGTGTATAGTTAGCTAACGGTTTTATACCGTGTTGTAGATCCTTTGCAGGTTAGGAGAACTGCAGAGTGATCCGGAGGGGTGATCTGCTGAGGGTTCCGTACACGGGGACGATATCGTGGTTGGGATATTTATATTGTACGGGTTTATGTTTTGACTTTTGTACTCAACAGTACCTTGTATCACCTTTTGATATGTATATATATATCAATTTTATGTTTTGTTTTAATCTATTGGTGCCTTGTTGTAAGATTCAGTGAAGTTGTTGTTAGGCTAGGGTCAGGATCCATTGTGAGATCCTAGCCCTGTAGCACTCCGAGTCCTACGGATTTGGGGTGTTACACTCCAGAAATGATTTAACACCGTTTGTTGAGATAGTTCATATTATTATGTAATGGGCTTTATTAGTTATACTCATAAATTTAGGCTTAATTATTAGGTTAATTTGTAGTAAGTGGAAAGAGGTAGAGAAAGATTGACCGTGTAAATGAAGTTTCTAGATTAGTTTAGACTAATGAAGATAATGTGGTTATTAGGATAAGTCTAGAATGGTTTTGATGATTATCTTCTTGGTTAGGGACTTAGGTGTGAATGTCGGTGGAGATGTACAGAATATAAACCGACATATATATACATGTATTGAGTTGTTGTAATATGATGTAAGATTACAGAGAGTTCGATCCATAAGGCATACTCAAAGTGCGGTTTAGTTTGAGTGTGTGAGTGCGCAACAAATATCCGTTTTATAAACTACTCGGTGTGAGTTGGGAACGCGCGGATTTTCCCCAAAAACTGGTATCAGAGCCGAGGTTACAGTGGTGGTGTTTAGGTAAACTTTGTTGCTAACTGAATCTCGTGATTGGCGTGATGGTGGCCGAGGTGATGAAGGTGTTCGAGATTCCACTCTTCGATGGGAAGATCAACTTTACTTTGTGGCAGAGTACTACTCAAGACTTCTTGGTGCAGCAAGGTCTTAACTAAGCTCTGGAGGAGGAGAAGCCCGGATTGATGAGCGAGGAGAAGTGGAGAAGCATCCAAAGGAAGGCGATAAGTACAATACGGTTGGCGTTGGCTCCCGAGATTACGTACGGTGTGTTGAAGGAGACCACACCGAAGGCGTTGTGGGAGAAGCTCGAGAGCATATACGCGTCGAAGTCATTAAACAACCGGTTGTGCTTGAAGATGGAGCTTTACTCGCTCAAGATGGAGGAAGGAAGTAATCTTCATGACCACATTAATTCGTTTAATCAACTAGTATGCCAATTGTTGAATGCAGATGATAAGATTGGAGAAGAGGAGCAGGTGTTGTTGTTGCTACAAGTCCTTGGTGCAGACGTTACTTGTAGGGAGGAAGTCTCTCACATTGGATGAGGTGACCACTACTTTGCGGGAAAGTGAGAGAATGATGAAGAATGATGTTACCGACAAAGGTGAAGATCGCGCACTAGGTGTAGGGGAGCGAGAACGAGGGGGGAGTCAATGGAGGAGGCATGATGACTCGAGACAAAGAGGCTCGCGACGAGATTTTGAGTAAGATCGAGTGCTTCTATTGCGGGGAGAAAGGTCACATGCAAGCCGGTGTCCTCAGATGAGGGAGGACCTGAGGAAGATGAGAGAGATGTCGCCGGAAAAGAAGAGAGGGGACTCCCACACCAATGTGGTTTATGAAGTTGGTGAAACAGATGAAGGTAATATTTTCAGATATAGTGGAGGTAGTCAAAATATGAATTAAGGGATGAATTGTTGGGATAATTCATATTATTATCTAATATGTTTTATTAGTTATACTCATAAATTGGGCTTAATTATTGGGTCAATTTGTAGGAAGTGGAAAGATATAGAGAAATTGAAATATTGGCTATGTAAATGAAGTTTCTAGATTAGTTTAGACTAATGAAAATTAATGGGATTATTAGGATAAGTCTAGAATGATTTTGATGATTATTTTCTTGGTTAGAGCCTAGAGTGAATGTCGGTGGAGATGTACATAATATCAACCGACATTGCATTTCTATATATACATGTATTTTACATGTATTGAATTGTTGTATTATGAATGTGACATTGCATTTCTATATATACATGTATTTTACATGTATTGAATTGTTGTATTATGAATGTGACATTGCATTTCTATATATACATGTATTGAGTTGTATTATGAATGTAAGATTATGTATTATGAATGTAAGATTACAGAGAGTTCGATCCATAAGGCATAATCAAAGTGAAGTTTTGTTCGAGTGTGTGAGTGCGTAACAAATACCAGTTTTATAAATACTCGGTGTGAGTTGAGAACGCGCGGATTTTCCCAACACCATTTTGCAGATACAATACACTCAAAATGTGCTGTCAAAGACATTTTGAAGTTCTTGGGATAAAGTATTACAAGAGCGTACGAGCCATAAATTACAAATTTAGATCCATGTACTAGAAACCTCAGATTAGGGTTAAAGCTTATTACTCAACTTCTTATCCTCACCTCCTTAAGCCTCATTTTGTCATTCATTCTTCTCAGCTTCAAGCTTCCTTAACGTCGTTGAACTGATCTTTTCTCCGGTTGGTTCATCTGACACCAAATCCACGACTACAATCTACAAACGAATCCGAACACATCGAGCAAGTTTATCACGAGGCCTTGTATACATACACAGAAATTATGAGTTAAGGTAAACTCGAACCTTTAATTGTGATAGACCCTTTTCACTTCTTTTTCTATTCACTGATTGTCCCCTGGTAATGTCTCTTTGCTGCAAATTGTATGTTTTAAGACAAATGAAAGCTCAATTACAGACAGTGTAATTAAGAACTATGACTTTCTGTGTAATGGAGATGATCCAATATATCTTAGAACATACCTGACAACAATGGCCTCCAAATTTTCGTCAATCACCGAAGGACCATAAGGATCTGTAATGGGCTCAATTTGCACTATAAGGTTTGGTTTAACAGACTGCAGAAACATCAGCATGTAAGTGATTACTCGTCTGCAAGGTTCAAAAGATTTTAGGGCTTTTGGTACTGATATCACTAATATCAGGATATAGGATATTCATGTCATAACAAATATTGAAGAAATGTTTTGGTGTTCTTGGAGAACAATCTTATTCATGTCATACCAAACAAATGCAAATGATTTGTGATTTGAGGTTTTACCTTGATATAATCTTCCACATTTTTCATCCTCTTCTCAATAGGCTGTATCAGTTCAGCAAACTGCAATGATCTCGATCAACAAGGATTACAAAAATCATACTCCGTAGTATTTAATGATGGTGAGTGTAGGAATAAAACAAAATTCCTTGATTAACCTTTTTCTTAATCAACATAGGACCATCACATACTCCCACCACAATGCGCTCCCTCGCCGCCTCTATTGCCGCCTGCATCAACAGACCTTCATGAGATCAAAACCAAATTTTCTCTATTTAACGGGTCGGGATGATGTACCTGGACAATCCCATGTCCAGATACATCATCTTCCCAGTTAACTTGCTCACCCAAACCAAAGTTTTGTAAACGGGCAATAAATCCAATAATAGGTAAGGTAAGTGAAGAAGATACCTTGAGAAAAAGGCGGTGGCCGTCGTGTAAACGGTCAAAAGTGCCGCCAAGAACAACTGCTTCATATGAATTCGGGGCAGAAAGGTTGGAATTCGGACCCAATTCTTCAGGTACAGTCGTATTCGGGTAGTCCTGTGAAACGGTCTCGCAGGGCGATTGATTTTCTCGTTATGGGGCTCCTCCATGGGTTACTCGGGTATTTTTTTGCAGGCCTATATTGGGGATGGCTTCTGGTCGATCTCAACTTCAGTTTGACATATTAGACTAACCCAAGAATATAATATAGCAGTTTCATTCCAAATCGTCTTATGTAACTGTTAAGCGAGATCGTACCTACGGCTGTTGACCTTATCTTTTGAAAAAAATTTTTTTACCAATATCATTTTATGACCACTATCAAAAGACTATCATCGCTACCTCAATCGTTTGACATGCTTCAATCATTGTTTGGATTAATACAAGTGAAAATTGTGGTTCAATCGGAGCAAAATCTAACAGTATACCACTTTGCTACTAACTATATCAGAATCACTTCTTAGACAATCATGTTTTTCCATAGTTCACAATTTTACGCTTAGTATCATCGTTATTTTGAACTATGCAGCTGATATGATCACAGTCACATTCATACTCTCCTCTGACTTGCATTTAGGGACACCAGGAAGGAACTATACAACTGCCATAATATATCAAATATGAAATGTGTAATATCAATCCCATTAATAATTGGCAGAAGAATGAGTAATGACCTCAAGGTTTAAATTGTGAGAATACAAGACATCTGGATCCTGGGCTAGTAATTAAAAAGAATATCACTGCTGTCCCTCAATCTCTTTTCAAATCCAATGAAACTGTTTGAAATAAAAACAAACATAAACTACAAAGCAATCCCATCTGTAGAAATCTCTAAACCTTCTTAATCATGGCCAAACACTCGTCCAAGAAACAGCCAACTTTAGAAGCGTATAGATCAGGGAATGTCCGGAAATGGTCTACATGGGAGAAGACTGAAAGTCAAATGACCGTACCTTTTTCCCCATCCTCCTTTGTTCTCCATAAACGATTCCACTGAGCGAAATGGAATGACTTTTATCTGCTGTACTATACAGATAGAGTTGGGGACAAGATGGATTGTCTTTGGAGAGATGGGTGATGACTTTTGATAATCTCCTGTTGATTTTAGCACATAAAATAAGTTCAATATCCTATCAGGAAACTGAAGAAGATAAATCAGTAACACAGATGGCAACTTACTGGTTTATATCTTGAAATTTCAATAGAAAGGAGAATAACTTATCCAGAACAAATACCAGTATTTGCTCAATCAAACCAGACATCTTTTGCTGGAGTTTAGGGACACTTGTAATGGTTTCGCCAATCTCACCCACTGGATACACTGTAGAGCTTCGTTTCTTAAGCATTGCAGCTGCAAATCCAGCTGCCCAAACCTGATGCAGTCAATAACTGCAGTTATAAAACCAGTAATGCATCCAATAACAAAGAGGGGCAGATTCTAATATCAAGCTCCCAATGTAACATTCATGTGCTAAACAACCAAGTTCAGACACTTGATACTTTTCGACAAAATGTATCAAGTGTTGCAGAACTGCAATAATTTTCTTTTGTATGTATATGAGTATATCTCTATATCCATTTCAAGAGGAGAACAGAGTTACATATACTCATCTTATGCAATTGAGATAGTCTAATCTTGACACTACATACATTTTGTTGAAAACCATATGCCTCAAACGCAGTATGCTCAGTAACTGTATTTTTCAAGTTTAGATGTTTGCTTACAAGCACCGTATATTTTGCTACTGAACTGAATTTCTTTGTTAATTGTAGACCAAAATGCAACAGCAACTACAAGAAGTATAGACTACAAATGAATACTATAGCACTTTGATCATGTAACAATTCATCATAAGAGAGTAAGATATTAATGCATTTCAAGCATTATTCATAGCATAAAACTCTTACAACCTTAGGATTGAGCTGAGGGTCCCCTCCAGAATCAACAATGCAGCCTTAATCTTCTCCATAAGTTCAGGTTTATTCTTCAAATGGCTGAGAATTGCACCATACCTGCAAACATCCAAAATCAATAGAGAAAATTGGAAAGAAGTAGCAATGATATGGAAGAGTTCAATGACCCACGCAAGCCAACCGGTATTGCTAAACGTGTGGAAAACCAGACATCGTTCTTTTCCATCCTTGTCTAAATCAATCAACCACAAAACGACGTCGTTCACTAGCCGGTCAACTCGCTCTCCATCTTCCTCCAAGATCAAACCAGAGCACATCGGAGACCGGCACTACAAAGGTAAGCGTATTGATCCCTCTGGAGGCGTAAATATCGGCGTACCTCTTCAAGTGCTTCGGCTCAGCGCCTAGCCATCCAAGCAGCACTGCCATCACTAGACGGTTATCATCTCCTGTGACAGCGCCTCCTCCGTTAATCGGACGGTAATCTCCGGTATTGCAATAACCATCGTCGTTAGGATTCGATTTGAAGAAACTGACATTTTCGGGGGTGGTGAGAGTGGAAGGCGGTGCAAGAGAATGCCGATAGGAGGAGGCCTAGGGAAAGGGAATTCGAGTACGGGAGTGATAGAGAGGCGATGGGCTTTCCATTAATAACGCTGAACTGAAGTTGTTTGTGGTGGTGGTGGTAATGGAGGTTTCTTCCATGGCGATGGAATTTGGGGGGTAGATGATTCTGGGGAAAGGGAAATGGAAGGGTTGAAGATTTTCACTGACGCGTTCATGGTTGTTTGATCAGAAAGAAATATGGTTATATTGCAACTACATTGAAGCCACTTTATTGGGGAGAAGGAGAGAGTAGAGATGGGGGATCGGCTATAGGGTAAATAGCCATTAAAGGGGAGTGCAGAGATAACTGTGTAAAATTGAGGAGATGAGGGAGATTCATCAGTGCATCTGCCATGGATGGGACCTCCAAAGCTGTGAAGTAGCGTAAATAATAGGGGTTGCCAGCATTTACTTTGCTGTTGGGGAAGAATCAACAACCATTATTATGTAATGCACTAATGCTATGGAGGGAAACTTCAGAGGATAACAGGATATTCAATTATTCATAAACTAGGGCCGTGCAAACTGATCCGGATTGGAAAACCGGATCCGGTTCGATCCCTGGTCTATGTTTTGAAATTGTGGTTCCGGTTCGGATCCATAAAGACCGGGTCGGACCATATTTTTGAAAAATAAATTTAATTTTATATATTTTCAAAAAAAAATCATATATCTTGTTTACATATTAATAAAAAAATATATTTTTTTAGTTTCCACGAAATATATATATTTTATTTGTTTCATTTTATTATGATCCGAATACAATCTGGTCCCGACCGTAACAGTCCAGTTCCTGATCCAAATCTTTGAAAATTTTGGTCCGATCCTGACCAAATTCACATCCTTATTCATAACACACTTTGTCTCGGTTAATTTGTTGTTGTGGTCACTTGCCAATTGAGCCCATCAACTACACATATCTAACATTATGTTAAATGGGATCCACTGCGTCTTGGGGTTGTCAAAGTGAACACCAGTGGCGCCTGTAAGAGTGATGGTCACACTACAACAGCAGCCGGAGTGGTAAGAAATAATGAGTGTGAATGACATAGAGATTGTTAATCTTGGTCTTTGCATCATACCTATGGTTGAGCTATGGAGAGTTTGTATGGATTGAGAGTGGTTTGAGAGATGGTTGTAGTTTTGGTGATTGTGGAAACATACTCACAACCTGTAAGGATTATTCTAACCAACAAGTTCTCCATCATAGTCCATTATCCAGTTTGGTACTTAGATGTCAAAACTATATAGCAAAGATAGACATATATAATTTCGTTATGCCTTCCGTAAGGTTAATAGGGCTGTGGAATTTGTTAGGAATTCCACTTTGTTTTCTTATTGCTTTAAAATGTATTGGCTTACTCTCTCAATGGTATACATAATATTATTAAAAATGTAAGGGGTCGAGTTATTTCCCGTTTGAAAATACTTAGTATATTTTTAATTAATAGTAAAAGTGTAACTAGATGCGCGGAGGGTACCGAATCTCCTTCCGTGAGAAAATAGCTTTACTTGATGATTTACATGATGATGTTTCATGTTTGTGTGTAACTTTAACCCTCCGTTTGATTACACAATGAGATTTACGTGTTTAGATTAAATTTGATACCCTAAGAGGGAAAAAAAAAAAGGAACCAAACACACTTGCATTGAAATTAAATTTTCAAACGCTCTACAAATTAATTTTATAAATGAAGTATGGCATTAAAGTAAACTACATTCAATTTTGTTAAGTTTTTTAGAGTTGAAATCAAATGGCCTCTAAATATTTTGTTGTTCTGATCGAGAAGTTTCTAACTCAAACTTATCTTGTGATGATATTCATCTCTTGTGTTCTCGTTTATATTGTTTTTTGTACTTCAACTTTTAATTGTGTCGCGTGTTTCATGTTCTTGTTTCTATGTTTTTTCCCTCTTTTTTCTTTGCTCTTTATCTTGATAATCAACTTGTCTTGTCAAATCATACGGTCTCTTTCCGTTACTAAAAACATGAAAATATCTCTTGGACCTAAGCAACTATAAAAGGGATATATTTAGGTTCGTGATCTTTTCATATGGGAAGTATCAATTACTTACGATCAGATCTCATCGGAGGTTAATAAAAATACATAGATTATCCTCTAATGTGAACTTCGTTTGGTGAACGCGGAGGATCATAATCCACAAAACATAAATGCATAATTCATTTCCATGAAATTGAAAAAAAAAACCTTCATCTCTTTTTTTTAATCTATTCACAATAATTCCTTCATCCATCCGAACTTATGTATTGTCAACGGACCGTCAACAATTATTGACGACACAATCATATATTGTCAACAATTGTCAATAGTTGTTAAACAAATTCAAATTTTCATCGTTAAATTTCACATTTATCTTCCCTTATTGAATATACCCTTAATGTTTTTCACCCGAAGATAACCGATATAAATGTTTGACCATTTAAAAAGTCATAGATAAATCGATAATCTTTGAGTATCATTCTCAATCGATACATCAATACATAATATATTAAGGTGGACACAAATCTCGTCAATCCCGATCTCGTCCTAATCCCGGTAGGATTGCATTTAAAATTATAAATTCCGAACCCGTCCCGTCAAAACTATCTAGAACGGGATATGGACCTTAATATCTTCATCCCATTAGGTCCGTCCCGTCTCGTATATGATAAAGTTTTAATTTAAAATAATAAATATAAATAAAATATCTAAGCATTGATGATATGCTTATTATTTACATAGTTATGCTTATATGTTTAAAAGATAAATAATGTTGGTCAAACCGTCAAAATTGACAAATGACCCAAATTCATTTCGATTTGTTTTATTATGAATATTTGGAAATTTTAACATAAACTGTAATATGTTATTACGGATAGTTGAAAATTTTAAATGTTTTTTGCATTTTAAATACGAAACTACGGATGTTTTTATGGATAAAGCTTAAAACTTAAACACAATAAATAAATTAATGGCAAGCGGGATTTTGTCCCGTCCCATCCCATTTCCAGCCAGGATAAAAATCCGGTAAGATTCAATCTAAAGTACTCAAAACCCGTCTCAATTCTATCCCATGTAAAATAGACGGAACGAGACGGAACTGGGATAACCTAAAACCCGTCTCATGCCGACCTGTATTATATGATCTCATAAAACATTAGTCACTATCAATGTAAAATAACAATTACATTTATGAGTTATTATTTAGTTTTATGTAAAAAAGATCTCTAGTGACTGGATAGTAGATAAACTAATAATTAGCCTTTTTAGTTGAATAATAGAATATTGTTATACTTCTGTCTGGTTAAAGAATGAAGACAATCATGCAATATGTTTTCGATGGATACCTACTACCTAATTACCTGACCTTTTTTATGCTTATTAATTTAGTTAATTATATTCACTCTTATAGAATAATCCAATAATGCAATTATATAGGTTGTTTACAAAATAAAAAGGTGCAATCAGAAGACGACACGCGTCACAGCATCAAATTATTGTAGCTTAGGTCCTGTTTGATAATTTAATGACTGGATTAAGTGAACTTGCATAAATCATTTTGATGAAGTCCAAAAAATAATATGCATAAATATCACAACTGAAACTATTTTTTAATAGAACATTATTTATATATATATATTTTTTTAAAGAAGACCAGTTATATGACTTATACATTATATTTCAAAATATATGGAAAACAAGTATGTATGTATATATTATGTAATTATAATGTCGAGATTAGGTAAATTAATGGTCGACCTTTTTATTTATCAATTTTCCCCCTAGAAAATATAAAATTTAAATTACTTAATATTAAATTCCATAAATTAGTTTTAATAAAAAATTTGTAATTCATTTTGTTAAAATTGTAATAAACTTCAGATCAATTATATATATTTTAAAATAACACCATTATGATCTAAGTTTATAATCATTAAAAAAATGGTCTGTTTTTTTTATTTTTATATATATAAAGATTAAAAAAAAACATGTTTTAAGGTATAAGAAATTTTGATTTATGAAAAGATAAAGATAATATTAGAACTTAAAATGTTATCGGTATTTAAGGGACAATTTCCCCTTCTTTGTTTTTTTGAAAGGAGGGACAATGGCTGTGTTAGAGAGGATATCCGGATTTGGAAACAATGGCAAGTAATATTCTGCTATAACAGGAAAACACGAATATATAACACGTGGGTCTCTGATACCCATCAGATCAAAATCCCAGATTGTGCATCCAACGGACTAGAAAAATCCGGTGACCGACGGTTGAAAATATTTGTTGCTTAGCATGCCAAAAAGACTTGTCACCACTTTCCTCCTTTTCCTCACTCGCACTTAAAACTAGACTACAAATTGCTCATAAATAATCGGTGAAACGGAAATAAATCATCCATAATTTCCTGGCAGACGAAAAAACCAATTGGGATTGCTCAACGGACCAGTGGCTCTTGTAAGTTCATCTTATCACACCTTCATCCTCTTAATTTTGTTTTCGTATGCTCTGCAATGGTGATTTACTGTACATGCTCGTTAATTCTAGTATTATATTCGCTTCTAGGTTTTTTTGTTTTATAGGTTTAGCTTTGTGTTTGGGTTTTGATGTAAGTGAGAATATTGTTTGATCTGCTTAAAGGTTATATATGGTGAAAGACTGAAAGTGCAACTTTATTGGGTCCTTAAACTTTGATCTGATTGTTTTTGTTTTTGGGTTTAACCCCTTTGGTTCTGTATTCGATTGCCGTGGAATGATATAAGAGGTGAGGTATCATCTCTATGGATGAGTGGTCTTTCCACTTTCCTGTGTTAAGTTGGATTTTATTATTTATCTTAATATTTGTCTATGGCCATCTTCGTGAATCAGATTTCTTAGTAAGAAATGTGATCCGCATATAAGTTTGCTAAGAGTGCAATTGTAGCTGTGATATAAGTTATTTCTTTGTTGATCTGATTCTTTTTGTTTGTAACTTTGGCCCTCTTATTTTCTATAGTATTTTTGGGTTATCAGGAAAACATGGCAAACAATGAGGGAGATGGAGCTGCAAAAGAAGTCGTCCAAAGAAACAACTCCGGATTTCCTCGTGTAGCTCTCAATGAAAGGATCCTTTCATCCATGTCTAGAAGATCGGTGGCTGCTCATCCCCTGGCATGACTTGGAGATTGGTATAAAATGTGGCGCTAATATGATTTTCTACTCCTATTTCTAATCTAGTTGAAGGATTGAATTCTGTAAATTGTTGTGAACTTGACTTACTGTCGTGTCTTTGATTCTGTTTGATGATGAAATTTTGCATTTGCAGGACCTGGTGCTCCAACAGTTTTCAATTGTGTAAGTTAAACTACTCTTCAAAGATTTTTTCACTGATGCATATGTTATGGTCCTTATGGATACTGTTTGAGGATTTATTAATGTTAGGTGATCACATATTTCAACTAGTATTGGTAATTTTTTATGTGTCTGACGATTGTGGGTCGATGATCATATGACTTAACTGTTCCAGTCATTACTTTGTAGCCAAAATAGCAATATTAAGATGCTAATGTTTTTCACCCCGCTGGTTAGGGATACTGAGCCCTTGTTTTTGTTTAGGAGAGTATGCTAATTATTCATTATTGTGGGAAATGACATTAAATTTTTTCAATTTTCTTAACACATTTATAAAAACAGCAACATTTAAGTAAATGCAAATTACTGATGCGAAGGAAAACAAAAAATTATACATACCAAAAAGAGTTTTAATGATCATGAATCTCCCCCTCTCCTTACCATATGTATAAATAGAGAAATGTAATGATTGACAAGTGAAGTATGTGTGTTTAGAAAACTTTGTTGGAGTTTAGCTGTGCAACTAATTATTAATGTAACAGGTGGTGGAGATCAGCAAAGGAAGCAAGGTCAAGTATGAGCTGGACAACCAGTGGTTTGATCAAAGTATGCTTTTTATGAGTTTGCAAATGTTAAGCTGATGTATATAGATTCAGATGCAACTTACAGTAACCAATAAGCTTTAGATATGTTACTACTTACTAGTGATCGGGGAAAGTGTGAGTGATTATCTCATTTTCATTGAATCAACAATAAAAGTTATGATGTAATGAACTTGGAACATCTGAATAAATGGTCCTTAATTGTTGTCACTGAATTGGGCTTTCTGTACATAGGTTGATCGGGTCTTTACTCGTCTGTTGTTTACCCACACAACTATGGCTTCATCCCACGAACCCTTTGTGAAGATAGTGATCCCATGGATGTCCTTGTTCTAATGCAGGTAAAAGAAAATTCAAAAACTTAAAACTGAGTTTCTTATTGTGCACATGAAGATAGTGATCCATGGATGTCCTTGATCATCTACTAATGACATGGTTTCTACTTTGCAGGAGCCTATTCTTCCTGGCTCCTTCCTTCGTGCTCGAGCCATTGGACTCATGCCTATGATTGATCAGGTAAACTGTTGAATGGAATCTCTCAACTTATAGATTATTCTTTTTTACAACCATGAGCTCTTTACTTTGATTCTTAGCTGGTATCTTACTAGTAACTTGGTACTTGTTACAGGGTGAAAAAGATGACAAGATAATAGCTGTTTGTGCTGATGATCCTGAATTCCGCCACTACACAGAACTCAGTGATCTTGCTCCACATCGCCTTGCTGAGATCCGTCGCTTCTTTGAGGACTGTATCCTATACATTCGTACCATAGGTCTTAAAAGAAAAAGCTGAAGAACATCTTATTACTTCAATTTTTAGTCTCTCTTGTTTGGTTCAACTTTTTGTTTCCAGTTACTAATTGTTCATTTCTTAGCTATGGCTTCCATTTTTCGGGTCTTGATTTATAAACTTAGAATTTGACGTGCTTTTGCATAGCATATCATCTTAACTCATCAATTACATAGATAAGAAGAATGAGAACAAGAGTGTTGCTGTGAATGACTTTTTTACCTGCTGAATCTGCAATATCTGCCATCCAATACTCAATGTAAGCTCTCCATCTTTCTTTGAATAGATCAACTAGACAAAGCTTGTTGGATTGTGTTCTCATTTTTGCAGTACTTTTTGATGCAGGGATCTGTACGCGTCGTATATTGTTGAAAGCTTGAGGCAGTGAGTTTGGGGAAGGAAGCAGGACATCTCGACTCCGGGAGTAAGAGCGAGAGATTGCTGTGATGACAATAAAAACAATCATTATGTTGCTGAGCTAGTCAATAGACTTCTTGTTGTAGGCATCCTATCTACTTTGGTTCAGCTATATATGTCTATTTTATGAATTACCTCTCATGTTTGAAACTACTTTATATACTAACGCAGTTTGAACGACAAAATACCAGAAATTGGTGCAAGGCTTGTTGGTTTGAGATGCATGTTGTTCATCAGATGAAGCACGGAAAATGATAATAAAACAGTGATGTTATAACCCAACTATCTTATATTTCCGGCAAAGACCGAGATATCTTATAACCCAACTATCTTATATTTCCGGCAAAAAACCGAGATATCTTATTAAGATATCTCGGATTTTGTCGGCTTGTTCGTTTTTCGATTTTTCGGCCTTTTATACGGGACTTGGGACTTAGTTGAATTAATTTCCCTAAATCATGAAAAAAAACCGCTTGTCAATTTTCGACCTTCGATACCCTATATATGTCAGTCAAATCAATTTCCGTATCATAAAAAAATGAGATATGTTTGTACGAGCATATCTGCATATGTGATATCGAAATATCATATTATATATGGGTATGACTGAAACCACTTATATCACCATATACCAAATAAGAGATATAACTATTTTTGAAATTTTTTTTGCTTTTTTTATTGAAAACCAAAAGTGGTTAGGTCAATCTATCTTCTCAAGATAGTCGCGATCTAAAGCATTATTGGCGCATGAGAACACGAAATTCGTGATCATAATAAAAATAAATATAAAAAGTGTTGGGTGTCGAGATTCCCAAATGGGTCAAACGGTCAGCCATACAATTGATATTTCTGAAAACATGTTTGATCTGAACATCTTCAAAGAAACGAAGATCTAGTCCGAAGTCGGATAATATTATTATCTCGACTTTCCACGGACAACTCCACAAACCTTGGAATGTCTTGATAACACACAAATTGTCTCCTCGATTTCGATCTTTTTGATATGTAATCTAATAGCTTCTTGTAAGCCATATTTCAAAGAAAAAGTTTCAGCTTTTATTACCAAGTTAAAAGTAATTTTTGTGGGCATTGAGGCTAAAAACCTCTCCATTGTGATTGTGAATCACAAAATCAATGGATGTTACTCCCGAAATGAGTTTAGATCCGTTAAGTTTATGGAAACCAGGTTTTGGTTTATCCACTTAATATTGTTTTTTTTTCCTTTTGAGTTATTGTCCTTTGGTTGTTTTAAATCGTAACCGTCCTCGTTGATGGTGTTAATTTTTCAATTATGGATTTGGTTTTTAACGAAAGTCATTACCTTATTAAAATGACCAATAGGCTAATTCACATGCCTTGTTACGACAATTCTTCCTTCTTCTAGCTTTGCTTTTGTTGGAATTCCGTTTTTTGAAATTTTTTAAAGGAAGTTTTTAATTTTATGTTGGGTATCAAGATTTCATATCCAATCACAAGCATTGTTAGGGGTATTGCTCAAATCCTCATCAATCATCTCCGAGGCTGATTTTGTTATAACCATCCATAACACCCTCCAATATAATCTATCATGAATTTCATTTTTTGGTATTATTGTTTCCTTTTTTTCCCCCCTAATTTCCGGGCTAATGATGTTTTGTAGCTCGTTATCAATTTTTGTGACATCCCATTCTCTCGAGTCGTTTAAAAAAGTGATTAACTTTGATATTTGTGTCCATTTGATTGATGTTCTAGACCATTTCTATAAGCGGCGACATTATGACCCAATTATCATGCCAAAAGTTTATGGTTTTACCATTTCCGACTTGCAAATAATACATTTTTTGAACTCATGTCTGAACTTCATAAGGTTGTTACTTCCCAAGACGTATATCCTTTCTTTTGGTAATAGAGGATATTATTGTTTTTCATGTATTTTTCATTCACAATTTTAACCCAAACATTGTTTGGTTTTGCCAAGTTTCTTCACATGAGTTTCATTTGTAAGGCTTTGTTTGTAGTTAAAGATTTCCTTAAACCAAGACCGCCATTCTTTTTTGATTTACATATTACATCCCATTTAATGATAGACTTGTGTTAATCCCCTTTATTCCTAAGAACTTTTTTTTTATATGTTTTATCTAACTCTTCCATATTGTCGATTGGGCATAAAACTTTGCATAACAAAGGTCGGTTTAACCGCCAAATTATGTTTTATGAGGGTATTTTTGCCTTCTTGCGATAAAGAGTTAGCTTTTCATTTTAAAATGTTTTTTTTAAGGTTAATGTCACCAAAAATCTCATTTGTCACTCTTCCATTGATGATTGTGCATCTAAGATATTTATCGAGGACTGTGGTGTGGTTCATTGGCATTACATTTTTTAATTGGGCGATGCAACTCTCACTCGTGTATTTTGCTGTTTGAAAAGCAGATTTTTGGAAGTTAATTTTTCGTCCCGATATAGGACAATATATTTTCAAGATTTGCTTGGTTCTTTGACAAGAAGCCACATTTGTTTTAGCAAAAATAATTATATCATCAACAAATGATAAGAATGGGATTAGTGTTCCTCGCCTGCAAACGGAGAATTCAATATGGCTGTTGTAGTTGTTGCAATCTTCGTGTAACATTTGTGTTAGAATTTCGACCCTGAAAATGAACAAATAGGGGATAATGAAGCTCCTTGTCTAAGTCCTTTTTTGAAATTGAATTGATATGTTGGTCCGTTGTTTACAAGAACGGAGAAAGAGACTATATATATACATTTCTTATTCATCTCACAAATTTATTGTTAAATCCAATTTTTTTTTTAGAATGTTAATAATAAAATCCCAATTGACTTGGTCATATGTTTTTTCCATGTCCAGTTTGATAGCAGCCCACCCTTTCTTAACCTTTTCATAACGCAAGGAGTGGAAAATTTCATGGACAATGAGGATATTACCGTGAATTGATCTATTTGTTACAAAAGCACCTCGAAGGGGGTGAATAAGTTTAGGCATGATGATTTCCATTTGTTCATAATTATTTTTGTAATAATGTAATAGTTGAGCAAAAACTTATAGGTCTGAAGTGGTTAATTGTTGTAGGATTATCCATTTTTGGAATTAAGATTATAAAAGTATGATTTATTTATTTAAGCATTTTTCCGCTTCTGAAAAAGATTTCACTACTTTTAATACGGCAATTCCCACATGCACAATATTCTAGTATGTTTGATAAAAACAAGCTGACATTCCATATGGTCTTGGAGATTTATCGTAACCAATATAAAAATAACATTTCTTATTTCTTCATTAGTTGGGGGCTTTGCTAGGTTCATGTTATCTTCGTAACTAACTTTGTTGTTTTAATAAGCTGGAGTTTATCTTCCAATAAAGTTAGATCAAGGGAGTTTTAGAGAATTTTCTCAAGAATTCCGTTTTAACTTCCAAACGGATCTCGGTTTCAGAAGAGATAATGGTTCCATTTATTGTTGTTAGTTCTTTTAGGTGTTTGCGATTTCTTCTACCAATAGCAATGTGATGAAAGTATTTAGTATTTGAGTCCATGTTTTTACGTGTTAATCTTAGTCCTCTATCTCCAATATCTTTGGTGAAAGGAGAGTAAACGGTTATGTTTAGTAAGAAGATTCCTTTAATCGTTTCTCTTTTTTGGTTCAAGATATTGGCCTTGAATGTCCTAGAGTTGCAATTCAACTTTTTTAATTTACTTTAAGATGTTTCTAAATTTACTTTACTCCATTCTTTTGCGTGAGTTTATCCATTTCGGATCTAATAAAATTTGAATACCGTGTTTATTATAGAATATTCTCAAAGGATTTTTATTTAGTCCACATCATTTCAAACTTATACGGTTGTGGCGCGTAGTTATCCGTAAACGAAATTTCAAGGGAAATTTGGCAGTGATCTGATAGAGTGAAGGCATGATATTTGGTTTTTTAAATTTGGATACCATTGAAGAATTTGGTAATGGACCAACACACGATCAAGTTTCTCAAGAATGTTATTCGGACCATCGCGTTTTTTCTTCCAGGTAAAGAAGTTACATGAAGTTTGAACATCCTCTAGGTTGTGTAAGTTCTTAAAATTAATCGATTTATTAAATATATTGGTGTTGATTGGACCTCCTCCTTGTTTTTCGGAGTGTTGTAGAATTTCGTTTAGGTCTCCAAGGATAATGCATGGTAAATTAGAGATTAGAATCTCTGATGAAGTCATATAAGGAATCCCATAAGTGTGTTTTTTTGTAGTTTCTTGTGGAGGTGCATAATCAAAGATGATGTTCATCTTATGATTCAAGTTGAATGAATATGTCATTTTTAAATTTAAAAAATCGTTTGGAATCTTAGCTAGGAAGCTTTCCATAAAAGGCATAAGTCACCAACCCTCCCAATGGCAGGACAGTAAAACGTGTTATCAAAACCCTGCCGACCTCCATAATCGATCATCCGGAGAATTTTCAAATTTTGTTTTTCGCTAAGGCTATAATGTTGATCTTGTGGATTTTACATACCGCATCGAGGTTTGTCCAGAGGTTACTCCGGCCTATTCCTCTAATGTTCCAAAAACTAGCTATCATTTAAAACGGGTTTTTAAATCGGCATTAGGAAAGCATAAAGGCCCGGCAATCCTAATTTCCATGAAACATAGCCTATGACACAACGAGTTTTGTTAGAAACAATATCCATGGACGAACAAATATCCCAGTTGGTCATCGGAGTTCTTAGTTTGTTTTTGAGACTTTAAAAGATTGGTAAAATCCATGTAAACGAGTTCCCGTAGGCATGGTTTGCAGATCTCGGAGTTAAATCGCATAGTTGGTAAGTGAGTAACGGCACTTGGACGTGTGAATGTCGTTAATATGTCTCACACAAAAATCTTTGTTTGGTAGGCTTTGAGGCCTTGTGATTTGTTTCTTGTTACTTGTAAGTCGTTTAACCAACTTTTTTTTGTTACTCAGATTTAGCCAAAGCGAGTCTAGGATTAACCGAGTTGAGTTGAACACTCAATCATTCATATTCAACAACAACTCAAGAGTCAAACCTTGAGATTTTGTAGCTTTATGAAAACATAAACAATTAGAATTTAGAAAACATGATGATCTTCTTTTTTTTGGTGAGATTTCAAATCGAACATTAGGATATTTTGAGTTTACTTGAAAATTTAGCATTTTTGAGGTTTTCTTGATGAAGCGAATATTTGAGGATTGGTCAAATCCATAACATAGAACTTCTAGCAAGAATGAGTGAAAGAAAAACATTAGTAATTGTTCCAAGTAAAGCAAAGAGAAACAATAAGGATTCTATCCAAATAGGCAAAAAGCCGGGTCAGAAGCTGCAACATAAAAGAGGAAGAGAGCTAGAATTTAAAAACAACGTTATGAGGTGAAATAGAAATACACAGAGTTTTAACATGTAAGACATATAATTATGATTATATAAATATTCATATTCATAGGTAATATTAATACCATACGAGTTTTGATACATGACAAAAATATTTGTGCTCTTAACCTTTAATTAGAAAAATAGAAATTGGGTTATTTTGTAAAAAAATTCCCGGAAAATAGAAATAGAGAATATTTTAGAAGGGAAAAAATAAAACTAAATCGTTTTTTTCAGTGAACATTTACAAAATATGAAGTGAAACGGAAATATAAGTGGTAAAGAGAAGCCATTCGTCGTTGTCCCACCTTCACTTCGCCACCCTATACACAAACGCCGGCTAAACTGAATCCCCAATCTCGAGTTTTCTCAGCGACTTTACGAAGCTAATTTCTGGCCGGAGAGGAGGTAGAAGATGGGAACTTTGGGAAGAGCAGTTTATACTGTCGGATTCTGGATCAGAGAGACTGGTCAAGCCCTTGATCGCTTGGGAAGTCGCCTCCAAGGCAATTACTATTTCCAGGAACAACGTATGTTTATCTCTTTCTCAAATCAATCTCCCATTTCCCTTTTGTGATTCCTTTCGAAATCCCGCTCTTAGCTGCTCGATTTTTAAGCTAGGTCATGACTCATCTGTTGGATTTTCCGACCGATATTTCGGCGATGTATCAAAATGGGTTTGATTTTTCTAACTCTGTAACTACGGATTTTTAACATGTGGAATAGTGGTTGTGTATGGATTGATACGAACTTTGCATTTGATTTGGAGTCAATAGCCAGTCTTAGAAGCATTTGGAGTACCTGATACTGATATAACCCATTGCTAATTAGGGTTTTTAGGGTAGGGAAACATCAAATGTAGCTGTAGCTCAGCTGCTACTTAGGGGTTTTCCGTTTGAACTTTTCATTCATCACAATTAATGTTTGCTTTCCTCTACCCGGTTTTCTCAAAATTACTGTACATTATAACCTCCTGTCATTGCAGATAATGCATCACCCCAACCTTAGTCTGATACTCTGGTTAGCTTTCATTATTTTTGGCTAAGATGGTATCTCAGTGTTATAGATGACTGTTTCTCTGTTGCTTAAGCTTTGGAAAGGAATGGTTTTTCCTCTTGCAAATTAATGGAGAAGCATTAGCGTATGTCTATTTATCTTATGATTCTAACCTCAGTATACAAACTAGCCGCTTGATGAGAACCTGAAACCCAGTCTTTTCTCCCTATAGATGGATCTAAAACCTTTTTTATATAAGACATTGAAGCTTACTTCTTTGGAAACAAATTCTAGTTCATGAATTATCCTATCCTTCTTTTCTCTTGATAACGTAGTTGATATTTATTTCTTGTGATGTAATGATTATATAGTGGCAAAAGTAATCGTCCTCAAAATGCTAACCTGGAGAGAGGTTTCTCTTCCAACGATTGTTTAGTTTCTTAATCTGATTGAAGATAGGGTTGTTGTTTGCCAGATTTCAGAGATCGTGAAATCTGAAAATATGTTGCTGAGGTCCATCAATAATTCCAAGTTGATCTAGGCTTCATTCAGTATGCAATTTGGGGATTTTGAGGGCATGTTTGGCATGAAAATTTTTGTGTGATAAGGCCTCTGAATCATCACAATATCATCTTAGACCTTATGAGGCGCTATCAGCGAATTTATTTGACCTTAGCAGCTAACACTATGCTGATCATGTAAAACAGTAAAAGTATGCTCATAAGGTTGATAGTGTGCTGATAATGTGGTCTAATAACACGCCTCTTATCAGCATATCTTCGCAACACACCCTCGGATGAAAAGGCATTGTGAGACAAGTTTTTGCATTTTATGCAACTTTTCAAGGGGACTTTTTTTTTATGTGGCGGGTGAAAAACACTCTCCAGATGGATGTCCTTGTGATAATTAAGCTAACAATTGCCCTCCTTGTCTCTTGCTTAAGCTATTTTATTAGAATTTGTCTGTAGAAACTTATCCAATTATATCACTGCTGTGTTTGAAAGCTCTTTCTTTCTCCAAAACTGGCTGAAGCTTCCACTCCCTAACATTGGCTTCATTTTTCTAGTATCCAGGCATCGCACCCTGATGAACATTTTTGACAAAGTCCCTATGGCAGACAAAGATGCTTTCATTGCACCCAATGCTTCCATCACTGGAGATGTCCAGATTGGACGTGGTTCCTCCATTTGGTATGGATGTGTCTTAAGAGGTAAACAATTTCAAATACACTCAAGAACAGGAAAACAGGCATCTCGATCTTTTCTAATCTCTACTTCTTACATCTTGTACTGTGCCAAGTTTACCGATTTATATCTCAGTCTCATAGATTCCAATTACAAAAATATTTCTAGAAGGATAAGAAAATGCTTGCAAAAGTTGAGTTTGTAGGCCATATTCCGACATGCAGTGGATTTTTATCCTTTAGTAGTTATATTGTGTTTTTCTCTGTGGCAATAAATTTAATCCTGTAAACAGATATCCTTGCACAAAACACCTTCCCTTCTACTGCAATGTCTTATCCACACTAACTAATTCTCTTGTAACTGTTGTTACGGCTGTTCAGTTGCTCATTTCTTTTTCATTTTGTTGGCCTCTGTTCCTATATAAAGGTGACGCAAACAGCATTAGTATTGGTTCTGGGACCAATATTCAAGATCATTCCCTTGTTCATGGTGGCAAAAAATCAAACTTAGCTGGAAAGGTCTTGCCTACTATATAATTGGAGACAATGTTACTATAGGTAAGTGACATTGCCCATTTTGCTGATGATGAATGATAAAGTGATAATAATGTGGTGTTTTAGGGTGACTTCAAAATTGAACTTGACAGGTCACAGTGCCGTCTTACATGGCTGTACTGTTGAGGACGAGGCCTTTTATTGGCATGGGTGCTACTCTGCTTGATGGAGTTTTTGTTGAAAAACATGCAATGGTTGCTGCTGGAGCCCTTGTAAGACAGAACACCAGAGTTCCATGTGGAGAGGTCTGTTATATTATTATTTCCTGGCATCCCTTGTTTATTTTGTTTTGATTGCCTTAATCATCATGAAATCAAGCACTTCTAATTTCTCTGGAGTTTGTAATAAAAACTGGAGCAACATCCCATAGCATCATGTCCACAAAAAAGAGTGCTTAATCTGGGCATTGATGTGCATCATGTCAATAAACATAACCTTGCTTCTTTGTGTAATAATTGTGTTTATCAAGAATAAAGTTCATGAACTAGTATATGTTTTTGATGAACCCCATTGCTTCACTTGAATAATTACACAAATCTGATTGAAACTAGTGAAATGCTTGGCCCGAGATTGGTTATTGAAATTTGTATGTTTCCCCTCATTCTGTTTATTTTGTATATTGAATGAGTTATTATACACAGTGAAGAGGATTAAAAACTGAAAATCATATCCTATGAGCTAAAAAGTGACACTCAACCAGCAACCATATCGCTTCCAAAGCCTGAAGCAAGCAATGTTCATAAAACGAGCGCCTCACTCGCCTAAGCTACCGAGGGATGAAACACTCACTTCATGACATAAAGTGATTTCAGGATTATTTATTTATTTTTTTCTAGAATTTATTTAGTAACAGAATGTTTAAAAAAATAAATAAACGAATTAGTAAAAGACTCGAGGAAGAAAACGATAAGTATTGAGGAAACAGAGTTTGATTTTTGGTGATGAAATTGAAGATGTTGAAAAGGGAATTGATATGGAGCTGCAAGATGACAGTTGGACAGTGGTCATGATGGTTCACAAAACCAGGATGATAATATTAGCTATCAGATTAAAATCTCTAAGTTAATCTGACCTAATAATTGACTTTCACATGACCACACGAAATTAGTTATCCTTTGATGCCATTTTGTGGTGATGATGGATCATTTGAACCATCTATTTTGTTATATTCTTTAGGATTTCTTTAATCTAGAGTTCTAGACTCGCTAGAGCACTTGATTGCTTAACTTTATGAGCTAGGTTGATATTACAGCCTTTTATAGTGTTTATGTCATCAATGTGTGTTTTGAAAACATATATGTATTGTATTCATTCTTGTCGAAATCATTACTAGCCTATGATAACAAAAAAACAGGTTTTGTACAAGTGTGCGCTTCTTCTCGCTTAGGCGAAAGGCACGCCATTGCTTTTTTGTGCTTGACTCATTTTTGTTCACTGTTTATTGATCATTTATAAGACCTTGTTTTTGGACTTTGTTGGAAGATAGATTTGTTGTGGAAGAAGAGTTAACCATCATAGATGTTCTAGTGCAATGTCATTATACATTCTGAGTATCAAGCTGTTGCTATTCCTAATTTCCAAGTTTTTTAATGTGGGTAAAAAAACAGGTTTGGGGTGGTAACCCAGCAAGATTTCTGAAAACTAACGGAAGATGAGATGTCTTTCATCTCCCAATCAGCCATGAACTATTCCGAGTTAGCTCGGATTCACGCTACAGAAAATGCCAAGAACTTGGATGAGGCCGAACTAGAAAAGCTTCTCCTCAAGAAGTTCACGCGCAAGGACGGAGAGTATGACTCCCTGCTCCCCGTTTCTTCTTCATAAGACTTCCACCAACAACTACCCAAGATTGGCTAGAAGAAGCATATTACAGTTATTGCTTCTCAATAATGTAATAGACCCCAATACGAGGTACTTATGACGAGTTTCTAGAAGAGCAGATCCTTGTATTTCTTGATGTTTTTTGTTGATCCATTTTACATGGAACATGAAAACTTAGATCTCCTTTCTTTGTTCTTGTTATTGAAACAGCATATTGATTTTGTTGCAAATGCTCAAAATGCAGTGATCAAATGCATCTTAAGAGTTTTCTTTTACAATGGCGTAGGTCTTTGGTAGTCAACATTTCCTTGAATTTGTATCTGCAAGTGAATCTAAAATGTTCTATTAAACAGGAGTTTTAGAACACAAGGTTATTGTTTTGAAACGGGATGTCAAACTAATGTTTTCAAGCAAAGACGTTTTTGACTTGATTATGTGCTATAAAGAGCATTTGAATGAATATACCCACGTACATAAGATCCAAATGATTCAACCTCACAAACTAGGCTCAAAGAGTCAAAGGCATTGATCATTGAACCTCAATCCCATCCGACAAATTAATATTAGGAATGTTACAAATTTATAATGACTCCACGTCAGAGTAGGCAAACGAAGATCAAAGTATAAGCATTTGAATGAATATTCATGATTATGCCTTGTCAATTTTTGGAATTTGGTTGGTTTGAAGTCCTAAAATTGCAACCAATGATAGCCCATGTGATGCGTTGATTATGAGTTACGTAAACTACAAAAAAACCTAAATCCGTGTATTTACAATCTTTTAATTTTTCTTATTTATTTTTTAGTCTAACGAGGATAAAAAGTGGCGGACATTGGGCTCCACCATTCCATTTTTTTCTTTTTCAAGGGACAGGGTTTTACGAGGGTATTTCATATTTTCCATAGTTGATACTACTCCCTTAAAAAAAGACATTTTAGTTTTTTTTTATTATTTATTTATTTATTTATTTTGATAAAGAAAAGTGATTCGAATTTATTATTTTTTAAAATTTTGATTATGCATGACTTTTTATTATTTTTTGATGCGAGTTACTAAATTTATCATGATATGATTGTATTAAGTTTCATTTATATTTATTGTTTGGCAGGGAGGTGATTATTAATAAGTGATAAAATTAATTGATTTTTTTTAAATTCTTGTATTTAAATGCAATCTAGATATATAAGGTATAATTCTAAAATAATAATTTATTGTGTCATAAATATAAATATACGCGTATCGAAGAGTTGGCTAAGCTCTAACAATATTCTAGAGATTACTAATCTAAAATCTATTAAATAATATACAGTTTATTTATTGTGAGGTAGGGTACAAATGTATAATAAAGCGATTTAAAAGTAAGAGAATTAGGAATAAATAATATTGAAATTGAAGGAGATAATCTAATGATTATCAACTCAATAAAAAGATATGAAAACCTCCATGAAAATGGATCTTATTATCGCCGATATATCTCTTATTTTGTCTAGTTTCTTGCAGAGTTGCAGGTACAAGTAAACCATATTTTCAGAAAGTCAACGGCATTGCTGATAAACTCGCAACACTAGGCCACAACAGCCCTGCAGCTGAAGAAGCGATCCCGAACAAAGTAGAAGCCCTCATCCGCAAGGATGTCATAGGTGGTCACAAAGATGGTGACTATGCCTAATTTTCTTAACTTTGTAATCAAAAAAAAAAAAAAAAAAAACGATTTAAGTTCAAAAATAAGAGGGAAAAAAGGTGTTTATAGGAATTTGAAGTGAGTGTGCTTTGCAAACGGCGGGAAACATGGGGGAACAAAGGCTATATGAATAAAGCAACCCTAATCCCTACCTTTTATTTAAGACAATTTAGCACTTTAATTACATTCCTAATGTGTATTAGCATCTACCAACTAGTTTACCACTTTCCCTGAACTTGGTGATTTCCTATATTTGAATTATAAACTATTCCTACTTTTTGTACATGAATCTCATTTTTGAAGTAGCTATTTGCATCTAAGTGCTATTTAACAACGTTTTTTTTGGTATTAACAACGTTGTTAGTGTTTAACATAGTTTAATCACCCCTAAAGTAAACATATTTTATCTTCTCTTTTACAATTTTGACTTCACTTTTTCCATTGTGGCATTTGAAATACAAACAAATAAATTATTTAATTAAGTCTATACATGTTTAGGATTTCACCTACCGTGATAAGAGTCGATGGCTTTTCTTCTTTAACTTTTCAAATGAAAGTACTCGAATTAAAATAAATTTCACAAGTTAATTATGTTTTTATAAACGTTGTTACGACACTCTAGTTTAATGTCTTTCGTTTTCAGGATTTCAACGAATATATGCTTTCATAAATTGTTAATTTTTAAACGAAAAGGTAAAATAAATTTTATATATATTATGCGGGATTGATCTCATCCCGTCCCGAGCCCAAACGGAATAGGGCCAATGGTTTTAATTAGTAAAAAAACTCAAGGCCTGTCCCGAACCCGTCTCATATATAATGATCGGTATGAGACGTGGAATGGCCTTAATCCGTTCCGTCTCGTGTCAACCATACTCAAACTTTTATGAAACCCTAGATCTAACGAACAATATTTGAATGAATACGAGTACGTACGTTTTTATATTATTTATCTTGTTCATAATTGAAAATCCCAAATCATGAAACTTATTATTATGACATGCAAAATAAAATTGAAGTTGGGGAAATTTAATATTATCCCATATATTTATATGTTGGACAAATAGTATAGAGATAAAGCAATAATAATTGATGACATATCTATATTCGACCTTTTAAATTTAAAGTTTTAAACCCTACCAGTACCAACCATCGATGTTGTAACTTGTTAGGCCGGTGGCTTCTTCTAACAAGTCTTTGTTTTGTTGCCCCACAACAAAAAAATGGACAATTTTATTTCTCCATCATTGTAGCACATTTATCATTGAGTTGTTATCCTATGTCACAACGCATTATATTAAGTTGGAGATACTGACATTTGGTTAGGGTTAATGTATGGGTTTCTAAAAACATATATTGATCATACTAATAGATGACTTATTTTGGAGATTCTGACTTTTTAACGACTCATAATCCAGATTAACCTTAAACTACTCGCTAATAACCCTAAGTTAACAAATAAAGAGATTAGCTAGCTAGATAGATAAGCCTTTTGATTTAGGTCGAAAAAAGACATTTATCTTATAGGAACATTTTATAAATTTCAACTTCTATTAAATTCTATTAATTCAGAAGTTTTGTATATTGATCATACTAATAGATGACTTATTTTTCTAAGGCATATGCGAAGGTTTTAGAGTTTGATATACCTACGTATATTGGTGAAAAACCGCAACTGTATTGATACATTAAATCCTATCTATAAGGATTACAATGAGATGAGTAGGAAAGATATTGATTGTACATAATCATAATTTACGTATTATAAATCTAAAGTAATCACAATTTATTATGTCATAATATATAATATTATATCTTGACAATATGTACACATCGGGTGTTTAATACAAGCTCCGTTTGTAGCCGATACAATCCGTTTTTATGGACAGGAGTTTGGATCTTTTGGGGCTTCATTATGAATTTTTTGGGTAGTTAGTAAATAGCCCAGTTGGTAAAGAATATATTTGACCTGTTTTTTTTGGTCTTAAGCTTGAGGGCCCAAATTTGCATTTTTATTCATGAACATTTAACATAGTTACTATTCACACGGCGATCAAAAATTACCAATTGCACTATGGATGCGGAATCCGCTTGCGCTTTTAGCTGGGGCGGAAGCGCATTCCGCATCCGCCAATTTTTTTTTTGGTTTTTTTAGCCAGAGACCAAACTGAAGAATCAAACCTCAAATTTACAAATGTTATTGGGTCAGAAGCGCATTCGAATGCGCCCCAATTTAGTCAGTCGAATGCGCATCCGCCTTGTCTCGTTAGCGATTTTTGTCCGTTCGGTTAACATCACTCGCACTTAAATATATTGTAAAATTGTGGGTTTGTGTGTTTTTTTTTTATTATGGGCATGTTTGGGTATTTATATCTAGATATCAATATGGGTATGAGGTACCCAAGGTATGAATATGAACTTGATATCGTATATCTTATTTCGAAGAGGAAGAATAAAAGAGGGAGGAGCAGTACAAGATATTTGATATCACTATTTTTTGGAGTATATCAAAAAAAGGAGAAAATGTGTATTAATCGTAATATACAGATATCAGTTTGATATCCATAGACTCTTATACCAAACATAGGTATAACTTGTTGGTTTTTTCTTAAGGTCGATGCACATATCTGATATCTAGATATATACCAAACATGCCATAATTGTCAATGGTTCGAGCCTCCAAAATCAACGAGCCGGACCTGTGTTGATATATATATAAGTAAAGGTTTTTGCGGTGTTGTGTTTACAAGGAAAAAAAAACTATCCTTTATGAGATATGTATACCCTTGAACTCGCTTTTATAAGGGAATGATTTGCAAAGACACGAAGTGTTTATGTAACACCCCCAAATTCTAGGAACTCGGGAGGTCACGGTTAGTACCTCACAGTGGGTCCCGACCCTAGCCCGACAACAACCTCACCGGATCTTTTTACAAGGCACAAATCGGAAAACCCGAATAAAGTCTAAAGATACATAAAGGTCATAAAAGGGTAGAAACGAATATCATCGGACACTACGAAGGACACTACAAGTGCTAGAATCCCAAGAAACAAAGAAATGAGTCTAGACACAAGGCAAGAGAAACCCGACCTCCCAACTACCACGTACGGGAACTCGGCTGACCACCCGACTCCGAATCACTCTGCAGCTGTCCTACCTTGCATTATGTCTATCACATGACGGTATAGTGGTATACACCGTTAGCTAACTATTCAATGTATTAAAAAAGTATGTTATAACACAAACACATATTATTACTGAATTTAAACAAGACAACATGCTCACACTCAAATCGTTTTATTATCTTTATTTAAGTGATTCACTTCTATTAATTCAACTTATTTTTTGGCATAAAGGTCTCTTGACTTTCGCCGCTATCCCTGTATACCAACCGGAATGGATCCCATGCATCTCACCATATACCGATATGGATTGGTCGTAGAGAACCTCTCAGTCTCGTGGCAGAGTTGAGCAATGATGCCACGACCCCGCTATTCATACACTTGATTATGATAAACGGTAACGTCGTCCTAATCAAGTTATAATTAGAAGTCACTCAACATACACCACTATAGCAATATATGCCAACACATGGGAGAGATAGCTAAGTAAGTCCATAAGACTTACATGAATTGACTCGAGATCAACGCTAAGTCCCGGTCTACTCGTATATGACCTCTACAACTTGGTCATAACGAAAAAGTCTCAACAACAATATACTAATGTCTAGGAAGCTTCTAGACCGGTAAGGAAGGTTTTGAAATGAAGGACGAGAAAGCTCTAGCTTTTAAGGAAATTACGGTTTTAAACCCAAGTTTCCTTAAAATTCTAAAAACGGTTATACAAGTCTCTAAACTTACGAATATAGACCAACAACTTATTGTGAACGTTATGCCTATTCCAAAATAGAAGCATCAGAAAACATAAAGTCCAAGTCATCGAGCCTAGGCAAAATTTCCAATGCCAGTATCCTAACATCTAATTTTCAAACTGGTTTTTATCACAAGTGGTATGAGACTTGAGAGAGTTATACATATACCATGGAGTGGTCTTGGAATTATTCACCTTGATTCTTATTCATGACTATGAGGGGGTGTAAGATGGTATAGGTTTTGAAAGTTGTTGCTATATCTTCTTAGTTGAGATGTGTACGAATCTCACCTAGGAATAAGTAAGGTTCAAATACGAGTTAGTTCGTTGAAGATGATGTAATATATACTGAGAACGTGATTAAAAATAATATATGATATTAGACGGCTTTAAATTAATTTATTCTAAAAATATGTGGTAAAAGTTTTCAGTTTAATTTTAAAATATTATATAAAATACTAGTATTAAACTAGTTGAATCACTATAAAATGTCTATAGAAACTAGAGATGTCAATGAGTCGGGTTTGGGCCGGGAAGTACCCTATTCATCCTCATTCCCGTTTAGTATAAACCCCCCATCCCTATACCCGTTCGGATATTAAAAATTGGGCCTCATCCCCGTCCCCGTCGGATATTCGTCCCCATCGGGGAATACCCGTTCCCGTTTAATTTTCTCATTTAAAAACTTGTTGGGTTTCCCCGTATAACTACTCGTACCCATCCCCGTTTAACTTTCAAGAGTTTGACAAAAATATTAATTTGGATGATAAAATTTTTTGTAACTGTTTTGAGTTTGTTATTACTAGTCAAACAAATGAGAATACATTGTCTTTGCAAGACCGACAAAGATAAATTTTTTGTAACTGTTTTGACATCCCTAACCTTTAGTTCATGTGTATATAGTATACAAACATTTAGTTCATGGTCCCAAGATAAATTTCAATTCATATAATATGATTATACATTTTAATTTGAAATGTTGATGTGATTTAGTTGGTTGTTCAACACATCACCTTATCCAATATGTCAAAGTATAGGTTCATATATTGTGTGTATATATTAGGTTTTGGTCGTTCAAGTAGGAATGTAGGATCGAGATTCGAAATACAAACTAGTATAACCTAAATAATTATATCTTAATAACATTTTGATTATGGTCTCAAGATAAAGTGTTATATTATTCTAACATTTTAATTTTAGGATTTAGGTTGCACCGTCAAAACATGTATTTGACAAACTATGACACATAAGATAAAAAACACAACATGTAGTGTGCGATGCATTTGATCATCGCAATTTAACGTTCACGAATTACGACGTATTCAAAATTTTCACGAATGTTGTTGTTATCCTCGTATGATCGAAAACCAAAGTAATATAGGTTAGCATTAGCATGATTTACACACATATAATTATCAAAAAAAATTTAAGCTTAAAACACATTTTAAAAAATATATTGTGTGTATGTAGGAATGAGTATGATAGTAATTATAGTATGATACTCTTAATCCTTAAAATTCAAAAGTGTATATAGTTTGAAATTTTAGTAATCATCGGTAATTTTTGAATTTAAACACAATATCTTAATTAAATTTCGATTAAACTTAAAATTACAATGAAATGAAAGTATAATATAAATACAATTTGTTTATTTATGTATTCTTCGCGGAATTCCTCGTCGGTTTTCCTGTCGGTACTCGTCGGGTTTCCTCGTCGGATTTGGATTCGGATCGAGAGCGGGGCGAATACTCCTATCTTCGTCCCTGTCCCCATACCCAAGCGGGGAATCAATTTTTACCCCGTCTCCGTCCCCATCCCCGTTTAAATTCACCATCCCATCCCATGACGGGTAATACCCGCGAATTTCGGGGAATTCCCGACCCATTGACATCCCTAATAGAAACTCAATGCACAAAAAGTTCAATAGTGAGAATAAACATTTTTAATTAATGATACCAAAATGTTTACCGAAAGTATATTTGAAATATCGCTGGAAAAATCATTGATCTCTTTAATTTGCTCATATCGCATTTTCTAAACTTGCTTCATTGACAAGCATACAACTTCGGTTTTATCATTCTATTAATTTGAGTAAGTGCTATTATACTGATTAAATATATAAAGCACAACTATACTTAATACTTTCAATATTGCAATTTCTAAATTATTTATTTTAGGTTCCATTTTTCAAAACAATTGCAAGAAATATGATTTTTTTATCTATATACTTGAAAAATAGATTAACATTCCTTTCAAAAAAAAAAAATAAAAGTAGATCAAGATTATGATTATTAAATAATCCGATAATTTAAATTGAATTAAATAAATTTAATATTGTTATAGTAATTTTTCCGAATGGGACCCATAAGGGATGCCATATTTCCTTTTTACAAAAAAGAGCATTATTTAATATTTTTCCTTTTCAGTACATGCCCAGTTGCCAATTTCTCGATTGTCAGACAGATAAATACAAAATCAAGAAACAAGAAAAAAAAGGTAAGGGAGAAACTTTCCGATATTTCCCATTTTGCCCTTCCATTCTCGTCTTCTTCCTTTCTTTGCCTTCTCCTCCTGTCCCCACTCTCACTCTCTGCACACAAATACACAATCAAAGGGAAAGTAAAGAAAGAGAGCCGCAGAGCCGCGTGCTGTTGAGCACGAAGCCCCAAAAGAGAGATTTTAGAGAGACAAAGAGAAATAGAGAGAGAAAGATAACCTAACATTTTTCCATGGAAGGTTACGGTCGCCATTCTCGCTCTCACTTCAAAGCAGCTCCACCTCATCCTTCACCCGCTGTCGCCGGAGCCGGAAACGGTACTGGATTTTACAAGAAACCATACAGTAATGGCGGAGGAGCCGGAGGGAACGCTTTTATGGCTTACGACGACGTTTTTTGGTGGTCCGCCGAAGTTTGGCGCAACGCCGTTCGCACCTCGTGCTGAGGACTACTCGGAGATCTTCGGGAGTTTTCGCTCTAGTAGAACGTCGTCTATCCCGATGCTCGATCTTCCGCCGGTTGATAACTCCGTTGACGCATTTGAAGTCCTCGGATGTAGCGTTTTAGAGTACACTGAGATCTTTGGAGGCTTTGATTTTGCCGACTTCGCTGCGTCGTACGATGAGCTTTTCAGGCGATCGGACGGGAGCGAAGAGTCGTCTGATGACGCTTGGTACTTTGCCTCCTTTTCTTTTCAGTCTCTCCTTGGTCTTTTGACTTTTATTTTGTTTTCTTCCTTTCTGAGTACATTTTGAAAAAAAGGAGATGGTTATGCAATTTCGTTTTGCATCGTCGCAATTTCTGCCTTAATTACGCTGGGTTTTTCCCCAGTTTTAGTGTTATTGTTTGTGTTACCGGCGTGTTCTTAATAATCATGGTCAAAGTTGGATGGATTTTATTATCCAAATTTGGATTAAATCAAGGTAGCTGTAGAACTGGTCCTTGCCTGCCAATGCCTCTCTTGTTTTTTTTGATGAATTACAAACTGTTAGCTAATTCGTGAAGGGAGTGGTGATGTCACATCTCCTGAAGGATATGCTTATCCTATTGATTTTCTCAAGGACAGAGGTGGTTGAGTGAAAGACATAGATGAATGATACATATATTGATCATGAAAAAATAATATGATTTTCTTCTATATATTCTGATAGAAAAAAAGAGCAATTGAAAATTTTGTACTGCCATTTGAAAGGATGTTCACTATACATGTGCTATCTGCAGGGTCTTGTGTTATGTTTAAATGTCATGTTTTATGAGTGTTTTCATGGTGCAAGCTCGCGGCTTATGTATTTTTCTCTATGGTAATAGGACTCCAGTTGGAACCGAGTCTCCCTCCGAAGCATCTGATCCATATGCTTCTTCAGGAAGAAATCAGTATTTTCTAAATAGTGACTTTCATGAGACACCTGAGGACTCCATGTTTGATGTTTCCTATAACAATGTTAAACTGGGAACCACAGAAGATACAGAGCAAACCGATGAAGGCCAACATAGCTTTGTTCCTGGATATACTTATATGGTCGAAGGATCCACTATGAGAAAAGAAGATGAGGAAAGATATAGTTCTGGAGTTGCTGATGATATCATTCTTTGTGAGGATTCTTCTGGAAATATATCAGTTGAAACACGGCGGAAAACAGCATCTATTCGGTCTCATAGTTGTGTGGTGAAGCAGTCACATGGCTATGAGGAGCCATCTCATTTGCCGCCACTATCAAAACTACGACCTACTATTGATGAGAGGAAAAAGGATCCTGCTGAAACCATATTTGAAGGTGGTTCCTTAGATTTTTTTGATGTAGAGTTAAATGCAGGTTCCTCTTCCATTGCTGCGGCAGAAGCTATGAAAGAAGCAATGGACAGAGCTAAACTAAAACTTAATAGTGCTAAGGAGTTGAGGAAAAGAGAAAGGATGGTGTCGAGAACACGCTTTTCGTCAATAATGGTTTGAAAAAGGATGGAAAGGTGAAAATGGCCTTTGATGACTCTATCTTGAAAGATGATGAGCTGCAGTCAAAATGTGAAAGTGAATCAAGCATACTCAAAGTGTCTGGGGACAACATGCAAGATGCTTCTGAAGCTTCACAGGTATTGCCAGACCCTTTGCAACCTGAAGATGAGGTCAATAGAGCTGCAGAACCTGCTCAGAGAGAGACTGCGAATAATCAAAGTTTATCCTTGGATCCTGGTTTAATTGAAGGAGATGGTGAATGGAAAGTGACAAACAGAATGTTATGAATTCCTTAACTCAAAAATTGAACATAGTCTACCAGTTAACATTAAGAAACCTGTGCAGGAGGTGAATAACTGTCATTTTGACAATGTCAATGGAAGGACAATGTCCCTTAAGCAGATGGAGCACAATGTCGAGTGGATGGATGCTTCTATAAAGGATCATGAGGATTTAAAATCTTCTGATGAAGCATGCAATCCAAGGGATAACAGGCGGAGATTGAGAGCAACTAAGGCAGCATCCAGGAATGCATTTCACGAGAAGATGCTCAAGCTGGCTCAGGATGTTCATAAGACAGTAATCAGTGATCACGTTGAAACTCAGAAGAGAAGGAAAGAGGGTATTGAAGGAGATGGAGCTCAACGGAGCCCTGAAACGTGGTCGGTGGGGGGAAAGAGTGGAATAATATATGACCAAGCTGCTCAACAAGTACATTATGACAGAAAGCACGAAGAGGAGTCTTACGAGTCTTATCTTGCTGATAGTGAGATTGGTTCAGATGAGGATCTTGTACAGGGCAGATTGTGTTAAGCAAGGAAAAGAGGATTGCAAGTTAAAAGGTCATGATAGGAGACGAAATGAAGAAGTTTTTGCACAAAAAGAAGCCGAGGCAATGAGAATGGTGCTGTCTCCAAGAAACGAAGCCGAGGCAAGGGAAGAAACCGTGAAGATGGTGGTTGCAGAGAAGGGAGATAATGGGAGGGAAGTAGATTATCATCAAAATGGAGAAAAAGAAGCAGAGGCAGCAAAAAGGGTGATGTCTCCAAGAAATGAGAATTTGATTGTGTTAAATCAGGCTCTTGAGCAGGAAAGCAAAGGGAAATCTGGAAAAAATGAAAAGCAAGACAGTGATGTAAGTTTAAAAAAGGCCGATGAGAAAAGCACGGAGAGCAAAAATGAAATGCGTGAGGAGGTCCACACAGCAGACAAATGTGAGAAAAATGCGGAAGCAGCTTTGTCCGACTGCAATGGGAAGATACTAAAAGAATCTGTTGACCTAGAGAAATGTGAGCAGGTTGATATGGCTGCAGAAAATATAAGAAAGGAAAGGATTAATGCAAATGATGATCATCCAACAAAGAGTAAGAGACTGGAAAGATCTAATGGTACGTTCAAAAGTGAACATGAAGTTGATGTCTATGAGAAAGATGAAATGGAGGAGTCCGTAGAGATGATTGATTTAGAAAGATCTCAGAAAATGTTTGAATGCTCTGCCAAGAATGAAGAGCTGAAGATGGACGACAAAGGTGGTTTGCAGTCTGAGTTTAAGGTTATTGATCGAGATAGTAATCAGAAAGAAAATCTGCACCTAGAGTCAGAGTATTTTGCATCTATTGAGCCACCTACTCTGGATGAGGAAGTACTTGAAATGGCTGGTGAATGTGATGAACTCATATCCTCTTGTTCACCATCTAGTCTGAATGGAAAGGATATTAAATCATTTGATATGGCCTCTGAAGGTGAAGAGAAGCTCGAAAACCATGTAGTTGAAGCGGAAACTGAGTTCTGTTCAGGAACTTTGAACTCTCAAATAGAGTCAAAGGTGGCTGAAATGGAAGAATTTTGCATTACATCTAGGTATCCACAGAAGACAGATGGAGGTCAGTGTATGATGTCGGAAAGGAAAGAGAGTGCTAGGAAACAATACCCATCTTCTAACATTGACCAAAGAGTTGGCAAAGAAGAGAAAGCTGCGAATGGGAATGTCGCTGCAGAAGACAGGGAAATGGATGAGAAGTTGAGGAGAAAAAAGAAGATTCTGAGAGGGAGCTTCTTAGAGAAGTTCAGCTGGAGAACGAGAGGGAATTAGAGAGAGAATTGGAGAAGGAACGTCTTCAGAAACTTGAGGAAGAGCGGAGAAGGAACTTCTTCGGAAACTTGAGGAAGAGAGGGAGAAGGAGCGTCTTCGGAAACTTGAGGAAGAGAGGGAGAAGGAGTGTCTTCGGAAACTTGAGGAAGAGGGAGGGAGACGGAACGTCTTCGGAAACTTGAGGAAGACAGGGAGAAGGAACGTCTTCGGAAACTGGAGGAAGAGAGGGAAAAGGAACGTCTTCGGAAAACTCGAGGAAGAGAGGGAGAAGGATAAGGAGAAAGATTTAGAGAAAGCTACGTCTTAGAAGACTCGAGGAATTGAGGGAGAGGGAAAGATTGAAGGAGTTGGAGAAGGATCATCTTCAAAAACTCGAGGAAGAGAGGCAGAAGGAAAGACAAAAGGATTTGGAGAAAGAGCGTCTCAGGAAACTCGAGGAGGAGTGGGAGAGGAGAGGGAAAGAGAGAAAGATAGAATGGGTGTTGAATTAAAAATGCCTGCAACCCATGAAAGAGCTGCTGTGGAAAGAGCAACAGTTGAAGCACGACAGAGGGCTATGTCTGAGGCTCGGGAAAGGTTAGAGAAGGTATGTGCTGAGGCCAGGGAAAAGTCATTTGGAAAGACGTCTAAAGAAGCCCAGTTGAGAGCGGAACGTGCTGCTGTTGAACGAGCTACGGCAGAAGCTAGGGAGCGGGCCATTGGAAAAGCAATGACTAGGGACCGAGTAGAAGATCTGTTTCTGAGAAATTTTCTTCTTCATTTAGAGAAGTAGAGCTGAGACACTGTTCATCCTCCAATGTGAGTGCATCTTTTTGTTATTTCTGTCTTGCATTCCATCTTGCAATTAGACCTTGTTGACCAATGGCTTTGATGTAGGATTTGTGGAGTTCTGACAAGTCTGATGGAGTTGAAGGGGAATCTGCCCAGAGATGTAAAGCTAGATTGGACAGGCATCGCAGGACAGTTGAACGCGTGGTATGTTTTACCTTGTTTTTGGGGTCTAGCCATGGTTCCTAACCTTTTGCATATACTATAAACTTTGTTGGGTTTTTTTTGCAGGCAAAGGCTCTTGCAGAAAAAATATGCGCGATCTTATTGCTCAAAGGGAGCAAACAGAGAGGAATGTATGATGCTAATTTTCTTAGAACTCATTTGTGACGAATCTTTTTAATTTTAATTACAAAAAAATTCCATGACAAACGATTGTGTTTGCAGAGATTTGCTGAAACTCTTGATGCTGATATCAAGAGGTGGTCTAATGGGAAAGAAGGAAACTTGCGTGCATTGCTTTCAACATTACAATATGTATGTCAGCTGTTCTTTTATGGTTCTACTGTCATGTTCTACCATTATGAATGACTTGGTGATGGTTTTTAACATACGATGGCAGTTAAAAGCCATACAGGGTATGGTGGTGGAAGAAAATGATCTATACAAATGGATTTCTTAGCATTTATATGTATATTAACACACCTAAATATGCTAATGATATAGTCTATGTATGCTCTATAATAGCCTAAATATGCTATTGCTATAGTCTGTGCTTCTGCTGAGTTGAGTAGCATCTAGGAACTTCCCTCTTGGTAGTCCTACACATTGTTTCAATTTCGTGCGTATCTATTTTTAAAGCAGAAAGAAGTTGAAATTTATGCTCCAGAATGGATTTGTGATTCATGTTAAGTTTGTTGACAGATACTTGGCTCCGAAAGTGGGTGGCAACCGATTCCCCTAACAGAAGTCATAACTTCTGCTGCTGTGAAGAAGGCATATCGGAAGGCTACTCTTTTGTGTGCATCCTGATAAATTACAACAGCGAGGTGCAACCATACAGCAGAAATACATATGCGAAAAAGTCTTTGATCTTCTCAAGGTATGTTACAAACCCAGTTTCTTTTTATTTTTGTAGTATTGCCCAATTTGACCGACTGTTGCATTCTCTACATTGTTGACAAATATTTAATTTTATTTTAGACTTTTAGTTTTCTAAATCTGAAAAACAGCATGGAAACAAATATTTGATTTTCTTTTAGACTTTTAGTTTTCTAAATCTATTTCATTATCTTTAACTGATAGCTTCATGTTTCCATTCCTGAGGTTTTCTTGTCATTTTCTCTGCAGGATGGATGGAACAGATTTAACTCAGAGGAGAGGTAAGCTTAAGTAAGAATATTAAGAGAGAGGACATAGTTTGGTGAATCGGAACCATGTGTGGTGAGTCTAAAAAAGTTAATGTGAATGTGTGTATAAGATCAGAATGTAAATTTGCTCAAAAGAGGATTTCATTTCAATCTTGGAAAGCTTAGGGGAAGATAATACCATCATCTAGCTGCTTAGTTTTGGTTGGAAAAGCCGTACAAGTCTTGCAATTAGAAGTACTACCAATATGTACAATTTAAACTGCTTCTGGATTCATTCAAAAGTATCACTTGATCTTTGAGAGCAATTAATCCCATCTTCTATTCAATTTACAATTATGATATTTCCCTACCTGTCTGTGTATATTATATTTCTAATAAGAAATAGATGACTTTTTGTCCGAATGAAGCAATCGTGACTGGTTCTTGTGTACATTGGAAGATTATAGCTGGCGAACTCATTTATGGATCATTGCCATCTGTACAATATTCAATCTTGACTTTCACTTAAGCAGTTGCTTTCATGTTAAATTCCAACTTCGCTATAGTCAACAGTCATTAGATTGCATTGTAATCTTAAACTTATCGATTCATCTTTTGACCATACAATACAAAGTCATAATTGCACCTTTTTATCCCCTAAATTCAAACATATGGGTTACCAATGAGCAATACCTCTTCGAACCCGGTCTGATAATCGTCCGAACAGCAAAAAAAAGTGAACCATCATTATGCATGATCAAATTACGTCTCTAGTGACTTGAACTTATATTAAAGGCCAGACCTAGTATCAGTGGGAAACCTGTGGTCCTGTGCTGTCACTTACAGTTTTATGGCTAAAGAAGTCAAAGTTATAAGGCTGGACACTTAGACTTGAGTATAAAATTTCTGATCCAAACGTGACTTAATAGACCGTATTAAATAGTAAAACTCAAATTGTCCACGCTGACGATTGTTTAAAAAAAGCACACAGCATTCCAAATTTGACCAATAGCCAGAAACTTCCTTGCATTGTATATGTCATCTCCTTTACCATTTCATTACAACTACAAAACACCTCTTCTAAATCCAGCCCATCAAGAAAAGAAAACACATCTCCATCTTTTGTTGCCTTTGAACAGCCATGTTTAGAGCTTTGAGCACTAGAAGAGCCACCTACGGATATGACCGGTTAGACGACGAGTCTTGCTCCGGTGACGGGGGTTCTCTTCTTAATCCACAGTTAACAAGGGCAAGAAGCGTTCCGGGTAAACTATTCGGTTTCCCAAAGAAATCACCCCAGGAAGTTGGCTTGCCACCGAGTGACCCGACTACGAAAAACTCGAAAAAGAGCAAGAAGAAGAGTCATCCTGTCTTTAGTCTTTTTGATTCTCGGTGGAGGAAGAAGATGACGGCGAAGCCGGAGTTTGCAAGGTACATGGAGTATGTGAAGGAAGGTGGAAGATGGGATAAGGAAAACAATAAAGCTGTTATCTACTAGACAAATGAATGGCCATCATTCTCTTTACTTGGGTAATCCTGAATACTAGTGAATAGTACACTATAGTGGGAATCCTAGTGCAATTCCTAATGTAAGTGTTTGTATGGTTAATGTTTGCTCATCTTTTTTGCTTCTTACTGGGTTGTAATATTCATGTGAAAACTATACTGCAAGTTGCAACAATTCTTCTGGGTTATAAGTAGGCTCCACTCGTTTATTAATGTTAAACACTTTTAACATATTATACAATTGTTATGTTACAGAGGCTAAGGGTGTGTAACTGGTATGACTTATATCGGACCCGGTTTCCAGTCCGGGGTGGGCCGGATTGTCAAACCTGTTCCGGTTTTCGGTCCTACCCGGTGGTTACCGGTCTTGGACCAAGATCGGAAATTACCTTACATCCGGACCGTAGACCGGATTCGATTCCCGGTCCGGGTGTGGAACATACCATAAAAACCTGGTTGGGTTTTTGGTCCGGTCTGAATCTACGCAACTCTAATGGACCTCGGTTAAATTTTAGACTCGATTCGAACTCGTTTATTTATAAACGGGTCGAACTATATAACGATCATAAGTTTAGAATAACAAAGAAGATTAGGAGTTTGAGGGTGACAACAAATAAAGCAACCGTTTACGTATTAGAATAACAAGAAGATTAGGAGTTTGGAGGGTGACAACAAATAAAGCAACCGTTTACGTATTAGAATAACAAAGAAGATTAGGAGTTTGGAGAGTTGACAACAAATAAAGCAACCGTTTACGTATGTTCCTTAAAAGGTTCTATTAGAATCTTCTTTTGTATTGTACAAGATAATCCATTCAAAACTCCAATAGCTTCATCTACACCATTTTTTTTATCTAATTATCTTGTGTAACATGCCTCCACCTTCACTTTTTTAAGATAAATTTAACATTAAAATTATTTTATAATCGATAAAATAAATTTTAACTTTAATATGAACTGATTAGACTGAACTACACTCTAATATAAAATTTTATATTTTTCTTCAAATTGAAATGTTGGGTTTTGGACCAAACTGAAAACTGAAAGAGGTTGAGCGATGACTCGATCTGATTCCCCTAACTTGATTTCAACACAACCTTCACCAATGGGTCCATTCTCCGATGTGATTCTTTGACATCTAGCATTCTAGAGTTCACTTATTGCTTAGATAACGTAATAAGAGGTTGACAAATAACGTGAAATCACTTAATTGGATAATAATACTCTCAATAGTCAATAACCACATTAAGTTGGTACTAATTAAGTGAGCTTTTACAATTAGCATGACTTTTTTGGAGTATAAGTGTCTGGCTGTCCACCATCCTCACATGAAGTTCACGTTCAAAGTTCAAACTTTAATTCACCAGTTCTCCAACTACTTAAACGACGTCGTTTGTTCGGAACCTAATCTTTTGGTCCAAGCCATTATCTACCAAATCTCAACCGTTGATTGTTTCTTCAGAAAAAATAAGCGTATCTCTACCGTCCGATTTTCCCACGCCCTTTATGAAGAGCAAACGATTTCGCCGTTCAAAATTTGGGAAAAAAAAAAAAAAAGAGAAAACGACACGTAAATATCGAAATCAGAAATTAAAAAGACAGAAAATAAAAATTCTAAATTGGAAAAAGAATATTAAAAAATCTCTCTGTCCCCCGAAAACTTCTTCAAGGGCTCTGCGTATAGAGAGAGGAATCGCCAACTCAATGTTTCCCTCCTCATCGATCCATCACCGCCTTCTCTGATTTCTGTTGATTTTTATCTTTTTCGAAGGTGTCATCTGGTTTCCTTTCATCTCGAGTCGATTTTTTTCTATTATTATTCTGAATATGTGGGTTTAATTTCGTTCTTTGCTGTTCGATTTGCAGAGCGTCAGGATTGGATGATGCCAACCTTCACAACAATAGCTCTGGATCGGTTAATAGAGCCGGGAAGTTCAAGTCAGCTTCGGATTCGAAGCTGGACCGTAGTAATTCCACGCCTGCGAGGGTAAACGGTCCCGATTCCCTACCGGTCTTGGTCCCTCATCATCGGAAGCCGGACGTTCCTTTGCCTCCACCAGCACATCGGCGGAACTCCTCTTCGTCGTCGACGAAAGATGAGAAGGATAAGTCTGCATGGCCACAGATATCACCTGGCTTGTACTCAACGCCGAAATCAACGCCGTTACCTGATTCGCCGACTTTACTTAATCCTTCTCCCTATATTATTAACCACAAGCGTCGTGGACCGAGGCTTCAAAAGAGCTTCTCAGAGGCTAGTGTAATGAAAAAGGAGATGATGGATGAGAAAGTGCCGATTGGTAAACAATTTGAGCGGGACGGAGGTTGAAACGAAATCCAACTCTTCGGTTAACGACTTTGTCGTCGCTGAGCAGTCGGGTTCTGCTGAGGAGAATAAACCGAATAGTCTTCACCAAGAGACGATCGAAAATGTTGTATTCAACGCAAAACGTTGAGACTAAGATCTGCCTGGCACGAGCTTGGCGGATAAGGAAAGTGAGTGTGAAGATTTCTATGATATGCATGACTCTATGAGTGTTGCAAGCCATACTGATGGGAGAGGATAACGGTAATGATCATTCTGGGAAGACTACAACCGGAGGCGTGTTTTATGATGCTTGGGACGGTAATTTGACTTCTTCTTGCTTCACGATTGCTGTTGTGCTCTTGGATTTTGTTATGTGTGTTTGTTTCTGTATCATTTGATCCAAGAAGTTATTTCTTGAAAATTTTAAATCATGAGGGTATGGATACCAGTGATAATACTCGTTGACATTATTGTTGATAGGAATACGTTTTGCTACCAAGTCTAGTAATTGTCCCCCAAAAGATGTCGTTAATAGGGTTATTGGTCTGACTTCTTACATTCTCTTTTAGCCTAGTTAGATGTCGTTAATAGGATTTCTCAGTTTTGGAGCTACGAATTTCGACTATAGCATCAGTTTGAGGCATGGCTGATTGTTCAATGGCTAAATGTTTCAGTAGACTGGTGTCGCAATGTGTTTAGATGATTGATCTATGTTGATTAAGAATGCATATGTTTTGTTTCACTTTCCAGAATACTCTATAGATGATAAAGTACACATGCATATTTAAATTTTAATTACATCAAGAATAAGTCGCTTTGACCCATAAAAATGTTGGCTGGGTGTCTCTCAAGTTTCTTAGCTGGGAAGAAATAATCTTAAATTGGCTTTTGTGTAAGCGTAGGGTCCAGTTTGACACACAACTGCAACTTAAGCTGCTCCTCATACTTCTTTCTTAACTTAATATTGATCATTTAAGTCTGTGACTTCAAGGATATATATTACAGAAGATGATTTTCTGCCTTTTCGGAAAAATATTTACTTGACTTCATCATTAGAAGTTGTGTAGGAAATTATTTATCACAAAAATTGCACTTTGGTATGTACAAAGGAAAAATCAGTCATGCTGAACTCTATTCATCCATCTGTTTTTTTATTCCTTTACATGCCTTGATGCTTTTAGTTATTGATGGTCGCCATTTAGTTTGAGTGCCCTATAGAATGAATGTTGGCAAGGGCTAGTTTAATTTGGTTAAACCGTCAAGGACTTGGTAATGCTAGGTGGTAAACATTATTGGATTTATGGCTGATTGGAGATTGGAGGCTTGGTTTGTTGCGTAAGGTCTAAATGTTTGCAGCGGTGCATAAAATGTTTTTGATGAGTGATTTGTGTGTTTAAGGATGCTTATTATTTTCCGAAGGGTCTGTGGAAGAAATAATGAATTCTTTGACTGATAAAATTCATTTTACTATTCTAAATTATACCAAGAATAAATTCCTGGAAAATTAGTTGTTTTTTAGCTGTGAAGAGGCATTGTGGTATAAGGCTCTTGTGTAAGGAAAGGGTCTAATTTGACATGCAAATACATAATTCAGCTGGTCCTGATACTTTTTTTCTTGGCCCAGGGTTTATCATCACAGTGACTAATAATTGACTGTTAATTCAATAACATTTGCATTTTGAGAATACTATTAACTTCTTTCCACATCAGTGGAAGTGATGTGGGTTTTCTGTGATAAATTTCATTCTGGTAGTACATACAGAATAAAATCAATTTGGCTGTACTGTATCTTTTTACTGCTTTTGCCCCCACCACCAAAAGCCTTGCTTCAAATGATCTTCGTTTGTTAATCTTTCAGCAAAGTCTCATTGGTGGGTTAGTAAACTAAGATGCTTGATTTGCTTTCTGTACTTCTTTCAGATCTTTCTTCAGACGGTGGGCGTCAAATGCAATCTGCCATGCATGATCTTGATACTGAGCTACGAGAGATGAGACTGAATTTCTTGATGGAAATTGAGAAGAGGAAGCAAGCGGAAGATGCTTTGAACAGTATGCGAAGCCAGTGGCAGAGACTGAGGGAAGAACTGAGAGAACTTGGCCTGGTCCTGCCAATAGATCCATTAATGCTGATTTCACTGAAGAGATTTGCCAGCAAATCTATGTCACCCGGTTTGTGTCTGAATCAATAGGGAGGGTAGCAGCAATAGATGAATGTGAGGAGGAGATGCAGGCCCAATTGGAGTCGAAGAATTTTGAGATTGCTCGTTTATCTGACCGCCTACATTATTATGAAATCATGAACCAGGAGATGTCTCAGAGAAACCAAGAAGTAATAGGTAATAAGGCTTATTCCTTATATCTAATTGTTGTCAAACTTTTACGTGCTTCAGTTAGATTAATGAGCCATTTATCATTTCCACTTGATATGTATGTCATTTTAATAAAGCTGAATTGGGACCAATACAAAACTCGCACAAAACACCCTAATTCAGATAATACATACTAGAACATACAAACTTACGGAAAACCAAAGATTAATCAACTAGAGTTTCCTGGCCCAACCTTTCCACTAAGCCACCAGAAAAAATCACACTCAACTGGCCAAAGAAGGCCGAGCCCATTACAAAGATAATTTCTAGATGTCTGGCATCTAGGGCTATTCCATCATGTATACTAGATACGTTCCTAATCTCTAACCGAACTAGTAGCTAATATTTTTAGTTTTTCTATCTTCTTTAATTAAGGTGAACGTCAAGTTTTATAGTAAGGTGAAACATATCCGACTAGGGGGTTGCTTGGATTCCTATAGCGGAAGTGTTGTTTAGATACCTTGCATTGTTAATGTAGTAATACATATACTACATTTTACACCAAATACTACAGTAGTTCATTCAATACTACATTATTTCATGGCATCCGGACAGATCCTAGTATGCTCTGCTGCAGGTGAATGTATCGTCATCCAATGTAGTTACTTCTGTGTGTGTGTAATTATATATATATACACACACACACACACAATGTATATGCTGTTGGTGATGTTTTCTGTTCTTAATATATTCCATCTCCATGCTCAGAGTTGGCAAGGCGTGACAGACAAAGGAGGAACAAAATACAGAAATGGGTTTGGTGCTCGATTGCTGCAACAGTCACACTTGGTGGTGTAGCCTTAGCATGGTCCTACATGCCTAGTGGGAAAGAAGCATCATCTTCTCACGAGCTTCATGCTCCTAAACCCGACACTCCTACACAGTAACAAATTCCCGAATACTCGTAAGTAGGTGACTGAGAAAGAAGGGGAAAAAAGAAGCAAAATAGCCCTTTGAGTTGTGGATAGCAACCTTTTGGATTCCCTTCTAGTTTTGCTCTCTACATGTAATGTAGGATGTACAGATTTTCACCAAAATAAGGTAGCTTTTGGGGTGTCGAAATGTCGAATGGCCCTTAACAAGGTAAGGAAGGAGATTGTTGTTTGAAGCAAAAATCAGATGCAAGTATTTGTGTCTGAAGATGGTTTCTCTGTCTATCTGCGAATAACTTCTGTATGATTTGATTTTTTTGTTGTTGTTTCCCTGCATAGTCAAGCACTGACATTCAGTGCGTGAGGCGTTTTTTGGTATCGAATGTATATTTGAGAGGGATGAGTACTCAAGAGCAATGCTCAAAAATTGTCATTCTTATAGGATGAAATTAGTATGTCTAAAAATTGCAGTTTTTGTATCTTTTTTCAATGTTTCTAATTGTTTCTTATCCCATCATTATGGAGTGGCGCAGTTTAAGGTGTGCAGGGTAGAGCATCGTGCTTATCAGCGCAATAGTTAGGCCACTGCACGATGTTTGGAGTGTTTGAGCGGTGGATGAGATTAGGGTTTATTACTACAAGATTGACTTGAATGACTTCAATATCAGTTATTGGCCTGCAAGTCGATTTATAAGCATCGAAATCAGTTGTTGGATGATAAATAGTTTATAAACTACATTCAAACATGACTTGATTGGAATGAAACGTTGAAACTTGAAAGTAACCCCAATATGCCCAAACTAAGGCTACACCAGTCACCAGGTATATGATAGCAGACTACTTGTCGTCAAGTGTCAATCTGGAGGCGTGTAGAAACTATCTCGCATTGACAATAAATCAACCATAGACTGACGTGTAAAACTCCTATTACTAATTATTTTCGGTCTAAAATTTCATTGTTATAATGTGTTAGACTCGAACCTTACATATTTCTATATACGTGTAAATTGCACGTTATCTTGACCTACCGAAATTTTACCTTTTAAGTTATAAATATAAACCTCTTCACCGAAAAACAAAAATATTGTCATCTCAACCCCACCACTTTGCTAGGCAGCACAACGTAAAACGTCGACTTATTACTTTGCATAAAATGCGTCACCCCCACAAAGATATTAATGATAAAATAAGTTTGTGGAGTGTAGCCTTCATATCGGGAGATAATCACCTGCATCGCACCCCACCACTCACTAATATCTGCCGACTTCCCTAAGCTTTTTTCCATCTCTACACATCACTAAAATCCAACAACTATGTGTAATACAAATGCATCTTGAGTTTTTATACAAGCAAAAAATCTTAAAAATTTACAAATATCTAAATATTGTAATATATATATTGCAATGGTTTTATGAAATATAATTATATTGTTGTTTATAAAGTGAATCCGTTTGCTTATGAGGGTTGTAGGCTTCAAATCCCGTATTAACAATTTGACGGTCATAAATTGGCGGGATGGTCATGAGTAAACAAAATTTAGGTCCAACCACGCTAGAGATCTAAAATCGTACGACGTGTACGGTTGTCGATCTATTTCCAACCGCACCTTGTCGGTGGCTACCCATTCTCACTTTTCACCCTAGTAATCAATTAGTAGTAACATACATCTATTTAGTAAAAAAAATATTTTACAAAACTTGTATCATATAGTATTAATTTTATTAAATTTAATACTTATTTATCATTATTACATGTTTTGGTTGCAAAATGCGTAATTTAATAAAACGAATTTCGTCCATTGTATACTCCTAATCATTGAATGTTGTAGAGTCATTTCTTGTTGTTTCGTTAATTAGAGTATAATTTGGTTAATTTTAATACCTTAAAACGGAAAGAAAACACGTTATACATTAAAAATGAGACCATTCACCATAAAAAATAAATTTTATAAACATACAATGATATGTAAATAGAATAAATTCGTTTCTATACCATTTCAAAAGTACAACCCCCTTAATCTTTACGGTTGATCAATCAAAAATTAATATACATGATATTTATTCATTAAATTCTAATAAAATAAACGAAAATATTAATCAAATTATTAAGACAAAATGTTAAATCGGTGATGTACAAATATTTAATAGGGTGACAGACTAGGGATGACGATGGATTAGTGTCAGATAAATGATCCTGAAGGCCACCCGAATTGTCATCCAAAGCCATCTACCCACCCGATCCACCAATCATGAAGGGTGTCATCTTTAATTAAAAAACTACATAAACTAAAAATAAAAACAATTGACTAAATATAAATAAGAGATATGCAAAATCCGACGTGACTTATTTTGGTGGTGACATGTGGCAAAATCGTAGGTGACTTAATATGGTGATGACATGTCGCAAATTTTTAGGTATCTTAATATGGTAATGATTCGTGGCAAATCTACTTCCAGTAAAGTATCATATATTAGAGAATTAAGGTAACATTGTATAATATATATAACTCCAAATATATAATATACTAAAAAATATATAACTATCATTCTGAATAAGAGTTTGATAGATGGGTGATTAGGTGAGGAGTGAAACTAGTCTTGGACAAACACGGACAATCCGTCCGAGAAAACTGGCAGGTACGATACAAAAGATATATCGGATCACTGAGTATAGTCGGCCAAGCCGTCGGGTGGGTATGCACAAGGATGTAGACTCACACGGGCGCAAGCCCTTTTTTAAAGAAAAAGAAAAGAAAAGAAAAAATGAAACATGTAAAGTATGTGTTAAATTTAAAGTGAATAGTAGCTTTGATAAAAATCAAACCCGAAACCTTAAAGTAAGGTTAAAATGTCCACGAATACTATTGAACTATTTTGATTTATGTGTTATAATTTTATTTATTTTATATTTAACTCATATATCTTTTTTTATAAAAAAAGGTACCCGGTTGTCGGTCTGATTCGGGCAGGTACGGACAAGGTCCTAATGTCCCATGTATGGATTCCATACTCGGCCTGAGTCCAGTCTGGAAGTCTGGATAAGTATTTTTTTTCAAAACTGGGGTCCGAGTCCGATTCAAATACGGGTTTACCCAGGTCTAAGTGGATACACTTGATCCTACGATCTACAAACCGTTTTCACTGTGTCAAAGTCCGATACAACTGGCCGTAGAGCGAACGTCGTGTGCATCCGACCGCACATACCTACAGACCTTATATACTATGCTCGGATTACCCAACTTTCGATGTAAAAACTTATTATCCCTAACTCACCGTATTTTTTTTTTAAAAAAATTATTATAAAAATCTTTTTTCCCGTCGATGATCATGTATTTCTTTACGTACGGTTCAAGTTGTCATCTCCGGTGCAAACAAAAAGAAGACGATTAATGAAGTATCAAAGAGGGAAGGTATATGTGGACAAATGAGAGATCTGTAGGGATGGAGAGGTGATTCGATACACAAATAGAGTCTGTACATACATTTCCGAGGAGAAGGTGAACCTCATGAATTGAATGATCTCGATCACATGCATATCTTACTCTCTTACATACATCTCTTTCACTTTCAGCCGCGTGTTACGCCTCTCCTCTTCTACCATTGCCACGCTTCCTTCCCCTACTTCCCTCTTGTCCCTTCTTCTTTTAAGCTCTTTTCATTTTTTTGGTTATTTTGTGTATATCTAGAGTAAGCTCCAGACGGGTGGATAATTGTCCCACATCGAACATACAAAATATGGTGGATAAGAACAAACAATAATTAGTGATGGATAATGAATGAAGAATGTGACTAATTCATCCATTTTAACCACCATTAGTACGTCCTATTGTTTGAATACGACGATGATATGATATAATGTAGTTTAAATCATACAATTTATAGCAGATTAAACAATGAGAGGCAATGCATGATATACTTAAGAAAGTTAAGGAAGCAACCCATATGAAGAAGATGATATACATTAATTATCACCATTCGTTTTCGGTTTCATTATCGACCCACAATTGCATGTGAGAGGTTCTTCTGTATTACAACTACGACAACATGTCCCACCAATTTTAAGCCTCTTATATTTTTTATTTCCTATAGAAATTGCTTACAGAAAAATTACAATTTTAGGTAATTAATTACAAGTCTTATCTCAAACTTATAAATTTTTATTTTTTAAAATGTTATTTGACCTTTATTTCTGTTTTACAAATCAATTCATAACATGAAACATCATATTAATTATTAAACTTTATTCTTTTTTTTCTATTCAAAAGAATTTAAGTGTACTACCGCACCACATTAAAAAAAAAACTAGGATATTAAGGTAAAGCTTAATAATTATCCTAAATTATGTAGTGTTAAGGGTTCATTGGAAGCTTGTTTTCGTAAGTTTATCAGCTATTTTTTATAGGTGAGTTTTACTAAAAAATTATGAAAGCATGGGTTAATTTAAGAATAAGATATTGTAAATATAATTTTACAGAACTCATATTTAAATATTATTTTTTAAAAGTTTTATAATAACATCAATTTCAATAAGTTTCGGGCTTATTGGACAAATTTAAATTTGTTCATTTAGTTACTTATTCACCTAAAACTTCGAATCTGATAAACTATTGATTTTTATACGATCCTAAACCATTCGTTCATTTTTTGTTTCATGAGCGGTTGAGATTCAACGGTCACGACTCACCACAAAAGTGTTTTATGTTGAAGAACCTCTTTTCCTTGGCGCTTTTCCGGCCACAAATCACGGGCTCTCATCCTCTCATATTCTTGCAAATGGACATTTAGATCTTTATTGGTCGAACAAGTTTTGATCAGTAAAAGATTTACAGATAAATTTGTTATTAAAAAATATATATATACAGAAAAGATTAGGTACCATTGCCATATATGATATAACACTTGAAACCAAATTGCAAATACAAATGACGATTACATAGTTATTATGGACGATGGAGTATAATTGACATTATGAACTTTATTTTTACTGGCTAATCTATGCAACAATTACTCCTTTAGGTAAGAAAGAGGCCCACCACTACTTCCTCCAATCTCTGCATCTCTACCTCCATTTAAGCATATTGCTTCCTCCATTCTCTCCATATCAAAATCATTTTCACACTAACAAAAACATGAAGATTCTTCAGGAGATACCATTCTTGGCATTTCTCTCACTGTTACTAATCAACCAATGCTTCTTCAACCTCCAATTCACAGAAGCAGCGGGAGAGGGATTCATCAGAACCAGAGGAACCCATTTCATCTTAAATGGAGCCCCATTTTATGCAAATGGATTCAACGCTTACTGGCTGATGTATGTTGCCTCTGATCCTTCTCAGCGTCACTTGGTCTCCAATGCCTTTAGAGAAGCTTCCTCTAATGGGCCTCTCTGTTGCTAGAACTTGGGCTTTCAGTGATGGCGGTTACAGACCTCTTCAGACCTCTCCTGGTTTCTACAATGAACAAACCTTCCAGGTCCTTAAATTTCATTCAATTCCTTATAATTAGGTTTTAATTTGAGAATTTTGATTTGGGTATGAATTTTTGTTCTTGTATTCTTGTAGGGTTTGGATTTTGTTGTATCTGAGGCTAGGAAGTATGGAATAAAGCTGATTTTGAGCTTTGTGAACAATTATGAAAGCTTTGGAGGAAAAAAACAGTATGTTGAGTGGGGTAGAAGCCATGGACAGTATCTTTCTTCTGAAGATGATTTCTTTAGAAACCCTCTTGTTAAGGGCTTCTACAAGAACCATGTATCTGTGAGTTTTCACTATTCTCTTCATCATTTGTCAGTTTTTTTTTTGAAAATTTGTTATGATATGTTGCTTCCTGTGTTTTCAGACTGTTCTTAACAGAAGAAACACTGTAACTGGAGTAGCTTACAAGAATGACCCAACAATTATGGCTTGGGAGCTCATGAATGAGCCCAGATGCCAATCAGATCCATCTGGAAGAACAATTCAGGTATCCAATTGCTACTTTTCTCTTCAAATCTAAGAAGATAATTAGTTTGATTGATTATCTGTGTGCAATAGGCTTGGATAACAGAGATGGCAGCTCATGTGAAGTCAATAGATTCAAACCACTTATTAGAGGCTGGTCTAGAAGGCTTCTATGGAAGCAGCTCCCCACATAGAACAACTATCAATCCCGGGTTCAACATTGGTACCGACTTCATCGCCAACAATCAGATCCGAGGAATTGATTTCGCCACTATCCATTCATATCCTGATCAATGGTAAGCAATTATTCTACATGTTGAAGATGCTACATTCGGGAATTCATCATTCAGGACACGTTTGGTATCCAACCATATATCACCAGAGAAACAATTACATATAGAAAGAATAGAAGATGGATGAAGAATATAAGATATATGTATCTAGATATGGATACCAAACAGGGCCTTATTCATTCATGTTATGTTAAAATTGCCAGGTTAACAAACTCAGATGATCAGTCACAGCTTTCATTCGTGAACGAGTGGCTGGACACACACATTGAGGATGCACAAAACATTCTGAAGAAGCCATTACTCCTAGCAGAATTCGGAAAGTCACAGAAAGACCCGGATTCAATACTGTGAAAAGAGATGAGCTCTTCAGCGCTGTGTACTACAAGATCTACGAGTCTGCCAAAAGGGGAGGACCGGCAGCTGGGGGGTTGTTCTGGCAGCTGTTGACCCAGGGAATGGACTCGTTTAGAGACGGGTACGAGATAATCATGAGTGAGAGCTCCTCGACAACCAGCTTGATTGCTCAGCAGTCTCATAAGCTTTACCAGATCCGGAAGTATTTCGTTAGGAAGAGAGATGTTGCGCTTTGGAAGAAAGCCAAGGCCATCAGATGGGCTGAGAACAACAATGGGAACTGATTGGAATTGTTATATGTTTGTTTGATTGATGAAGTAGGTAATGTTTGTGTATGAAAGTGTGTCTACTGATGATAGTTGTTATATGTGATAGCTTACTCACGTTTAGTGATGAATGGAGTTCGTCCATGGGGGGTTTGCTGTCTTAATTGCAGTGTGTATGACAATGTCTTCTTTTTTTTTTAAGGAAAAAAGACTTTTATAAGTTTCTATATCATAAATATAATTTGTTTATATATAATTATACTTTTTATTGTCTTTATTGTTTTGATGAAAGAAATGAACTGGATTACTCCTCATCTTATGGTCAATTTGATGCACAAAGTGGTAGAACGCCGGACATATCTCTTGTTTGACAGAAAACAAAGATTAAACTAACTCTCTTATTTATCTTAAGGAAAATAACTCAAAACCTTAAGCTTACAAAACTCATAAGTTATGTCACACAATTAGCATCTCCTTATATAGGGAATAGATGATTCCTAATCCTATTCTTAATAGGAAACCTACGGATTAGATAACTCCTAATCTATTTTAAGTATAATAAGTATCTCCTAAAATAACTAAGATATCTCCTAAAATAACTAATCTATCTTTAAGTATAATAAGATATCTCCTAAAATAACTAACTTCTTTCCTAAGTTAGTTCAATCTTATCACAACATTCTCCCCTTTAAGCTTGAACTAACTTACCCACATCTTGAACTCCAATAAGATCTCTCATCTCCTTTGAACTTGAATCTCCCAAGAGCCTTTGTTAGAATGTCCGCTTTTTGTTCATTCCCGGGAACATGTTCGACCTCTATCTGACCATTCTCAACGCACTCTCATCAGGTACCTCGTATGTAAAATGTGTTTGCTCCGTTCATGGAAAACTGGATTCTTAGTAAGAGCTATATCCGACCGGTTGTCTATCCGAATAATTACCTTCTTACTTGGTCTCTCAATAATCTCTCCTAGTAAGTCTTGAAGCCATATAGCTTGACGTGTTGCCTCTGTCCCTGCCATGAATTCAGCCTCACAAGAAGATAACGCTACTGTTTCTTGTTTCTGCGAACACCAGGAGATTGGACTACCACCAAGATAGAATATGTGACCTGTCGTACTCTTACCATCATCGGGATCTACATTATAGCTGCTATCACTATACCCAATCAATTTTGTCGATGTTGAAGGGGATGATTCAATCTTTAATCCGAACGATGCCGTTCCTTGTAAGTATCTCAAACACTGCTTCATTGCTGCTCCATGAGATTCTTTTGGAGTTTGCATGTACCGACTTAAAACACCAACGCAATATGCCAAAACTGGCCTTGTGTGAAGTAGATAACGAAGACAACCAATGATTCTCCTGTATCTTGTCGCATCTACATCCTTTTCTTCCGACGCTTTTGGATAACTTCAGCCCTGTTTCCATTAGCGCGTGTGCCGGGTTGCATTCTCTCGTACCAACCTCTTCTAGTATTTTAAGTGCATAACCGCGCTGGTTCAACGTAATCCCCTCTCTGGATTGACACACCTCAATTCCGATATTGCTTTCAGAACTCTCTCTCTCTCTCGTTCTCGTGGCAGATTTTGTTCCTCGACGACGAGTTGTTTCATTGTTTCCCTCTAATAGTGGTTGGGAATTCTCTTCACTAGAACAAGCTACAACTTCAAAACGATCATTATCTCCAATTCCATGATTCCCAAAATCCTCAATTGTTATTGTAAACTCTTCTCTTCCATTATCATTTTGAGAATTCCTATTCCAATTCCACCCTCTTGTTTCATCGAACACCACATCTCGACTTACCGTGATTTTCCGAGTCTGTGGATCATAGAGTCGGTATGCTTTTGATCTGGTTCAATGCCCAAGTGAATTAATCGTCGTGACCTATCGTCGAGTTTCTTCAAGCCAGGTTTCTCTAATCTCGCATATCCGATGCAACCAAAAACTCGAAGATGAGCAATATTTGGTTTCTTCGATCGATACACTTCGTAAGGCGTCAAATTATGTAGTGCTCTTGTAGCTATTCGATTTAGGAGATACGTGGAATGCCTTATCGCCTCTCCCCACAGATAGTTTGGTAGCTTTCATGTGCTTCAAAATGCTTCTCGTCATCTCCATCATCGTTCTATTTCTCCTTTCGACAACGCCATTCTGCTGTGGGGTATACGGAGTTGTAAGCTGTCTTTTAATTCCTGAGTTATCGCAAAATAGGTTGAATTCCTGTGACACAAATTCTCCTCCTCTGTTTGTCCTTAAAGTTTTTAATTTTCATCTCGACTCTTGCTCCACTAACTTCTTGAACTTTCTGAACTTATCAAACGTGTCGCTTTTCTCCTTTAACAGAATGGTCCCACATGTACCTCGAGTGGTCATCTATAAGTACAAAAATATATTTGTTTTCAGCTCCTGTGCAAGGTGTAACAGGTCCACACAAATCGCCATGTATGAGTTCGAGTATCCTTGTTGCTCGATATTGTGTTGCTTTAGGAAAAACATGCCTAGTTTGTTTTCCAAGAAGGCATGAATCACACATTCTCATCTCTACTTTGACTTGCGGAACTCCTAAAACGAGTTTCTTGTGTATCATAGACTTCATTGTCTCTAGATTCACGTGTCCTAGACGTGCATGCCACATGCTTGACGTGTTTGACTCAATCCAATTTAGACAGATGTACCTTTGGCTCCCATTTGAACCTTGTATAACGATTCTTCGATCTAGTTGTTCTGAGAAGAAGTTTTCCGTCACTGTCATGTATCGTCAAGATTTCTCCATCATTCTCACATCGCAACCATTTTTAGTGGCTTGTGCAAGGCTGATAATGTTGCATGTTAACTCTGGGATGTAGTAAACTTCGGACAATTCTCTTGCTTCACCGTTTCTGTCAATGAGCTCAATAGTTCCTTTTCCTTTGATGTCTATTCGAGAATCGTCTCCAAACTTCACCTTTTCCTGTGACAGTTTCATCAATCTTTGAGAAGTACCTTTGATCTCCGCTCATGTGATTGCTTGCTCCGTTATCAAGGTACCATATATCATCATCAGGTGTGTTCTCCTCAAACTTACTCGGTATTACCTTCTCTTCGTTTAGATAAATGATTTCATGTATCATGAGTTCGTCTGCTTCCTCGGTACCATTGTTTTGCGTTTCTTGGCTTCCTGTAATTTTACAATCGATCGGGACATCTTGATGCGTAATGCCAAAGTTATCACATCGGTAACACATCACTCTAGACAAATCTCTGGTTCCGTTGGACCTTCGACGACCTCGACCCTTTCATTGTTGGATCGTCTCCACGACCCTCTGGTTCTGGAATTGCTATCACGTTGTGGTTGGTCTTGTTGGGGCTCTGTATTTGCATACATAAGCTTGTTCTGATCTTCTTGTTCTTCCTCTTCTTCAGCGATGCGTTCTTCGTAAGCTTTCAATCGCCCAATAATATCCTCAAAACTTGTTTTGTTGAGATCCACCATTTGTTCAGTAGCATCTACGATCTGTATGTATTTTTTTCGAGGGAGACTCTTGAGGAATTTCTTAACAATTTTTGATTCCTCAATCTCAACTCCTAGTGAAACGGATTTTGATGAAATTTCTGATAACTTGTCGAAAAATCATCAATGTGTCTTGTCATCTTTAATCGATCGAATTTCTCCATTAACGTTTGCAATCTTGCATCTTTAACTCTTTCAGCTCCTAAATACTTGGTTTTAATGGCTTTCCAAATTTCTTTCGCCGTATTGAGTTCTCCAACCTGCAGAACGAGACTTTCGGGGATGACTGAAACAACAACGCCATTGCCATATCGTTTTTATCTTCATCCTTATTTTGTGACTCAATGATCTCCCATGCTTTGTGAACTTTGAGGCAAGTTCTCATCTTTATCGCCCACACAGTGTAGTTTGTTGAGTTAAGCATTGGACATTTAATGGAGGAATATCCTCCTCCTTCCTTCATCTTTTGCGCCGACGAGTCTGTGATACCGGTACTGTCTTTATCGTCTGCCTCCTTTGCCATCGTTGCCCTTCAATATATTCCCTAAGAATTTTGTAAAGCTCTGTATTTGCCCGATCTTCTAACACCAAGAATTGAAGATAGAGAGAGTGGTGGATAGACGTAGGAAAGGATAGAAAACGTGAGATGGATGGAGGAATGATCCGATGATTGGGGATGAATCGTAGCTGGATAGACTGGTTGAATCTCCTAGTCGCAATTCGGATTCTTCGTTTATAATCTTATGCGGATGGGAAAGACGAGATTGTTCCCAAAGCACAAGAAGTCGTTTGGAGTTTGAAGAGAGATCAATCTTAGAGTCTCACCAAGATAACGACTCCTCTTGCTACCAAACCAATTGTTGGACGTGCGTCTCACCCGTCCAGGGTTTGAATAGGCGTCGCACCTATTCGATTCTCGAGTCTCACGAGAAATGAAATACGTTGTTCTTCCTGCTTCAATCGCTTGTTTTTGTAGAACCTTCTTGACGGTCTTGAAAGCTCTGATTTTTCTCCTTTTTGATGGTGTTGGTGGTGTTGATAAACTTTAGCTCTGATGCCAATTCTTGTTTGACAGAAAACAAAGATTTAAAGAATAACTCTCTATTTATCTTAAGGAAAATAACTCAAAACCTTAAGCTCACAAAACTCATAAGTTATGCCACACAATTAGCATCTCCTTATATAGTGAATAGATGAATCCTAATCCTATTTTTAATAGGGAAACCTACGGATTAGATAACTCCTAATATATTTTAAGTATAATAAGATATCTTCTAAAATAACTAAGATATCTTTAAGTATAATAAGATATCTCCTAAAATAACTAACTTCTTTCCTAAGTTAGTTCAATCTTATCACAACAATATCATCATGTTTTTTCGAGAAAAAAAAGGAAGAAAATCCGAACAAAGTCAGACGGGAGATTTGAAATCTGAATATAGAATTGAAGCTGTTGGTAAATCCAAGTCCAACCAAGTGCGTTTACTTGGCAATCTATGTGTGTTAAGGGCTTAGAGAATTAAAAGGCCTGATAGAGCCATCACAGTCCATTACTGACGGCCCAATATATATGATATACGCCCATAAATATATAATATACGGCCGAACAAAACCGAACTCGAAAGTCTCATATTAATATCAAATTTTGAAATGTTCTGATTTTTTATACGATAAAATTGGTTTTATTTGTAACATACAAAATGAAACTCATTCAAAATTGGGATTAACTTCACAAATATTTACTTATGGTTTTTGTTTTAAAATCAAATACATCGATTTGTAAAAACACAATGCATGATTTTACGATTACAACACAACTTGGTCACTACTTCATTAGTTTCAAACTTTCAATCCATAATAAGAATAACTATTTTACCAACATTTGCGTGAGCGAGAAGAATTGGAATATTTACTATGTCAATTCCACAGGGAACTACTACTCTACCGGAAAAAGAAAAGATACTAAAGTAAGTTACTAAATGTTGCTTTCTGAAGGCATTCGAACAATTATGCAACGAAAGCACCTTTAATGCAAAATTTGCAGTTTAATATTATACGAACGTTCGTCATTTTCATTAACTTTATAATTGATTTTGGGATAGTGTGAGTACGAGGACATACGTGGAAGAATTCTTATACAGTCAAATAAATAACTGGTATGAAAGAAGAGCTAGCTAATCTTGGTTATTTAAAATATGAAATAGTTTTATTATTATAAAAAAGAAAAAATCGAAAGAAAAAAATAAAGTATTACAAATTGGTGATAAGGTGACCATGGTGCATGCATGGACGCTGATTTAGTATTAGAATAAGTTATTTATGGGACACGATGTAACGGAAAGAATATTATCAATGTTGTGTAAATATAGAAAACATAGTGTACGTGTTAAGCACGGAGTTTTGAATTAGTGCAGAAGTTGTGTTCGTCGAAATCAGTTTTTGTGAAATTTAAATAATTTTAGAAATTATAAAATATTATTTGATAGGGTAGATTTATTTCAAATTTATCGAAAATAAAATTTTAATAATACAAAATAAGAGAAGGTAGAAATATGAACAATATTTGTAGGAGCGAGTAAGATGATATGAATAATATAAGGAACTCTCTGCGGATTGATTTCTATGCTCGCGTGAAACGCGGTGTACGCTACGTACTGAGGGGGGGCCCAATTCTTCCACTTGTGATTACGCCACGTGTAAGATTAGTGTTCGTGGATAGCCAGGATTAAATTGAAAATCTGTGTCGTTCACCACAACAGTCAAAAATTTACTTCGTTGGACTTCGTTGGGACCCTAGTTTTGTCTTTTAGTGTCGGGATAAATTCAGCCTATATAAATCCCCTTACTCCAATTATCCAAACTTATTTTAGAGTGCAATTGATATGATTCATATTCACCAAAAGCTAAATATAACAGCAACAAAAAATTTGTGACTAAAATTACACATTAATAGATGTTTACATTTTCACGTGAAACAGGGTGAATGCATAACAATATTTGTACAGTAAAATTTTTAGAAAGTAAAAAAGATAATGGACAAGAGGCCACGTGTCGGAAGGGTGGTCCACAAATAGCCAAATAGGGGAAGACCTACTTCCTATTCCTGCGCCTACTGCTACGCACTGCTTTTGTTTATTATTACGACACCGTTTTCCCCTCACGTTATTACCGAAAAATAAGGCGCAAGTAAGTACATCATAGTGGTACTCACCAGAGCAAACAAAATTATTTTTTAATTAATGTTTCCACATTTTTTTCAAGTTAACTACGTACTATTATTTTTAAGTTAAATTACTCATTTTTGTAGCGTATGCAAAAGGTTTTCATTCTTACAATTTACATTTTTATGGTATGACAATTTAAAATGTAAGAATATTATAAATTCATACTCAAATCCGATTTTATGTAATTTAAAAAAAAATACATGAGCGGATAAAAGTAGATACCTTTCAAAATTTTAAAGGGGAAAAGTCGTATCTTTAATATTTACAGAAGCCAAAAAAGGGAAAAAGAGAATTCTTTTAACTCAAACCTACTTTTCCATGATGAATGCTTCATGCCTTTGCGATTATAAAAGAGAATTTTGGGTGTCCAGCCACCTCAAATTCATTTTGCGTGTTCTTGGTAGAGGGAGTGAGGAGATTAAATGCAATATCACAATCTTTGCGGATTATTACAAACTCAATCCGCATCCACTATATTCTACATCAATCCTACTCTTTACTTTCAAATTTAAATCACTTTCTCCTCATCCGCGCCAATTTCTCCCCTCCCATGGACAGTTTCGATTTGGACAACTTCAATTTTGACAAATCAACGGCGATGAAGAGGTTTAACCGTCTCCGGAGCCTCGCCAAGTTCATCCGCTTTCTAGAGTTCTTCGCCGCCGTGGTTCTAAGGTTGAGTTCTTCGTGGTTCTTCTCACTTGTGTCAGCTCGTGCGCCGCTTGTTGTCAAGGCTTCCGGCGACTACCTACGCCGCTTCATAGCCACCTTAGCTAGCCCTATTTTCGTCTTTTTTCCTTGGAAATGCGATTGTTGTTGCTCTATTTGCTAAATCCGGCCACCTCACTCGCTCATCTGGACCAGTCAATGCGAGAGCAAGATCTGCGAGGAGCTGAGCTCCAATGTCCAGGCTGAATTGCAAGTGGAGAAGGAGAATGAGATAGTATTCCAGGACAAGGAAATCATATGCGAGGAGATAGTGACGCCGACGCCGAGTAAGGTGGTGGAAGATCAGAATCCTAGGATTTTGAACTCGGAGCTCTCGGACGTGCGATTGTACCGGAGGAGTGAATCTGATATAGTTAAGAAGAGGAAGACCTGCAACGAAATTCTCCGACGATCAGTAACAGATCTACGCTGGAAAACCGCTGACGTCAGCGAATCGAAGGTGAAGGAGCATCTGGATGACGGGATGAGCAATGACGAGTTCCGGCGCACAATAGAGGAGTTCATAGCGAAACAGGTAAAGTTCCACCAGGAGGAATCACATTCTGTTGTTGTTCACACTTCACATCCACACTTCGACAAACAGAATATCATGATTCAATAGAAATCATAATGTATTCGTAAAAACTAGAGCCTAGAGTCAATCAATCGATTATCGAACTCCTCAAAAACTAGCTTCCAGATTCAAGTTTAAACCAATTTGTTGATTTTCATTGCTATTCATTAGGCAAGTGATCGATCAGTGCTACTAATGTACAGTTGCTACGTACTTTATTTAAAAAAAAAAAAAGAAGGAAGAAGACATTATTAAGTGTTGTTGAAGATGAATTTTAAAATAATTTGTCATCTGTTCTTACTCTGCTAGGTACTGTGATGTTGTTGATGATTTATGTCTATCTAGGCTTTGCAGTTACTTGTAATAACATATGGTACTCTATTGTTTTGCCTCGGAAAGTAGCATTACTACTATGGCTCCACTTGACACTTGATAATATTTCCGACATACCATGATTTTATACCGATACTTGCACATTTTATTTCAAATATAAAGTTATGATCTACCTTTCTATTACAATTCAATTTCATTTCAAGTTAAAGTTCCAATGCGGGAACTTTTGAACATACATTCTCAAAAAAGACTGAAACATACATGATTCACGAGGTTTCTAAACTTATAAAATGATTATAATTGTAAGCTATCAAATCTAATCTTATGGATTTTATACTTAAGCATTTGTTTCTTAATCAATCAAATATCTATTTATAATAGAATAAGTTTCATTCATTTGTCAAACCACAAATCACAACCTCATCATGTATCACAATTTTTAGTGTCTCGTGGTTAAGAATAAGCCTTGTACCACAGAGTGAATTTGATTTGTTTTATTTGATGTTGTCTTCGGTTTCTCCGTATACCCTGTATTATTGTTAAACCACAATCCTTACCCTTTTTCATGTATATAATCTAGATGGGTGTTATGCGAGTACGAAACTTATTTTAAGTGTATAATTACTAAAGTTTAAAATAAATAGTTTTTCATTTAAAACTAATATTTATAGTATTGTATTTGTAATATATATTAATTAAGCTACCGTAAGTTTTCTTACGTAACTTATAAAATGATAATAATATATGTTTTTACAGCTAACATAATTTCTCGTAAGCTTGAAATTTCAAAAATCCATTTTTTAGCTTATACTTTTTTTTTTCTTCATAATCCTCTTAAGTTTAATAAGACATATGGGTCCGTTTGGTTAGGGGTAAATTTTAGGGAATGAAGTTGACGTTTATAGGTTTATTTGGATGATTTTTATTGATTTATATCAAGCTCTCCCTCATAGATTATTGGAGTTATGGTTGAAGGAAGAACGTATATAAGTTGGTGGAGAAAATCGAACGAATCCATAATTTCTACCAAGAATCTTCCAAACCCACTCGTGATCTCTCCTTCTAACTCAATTGATGAACCAAACCCTTTTCTTTTAAAAGAAAAAAAATAAAGTTATATGATGGGAAAAAGGAACAAAATGTAATGTTCATTCACCACAAATTCAAACCCTTTAGGAATCAGATGCTAAAACATTGGGCCTCTTTATTGAAATGTGTTGTTTACATTTGCACCCCTAATTTTAATCATCTTTTGGAAAAGGGGCAAGTCTGAGTTCTTTCACCCAAACAGGGCAGTTGATAGGGGAAATTGCAGGAAGAACAGAGTTAAATTGAACCCCTATGGATATAAAGAATGCAGTCTGATTTTTGTATATGTCTTTAATCTCAGGCTGGATATTTTTTCTTATTGGTTTAGGGCCAGTGCTTTTTTATCGTTTTCTTTTCATATAACCCACCTTATTATTTTGTAGAAATTATTTTATTTTATTTTGGTGATAAATGACATTTTTATGTTATCATTAACTGACTAATGATACGTCCGACAATGGAGATATAAGAATCAGGGATTTATGTTTCCATTAGTGTTGTTTTTATACAACATCTTTTTCTTATTTTTTTCCTGATACTATTAAGATATTTTTGTGGACCTCTTAATCCACTTGACAAGATAGTTTATCATAGTCTATTGGATTGCATAATCATTGAAAATAAACTTTTCCTTATCAATCTTTCTAATTTATCAACTATTTACTTATTTAGGTTGAATTATTGTTGTTGATTTTTTTACATTTTTTTTTGACTTGGGACTTCGTGGATCAGTCGAGAATATTGTGGTTTGTGGGGTGTTCTTTTTGGAGATCTTCAATGGCGACTTGCTTCTTTGCCGATTCGATATGGAGGTCTTGTGTTATACTCAGCTATGAAGACTTCTTCTTTTATTTTTGTGGCTTCTAGAGCTCAATCTTAGACCCTTCAAGACCACATTTTGCGGGACAGTGGAGTTGTTGATATGGGTTGTGAGTTTTTTGGAGCTTTGGACAATCTTCTAGCTTCTATTCCTAGTTTTGATCTTTTTGGTTTTACTGTAAAGAGCACCGTCCTCCCTAAAGCCCAACATGTTTTGGCGAGTGCTCTTTTTGGTAAGACAGTACAGACGATGGAAGCGACTTTTGGTTTGACCACTAGACAAAAAGCGGTTTTTCAGTGACTACAGACAACGCATAGCCTAGATTTCCTTCTTGCCATACCTATTGATGGACTTGGACAACGTATGTCTCCGTTTGAGTATCGCATGATTCTCAAGTATCACCTTATGATTCCTTTGTTCCCGCCTGGTCTGTGTTGTCCTATGCCTAATTGTGAGAGGCCTTTAGATGTTTTTGGGAGCATGCGGTTCATTGTAAAGAACTATCCAGCTTCAAATATAGGCACGATCTGGTTCGTGATGTTTTATGTGACGTGTTTAAGAGAGCAGAGATTTGGCCAAGAAAGAGGCGCCTGTATCCTTCTTGACTGATCCGCGTGAAAAATGGTCTACGTTGAGGCCCGCAGTTTTGTTAGTTTTTGGATGGTTGAGTGGAAAACATGCTTGTATTGATTTGACAAGAGTCTCTCCTTTGGTTGGTTTGAATAACGGGCCTTTTGTGGTGGGTAAGGCGGCCCTTAACGCGGCCTCTCTAAAGGTGGCTAAGCATGAAAAGGCTTGTCTTGAAAACCAGCATGTGTTTCTTCCGTTCGCTTTCGTACATTTGGTTTTCTTGCGCCTGATGCTGTCGAGATTCTCAAGAGGGTGCAACGGGTCTTGCATGGTAATATTGTGTCACCTAGGTCTTCTGATGTAGTGTTTAGAAGAATCGGATTTTCTATTCATAAAGGGTTGGCGGCACAGTTGCCCACCTAACTTATAACTTGATGTAAGACTCAATTCCTTGAGTTGATATATTTTATATTAAGAGAAATAATTTGTGTAACAAAATAATATTATATTTTCTTGATTTTTTACTTTCGAATTTTCAGCAAATTCTCATATTTTAGTTAATTTACTAGTTTAGTACGTGGGATGTCGTAAAATTAATTTTACTATAAGAATATTTATATATTTTTAGCATATATATATATATATATATATATATATATATATATATATTAAAAAATAAATAATATCTATACGAGAAGTAATCTATTATTCACGACAAATCTATTTTATTTTATTTTAATAAGGTATGTGAATAATAATAATAATAATGTAATATTTTTATTGGCTATAATAGATTCATTCAATATTTTCATTTATGTAATAATGGACTATGCCAAAAAGTATTTTAAGTATTTTGTAAAATACACTTAAAGAAATAAAATAAACCGATTATTAAAATAAAAAAAATTAATAATATAATACTGAATAATTGTCAAATTATTTTAGGTATATTCAAAACATCGTAAAAAAATACAAAAAATACATGCAATCATATATCTTGGTATAAAAATAAGTTGAGTTAAAAAAATCTATATAATGTAATCTTTAAACACACACAATAGTATAATATTTGTTAAATATAGAGAGTGACTTTTGTTTATTTCATAATATTTTTTTTATATCTCATGTCATATCTTTAATTAAGAAACAAAATAAATAAAAAGTTTTTGACTTTATATGAATAAGACATGACAAAATTCGATGTGTGGTGACATGTGATAAAATTATAGATGATTTAATGTGGCGGTGACATGGGACAAAATCACCAAATCCGACAATAGTTAATGTGGGCGACGACACTTGACTTAATACATTTTTGTTTTAATATCATATAGTAGATTATATCCAATTGTATGATTTGTAATGTAATTGGAAACCTTGTTTATACATTTGATAATACTTCTCTTTAATACATCAATAAAGAAAATTGTTTTTTAGATAAAAACTAAAGATAGAGTTATATAAGTTTCATTATCCTCTAGGGTTCGTTTGGTGTAAATGAGAATTATTTTGAGTTTTAATCTAAAAATGATCTTCAAAGAACTCAAATAGCCCAAAAAAATCTATGCCAGAACAACTTAGGTGGTTTGATAAGGATTTTTCATTTGGTTTTTGTCGAAGTTTTAGTTTGTAAAAGTGAATGTACTTTTTGTTTAAAAGGCAGTGTACTGTTTTAGTATAAAAAGAATTGTCAATAATTTCTTTTTTATTGTAAAATATGTCCTTTTATATTTTAAAAAAAAATCTTAGTGCCTAGCAAACATTTTAATAAAAATTCATTGAATTTTTAGAGTTAATAAATTCTACTACTATCTCGTTTGATTTATGCTCCTGGAGAATGTAATTTTAATTAAATAACTTGAGTTATCATATTCGTTTCATTTAGAATCAATTTACCTCGTTGGAACAACTACAAAACAGGGATTTTAATTTTTAGATGAACTCATATTTATATATTTGCACCTGAATTGCGAAGCTAGTGATTGATTTCGCGCACATAAAGTGCATAATCGAAATTGAGTTTAATAAATCTCGCATTTGGATTTGAATCGAAATAAATGAGTTGATGTAAAATTAGATAATTTTATAAATATTATATACTTCATTTAATGTTATTCTAAAAAAAATTGTTACTATTTCAAATAATATATTGTTTTAAAACTCAATTTTTATGCATTTCATTTTCATATTCAGCCAAACATTACTTTATTTCTTTCCGGTTTTCGTCATCGAAGTAATATCACTAGTCCCCCTAATACCCAATATATATATAAACAATCTATCCTTACGTGCAAATTTGGACATATCTTTCTTTCCCGATCATGTCGCCTAGAACGTGCACGATGTATTAAAAATTACACAAGATTTGTAACATATATATTTTGTCGTCCTATTATGCCATTTGCAGATATTCTCAGGCAAGAAAGACACTTATTTATAATATTAAATAGAGAAAATAAAATGTATAGTTTATAGAAATTGGTTCATGCATTGATCCATATAATCTTGATTGATATATTGATTTGAACACACTGAGCTATGAATGTACACAACCAGACAATTATACTTTAAAATTTACCTCTTTTATTCACTCATGTCTCTTTCGGCATGCTCTTCCTACTTACCCCTATTATATTACCTTTTCTACCATTTTTCACCCTTTCTCGTGTAATTTCTCGAACCTCCCATTCTTCCTTCATTGCATGTCATCGTCGATCTCTACAAATATTGGGTTCCGTTATTGGTAACTCGTTGAGTTTATTATTACTTGATTTGTTGTATAATACATATAAACGTGGAAAGGAGTTGACCTCTTTAGACAATGATGGGGTAATTTGAATGGGAGAAAGCCAGTATAATGTGTAAAATTATGGAGGAGAATGAAAGAGTAAAATCAAAATATGAAAAGTAGATAGTAGAAAGAAATAGAAAAATTAACAAACTCACACGAGTATGAGAATTTAAAAATCCCCTTTTTACCCGTGTAGATGACGATTAACTTTTTTTTTAAGTCGTCAAAGAACAAGTAAGATCCCGTATTTAGCTTATAAGCTCTAACAAAAAGCATCTCTTGAAGAAGAACTTATTTGCCAACTCAACCTTATATAGTCCCTCTTTATGGTTGCTTATATTTTTAACAATGATGCTAGAGATGTGACGAGTCAACAATTTATTCCTAGTTAGTTATTTTCGGTCATTCCTTTGAATAAAGTACGGGCTGATCTTATAGTCTATCCCGTCATTACAACGAAAAAAAACTCCTTATATACTTCTCTCTTAAAGCGACGTCGGCTGATTTTTTGATATGCCTTGAATTGAGCTTGTCATCTGTTTGGACTTTAACTATCTGACTCAGTCTTATACTTGACGCCCACGTATAACCTAGAGTTTCATTACTCTATACATTTTAGTGTTGCTTTGCCTCCATTAATCTTTTCATATGTATTCTGAAACTCCTCAATAAAATATATAGAAAGTGGACATAGTTATTATTAGGAAAACCACTATATATTATATTGTCTTTCTTGTTTGTTGAATTATGTTATTTCTCATAATTCCGCACAACAAACTAGTACAAATCTAGGCTCTTTGGTTTTCCATAATCTAGGAGAAAAATGTCTTCTTTCAACACGAAAATCGACAAGTTCACAAGGAGAAACAATTTCAATATGTGGCAAATCAAGATGCGAGTGTAGCTGAAACAACAAGGCTCGTGGAGGCCGTTGTCAAGGAAGGAATCCGATAAGGAAAAAAGGGCGAAGTTTTTGAGATGGCCACTCAAGAGGATAAGGCGCATTCAACCATCATGTTATGTATTGCAGATGATGTCTTATGAGAGGTTTCAGACAAGGATACCACAATCAAAATATGGTTGAAGTTGAAGAGTCTCTACATGTCGAAGTCTCTCACCAACAAGTTGCTTCTGAAACAACGTCTATTCAGCCTACGAATGCCAGAAGGTACGCAACTTCGTGAGCACTTAGATCACTTGAACACAATTCTACGTAATATTGATGTTAAGATTGAGGACGAGGATGTTGCATTGATTTTGTTGGTATTTTTGTTGTCGTCATATGAAAACTTTGTTCAACCATTTGTTGTTGAAAAATATATTATTACTTTGGAAGATGCCAGGTATGTCCATCGTACAATGGAACTTCGCCACAAGGTGAATAAAAGTGGTGTAAGTAAGGACGGTCAGACATCTAGCCTGTGTACAAGTGGATGCAAGGGACAAGAAAAATCAAGGATGAAAAAGGACAAGAAATCGTCTTCTTCAAAAGGTCATAAGACTAATGATATATGTTTGCAGGTATTGTAAGGAGAAAGAGCATTGGAAGAACTAATGTCCTAAGAAGAAGAAACCGCGGGATTCTAGTTCTACAGCTATTGTAGAAGATGATTTTAAAATAGATGAGGATATAACTTTGAATGTTGATGGACACGCTTATCAGGCTGATATGTGGGTTCTTGATTCCGAAGCTTCCTATCACATATGTCATAGCAAAGAGTGGTTTGAAACTATTAAGCATGTAGATGGTGACACTATTTCCATGGCCAACAATTTTGTCTACAAGGCAGTTGAAATTAACTCAATTAAATCAAGACACATGAATATAAATTATGTACATTGAACGAGGTCAAAATGTTCCACTTATTACTAAGAGTTTTGATATCTCAGAGTATGTTGGGTAGTAATTGGTTTTTTCAAATGTGAAGGTAGAGTTTTGAATGTATGTAAGAGTTTTGATGTTATTTTGAAAGGTGTCAATAGAGGCACTTTCTATTTCTTCACGGTTCAACTATTTGTGGGTATTTTTTGTTGCATCTTCAAAAGTTCACAAGTTCCGGATGTTATGAATAATTTATTTCATATGAGAATTAGTCATATGGGTGATAGGGAGCTGCAGATTATGGAAAATGAAGATCTTCTTGGCGTGACAAGATCATGAGTCTTGACTTCTATGATCATTGTGTCCTTGGAAAGCTACACTAGTACTACAACAAGTTTCCAAAGGGTGTTCACATGCCAAAAGGCACACTCAATTACATCCATTCGAATTGTTGGGTCCAGTCCAACTAACGTTAAGTCTTTAGGAGGTTAGAGGTATTTCTTGGTTGTCATTCGGATTGTTGGTGTTCACATGCCAAAAGGCACGCAAATGAGAAGCGTTTAAGAATTTCAAGAAGTGGATAACGTTAGTGGAGAATCAATCTGGGAAGAAGATCAAAAGGCTACGAACTAATAATGGTCTGGAGTTTTGTTCTTCTGAGTTTGATCAGTTAGGTAGGGATGTTGGAATTGCTCATCATCGTACTGTTAGACATACACCACAAAAGAATAGTGTAGTTGAGAGGATGAATCAAACTTTACCAGAAAGAACGAGGTGCATGCTCTCCATTGCAAAACCAGATAGGAGGTTTTGGGTAGAGCCACTGACTACATCATGCTCTCCATTGCAAAAAATTGGACTGCTAATACTGCAAATTACACGGTGTTGAAATTATTAAGTATAAAACCTACCCACAGTCTTAGTGCATGTCTTAGTTTAATTTTTCTTAGTAAATTTAAAGTTTTTTTTACCGAAAAAATAAATAAAATTTGATATTGGTGCGCATTAAGACTGCGCATTAACATTTTTTTTTTGGTATATTAATACCGTGTATTTAACCAATCCTTACAAAAATTGAAATTTTACGGTATTTTTTCATATAGGTTTAGGAGATCTTGATTGGAATTTTACACTATTCGTATATAATCTTTTAATTTCAGAAAAAAGCGTTAAGCTTTCGAGTTGAACACTACAATTCATAGTTTACTTTAAATGACAGAATAAATAAAATAAAAAATATTTTTTTCAAATTTTTTATATCGTCGAGCATATATTTCCACAATGAATTCCCATATTTGTTAGGTTGTGAAATTCACCAAAACAAAGCCATAATGCCGTCGGTATGTTGAAAAGATGATGTGGGCATTTTTGGTCTTGGGCCTTTGTGAGCCCGGACCCAAGGAAAATCACAAAAATCTATGGAATGTGAAGCCCAATTCCCGCAACAAGATAAACACTTCTTCTCTTCAGTCACGCAATCACGATTGATGTCTTTGTAAGTTTATATCTTTGGAACTCTTCGTCTTTGCACGATCTATCATACCCTAAATGACTCGCTTTCATCGATACTTACAAGTGAACCTCTATATACAATGAAATACTAGACCCGTTTGTCTAAGTATTTAGACTAGCTTTTCCGGTAACGGATGCATGTCATATGTGTGTCGAAAATCGATTACAAAAATAAAGAGAGCGTATATAGTATATAAGGTCAACGAAATTTTCATATTAACAATTGAGTTTATGATAAAACATCACCATACACTTGTATTGGTTCCGTCTAGACACACATGTACAAACTATTTCACGAATTATGTATTAGTTTTCAATCACCATATGTATATCTATGTACAAAAAAAAATATGTCGATTATAAAAAAATCATATTACATTACTACTATATAAGCTCGATCATCTCCCCCTCAAATTACGATTCTTTGCTCGAATATAGGATCACTTCTCGAAAAGGATCGAAATTACTCAACATATACAACAACGTACTAAACTCTGTCAGAAGATCGAATAAGTCCATTGAATTGAAACAGTAATGTGTAGCTTAGCTCTTCTTTTTTCTTAATCCAGATCATTGAATTTCGCCAAAATCTGTTAATCATCTATAAAGTTATTAAGTGGTAGGTTGGTTGTCCGAATCTTTGCATTTGTGGTCAATACTCACTGCGATTTTATATTAGGGTTCAACTGTCAGGACCCGGTCACAACTCACAAGGGGGAATCCGGCCCAAGTATATCCTATAAATATATTTTTTTTTAAAGTTTAAATTGAAGGAAACCCAAAGAAAGTATGATTTTTTTTTAAAAAAAAAATTTCCCATATTTTTACATTATATCTTACTTCATTTATATAATAGACTTTCATTTTATAGTTATACAACCTCTATAAATCTTAAAATTTTAAATTATATCACGACACCTATCCAACACACTTTCGATCTTGTCGATAAAGATGCATAGTTACGAGTTGAATGAGACGAGTATTGACATGTTCAAGTTCGGTTGTTTATAAAGGAGTTGAGTCCATGAGCCTAATTTGTAAATGGTGTAAAATGTGTTCATTTAGAAAATAAACAATTCCGATACAAGTTTTTTCCGAGCCGATAACAATATATCATATATGCAAGCCCGTAATTAGTCAAACAAACCGGACATTAACATTTTCAAATTAGACTCGTTTATAAACGAGTCGAATCATAACCGATCCTAAATATTTATCAAACTTTAATATAGATACGTATTTAGCTCATTTATAAAAGTAAATGGGCCAAATACAAATACATATCTCCCATTTCCCATCTTTTAACATAGAAACGTTATTTCTATATATAAAAAAAATGCTTTACGTTCTTTATTTATAGTTGACTTAAAGTCTTGACGACGACGTATCTCTTCTATTGGACGTTTATTACATATCTTAGCAGTATCCAAGTTGTAGGAGATTCTTATTGATTACTTCCTCTACAATATACAAACACTTATCAACTACACTATATAATAATAATGTATATGACAAAAAAGTTAGTTTCATAACAAGTTTTACTAGTTGGAAGAAACGGACATCTTTAACTATATATATACATTTCAATAATTAAGCTTATTTGATCGAGTTGTTTATAAAACAAAGACTTGTTAGTAGATATAATACTTTGTAACTTGTAATTGTACAAACATTTCATTGCACGCTCTAAAACAAATATGTCCGTTGAGTCTAAACCTAACACATAAACTCAACGAGTTACATCTTAAAATCGTTCATCAAATCTTTCAAACTGAAATGTACATACAATACATTGATACATCAAGTTTAAAGTAGAAAATCATTTGATATACTCCTATAAATAAGATGAATTCTCACATAAAAGAGAAATTATTTATATTTAGAAAGAACTTACACAAAAATTGGAAGTACAAGAAAACAATAATTAAAACTAACAAAAAAAAGAAGATTATAGGTTGGAAGTAGAAAGTTGACTCTCATAACCTTATGAAGAAGTTGAGAAGTGTGGTGAAAGCTATGTTTTATATTATTTTTTGGTGAAAGAGACCTTTTACTAATGCTTACTTTGTTGATTAGTTCCAACACTTGACAACATCACTTATGTTAAACTATTACGCTTATAATTAGGTCAAACTTAGCTATAATTGGAGATGATCGATACATTGTAAGACTATTATAAGGCTTCATAATTGACATATTATAAAGATTTGAGCGACCCAAATTATTTACGTTCAACCTAGTTTGATTTGGTTTCATTTCCATATATATACATACACACTCATACGAGTTCTCAAGACAAGTGCATCTTTTGTATCATCATCCAAAAGATAATATATTCACTAGTAAAATGGCACCAAAAGCAAAAGTGACCGTGTTGAACGTATGTCTCGATTGTGATAAGTGCAAGGTGAAGCTCCTCACGGCAGTGGCTAGTCTCGAAGGCAAGTAGATTTCAGTAATATATCTATATATATAATCTTTAAAAATATTATGTTCTAAGTTTGTTTTTTTTGGATATTGTTAGGCGTGAACAAGATTGAAACGGATGACGAGAAGGGGACTTTAACGGTAACGGGTGAAGTGGATCCACAAGAGCTAATCGGGTGTGTGAGGAAAGTAGGAACTGCGAGTATTGTAAGCGTAAGTGACCCCCAGAAGCCTGAGGAGAAGAAAGACGATTGCAACTGCAATATTTGCTGCCCCGACTACTCTGTACTTCCGTTCAACATGCCGACTCCATATCCGTACTCGTACTCTTATCAACCACCTCAATCGTCTTGCTCGATTATGTGAGAAACCATGATTCGATGTTTGATCGGTACTTGTTGTACGTTTACTGTCAAATGTACGTAGCTCGGTTGCTTGTTCACTCGTTGTGTGTCTTCATGTTGCTTGATTTACATTCATCTAGCAATTTGTACAAATGTGGTTGAATAAATGGGCTGATTGGCCCAATAAGATCCATGTTGTTGGCCCAAATCTTCTGGTTAATGTGTGTTATATAATTTATAGGATGAGCATCGCACTAAGTATTCACTTTTAAGCAAATAATTTCACACATTTCATTTATCAAATGCACAAAAATGTTACATTCCTATTCTTTTAGCTAAAAGCCTAAGCACATTTTTTTATACAGATTTTAAAAGTTGACAACGATATATTATCCTACCTATAATTAAAACTTATGTTTTCGTATGTGAGAAATATTAATTGTCAATTTGATAATATTAATATAATTTATTTTTTTTGGTCAAACTATATAACGGGAAGAAAAGGGCGGGAAAAGCTGTAGCTTATTGTTTTCTTTGCTGGCCATTTTAGCGCGAAATTAGCGCGTTCCCGATCTAAATTAAACGCCCTTCCCAGAAAAGAAATATCTTTTCTTAAGAGTTAACAATCAAAGAACCATAAACCAACGGAAAATCGATTTTCAATTTGTTGAGAATCATTTTCTTTCGTTCTCTTCTCTCTCTTTCTTTGTATTCGACAGAAAATTTTTCTCTAGCATTGTTTGGCTTGGCGATCATAAGAGAGAATCGAAATCAAGATGCTTAGATTGTAACGTTTTGCTTAAAATTAAGGTTGCTGAGAATTCCTTTCATCGAAGATCTCGCTTCTGTTCGACATTTTTTTCCAAGGTAAATGATCGATTTGTACATTTTGGAATATCGACATGGATGAAGAGTTTTTTATTAAAATGAAACGTAATTCAATTGAATGTGCGATAATTTCGAAATGAACAACACATAAGATGATCAGAAAGCTTGGAAGAAGTATTTGTATTATGATGATGGATATGTTGCAGGCATAGTAAAAGGTAGATGATAACATAGTGATCAAAAAGTGGATTCATTGAAGAAAGCGGCCATGAGTGCATCTGGCAAATTCAAACACTCCTTGTCAAGGAGGAGGAAAAGCAGTAAGGTTATGTCCGTTGATATAGAAGACATTCACGATGCTGATGAAGGACAAGTCGTCGAAACTTTACGAGAAGCCCTTATTGCAGAAAATTTACTTCCTGAAAGACACGACGATTATCATATGCTACTCAGGTTTTTCTTCTTGTTTTCTCAGGAATTACTCAAAAGTATAAAGCTTTTTATCTTCTTGCCTTAACTACTAAACAACACGTACAGATTTTTGAAAGCGCGTAAACTTGAGGTTGAGAAGTCGAAGCAAATGTGGACTGATATGATTAACTGGAGGAGGGATTTCGGTGCCGACACTATCACTCAGGTATAAGCTATTTGGTATGTTCATATTCAGCTCGTTTTGAATTGGGTAGAATCTGTATGTTGTAATTGTTTGTTTTTAGGATTTTGACTTTTCGGAACGAGAGAAAGTCTATGAGCATTACCCACAAGGACATCACGGGGTTGACAAAGATGGTCGTCCAGTCTACATAGAACTCTTGGGGAAAGTAGATGCAACCAAGTTATTGGAAGTTACAACCTTAGAACGCTATTTGAAGTATCATGTGCAAGAATTTGAGAGAACCTTTGACATCAAGTTTCCGGCTTGTTCGATTTCTGCTAAGAGGCATATAGATCAGAGTACAACCATATTGGATGTGTCTGGAGTGGTAAGTATGATCCAAGACACAATAAAATACTGTAATATGTGAAGTGCTTTCTGTTTCTTGATCAATCATAAAATTTTCCAACAGGGACTGAAGCATTTTACTAAATCAGCCAGAGAGCTTGTTCAAGAACTACAGAAGATTGATGGCGACAATTATCCTGAGGTGTTTGCTTTGTTAAAACAAATCAACAGTATGATGATATTCTGCCTTTCGAGTTCTTATGAGTAATGATGATGATTAATGCATTGATGATGCTTGAACAAGATGTTTATCATCAATGCTGGTTCTGGATTTAGGCTGTTATGGAACACTATTAAGGGTTTTCTTGATCCGAAGACTTCAGCTAAGATCACAGTAAGCACTAAAGTTTTGTCATAATCTGAATATAATTAAAGGACTGATTTGTTTGATATTTTAACTGATCATATGAACATACTGATTGAAAAAAGGTTCTTGAAACAAATACCAAAGCAAGTTGCTTGAAGTAATTGATGCTAGGTAACTCCTGTTGATTATCCATGTTTTGTTGTTGTCATTTATGTTTGTGAATTTTCAATTGTTGTTTTATGTGTGTGACTTTTGTGTTAGTCAATTGCCTGAGTTCTTGGGAGGAAACTGTACATGTTCCGATAGTGGAGGTTGTATGAGATCCGATAGAGCCCCCTGGAAAGACCCCGGAAAGTACTCAAGGTTCACGTTTTTTTTTCTCGTTTTGTGTGCGTTCATATACACACGACTCAGACTTCCCTTTAAGTTTTGACTTCAAATATTGCCCTTTGCTAATCTGTACATGCAGTTGGTACAATCTGGTGGAGCAAAATGTAAGGTTCATTCGCCATTGCTGCGCTCCTTCAATACCCGAACAGGAGAAGACAATACCCGAGGATAATAGTGCGAGTCTTAAGGTTTTTCTAGCCTTAAGCTTATTTTCTTGCTCTTTGGTTACTCTTTTATAAGAATATGTTTTGTAGAAAGAAGATGAGCCATCCTCTATGGCGGCACCAAAGACTGTTGAACCTATTCAAGCTCGTTCTATGGATAAAAGAGTAAGTGTTGACAAATTCTTCTAGAAGATGTATGTCTATTGTTCTTATTTGTTTTGCTCTTTCATAGGTCTCTATGAGCAAGAGTGTTAAAAAGACCAATGATTTTAGTGCCTTAAATCCGCCCGAGAAACCCGTAGATTGGCAAAAGGTTATGGAAAATAACGAAAAGTACGCCATTGCTAGAGGTATGATATTCTAGTAGAGTTGTTATTTTAGCCGAGCTATGTTATGTTCATAACTTGCATTGCCATTTTGTGACACAGGTGATGGTTTTACGATCAACGCGTATAAGGGATCAGGAGACGGTATCAGCAACCACTTTGTAGCGAGTCTAATGACATTCGTAATGGAATTGTGACAATGGTGAGACTAACACGTAACATGCCCAAGAGACTAAGTGATGCAACTATATACTCAACTACAATGTACTTAGAAGGGCCAGTACATCATCCACCACAACTACCAGGCGCGCCACCAATGATCTCAGATGAAGATTACATGACTGTCATCAAACGTATGGCGCGCATTAGAAGAGAAAGTCACGGCTATGGCCTTGAAACCAGATGCAGTCTCGAGAAGGAGGAGAGTATAAAGAACGCTACCACGCGTGTTGACACTTTGGAGGAAGAGCTTACAGCAACAAAGAAGGTATGATATAAGGAATGTAAAAGTTAATCTGAAAAAATATTCAACTTGATTGTTTAACTGTGTTTGTAGGCCTTGGAGGATGCCCTATCAAGACAAGAGGAGCTAATACAATATATAGACAAGAAAAAGAAGAAAAAGAAGCTGGTAAGAAACAAATATTTGATGTTTGAGGTTCTGTCATATGATAATTAATGTTGTCAAAACAAATATTTGATGCAGTTTGCCTGGTGAACAATGGTTTGTACTCGCAAAGCCACAACTGGATCATTTTTTCGCCTTTGTGCTCAAGCCGTTGATCAATGATACAAGATTCTTAAGTTCTAACTTTGTTGTATACTATATGTTAAAACAAACTGTATTCTAATTTGTTGTACATTCCTGTAAGAAAAATCCAGCTACGTAAGTAGCTGCGAACGAAGAGAGATTATGAGGATACACTTGATGAGTTGTGCATGAAATTGTTTGATTGTCCTTAATATTTCTTGTGTTTTTCATTGTTTCAATTAGAAAGTTGAAACTGGAGACTAATAAAGTAAGAAACTGGAGAGAGTTGAAAACATTAATTTGCTCATGAGCCTTACACCTTACAGGTACATACTTGTAGCTCTCTTGCTATATTTAGGCTCCGTTTGGTTGCATGCATCCAAACTCTTAAATTCCTTACATAAACATTGAAAGTCCTCAAACTGCCTTTACACCCAACCAAATGGAGCCTTAATCCTCTCCTAGTAATATGAATTAAACCATCCCTCTCCAAAAAAAAAGACTGAAAAAATCAGAGTGTATTGAGCTGCATGCATGGCATAGCTTCAAAGCATGCAGATGGAGATGCAAACTAGCTAGGCATAACTAGAAACTATACAAGAAAACAATCAAGAAAACTAAACTAATTGAAGCTTTAAAAGTAATGGTGAGGAAGACTAATGGATGCATCCAACTGATCAGTAGTTATAAATGAGCTCCAAGATAACGGCACAAGACACAATCCTCTCTTCTTCAGATCTTGTCCTCCTGATAGCTCCTTGCTTTCCTGCTGATGATCTTCACTTGAAATCTGTCACACACAAACATATATATTTTACATTTAGATCCACAAATATATAAACCCAGTTACTATCACAAGTTTATATGCTGTACAACTGCTTGAAAATGAAGTTTTTTACCGGCTGCATTATCCTATTACAAGGTTTGTTCCTCAATGGCTTGACATTAGGCATGCACAGTGTCTGCAGCAAAAGAGATTCAGAAATTTTTCATAAGAAAAGTAACTTATATTCAGCATGTTAATTTCTTGAGCTTAATATTTTTATATTATTATAAAAATATATGCATGATTAGTTAATTATTAGATCATAATTACAATCAAAATAATAATTTAGAAAGACAAAAACACTAGTGGGTATGGACTAACTCACATGGATCTGATCTTGAAGGAACTGAATATACCCAATTGCTTCTGTCAACACAGAAGCAGTATCTGTCTGCAAAATTAATATATATTATAGATATACATAAATAAGCAGTTGATTAAAAGCATGCATATGAAGTATGGTCTTAAAAATAAAATATTAGTCTAACTCTGAAATAGTGGGCAGGAGAGTGGGAACTTGTACCTTGCCAAAAGGTGAGACCAGTTGATGTAGAGCTGCAATTCTGTCTCCCAGCTTCTCCTTCCTCACCTTAATACAATTTCATTTTCATTCAAATTTCCTTCTTAATTGTATACTGATTATGAAAAAATAATAAAAATTATTCATAAATAAAATCTGTTATTTTAGTCCTTAGTTTGGTTCAATAATTGCAGGCCTTATATAAAGTGATGTTTCAGTTAATATATCTACTTTTATGAGGTCCCCATGATGAATACACTGCTACATATACTTGATAGAAAATGATTTGAAATAAAAAGTCCTTGATTTAAGAAACTTTGTGGTAAAGAAAAAGTTCTTGTTTGACTCAATTTTAGCTCAATGAAAAAAAAAACCAGAAAAAAGCCTTTTCAAAAGGAAATACATTAATACATATATTGATTTTTCTAACCTTGAATGGAGGGCAAGATGTCTTCAAAGAAGATTTCTTGTTCGAAACTCCGGCCGTCGACGTCTTTGAAGAGGTATCTGAACAATTAGGTCTTTTTGTTCCTGCAACTCCATTATTCATCAAGGAAGCTGACCCCTAAACAAACCCACACCCAAAAAGGTAAATTTAAAAAATGCAATTGAGTATATTATAATTTTGAAGAATATATGTTCAAGGCCCTTAAAGATTTTAATGGATTAGTATATAGTTTATAGTAGTAGTAGAGCATCATGCGGCTGAATAAAGCTGGAAGCAAAAGCTCCCACCATATTCACAGCCATGGCCCATGCAATGCAAAAAGAAAGCAGCTTTCTTTTTCCTCTCAGCACAAAACCAAGATTCAGGAATTTCCATTGAAGATGTCATTATACACATGAAATAAAAGAAGAAACATGTACAAATATAGAAATCTTGTATCTATTTGAATTGGGTATGTACAGTTCAAAATCTGAATTACAAAGTATACATATATATACACATATATACACAAACATATATTGCTTAGCTATTAAGTGTGATGATATATGATGACTGATGAGAGGTCTCATGGGTCTACACTAGCTAATCCTTTTCTTTCCCTATGATCTTTGTCATGGCTATCTATAAAGGATAAAAAGGAAAGCAAAAAACAAAGGAAGAAAGACCCTTTAATTGGGATGATGTTATGTTATGTGGTAAAAATGTGGAACAGATATTCAAAGAGGGTACGTGCCTAAATCGACCTCTAATCCATCCCATCGTGGGTTTACTTTTTCGGCCTGATCTTTTTTCTCTTCAAACTTTCAAAGCACATAGCTAGCTAGCAATCTATAAGTTATAAAGAAGACTTCTTACTGATATTCTCCTTATTCATTTGACTCGAACAAGAAAAAAACAGTAAATTTTACATATGAGAATCACAGTACAGCTAGCTACTAAAAATAAATATACCCTGATAGTAATTATAATGACCCAAGAAAAAAATTTGATGTTTTTATAATCAAGAACATGTATGTACTTACTTGATTCTAGGGCACGGCTTCTAGTTGGCCAAGACAAACCTCCTGCAACTAAATCTTTCCCTGTTGCAGTTAGGGCATCATGGTGATTATCTCCATACCCGGAAAATTGTCGGCCGAAACAATTAGAGCTATTCAAGAAATCTGAGGCTTGTAAGTTCAAGCCTAGGAAGGAGGAAGAAGATGAAGAAGTCAAACCCAGTTGACCTAGAGCATTAGTTGCATCGTTAGTACCACCATTTGATGATAAGAGACTACTGAAGCTGTTATTGATCATTGATCTTGTTGAAGCTATTTGGGGAACCCATGGAAGATTTGCTAGCTGATGATTTTCCTTCACATTAATAATACCCAGGAAATTAGGCTAGCCATGACGTCATCACTGTTGTTATTAGTGGATGATAATGAATGATAGGAGAAGGTTGAAGAATCAGAATTTGTAACTCCACTTGAAGCTGAAGGTACTTCTCCATGTTGGTTTGCTCCATTATAGCTTCCTTGATTCCTGCATGTAAAATTACACAAAATCATTAACAGAAACAAAAGAAACAAACTTTACCAATTTCACTGCTGATTTCACATAGCACGTAAATCAGTCTAATCTGTAATATTATCGGATCTAAATAGGGTTACTTACTGTGAGAAAAGGGAGGAGTTGGGGTGGCGAGGCGGCGGAGAAGCTCCATATCCGAGGTGGTGGTGGTCTTCGTCGAGAAAAGACGAAAGGCGCCGGAGATGTATGGATATGGAGGCTGTGGAAGAAGCTTGTTGTTGTGATGAAGATAGTGTTGTTGATGAGGATGATGATCCGGTTGAAAATTTGTGGAGTCCATAAATGATTCTTATAAACTGCTTTTTAGATCCCAAGATGGGGATTTTGATTAAAACCCAAAAGCTTATGAGTAGAATATAGCGTGTATTAATTTGTGTGAGTGTTTGAGTGTTGCTTTTTTGAGTTGTATTTAAAAGCTTTCACTCCATTCAAGGAAACATCTCTCATGAGAGAAGAAACATATATACCCCAAATCAATGAAAACCATCCACTCTTTGGCGCTGTCTTTCTCTCCTGGACTCTTTGCTTTTCGATTCATCGTTGCTTTTTTTTAATGATATTTTTATGAAGGGAAAATTTGGTGAAATAGGTTAAAAGAGTTTTAAATTTGAAAAATAACTTGTTTTAAAGCTTGTTTTGGTGTAAAATAATTTTTTTTATATGATGTTTATTTTTATAATGATATTGTTGTGCGGAATATTAAAAATAACATTACTTAACAAACAAGAAATAGAATGTATATAGAGATTAACTAAATATTGGTTATTTTTATTTCGAGAGACTTTATTGAAGAGTTTCGGATTACGAGTGAAACATATGATTCAAAGGTTGAGAAAACGTTACTATATATGAAGTAACAAAATCCTAAACATAATACCGGCGATCAAATACCAGATTGGGTCAAACAATAAAGACCCAAATAGGTGACAAGCCGGATCACGTCAAACGGTGAAGACCAAGTGCTTCTCGCGAGGTTATTTCTCCTTAGGTGGATATGAGTCATAATACTCTATAAGCTTGTTTGGTAGATGAAAGAAGGGGAGGCGGCTTATCTGATAGATAAAGGAAAGGAGAAACTTGGAGTGTAGGCTTTGAGTTCTAACAACAGGAAAAAGAGCATTTTTTTTTTATTATTATTATTATTATTATTATTATTATTATTATTATTATGCATTAACTCTTATTTAAAACAATCAACTCAATATAATTTTTAATATACTAGTTTATCAACCATCAATTAATTTTATCCATCAACTAATTTTATTTGATACTTTAATTATATAATATAACTTCAAAATTAATATATAACACAAACATTTTTGTTAATATGCGAAATGTCTTATACAAAAATTTTAACTTAATATACGAAACGTTTTATACAAACAATTTTCTCTCCCCCAAAAAAAAGTTTATGGCTCCGTCACTGTCAACATATACCCGAAAATGTGACATATTTCGGTCACACTTTGATAGTTGTTATGCTAATACGTTGATCGAGGTTAGTGACATTTTATTTTTCCGTGAGTGGTGATGGTGTGGTTTAGTTATTGACGTTACTTGTATCCGTCGTATAGTTTTCGACTTTTTATCGAAATTACATGAGCTCCCTCTAACACGGTCTTGGATATAAATGTTTTTGTTCGGTCGAATAATGGTTAAATGATGAGGAATATTTTGAGGACTTCGTCCTAATAATCTCCATTGAAAGGATGGAAATTTCCACAACTTCTCTCTCCAATAATCGAATAATCTTCTTTCACCTCAATAAAACTCTATCTAACAAACAAGCATTACATACCCAATATATCGATCTAATAATTTTAACGGTTTAACCTCCAGTGACATCTTCTTTAAAAACCCTAATTTTAATGTGGTGAAGCTTGTGCGGTTGTGCCTACTCGACAATGAAGCATTTGGTGTTATTGGCGTTCATTAAAAACGTGCGTAGAAAAATAGTGTGGTACAAAACAAAAACAATAGTGTTTTGACTGTTTCTAGTTTTGCGGTAAGAATTTGACATCGTTGGCGGTTGAGAAACGGTATTCCATTACAGTTAGTAGCTTCAATCTCGAAAGAATGGTCTCTCCATAATCCTTATTGTATATTTGTACTAGCTTATTGAAATAAAATATTGTTGTATATGTCAAATTTTACAATTTTTGTACGTATCCACATCGAGAAGAAGTGAAAACATATGACAATTGAGAAGTATATAAAGAATTGTGTACTTATGCATACTTGAAGCATTAAATAACTTCTTTTTTTCAAAAAAAATAACATATTATAGTTATTTTAATAAGGAGAATAAGAACAACAGAGTGCCGGTAGTTTAGTGGTAAGAATTCTAGTTTAGTGGAGAGTGACGTAGTTTAGTGGTAAGAATTCTAGTTTAGTGGTGAAGAATTCCAAGACGCATATAGCGGTCCTTAATAAGAACAACAGAGTGGCCGTAGTTTAGTGGTAGTTTAGTGGTAAAGAATTACAGGACGCATATAGCGGTAGTTAATAAGGAGACCTATATTAATTTAAAATAACTAAAACTAAAATAATAAAGAATTACAGGACGCATATAGCGGTAGTTAATAAGGAGACCTATATTAATTTTTTAAAATAACTAAAATAAGAACAACAAAAATAAGGTAATCGGGTGGCGGATTCGCTTGCCAATTTTGCACGTTTTAGATTCTGTTCCTCTTTTACACGTTTTAATCTCGGACGATTACCGTGAACTAGTTTTCCGCGTATATTCGATTTGTAATTTCTTTTTAGTTTGGGTTGTTTCGCTCTTTTCCAGCAAAAAAAACAAAAACAAAAATAAGGAGACCTATTTAATAATAACTAAAACTTAAAATGAGAACAACAAAGTGGTTGTAGTTTTAGTGGTAAGAATTTCATGTTGTGGTCGTGGAGACTTGGGCTTGAATCCCAACAACCACATATTCTATTTTTTTTTATTTAAAAATGTCTATATCTATTTCTTTGAAATAATTTTTATAAATAATCTTTACGTTAATATCTCTATCAAATTTCCATTACATAATTTGAATTAATTATTCAAAATAACCCAAATTTATATTGTCTTTCATAACGTTTGACAATTAAAAAAAATACATCATTCTTCAAACCTTTACAGGAAATTTGGAAATCACCTTAATTTACACTTATTTTTGGGAAATCATTCACCTACTTCATTCCTATCGACTATTTTACATTCACACGTTGTAAGATTCGTCTTAAATATAAAAATAAAATAACCAATATTATAACTTCTGATAGTTTTAAATTGTTTTAAACGACATTTTTGTAAATTATATAATTAAGAGCGTTATCACTCACTAAGTACACTTGAATTATACTTGAATTATTGACTTGAATTAAATTAACTATTTTTCACTTCTTCTAAGCAATATTTATAATTTCCGAATATATTAATTCTATTTTGTGATCAAACAAGATTTATAATATTTGACTATTTGGTGATTGATTTAAACTATATTTAATTATTTATTTAAAATCTAACCAAAATAAAAATCTCATATTCACCTTTTTTTTTACTTCAAGATACTAAACGATCGAGCAGCGGCTTTCGGTATCTTCATATTAATTTTAGATCGAGTTTATGGCTCTTTTTATTCATAAATTGAATGAGTATTTTCCTTTCTCTGCATATTTTTAATACAATACTCTCAATTATGTATAATAAGTACAACATCTTTAAAATTTTAGTTATTAATATATTTTGTTATTATTTCGACTACAATTGAAATCAAACAGATTGATTTTATTTAAACTCTATAAGTAAATTTTATTAAATTTTAACATTGATGTATAATCTAATAATAAAATATTCAATTGTGAATAAAATTTCGTGATATCAACATGTAAGTTATACCTTGATCACAATAAAGTAAATATTGACTAAAAGAAATTATAATTATTAATGTAAATTAATAAATGTAAATGATAAATATTATGTTATATAAATAATATATAAATATTATGTTATTTTATGAAGTAACTATTGAATAACTAATATGATTTCACGTTGTCTTAAATAAATTAGTACATATTATTTAATAGTTAATATGTTAGCCTATAAATAAATTCTCTATTAATATCTAATATATGTTAGATAAATATAATAAAAAATTTTTAAGACAAATCCGCAAAGGTGTGAACGTTAAACTAGTAACCTTATAAATCTGCAACTATCCATGTAACATGACTGTTAAAAAAAAAAAGTTATTCTGGTTCTTTTTGAAAAATAATATAAATAAGAGTGTTTTTTTAAATAATAATTCTGAGAAGTGTCCACAAAAATTGAAATTTTTATGAACTTCCCCTTTTCTTGTTCGTTTTTTTTTTTAATAAATATATCCTCTTTAAACAAAGTCACGCCCTTTGTTGTTTTCTCTTTCGAGGGCCATCTTCGAAAAGAGCCTCTCTCTTTATGTGTGCCAAATACATTAATGAACGAAAATACATTGACTAGTAGACAAAGAAGTGTTGCTAAACTTGTCTTCTTATTTTCTCAAATTGTATTTTTAGATTGAAGTTGATTATCATAGATGGGTAGGTACGTGGCCAATTCTTAATTAGCAACGCATTAAGTTGGTAATTATAATTAGGTATCCAATCAACTCTATCCTAGCTTTCAGTTGACATATATGTTTTGCTTTATATCGTTTGCTTAAATTAATGCACAAATTTTAGCTACGTAGCTAGGGCCATTAAAGTCACTTTACCTACAACTTTAGTACATTATCCTAATTACATCAATCGTGTTTATCTTAGATATATTTTAACTCGAAATTTTAATTAGCATATCCATGTTTTTTTTAACTGTTTATTTTTCATTAATTAATAAGTGGTAAAATTGATTTAACAATTCTATATAACTAGAAATGTACTTTATTGCACATCAAAATTAAGATTGGCAGACATTAAATTGTATTCTATGAAGTTCCAATACCTCTAGTTAAGGCTCTAATCACGTACTTGTACATAAATAAGTAGATTTACGGGTCGAGAAGATATGTCAACGTAATTTTTTAATAATATATATGGTGAAAAGTACGTAGAAATTAAAAAGAGGTTAAGATATGGGCGTAAAAAAAAGAGCAATAATGAATGGATATTAACGAAGAAAGTACGTGCAAGAAAGCTGAAATTGACATTCAACAAATTAAATAGGAGTATTATGCTCGCATGCTAAATTAATAATTAAATTAATTAGAAAGTTAATATATATTTGAATACCGCCATCTAAAAGGTGTCGATAAAGGCCTCGAGAAAGAGGTTGGCCTTGTGTTTCAATCAAATTTTTATGGCGTGTTTTGTCGCTTACACCTTCCATTGCCTCTTTCTTCTTTCCTTGGAACAACTATCGACCCAAAATTGGTTTGAATTGAACCGAACAAGTTTTCAATGAACCGGAATCGGAAAGTCGGGATTTTTTGGGTCAAAGATTATGCATACTCACTTGAATTCGTTTTTAACGGTATTTTATGATTCGAGCAAAAATTTGATAATATGATCTTGAAGATAAAAGTAGCTCCCATCAAAAAATAGAGTGATAGTCTACGATAAATTATTATACTAATACTTGAGGTTAGGTGATAACCTTGAACATAATACACATATTTTGATACGATAAATTTTGTACGGTAAGAAATTAGATTGGTCATCTTTTGGAGACTTTTTCGCCCAGGACATCCTTTCGGATGAGATCTTTTACCAAATGAGTGATAAAAAAAAACCTAATGTTCTATAGTGTTGTGCTCAAGAAAATTATTTTTTAAACTATTTATTATAATAAATATGTATAAAAAATAATTATTTTACCTACTAAACTCAGACACAAATACTTTGTTTGATATAACATTTACTCATCAAGAAGAGGAGATTACAAAGATGGTCATCAATCAATGATTTTGATGACAAACCATTTGATACCACCTCCTTAAAAAGACTCTAGCTCGTCGGTCATTACTACGTAGTCTGATACTCATACATAATTCAAGAGATTGGAATATCCAACTCCGATGTGTCTACCATAAGACGAAAATGACGTATACTATCATGCTAGCTAGTAGTGATAGTAACGATCCTTTAGGCTATACTACGTTGCTTTACCCTCCCCGTGATGTAGTGAATCTTTTACTAAAAGATGTAAGAGGTCAAATATCCTGAGTGATGAACATATACCTTTTTTCTATGTTGTTGGTTAGTATTGCTATTAACGATACTCTAGATTTCATTGCCTTTCCAATTGTGCAGTGAATCCTTTTACCAATTATTTTTTTCGTAAGGAAGACGAGGGAGTCTAAAGACCCATTCGTATTTTATTGATGGATGCAAATTAACAAGTAAAAGCCTATGGCATGCAATGCCACGGACATCATTGTTCAGGATTCCAACCAAATATGTAAAGATTATCCTAACCTAAGTGATGATCATTTAACTTTGGATGAGTTGGATAAGTGGCTCCTTTTTGGTTTTTATGAGCACCTGTAGACCCTTTTGTTCTACGAGATACAAAGTAGGCCTCTTGAGTTTATTTAAAAAAGATTAATTAAAGAGCTATTTGATAATTTTGATTTACACATCTCATACCCAATCGTTACACAAACACAAACGTTTACACAAGTCCAATCGTTTACACAAGCTCCAATCATTTGATAATGTTTAAAAAGATTAATTAAAGAGCTATTTGATAATGTTGTTTACGGAATTGAGTTCTTTTGGGTTATAGTGAATGGTTCTTTTTCAATTTCATCTCTATTATAGAACCGGATTTACAACTAGTAAGATAGAGGAAACCAGACTTATATATATATATACTACTACAAATTCTTTATTGTTTGCCATATGCCTTATAAGAAAAGGCTAGATAAATTTCAAATTTTAGTTTTTATCATTATAAAAATGATATAAGAAAAATACTTCCCTACACGATAAATATTTCAAAAAAAAAAAAAAAGAAAAGAAAAGAAGAAGAAGAGCAAAATCTAAATTATCGTATGCAGGCTTTCGGCTTTGCTGTTACTTATCATTTTATCAATAGCTCGACTTTTGGCTATATTCTATTTCACCGTCCAAACAGTCCCACCAATTCTGCACCCTTCATTTCACTTTCTTAACATTATTTATTTATCCTGCCTAATTAGTTTAATAAATAATTACGCAGTAATCTTATTATTCCAGGTTTCAAAATATTATATTACGGATATTGAATCCTCACGAGTGCGCTTGTAATTATCAACAAAACTACAAAAACTTGTAGGAAAAAAAATGCATATCTAAGATATATTTTGTAAGTCAAATCGAAGTCATTTTCATTAAGATATACAGTAATTTGAATGTCCTTATTTGCAATACCTTTATCTAATTTAATATATATATATATATATATATATATATAATATATATATATATATATATATATATATATATATATATGAATATATGGGCATATCATATAGATAATGATTGTCTTGGAGTCATAGTTAGGTCAATGGATTTTCTGTTTGTTTTCAAAAGGGATGTGCTTTTCTATTTCTTAATCAACGAGGATTAAATAATATTTACTTTTATTTAATAATTTTTGTATATAGACTTGCTCGACATACGAGTAAAGTATAAAATTTTACATAAAATAATTGTGTTTGTCTCGTTTACTTTAATATAAATATATTGCTTAATTGACAAGTTTATAGCACTAGTTGATGGTCAATTAGAAGATAAACCACATGTATTTTTTTATTTTATTTTTCAATTTTAAAAAAAAATTGATATATCGTCGTGTGTGATAAGAAAAATATAATTATTAAAATATTCTTTGTTCTTGCTAATTTTCTAACTATTAAATATATTTAAAGCATAAAAAAATCTTTAAAAAAAGCATCTTGCTTTTTGGCCTAGTCATATAAGGTTGGTACAGAGGCCGAGCTATACGGACTTGGTTCGGTAAAAGGTTGATTGGAGTTTTTAAACCTTCAAACGAGTAAAATAGAGCACTATATGAGTGTATATTGTAAGATGTTAACTAGTGAATAGAAAAAATCCCTCCTAAGGGTTCTCGCCTCCTTTACATATATTTATATGAGAAAGTATTTACAAGCCAATAAATATAAATATAAAATATAAATGGATAATAACAACTTTGTATATATCTCTAACATCCTCCCTTAGTCGAAGTCGGAGGTAATCGGAGACGAAGACTGTATCTAAAGTCGTTAAACAAGGGAGTGGTGAGGTCCTTTGTAAAAGTGTCGACATACTGGTGAGCCGAAGGGACATGTAGAACTCGAACTTGGCCATGTACACCTTTATCTCTTACAAAGTGATGTCGAGTTCCACATTCTTGGTACGTTGGTGTTGAACCGGATTGGTGGAAAGATATACTACTGACACATTATCACATAATATCAAAGTTGCGGTAGATAAGGGAAGTCCCAGTTCCAACAGAAGGTTACATAACCAACAAGTTTTAGCAACAACATTGGCTACACCTCGATATTCTACTCTCCGGCACTTGAGCAAGAAATGGTTGTTTGTTGTTTGGAGGACCAGGAAATGATGTCGACACCCAAATACACAAAGGACCCGGAAGTGAACAACGAGTATCCGGACATCCTGCCCAATCGCATCAGAATATGATGTTAGTGAGGAAACAAATGAAGGGCGAAATATGATGTCCATAGATAGGGAACCGCAAATGTATCTAATACATGTTTCAGGCATGTAGGTGATGTTCCTTGGGATCGTCCATAAACAAGAAGACATGTTGCACTACATATGTTATATCCGGACGAGTGAAGGTCAAGTATTGCAAGGCCCTGCAAGACTACGGTAAGTGGTTGTATATGATATTAGAGCAAAGGAGTGCGCCCCAAGCTCGCCTTGGTGTCAACTGATGTAGTTGTAGATTTACATGCAGTCATACCAACCTTCTGCAAAATTTCAAGGGCATACTTTTTCTGATGTAAAAAGATATTTGATGGTGATCTAGTGGCCGAGACACCGAGAAATAATGTAGATCCCCAAGTTCCATCATAGAGATCAAATTCCGATTTCAGGATGCCATAATGGAACGCAGTAGAGCATTTGAAGAGGTTGTCAGCATTATATCACCAACATAAAGAAGGAGATAAGTAGTGCCTGATATACCACTATAAACAAAGCGTGACTGATCGGATTTGCAACTCCGGAAATCAAGACGGCTTAGAAAAGAAGCGAAGCGCTGAAACCATGCACGGGGAGCCTATTTAAGACCATAAAGGGAACGTCGTAGGAGACATACGTCATTAGGAGGGTTGGGTCCCTGAACCCTGTGGCCTGATGCATATAAACACTTTCCTCAATTGTGTCATGCAAGAAAGCATTTTACACATTCAATTGATGGGTAAGCCAACCTCTTGAAACGACAATTGATAATACAATACAGATTGTCACTGGCTTGATGACAGGGTTGAACGTCTCATCACAATCAATTCCAACTTCCTGACTCTTTCCATTTGCCACAAGTCGAGCTTTGTAATGTTCGAGTGTTCCGTCAGACTTGTACTTAGGTTTAAACAACCACATGTAATAAGGCCTAGAAACAAATTCCCATGTTCAATTTCTAGTTAACGCCCTGTATTCGTCAGTCAATACGGAATGCCAATTTGGATCCTGCAAGGCTGTATACGGAGATTTAGGGATTTGGGAAATGTGGAGGAATGCAGGGCATATTTCGGATTGGGTTTAACAATGCCCGACCTCAATTGGGTTTGCATGCGGGTGGTGGTTGAGTTTGGAATGGAAGGTGGGGGTGACGGGGCATTTATAGCCATAGGGAGAGGGTTGACCGTATTGGTATCGTTAATGTGGGATGGATTTGGAAAGGTGTTGCCACGGGTGAGGGAGATGGATGTGCGGGTGCGAGCTCATAAGTGTCGTCGGGGCGGCTTAGATGAGGCACGTGGGTAGGCTTATAAGTGTCGCGGATGCGGGTGGTGTGGAGCAGGTGCGTTCAGGGGAGCTAGTATACGAATATGAGGAGGTAAAGGGTCGTCGGTGATAACCGAAGAAGTGTTCGGGCTGGTGGTTAACGGAAACGAATTTCATCTAAAATAACAAGGGACAAAAGAACCTTATGATTATCCAAGCGAATACATCTATACCTACGATGTTTTGGGAAGTAAACTAAGAAGACGCAAGTTGTAGCCGAGGGGAAAGCTTATGTACGTCACGTGGAGCATTTGCACTGATATTAGGAAAGCACAATCAACCGAAAACGTGAAGGTGATCATAGGATGGTGTTCAATATTGAGGTGGGAGTTCTATTATTGTTTGCTTTTGATGGAATGATGTTTTGAACGTAGCAAGCAACATTTAGAGCTTCAACCCAATACTCATATGGCAATGAAGCATGAACTAGTAAACTCCTAGTTTTGTTATTTTGAGTGCGTAAAATCCGTTCGGCCTTTTCATTTTGAGAAGAAGTTTGAGGACATGAGGACCGAATAAGAAGACCTTGTCTTTGATAAAAGGAATGGCCTGACTGCTTATCAAGTTCTCCTTCTATGTCGCATTTAAAACTTTTAATTTGATGTTGGAATTGAGTTTTGACATAACGATGACATATTTGTCGGATTTATGTTTTAGGGAAAGTACCAACACAACATTAGAGAAAACATCCAATAAAACTAGATAATATTTGAATCCAGAAATACTAACAACAGGAGATGTCCACAAATCACAATTGACAATGTCAAAAACATCAAAAAGTACGAGAATGTGAATTGTTAAATGGAAGGCGTTTGTGACGTTTGCCTAGCTGACAAGTCGTACAAAGACTCTTGGTGTTATTCGACGGTGATGAACTCAAAGACGGACGGAGGGCACGAAGAGCATGATCTCCTAAGTGTCCTAGGCGAGCATGTCAACGTGTAGACTCGACATCTACGTGAGAGGACTGTGACTTTTTAAATGAGATGGGACTGGGAGTGGCGGGTGTAGGTCCTCACATCGCTAGATAGTGTTCCCCGTGAGAAGATCCTTCACAGAAAAAAACCAAAAGGATCAAATTGAATTGCCACATTATTATCAATAGAAAATTTCCGTACCAATATAAAGTTTTTGACTAGGTTGGGGCCATGTAGTATATAGAGTAGGTGAAGGTGAGGTTGGTTGATTATGGGAAAGTAGAATGTCCAAAACCAATAAATGTAAAGAACGAGCAGGTGAAGGTTGGTTAAGTCATATGAGACGTAGCAACAGTGTCTTGTACCACCCAGCAGATGGAGTTTTCAACTACATCGTATTAAAAGCCTTAACAAGTTTTGACGGATAATAGAAAGTGACCTGCTGACAGAGGTCACGGGTGCAGGGAGGGTTGCAGGCGGTGTGTCCACTTTGGATGCGGGTGCGGGCTCTCTTGCCACGGGTACGGGTAAAGCTCTTGGGTCGGGTATGGGCAGGGTGGCGGCGTAGGTGAGTGCCAGTATGTGTGGCCCGCCTCAAGAGAGTGATGGAGGCGATTGGTTAATGTGATTTGCTCCGTTTTGGCCTCCCCTAGGTCTACGGGTGTTACGACGACACCCTCGGTTTGAGGAATGTTGCGGTAATGGGTATTTCATTGCAGTTGGTGGCGGATTGACGTTAGAGGAGGATACCAACGTTGTTTCGATTTCAGTTGACCGAATAAGGCGATTCTCTTCCTTGCTTAACATGCTTCGAGCAGTCATGAAGGATGACAGGGGTTGCGTCTGACTGATGATGCTTCCAACCACTGTGTACTTGCCGGAAAGACCATTGATTAACTATAAGACCAACCGCGAGTCACTGACTAGGTGACCCATGTCTTCAAGTTGATCAGTTGTGGTTTTTTAGGGTTTGGCAGAAAACAACAACGGATTTGTGGGATTCTAATTTGTAGTTGATGAAACGGCTCTCCATTTCTACAACCCAGGCGGATTGATTATTATGAAATAATCCTTGTATGCGACGCCATGCTTCACGCACAGTAGAGTCCGGCTTAAGGATTTTGAGAAGCACATCATCGTGGATCATTGCGTTGATCCAAGAAAGGATGATAGCATCGAGTTTTTTCCATTGAGGGTCTTCGGGATTTGTATTAGTTCAATCAATGTGATGGGCGATTTCATGAGCACGAGCAATGGAGGAGAAAAGCTCTACTTGATATTGGACCTTGGAAGGGTCTAGGGTAAGCGGAACGTGATTGCGGATGTTTGAAACTGACTGAGCGACATGAAAATTCGATTGGAAAGATTGGTTGTTGGTGGATGTGGATCGATCTTCCAGCGTTTGGGGCCCGTCGTTGGGGACAACCGGCATCGGGTTGACGACCGGTGGCGGCGGTGGTTGTTGTCGGCGGCAGACATTTTTGTGGGTGGTGGGGGTCGAGTTTTGAAAATTAGGGTTTTCAAGACGGCTTTGATACCATGTAAGATGTTAAGTGATGAATGGAGAACATTCCTTGAAGATTCTTGTCTCTCTTTATGTATATTTATATGAGAGAGTATTTACATGCCAATAAATATAATATAAAATATAAACATATAATAACAATTTTGTGTTTATCTCTAACATATATTAGCCGAGTTACTGGGAAAAAATTTAGCCCGAACTTGTTCACTTCTAAAAAGCCGATTATAACTAAGCTTTTTAAGCTTTGGTAAAATTAAAGCTCGGTCTCATTTCCTTTTTAAACGAGTCATATAAACACATTGTTAAAGATCCGTTAAAATTGAGGCCCAAACTCGTTCTCTTTTTTAACAATCGGAGTATAAATACATTTAAAACTCGGATAATATTGATGCTCAAACTCATTTATAAATGAGTGAAACCTGAATACATCAAAACTTTCTTTTTCGACTCGAATAACAACCCTGTGTCCTCAAGAGATCGAGTTGAATTGGCTTCATATCAAATGCAATATCTTTCCCGTACTAAGAAAACAAAATGTGCTGTAAGTTGGAATAATAATTGTTGAAGCTTCGGGATCCCAATATTCCAATTGTATGATGAGATATTAAGCCACATACTATCATTGCAAAGCTGCCCTATTAATGTATAAATACTAGTAATATATTGCCTTGCTCATAATTATTGAAACCCTACACGTAAATTACAAATATTAATTAGTATATAGTAAACTATATGGTTAGCTAGCTTAGCTAGAGTGCACCAATTGGATCAGTGCCCTTATTTGTTGTATATAATTGGCGTAATTCAATACACCTAAGGACTCGATCGTACGGACAAAATGATAAAAATATGTTGATTTAGACTTCAAAAAAAAGGGTAAGATACACATATGTGAATTTTTAAAATAACTTGACACATATAAAAATTTAGTTTAACCTTGTATTTGAGAGTTTCGATTTATCAAAAGATTTTTAATATTTAATAAAAAATTAATAAAACGGAATTCAAAGAAAAAAGTTTAAACTCGTTTAAGAAAGTAGTTGATTGATCATTGTTGGTTTATTATTATAAAAGGTAGGAGACATAAGAGATGAAGTTGAAGATATTGCAAGGCAAGCCTTTTAAATTGGTTTTGTGCATGAAGATTAGACACATTCAATCCTTATTTAGATCAAACCAGATCGCTTGGAAATAGATTGAAGCCGATAATAGTTGTTAGGATCAAAAGATCTGACAGTCAAAATTACTACAAGTCAAATAAAAATAAATAAACAAAAGACGTTGAGGATGATAAAACGAAGTTCATAATAAAGTTACGAGAATCATTAATGTCGTTAGATAATTAAAAAAAAAATATAATACCATAATATGTTCAAGTGAACACTTAACATCCAACTACATTTAGATTGCTAATACATATTTATAACAATCATAAATAAACCAATATAAACTAATGATTCAATATTAATTAAAATTTAAAGTCCTAATTATAACAATATTTATCCTAATAGACAATCCCAGTATCCCACGATCCTTACTAATGGCCTAGATATAATCTTATATAGCCCATATGATGCATAAAGCTGTCCTTAATCAATTAGGGTTGATTAATCTAGTTTAGTAAACTTTTCTGCACGGCTGCACCTAAGAATACTTAGTATTTTATACGTATAAAGAGTACAATATATTGTAAACAGTAAGAATCAAAGATGGAAAAGTAAGATTTGATTAGCATATTGAAGAATTGTTTAAGATAATGAATGATGGAAAGGATGTGTAAAGTGTTTGCAGTGTGAGAAGAAGACAAAAAGCTCAGAGAGAAGCATGTCATCAATTGAATTTCAACCATGTTTCAGGGACTATGTCTATGCTCCTCTCTAAATTACTTCTTATTCTAATTATATATTTATATATATATGTTTTCTGCAATATATATTTTTCCTTAATATTTCCCATCCTTTATCAACATTAAGAGCATGGGTTAGACTGTTTTTAGTATGATGAAGAAGGTATTTCTTGGGGCAGCTTTGTTAATCCAATGTAATCTGCAAATCGAATAGTATATAGTGTCCGTTCGGTGGTTTCGAGAGATTATTTCGAGGATCATTATTCCCAGTAATCTCTTGAATAATCGATAATTCAAGTGAACTGAATTAAAACTTTTGTTGAAATAATCCCGAATAATCTATGGTCAAATAATCCCTTCAATAATCCCGTTTTTTGCGCTTGCCGAATGCACTCGTACTATGTGAAATAAAAGTTAAAAAGGATATTCAACATATTGTTTACGATTCTAAAGAATTGAAAATTGATAGCACGGTCTTAATTTGTTTATGCCCGTTTGAGCTTTTACTATTTGTAAAGCTTGTCATGGTCCTCCATGCCTACTTATGTATATTTAAATAAAAATAAAAAATATTTTCCGAAAAATAACATTGATATAGTTATTTTATGTAACATAGTCCGTGATACATGCATAGTTGTTCCTATATTGGGTTTTGTCTTGCTTTGCCGTCCAACAAAGAAGCCCAATTGATGGTCCATTAGAATTAGAAGTAGTCCAACAAAGAAGCCCATTATAACCTTTGTTGTGTATGTCAAATTTGACGACTTTTGTATCCCAAAAATCAGACAACTACGTACAAAGTATAATAGTATACTTCAAACATAATATGAAAAGTATTCTTTCAACATATTTATTTTTATATTTTATATAATCATGAATAAAATGATGCAATTTTTTTTTTTAAAATAACAAAAGGGTTGTAGTTTAGTGGTAAGAATTTAAGTTGTTGCCTTAGACATGGCCTTAAATCCTGAAACATCCTTCATCCATCGACTTCTTTTCTTCCATCAAACCAAAAGGGCTTGTCTTCAATCGAACTTTCAACCTAATAAAGACAATTTTTTCTTGAATCGGAAACTCACTGTGCGTCTTTTCTCCGTATGAAGTTTTCTTCTTCAAACAATCAAAAGACAATCCCATCTATCTTCTCTTTCTTCCATCAAACTATAAAGGAATGTTTTTAAACTTCATCATCACCTCAATCGAGCCTTCAACTTACAAAGACAAGTTCCTTTAGTTAGAAACTCATTGTGTGTCTCTTCTTCATATGCAGTGTTGTCAATGAAACTCACGTCTATAACAAACGGAAATAAATTTCATCACCAATTGACGCCACAAAAACTTCTAATTAGAAGACGTAGAAGTGATTTGTCTCCTTAATATGTCCTTATAACATGTTTGGAGAAGGGTGAAAAACAAGAGACAATCAAATGAGTAATAACAAATCCTATTTAAGCTAAAATAAAGCGATGTAAGTTCAAAAAAAAAAAAAAAACTTCTTTTTTTGAAGTGAATAATTGAAGCTAGAAGTATAGATTATGACTATCTATTATCATGAAACCAAGTTAAGAGGAATGGCCTACAAAATTTATATACAAAATTCGTGATCTTGTAACTTATTATGTCATCGATAAGAAATTGAAGTAGCACTTCTTTATTCAGATCCTTAATATATACATACAGTAGAACTGTAGAAGTAGACGCACCCAAAAGACTGCAAGTAGAGAACCAACATTACAACAAGTACAATTTATTTATTCTAACATGCATATTCTTATTTGACTACTCATAACGAAAACCAACTAACAAGCTCCTTTAAAACGACGCCGTTTTTGAACGATTCTTAGCGGTTGTGGCCACCCTGAACTCGGTCCTTCATCTCTTTGACTTTCTCTTTGGTTTTCTCCACCACCCCTTTGTCCTCCCTCTTCCCGCTACCGGTAGTAGTAGTTCCCAATTCTTCAGCTCTGGCCACTGTTTCACGTCCGTACATCACCCCTCCTCCCGGGGCGGTAGCGGCGGTGATTTTTTGTGTATCCGGTCACACCCACCGGGCCCTGATCGGCAAGACTCCGATCAAACTCACCAGTCTCTCCAGATTTAAAGCCGGAAGTATCAAACTCAGTGTCCCCCGTCAGGCCCGGTTCGGCACGTCTCCGTCCAAAGTCACCCATGTCTCCGGATCCAACGCCGGAAGTATTGAACCCATGTTCATCCGTCTGGCCCGACCCGACCTTGCTCCGACTAATTATGTCGCCAGGGTTTCCGCTTCGTACACCAGAGTCACCTGTGTACCAGTTCCAGCGCCGGCAGTACTGAACCCGGTGTCGTACTTTCGGCCTGAACTTTCCCGGGTCCGCCCGTACTCATCCGTATCATCGAACCCGACGCCGGAAGTCGGGTCACGAAGCTGCTGTTGCTGGCCGCCGCTGCCAAATTCCACGTCAGGGTCTTCATAAACGGCGGCACCAGTTCTAGGGATGGCCGTAGGGTCTTGATGGGTTAACCCGGCTCCGGTGGAACCAGGGCCCGAGTGGGTCGGAGGTTTGGAAAGCTCCTGTAGTTCCCGGAGCACCAACGCCGGCCGTTGGGTTTCCCAATTTACTTGCTTGATTACGCCTGTCTGCCATTGTATTTTTCTTCCGGTGATCGAGTTCTATCTCAGCGGATATAATATCGATTTCGAATTTGGAAATGAGTTGCTGTTTACTATTTGCATTGGGATTGATCGTTGATTTATAAAGTGATTGACAAAGTTCGATCTTGTTGACACGTTGCTTGTGGTGGTGTGATGGACTGTTGGAGAGTGACACGCCGGCTAAATTGTGGCGTCGGATTTGTATAGTTATATTTGAATCATTTGATGCTGAAGCTGCTGGTATTTTCGTGTTTATCTCTTCTACATCGATCAGAACGTACAATGAAAAATCCAATTTTAATTCTTTTCTCTTCCACTTATTTTAACAATCACTCTTATTTTGTAAACACTAGTGATTTCTTAGTTTTAGTTTCAAACTCTAATTGTATTTGTACTGGTTGATACTAAACAAAAAATAAAATATTATGATATGATATGTGTTTTACTTGGTTAATTTTTAAGGGGTTGTGTAGGAAGTAATCAAAATTTTGTTGTTTAACACAAATTTATGTAAGAAAAGTTAATATAAATAATGCTTAAAAATTATTAGTGTTCGTGCTCTTAGTAGACATACTCGATTGCTCAAATAAGAATTCATATTTTAGTAGACTGATGTATACCAAAGACATACTCGATTGTTCAAATTTACGTCTTTTTATTACAAGGGCAAATTTCTGAACCTCACTTTTATTATTTTATAACGAAAAGCGGTTAGTCCAACTTAAATCATCCTTGCCGATGAGAACATGAAGTTTGAGATTATCAAAAAAAATTAGTTTTTCTAATTTTTATTTTTTTTTTGCCAAATATACTCTTACAATATACTCTTACATTTTTATGTTTTCTATCTAACATACAAATTATAATCAAAATCATATATTGTATCATCAAATGATTTGCTAAGTTAGATATTTGTTAATTTTATGCATTTAAGAATAATAATGATTTAAGATATTTAAATCATATACCGAACTATTATAAATTAAGTAAATAGACTTAGTAAACACATTAATCTATTCGAACATTAAAATTGTTTCATGGCTAAGAATCAAATCTATGAATTCTTTTTGAAATACTTTATTGTAAAATTATTTGAAGATACATATAAAAAAATTAAAGTAATTTTTATTTTTATTTTTAAAAATAGTTTAGGTGGGTGAAAATTATAGTAATTAAATTTTATTTAAAAAAACAAATTTTTTGCTAATATTTCACTTAATAATTAAAAATACATCATTTATAACAAGTTTTATATTAAAATGGGCACCAATTGGAATAAATCAAAACCCTAAGAGCACCAAGCGGAAAAATAAAACTTGATGGACACCAACTAAAAAATGCAAAACATTGAGAGCACCAAACGGAATTTCTCTATATAATTTTATTCAATCTTTATTATTATCTTCTTATTCTCTTCCACTCTATAATAAACGTTCATAATAATACCAAATATATGATTCTATATTCACTGTAATCCATCCAAAAGTCACGGGCTTCATTAGCGAATATACAAAGTCCCAACATCTTGGTTGTCATATTGGTAGAAGGTTCAGTTAAATCAAAATCAAAATGCTTGATAGAATATAATTTTATTTTTTTTAATACATGGATAAACATCTAGGCATAGTCATTATCTATTATACTATAGATTATAGTTATGATTCACTATGATATTCAATTATGTATCTAAAAGAAAAAGAATAAAATTATGCTTCAACGGAAGTAAAAGAAAAGAATAAAATTTTGTGAGGTAGAGTATGTCCATCAGGGCCATCATCTACAATGTCTAGAAATACTATTTGTTGAAATACGGTTCAAAATAAAATATGAAAAAAAATCGATAATTTTATACAGATGTAAGATGTAACATGAGAAATACCAATCATTATCTTCCATTGTTGTTACGTGAGTAGGGCTCTAATTGATGCTTGACTGATTTAGACAACAAACTCACGTTGTTTTAACAAAATTTGAGGAGACCATAAACTATCATTTTCTCCATCAATAGACGAGTCTTATATCCTTACAATATTTAGAATTTCATCAATAAAATTAGTTAAATGACTATATTATTCAATTTGAAAATTTTATGTACATTTTGTTTAAAAATAATAAACAAATAATTTAATTTATAACTTAGTTAAAACGGACCTACTACTTCGGTCTTTGTGAGAATTGATATTTTTGTTCAAAAATTATGAGAGCAAAATACCATTAACACAAATATAGGTATAATCATGATATTTAGTTAGTATTTTAGGAGTTTGATAAATGTAAAAAAAATAAAATTAGTTGCCTGTAATCCTCTTTAATATCATACTATTTATCGATATTTTTATTTATTATCAATTTAAATTAATATTTGATGGATACAATATGTCTTTATAATCATATTTAGCCGTACTAACATAAGTTTATTTATCAAAATATGAAATAAATAGAATATGTGCTTCACACGGACACTAAACTGGTGTATAAGCAAAAAAAAAAACGGTTATGTATATATTAGCAAAAATGTATTATTGTTTTTATATATTTGATTTGATGAAAACGATCCCAAATATTGAATGGGTTGAATATAGTGAAATAACAATATTATAAACTAGGTTTTTTTTAATTATTTTATGGTAAACAGAATATATATATATATATATATATATATATATATATATATATATATATATATATATATAAACTAGATTAGATTTGTTAAAATAATTGATTTGTAATTCGATTTAGAGAAAGAAAAAAAAATGTCAGCTTCGTAATTAGTTATAGCAAGAAGATGAGTGGTTCGATCGGTTATTTAAAGTGTGGCTTTAGCGTTTTTATTTTAATAAGTTAGACTAATCCGTAAATTATTATACGATGATAACGCAAACCAAAATCACGAACTATTGATATTTAAGTATTAACATGTTTAGATTGGCTTGAAGAACTCAGTGGAATTATCAAGTAATGTTTACATGATAAAAGTATAAACTTCAACAAAAAAAATTACGTGTTCAGAAGTGTTCTTCGTACTTATCATTTGTTTTTAAATATTAGTTATTTTTGTTTTATTTGAAATTTTCGAACAAACAAGATTAGTAAATTATTATACGATGATAACGCAAACCAAAATCACGAACTATTGATATTTAAGTATTAACATGTTCAGATTGGCTTGAAGAACTTAGTGGGATTATCAGGTAATGTTTACATGATAAAAGTATATACTTCAACTAAAAAATTTTACGTGTTCAGAAGTGTTCTTCGTACTTATCATTTGTTTTTAAATATTAGTTATTTTGTTTTATTTGAAATTTTCGAACAAACAAGATTAGTAAATTATTATACGATGATAACGCAAACCAAAATCACGAACTATTGATATTTAAGTATTAACATGTTCAGATTGGCTTGAAGAACTTAGTGGGATTATCAGGTAATGTTTACATGATAAAAGTATATACTTCAACTAAAAAATTTTTACGTGTTCAGAAGTGTTCTTACGTATATCCTTTGTTTTTAAATATTAGTTATTTTGTTTTATTTGAAATTTTCGAACAAACAAGATTAGTAAATTACTATACGATGATAACGCATACCAAAATTACGAACTATTGATATTTAAGTATTAACATGTTCATATTGAATTGGCTTGAAGAACTCAATGGGATTATCAAGTAATGTTTACATGATAAAAGTACATACTTCAACAAAAAATTTTACGTGTTCATGAGTGTTCTTCATACTTATCCTTTGTTTTTAATATTTAGTTATTTCGTTTTATTTGAAATTTTTCGAACAAACAAGATTAGTAAATTATTATACGATGATAACACAAACCAAAATCACGAACTATTGATATTTAAGTATTAACATGTTCATATTGGCTTGAAGAATTCAGTGGGATTATCACGTGATGTTTACATGATTAAAGTATATACTTCAACAACAACAAAATTACGCGTTCAGAAGTGTTCTTCGTACTTATCCTTTGTTTTTAAATATTAGTTTTTTTTTTATTTGAAATTTTCGAACAAACAAGATTAGTAAATTATTATACGATGATAACACAAACCAAATCACGAACTATTGATATTTAAGTATTAACATGTTCAGATTGGCTTGAAGAACTCAGTGGGATTATCACGTGATGTTTACACGATAAAAGTATATACGTCAACAACAAAAAATTACGTGTTCAGAAGTGTTCTTCGTAATTATCCTTTGTTTTAAATATTAGTTATTTTTGTTTTTTGAAATTTTCGAACAAACAAGGTTAGTAAATTATTATATGATGATAATGCAAACAAAAATCACGAACTATTGATAATTAAGTATTAACATGTTCATATTGAATTGGCTTGAAGAACTCAATGAGATTATCAAGTAATGTTTACATGATAAAAGTATATACTTCAACAACAAAAATTTTACGTGTTCATAAGTGTTCTTCATACTTATCCTTTGTTTTTAAATATTAGTTATTTTGTTTTATTTGAAATTTTCGAACAAACAAGATTAGTAAATTATACGATGATAGCACAAACCAAAATCAAGAACTATTGATATTTAAGTATTAACATGTTCAGATTGCTTGAAGAACTCAGTGGGATTATCACGTGATGTTTACATGATTAAAGTATATACTTCAACAAAAAAAAATTTACCGTGTTCAGAAGTGTTCTTCGTACTTATCCTTTGTTTTTAAATATTAGTTATTTTGTTTTATTTAAAATTTTCGAACAAACAAGGTTAGTAAATTATTATATGATAATAATGCAAAACAAAAATCACGAACTATTGATAATTAAGTATTAACATGTTCAGATTGAATTGGCTTGAAGAACTCAATGGGATTATCGGGTAATGTTTACATGATAAAAGTATATACTTCAACAAAAAAAATTTTACGTTCATAAGTGTTCTTCATACTTATCCTTTGTTTTTAAATATTAGTTATTTTGTTTTATTTGAAATTTTCGAACAAACAAGATTAAAAACGTTAGAATCATTAATAAAAATTAAAATTTTTCTGGAGAAGAGTATTGAACTTGTGTAATAAGATTTTATTCATTACACGAGATATGGGAGCTACTCAAATACACTCCAACCAAAAGTCACTCACTGCATAACTCACACAAAACACAACTTAAAAAATAAGCTATATTTTTGAAACTTAACTACTACAAATACAAAATACTCCATATAGATAGCTTTAGGAAGTTAAACCCTACTGCAAACACAGTAACAGCTTAACGGCCACCACCACCGGTGGTTCCGTAATCTCCTCGCCACCAGTACCTCCGAGATCTCCGGTACCGAGGATGTCTTCCTGCTCATCTCCTACACCACGCCTCTGTTGCTGTTGTTGTCCTCCACCAACAACCCCGCCACCAGCTCCGCTGTCGAATCCAGTGGTACCGTAGCCTCCTTGTCCAGCAGCACCACCAGTTCCACCGCCAACTCCTCCGAGGCCACCGGTTCCCGCTTGTTGGTCCCTCTTCCTCCTGTACCTCCCATGCCATGTGCATCTGATCTCCTTGTTGCTTCCTATCACCTCCTTGCCCTTGGCGAGTTCTGTCGGCCATTTTTTGATCTGATGATTCTCCTTCTGCCCCCTGCGAAACTTTGAAAAGTAATTTGAGATTTGCTGGTTTTTTTTTATGCAAGCTTTGATGTTGTGATGCGGTTTGTATAAAACTGTGGGGTTTAATAGTGGAAGGATTGCATGGGAATTCGGGAAAGTTGAAACTTTGTTTATTAGAGTTAGGAGATTCATGTAAGTAAGTACCTGTCATGGAATTTGACACGTGACATGGTGGATATGGCGGAGAAGACACGTGAGGGTTGGGGTTGTGTAGATGTTTGAAGATTTTGACACGCCTGCTATGATTCTTTGCTTAAGCAGAGATTGTCTGATAGTGGGTGTGATTCTGGATAAGGAGCTATGAAGGAGATTTTTTGTTTGTTCATGATCACAATGAATCGATTACATTACTCATACTAATCCAACTTAGAAGTAATTCAAGTGTTCAAGAGTTAAAATATAAGATACGAAGACAAACATAAATTAAGAAATAATAAACATTAAGTAATTACAGATTTACAGGATTTTAGTCAGAATTATCAGTTTACTGAATTAGTTGTCACAGTGAAAATGAGGATTTAGGTGCCAAAATTTCTTACAAAACAATCAAAAGTTTAAGCACAAAGATAACATCAGGTTAATTAGCATACAACAATTGCATACCTTAAAATACGCAGCAAAGATGTTCAACAAAAATTGATCACAAAAAATCTCCACATGAACTTTCGCCATTTTCAAAATGATGAAATCTCATGTTATCTCTAATAAGTATATATCTGCTTGTAATCTTTGATGCTCCACACATGAACATATGGCAATCCACACAAATCCTCAGGTCTTCATAATATGAATCGTTGATCCATCATCAGCAGTCAGCAACCCAAATGACAATGCAAGCTTCTCACTATGTGTTAGTACTTAGTAGAATCCCAATCCTATCATCCTCACAAATATCATAATCAACCGATGACAAAATTTGGTTGATAACCATTTTGCTTCAACTGATCTAAAAGATACTCCCAACTTACGCATTATCTCTCCGGACATTGGATGTGTGAGATCACCTGCAAAAAAACTTATCAACCATTCATTTCTTCCTCTCAATCCAGCTACACGCACGATGATTCTTAAACTCGTTTCTTGCATCAATTCACTTACCCTTGAAACCTCATTCCACCTTAGTAATTTTTTGATTTTGTTTAATCTTGAAATCTTCTATCATACAAGTTCTTAAATTATGCGTCTGAGTTGATAAGCAGTGTGAGATAATCTAGCAACTCCATGAAAATACGACCGAATTAAAAAAGGCATGGATAATAAATTATATTTAAAAATAATTATGAAAAAGTATTCAATATATATATATATATATATATATATTATACTGAATAGATATTACTTTACAAAATTAAATAACGATTATGATACTAAATATTTATTAGCAAATTAAATCGCCTTTAAAAAATAATTGGTGAATTAATAATAAAAAAATGTTAAGATATTTAAAAAAATTAATTGATATTATATAGATTTTAATTTGTTAAAAAATTGATTTTGTAATTTCAATTTAGAGAATAAATAATAGAAAATGGTTGTTTTGTTAATATTTAGAAAAGAAATGAGTGACTTTATCGATTGTTTGACACGTGGCAAACATGTGGCTTTAATATCCTGCAGTAATTTACATATATAGATAGACTATATTATATTTGTTAAAATAATTATATTTGTTAAAATAATTGATTTGTAATTGGATTTAGAGAAAGAAATAAATATAAGTTTGGTAATTACTTTAGCAAGAAGATGAGTGGTTCGATCGGTTATTTGAAGCGTGGCTTTAGCGTTTTTATTTTAATAAGTTAGACTAATCCGTAATTATTATACGGCGATAATGCAAACCGAAATCACGAACTATTGATATTTAAGTATAAACATGTTCAGATTGGCTTGAATCGGTGGAATTATCATGTAAGGTTTACGTGATAAAAGTATATACTTCAACAATAGTTTTTACATGTTCAGATGTTCAGATTTAGTGCTCGTCATACTTGTCCTTGTTTTTAAATATTGCTTATTTTATTTTATTTGGAAGGATTTAGAACAAACAAGATCAAAATGTTAAAACCGTTAATAAAAGTTAAACTTCCCTAGAACATAGTATTGCACTTGTGTAATAAGATTTTATTCATTACATAGGATAAGGTGGAAGCTACTCAACTACACCTCTAACCGAAAGTCACTCACTGCATATGCAAAACAGGGTTACTCCTAAACCCTAACTCAAACAAAACACAACTTCAAACATAAACATTGCATAAGTTATATTTTTCAAACTTAACTACTTGAAATACAGAATACTCCATATAGATAGCTTTAGGAAGTTCAACCCTGCTGCAAACACTAGTAACGGCTTAACGGCCACCCGCCACCGGTGTTCCGTAGCCCCCTCGGCCACCAGTACCTCCGAGATCTTCGGTACGAGGATGTCTTCCTGCTCATCTCCTACACCACGCCTCTGTTGCTGCTGTCCTCCACCAACAGCCCCGCCACCAGCTCCGCTGTCGAATCCAGTGGTACCGTAGCCTCCTTGTCCTGCACCACCACCAGTTCCACCGCCACTCTCTCCGAGGCCACCCGGTTCCCGCTTGCTGGTCTCCTCTTCCTCTTGTACCTCCCATGCCCATTTGCATCTGATCTCCTGTTGCTTCCTGTCACCTCCTTGTCCTTGGCGAGTTCTGTCAGCCATCTCTCTGATCTGATGATTCTAATTCTGCCCTGCGAAAACAACTTTGCAAAGTAGTTTGAGATTTGCTTTTTTTTTTTTCTTTATGCAAGCTTTGATGTTGTGATGTGGTTTGTATAAAATTGTGGGGTTTTAATAGTGGAAGGATTGTATGGGAATTCGGGAAAGTTGAAACTTTGTTTTATTAGAATTAGGAGATTCATGTAAGTAAGTACCTGTCATGGAATTTGACACGTGGCATGTGGATATGGCCGGGGAGAAGACACGTGAGGGTTGGGTTGTGTGGATGTTTGAAGATTTTGACACGCCTGCTATGATTCTTTGCTCAAGGCAGAAAAATTTCTGATAGTGAGTGTGATTCTGGATAAGTTATGAGACAAACATAAACTAGGAGACAAAAATGAATTAAGAAATAATAAATATTAAGTAATTACAGATTTACAGGGTTTTAGTCAGAATTATCAGTTTATTGAAATTAAATTGCCACAGTAAATCTGTCAATACAGGATGAGGATTTAGGTGCCAAAATTTCTTACAAAACATTCAAAGTTTAAGCACAAAAAGATAACATCAGTTTCACATCCATCAATTGCATACCTTAACATAAGCAGTAAAGATGTTCTGCAAAATTGATCACCAAAAATTTCCACATGAAACACTCGCCATTTTTTAAAATGATGAAATCTCATATTATCTCTAATAAGTATATCTCTGCTTGTAATCTTGACACTCCACACATAAACATATGGCAATCCACACAAATCCTCAGGTTTTTCATAATCCGAATCATTGATCCATCATCAACAGTCAACAACCCAAATGACAGTGCAAGCTTCTCACTATGCGTTAGAAAATCCGGATCCCATCATCCTCACAAATATCATAAGCAACCGATGACAAATTTGGTTGATAACCATTTTGCTTCAACTGATCTAGAAGATACTCCAACTTACGCATTATCTCTCCGAACATTGGATGCGTGAGATCACCTGCAAAAAACTTATCAACCATTCCTTTCTGCCTCTCAATCCAGCTACAAGCACGATGCTTCCTTAAACTCGTTTCTTGCATCAATTTACTTACCCTTGAAAACATCATTCCACCTTCCAGCCAATGCGTATATATTGGATAGTAAAACATAGTTTCCTCTGACATTAGGCTCTAGAACAAATAAATTGGATGCTGCAATCTCAGCAATGTCGGGATTTCCATGAGTACGACAGGATCCAAGGAGAGCGCCCCATACCCCTGCATGAGGCTCCAATGGCATAGAACTGGCGAGTTCAAGTGCTTCTTTCAAACGTCCTGCTCGTCCAAGAAGATCAACCATACAAGTATAGTGATCTGCTGATGGTGTAATGCTATAGATTCTTCCATGCTTGCAAATATTCGTTTGCCTTGTTCCACCATCCCGGCATGACTACATGCTGTGAGCAGTCCATGAATGTAACATCATTCGGTTTGATTCTTGCATTGATCATATCATGGAAGAATTCTATAGCTTTGTTTGCGGCAACCATGCATTGCAAATCCAGTGATCATGGAACCGTACGTGTATACATTTCTTTGACGCATTTGATTGAATATTTTGTAGGCATCCTCCAACATCCCGCACTTTGTATACATGTCTACTAACGCAGACCCCAACAAAAACATCGTTGAATATTTCAATTCCTAGATTTTGAGCAATGTCGAGGACCCAATTTGCATACTTTGCTGTCCCTAATTGTCCACAAAGCTGAAATAAACACAAACTAACGTTATTCCATCAGTTTGAACTCCCTCAGCTTGCATCATTTCGAAGAACTCCAAGACCTCTCCAGGCCTAGCATTTTGAGCGTAACCATTAATCATAGATGTCCAAGCTATTGAATCTTTCACCGGCAATCCATCAATAGCTCCTTAGCAGCATCCATATCTCACTCTTCGCATAAGCACACAATAAGAGACGTCCCAGACACACGTCTCTTACAGGCATTTCGTCATACACCTTACGACCACAACCAAAGTCTCCACATTTCACATACATATCAATTAGGGTATTCCTACCAGCAGTTCCCAATCAAACCCACCAAACTTCACCACCTGCGCATGGATTTGCCAACCCAGACTCTCATTAGCCTTCCCCACCACAACTCTTGAGCAGAGAAGCTAAAGTAAACGACAATGGCGGAATGCCAACCCTCCTCATACCACCATACATAGCTACAGACTCATCCAACTGACCATTCAAAGCGTATCCACGGATCAAAGCGGTCCATAGAAATGGGTTCGGGTCATGGACCTGATCAAACACAGCGCGAGCGTATGGGCCCATTGGTAAGCCAATTTCGGAAACCCTGCGAACAAGCTTCGTGAGCGGATAGGAAGATTGCTCGAGTCCATTTCGATAGATGTGTGCGTGTACCTGCTTGATCTGAGTAAGGTTTCGACATCCATGGAGGATCTGTATAAGTCGAGATTCTAACACCTCTTTCCGCTCCTGTAGCTTCGAAAATGGTATAAACCCAACCGATGTTTGCTTCTGTTGGATCTGAACAATTAGTTGCCTTGACCACAAAGACAACTCTGCGTTGCATCCTCTTGAGAGACTGATCATTCCCTTCCGGACAGAGAGCACTCGGCTTCTCTATTTTTCAAATGTCCGGGAAACAGTGGTGAATTAATGCCTACCGCAGGAGGTGTCAAACTTGATGGGTCGGGTCACAACAACTTCGGATCGGAATTGGGTCGGGTAAGAAACTTGTTTTCAAATAGTTTGTTTCGGGTCGGTTCGGTCTGAGTCAAGCATTGATTGTTGGGTTGGATAGGGGTCATTTTCGTCGGATTGGGTCATTTTGGATATAGTCATTTTAGGTTTCCGGTCATCATCGGATTATTCTATTCGATGTATAATATGATTCGGATCATTTTCGGATGAAAGTTATTTATGGTTTACACCCTTTTCAAAATTTATGGTCTCCGGCATATTAGGATCATCGGATGTAATTTTCAAATGGTAATCACTATTCTACAGAAATCCACCTTGCAGGTTGCACCGATAAGGTTTCACGAACTCTCGCTTCAAACCAATTCTCCTTTTATTCATGCATAAACTTTCAAATCAAGTGAAAGAAACCTTATAAATAGTGAGTCAAGTAAATTTTGAATTGCTAGGTACATTCCGTCGGACTTACAAATAACAAGTGAATGTGTAGTCAGGCCTCAAAAAAACTTACGCGGAATGAACAAATCCGACGTCGTAAAATTAACATGACTGAATAAATTTTTACAAAAAATTGTAAGGAAAATACTTTGGAGGTATATATCAGCGTTGTAACATAAATAAGAGGTAATTAGGTCCTTTCCAAACTCTGTTTTTACCTATATGTAGCATATTTACCATCAAGCAACCACCTCTTCACAAAAGCTGTCGCTCATCACACTCGGACTTGCTAGCCGTTTAGTTGCAGCTTGGCAATGAGGGTATGATGAGAGGAGGATAGGACCTAGCATTCAGCAACAAATATAATATCTCCTGTCAATTTCCTGATTTCCATTTATTTCATCTGAGAAGCCTTATCGGATCATTTGAATCTTCTCACAATCAAACAATGCTCGCCCTTGTGGAAGTGCAAGTCAAGTTACAAACTCCAGCAAATTCTGTGATCTTGAGTACAATCAACCACATGCACTCCATGAACAGATAACCTTATTCAGTTGCTGCATTGTCAATCACAATTCACATGTAATCAGTCATTCCAATCTGATGTGGATACATTGCTATGTATCATAAGAAGCAGAAATTTCAACAGTTTGCTTATCCTCAGTTTTCCTGTGAAAATGTATATCCTGTTGATTGAACAAGGACAGCAATTGCAGAAGCTCATTAATAGACAATTTTGAAGGCCTTTTGTCCTCGAACCCATTTGATCTTAAGACTCCAATCACCTTCTCTTTAAAATAACTCAGGCCCAAGCATGAAGATGGAGGCAATAATAGATCCTCTTCATCTTCTACATCTTTGTCACTGCAGTCGGATGTGATGACTGCGCTCTCGGTGTGTAAGTGCGTATTAGACAATCCCATTAACTCAATAATCTTCTTCTTTTGCTTGAATGTTGCGCCCAAAGTCTTATTTTTTTTACTGAAGCACGTCCTTGTGAAAGCCCACCATTCATTCAAATCAACGTTTGGAACCTCAGCTTTTGGATGAATTTTAATCACAGAAGAGTCAACCTTAGGAATCGGAAGAAAATTCCCTTTTGCTTACATCCATGACAAATTCCACATCAGCAACTAATTTGATATTAACAGCCAAACGGTTAAACTCTGAATCACCCGGATTTTGCCATTAGTCGACGGGCAAATTCTTTTTGAAGTAAAAGAGTAGCACTACGAAACTGGCGAGCTCCAAATACCAATTTTGCAATGAGAGTGACGAAATTCCATAAGGAATATTTGCCACCACGAGATCGTAATCTGGGAAGTCAGCCTTTAGAGCATCCTTACAAATCACCTGAAATTTTTTAACTTAAATCACTCAAAAACATTCTAGAAGAATGATTATGACATACTTGAAACAAAACAGTACTCTTACAGTTAGCTTATCTTCAAGTCCAGTCACAGCAACTCGCTTATGAAGGACTTTCTGCCATTCTTTTGTCAATTTCAACCACCACAACCTTATGGGCAGCTTCTAGAAGCTTGAGAGTCAGATTGCCAGTACCAGGTCCAATTTCAAGAACTGTGTCTGATGGTCTTATGTTAGATCTTTTAACAATAGTATCAACAATTCTCGTGTTGGTAAGAAGATGTTGACCCAATCCCTTGTAAAGATGAAAGCGTTTATCACCATCGGCTCCTTGTTTCCAAAACTATCTCCAGCTTCATTAACCTTGTCATAATTGGGTTTGCTGTGCAGTAACTGGAACAAGATCACATCGCGGCGGATCAAAGCCAGTGCGAAAATTTTGACATATCTGGGCTGGAACAGCATTGAGTGTCCAAAAGTCTGAGACCAAATGATTAGAGATTAAACCTTAAGATTTTTTAGAGCAATTTGACGTGATTCTAAGTTATTGAGGTTCCAATCAAGGAGATAACTGCATTGTGTAAGACTTCAAGGGTAAAGTTCAGGAACAGATGACCTTACGCATAGTAAGCATTCTGAAAATTCTAAGGCAAGGATACCATTGTCAAAGATTCCTCGACTGGACATTTCAACAAACGGGTTGTGTGCATACATGGGAACATTCTTATCGACAAATATCAGTGATAATCACATTGCTTATAAAGAGGAGTTTTTCAAATACAGGATGAAAAAGCAGTACCTTACTGAAGTTCGGAATCACAAACACTGCAGAATCGCAAATTTCAGTTTTAAATCTCGAGAGAGCTTATGCACTGTGAAGGATGGAATGATGACGCAAGCATAAAAAGAAAGGTGCATTGTCCCTCCTTCGTTTATTTTCTTATTTACTAATTGGGCTGGGCCCAGAATTCAGTCCGCTTTCCTGGGCAGGCCCAATAGTTGGTAGCTAACATAATATGCTATCCTTCCAAAACATATCACATTTATATTCAAACCACTTTATATAAAGAAGTTATAAATTTTCAATTTTGAAAAAATCATATAAATTTGAATTTAAACCTTTTATTGTTTTCTGTACATTTTTAGGTTTATATCCTGCCATAAATATTTTTATATTACATTTAGTTGTTTAAGTTTGAAGTAAATGTCAAAAAATAATTCTCCAAATCCAACCGAAACGTGTTGGTTTATGGAGTCTGAAGTATTGTTTTAACCGATATCGTCAATCCAACCCAACGTATTGTAATTGGTATCACAAAAATTGTTGGCTTAGTAGTGTCTTCATACGTAGTTAGAGATTTGTGACAAACTGGATAACCAACTTTTTTTTTATTTATCTCTTAATTGTATTACAATCCTAATCAAATGTTATAAGGGTTCCCTTTGGTATTGATATTCTAATTTTCATGGATATCAGGTATGAGTATCAAGATATGAGTATGAAATTGATATTTGATATCCTTGTTTAATATCCTAATTACAAGTATCAGGTATGAGAAATTTTGATGGATGAACCATCGGCGGTTTCCGGGCCGACTACATCATGTCGGAGGTGGCCGGAAGAGGGACAAAACGGTGGCGGCTGAGCAACGCAACAGCGGAACAAGGCGTTTGTGGTCACACGAGGGGACAACAGCGGTGGCGGCTCCTTGCTATGGTCGACGACAATAGTAGCAGGTGGTTGACAAATGGTTTTCCCGGTTGGCGGGCGGCAGGAGGCGGGAGAAGGGGTTGATGACCTCTGATTTTTTTGTGTGAGGAAGAAGAGAAGAAAGGAATAGAAAAATGTCGAGAGATTAGTGGTTCGATGCAGATGAGAAAGACGGATACCTATAAAAATCTTAGAGTATCAAGAGTAAATATTCTGATATCATAATATAAATTTTGATACCCGATATTCTAAAATATCAAACACCAAATACAGGTATGATTGATACCAAATGACCACTAATTAAGAAGATTTAGGACAGCATTACAATCGTTTTAAGACAACATGTTTAGGCCGTATTAAATTCGTTGTAAGGCAACATGTTCACATGCAATGGGAGTCATTATTACAAACCAACTCTTTTTTGAAGGTCGGGGCATATTTGTCGACATGGACGGAAAGAGCAATAATAACACTTCTTTCATGCTTACAATTCATATGGTGATAATATATATTTTTACAATTCTATAGATTGTTGTTGCTTGTCAAGTTATCAAATGAGAGCTATTGTACATATTACTAGCTAACATATTTATTCCAATTGGTCCCTTTCTTTAAGTCCTTGCCTTCATCTTTGGTTAAAAAAAACTAAATTCACGTAAATGTCCACACCAAAACCCGTCTACGCATGCCTATAACTAGGCCCGTTTTAAGTTTCGGACCGGATTTGACCAAAAATCTATTGTTGTTGGATTCGGACCTGGACCGAATATTTAAATATGTTCGTTAATTTTTTAAAGGGTCTAATTTTGAGAAAAAAATAAGTACAAAATTTAACACAATAAGTCTAACGAACGGTCCTATATAATATAATACTTTAAGAGTCTTAACTTTGGATTACGAAATATTCGATTTAAATGTAAAAATGATATTGATCGATCAAAGTGCACAAGTGGAATAAATGTGAGAAAAATAAATGAAAAAACATCAATAATACTAATTGATAAACTCGTAAAATGTGCATATATGCACCCAGAACGAAAGTACCAACACGTACGTATGGAGTATACCACAATAATATGAAGCTAACGAGGCAATCAGCTATGGCATCCCATCTCCATTCTCTGAATTTATAAATCTTCTCCAGCAATATATATATTCGCCAGCTATTATATGCGAAAATAATATCTCATTGTTCATCGCTTTTTTCACCTAAACTTGAATATTATATTTGAAAATGTGATTTCTATTGAGATATCATATTTTTCCAAGAGCCTCGTATACAGGATAAGTGGGACTTTAAGATATGATGTAGAATTGAAGCGGGAAGCTTAATCGGTCTGTCAATAAGAATGAAATCGAGATTAGACTCGTTTGTGTGTTAACTGGGAAATTTCGGTACGTGTGTTATAGCCAACATTTTTTTGAATATATATATTGAACCCGAACTCAACAAATAAGCAATAAAGTTTCATTCTAACACTAATTGGACAACGAAAGTAAGTTGGGTAACTAATGACGTTATATACTTATACTTGTTATCTTTATTGTCGATCCATTTACTCCTCTATTAACTATTTCCCAGTATTATTCACACATTGGGGTTTGTATATATATATTATCAATGTTGTATTGCAAATTTTGTGGTGGGATATAGTATAGATTTTTTTGGGGATTGTGGAAAGAGATTATTTCAAAATCCAAATCACAGTGAATACTGGAGATATTGGGAAGCTTCCACTTGTCGGTGTTAGCATAAAGAGTTCATTTGTAGTTGTATGCATGCAAATTGCAAAACATCAAGATCGAATTTTGACTAAATCAAGAGTCGATCCTGCATATTATTTAAACAAATCATTAATCAGTGTACAATAATCTAAACCGTGTTCAGAGGTAGTACATTTAAACAACTAAAAGTTAGTGACATCAATTAACTAACCTATAAGTTGTAACTTATAAGCTTATATGTTGCTTCTTGTAGTATCCACTATGGTGTCTCAATAAATTAAATTTTCTCTAAACAATGGGTGATCCCATCATGTAAAAACTTTACATGCACTAGAATTTTATTCTATTTGTGAGCACATTTGTTTCGTCTTAAATTCCACTCGTTAGGTGTCACAATCGTATTTGAATTTATGGACGTTGAATTTTCTAAGAAACAACGTGTTGTGATCTTTCAACGAGTTACTTCAGAAATAGAGAGAAGAAGACAAAACGTTTTGTGATTTTGCTGCACAAACCTTGCAACTAGGGTTTTCAATATACTTTGGTGGATAATGAATACAACCCTACACCTATCTATTTATAACCATAAATAGATAGAATCCTATATAAAAAGATAGAGTCCTATAAATAGATAGAATTCTCCATGGGAGGCGGAGCCACCCGCACCCCCTGTCGTCCCAGGCCTATTAATCCATGGCCTAAAATATGTTTTCCCTTGGCCCATTGTATCAGTATACCTAGATTTATTGTCTTATTATAACAATCTCCACCTAGACAACATAATCTAATACAAAAATTGGAAACATACATACAACTCCAGGATCTTGTCGCCAGATCCTCCTTGTTTCTCTTGACAGGGGGCTTTCTCACTCATCTAACAACGAGTGACATGAACCAAATCCAAGCAATGCTTGAATTTGTCTGCGGTAACTGGTTTGGTCTTCATATCAATTGCATTCTGAGAAGTGTGCACCTTATCCAAGATGATCTCACCAGAAGCTTCTAGCCGTGCCTGTACCTTATGTCTTCTTTCTCTGAGATGCCTTGTTTCTTCTTGAACACCCATTTGCATCCTATTGCCCTCTTACCTGCTGGAAGAGGAACCGGCTCCCACGTTTTGTTCTTATGGAGAGATTTCATCTCTTCAGCCATAGCACCTACCCATCCTTCTTTCTCCTGACTATGAATAGCCTCTCGAAAGTTGGATGGATCATATGTGTCAATGACTAGAGCATAATTAACCATCTCCTCAAAACCATATCTTATAGGGGCCCTTGTGATGCGTCTGCTTCTGTCAGAAACAAGGCTCTCTACTTGTTGCTGATCTACATCATGCTCTCCACCTGCTGGTGTAGGTATGCTAGAATCTGAAAGCTCCAGCTCTACTGCTGATCTGGATTCAGCCTCTGTAACTGCAGGTTCTCAACTTCCTTGGCATGTAGAAGCACTGCCTGCTCATCAAATACAACATCTCGACTGATCATCCGTTTCTTTGCAATAGGATCCCAAAACTTGAAACCCTTCACACCATCCAGGAGACCTCGCTTGTGAAGCTCAATCATATGCCACAGAGTTGTGTAATCTGTCTCAGAAGCCACGACTGCAACCACCTGCAACGGTACTCCCTACCAACCGGTATATATTACCCGATGTAATCTGCCCCTTCATAACTATCATTGCCCCCTTACTCACCTTTACACATTCATTTTGTTTTTAAAACAAAACCCTTTCACATGCAAAGTCCCCAAGGAAATCAGATTTTTCTTTAGAGTTGGAATGTGACGCACGTCAATCAATGTTCGAATTACACCATCGTGCATCCTCACCTTTATCTGCCCAATGCCAACAACATCACAAGCCTTGTTGTCTCCTAATCGGACGGAGCCAAAAGTTCCAGACTTGTACGTCTCAAACCAATCTCTATTCGGAGTCATGTGAAACGAACATCCCGTATCCATGATCCATACATCTGAGTAGTTGCCTAACGTCACAAAGAGCATATCAGAATCTGCACCATCTGAGTCATCTATCTGCACCACGTTTGCTGATCTTGAAGATTCCTCTGACTTCTTATCTTCGTACTTCTTCTTTCTAGCAGGACAATCACGTTTGAAATGACCCTCCTCCTTGCAGAAGTAACAAGTTACTGACTTTTTACCCTTGGACTTAGACCTGGATTGCTTGTTGCTTCCTTCTTGCTTCTCTTTTGTCCTCCCTCTATCCTGGTTGCCTCTAACATACAACCCTTCGCTTTGAGAACTCTCACTGGTATGTTGTTGTCGTTCGGCTTGTGAAAGCAACGCTGTTGACACACATATCAGACTTATCTCGTCTTTCCCACACGTCAACATCATCACCAGATTCTCATATGAAGAGGGTAGAGAACATAACAAGATCATAGCTTTATCTTCATCTCCAAGTTTTACATCCACCCGAGCCAAATCCCAAATAATTTGATTGAAAATATTCACGTGTTTCACCAAGTCAGAACCTTCCACCATTTTCAACCCATACAATCTTTGTTTGAGATACAATTTGCTAGACAAAGATTTTGACATATACCGTTTCTCCAATTGGGTCCAAATCTCTTGACAAGATTTGAGATCAGTAACGTGGTATATTACCTCGTTTGCCAAATAGAGCGAATGACCGACGTTGCCTTCTCCTGCATCTCCTCCCATTCGCCGTCTTTCAACGACTCCGGTTTTGTCTCCTTCAACGCCTTCAACATCCCCTGCTGCGTTAGCAGATCCTTAACTCGTCGCTGCCAAAGACGGAAGTTGCCAGTTCCGTTGAATCGCGGAACCTCAATTTTGCAACTGAACTCATCGACAACCTTGTTCTTGATACCAGTTGTTGTGATCTTTCAACGAGTTACTTCAGAAATAGAGAGAAGAAGACAAAACGTTTTGTTGTTTTGCTGCACAAACCTTACAGCTAGGATTTTCAATATACTTTGGTGGATAATGAATACAACCCTACACCTATCTATTTATAATCATAAATAGATAGAATCCTCTATAAATAGATAGAGTCATATAAAAAGATAGAATTCTATAAATAGATAAAATCCTCCGCGGAGGGTGGAGGCCCCCCGCACCCCCTGTCGCCCCGGCCCATTAATCCATGGACCCAAAAATATTTCCCCCCCTTGGCCCATTGTATCAGTATACCTGGATTTATTATCTTATTATACACAACATAGATATGTGATCGACTCAAGAAAATTCTCGAAAAAGTCAAATCCAAGGTGTTCTTATACTCTTTATCCGATAACTCTATTTCCAATTAATTATAGCCCTAAAACTCTACTTTCCCTCATTTTCTTCCTCGGTGATTCTTGTACTTAGGTGTTTGCCTCTATCCTAACTCGTCCCGATCCTCAACAATCAACTTATATGCCGTTTACCCAACCACCCAAACCACCGTTTTTTTTTTTCTTTTCTTTTCTTACCTCATATTCCTTCCCACTTACCAAAAAAAAAAAAGAGGTGATTTTTCTTAAGTTAGCCTATTTTATAATCATAACTTGGGCCAGTAAAACTGTAAAAGTATATATAAAATAAAAAAAGCTCCTGTAAATGGAAAGTGGAAATGACAGTAAAGGGGTAAAGAATAGTCTGAAAAAGTTAGGAGAACCCAAAATTTACCAAACGCCGTTAAAGCGTCGGCGGCAACGGGTAAAATATATAATGCACGGTGCTGGTGCACCGACGATTCACTATGTCTGGATCCAGCTGGACCCACACACGGCTTTCCTCCCTTTCTTCACGTGTCTTCACTGCCACCTGGCAATCTCACGTGCTACCCTCCCTTGCTTACAGACTTGTTCCTATTCTCCTTTGCCAAGATTGTTGCTGCGTTGTTCAACTTGTCCTATTTCTCTGATTATTATTTCTCCTTCGTCCCTGCCTGAAATCGCTGACTCATACAGTATACCGTAGATTATGGTCGACTCAAATCTATGACTCAAGATCATCAATTTACATACGTCATTGATTTTAGAATAAAATTACGTGTGTCCACGCCGTTGAACCGGGGCGAAAAAACTAATTAAATGCTTGCTCGGTCGGTAAAGCAAAATGAGAACCTAAGTGACCCGTTTTACGAGCATTTTGACTATTTTTTATGTATAGATATATGAAGTAAGTAGAGATCGATGGAAGTAAAATGTAAAAATATATATAGTAACGTGAGATCTACGTCAAGTATGATGATAGATCGAAGTTATAGGGTGGCCCATTATTAATATGAAATGAAGTGCGGTTGGTGAGAGTGGTATGGATCCGTACGATATGAAGATGCATGAAGAAGGTCGTTGTGTGTAGTCTAATAACACCAAAACAAATCCACTTGCCGCCAAGCTTTTATCTTTCAGGGCCATGGGGATCTCGATCCATACCATTTGGGAAGGCTTTGTTTTGTGCAGCTAATGAACGTATATACATTCAATACAACTGTTTAACAAAATCTAATTGAATAAGTCTAAGATATTTGATGTTTTACTACGTTGAGATCGATGGTTGGCTTGTTTATTCCTTGGTTATAATTCATGGGTCATTTTAGGTGAATCATAAGAATGAAAATAGAATATTAACGTACGGTTAAACAAAGGAAATAAGATGAAATTAAATACTTATGGGTTTTATCAAATCGTGTAAGAGATTGACCAAACACATTTTGTTGATTAGAATGATACCAATTTGTTTGAGTGCACAACTGCTTATGATTTTTAGTTCGAACTTCGCACATAACTTCAATGTGTTAAGTACGTAAGGGAAGACAACTTTGTGTGTTTGTGTGTGGTTCACTAAACATGTGTAAAGGGTTTCACACTTGCTCCCTCATGGGTAATTAAGAAAGAAACGTCCTGATACCGTGATATATTTGGTGGGTCATTAAAACATTGTTTTAAGGGTTTCACACTTTCAAGTTCAATCATACGTTAGGTCACACATAGGACTTCTATATATTCTTTAAAAAATTTCAGCCTATTAATACCCACTTTGGTTACTGTAATCGTTAATATAAAAATAGTGCAAAATTGCAGCTTGATTGTGCCCCATACTTAATCACAAATTCGTGATGAATGAGATAAACATTTTAATGCTCTCTTCTCACCTGATATCGTTCTAGTTGTAACATCACCAACTTATATGCTATATTCGTTAACATTTTATAATCGACATGAGATCATTTTCACGAAAATACACCCTTTTATTTAAAAAAATAAAATCATATTTCATATTTATTCTTTAACCAAATGTTTCTTGCTCTATTTACTTAGTACATTCGATTAGTCCCATATACATAGTTTCTAACAACAACAATTTATGTGGTTTCTAACACAACAATTTATGTGGTTATTTCAATTTTGTAGCAAATTACTATAGTTGGATGCTTTTGATATATATATTTTTTTATCGAAATTGTAGAACCCGATGTTTTTAAGAATGTTAATCCCCTATAAACTACATTCGTATGAAATTGTTTAGGATGTTGTCCGCCGTAAAATTGTTATCATCTGAAAACGCTCAAACTCAAGATCTATTTGTCCCCAACAAGTGAGCAAAAATGCTTACATAAATAATAAAACTAATTAATGATATACCAGAATTTAAAGTGCTACATAAGGTAAATATAACCAAATGAAGCAAAATTTGTAGAAAATAATGTACCCTATTTTTATATGGCATAATTCACCCTGTTTTATAGCTCGTATTCAAGATCGCTAGACATAATAACGATGGAATTGCTCCCTTATAATAAAAAAATAATATCAAATTTATTATATTACGGTAGAAAAAGATATTGAGGAATATATTGTAGGACCAAAGTTATAGATGAAGTAGAGGAAAGTTAGGTGCGTATAATGACACATGACAATTTGACAACGAGTGTTTGTCGTTCTCGTTATCTCATTGCCAACGGGAAATTACAGTTTTGTAATTTTCTGTTCATTTTTGACATTTGTCAAATTTATCAGCAAATAGCCGTTACGATATATAATTTCTCTACACTTCTTTTTGTTGCCTTCTTGCTTTCTTATGAACGTTTCTCAATAGCTATTATTGCCACTAATAGAAAATATAAAATAAAAACCGTATCTCAAATTCCTTTTATTTATAAAAAATAAAGATTTTTAAGATATATTTAGCAAAAAGAAAAGCAATAGTTCTTAGTCCTATAAAGAAGTTATAAAATAAACTCTATTTGTGGTGGGACATATGAAAATGCAAACAGTTCCTTAATTTGCGGATAAATTGGTAGCATAGATCCGTAATGAAAATAGATGGTCAATTGAAAGTGCAAATTAGGTGTCCATAATCTAAGGCACTGTTTGGGAAGCTTCATTCTTGTTTTGTGGCTTATGCCTTTCTGCGGCCATCTCGCCGCTGAGAGCTCCAACAACTAACACAAAAGAATAATAATAAAGAAAAAACGTTATATTTTAAAAATAATTGGCAGTGTAGCATCCTAATTTGCTCCTACTTTTTGATTTTCAAGTGAATCGATCTCTAATCATTGTTTGTTGACCTAAATTGCAACATGAATAAAGTCGATTAATTGCTATTAGAACGTTAATTAAGCAACATATAACGACTCCAAACAAAGTGGTTTATTAGACCGTTGTTTTTATCATCACCGCAACTATTCATTCCTTTGCACTAAACATAACTCATGTCATAGGTATCAGCTCAGAGCATAAGCTGAGGAGTAATCGACGGAAATTTATAAAATTATATGCAATTGTTGGTATGCTATCGTATGAAAAAAATCTATCAATATCATAAAACGAGTCAAATCATAACGTATTCTTTGTCCGAAAATTAAAATAAGTTAACCTTACATAAAAGTCTCCACAATGTTCATACTCTAGTAATTTGGTTGTCTACAAGGAAAAATATAGCTACACTAAAGAAGTTTTATAAAAAAGATATTATAAGAAAATTTTTAGGATAAAATTTCGTACACTTATTGATTCACTAAACGCGTACCTCAACGTCGTAAGGTCTCAATACACATATGTTGTAAATTGGCGTAACAATAGTATGTAAAATTACATATTAGATGAGTAGATGAATATGAAAATTCCATTATATTGGATTCTGTTAACTGCTGCACAAGAATAATGGCTGATACGGATTACCGTTAATTCGTAAAGGTGGACGTCAATATGTTAGTTGAAAAAGCAAAGTAAGATTTGTGATGGGAAAAAAAAAAAAAAAGTAAATAATGTAGGGTTTATTATTTTGGTTGGGAACTGAGTTTCACATGTAAAGGCGTTAAACACTACAATGGTGAATGGACCACACCAAAGATAAAAGGCACTTCATACAACTCATTAACAACAAACCATTTACAATCGGACATTCCAACATCACAATATATAACAAATGATGGGATGTTCAATGTAAATTTTGTAAACGGTTTATTCAGTTTACTTATGATTACCTTACGTAATAATATTACCAAAAATTTCTTAGAATATCCCGTATTTTAGATATTTTTGAATTATGGCTCAACCATTTTTTAACTATTAAAATTTTACATGTTTTGAGTTATTTATGACACACATTTAGCCAAGATATAGATTTGAAAAATATTTTATTACAGTTTTTTTCTTAAATTTAAAAGAAGATTCTACTTTACACTTTTTTTTTTAATATTGCTAAATACACAGAAATGACAACGATTTGTATTTTTGGGCGCTGTATTTATCAACGTATAATAATGATAAACTAAATAATAAATGTACTGGTTTAAATGTTTAATATTCTTTTAGAACCCCAAGACTTGCCAAGTAATGAGAAAATGACCTTCTCATGAACGACCCCACATTATTTTATTCTTTTTTTCTTGTTCTGACTACCAATATAATTAAGCAACATAATTAAAAACAAGAAATCTCTGTTATAATCACTTAAAAAAATGCTAATGACCCTCCTGAATCTCATATTTTGACAGCAAATAAATTATGTTATTTAGCCTTAAATGCTCAATATTTAATATTTTTTTAATTATCATAGTGATATTTTATTGATCTACAATACTAATCATCAATGTGTTGATAAATTTTTATTATATGTATACCTGTCACATAAACCTTCCCCTTCTAATTCCACTATTCATTTATTTCCGCAATTTATTAATCCTACAGTGAATTTGGTGGAAAAAAAAAGAAAAAGTAGAATGGAAATCATGGGCTTGCCTTTTATAAATTTCTCCATTTATTTCCCACCATTCCATTACTCTATACTCTATAGAGCGAAAGAGGGTTGTGGAAGCAAGGTGAAGAGTTCACTACTGCCAAACTCAACCGCGAACCGCTTTCCTCAGCCACAAAACTCAATTTCTCCTCTTTAAAACTCTCACATTTTCTCCTCTTTGTGCTCACTACTTCCAAGCTCAACCAAAAACCAAAAAGATTAAGTTTATAGAAACCAAACAGTAGAGGAAGAGGAGAAATGGGCAAGCTTTTCAAGGACCCAAAATGGGTTTTCATGCTCTTTTGTGTTCAGCTTTCTGGTAATCAACTGATTGAGAGTAGTGTTAGTTATGACAGGAAGGCAATTATGATTAATGGGCGAAGAAGGATTTTGATTTCTGGTTCTATACATTACCCTAGAAGTACCCCTGATGTACATTTCTAATCTCTTACTTACTTTGCTTAATCTTTCATGCTTTTCTGCTTATGCTCAAAACCCTAAAAAATGGGGTTTTAATTTTTGTGAATTTTTTTTTCTGTAGATGTGGGAGGATCTCATAACGAAGGCTAAAGATGGAGGACTTGATGTGATTGATACTTACGTGTTCTGGAATGTTCACGAGCCTTCTCCTGGGAATGTACTCATCCACCATTATTTAGTTCTTACTAATTTAACTGATTTGCCCTTAATTTTCTCATTTGTACTGTTGCATTTGTGTGATGTTGGATCTTCTTTTCTTCCTCCATAGTACAACTTTGAAGGCAGATATGACTTGGTTAGATTCCTCAAGACTGTCCATAAAGCTGGGCTCTATGCTCATCTAAGGATTGGTCCCTATGTTTGCGCAGAGTGGAATTTGGGTATTTTTCTCTAATCGTTTATAAGTATTTTTTTTTGCTGATTTTTTTGTTGCGTTTTGGGTTCATTTTGGAATGTTTTTTTTTTTATATATGCAGAGGATTTCCTGTTTGGTTGAAGTATGTCCCTGGCATCAGCTTTAGAACAGATAATGAACCCTTCAAGGTATTTCCTGTTAAATTTCTGTATAAACTGATAGTTTTTGCATAAAAGAAAATGGGTGATTCTAAGTGGGTTTTATTGGGTTTTGCAGAGAGAAATGCAGGGATTTACCGAGAAGATTGTTGGTTTGATGAAGAGTCATAATCTGTTTGAGTCTCAGGGTGGCCCAATCATTCTGTCCCAGGTCTGAAGTTAAACAAAATCTCTTTCTGTTGTAGTTATACTTCACGTAAATTGAATTGAGTTTCTGCTTACAAAAACCGATTTTAAGTAATCTGGTTTGCTATTTAGATTGAAAACGAGTATGGAAAGCAAAGCAAGATGCTTGGACAAGAAGGGTATAACTACATGAGTTGGGCTGCTAGCATGGCCGTTGGATTACAAACTGGTGTTCCATGGGTTATGTGCAAGGAAGATGATGCTCCCGGACCCTGTTGTAAGTCTTTTTTAAGTGTTTTGTCATTTACATTCCCTTTCTTGGTTTGTTTACATGATCTTTACTGCTATGACTTGTGTTTAATAGTTGATGATCTACTATGACAGATTAATACTTGCAACGGATTCTACTGTGATGTATTTGTTCCGAACAGACCTTATAAGCCATTAATGTGGACAGAGGCTTGGAGTGGCTGGTATGATTCTTAATTGAATATTTTAGCATGATCAACTTTTGTCAGTAGGGTAAACATCATCTTTGGGGTACTAAATGAGTGATTCATTTGGATTGGTCAAACGTAATGGATTATGTCTACAAACATTGTGCAGGTTCACAGAGTTCGGAGGACCTACTTACCAAAGGCCAGTGCAGGATTTAGCCTTTGCGGTTACAAAATTTATACAGAGAGGAGGATCCTTCCTGAACTACTATATGGTATTTATTTGTTTAGTTGATGCATGTTGTAAGATATAGTTGTTAGTCAAAGAAAAACTAACTCACACTTTTTGAAATAGTACCATGGAGGGACGAACTTCGGGAGGTCAGCTGGAGGTCCATTTATTACTACCAGCTATGACTATGATGCTCCTCTTGATGAATACGGTGAGAAAAGAAACAGTGCATCCAATAATAAATTTCAGTAGTATTATACTTTCACGAGAAGTTCATCTAAATAGTTGTGGTGCTGACTGTGAATCTGTAGGTTTGCCTAGACAGCCGAAATACAGCCATCTAAAGGAGCTTCATAGAGCTATTAAGCTCTGTGAGCATGCATTGGTTTCAGCAGATCCAACTATTACTTCGCTGGGACCTTTTCAACAGGTTCATTACCTATTAATATTTAGATTTCTCATATAAAAGCTCATATTTCATTAGGTTCCGTATGCTTGTTCTTAATATCATTTGATAATCCCTGATTTTTTTTTTCCAGGCTCATGTATATTATCCCGAAACCGGAAGTTGTGCAGCCTTTTTGTCAAACTATGACACAGAATCGGCTGTGAGGGTTTTGTTCAATAACAAGCACTATAACTTGCCTCCTTGGTCAATTAGCATCCTTCCTGATTGTACAAATGTTGCCTTCAACACTGCCAAGGTACGGGCCTTAAAGACTAGTTTCTTTTGTTGATGGATCTAATATGCAATCATAAATGACCGGTCTGACTTATGGCTATCATTTAAGTTGAAAATGAAGAAGAAAAGGGCAATTTTGAACAGTTTATTGACCAAAATTAATGTTGTTTTTGCAAAATGCAGGTTGGAGCACAGACCTCGCACATGGAGATGTTGCCAAGTAATGTTAACATGTTTTCATGGGAGAGTTACAACGAAGATATAGATGCCGAAGATGATAGTACAACCATGACTGCTGTGGGTCTTTTGGAGCAGTTAAATGCCACAAGGGACACCACAGACTATTTATGGTACAAGACTAGGTAAGATTGACACTTCCAGTAAAGACTCCAGCCAAAACAAAGGGAAAACAAAATTTTAATGGGTGTAATTTTTAAATGTTTGCAGTGTTGATATTGATTCTTCTGAGTCCTTTCTACAAGGAGGGGCGCAGCCAACTCTCATTGTGCAATCTTCAGGCCACGCTGTTCATGTATTTATAAACGGGCGGCTCGTAGGTGAGTTTGAGCTTCTTCAGTAACTGAGTGGCTAATCTTTTTATGTTCTTTTTTAATCAAGTTTGAGCATTTACAAATTACAACTGTATTAGGATCTGTATACGGGACACGTAAGAACAGAAGATTTACATTTGTACAAAAGGTGGATCTTCAAGAAGGAACAAACAAAATAGCATTATTGAGCGTTGCAATGGGTTTGCAGGTGAACATTTTTTAGATTTCCTTCCCTTTTCCCTCCAAAGAGACTCTATAGTTCATATTAAGAAAATGAGGAATTTAAACTGGAAATGTGACCCTTTCTTTGTTGTGATTTGCAGAATGTAGGAGGACACTTTGAGACATGGAATACGGGAATCCTGGGTCCGGTGGTACTTCATGGCCTTGATCAGGGAAAATTGGACTTATCCTGGCAAAAGTGGAACTATCAGGTCCGTAAACCTCAATTTGTTCCCCCTACTCATCGTGATCATTTGATTGCGAAAATGAAACTTACCATTATTGTAAACAGGTTGGCCTGAGAGGAGAGAATATGAATCTTGCCTCTCCTAGTAGTATTTCCTCTGTTGAGTGGATGGACAATGCAATAGCTGTGCAGAAGCAGCAGCCATTGATGTGGCATAAGGTAATTATCGAATGAAATGAAGTGCATCAATGTGGTAATTGCAACTAGATACTGAATATTTTATGTCGGGGATACCTGCAGACATACTTCAATGCACCTGAAGGAGATGCACCATTGGGTTTGGACTTAGCGAGTATGGGAAAGGGGCAAGTATGGATTAATGGACAAAGTATTGGCAGATATTGGACAAACTACGCTAAAGGTGATTGCCAGGGTTGTAACTACCCTGGGCAATTCAAACCACCAAAGTGCCAACTTGGCTGCGGCGAGCCAACTCAAAGATGGTGAACATTGAAACTAGTCAGCTTTTTGATCATGTTAACAGCTTTTTTTTCTATTACTGATTTCTTGTTCCAAAAAATGGAACTTGATAGGTATCACGTTCCGCGCTCATGGTTGAAGCCAACAGGAAACCTTTTGGTTGTGTTTGAAGAGCTAGGAGGTGATCCATCCAGGATCTCACTTGATAAAAGATCAGTGGCCTCGGTTTGCGCTCAGGTTTCTGAATACCATCCAAATATCAGGAGTTGGGAAATTCAAAGCTCAGAAGATGGGAGAACACAAGAAGTTCACAGACCAAAAGTACACTTGCATTGTGCTGATGACCAATTCATCTCTTCCATAAAATTTGCAAGTTTCGGGACTCCACTAGGAACTTGTGGAGCTTTCGAACAAGGACCTTGCCATGCTCCTACCTCCTACTCCGTTTTAGAAAAGGTATTGGAAACAATCATTTGCACACATTGTTGTTTAATCTATTCTTAGTTTCTAACACCAACCAATTTCTTGTCTTTAACAGAAATGTGTGGGCAAGCAGAGATGCGCGGTGATCATATCAAACACCAACTTCGGGCAAGACCCTTGTCCAAACGTGTTGAAACGACTATCAGTCGAAGCAGTTTGTGCCCCTTCGACTTCCATGGTCTGAGATGAGAGTTGAAATCTCCAAGGAATTTGTAGACAAAGAAAAGTGCTCTTTAGCAAACAGAAGAATCAAAAGAGGAATAAACTGTAAGAAGTTTCTCCAGTTTAGGTTTAGATCAAACCCCAAATCAGCACAGGATAGCTCAGGGGCAGTCAATCCTGGTCTTTTTTTAAGGTGAAGTTGTGTTTTAGCTCACTGTATAATGATCCAAAATTAGGGTTTAGCTTTCTAGGTTGTTACGGGTCAGTGATATTTCCAAATACCTCACAATCTTTAACATCAAGTCTCAGTCTTTCGTCTAAATTGAAGACAGGGCTGACACAAGAAACAGACATGGGCTACATTGCCGCAATTTCGTTTTTTTTTTATCCCCCTAGCTCTGATGTGTGATTGTTTAATTTGTTAGTTGTAATGGTTATCCGGTGGAGAGAATGGAAAAGTTCATTCTCTCCTTTTGTGCAAGAATGTGAAAATTGTTCAAGAATGTTGAGTGAAGTGCTCAGTGTTATTAGACCAGCTGTTTTTGTGCAAGAAAGTTCAGTAAAGTGCTCAAATGCTTTATGGATTTTGTGCATTTGCAGAGCAACATGATCTGGTAAAAGCCATTTAGCAGAAAAGAAACCATGAGTTTCCACGCAGAAACATCAAATCCAAGTTAAATATTTAAGCAGCCATATGCTTCTCCAGAGCAGCCTGAAGTTCCTCCTTCCTAGCTCCGGTGACCTTCCCGAGAATCTTCCCTTCTTTCACGAACACGAAGGTTGGCATCGATTCTACAGCCCAGTCGTTTGCAACAGACTGTATATAATGCAAAAGCGAAAATATTTAATCAAGTGTAAGCAACTTTGTGGAGACACTGCACAAACTGACTACCAGAAATCAGAACTAGTTTAATCTGGATACAAACCTTCAACTCGTCGACGTCCACCTTCACAAATATGACGTTTGGTTGTTTCTTCGCGAGATCAGCCAGGAACGGCGCCATGACTCGGCAAGGACCGCACCATGAAGCGGCGAAGTCCACAACCATCTGCATTCATGCGAATTCCAATCAGGAATCACTATAAGCAGCTACAATTGAAACACAATTTCTCAATCATATCAGATAAAAATTATCGATAAGAGATGATCATCATAACATTGCGTAAAAGCATCAGAATTGAAATGCAAAACATTGCCTCGTGTTATCTCCAAGAGGGAAATCCATGCGAGATCAATTAACAAACAAATGGCCATCAACAAAGAGTTATAAATTGAAAAGAAAACACAAATGAAGGTTCAACCAGTTTCTTGGAATCGTTAGCCTTCTGGAGAAGACCGTTCCAGGCATCAACGGTATGAACTGCAATCACTTGTCCTTCGCTCTCCATATCTCTCTGTCAACCTTTCTGAAACAGAATGAAAGCAACGTCTTCAGGTGATCATCGCATCCTATAAATAAATTAAGTTTTCCAACCAAAATTCATTATGGATCAGGCCCAAAAATAGAAATTGGGCCTATTGTGGAGTACGATGTCGTTTTGTGGTTGTGATTGGAAAGCTGGTTGCTTAAAGAAACCTAGAGATTTCGCAAGGAGAATTTGGGGAAAAAGGGGATGGCTGCAAACGAGTCAATTACAGAGGATGGCGGGAGGGGGATGAGGCTCTGATTCCTGATCGATGGTGGTTAGTTTGGGGACTCGAAGCGACCAAGTCGCATGGCTTGGTTGCTCGTCTCTTTTACCATCACCCGTCTCCCTGCCCGTGTATGTTCTGCGTGTGTGTGTTTGTGAAGTGAAAAGGAAATGGAAATTAAGATTAAGGGCTCGTTTGGTATCCATGGTTTTAGTGTTCTTTTCTCTGCGCGTCTCATCCTTGCGCAGGGGCCCTAATCTTGTCTCTATCTTTCCAATTTTATCGGAAACTGGAACTAAGGGTCTGTTTGGATGTAGATGTAGATGCTCTGTTTGTCGCCTTGTCGGGTTTATGGTTTTGCCACCTCTCTCGTTTGCTGCCCCCTTAATCCTCCGAACCTAGTGATGATTATCTGAAGGTTCATTTCAAATCCATCGTTTCTTCATGTGTGAACTATGCATCATTGTGCTCTTAAATTTCATGAAATCAATTTCAGTTTAGTGTTTGAGTCTCCAAAGCATTTCGCAGAGTGATTGAATGCACTGAGGAAATCAATAAAATTTGCTTGTTATTGTAAGAAGGTCGTCAGAAATTTTAATGCAAAACCCAACAAAGATTAAGACTTGAAATTATTTATAATATCCACCATTTCTGGACTAATCAACCAATTCGTTTAGCTTTCTTCGATTTTCATAAGCTCATAGCTATACACTCAATTTGACAGCATGGTGAATCACGCGGAAAACCGCAGACCCTTTTTTTAAAAAAATAAAATAATTAGTGTTATTATTATTACAAAAATCTGAACATGAGTCGTTGGATTTTAGGTAGTTGCCATCACATAATTTGTTTTCTTACATAAAAAGAGGGAAGTTTACATGATAATTGTATTTTTGCTGTTTTTTGGCTGCGTACTTAGTATACGGTTTTGATCTGACTAATTCCCTCTCCCTACTCTTGTGGATCTAAGGTTTTACCTCTTGGACTGAATTTATTTGTTACTTCTTAACCCCTTTTCCCAGTTATCCTTATCAGTATTATCCACCAGCTTAATCTACTTGATCATCTTTTTGACAACTTCAAACCGAAATAAGTTAAGGCCTTAATGGCGTCAATTGGGAGGATGAGATCTCAGAAAAGATCATCCTCATTATCTTATACCTCCACAGTCACGACACTTGCTGTCATTGCCTTCTGTGTGTTAGGTCTATGGATGCTAACTTCCGATTACATGGTTCCTTCTCAGGTTACCAGTCGAAAACACTCCGACTCCCAAGGCAATTTAGCCACCACCACTGCCAAAATTGAAGACAGGCCTACTAATACCGATACCAAAAAATCAGACTCATATGAAGATAATCCCGGAGACCTTCCGGATGATGACCTAAATGCCGATGATCCTCTGAAGCAAGGATTGAAAAAGGGTAATGGTGGTAAACAAGAGAAAGTTGGAAAATTAGAGGATAAGGATACACATGGTTTGGGTGGGAAAGAGTCAGCTGAAGAGCATCAGAAGCAGAATGAGCTACAGGTGTCTGAGGAGTCCTCATTTACTCAGAATCAAGAATCTGTAGATCACAGAGGCTCAGAGAATGCAGTTGCAAATGGTAAAACTGAAGTCCTGAATGTTGATCAACAAGATCAGGTATAATCTTCGGTTCTCGTGTTTTAAATGTTATTAACCTGGTTAATATCATATCCATCTAGCTGATACAGAAAACACAATGTGATTGACTGTTATTTTATATGTAAATGATGATCTCCAAGAATATTTTAATTTTCTGTCATAGTTTGATCTTTTTCATGGTGGTTGAAATACCGCTGGGATGTTGTGATTGACAGTCGGCTATAACAGAAGAAGCAAACAATTCAGAAGAAACCAAAAATGGTGTAAAGAATGCAGAAACAATAACAAATGCTTTACTAGAAGAACAAAATCAAACCACTCAAACATTCAGCGATGAGACCAAGAAAGACCAGACAGCGAAGCCGGAGAGTGAGGACATGACTTCAAAGGATGACACTCAGCAAAGTGTAACAGTACCCCATGACACAAAAATGGTCTCAGAAGAAATGCCAGAGGGAAACTCTACCGCTACAACCCAGGATACCAAACTGGATACAGCAATAGTACTGCCAAACTCAGGGATCCCAAAGGAGTCGAATGAGTCAAAGGCGTCCTGGTCAACTCAGGCTTCCGAGTCTAACAAAGAGAAGCAGAGACACAAAGTGGAGGATGAAAAGAACGAGGGTAACACATACGGCTACACGTGGAAGCTTTGTAATGTCACAGCTGGGCAAGACTATATACCTTGTTTGGATAACGCGCTTGCTCTTAAGAAACTGCATACTACAAAGCATTTTGAGCATCGAGAGAGGCATTGTCCCGAGGAGTCTCCAACCTGTCTGGCTCCACTCCCACTTCTTTACAAGAGACCCATCCCTTGGCCAGAGAGCAGAACCAAGGTTTGAGAGCATCATCTTCTTCCTAATTAAAGGCAAAACCATTAGCTTATTGACCCTTTTTCTATTCTTATTTGATGTTTGGTTTGGTAGATATGGTTTCACAATGTGCCACACCCTGGGCTAGCAAAGGTCAAAGGGCACCAAAACTGGGTTAAGGTTTCAGGAGAGTTCTTAACATTTCCAGGTGGTGGAACGCAGTTCATACACGGCGCTCTTCTCTACATTGATTTCATTGAAAAGGTAAAATGATTAAGCATCAAATCAAATTTACTTCATAACATCAATTTATGATATATGGATAAGCAAGGGAGATTTGGTTTTGCAGGCAGTTCCTAATATTGCATGGGGAAGGCATACAAGAGTTGTATTAGATGTAGGATGTGGGGTAGCTAGCTTTGGTGGATTTCTTTTCGATAGGAAGGTACTTACCATGTCATTTGCACCCAAAGATGAACATGAAGCTCAGGTTCAGTTTGCTTTAGAAAGAGGCATTCCTGCAATCTCTGCTGTGATGGGTTCTCAGAGACTTCCATTTCCTTCTAGAGTTTTTGATCTTGTACATTGTGCACGTTGCAGGGTTCCATGGCATGTTGAAGGTTCTTGTTACTACTACTGATACAATCTTTTGTTTCATCTCGGTTTAAGAATGCTTTTAAACATATGTTTTGAATTGCTCAAATTAGGAGGGAGGCTCCTGCTGGAATTGAACAGAATGCTGCGTCCCGGAGGCTACTTTGTTTGGTCAGCTACACCAGTTTATCAGAAACTTCCAGAAGATATTGAAATTTGGGAAGGTAAGTCAAACTTCCACTATTTCATATCAATCACATAATTCAACAAAACCAAGATAAGTTGATGCTCTGAGGGCTTATTACAAAATAGCAGATTTATAAGTCATTCGTTTAAGAATTTGCTCATGTTCTTATCTTGTTCATACCTAATCCCAGAAGTGTGTTTAACAAAAGGAGTTAAACTGAAGATAGTAAGTGTCGTGTTTCCACAGCGATGTCCAATCTCACAAAGTCAATGTGTTGGAAGCTGGAGACAATCCAGAAGAACCAAATAAATAAAATTGCAGCAGCTATTTTCCGAAAACCCACAAAAAATGACTGCTACAAAAAACGAGAGCAAGCCAGTCCTCCGATGTGTAAGCGTGATGATGACCCAAATGCTGCATGGTATGTACCTCTTCAGTCATGTATGCACTTGGTACCAGTTGAAGAGTATAAGAGAGGAAGCAAATGGCCAGCAAGATGGCCCAATAGACTAAAGACGCCTCCATACTGGCTAAACAAAACACAAATGGGAATCTATGGAAAGCCAGCTCCAGAAGACTTTATAGCAGATTATGAACACTGGAAATATGTAGTAAACAATACATATCTATCATCACTCGGAATCAGCTGGTCAAATGTGAGAAATGTCATGGACATGAGAGCTGTTTATGGCGGGTTAAGCTTCTATAACCCTTTATATCTAACTCTTATCCATGTAAACCACAAAAACACTGACCTTTATTATAACTTACTCTTTACAGATTTGCAGCAGCACTTAAAGACCTTAAAGTCTGGGTAATGAATGTCGTTAATGTAAACGCTCCAGACACACTACCGATCATCTTTGAACGAGGACTCTTTGGAATCTATCATGATTGGTGTGAATCCTTCAGTACATACCCACGGTCTTATGATCTTTTGCACGCGGATCATCTCTTCTCGCAGCTGAAAACAAGGTTTTACATTGGTTTTGGTTTTAGTATTGTTTAAAGATGATTATATTTGTGTAATGTGTTTTCATTTCTTAGGTGCAATCTTGCTTCAGTATTGGCAGAAGTAGATAGAATAGTCAGACCAGGAGGGAACTTAATAGTTCGCGATGAATCCAATATCGTCGGTGAAGTTGAGAATCTACTGAAATCGTTGCACTGGGAGGTTCATCTGACATTCACCAAGGACCAAGAAGGGATTCTAAGCGCGACGAAATCTGATTGGCGACCAGAAGAATATGCTCCACCTTTCTGATTTTCAGAAAATGGGTATGAGAATTATGCATCAGTTTAGAAGTTGAAGTGAAATTAGAGATTGTGACATTGACATCAGTTTTTAGTTCAATCTTTTTAAGTTTTCATTAAATTATGAGTCGCTTGAACATAGTTATATGATTAACATGAAACTTGTCTGTTCCAATAGGGTATATCTTATTCTGGATGAAACAATGAGATAAGTGCATCCAAATCTTGATTACATAATGCAGTCGAAACCCTTGAATCTGAGGTTAGTTTCCTCTCTGAGTTGTTGGAGGCTTTTTTAGGCCAAGCAGAAGCAAGATCAACCCAATATAGTTAAAAGCATAAGTGAGCCTCACAAATTGCATCTTGAAATTATTCCAAGGCGGATATCTTGCGGATAGTTCCGGAAAGAAGCCTCTTCGAAGCACAGCCTTCCCATGGCTGAACGTGTCGAAAGAGCTCTTGCCATGGTAACTTCCCATCCCGCTTTGGCCAACGCCTCCAAAGGGCAGCGTGTCGCATATAAACTGTCATCATCATTCCAAAACATCAAAGAGCTTGTTACTTACAATTTCATACTAGGAAAGAAAATCGGTGATCTATAATACCTGTATGACAGCGTCGTTAAAGATGACACTTCCTGAGGAAGTCTCTGAAACAATCCTTCTTCTCAAGTGATCATCGTTTGTGAAAGCATAGATTGTCAAAGGCTTCGACTTTGAGTTTATGAAGTCGATGCTTTCATTGATGTTCTTCAACTAATAATGCAAACTAATCAGAAATTCAAAATTCAGAACAAGATTAGCTGTATAACAAATGTAAATGGTAGTACCGTTATAATCGGCAAAATGGGTCCGAAAATCTCGTCATTCATGACACCGGAATCAAGTGGAGGATCCAGCAATATAATTGGCTCAATAAACCTGAAGAATTTCCATGATCAAAATTGTTCACGACGAATAAAACAAAACAAAAAAATTCTTACAGTTTTTCCTCATCGGAAAAGCCGCCATGAACGATGGTATCTTGAACACCAGGCTCATTGAGGAGGTTACACAGTCTATTAAAATTGTTCTTGTTGACAATTCTGCTTAAGTTACTCATGCTCTTGCTCTCTCCATAGAATCTTTTGATTATCTTTTTGATCATATCAATCTAGAACAGTTCAAAAGTAAAATTGAACGATTTGATCAAAGCTCTAGCAAGAAAATGAGATTAATTGTACAGAATTGTACCAGTGAAGAAGCAAACTTCTCTTCTACAAGCAAGTAATCTACTGCTATACAAGCTTGCCCGGCACACGGTCCCCATTTCGCAGCTACGATTCTCATCACAGCTACCTTCAAGTTGGAAGCTACTGAGTTGAAGTCGAAAACAGTGGGACACTTCCCCCCGAGCTCGAGAGTGACCGGAGTCAAGTGTTTTGCAGCCTCCGACATGACTATTCGACCCACCCGACAACTCCCTGTAGATTGATAGAATAGATATCCACATTCAAACACAAACGCTTAATCTATTGTCGATGTGGGACATATATATACCAGTAAAGAATATTTTGTCCCATTTGTGAGTTAATAAAGCTTGGGAGACTTCTGCTCCTCCTTGGATGACTTTAATGGCATCATTATCCAAGTACGAAGGGATAGTATCAGCCAAGAATGAAGAACATGCCGGTGCAAGCTCTGAAGGCTTTAACACTATCGTGTTTCCTGCAGCTATAGCGCCTATCATTGGTTCCAACGCGACATCTGAAAAATAATCATCAACATAAAAAAAACACCCTTGTTGAATCCGAAAACATATAGTAAATCTTGAAAAATATGATCAATGAAAACTTACTTATAGGAAAGTTCCACGCCGAGATCACGAGAACTAAACCGTATGGTTCGGGTATGATTTCTCCAGAAGAAGGGATCAAGATCAAGGGTAACCGAACCTGCATTTGTGATCAGTGGTTCATGAAACCGAAACCGAAACTCGATTGATTTACGAGATCAAGTGTATGTATACCTTCTTGTTTGACATCCAGCTCTTGAGATTGCTCAAAGCATAGTGAATGGATTTCCTAAGAAGACCAATCTACATACAGTTCATAGATGAAATTTAAGAAAACCCATCAACTATATTATGATTTAAAAAGGAGAATTAAATTATAATTAAAACTGAACCTCGTCCTTGAAAGCTTCGACATGGGATTTGCCAAGATCATTATAAAGAGCACGAGCACACTTGGATTCATTTTCATTGAGCATCTTCAGTAAAGCTCTAAGTTGGTTCTTCCTCCACTCGATGGTCCGGGTCGACCCGGCCCGGAAAGTCTCCCGGAGATCCGAAATGCTTTGTTGGATTCTATCTCCCATCTTAAGTTAACAAACGGTGAAGTGGGTCTGTAAGAATTAAGAAGCCATGGTTGTCTACTTATATATGAGAAAATATCTTATACTGTAAATAGAAAGAGGAGAGAGTGAGGTAGCTGATAACTACTGCCCAACGACATTATTAAATAGGGGCATTTACGAAAGTCTTGATTCTGTATCGAAGTTAGTAGATGGAGCAGTAGGTGTGAATTGATGAGATCATATCATCAATTGCACAAGTTTATTGTTTACCTTTTTCACCCTTTGCACTTATGCTTCACCTTTTTACCGTACAACTAGTATTTTGAAGTGACCAATACAAAAGGTTATATGTCGGATATTGTCAAAGTCCGATACAGACGGACCGGGTAGAGCGGGGGTCGTGTGCATCAGAGCGCACGTGCGCGTTTGGCTCAAGTCCATCACATAAATCCGGTGAGATTTCATCCTAAAACCAATTGACAATATGAAGAATAACACACCGATCTTATATACTAGGTTGGATAGTCCCAATATTTCGATGTGAGAATTGATTATCTCCAACAGATATTACTCCTATATTCAACATGGAATATTAGTTTACTTGATTTTGACTAATATAAATATGTTTTAAAAGTTTAACTAAATATATTTAATATGAATATTCTAGATAGGTCAAAGTAAATATAAATTAATGCGTAACTTTTTTTAAAATATATTTATTCATTTTATAAATATTGAACTAGACATAATTAGTTGACAACAATAACAAAGGGCGCATTGTTATTGTGAATTTTTTATTAAGAGTAAAGTATATCGTAGAATCATAGAAAATGAATAAAATGTGATAATCCTTTTTTATCTAATTTAAAATGACATGTCACTAAATTCACTTTATTGTAGTCTATTCACGGAAACATGTCGAGGATCTTAGATTCAATATTCCTCAAAATTATAAGAATGATTCAATAACTCTATTTCTTTTCCGTTGATAAACGTGACATTAGGTTAATATCCGACTTTGATTCAATTGAGGTCGGGGTTTTGGTGTATAATGGGACGATGTATCTATGTGCAAAAAAGAATTCAAATATATTATTATTTTTTAAAAAAATTATAATTTATTTCTTGCACTTATAAAATATAAATTATTTCAAGTAATTAAAAATCTTGAAGGCTGATATTTCAACTCGACATACCTCTAATTAGTTGACGACAATAACAAAGGGTGCATTGCTATTATGAGGTTTTCTTTAAAATGATAAAATAAGTAGTTGAATAATAGAAAATAAATAAAATGCGTTAATCCTTTTTTTATCTAACTTAATATGACATGTCACTATATACACTTTATTGTAGAGTCTAGTCAACTTTTTAAATGTTAAGTCCTACACCAAATTTTATGACCAAAAAGAATACGCTATTATTTTTAATGAATATAGTGATACGGTTTTTTTTTGGCAGGATTGTCATACGATTAATTACTTATAAAACTTGTATATATTGTTGTAATTTAATATTTTTAAGGGTTAAAGTACTAACTAACACTTTTTAATAACTAACACTTTTTAATAATAAGTTGTATCTCCCTCTTACGTTTTTGTCAGGCAATGATGAAGAAAGACTATTATCAATTCGAATTGAGTTAGACGAAGAAGTCAGTCGTGCCACTTTAACTTCACACCCCCATCTGCTCTCGCTATCTATTTCATATCACACACTCAAACACCCGCTTTTGCTACGTTTACTTTTAATGTGACTCATTTTCAGTTTGAGAAAGAGAATTATGTGAATGTCCTATCCGTACTTATCAGAAATTGTTTTATCCATAATATCATAAATCTGGAGATCGTGACAATGATAAAAGAATAATAATTTTTCAAAACGAAATTCAAGGCACGCAATAGTGGAGATGTAGTAAATATTGATTGTTTTCTACAAAATCAGCTTCCTATATGATTGAGGAGAAATTTAATACCCAACCAAAATTTTTGTGTGAATGGATTTGAAAACTGGATACCCAACTCCAAATTTAAAAAATTATTTGGAAAATTTCAGTAAACGGACTCCCAACAAAAGCAAAACTTAATGAAAGAAGAATTGACGTAATAAGGAACTGAGAACTATGCAATCATCACCTTGAGGACTTATTTCACCTGCTCATTGAATGTCTTTGTACTAAACAAATTATTGACAAATTTGATAGAATAATTTTGACCGAAATAAACAAAATTAAAACCCAAAATAAAAACCGCATGAAATCCTACATGAAATTAAAAACAACATTGACACAAATAAATTTGCTTCCCTCACTACTATATGGTGGAACATCTGGTTTTTTAAGAACAAAATTATCTTTAACAACGAACCTATGTACCCAATGAACAAGGTAATCATTTTGATAAAAAACCAAATCCAAAATTGGAAAACTAATTTAATCGACAAGGACGTTACAACATAGATAAACTTGTGAAGAAGTATAACTCCTCCAATGGGGGAAAACAGAATATTAAATGGGAAAAACCACCACATGTTTTCTTTAAACTTAATTTTGATGGCTTAACACTTGATTCGGGAGTCACGTCTGTTGGTTTTGTGATTCGGAACCACAACGGTGAGGTTATTAGCCTAAACGTAAAAAAATAACTTCAATTCGGTTTTAAAAGTTGAAGCTTTTGCTCTTAAAGCCGATTTACAAAAAACTATCATATTGCAAATTAAAAAGATTGAAATCGAGGGTGACAATTTGTGTGCGTTATCAAGGCACTCCAAGGTTTGTGGAGTTTCCGGTGAGAGGTCGAGATGATTATATCCGACTTCAGGCTGAACCTTCGCTTCTTTGACGAAGTCTGTATTATGCATGTTTTCAGAGAAATCAACTGTGTTGTTGACCGATTGACCCATCTGGGAACTTCGACCCTCAACACCAATTTCTCTGACGATCCCGAACTTCGTGTTCTCATCCGCAAGGATGCTTTAGGTTGGACTACTTCTAGGAGGTAGTCTAACCTAACCGCTAAAAAAAAGGGTTGTCAAGCTTGTTTGATTATTTTATAACGAAAGTAATATTATCACGTACTAAATAGTCCAACTGAGGCTCAAATCATCCGGAGGTCATGTGTAAGTGTTCATCTCGCACATCATGGCCAATTCTACTCCCGAGAGTATAGTGAATCTTTTATCCGATAATGTAAGGGGCCAAACTATCCTCGAGTGATTATCAATTAACCTTTTAATTTTTATATATATAACAAGTGCGACTAGATGTGCGAAGGGTAACGAATCTCCTTCTAATCAAAAAAAATATAAGGTGTGTATTCAATCAATTATAGACGGTGAGTTGTTAGTGTAACACGGTGTACTTTTATCTTTATCTTTAAATTTTTATCTTTCGGATATTGTCAGTCTAGTTAAACTCGTGTCAATTATTGTAATCGTTATCACAAAATATAGTGTAATTGTGCAGAAAGTTGATGGTGTCCGAAACATAGTCACAATTTAAGGACCAACCGAATTATTAATTCTTATGTCATTTTTTTCTCTCTCTTGATTACATTCTAGTTCTAACAATTTTTGCCTTTTATTATTTAAAAATCTCTATAAATCTAGGATTTAGGAAAGGGGCCAAAGTAAACACATCCCTACAGCCTGAGTGTTGAAGATTTAGGAGAAGGGCCTCCTACCATAAAAATAAGAAAACTTAGGGTGGTTTAGCGGAAGTTGTCTGGGGTGGTTGTTTTTACTTTTTGAAAACTAAATTTAGAAAAGGGTGACAATTTTGTAAAAGAAAAAGAAAAAGGGGTGGTTTAGTATAAATTAGGCTATTTGAAAATATTAGCAGTGTTGTACTATGTCACAAGTCACAAGTTGGGTTGGGACAGAAATGGCGTACGTTCACTGGCAAGCGAAGCAGCAGCATGTTGTACTGTCCACCCACTTCCCCTCCTTCTCATTACTAATATGCACTTTCAAACTCCCAACTACTTCAATTTCAATTATTCTCAAATTATTTTACGTCAACCTAGAAATAAAGTAAATCAAAGAAGAAGAAAAAAGAATTGATCAAAATTTTATTTTTTTTTAATGAAAAGCGATTAGATTGAACTATCTACTCGAGGTAATCCAACGTAAAGCATCATTGCGGACGAGAACACGAAATTCGGAGTCTTCAGAAAAATTGGTTTAGTGATCGAGTTTTCCAGATGGGTCAATCGGTCAGCAACACAGTGTATAAATTATCTATGGGCTCACAACCTTCTAAGTGAAACAAGTCGAATTTCAATAACAACAATCTACCTAGGGTTGAAATTTTAATTTGTCCTCAAATTAAAAACAGTTACTACTACCCATCAAAAAGTTATTGATTATATCAATCCATTAAATTCTCAAATACAAATTAAGAACTATACCGATTGAATTAATTTCTTTTCCAACCATTTTAATGTGGATAAAACAATTTGTGATAAGGCTTGTGTTTTACTCATCAATTGCTTTAAGAATAAGAAAAAAAAACGAATGAAAAATCGATTTTTTTTAAATTTTTTCGATTACGGCTCCTGCGGAAATTAGGACTACCGGACCTCTACCTTCCTAACCTCTCAATCGTTAACCCGAACTAAATGATAATAAGCTTTTAGAACATTAAAAGTATGGGTTGGACCAACCTCGATGCAGTTTGTAAAATCCACAAGATTAACTTGTTAGCATTAGCAGAAACAAATTCCGAAATCCCAACGGATGACCGAATTTGAAAATCGGATGGTTTTGATAACATGGTCTATTGCCCGGCCGGCCGGCCACAAGAGGGGGTATGCCTTCTATGGAAAGAGCATCAACTTAGAAATCAAAGTATAAAATTAATTTACAAAAATGACAAATTTATTTGTGTTAAATACTTATGTAACAACATGAATCGGAGTATAAATCTCATTTTCGCTTACGCTCCTCCACAAGAAACAACAAATAACCACTTTTGGAACTCACTATCCACGTTTATTCAAGAGTCCACACTCCTATGCATATTATTGAGTGATCTAAACGAAATTCAACAACATTCGGAAAGAATTGGAGGAGTTGTAATCAACTCAAATAGATTTAACAGATTATTGAATTTTAAGAATTCATGTAATATGGAAGACATTCAAACTATGTTAATAACTTTACTTGGAGGAAAAGATGGGGTGGTCCGAGTAATATCCTTGAAAAATTAGACCGTGTATTGGTTCATAACCAAATTATCTAATGGTACCCAAATTTAAAAACTAAAAATCATGCTTTCACTTTTTTGGATCACTGCCAAATGTCTTTGGAGTTAGCAGGTTTGGAGACGTTTACTCCACATCTATTTAAATTTGAAATGATGCGGACTAAACGGAAATCCTTACAAAAAAAACCCAACTACTTAAAACAAAGCCGAAAGAATGGAGAAAATTAATTTCGGCAATTTTTTCAAGCAGTTGAAAGATGTTGAATCGAAACTACAAGAAATTCAAAGTAACCCAAATAACATGTTGAATCAAAACCGTGAAACTATCCAAAAAAATCTCCTTACTAAACAAAATCGACTTATTCCTTTTCACCAAAGATATTGGTGACAAAGAGCAAAAAACAACCATTTGAAAAATATGAACACAAATTCCAAATACTTCCACCGTATTACTATTGGAAAAGAAATCGAAAACATCTAAAATAATTTACAGTTAGAATGAGATCAATCCTAACTTTTGAAACTGAGATACAAGTTGAAGTCAAAAAGGAATTTCAAAGAAAATTTTCTAAAACTCCAATAGATCAATCTCTTCTCAACAATAAACTACAACTCATAAAAAATAAAGTTAGCCTAGATGACAACCTACTACTAACAAAACCTCCATATAATGAAGAAAATTAGAAATACAACTTTCGATATTGGGTGTGATAAATCTCCCGGACCAGATGGTATATCGGTTGGATTTTATCAAAAATGTTAAAATATTGTGGGAACGGATGTCTCTAAAGCAGTGAAAGGTATTTTAGAAATGGGAAATGCTAAAACAAATCACCTAAACTCATTCATCTTCTTCAATGAGCTTTTGTGGCTAATAGGTCTACTCATGACAATATTCTTATTGCTCATAAAATTTTTCACTTTTTTCGTTCAAAAAAGAGTAAAAAAGGATGAACATTTATTAAACTTGATATGGAAAAAGACTATGACCAAGTAAATTGAGAATTTATCATTTTCATACTTAAAAAGTTGGGTTTCAATGATAAATTCGTTTGATATCATTAAATGGATTAAGAAATTTATCCTACAATCTCTTTCTTTGTCCTCGTGAATAACGGACTAGCATAGCAATTCTTTCATGGGAAATGAGTAAGACAAGCCCTTGTCCTCTTATCTATTTATTTTGAGAGTGAAAATTCTTACACAAATACTCCAAGAAGACTGCAACAATTACGATAACCATATTGACTTCTCTGTTTGTAGACAAGCAACATATATCCCTTTTCTTTTATCCTTCGCTGATGATATGATCATATTTGCTCAAGCAAATGTAGCCTCTTTTTTAAGAGTAAAGCGAATCCTTAAAATGTACTACTCTATTTCGGGATAAAAAATTAATTTTCAAAAATCGGCTTTCCAAATAACAAGAAATATAAACAATAGTAATATTAACCAATTAAAAAATGCTCTAAATATGTGTCACACTACATCCCTTGATAAATGTCTTGAATGCTCAATCATAAATGGAATAGTGACAAAAGAAATTTTTGATGAAACTAACCATAAAATTAAACAATAACTTTTAAAATGGAAAGCAAATTCTCTTTTTACAAGATGGTAGAAACCACTCATAGAACACAACCTAGCAACTAAACCAACATTTACCATGCAAAGCTTTAAAGGAGACAAACACAAACCTATCATTAGCTGGAACACAATCTGTAAATAAAAAAAATGGCGGCCTTGGATTAAGAAAATCTATAATCACAACAAAGCGCTACAAATGAAACTCTTGTAGAAAATTCTAGCAGATCCAAACAATATATGGGTTAATATATCAGCGAAAAATACTTAAAAAATAAGAATATTGTTCATTACCAATTGAAAGGTGGAACTTCATGGGAACGGAACAATCTTATGAAACTTAAAACCGAGTTCATAAAAGGTATCATCTAGCATATCGGAAATGGAACAATCTTATAAAACTTAAAACCGAGTTCGAAAAAGGTATCATCTGGCATATCGAAAATGGAAAAATCATCAACTTTTGGCACGATAGTTGGACAACAACTATACGACTAATAAAAATGGTCCAAAATACTAACCAAATTGACACAAGTATTAAAGTCAATCACTTCATAAATAACACAAGAAATTGGGATAACAACAAAATTGATAATGAGCTACAAAATATGATAAATCCGGATATTAGGAGAAAGATAAAAGAAATAATCACTCCCAAAAACGAGATCCAAGATAGACTATATTGGAAATGTAGTAAAAATGGATAGTTTTCGATTTCCGATATGATTGAAGAGGAATCAAATATCCAATCAAACCATTTATGTGAATGGTTGTGGAAACTAGATACCTAACCCAAAATTTAAAACTTTATTTGGAAAACTTCAATTAGCGGACTTCCGACAAAGGAAAACTCGATTAAAGAAGGATTGTCATAACAGGACAATGTGAACTTTGCAAACATCATCTTGAGGGCTTGTTCCACCTGTTGTTTGATTGTCCTTGCAGTAAACAAATTATTGCCAAAATCGATAAACCAATCTTCACCGAACTTAACAAAATTAACCTCCAAAATAAAAAGGCTCATGTCAGCCAACAAAAAATTAAAAACAAAATAGGAACAAACAAATTTGCGTGTCTCGCAACTTTAAGATGGAATATCTAGTTATTCAAGAACAAAATTATCTTTAATAATGAACCTATGGACCTTGATAATAAGGTGATTACTTTTATCAAAAATCAAATACAGAACTGAAAAACTAACATAACTGATGAGAACGATTACAACATAAAACAACAACCAAATAATTATAATCCAAACAAAAGGGAAAAAAACACAATCTTAAATGGGATAAACCAAAACTTAGCTTCTTCAAACTTAAGTTTGATGGATAAAAACTCGATTCGGAAATCACATCTGTTGGATATTTAATCCGGAATCACAATGATGATGTTGTTAGTCTCGATGCAAAAAAATAATAATTTCAATTCATTTATAAAAACTGAAGCCTTTGCCGGGTACATGAGGCAATCATACTACATATTAAAAAGATCGAAATCGAAGGTGATAAACTGTGTGTAATCAAGACACTCAAAGGTTTGTGGAGATGTTCGTGGGAGGTCGAGATGATCATATCCGACTCCATACTGGATCTTCGTTTCTTTGACGAGGTCCGTATTAGCCATTATTTTAGAGAAATCAATTGTGTTGCTGACCGATTGACCCCTCTAGGAATCTCGACCCCAATACCAAAATTTTTAAAGATCCTGGACTTCGTGTTCTCATCCGTAAGGATGCTTTAGGTTGAACTACCTCTAGGAGGTAGACCAATTTAACTGCTTACTATTTTATATATATATATATATATATATATATATATATATATATATATATATATATATATATATATAATGGTTAAACTTATTCATCTCTAGATGAAGTTATATATTTTCAACAAAGTCCTTACATAGTTACACGTAGATTTTATCATTATCCACCAAAAATTTGTGTATATTAAAAATAATACCCGTATAAATATATTAAATAGATTTTCAAAAATTAAAGAAAAAATTGGCTAAATAACCCATCTTAAAATATTTGTTTCCTTTCTATTGTACTAGCCTCAATTTCAAATATAAAGATTTCCGGTATCAAATCCTACATTTTAAGTTTAAAAAAAACGATTGCGTTTTGCATCGATTTTTATCATACCAAGCATACTTCATTTTAACAACTTGAATTAGGCATGCTCAAAAATTATGGGGTTAAATGGAAGAGGGGGCCTTTTTTTAAAGAAGAGCACTAAGAGAGTTCATTCTATTATCAAGGGACAAACTAGACCCCTTTTATTTATCTATAAAGATAAAATAGAACGACAAATTGGTAATTTCAAGGTAAACCCAACCCAACCCTGAACCTAACCTGAACTGAACCTGAACCCGAGCCGACCCTGAACCGAACCGGAACCCGAGCCGACCCTGAACCGAACCGGAACCCGACCTGACCCTGAATCGAACCAGAACCCCGAACTGGAACCCGAACCGGAACCCGAACCCCGAACCCGAACCGGAACCGGAACCTAGATAAATCCTATTTATAGGGTTTTATTTTAACTTCTCTCTAAAATTCCCTTTATACCCTTAATTTTAAAGTTAAAAATAAATGTGAAATGACTAAGGGCCTAGTTAGTATCAACAATACAAAAAATATCTTATTAACTCGTTATTCTCAAAATTATGTTAACTTTTATTTTCTGTAAACTTTGATAGCTTAAAAGTTTCTATCTTGTATAAAATTTAACGAATTTTTTTATCCTAAATATAGATATCTCATCTATGTCTTTTAATTTTTTCCCCCTCTCATAAATCGTCTCTTTTTAACTTTTACTATACTTCGAACTCTAAAGTCATTCGTATATATCAACTTAAGCAGCTCGAGTGGTGATGGTAATTTCATCCGCATCCGATGGGTGTCCGAAAACCCGCCCCGAAAAAACGGGTGAAAACCCGTTAACATGCGGATGAAACTCAGGTGACGGGTGGAACGGGTGAGCATCTCAAGACTCATCACCCGACCCATCATCCGACCCACCACCCATACCCATCACCCGCATCCATCACCCGCACTCATCACCAGTTTTATTAAGTTATATGTATGTATATATATGTATATATTATAATTAATTATTATAAGATTTCATGAATATAATAATAATAATATATATTTACATTAAAATTTCATGAACTCTATCTTTAATAATCTTTTTTTAATTTTGTTTGTCTTTATAACCTTGTCGATATCACTAATTTTCACGTTCTATGAATTTTTAGGGTAAATTTATTTTTGTAGTATGCAAAAATAATTATACTAAAGAAGTCGAGTCAAATAAAGTGTGTCAATTTTGAGATTAAGATTTTGATTTTTTGATTTTGGTTCATTCTAGGTTTTGGAGGAATCTAAGATATTTCGAATTTATATTTATATTTTAATTATGTTAGTTGTTAAGGCTTAAACCTGATTAAATTGTATATTTAATTTTAGCTTGCACAATTTCACTTTGTTTCAAATTTTGTTTGAAAACTAGCTTAAAAAAGGGGTTAAATTTCCCCTGAAAAAAACCCGATCCACCCGTTCACCCGGCGGGTACGAGTAGGGTGACAAAAGCTACGGGTCGGGTGATGGGTCTTAGACCTGCACAAAAGCGGGCTCGGGCCGGGCCATACCTGAAAACTCTACCCGTATGTGCGGGCCGGGCTGGCCCGGCCCACATTGCCCGGGCCAAAAGCACTACCCGTGTCCACCCACGTAAAAAGCGGGCCGGGCCGCCCGGATGTCCCGTGCGTACTTGCATTATGTGTTTTTTACTTAGATTTATCATTCAAAAGAAGTAATGTAATGTATTAACACAAATTTTCCAACACTATTATACCTACACAGTGCACTACCAACGAGTTCAACAACAATCAAAATGCAAGAATAAATAAATTCAAATACGTGAAAACAAGTATAATTACAGTTAAATTATCCGAAATACGGGTTTCAACTTTCAACTAGTTTAATGAGACTGTAGTTTATGTAATCGAACGGGTTTCAACTTTAAACTAGTTTATGTAATGGAACGGTTATTCAAAGTGGAAGTTTAATGAGACTGTAGTTTACATTGGAGGGAAAAATATTTTGAAATTTAAAGCTGTTTTTGAAATTGTAAAAGTGTTTTTAAATTCATTTACAGTAGTAAATAAAAAAATAAGATTCACGGGATGAAACAAGACACCGTTCGAATAAAAGTGAAGACTTTTTTTCAACTTTTTGTAGAAGAATATCGGCCAATTAACCTTTTCTTTTACTATTATTACCCACTTTCTTCCTTAAAAGATTTTAAAGATTTTAATATTTATATAGGAAAACCACCCACAAAACACAACGCAAAAGAAAACAAAAGAAAACAGAGCACTCTGTTTCTTCTTCGAATTCTTACCCTTTTCTTCAGAGGTCCCTGGTTACTATTATTATTATTCAATGCTTTTCCTATTAACCACAGTCCCTTTCTCTTTCCCTTCAACACTTTTACAACCTCCACAAAAACCCTCTCTTTCTCTTCTTCATCTTATCCCCTGCAAATACCCTTCTTTCTTCTCAGGTATGAAAAACCCTAGAAATTAACCTCTTTTCATTTTCAATTTGCTGTTTCTTTTTGTTTTGACAAGAGGTTCTTTTGTGACAGTTCTTTTTTCCGTTCTTAATTTGGTTTTCTCGCAGATTAAAGAGGATATGGGAGGTGTTGTGAAACAGGGGTGTTTCAGTTTTGAGTTGAAACAGAGTGTTCTGCAACCGCAACAAGATGATTCCCAAAACTCCGCTGTTTTCTCCGGTGACGACTCTTTTGTTGACCAATTCCTTAACCTCCAAAACGCTGACAACCAACAAGATGCTGACCACCTCTTTGACCAGTCAGAAAACCTCCAAACAAATGAGAAAACTCCTGGTTTTCAGTCTTCTCCTTTCCTTGAACCGGCTACAGTCGCCGGAGCAGAAGACCTGTGCTCAGTTCTCGCTCTCCCGGTAAGTAAATTTGTGAAAGTTGCTTCCTTTATGAGATAACTGTTTGATGTTAATTTGGTAATAAATGAGGAAAAGAAGAAAAGATTCTCACTTTAGTTTTTTGGTATTTGGTTCATGCAAGTAGTTATGCAAATTGGGGAAAGATTTTGCTTGCCATTGATTTATTTTTTTCCTTTGTGTGTTTGACAGGAAGAGGATTCAGAGCTTGAATGGCTTTCTCAATTTATGGAAGAGGACTCATTTTCTCAACCTTGTCCTACTGTCGCCGGAATCCCAACCCCACCGGAAAAGCCCTCGCCGGGAAACGAAGCCCAAAAGTCCCTATGGAATATCTCACTGCAGACTACTCTTCCCCGTTCCCGTCGCAGCAAACGCCGCCCTGCCACTTTCACGGGCTTGAGCGCGGTTTGGCCCATTTCATCCTCATCCGCCACTGACTCAACCACCAGCTCGTCCTCTTCTTCCTCCGCCACGTCATCCCCTTGGCCGCCCACGTCACCCTCTACTCCTCTGGTTTTCCAAACCCCGGTCCCAAATCCAAAGAAAAAGAATCGGGTCATTGGACCCGGTTCGAGCATGACGGGTTTGGCCAGAAGATGCAGTCACTGTGGGACCCAGAAGACGCCACAGTGGCGAGCTGGGCCGCAGGGCTTAAAGACACTGTGCAATGCATGTGGAGTCCGGTTCAAATCGGGCCGGTTGTTCCCGGAGTACAGGCCCGCTAGTAGCCCGACATTCTCTAGTGAGGTCCACTCAAATAGCCATAGGAAGGTGCTGGAGATGCGGATGAAGAAGGATGTAATGGTTCAGCCTAAACCAGGGTTCAACTCCGGTTTAACTAGTTTTGGGTAGTCCGGTTTCTCATTTCACTTTCCCCAACTGTAGATAACTTAGGTAAGAACCGGTTTAGTCAAAGACCATTAGTCTTTTAGTCCTAGTTAGTCGTAGTGGTTTAGGAAATCAGTTTTAATAGTCAAATTCTGACCCGGTTTAAACCAGAGGGTCCGGTATTGGTTCAGCAGGTTGTATTTTGTCCCAAAAGTATTTTGAAATGAAATTGCCAGCATTTAAATTATGGTTAGTGATTACAGTTTTATGGTCAAATCTCAAATGGCTTTGTTTTTTACTTTTACGTAGATATAGTTAATTACAACCTTAAATTGCGGGTCAATTAGAATTCAGTTTATTGCCGATAAAAGGAGTTTCCTTTGTGAAATTGATGTTGAACCGGAATTTGTGAACCGGGAGTAGGTGGTTGAAACGCTTGAAACTTTAGGCGCTCAAATTGTTGGTATATGGGTTGTTACGAAGCAAGAACATTATGGGAGGAACGTAGGAAATTGTGTAGCATGCAAATCATCAAGCCCTCTCAAATGGCTTAAATCCCTCTATTTACACATTTAATATTTTTTAGTCAGGATAATGAAAAGACAACTTATGCACCAGAAGATAAGTCATCTAATTTTTAGTAAGGCCGAAAAATCGACAAATAAACTAATAATCATGGAAAAAGAAAGACTAAAAAAAAAATCTACATTAAAATGATCCGAGAATGAAGATACATCAAGTGAAAATGAAAACAAGTCAAGGGATATCGTTAAAAAAACATATGTACAAAAAAGTGTACACCTAAAAATCTTTGAAAATAATTGTTAACATCTTATTTGAACTCACTTACACGATTATGTAGAGTGTAGACTTCATACTTTATGCTATGACGACTTAATCCCATTTATGTATTGAGTAATTCCGATGACACCAAATGTATGATACCAAATACTATACTAGATATGATTAGGGGTGTAAATGGGACGGGAATTTTCCGAAATTTATGGGTATTATTCATCATGGGGGACGGGAATGAGGATTTTAAATGGAGACGGGGATGAAGGCATTATACTAAACGGGATGGGATGAATAGGTGCTCCCGCCCCATATCTGATCAATTGACATCCCTAAATATAATATACCTAATATTACCCTTTTAGAAAAAATAGTTTACTTTTCAAAGATCTCAAAAAATTAAATAACTACTCAACATGAAAATCATCCATAAAACCGGCTCGTAATAGAGTTCTTTCTGCACTTGTTTTGTATCGTTCTGGCGTGTGGACCGGTTTAACAAGCTTACGTTTGAATGGGCTAACCCATCATAATATCAGGGTTCAGCCCAAACCGTTTATTGCTCATAGCTCATTGGGCTAACGGATCATTGGGCTTATCAGCTCTTATGTTCTGATGTGGTAAATTGCATGAGTCCAAACACCATTACATTTTATTTTTATGTTCGGAGTTATATGATTTAGAAATTTATAAGTTGTATTATAGATCACAAAGCTTATATATATTTTAAAATTTTAAATGAAAACTCATGTATAAAAATAAATACAAGTTAGCCAATTTGTACTTAGATGTCAAGACTTCATTAAAAGTGATTGGAGTAATGCTTGCAATCTCGACATGTTTACCGCGAGACGAATTTTCCGCGGATTTCTTAACCTTCTTTGCCTTTAGTTTCCTACTTGGATATCATGTATTGTTTGACCCGTCCGAGGTGTTATTAATTGGATTAATGATGATGTTAGAGGTCGGGTTATCTCCGCTTGATGGCTACTTAACCCTTTATAAATTTAATAATAAAGTGTGACTAGATCCGTTAATGACTACTGACTTACTTTCTAAAAAAAAATAGAACGCACATTAAAATGTTAGGTAATTTATAATAATTTCTAACAATTCATAAATTATTATAATTTTCTAAAAAAACTTATTGATTCATAAACGTAACTTAGAGAACAGAAACTGAGAAAATTTATTATTAAGTTTGAAACATATTGTAATCACAATTCAAAATCTCGATTAATCTCATATATAATTGAGTATGATGAAAACATCCGTGGTTATAAAGAGACCCAAATAACTCAACATTATTTTAGAATTTATTTAATAATTTGGAAAAAAAACATTTCCACTCGGTGTATTATCCTGACTTATTTTCTATATCTGATATGTAATTATAATTTGTCATAAATACTTTTCATACGTCAACAAGCGAAAAGTCGGTCATTATAACAATATTTTCTACCATACAAATGTGAACATATAAACATCAATTACAGTATTTCGCACTGACTGAACAATTCACCACTTCACAAAATATATATGAAATGTGTGGCCTAAGTATCAATACATATCTCTTTCCTGCATTAATTGTACAAAAAAATATTTAAAAAAAGTCGTGTTTCAAAACTATAAGTCATATCATTTTCAATCTAATTTAATAATATTAGTCTAGATTTGCTTGCTGTTGGTATTTATATTTCGAGAGTGAGAGTCCACATGCCCATATCATGTGGGTATCAAACTGTCACGTATGCATGTATTTTGGTAACGAAGACTTTGAGTGATCATACATGATAATACGATATTATCATTTGTCTGAACTAGTGTGTACGTTTTGAATTAATATTGGTAGTTTATAAATTTATGATTATTATTTAATTGTAGTATTGTTTCTTAAATTTATGTCGATAGAAATATAGATAAATGACTTAAAATTTGATAAATATATTTTATATAGGTAAGGTTCAATTCATGTGTGATTTGTGAAACCAACTTGTTCTTGTTTCTCTGGAAATCGATCATTATAGATCGATCTTTGTATGATAATGTTATATATTCGTTAGATTTGTAATCTCAGTTTACAACTATAATGTTGTTATATTATAATTTAATTTGTAGTTTTAAATTAATCATAAAACTAATTCATATTTTATGATTTATTTGTAAGTTTTTATTTATCATTTTATTAATTTAATTTTATATTTTATTTAAATGTCAGCTTAAATAATACATTGACGTAACATACAAGAGTTGAACTAATATTTACAGCACCGAGTTGTAATTTTTAGTATCAATTAAGTATGTTATTTCTTGTCGAATGATATTACAAATATTCATCATAAAATATGAATTAAGCATGTTATTATCAATTGAGTTGGTAAATAATAATATATGTTATCACGAGGTTATACACATGATATTTTCTTTCCATTATAATATATTAGCAAACATCTTTACCGTGACAAGCATCTTATTCAAAAGTTTGATAGCAATTGCAAGCATCTTTTTACTTCAATTACCGTTAGAAGATTAATTTTGTAATTACTAATTTATAAACATGAAAAAAATTCACCGCCTACAAAAATAGAGTTTTAAGGAGAAACTAGTAGAAACTTCAGGAGCCAATAATAATGAGTTCAGCTGTTTTCGTGTATATCTATCTAAGACCGGGTCGGCCCGTCCAGCCTGACCCACGTATCCGGCTATGTGGGCAACAAAGGTAAGTGTGAAAGTACTCTTAGGGTCAAATGTAGAAATACTTTTCAGTCGTCTCATCAAAAAAGAAATGAACGAATGTGATAAGGCGTGTCGGTAATTAAAACTTTTAAAAGGAACATTTATAATAAACAATCGTCTAAGAGAAGACGAATGACAAATAGAAGAAGAACAAAATCAAAGCAAAATGAAGGGTTGAATCGAGTGAAGTTTCAGTATACATATTTTTAAATTACAATTGATCAAAAGTAGTGCGAAATGATGACGTCATTCACACAATAGGTTCCTGAAACATATTCTCAAATATCGACAAGGAAGAAGTAATTTAATCTATTTTTCTCGATTCTCGAAAAAGAATCCAGAAATATATGTTAGGTGGTTAAAATTTGTTCATATTCATATTGCTCGTTAATTTTTATATATGACACTCGTTAAAAAATATATGTTAGGTGGTTAAAATTTGTAATGCTCGTTAAAATATTCAAAAATTTGTAATGCTCGTTAAAAATATGCAGTGTTAGGTCGTTAAAACTTGATTTTTTTTAAAAATTTTATAGGTAGGTTGTTATTTTTGCATTACAGTGTTAGGTCGTTAAATGCTGGTTAAATTTGTTAGGATTGGTCGTTAATTTGTTTTTTTTGGTCGTTAAATTTATGCTGGTTAAATATGTTAGGATTAGTCGTTAATTTATTTTTTTTGGTCGTTAAATTTTATGCTAGTTAAATTTGTTAAGATTGGTCGTTAATTTATTTTTTTTGGTCGTTAAATTTGGTCAAATTTTATTTTGGTCGTTAAAATATGTAATATGGAAAGATTGCTGGTTACAATTGGTCGTTAAAATTTATTTTGGTCTTTAAAATTTTATGAACATTGATTTCGTATATTTTAGTCAGAAAGTTGATGAACGTATATTTTTATTTAGAAATGAACATTGATTGTTGAATATTTTAGTCATAAATTTAAAAAATTAAAATTTTATTAGGAAAAATAGATGTACCTATTTAATTTACTACCATATAAAACTTTCAATCTTATACGTTAATTAACTCTAATCTAATGGTTAATATTACTCCCTATCTCCTATTATAAGAGAAGTTCTTACATGATCCTTTCTCTCTCTCCCCCTATATATATATATATATATATATATATATATATATATATATATATATATATATATATATATATATATATATATATATATATATACCATGAATTAAGAGGAGAATAAGGAAATAAGGATAATAATTCGCATTTCTTCGGCATTAATTATGTTATAGGAAATAAGGATGTGTAATTAAATGAATGACTTTGTCGAATATATAGTTTGTTAAACCATAAATATTATCTCCTCACTATATTAAACCCAAATAGTATACCATGTATTAATCTTTAACGTTATTATATTTTTATTATATTTTTTTTGGTAAGTTACGTTATTATATTATATTGTGTAACTTAAGAGGAGCACAATATTTTTCATTTCTTCGGCATTATTCAATATTACACTGTCAATTTTCGTAATCTATAATTAAGAGTATGGGTACCACATTTGGTAAAAAGCCCATCTCATTGCTATCGCAAACATAATTATTTGCATAAATATTTTCTAATCAAGCATATAAAAATAAGTAAACGTCACTTAAATCGCACTTAAACATCCTATGTACTCCATCGCACTGTGGGTAAACGTTCAGTATTTCTCTTAATTATTTAGGTAGACATTAAAATTAACTAAGTTTTGACATATCTATCAATCATTCAATCATCATTTCTTCCCAAATGATCAAATTAATTTTCGATTGAATGGCCTATAGGATTATAATACTCGAATACTTGTTAATTTAGAAAAATAATCCTACCTAGTGTTGGAGTATAGTCCGAATAAAATAAACAAGTCTCCGGTTTGAATGATGTCAAATCACTTTTTCCAAAAATCCTACCTATAGGATTATAATACTCGAATCCTTGTTAATTTAGGCTGCTGTATCAGAAATTACTTTAGTCGCCTGTATCAGAAACTACTTTGAGAGCTGGTATCATAAACGACTTTAACCGTTATCATGATCGCGGAAATTATTGGGATGAGACAAGCTAACTCCGCCTTATCCTCCATTGGAATACCATCTAATCTTCCTTGAATTCCTACCGCTCCCATTTAAATTGAGATGCAATTCAAATATTATCTTAGTTGATACTTGATTTTGGAACATCCTTTCATATGGTAGGGGGATCATTCGCTACTCTCCTCAATCAATAAGTCACTTAAGTCACTGAATGCCAAATCAAGCTTCCAAATGACATTTTAGTTTTAGCTGGACACACAAACACACTTCAACTAAATGCCTCCATTCGCTTGTGTCGAGTAATTATTTGTCCCGGGATTAGAATGTCATATCCCTAACTTCGCTGGATCGAATAACCTGTAGAATTATAAGGCTCATAATGGAATCTACTAGTTTCGTTGGATGAAAAATACTTTTCCACCACTTTCATGTCTTAGAAAAATCGACACCACAACTCACCACAACTTCCTTTGGTCACCCTTCCAATACCAAATACGCATCTTCCTATGACACCTGTCTCCGGGCCAAAACTAACTAGATCATCCTTTCCTATTAAAACTTCTCATGCATTGTCCTTGTTTGAGTTAGTTCACTTGGATATTTGGGGATCCTATTGTACCATCTTTACTTCTAGTTCTTATTTTCGATTACTCTCGTTGCACTTGAGTTTATCTTCTAAGAGGCAAAGAAGAAGCCTTTTAATTTGAAAATTTTGAATCATGGTTGAAAATCAATTTCAAACTTGTGTCAAAACTTTCGTAGTGATAATGCTAAATAATTCATTTGCCTTCACCCTTTTCTTCAGGGCAAGGGTATTTGCTAAGAAACCTCCTATACCTACACGCCACAACAAAATGGGAGGGTAAAATGCAACCATCGTCATATTCTTAATGTTGCTAGAGCCCTTATGTTTCAAGGATATTTACATGTCCCCCTATAACTTCCCAGAGGGACCCCAATACATATATACATCCCCTCTTATTTCTTTACCGATTTTAAAAAAACCCCAATATTTTGGATTTAATTCCGATTTCCTACCCAAGCTCTACAACTCCGAAACCCAGACCCGCCACCCTTGCTCCGGCCGTCGACCCGCCTCGCCGCAGCTCCCGCACCTCCAAACCCTCTACCCATTTACGAGATTATGTTTGTCAAAAGGCAAGTCATTTTGATCTTTGATTGAGTCAACCTTCACCCTCACTGAACTCAAGTACCCGATATTCTATAGTAAATTCTTTATCGTATGAACATTTTTCTCCCATGTATGTTGTTGCTATTTATTTTGTCTACCAACAACAAAATCCGACCTTCCTTTAAGGAGGCACTTGCAAACCTAAAATGGCAAAAAGTTATGCAAAATGAAGTTTGTGCCCTACAACGCAACAACACTTGAGAATATGTTATCTTCGTGTAGATCGTAGAGTTATTGGCTCTAAATGGGTTTCCGCACCAAGTATAACTCAAATGCCCGGTTTGAGCGCTATGAGGCACATTTGGTTGTCTTAGGCAACCGTCAACAAGAAGACATTGACTAGAGTGAAACGTTTGCTCCTATTGCTAAATTGGCCACAATCAAACTACTTTTAGCCTTGCCTCTATTCATAACTGAGAGCTTCACCAGATGAATGTTCACAACAATTTCTTCATGGTGATCTGCATGAAGAAGTCTGTATGTTATGACCTCCCGGCTTTCAAACTTTTTCTCAAGTATATCGCCTCAAGAAACATTTGTATGGTCTTCGTCAAGTTCCTCGAAATTGGTTTCGCAAGTTCACATATGCCCTTCTGAAATACGGGTTTTGTTAGTCCATTGGTGATTACTCCCTTTTGACCTTTACATAGTTAGGTCTCACCCTTCATACTTTCATTGATTAATCACTTATTGATAAATACAACCTTTCACAACCAAAAATGTTGAAAATTTAAATTAATTAATAATAGGATTAATCAAATTTAAAAAGCTAATACGGATAGAGATGGGAGAGTGGTTTATTGCTGACTAATAGACTTTAAGGAGTGTTTCTTATAATTTTCGAGTAAAATGAGTCATTTCTTGCAAATAAGGGTATTTAAATGGTGGGTTTTGTAAGTTTACTTTTAAATAAAAGCACAAAACTTTGTTCAAACACGAGCACACGACTGCATGAGGTATTGGGTCCCGCTTCTCTAGCCCACGTATCATATTCCACGTGGATGACTTTATGGTGTCCTTGCAAATAGTATGCACTTTGGCCCGTATTTTCCTTCTAGCAATGGGAAGAGAAGAGCTAAACGGTTCAAATTTTGAAATATTTGAAGTCTTTTGAATGCCTAATTTTTATAATTTTAGAAAATATGTCAAAGATATAATAGAATCACACATATAAAGTAGGACAATTTCAAGCCTAGTATATAAAGTCGGTGAGTTGTTTTTATTATTGTCAATTGGTTCAGGGGCGGAGACAAGGGGGTAAGAAAGGGGACGGTGTCCCCCTTCCAACGGGATAATTACTACGTATGTGGGTATAATTAATAATTCTTTATTAGCTCATTTGGTAGATGGTAGTAAGGAGGAGCCTGAAGGGTAGGGTTCGAGTTCTGGGAATAGCAAAAACATTTTTTTTTGTTTTTATTATTGCTATTATGTGAATTAATATGCAAAATGTCTTACACGGAAATTTTTTTGTATCCCCCATCGAAAATTTTCTGGCTCCGTCACTCAATTGATTTTAGGTTGGAATCCCATTGGGTTTGGATTTAATGTACATGTGAGCTCGTATGCACACGACCCTCGTTATATGGCGGTTGTCTATGTCGGACTTCAACATGATATAAAAGTTCTCAGTTTCTATTCGATCAACGATCCTCGCTTGTAGACAAGTATCAACTAGGTTTGTACTCTACTTGCACTTACAAGGGGCCTGTTAGAGATGATAAGTCCCATATTTAAAGTTGGGACGATTCTGAGTCTAGTATATAAGTTCAATTATCTACTTCTATTGACATATGGTTTTATGAGAAACTCCATTGGGTTTATGTGTTGAGCTATGACCTAACGCGCAGACACACAACCTTCGTTTTATTGTCCGTTTATGTCGGACTTTAATAAAATATCTAAACCGGATAACAAATAATAAATAATCACATAATAAAACATTATATTTGAAAAGGAAAACGAAAGCCACAAGAAAATAAGAACCGTAAAGAAATAGAATTAATATGCGTCCATTTGAGAGAAATGAGTTGTTAGTAGTTTATGGAGTTTATCAAGTTTCTATAAAAATAAGTAAGGAAGTGGACGTATGCATGTGAACACAAACTTAAGAAAATTATGTTAGTCTATATTTTTTTAATTTATAAGTTACATGGAGTAAGTTTATGGAGATTATGATAATTTATTCAATGATATATTATAAATATAAGCCTATAAATAATTTTATTTAAATAAAAAATAAACTCTTTCATGGAATTTTAACTCTATATAACTTTCGATAAGCTTTATTTCTCAAACATCAACCTTTTTTTTTAAAAAAAAGTTTCAATTAACTACATGCATATGTTACACAATAGGCTTCAACTACAACTTCAACTCAATAACAAGATAATGACTATATAGCATCAAAACCAAAGGCGGATTTGAGGATGGTGACTCTCGTTAACCTCTCGTAAAATACTCTTGAATGTTGAATAATAAAATTTTTTTTAATAAAATTAAAAAATAAACATGTTTACAAATTTGGTTGATATTTATATAGACTAGTTGAGCCGCGCATGCATCGCATGCGCGTGTTTTGATTGATAATTTTGTTTAGTTTTGCCGGACGTGTTAAATTTCGGTCAGCATCGTAAGTTGAAAACTATAAATGCGTGTGACTAATTCAGTGTGTATTTATCGTGATGTCTTCTAGTGGGTCTCTGAAGCTTCATTCACGTCGATTCTCGGTGTTTGCCTGTGGGTCTCTGAAGCTTTTGTGATTTTGGCCGTTGTAGATGAATTGTATTTGTAACTTCTCATTTTTGTTGTTGTTAGGTCACTGTGGCGCATTGTTGTTTGCCTGCAGTAAAGTTACGTAGCATGAGTTATGTAGGTTATAAATGTGAAAGTAAGGAATATTAAGGCGTAAATGAAAGTGGCTTGACTTACTGTGGATGGTAAGATGGTTGCTTGTTTCTTGTGTATTCAATGGTAGAAGGTAGAAAATGAAGGAGACAAAGTATTCCAGTATCGCGAAGCGTATTTGAACCGAATGTAATAGTTAAAACTGAATCTTTCCTCTAAACTAACAAAGTGTCTAACAATTGTAAAAGGTAGAAAATGAAGGAGACAAGGTAGGAGACAATTTCTCTCTAGGGTTTTCTCTTTCTAGAATCCAAAATAGCACAAACGGGAACTGCGGAGACTGAAAGGAACTCAATGGAACGGAACTGAATGAAACCCTTAGAAAATATTAGAGCTTTCCTTTTATACCCAACAATCTACCTAAAGACATGGGCTGGATAAAAATGCCCGAAATAAAATAAAGACGCTCAAGTAATAAATCTCGGGTGAAAATCTCGGCCGAGATACAGGCATAGTCGGGGCCGAGATTCTTGGCTTCGTTCTTCGGTTTCTTCAACGTCTTGAGATCTCGGTCAAATCACATGGATCTCGGGTCGAGATGTGGACCGATATGGCCGTCAGACAAATAGATCTCAGGTCGAGATACCGACCGAGATCCCTCTCGGAGATAGAAATCTCGTCTTGTCATCCTGATCTTGGGCGAGATGTGTGTCCAAGATGCTCCAATTCTGTCCTTTGTACTTCTAGCTCGACTCCTTAGTCTCCCTTTTACTCATATGGTCGCTAATATGCATCCACTCCGAGACTTGATCCTCAAATGCATCGTTTTAGCTCCGAAATGCGCCAAATCACCTACAATGACACCAATAACGTGTGTAGACATCTATTCTTGCAAAGTAGAACTAAACAAGCATAAATAACAAAAACTAAGGCTAAAATATGCACGTGGAAAGGGAAAATCTACCTAAATACATATCTAAACTAGGTCGATAAATCATGTTATCAGTTTCCTTCACGTACCTCACACCGGATACACATTACCAAATCACTCGTTAGGATGTTTAGCAAATCAGACTTTGGCAAGACACAAACACCCGATTATGTGAATGGTGCCGAGTTACTCATCTTCATAGCCAATAAGCCCCTAAAAGCTTTGCCTTTTTTACATTCACATCAAATTTCACACATTTCAAACTCCTTCACATAATACACATCAACATTCATCAAGTTAAGCACACACCTTCAAACTACACATTCCTAATTCTTGGATAGGTAAAATAGAGGCAATATTATTTCAGTTTTCGAGGTGCTAAGCATGGTAAAGATAGATGTTTGCTGGTTTTGCACCCCTGGAATCCGTATCAATAAGTGACAGAAACTCAAAGATTGACAAAACAAGAGAGGGATAGTCTTAAATTTATAACTTGTAAATAATTTCCCTAAATAGCAACGAACTCACACTGTATGGATCGTACGAAGTAGGACAAGTATTCTAGGGTCGAACAGGAAGACTAGGTGGTCTAATCTGCAGCGATGATTAAGGATAGGATAGATCTAGACTAAGAAGAAGGTTGGAAAAGATAAGGGAAAGAGAAATCAAATGTTTTTGGTGATTTTGATTGTTCGCGATTGAATGTCACCTTCGATCGAAAACAGTTTTAAAAAAAACAAAGCGAAATACAAGATAATCAAATTAAAGGGAAGAAAGATGGATTTCAAGGGTTCAAGATCATTATTTATAACACATGGACTCAAGATAACTCACAAGGAATATATGGTTGAAAAGCAACAAGGATGAACGTTTCTTGTCTGATGGTCTACTACCGGGTAAGTCTCAAGATCATCTAGTTCCAATCCTAATTACCTATTACCGGGTAAGTCTCAAGGTAAAGAGGGGGAAATTAACTACAAACCAGATTATCAAACTAAGGATCAGGTAACCCTCTACTGGGTAAGTCTCATGAATTACTAGACTTAGAAAGCAATCAGGCACATTCTATCGAAGGCTTCACCTTTTTAGCTTGATTTCTAGCCCTTTCATGTGCACGTACGCTCGATCGCTCCAATGCATCCACTTCGAGGCTTGATCCTCAAATACGTCGTTTTAGCTCCCAAATGTGTCAAATTACCTACAAAGCCACAAATAATGTGTGTAGACATCTATTCTTGCAAAGTAGAACTAACAAGTATAAATGGAACAAAGTAAGGCTAAAACATGAATGCAGAAAGGGGAAAAATCTACCTAAATGCATGACTAAACTAGGTCGATAAATCATGTTATTAAAATACCCCATACTTATCTTTTCTTGTCCTCAAGCAAAAAGTAAATCTAAGATAAAGATAACATGATTCATCTATGCAAAACAAATATGAAAAACTCTTTTTGGTAGTGCTTCTAATTATGATCACCCTCAATAGTGCAAGTTTCATAGCAAAAGATATATTTCGTTTAAGGTCAAATAAAGTAGGCATGTAGAGGATAATCACACTTTACAAGAATTTCATGCTCATTATCAAAACTACCAATGTCTAATAATCATGATAAATTCAAGTCTAAGCCTACCAAGTCAAATACATGTGTACATAGATCAAAAGAACTTAACAAATAAAAGGCCAAGAATCGTAATAAGGGTAGGATGTTCTTTAGGTAATGTGGTGCTAATCTGGGAAGAAGAACAACACACTTCATCTTTTCAACTCAACATCCACCACCCTTGCATAAAATTTCTTTTTCTTCTTTTCTTTTCTTGAGTGAAAAGCATTGGTGCACAGTATCCGAAACCTTGGTGCTTAGTTTCCTTCACGTACCTCACACCAGATGCACATACCAAATCACTCGTTAGGACGTTTAGCTAATCAGACTTTGGCAAGATACAAACACCCGGCTATGTGAATGGTACCGAGTTACTCATCTTTCATAGCCAACAATCCCCTAAAAGCTTTGCTTTTCACATCATTCAAACTTCTTCAAACAATTCACAACACAACATTTAGGCACACCTTCAAACTAAACATTCCTAATTCCCGGATAGGAGGCAATATATTTTATGTTTGAGGGGCTATGCATGATAAAGATAGAAGAAAAATGAAGTCGAATTGCCTAAATCATTCATATGAAATGTATAAGAACTTATTATGCAGCTTCAACTATCCAAACTCAATCCAATTAGACAAGACAATTTTCATAATTCACATAAAATTCAAGTAAAGTATTCAAATCCCATATATGCCATAAATCAAATTAAGCTCAAAATAGTAATCAAAGGCTAATTCACTGACACAATATCATCATAGGATCATATCATTCCTAGAAGCACAATTTTTTTTAAATTTTTTTTATGCATGCTAAATGGAAACATGTGACTAGAAATTCAAACTATCTAAATGCAATGCAATGAAAGGAAACGTGCAAAAAGGATTGCAAGTATCTCACCCCATACTTAAAACTCACATTGTCCCCAATGTGAAGAATAAATAGAAGTGAAAAAGAATACTCACAATGTAAAAATCAGTGATCTGGCTCGCGTGGATGTGGTAGTGAAAACAAGCGGTTGTGCAAATCCCTTTAATCATCAGTTCTTTGTTTATTACCTAAGACCTGAATAGATAAAAGACACCAAAACACGCAAAAATGCAAAAGCAAAAAGAAAAAAGAAAAACAAAAGCAAAAAGACTCTTACCTCGGGTTGCCTACCGAGAAGCGCTTTGTTTAAAGTCTCTAGCGAGACCAAATTCCGTGGATGTTTAAGCTCACATCAAAAACCTTGCACCGCTCATCCAGTCCTTGCAACCACTATTTACCGGACTTATAGATTTTCTTCTTGAGAACTCTCTTCATGTCCTTGTGGAAGATCTCCACTCTTACCAGAGAAGCGTTTGGTTTAAAGTCTCTAGCCAGATCAAATTCCGTGGATGCTTAAGCTCACATCAAAATAAGCTATTCAAGTATGGGGTAACCCACAAGAACAAAGAAGATATACATACGAATCACAAAGCAAGAACAATCGAACATAAAGGACATAAAATATATAAGATAAAAGATAGCAAAAAGAATGTTAAACCGTCGGTTTAACCAACCAGAAAACCGACGGTTTAACCAACCAAACCGTCGTTAAACCGTCGGTTTTCAAGTTTTTTTTTTTTTAAAAAAATTAAAAAACCTATTAAATATTAACCGTCGGTTAAAACCGTCGCAAACCGTCGCAAACCGTCGATTCAAACCTACGGTTTGAGCCGATTTAGGTTTTTTATTTTTACAAACCGAAACCTAAACCGGCGAAAACCTAAACCGGCCAAACCTAAACCAAACCGGCGGTTTGGGCCGGTTTGAAAACCGCCGGTTCGGCGGTTTGAACCAAACCGAGCCCATGTCTAATCGAAGCCATGAAGGAGACCTCACTTACAAGTCACAGAGTGTTGTATAAGTACAACAAGCTCTCAGTAAGCATGGAGATCAACCGTAGCCATATGGAGGACAGTAAAACAATGAAAGCTAGGTAAAAAAAATACAGACAAACAAATAGTAGAAAGAGAACATATGTAACAAAAAGAAGTAGAAAAGAGACATAAATTAAAGCCATTAAAGCATGAAGGCGAGACCTCACTTACAAGTCACGGAGCTTTGTGTAAATACAACAAGCTCTCAGTATGCATGGAGATTAACTCATGCTGAATATCGGATAAACTAAACTAAATCCATGGAAAAAAAGATACGTAAGAAAATAGCACACAAACCCTACGTAAAAAAGAAGAGAGCGGTTTCTACCAAAAAAACTACATTTCTACCAAAAAAAAATTGTCATGTCTACTATTTGATATCCAGTGGTATACCAAACAACAATGATAGGAACATGCTTAATATTCGTATTAGGATGTCAAATACTAATAATTATGTCTCATATATATACGTATCATGTTAAACTCATGTCTATTATTTTCCGTATTAAAAATATCAACTTGATATAGATTAGTATTATAATAATATCGAGAGTATATATTTAATACAACATAAAATAATGTATCAAAACTATCACTCATATGATTAATATTCGTATTAGGGTGTCTAATATTCGTATTAGGATGTCTAATATCCGTATTAGGATGTCAAATACAATTATTTGTGTCGTATATATATAACTATTAAGGGCGATTTTAAATGCACCGCGGAAGAATTCACAAATGCACGACGTTTACGGTTTTGAAAACCGTGATCGTGATAGAAAATGAATTTTTTTTTGATCCCGTGGCCGTGATAATTTTTTTAATCCTATATTAGTAAAATTTATGAAGTAAATCTATCATGGTTTCGGGAACCGTAACCGTCACGGTTCCGGAAACCGTGACCGTGGATTTTTTTTTCCACGGTTACGGTTTTCGAAACCGTGACGGTTTCAGAAACCGTAAGCGTCGTGCACTTGTTAATTTTTACACCGTGTACTTAGAAGTTCTGACTATTAATTAGCCATATTAAAATATCAATATAGATTAGTATTATAATAATACCGAGAGTATATATTTAATACATCCAAAAAAAGAAGGGTGATTCAATGCGAGTACACTTGTTGGTTACGGTAATGAATTATCGACTAATTTGGACCGTTGATTTACTTAATTTAATAGTTAAATTTTTTCACTAATTACACAAGCTTAGTAATCATTTTGTAAATATAGAAAGGTCGGTGATAGTTTTGTAACTTTAGAATGTGCGGTGGCATTATTTTATTTTCTAACGAATATTTTTTTAGTTCGAAATTTTTTGTACAATTCGTTCAAAAATTTTGTACTATTAATTTAAATTATTTGTATTGTTGATTCATTCATTTATATGAGAATGAGATTGTAACAATTATTTTGTTAATTCAAATTTTTAGTTCAATTTTTTTAAAATTTGAATAATATCGATTCTAATATTTTATATTATTATTTTATTTATTTATTTTTTGTTTTATTTATTACTTATGTTTATATGCATTTTTTTATTACACTTTTATTATATTTATGAGTTCAAAAATTTTATATTATTAGTTCCTATACAATGTACTATTGCTACAAATAGTTTGAACTAACAAAAGAAAAAATTAAACTATTCTATAAAAATTTTGTACAAAAAGTGTCACGAAAGATAGAGAGAAAAAAAATGACACGTGTCAATAAGAAGACACTTCGTACCACCGTACCAAAACAATACCTCCTTACCCTAAACTCCCAAAAAAAATAATGTACCAATTCACTCTAATATGCAAACAACAATTATAGTAACATGATTAATTTATTCGTATTAGGATGCCTAATATTTGTATTAGTATGTCAAATATTAATAAATATGTTTTTTATTTCTATGATGTATTAATTAAACTCATTGTTACTACTAGCTATATTAAAAATATTAAATTAATGTAGATTAGTATTATAATAATATCTCTTAATATAAAATATTCCAAAAATATTTTACTGAACCTTTCTCTATATGTAGCATTGCATCCATCGATTGTAACATGTATTTATTCAAATACAATATATTAATGAAAATAAGTTTGACTCATATCATTAGTGGAACTCTTCTCACTTTTACAACGAATTAATGTATGTAATATGACGTTAATATTGCGTTGTTTTAGCGTAAGAGATCATGATTAATATCAGAGGTAATATATTCACATGTAAAAATTATTCAATAATTTGAATATAAGATAGAAAGTCGATGAGTAATGGACAAGATTCAAGATTCAAGAATGGATATGAGATGATTATCTATTTATTTAATGAAGCAATAATACATGAGAAGACATTAGAGTGCGAGATATAGGTAAGAGATAGCTTGTGAGTTGTGACGATTCCAACCACAAGATAATGACTTAGTTTTTGCATCACATGATTTAAAACAAGGTGGAGCATCAAATTCACACTACAATTCACTTGCATAACATTATCATTGCAGGACGAAAAAGGCTTTTAAACTTGCATTTTATTATATGTATTTCGTTAAACTGATTAAGTGCAGATTTGATTAATTGTTGCTTTCAAATGTATATAAAATGCATGTAAATAACAAGTATTTATCAGTATCACTCGTTTGTAGGAGGTTTCTCCTTGATTAATTGTTGCTTTCGTTAAACTGATTAATTTTGCCTTTTTTCTTTCTTACGTTTTCACTTTGTTACTGATCTTCCGGGCGTTTTTAGGAGGCTTCTCCTTGAAGATTTGCAAGGGTTAGCCTAACTCGTTTGACACGGATGTAATGTTGTTCTTCCAATAAAAGGGGCTTTATCCCTATTCTTCAACAAAAAAAAGGTGCTAATAATATATTTTGTTTACACAATTTGGTTACAATCTTCTTATTTAGCGTGATTTTAGATTTAATCTTATTGTGAAATCTTTTTGATTCTCTCGATTCTCTTGTAATCCCTATACAGGACGATACTAATTATTATCAATACAATTGTGATATTTTCCACCAAAAATCTACCTAATATGTTTTATGAAAATTGGAACGGTGAAAGGTCCGTTTGGAATGCTCGAAATGGTAATTGAAGCTAAATGATGATAGATCAAAAAATGAAATATCATGAGAATCAATTGTTTGGGAGCCACAATGTTTAGCAGTTGATGGTAGATGAATCTAAATGACCCAAGCTGAAGAAATGAAAAATCCATTTCTACCAAATGGTAGATTATGGAGATGAAGGATCTTCCCAATTTTTTCAATCTTACCCTACAAATTGAAGGATCCTTCGCGATATTTTCGTCATGGCTCCAAAGTCGAAGGGTCTTCATGATAATAAAAGAAGTAGAAATGAAAAAAATCGGAATCAAGCCGACAAAATGACTTTCTTGTCCATTTTCTATGGCCATGCTTGGACTCGGGCTTGACGTCTTGCTCGGGCCGGGATTTCACATCCCAGATTTATATTTAAAAAATTATATTAAATATAAAAAATAAAAATATTACACTATTACAAAGTAGATGAATAATTTTTAAAATTTAGTTTATTGAACCTTATCTTAAAGTCTCAAGTTTAAATCTTACCATTCATCCGCCTCTACATTTAATATTATTTATAAAGATTTAATTTTAAAATTGGCTTTAGTCCAGATTTTCTATCCAATACGAAGAGTGTATACCTTGTCTGAACCTGGCCAAACCCGTCCATTATCTAAATGAACCACCTCTAGTTTATCATGTTTAAGAAAACGTAATTCATAATCTTATATACACTAAACTCGCCCATATTGCATAAAATACCGCAAGTGGGTCCATTGCATTGTACACATATAAATCAAGGTGAAATTTCTCGTGGTATTCATGAGAAATTATAATTTCCATTTAGTAACCAATTTTTTTTGGAATTTCTTGTGATGCCTACAAGATTTTGTTTAACTAGTCTTCATGTCCATTCTCTTATTTTTCATCCAATATATTAATTGATATAATTAATTATAAATTAGTTTCAATAAATAAAGCAAAAAAATAAATTTATTTTAAAACAATATTATTTTTAAAACAAATCAATGTTATTTAATTTAATTTAATTAATGTGCCTTTAGTGGAGATTTTAAATTGGACCGTGCAAAATTTTTAACAATATTAAGAAGATAATTAATAAGTAACTTAATTTAAATAATTGATCAACAAATAAAATAATACATTAAACAATAAATAAATATATGTATAATTTTGCTAGAAAATACCTTACACTTTCTAGAAAATACTTTATACATTTAAATTTCTAGTATATTTGATAGCTAATAAATTATGACAAAGAGAATTACAATTACACTTACAAGAATGAATTTCAAAAACTATAGGTTACCAAATGAAAATTACAATTTCTCATGGACACCATGAGAAAATCGCCCTACGATTTTCTTTAACACATTTTGTGTACATGCATCAAGTCTATATCCCTAAAATTTAATATATGAAAGTGCTAGTATACAAAATTGCACTTACAAGAATGAATTTACTCCCATCTGTAAACCGAGTTTGAAAAAGTCTTAGAACAGGAGGAATTACTTTGGCTACAAAAATCAAGGTATAATTCATTATCGAAGGCTATAGGAATATTGCTTTTTTCATGTTAGTACCATGATCTGCAAAAGGTTCAATAAAGTGGATAGCATGCATCAAGAACAGTGAGGGGGTGTGGATCTCTTATTTGAATATCTTGAAGCATGATGCATTTTTTGTACTATCAACAATTGTTCTCCAAGGACTCGTCTAATACGAATGTCATTGGTATGTTTTATTCAAACTTTTCCTTTATATCTTCTTCTGATCTTGTTGCTCGTGGTACTTCATTCTCTTATCGGGAGATCTATCTCTTTTATATGGCTCCATTAAAAGCTCCAAGTAAGGACGATTTTTGTGCGGCTTTTTTCTAACACTGTTGGGATTTTGTTGGCACAAGGGTCTTGAGTATTGTCCAGGGCTTCTTTAACTTTTGTCCTGCCGTTGGGTTTGAACAATACTCTGATCTCGTTGATCCCTAAAGGAGTCAAATCCGATCATATGTCCAAGTTCCGGCCTTTCAGTCTTTGTAATGTCGTGTACAAGCTTATAACCAAGTTGTTGGTTGGAATGCTCCAAACGATTATGTGCAAGGTCGTTAGTCCCTTCCAGATCAGTTTTATTCCTGGACTTTTGATCGAGGACAATGCAATTTTGGCTCAGGAACTAGCTAGTGCATTCCATGAGGAGCAAGAGACCACGTCGTCAATAGATGGCAATAAAAATAGACTTGGAAAAAGCTTATAATAAGCTTTCTTGGAATTTTGTGGATGATACTTGTGCTATTTTAGGTCTTCCATCGATTTGGAGAAACTGGATTAGCACTATTATTCGTTCACCTACTATGAGAGCCCTGTGGAAGGTAGAGATGTCAGGCCCGTTTACTCCTTCATGTGGTGTGTGTCAAGGGTATCCAATATATCCTTACTTGTTTGTGCTTTGTTTGGAAATGTTGAGTCATGCTATACAGAATCTCGTTGATAAAGTGCATTGGAAACCGTTGAGGGGTTAAGCGGAGTTGCTTGGACATCTCTCATGTTTTCTTTGCGGATGATATTGTTTTATTCGCATAAGCTTTCTTATCTAATGTCAAACTAATCATGAGTTGCTTGCATGACTTTTTCTCCACTGCGGTCTAAAGGTAAATGCTTCTAAGTCTCATATGTTCGTCTCCCCTATAGTCACGGGTTCCTTCAGAGAGGTCGTCCAAGTTGATGTAGAGTTTCATATTGTTTCGGATTATGATAAATATTTGGGATTCCCTATTATACATACTCGGATCTCCAACAATGATTTTTCCTTTCTGATTGATAAGCCTAAACAGCGGCTCGCTTCATGGAAGGGACATTTACAAATTTTTGTGGGTAAGCTAACACTAGTTAAATCCATGTTAAGTGTGTTACCTTCTCACGTGATGCGACCATCAAACTACCACAATCTACATATAAAGAATTGGATAAATTTTGCAAGACCTTCTTATGGAATGATGTTGAGGGGAGGAAAACCATCTATTTGTGTCTTGGACGGATGTATGAAAGTCAGTCGAGAGGGGTGCGCTCGGGATCATTTCCACTAGAACGCCAACCTTGTTACTCTAGGGAAGTTACCCTGGCGGTTTTTGTATGACATTGATAAGCCGTGGACGTGGTTTGTCTGTCCTTAGGAGCTTGTTGTGGGTCAGAGATAATATCCTTTTTCAAGGGATTAGATGGGTGGTTTCCGACGGGGTTTCGACTAGGTTTTGATTGGATGTCTATAGGCCTCTCATTATCTCACCTCTCGGCCCGCGGATCAGGTTTGGTCTGGTAGTGAAAGATTTATGGTGGGATAAAACCACGCAATGTATTGATATTATTAGTCCTTATTTATAGGGTTACAAGAGAATATTAAGAACATAAGAAATATTATAAAAGATGAAGATAAAATATATACTTCCTAAAATAACGAGATAATATCGTTATTCATTTAATAGAAAAATATTAAAATATTATCTTCTTTATCTTCCAATACTCCCCCGCAGTCAAAGCGTGGTAGGCAAACTACGTTGAAGACTGAAACATCTCATTATCTCCGTCAACAACAAGGACACTAGTAGAGTGGTAACACCACATGTAGCCGGTCGACAAACCACCAGTAGATCGGTGGCATCAATAGATTGATTGGATCACCAGTCAATAGGTGACAATGGTAGGTTTAGACGCCGATAAGTTGGCGGCATGCCTTAAGGCCGGCTAGCCCAATCGGACGGACTATTATCATGTCCATTCCCGCAATTTGAGTCTTAAGGCCGACAAGCTTGATGAACCAGAACCCGCTCTGATACCGTGAAAGATTTATGGTGGGATAAAACGCAATGTATTGATATTATTAGTCCCTATTTATAGGGTTATAAGAGAATATTAAGAACATAAGAAATATTATAAAAGATGAAGATAAAATATATACATCTTAAAATAACGAGATAATATCGTTATTCATTTAATAGCAAGATATTAAAATATTATCTTCTTTTATCTTCCAATAGGTAGCATTGCAGATTTCTGGATTTAGGGGTTCGGGTAGGATTGGAACCGGTTTAGCAACCTTCTTCCAACACACGTGTTGTTGATGATTGTTGGACATTCACTTAAAGATTCTCCCGACCGTCAAGATTGCATTGCATGGAGGCTCGAGTCTAATGGTGTTTTCTCTTCGTTGTCGGCCTTTCGTTCGTTATTCCTGGACGACAACAATGAGCAGTTGATTAAGGTTATGTTCCACTTGTTTGGAGTTTGGCGGTTCCCCAACCTATACAAACTTTTCTCTGGACAGTGATTCAAAACCGGCTCATGACTAATTTTGAAAGGAACATGCAAAATCTGTCTTATCGACCTCCACGCTATCTACAGCTCTTGCTCGGGAACGATTATGCACCTTCTTCGGGATTGTCATGTCATCACTGATTTTTGGGGTGAACTCATTCCTGATCTAAGGGACCTTTTTTCTCTCTTTGGGGCTTTGATTTGTTGCGCTTCAATCTCACATGCTCTACCAGCTCGGTGGCGGGTTACCTTGGTGCTATTGGTTCGTCGTTACCTCTTAGTGGATCTGGAAATGAAAATCGGCTTCTGTCTTCCATAGTTTTGCTCCTCCTCCCCAAAAGGATACATTTATTCAAAGCTAGCCGGAAGTCATCTCTTCTACTGCTCTGCATGCACGCTTCCAGGTTCAAACAAAGTCGAAGATATGGGCTAACATCACTTGGGTGCCACCGTCAAAGGGTTCGTGCAAGTTGAACTCTGATGGCATTGTAAGGTCAGCGGCATTGCATGCCGCCATTGGTGGTCTTCTCAAAGATGAGGTTGGTCAGTGGATGGGAGGTTATCTCTTCAACATCAGTTTTGCTATTATTCCGAAGGCGGGATTATGGGGCTTATGCATGAGATTATATTACGCATAGAATAATGGTTGTCTTGTCCAGAACAATTCGGCATCGGTGGTTAAGTTGGTGAGTCGTGACATCCCATTAACACATCTTTTTTATAGTTTGGTATTGAGATGTCAAGCATCCCTTCGTATTGATTGAGTTTGCCAATTTTACCAAATGTATATAGAAGCGAACACAGCTGCGAATCACTTCGCTTTTAATGTTCCTATTGATCATCACGTTCTTTTATTTTCACCGTCTAGCCTAATTTCAATTTTAAAAAACGATGTCAGATAAGTATCAACCCAAAGACTTGGTCACTTGTTAGCTTATCTTTACGTTTTCATGCAATAATATACGAGCCTGAATGCGTTCTACCTCATTTAAATTACCAAAAAAGAATGAATCCAATAAATACAACTACATGCTTACATGAATCACCAATCATCACAGTATAGATGACTAAGATGATATTTGTTGTAACAAATTCCTATATATATACAAAATGACAGCGGCAAACAATGCTAATTGATTACATTTGATGAATCACAGTTTTAATTTTAATAAGAAGTTGTACTAAAAAAGTTTTAAATAAAACTAAAAAATTAGTTTTTATTCTTTTCTTTTTATTTTGGAGGGGAAGAGTTTCATTACATTATAGATATAGGCCATTAATACGTGTACGTGTAGATTTATCACTACACTTAACAACCACCAGCAATTTACACGTCCATATACCATATTAATTAATATTATTTTATATATATGTATTTGCGTAATTTTGATTGGAAGGGGTTTTAGGGTCAAAAGTAAAAAGAATGCACAATCGTTCGATAAAAAAAAATAGTGGTCCTGATTATTTCATTCCTCTTCTACACAATACGCTTAGGTTAGCGTTGTTTACACCGTCATTCATTCCATGCTTTTTTTTCTTCTTTCTTATTCCTTCTTTGATTTCTTTGATTCAAGTTAATTGATTCGATTTCTTTCAATCAAATTTCTTCTCTTCTTTCCCCTCTAATCTATATCGATGCAATATCCCAATTTACGTTCAAAAAGCGAAAGTGTACATAGTTCTACACTACTAATCCATTGATGATTTTGTTAACATTTACATTAAATGAATCACTTGAACAAATCAAGGTTTGAACAAATATGCAATATAGTTAAACAAATAAGTTCTATACTTAAACGAATAAGGTTTTGAACAAATCAAGTTTTAACAAATGCAATATAGTTGAACAAATATTGTGTATACTTGAACAAATCATGTCTTGAACAAATCTCATTTAAAATAAGTGCTTCCCTCTTACGGACTTACGGTATTTAATATCAACGTTAATCACATATCTTATTTTAAAAAAGCGCTTTATCATAGCCCTTCATTCATTTAGTCTTATGTTATAATTTTTTAAACTATGAACGACCTAAATTTTAAATGCAGTCGACTCATATAAGTATTTTAATTATGCTAGAAATACTCATATTTTATCCTGAATATATAGATCGGAACAATCAAACTACTTTAATTATGCTGAAAAGATTCATATTCTGTCCGAAATATATAGATTGGAACAATCAAACTAGATAAATTATGTTGAAAATACTCATATTCTGCCCGGAAATACTCATTTCGGCCGGAATATTACCAACTCGATCGAAACAATCACGAGTACATTTACATACATCTAAATTTTGATCGGAACAATCTCGATCGAATTATCAACAGAATACTATGTCTAACTCGGTCGAATTTACCTAATATCTACAATAGGAGTTTACATAACAAAATTGTCTTTCCTCGTATAAAATTCTATTAATTGAAACTAAATATTTTCATTTTAATCATATGAATCGCGTCTATAAATACCTACGATGCACTTACATCTTCAGCGTTCATTTTTTAATCCGATGTCTTTTAGAGGTTCATATTACCTGCCCATGAATAAGTAATCAAATATATATATATATATATAATATGGACAAAATAAAAAAATATATGAGAGGGTCGGATATTGGATAAGAATATAAGACCATAAATAAATATATCACAATGCATCCCCTTACACTCAAAATCACCCAATTTTTAGTCAAGCTATTCGGGTAATCAGTCACTAATGGATAATTTTTGGTCTTAATAACATATAATTAATTAAGCCGTTTAAAAAGACCATGATAATATTCTTTATTATTTGATATCCACGTCGATATCTTGTAATTAAGTAAATATCGTCCCTTTTTTCCACTAAAATAAATATATCCTTATATACTATAGAATTTGTTTATAGTGCATATATCTTTGGAAGTGATCTGATTTTTATGTACGGCTCTTTCCGTATCTTGAATCTTGAGGTAACCTATTTCATTAAGTCCATTTAATCGTTATGAGTTCATTATAAATATAAAAAAACGATATTCAAAATAACGTCATTTTTACTTGTTGACGTTTTTCTTTAATTTTGGTCGGTTATTTTCTGATTTTTTAGTATTTATTTTAACATATCAATAAAGCGGAATTGAATCTTTTCCCTATTAAGAAAAATATTATATTTGGATTAGTCGCATATTACCGCAGACAAAGTTATAAAAAATAAATAAAATAAAAAAACTTTTTACTCGACCACCTACTAAATTTATGATGAATAAATATTTATAAATTATCAAATCAATCACCAAATCTTATAATAAAAATGCTGGCCCTATAAATGCAAAAGCTCACAATATATTAAATATAATATATATTTACTTCACCTACCCATTAGCCTCAATTACGATTATATATATCCTCTCTCCCTAATTTGCATGTAGTTAATACAGATATTAAAAAACAATGGATTCCCTCTTACACTATTTAGACTTCAAATCAATCCTCTTCTTCTTAGCCACGGCGGTCTTCACGGTGGCTGCCGTCGCCCGCTTTACTAAGAAACCCTTGCCACCAGGCCCGAAAGGCCTTCCCATAATCGGAAACATGAACATGATGGACCAACTCACTCATCGTGGGTTGGCCCGTCTCGCCGGAATATACGGTGGAATATTCCATATGCGTATGGGTTTCCTCCATATGGTTACAATATCAAGCCCGGAAGCGGCCCGACAAGTCCTTCAAGTCCAAGACAACATCTTCTCCAACCGGCCCGCTACCATCGCGATTAAATACCTTACTTACGATCGGGCCGACATGGCGTTCGCTCATTACGGGCCTTTCTGGCGTCAAATGCGGAAACTCTCCGTCATGAAGTTATTCAGCCGTAAACGGGCCGAGTCTTGGCAATCGGTTCGTGATGAGGTGGATCGGATTCTCCGGGTCATGGATAAAGCTAACGGGTCACCCGTTAATATCGGCGAGCTTGTATTCTCTTTAACAAAGAACGTAATCTACCGGGCCGCGTTCGGGTCTAACTCGAACGAGGGACAAGATGAGTTCATTTCTATATTGCAGGAGTTTTCGAAGTTGTTTGGAGCATTCAATTGGGCTGATTTTATTCCGTTTATCGGATGGGCTGACCCGAACGGGCTTAATGCAAGGCTCGAGAAGGCCCGAAAATCTCTTGATAGGTTCATAGATGATATCATAAACGATCACTTGGAGAAGAAGAAGACGGGGATAAAGGGCTTGGAGGATGACATGGTAGATGAGTTGCTAGTGTTTTACAGTGAAGGTGACGGTAAAGTGACGGAGTCGGACGATTTACAGAACGCGATTCGACTCACTAAGGATAATATCAAGGCAATAATCATGGTAAGTATAATATTTGATTTATCGAATTACCTTTACGATTGCGTGCTTGTAATAATACTCATCACAGATTTTGCATATAAAGAAAGTTCAGAGAAATCTCCTGATCAAGAACATCGGAGAATAAAAAGTATTATATCCATTAGGTCCATGTGCTTGTTATGCGAGTAAGAGTTTGATCATTTTATTACGGAAGTTTATTTAATTACTATAATAATCAAGTAAATATTTACTGAAAAATAAATCAACAAAAATAACTATAACTTCATCTCAAAAATAAAATTATAATAATATACAATTAAAAAGTATATATAATTATATTTGTATGGATCTGATATTATATTTTGAATATTTGAATATATCATAAATTTATTTAAGATCTTCTATACTATATATTAAATTAGAAAACTTTTCAATTTTAATAATATTTTAAATTAACATTATATATATATAATAATAATAATACTTTTATGGATCTGTTATTATATTTTATATTTGAATATCTCATAAATTTATTCGAGATTTAATAGTATAAAATAAAAATCTTGGATATATTTAAAGTTAGAATAAAAATAATTTAAAATATTTGTAAAATTGGAAAGTTTTCTGATTTAATAATAATAACACTTGGCCTATATCTAAGTACATAAATTACAATGAAAGTTAATAATAAAACGGGAATAAATTAAAATACAAAATAAATATATATTCAAAAAAATGAATTAAGAAAGACATCTGTAATTTATAAGAGAATAAAGATAAAATTAAAAATATAAAAAAAAATATAAATATATAATATAATATATTATAAGCGGGTAAAACAGTTCGGGTGAATGAAACATCCACCCAGATCCTACCCTATTCACCACTCGTTCACTTTATTAACCATCTGTTTTTATTTGGCCCTGTTGAATACGTATAAAATTGTCTTTTCCTAGTAAAAAATATTCTTACATAAACTTGTGTTATTATTGTAAAAATAAGTGCGATTTCTCGTAATTCTTTTTAACTTTTCCATATTACTCTTACATTAAATCAACACCGGATTTTGTCATTGATACTCAACTTAGATATAGGCCAAGTGTTTGTCATGATCTACATTAATATCTTTGTGAAATCGTGTCAAGCTTATCTATTTAGCTTATATTTTTTATGTTTCTTTATCAAGATTGTTGTGATGTATCAATCTCAGCCTAAACCTCTTTCTTCAAAATGATAAACTGCTAGGATGTGATGTTTGGCGGGACTGAAACTGTTGCATCGGCAATAGAATGGGCCATGTCGGAGCTAATGCATAGCCCGGAAGCCATGAAACGAGCTCAAAACGAGCTCGCCGAGGCAATCGGGTTTAACCGACCCGTGGAAGAAACCGATCTCGACAAGCTTCCTTTTTTCAAATGCGTCATCAAGGAAACCCTTCGACTCCACCCGCCCATCCCCCTCCTCCTCCACGAAACCGCGGAAGAGACCACCGTAATGGGCTACCGGATACCCGCCCAAGCGCGAGTAATGGTCAACTCATATGCCATTGGGAGAGATAAGGACTCGTGGGATGACCCTGATATGTTCAAACCCGAAAGGTTTATGAAGGAAGGAGTGCCGGATTTCAAAGGAGGGAATTTCGAGTTCCTTCCATTCGGGTCGGGTCGGAGGTCATGCCCGGGAATGCAATTGGGTCTCTATGCGCTTGAGATGACTGTTGCTAATCTGATTCAATGCTTCACGTGGGAGTTACCTAATGGAATGAAGCCAAGCGAGTTGGATATGACTGACATGTTTGGGCTCACTGCACCTCGGGCGAGTCGACTCATTGCTGTGCCAAGACTCAGGCTGACGTGTCCGATCTCTTCATCTTGAGGAAAGAGAAGGAATTGAGATTTCTCCTGCGGAATGGTATTGCAATGGATGGGGAAAAAAACTAAACAAAAAATCAAAATTAGGGGAGGAAGACTTAAATTTCGTCTTCTTTTTTTACCGATTTGCTCGGCTTGATTTTATTTTTTTCCTGTTCATGTGAAAATTGTATTTTTACACATCTTTTTCTTCTTTTTTGGTCTTCTTTTTTTATTTCTCCTTACTCTTCTTGCTGGATATATATATATACTGCAATCAAGCATGCAATGTGATAAAATAAAATAAAACTAATAAGTGTAATCAAACCCTTTTCATTTGATGCGTTTGTTAATAATTGTTTAATTTTCCTATTTAGTTTTGTTTTTATAGAGATATATAGCTTTGTTATTATAATTGATATGATAATATAAGGAAGGTAATATGGCATTTTTATTAGAAGGAGAGGAAGAATAATCCTCCTAGTTGTTCGATTTCTTTGATTTTGCAAGACATTCAGGGAATTCGTATTTCCAGAGTTTCTCGTTTGTAATAAATCGGAAGTTTCCCTTCCATCTTTACCAAAAAAAAAAAAAAGAATAATCATCATAATAGTAATTATAAAAGCAAAATAAATTGTTGTTTGGTTGTTCTATTTGTTGCCTTGTTGGAAATAATCAGTTTTCACATCGAAAGATTGGGACTTCTCAGCCTAATATATAAGGTCGGTGGACTACTCACCTCCGGGTTTATGTGTTAGGCTTGGGCCTAACGTACATGTGCGCTCGGATGCACACGACCCCTGCTCTACTCGGTCCGTCTGTATCGGACTTTGACACTATTGTGGGATGATAATATATTAGTTATTTAGCAAGTGTATTTAAAATGATTCTTTGAATTGGAATATTGGAATATTTAAAAATATAATCTAATTATTAAAATAATTGATTAATTAACTGAAATGCATATTTCGAAATATATTATTTTTAAATTCCGTAAAAATAACAACTAACAAAACTTAAATTTTGTTCACAATAATACAACCAATTTATGAAAAATAAACCGTAAGTATAATTGATTCAAGCCATATCAACAATCTATTATGCGTTCATTATCTAGAACAGATTTTTTTTAATATGTGTACATAAAGTCAGATCAAAATATTTATAATCACTTGAATATTTTAGGTCAATTTGATTCGAACTAGTTATATTGGAATCGGATTTTGTACGTTTTTGGTTTTTTCAGCCTAAGACTGTAGCAGCAGCGTTACATAACTAGTAAAGAATGATTAGGTGAATGAGAAGGACGTGTTTGCCATTCTCACATATTTCAACTCTCTAATCCCACGCTTAATGATGAATTGGTGATTATTTTTAATTTTCATATTCACTGATCAAATAACCTAGAGGGGGTACGTCTCCCAAGCCGCACATAAATATAAAACCAATCGGTAATGACGTGGAAGGTCAAGGGTGCACGTCTGATGAGTTCACTAAAAAATAACAAAGTTAGACTATAAAAAAAAATGACAATTAGAAATGTTCATATTCAGACTTGGGTCGGACTTTGTAAAATTTTCAACCCGTTTATCTGGAGCGGGCTAAGTTCAGATGACGGACCTACAAGCCCTGTCTTATTCGGACGGACGGGTTTTCAAGTACCCGTTTTATTTTTGTTTTTTGAAAAATAATTTAAATTTATTTTAAATATAAATTTTATTTAAAAATAAAATATATTTAAGATATTATATGTCACTTACATTAAATTTATAGTAATTATACTAAATATTATATAATTATACTTAATATTTTAAATATATATATAATGGAATTTTTTTATACGAATCGGACTTTTCGGCCCGGCCAAACTCTCCCTATACTCATACCCGTCTGTTTTTTCGACCAGATATAATCAGACCTATTGACAAGAATAACTCATAAAATTTATGCGCTAAACTCACATATCATATATTACTAATTTGATATAACTTATCTCTAACTTCTTGACAATTATTATTACTATCATTATTATTATCATCTTTCCATCTTATTTATTTGTGGTGGAACTATTTCCGCCCATCTAATTTAATAGATGCCCATAATATGCAATTATTATTTGTTGGGCCTGATGGAATCCATTCATATAATAAGTTTTAGAAGGTGTAGGTGAGAAATTTTGATCCAAAAAGTAACTTTTAATAAATACATAAATAATAGTTAAAATTAAAACTAAATAGATCAGTTTAAAAAAATAATAAATTAGACTTAGTTATAGATTACGGGCTAATTTGTCCCAGAAAAAAATAAATAATAATAATAATATGTTTATGCGTGTCAAATTTTGCAAATTTATATAATTTTAGTATTGTAGACTACTATATCACTGTATTTGGATGTACTCATAAAATAATTTATTTTAATCTTAAAATTGAACAATAATTCATTTATATTATATTTTAACACCATAGAAATAGTATATTTGGAAGCACGAGCCTTAATAGAGTATATATTATAGAATTAGATAATATTGGACTTAAGCCTAATATGAAATTAACATTGACTCAAGATGGATAGATTTTTGACAAACCAATATGAAAAGAGGGGGGAAAAAATTTATTTATAAATCATAATGTAAAGTGGTGGAAACATTCTTTATCTATCACGGTCAAGAATCAAGAGCAAAGGCCAATTAATATGTATTTTGGTGTGTTGTTAGCCTTTGTGCTATAATTGAAAGCAATAAATAAAAATACATATAAAATCAAACAAGTTGAATATAAAGGGGTCAATTTAGAAGAAATTTTCTTTAAAGAAAATGAACTTCAGTGCTCACCTACTTAGTTTAACCTTCGAGAGCACATAGAAGAATTGTAAACTATGACTCATTCGAAACGTTTGTACAAAATTATATAAATCATATAATTCTTTCAATAATTCTTCGTAATTTAAACAATTTATTAAAGTCAAATTAAAGAAATTTGCATAAATCTTTTAGAGGAGTCGTCAGCTCTCTTTTCTCGACAAATGGCATTGATTATATGAACTAAGACCAAATGATCGGTTCATATGTGTTCAAAGTCAGCTAAATTGAAAACCGAGGCAGTGGATGATAATTACATCCGGTTTTAGACGAGTAGTGGATGCAGCGATAAGGTTAACGGGTAGGCGACGAAAGTGATTACTTAACTTCTTGGCATCCCTATGTATATAGGAGATCACATGCACATTATGTTCAAATTTAACCAATGATTATAGTGAGATCAATTCACATTATAAAAATCAATTGATAATCGATAGAGTAGTCTGCAAAGCTTATACACGAGATTATATTTGTTTATATAGTCGATGTGGCACACATATCTTAACACGCGCTCGTAAGTGTAACTAGGAAATCATATTTAGTTGACCCTTAGATAAACATTTAACGTCTCTTTTTCATATAATTAACCTGGAAGGTCGAAAGTCGGGTCGTTTGACTAACCGCTCTAGTGTAGATCGAACCTAGATTTTTTGATCGTAGGAGAGGACGTTTAGGAAAACAAATGAATTTCGAGATTTTCGAATCAAATTAATAGTAGATGTGAAACGCTCTATTCTGATATTGTAAATCGTCACGTGTTAAGACAGTTAGGTTTTGCATATCCTTCTGATTTCCTTTCCTCTATTTATTCTATTTTTGGCTTTGACCAATTCAAGGTGAAATTGGAGATTGATGGTGTTGGCTAAAAAGGGGGAGACGACGGTCAGAATCTCAAGATACAACTACTGAATTACCCACGAGAAATGAATGCGGCGTACTCTCAAATGTAAGAAGAAGATAAGAAATCAAAGAGGATGGATTACTTTTCGTTTTTCAGTGTCTTCTCCTTTTATAGGAGTTTGGGAGGAGGTTACGAAGATAATATATTGAGCAAGAATTGTGGTTTTCCTCTCGTTCCCGTTAGACTCGGTCAAATTTGTAGGATAAGATCCGGTCAAATGGAGATGGAAACATATTTGTTTATGCGGGTAGGGTTTGCAGAGTGGATCGAGCCGGCCCAAAATATAGCATTGTGTGGTCGGCCAACACCATGCATATATGGAAGGACTTAACCCAATCCACAAAACAAATGCTCAACCATCTACCACGAACCGGCGCGCCACGACCGTGACCTGGCCCAATACGTGTGCGTGTGCGTGTGTGCTTCAAAGGACAAAGGTTCAAATTGCTTTGAAGGTTTAGGTTCAATTTGCTTTGTACATTTAGGTTCTTTTTTTCAATTTGCACATAGGCCGTCATGAAAGGACTTTCCCACTTAACATTTTCTCTTTCGTCCTCGAAACGTGCATAGTTTATGTTCAATTTGCATTTTATTTTCATGTTCAATTTACACATTTAGGTTCAATCGTGCATTTTATTACATTCTTTTAATATGTGCTCATATGACATCGTAGTCGTGAAAATTTGCAAAACATAGGATGAATTTGTCGTGCGACGTGAATATCAAATGTGCACGTATAGACTTTAGGTTCATATTATAATAAGGTACTAATCGAATCTAATCATGAATTGAGAAAGTAAGTATATTATTTAACTCATAAGGAAACAGTGAATATATCACTTATTACTACCTTAAAAACCTTTTTTTTTGGTAAAAAGATACTCAGCTCTCCGCACTAGAAACACTTGAAATAAAAAAAAACAATTGCAAACGAGTCATACGAGAGAAGGAAACCCCTCTAAAATCATCTGAAATAAGCACCAAGGACCCGACATGAGGAAGAGGAAGGCGATGGACCCCCAACCCATAAGAGAAAGCAAGATTGACTAACGAATCCGCAACCTTATTACCTTCTCTGAAGACATGACCAAGATTGATAGTCCAATCTCGGGAAATGAAGTCTTGGCATTGTAAAACCAGGATAAACAAGGGATGTGCGGAATGAACTCCCTTGTTTAACAGCTCGAGCACTGACATAGAATCCATCTTCACATGCATCTTTCGAAGCCCAAGTCCCATGCCAAGTTCAAGCTGTGAATAACTCCCCAAATTTTAGCTTCCGAGGCGCTAGCAATACTAATGGTCACCACCACACCATGAAGTCAAGCTCCCTGCTCATCCCTAATAACTGCTCTAGCAGCCGCCAAGCCCCCATTTCCTTTCGAGGCTCCATCCGTATTTACCGTAACCCAAGACCTATTCGGTGAACGAAGGAAGTTGTGTTTATCAAGCACTGGATCACTCTCCCTGAACACGTGAGCATTGCGCCATCTCCATGGCCACCACAAGGTAATCGAAAAAGTACCATTCCGATCCACACCTAAATCAGTAGGTCGGGTAACCCAGATAGCCCGAGTATCTCCCAGATAGCCCGAGCTTGCGGACAGTCACGCAATAGATGTATTAAGGATTCAGGCCGGGACCAAAGTACACTCTGAACATAAAGAATCCGACGCCATGTGACGACGGTGACGCTCATGAGTAAGGATAACGCCCCAAGCAAGGAGCTAGAGGAAGAAACGGGCACATTCCTGGACCCTAACCCTCCAAACAAGCCTGAACAACCCACTTCTAACCCCGTTGTCGCCTCTATGCTGACGGACAATCTCATACGCAAAACCAACCGAGAAGGAACCGTTGTTGGCTCCCCTCCATCTAACACAATCTCTGTTGCCCATTTCGTCACTTAAAACAATATCTGCAAGTTTTAACAAGCAGTGATTAGAGATCTTACCATGCAGGTACGACTAGTCCCAACCACCCTCATTTAACAACACCTCCCGCACATTTGTTTAGATCCGTCACAAAGAGAGGGACCGGGCATAACTTCTCCAGCGGCTCATCCAGAATCCAAGTACCTCTCCAAAAACAGGTAGATCGGCCGTCAACAACTCCTCAACCAATATTCACTGCAATCACCAAATTATAGCTTGTCACAATGCCTCTCCACACATACGAGATTCCACTATTGGGTATCAACGAGACTATCCAATTCTCGTCATGAATCTGATATTTTGTAAATAAAATACGAGCCCAAAGCTGATTGGGATTAGAGAATAGGTGCCACCCCAACTTGCTAATGAGGGCAAGATTGGAGTCCTCTGCTTGTCTTAGATCCAAGCCACCAACCTCCCTGGGTTGACAAACCTTCTCCCATTGTAGGAGATGGATCGATCTTTCGGTTTCCCTTCGACGAGCCCCACAAAATATTTCTGCAAATCTTGTGCAGCTCACGCGTAGTACTCTTAGGAAGTAATACCGTTTGCATAGTATACATGGGGATAGCAGACAACACGGACTTCATAAGGGTAGCCCTTCCTTCTAGACTTAACGACCGTAGTTCCCAACCAGCAAGGCAAGAGGAGACTTTCTCTAACAGTGGATAAAAAGTAGGTTTATTAACTCGCTCATGGAACAAAGGAATCCCAAGAATTGCCCAGGTGGCGTACGTGTAGACTTTATCCCACTCGAGGTACTCCAATTATTCTCCAAATCTCCCCAGACATTAAGAGACAAAGAGTTGGGATTTAGCTAAACTGACATTTTGCCATGAAGCCCCACAAAACTCAGTCATGATATTTTTAGTCACCTGAACTTGGCCAATCGAAGCTTCCGCAAATAGTAAGATATCGTCCGCAAAGAATAGGTAGGAGAGTTTAAGGCTTCCCCTAGCAATGACGATAGGTTTCCAAGATCCAAACGACACAACCCTATCGATCATATGTCCCAATCTTTCCAAACATAGGACTTAAGGCGAAATAGGATCACCTTGGCAAAGCTCCCTAGTCATCGAAAACGGGGAAGTTTTCTCACCATTCCACAATACCCTCATGGTACCCGTCGAGATGCATGTAAAGATTCTCTCCCCCCACTCCGTGGAGAGATTCAGATCCTCCAAAGTATCAACAACGAATTCCCATCTCACTCTATCATAAGCCTTCTCCAAATCCAATTTAAAAAATCATTCAATCTTACGGCATTTCTTCTTTTTCATGGAGTGGATAGCTTCTTGAACGAGAACAAAGTTATCCGAACTCAAGCTTTCTGGGATAAAAATGCTTTGCATGGGACTCGCCACATCATTCAGGACCACCTTCAGCCTATTAGAAAGGATTTTTGTAATGGTTTTATAACATACATACGTACATTACAAAGACTAATAGGGTGGAATTGATGAATAAATTCCGGTCTCGCAACTTTCTCAATCAGTGTAATCAATGCCTCACTCGAACTAGGAGGGAGTATGCCGGTCCTGAAAAAAATCACGAACAAAAGAGTTAAGGGAGGAACCTACCTCAGTCCCTAATTTATGGAAGAAGATAGGTTAGAAACCATCAGGCCCAGACGCTTTGAGTGCTCCCATGCTCTTCATTGCTCGGTATATCTCCTCATCTTCCAACAGACTATTAAGGCCATGCATCTGGGACTCTGTCAAAGCATGAAAGCTACCTAGCTAACAGAATGTTACTGGTCGCAGGGAGATCTGTCGGACCATAAAGCTTCTGGTAAAATTCCACAACATGAGATTCAATCACCCACCTATCATGAATCCACTCTCCGTCTTCTAGTCGAAGAGCCTTCACTCTATTCCGGTGTATACGGATAATGGGAGAGAGGTGAAAAAAAGTGGTATTACGATCACCACACTTCAGCCACTGTTGAATAATCTCAGTCTCCCTGTTAAGTAATGTTTCCAACACATTGTTTACTAACCCAACAGTACTAGCCTTCAACTGCTTGATAAGCTCATCCTTCCTGGCTTATATATTCCCAAACACTGATTTATTCCAGCGTCGAAGAGTCCCTTGGAGTTTCGGAAGAGTAGCAGACAGGTGAGTGACTACCTTAATATACTTATATACCCTGTTTGTCGAATGAATTAAATTGTGTTGTTTAGATTTGTTCTCAATTGTGTTGTTTAGATTTGTTCTCATTTCTTATTATAACATTGTTAACACAAGTTCTCACACGACTCTTATTCATACGGAAATCATTTACCCATGTGAGTACACTATACTATAGTAAAATAATCGAATACGTGAATCCGACATTTTCTCTTTTCACCGAAAAAGTTTTCAACACTAACCGGATATCCTAATATACATACACATTAAGTCTACACCAATACAAGGAGACTAAGTTTGTTTACATAACACGCATCTTAACGATATATGTATATGTAGCATATACAACTATTTGAAATATATATATTTCCAACAACAACTTAATATGTAATCTCAACAATTGATGGCATGCAATCTAGACCTGAACAAATCCGGCCCGTCCCGCCCTGTCCGGTAAAAAACACGGGTATGGGCTAGCATTTTGGCCCATTCGGATCAGGCCCGCTTGTTCACAGTACGGGCCTGGTGGTTAATTTAGCCCGCAGGCTGGCCCGTATATATAATACTAAAATTAAACTAAAAGTGAATAAGTGTAAGCACGGGCATTGATGGAGGCCCGTTCAAGGCAGGCCGACTTGGACATTTCGGACAATATTTTAGATTTGGTTTGACCCGAGCCCGCATTTATTCAGGTTTAATGCGATCCTAATGGGTATCCAACCAACCGACTCAACGATTAAGGAAAAATGAGGTGTCATATCAATAATAGTATAACATGTTACTTATTCGATTATTCAATATAAAATAAATATATAGAGAAAATTGATCGACTACCAGGCCACATGTGGCTTAGCAATTATTTGACACATGGACACATAACTGTAAGTTAAACTCAACGACGTAATAACACTTGATCTCAATGAAAAAATTACGTACACGGTACACGACAATCAAACACATCGTCAACCTATCTAACTAAATGACTTTGATCAACTAGATTATGTGATTTTTTTTAAGGATTTCAAATTTTAAAAACTTACGTATGTTTTACAAATTAAATTATTGAAGAGTTGAAGGACATATTCGATAGCGTAAAATTTTGTGTAGTTAAAGGTTTTTTTTATTAGATTAAATTTTTTGGGTAATTCATTGTATAGATTTTTTAAAGATTTTGTAAAATAAAAAAAATCTAAAAAAAAACATAATTGGTGTTTACAAAGATAATTTTGTCGGTAGTTTTTTAGGGTGAATTTACTATAAAAAAAAAAAACAAGAAGGACAAAAATATAAAAAATGTCTTTAGGGTTAATTGTAAATATATTAAATAATCTATCCAATAATCTACGGAAAAAACTATCTTGATTAGCCTTTTAAATTTTAACAAAAATTTACAGAAAAAGCTAATCTACTAAATAATCTAGTCTACCATTAAAACTTTTGAAATCTATTTAGTAACGTACCTAAAATCCTACACTGAACATCTCGTAATTTTTTTACATTTTCATATTTTTAAAAACCATCCAAAACTTTTTAAAAAAAAAAAACTTAATCACCCCAAATCACGTTTATCGATCATTACCTAAAACAATAGAGATTGTGATCGATCAATTTAAAGTTTATGGATCCGTCTAACTAGGACAAGTGTTTCATTTTTTGTATTTTTTTTTAATTTTGGTTATTTGTTTCAAGCTGAATAATTGCGCTTAACTATGTGCAACAGTGCAAGTATGGACTATTGAAGTAGTAATTGTCACATAAAATTATTATTCGTAAGAAATTACGTTCTATACGAACTTAAGAGCCTATATGGTCCATTATTTGGATCTTCAACATAGTTTCATGTTATCACGTCTTTGTTGATTGTGTTAGTGATTGCTAATATGAGGGTGACATAACAAATGATAAGATGAGAGCAAAGAGAGTAAATTCTAGGGTTCTACTGTCCTAGTTATTGAGATTTAGTAACGTAAAAATAAAATGAAATGGAGTTGCTTAGAGAGGAACTTTGAGTTGAAAGGAAACAACCTGCTTGAGAGTTACTTGAGATTGCCCAAGGAAAAGATAAAGAACAATTGTTGTGTGAGTGTATTTTATTGCTACAGTTTATGCACCGTGCACAAAAACAAACAAAATGGTTACTGAACATTTCAGTAAGTCTCTTTCCAAGTACAAACTAAACAAAAGAGCAAAAGGGATCACATTTTGTAACAAATGCATTCTAAAATATAACATATAAATCTTCCATTTTCAGCACTGAAGAAATAATGTACATAAATTGTCCTTTCTGATGTTGAAAAATTAGGTTTGAACCCTATATAAACCAAAACGATAATGTACAAAATAGTTCTTGTATCATAGCCTTGGACAAAAATTCAGAAGTTGAATAAAGAATTCACGCTGCCTGGAATTTAACCGAGGTGAACCGGAATGATTGGCCGGAGACACTAGCTGCGACAATCAAAGGAATTTAAAGAGGATTTTTGTTATCCTTTTCTGTTTCTTTTTTTTAAAACACCAAATACATCTGATACAACAGTTACAATCTACGGAGACTAGGGAAAATTTCTTCCTTTCACTGACTGATATATATGTTATGGCGCCGTGATTATAGAAACACAAGAAGCAATCAAGGGTGCAAGTAGTGACATGATGATCCCTTCTTACAATACCCACTTTCAAAAAATTTACAAATGCGTTGACCTCTGTGAGATGGCGGTGGCTGCCGTTGAAACCCTCCAGAGCCACCACTACCGCTACCGCCGCAGCCACTGTTAAAAGACGACTGTCGGCTCCATGCTGGTCTAGCTGGCTTGAGAAATCCTGGTCCAAGGTCGATGTTTTGATGGTGACCGTAATGTCTTCCACTGCCACCGAGATGTCTTGGTTGTTGTTGGCTTGCTCGGTTCGCTTGATTGGATGTTGAATGAGCAGAACTCCGGTGGTTTCCACTTGTTTGTGTGCCTTGATTAGCTGCCCAGCTAGGTTTTGCATCTCTCGGCGATGATCCGTTGGTGGGAAAGCTAACGGATGTGTCGGCTGTTGATTTCGTCTTCCCTTCCTCGCCAAAGCTGGAGACTTTACGTCTGAATTGGTCCTTTGGTGAATGAACATTCACAGATAGTTCTAAAGAAAGACTAGCTGGCTCCACTTCCCCTTCCTCAATTGGGCTTGAAGGTGCTGCTGAGAGTGGAAACGGTGCCACGTCAGCATAACCCAGCTTCATCTGTCCCTGCTCCATAGGACTCGAGACAAAAGCTGGAATTGCAGGGGGTGGGAGTGATGATTGTGGTCCAGGTGGAAGATTAATTGGATTCATGCCATCCCAAGATTGGGTATTTGCCAGTGAAGGTTCGGGATCATGATGCAGAGGAACAAACTCGAGATTCAAAGAGTTTGAGATTTCATTGAGCTTTGCCTGGATCTCCATTTTGGGCACACTGCACGGGTCCATGGTGGAAAGTGACAGAGATGTTGGTGGATGAAGGCCTCCAAAGGAGAATGAGTTCACAGCAGGCATAGAAGAAGCTACAGATGTACAAGTCAATGAGAGAAAATCCTGCTGATCCGAAACAAACTCTTCTTTCACACGATGATTCAACGGATTTGTAGGGCAATCATGGAGATTCAGAGAATCTGTTATCGTAGCTTGAGAACGGAACTGCAAATCACAAGTGGAGTTCCAGGTATCGTGCTTAACAGTCATGAGTAGTGGGCTAAAGCACTCGTTGCTCGGAGACCCTATTGGGTCATCCCCGAAGTCGATCCGTAAGTTAGGGGATGGCAAACCATGAAGAGATTCCATTGCCTCAACTTCGGATAATAGATCCGAAACAGACTCATCACCCAAAGTACTGAGCTCAATAAGTCCATCAGGCCAACCAGATGTATTGCATTCAATTTGAGAGGTTAAAGAATGAGTAGCATGGTCGCCGAATTTAATACCTGAATCCAAATCAACCACACATGGAGTTGAATTCCAACTAAATCCAATATCTTGACAGGCGGGATTTGAAGAGAGACAAAGCTCTGTTGCCAGCCCTTTAACCACTTCAGTTTTCTGGTTTTCTTGGCCGACTGGTACAGATGCCCCAATTCCACTTGAAAGTGTGTGCCAACTCGTGAATGAATCTTGACCGAGCATATATGAAGCAACGGGCTCTTTGAAAGCTATTTCTTGAGATTTTGTCTCCTCCTCATTCACTTCCGGTGTCTGACTAGGCAGATCAGTAAAGTTTGTATGAACAGAACTGGTATTCCCGTTGTTGCCTTCATTTTGTTCTGGAACAATCACAGAGACTGACTGGTTATTTTCTTCTTGCCCTTTGAAACTCTCGTGATCTGCCTCCAGGTTGATAGATGAACTTGGTGGATCAGAGAACTGCAGTCCAGGCTCAACAGCCACACATTTAGAGCTTTCATTGCAACCATTGGGCGTTAGACTAGGTGGATCGGAACACTCTGGCTTATGATTTTGATCCGTCGTTTGACATACTGTATCCTTACTAACCTTTTCACCAGGAAAAGTGGGCACAGGGGAAGATTTATGGTTTTCTTCCGGAGATACTTGCGAACTACTGTCCATATCAGGTTCCTGTCTGATATTTTGTCCAATAATAGGCTGCGTTTTATCATCAGAAGACCTAACTGCATCAGTCAAATCTGAATTACAACCATCATGAGGTTTATCATTTGTCCAAGCTGCATTTATGTTGATGCTATGTTGAGGATTTCTGCGGTCAGAAACAAATCTTGCTTCATGCGGATCCAAACAATCAGACTGAAAGTGATCCTCGCTGCATTGATTTGACAATGCATCATTCAAGAGCACAGACTTACCTTGGCTTTCATCTATTCTCCAAATTCTAAGGTCAGTTGGGAAGTAACCATCTGAGTTCCACTTTCGAAGCTGCAGCATGCAGAAAGGTCCTTGGACGTTACCTGATGGATCCTGGTAATGCCATATCTTTTCAAATTCAGTATTGTTTCGAGACAGCACAGAGCGAGAGGAGGATGTAACTGAAGCATCAGATGCGTCACGGGGATGATTCACCAATGTCATAACTTCATGCTTACTAGTGATCCGGCACGGGTCACCTTGATTTCTCAATTCTTCAAGGATCCTAGCTGCATTTTTTTCAAGTTCGAGGGTGGACTGACTACTCTCAAGGGATCGAGCAGCATCATCCTCTTTGCTTATCTGTGATCTATCTGATACATTTCTCTTTAAATCACAGTTGGAGGATGAACTTCGAGCAATCAGTTCCACACTTGAATTAGAAATGGAGTGTATTGGTGTCATGCTTACATCTACATTCATCAAAAACAAAGGCATTATCAGGAATTAGGTTCACAAATAGGCTAAATGAAGTTGATGAACCAATCAAACAAACAGACAGCTCTCTTGCCCAGGTACCTTGTTTGGTGGCTGACTGTTCAGAATCTTCATCAGACTGGTACATTGGATCCATTCTTGGGTCAGCATGCACTTCTGGTATTTCATGCATCCTGCGGATGCGTTCCTCGGGTGACCTTAGAAGTTCCAATTTTTCTGCATATTCTCTGAGCGTAAACATTGTTAAGGGAAAAAATAACTGCTGAGTAAAACTCAAGTCTATTATCAGATAAATCTTCTTAGATAGAAAGACGGATCCTGGAACATGGGTATCACCAAGCTCCGCACTACAGCTTTAGGTATAAAAACGAGTTATGCCCGAATGTTTCTAGGAAGGAAAAAAAAAAAGAAGCTCCAGAAGAGCATAATAAACGTAACCCATCACAAATAATAATTTAACAAGATAGTGTCAGGATCTAAATATATTATTTCATTCAAGCAAGAGAAACTTAACTATTTATATAACATGAATGGGGACAACTTCTTGCAAGACAAGAGACTAAGTTCTCAAGTAGACAAATTTGCCTACCACGATACGAAAAGTCAATTGGGTATGCCAGCCATATAATTTAGCAAGTAACGTGGTCTAGAAAGGTCCTTTATTGTCAAAAATATCTCCAGTCCATTTTTGTAATGCTCAAAAGTCATAAGCAATTGTCTAATAATGTCAATGACCAGCAAACCATAACAGAACTGCTCCAATATGAGTAGAACCTTCTGCATTGAGCATAAAAGTAGTAGAAAAAGGAACCTTGATGAGTGAATACGTAACTAAAAAAGGATATTCTTTCCGATGACCCATTTCACTTGCCCGATCACGGAGTTGATTGAGCTTCAAAATCTCAGTTTCAATATCCTGTAAGGCAAAAAGAAGTCACAGTAACCTTCAATTTACAGTTTGCAAATACTTTTATATAGATACGTACAATAATAATCATTTATTCACCCTTTAATGTTCAATAACGTTATAACAGCTGTTGGCATTAAGAAGAGTAAGATATTCGTGTAACATAGATAGATAGACTGAACACTTCCACGCTCTTACACATACATCTTTAATTTTCACTTCTCGAAGTGCAATTGCTTTCTTCTGAACCTCACCCTGTAAAGCAAACACAGATTTCTCAACTGATGCTACTTGGTAATATATTGAAAGCGTGGAAGAACAGAAACTTACTACTGTCATCCTCTCCACCAGCCCACATTTGACGTTTTGGCGCAGTCGTATGCATTCATCCTGGTAGTACAATAGAACATCCATAAAGCATAGCAACACAGCTTATATGTAGTATGAGTAAACATAAAGCAAGGAAAGATCATGCATTTCAATACCCATCGCACTCAGGTATAACTTATGAATGAGGGCAAACATACCCAATCAAGATTTATATGTAAAATCTTGAGTATAGAGCCAAGATTTCATGAATATTGCATGCAAACAATCAAGGGACTAAAATGTATCGATCAGTCCTCTTACATAGGAGCAAGATGATTAGAAAGGGAAGATGATTGCACACTTTGTAGAGCAGAAAATGTGAGATGCCAATACGGGGGAATAAGCACATATTATTCTTGATTGAAAAAGTAAATCACCTCAGACAAATCTTGATTTGATATAGCATCAATCCTGACATCCTCTATCTTGTCTAGATTCAAAATTTTAAGTATGACATGTGAAGTCTTATCTCCAACTTTATATGGTTCAGCTGCCCTGCCAGTACCTAAAACAATACATTGACAGCTTCAGTTTCGCAAAATATGAGCCTTGTTATCAACAAGAAAAATCATACTCATGAACATACTTTCCACATACCTACAACCTGAACCAACCGGTACATTTCTTGCTCGTTATCAGATATTCGAATACGGACAACAGAGCCGACTACTTTATCATGAAATTTTTCAGCATCTTCTAGAAGGGTATCCATCAAATTCCTCCTTAAATATATCAAACTCATGTTGTGAACATCAATAGCAGCAAAGTTATTCAGGTTAATTTGCCTTGCTCTCTCATCAACCTTCTGCGGTGTTTGTCTCGTCCTCTCTGTTGTAACAATATTTGATTCCTCACTGCATTCTTCGAGCTTCATTTCACTAGCAGAAGAATCAATAGCTGCAGCAAGAACCACACTGCTTGCACAGGAACCATCTTTGAAGTGACACTCAAGCAGCTTTAGCATCTCAAACTGACCAAGTCGTGCTTTGCCAAACAAAACTTCCAATCTCTTGTCACATATTATTTGGCATTTCCGGCGAGGATCGTGAAGTTTGTTTTTCTTGATATACTCCAGCAATAATGCCTGGAACTCAAGCTGAGTTAACTTTGATGTGTCACCATTTTTAACATATGAAACAAATTCCAAGAGTTCTTTTGATGCCCACTCCACAGCACTTTCCTGTAGCTTATAGGTAACTACTCTTTCACAGGTGTTATTCTGCATTGGTAGCTGTTTCCTGGTCTTTCTTCTTTTAGAAACATTTGTCTCCACCTGATCATTATTTGTTTCCAATGGAGCAGTTGTCATACTCAACTCTACGTGGTTATTTACATGGTTTATGGAATGGCCTTTCCAAGGGTTTGTGGCTTTAGTCAGCTCATCTAAGGTCAGAGATTCCTTCTGTTTCAATATAACCCAGTATACTTTAAAGAGGTACTCCCAACTCAAGGGGTCATCAAAATCTACATGAACCTGCTAAATCATGAAAAGTGAATCCATAAGGAAAGTAGATGAAAGGATAACGACCTGATGTATAAAACCCATATCACGTATGTGCACCATAAATCGGAGAGCAAGGACAAATGGTAAACTTATTTTCTGCAGTTTTAACTGAAAATTTGTAATGTAAGCACAAGGTGAATATATTTTGTTAATAAAACAAGCAACTACATAACTGTCTTAAGGCATGAAAAAAAAAAAAGAAGAGCAGGATCACAGTCTATTCCCATTTCCCAATAATCAGATATCTAGTATTCTAGATATGAATCTCTGAATAAGCTAAGAGTACCTAGCACGTATGTCGGGAAAAGCTTAGCCGATCAGATGCCAAGTGTAGCAACAATAATATACTCCGCCAGCTATTCTTCACTGTGAGCCACATCAAGGCAGATCATAATGTTTCACCACAGATCCACAGCATACTTCATCAAATATTGACAAGAGTAATTTACGAAAGATGTTTCCATATCAGCTTATCCCGTTCCTTTCATAGATATTCAATTCCCTAAAAGATTGCCCCCTATTACTAATCTAACTATATAATTGCGATTTGCGAAACATGAAATTTCCATAAATATTCCATCAGCTGCGACCTATTGATACATCAAGAAGTTACTTAGGTTATATATGTAAGGAAAAATCAACGAAACATTAAAAACACAACTCAAGATACAACCACTTAATATGCAAAAGGTCCATAGGCATATATAGAAGCTAAGTTTTGCTCCCACCAATGGATACATCATAAAGCTCAAAAAAGGCGTGAGGTGCCTGTTGATTGAGCGAGAAGTGCACACTTCATGGACTCAAAGCGCATGTTCCTAAAGATATGGTTTATGTTTCTAAAACATATTACACACCCAAATGATCAATCTTCAATATTGCATAGTATGGCAACTCAAATACTCAACCTAGCAGATAATATTCAGTGGCATGTTGTTTTTATATCAAGAAGCACAAAGGACGGAATAGGTAGTTATATAATTATAATAGAACAAAGAATGTCATGTAAAGGAGATATACAGTGAAAAACTAATATAACTCGCTTTTGTCCATGAAGCACACGCTTTAGAGCTTAGAGTGAACCCTAATGTGAGGACCGTCGCACTCTTATTCACTGTGATGACTAAACAAAGAAAAAATCAACAAATAATGGATGACACGGTTCAAGATTCCACCCCACAAAAATGTGAAAAAGGACCACAAACACATATAAGCCTGCTCTAAAAACTCACAAAAGGTGAAACAAAATCTTAAACAATACCTCTTCGTTGCTCCCTTCTTTTATCTTCTCGATCAACGAAATAGTAGTCATGCATGTTTTACAAAACCCTTTGTTGCCCCTCACACAAAAGATATCAGCTTGCTTAACGCACGTCTTGCATAACGAGTAAGGACATGTATAGCACATGAATAGGGCATTTTTCTGGCAGCTATTACATAAATGCCAACCTGAAATGCATTACAATCACAACAACAGAAACTTAAAAACTAGAAAAAGACAAAAAGCTGAAAACTAATTATACAAATTGTCCATGGACAAAACCTAATCACTGGTATTAAACACGCATGACCGTTATGCTTGATATATGTTACATCAAACAGACCTATAAATATAACAATACTATCTCTCGTATTTGAAGTTCACGATCCATCACAAAAACAAAAAAAATCTAATATTTAGCTGTGTAAATGACAAAAGCAAATGGATTCCAGTGTTGAAGATGTCAAGTCAAATACCGCAATTCCATCGCAGCCTCGGAGTAAAGAAAGATTCATCTCGCTTAACACAAGCAGGATGATACGCCTTAGGGCAATCTCTGACACAGAGAGGGAAAAAATCACAATTTTGAACAAGTGGATCAGCAGAAATCACACTGTACGAGTATATTCACCTGTGGTCACAAAGCACGAGACTTCCACCATCGAAGCAGATGAAACAAACGTCTTCTTCTTCCATCTTGCTCCTTTTCGCAACAGGAGCAGCTGAAGGACCACCAACCTTCGGCGGCCGTCCACGCCTCCTCTTGACATTAACGCGATCAGCACCGTTCACTTCCGAGATTGTATTATAACTGCTTCCACCAGCCTCCGAATCGGCCGGAGCAGAACTTTTCAACTGAAGAGATTCAGCAAAAGACAAAGCGCCATTAACACTAGGCTGCTCAGCTCCAGAACCAGATCCTCTACTATCCTGTTCAGTTCCCATAATTTGATTGTTAGAGTCAGATCACATCAAAACGGATGATATCGTGAAATTGAAAAATTCGTCCATGGCCCAACACCCACATTCATCCCCAAATCCTGAAAACCCTAGATTTAGAATTGAGGTTTTGGTCCAACTAGAGGTGGTCGGCACATGGACTTTTTTTTTTGTTTCCTTTCCTTTACTGGCACTGCCCACTTATCACTTGCGTGTTTTTCATTTTCTCGAACTCTATCATTTAAAAGTAATTTAATTTTAACTCTATATTCTCCCAAACAAAAAAAAACCCTAGCCACCATCACAATTATCGTAAATTCATATCTATTATTTTTTATATTATTTATTTTTGTGAAGAATAAAGTATTTATTTGATACAGTAAAATCATACGGTGTTAATGTGTGACAATTTGCGTGTTGGGGATGGTTTTGGAAGAGGGTGGGGCCACAATTGACACGTGTCACATGTTAAGTTTGTAAATGGGTTGGTTTGTTGACTGCTGATTAACTATAATTGCAACAAAAGAAATCAATTCGAAACCAATCACAGGTGTTGTGGGAGAATCCCATCCTTCGCTGTCCAAATTTAAAATTTTGCCAAAATAAAAGAGAATTTACGAAAAAACTTAATTTTCCCGCGGAGTCGCACTCCCGCTGGCAAAGGCTTGTCTTTCTGCTTTTGTACGTCTCTTTTTATTTTGGCAATAGGACCCCACCGAGACCTGTCTAGATAAATTTCACCAATAATGCATCATGATTCACTTTGGGTCGCCGAAGATGACCTTTTGTCCTTTGTCATTCACTTCGACCTTTATTACGTAATAGTGTTCATAATTTTTGGGCCTAAGGTTTAAGTACAAATCATTTATTTCGATGATAATGTATGGATTAAATCACCTAATTTTATAAATAATAATCTATAACTTTTTAAAGAATAGTTTATAACGTGAGCTTTTTTTTTATCTGCATGATGTAAATTTATATTTAAGTTATATATAATGTGAATATATAGATATAATGGGTATATTTTCGTGAGAAAAATCTAAACTAAGAGAAATAAAAATGGTTCACAATACTTATTATAATTATTTTTGTTTTTTTTTTTTAGAGAATTTTTGGATGGTACCTTGTGGTTTGAGATTTTTCAAATTTTGCCCAATAAATTTTTTTTAGTCTGAATGGTGCCCTTCAACTCTATACAATTTCGAATTTTGTCCAATTTTACAAAACCTATCAAACAATCCTTATCTAATTAATGAAATAAAAAAAATATATAAAACTGAAATAAAAAAGGAATACTTCTTTCGTAGCAAGATAAACAATTTAGGGTTTTCATCAATTTGGATTAATGAATTGAGAAAGAGGGAAGAAATCCTTCTTTCGCTCCAGATTGAACGTGCTTTGGGAGCACTCAGATTATCTAACATATGAAGCCGGTGCAAAGGAAAGTGATGAGCCAGATTCTTGCTGGTGTCTTCACTTGATCCGCCGCCGTCTTTGCCGGAGCCGATTTTCTTTTGTTTCAACAGGGAGATCAACATGGTATGATGTGTACAAAGTAACAAAATTACGTTGTTGATTTACTAAGAAATAAGCAATATTGCAACGTAGATTTGTAAATCTATCATCAACCAATTCAAAGTAGACAGATAATCGAATTCATGGGCAAATTGAAAGCTAAAATAATAGAACCTAGAAGTTATCAATTAATCAATCAAATAAGTTTTTTAAAAAAATCAGACCTGCCGAATTCGAACAAGTAAACGAAGGATTGTTTTTGTTTTAAATTTCAGTTTTATGTTTTATTTTTTATTTTCATTAATTAGATAAGGGTTGTTTGGTAGGTTTTGTATAATTGGGCAAAATCTAGAATTTTGTAAAGTTGAAGGGCACCATTCGGACTACAAAAAATCCTTGGACATAATCCGGAATACCCCAAACCACAGGGGTACTACTCGAGAGGCCGGAAATCGTCAAACAAACAAATAGTCATGCAAATAGCTATAAAAATAAGAGATAAACACAACAAACATCACAAGCAAGTGACCGGAAACTAAAAAAGATCCGGAAAAAGTTTGAATGAACAATTTACGGGAGAAGGCGAGGAACACTCGAGGTTGGAAAAACATGAAGATGATATAGGATAGATGAACTAGCACGGTGTCTCGCCGCCGGGAAGCAAGATAGTAGAAACTCTTTTCAAGGATGTCATGCCTCCTGCGGAAATGTGGATATAACGACGTCCCTCCACCAAGATGGAGGATCTTCAGAGACCTCGAACACAACCACGATCAACACGATCAACAGGGACATGTGACTACGGCATCTTTTAGAACATTTGTTTGGGCCACACTCGAAAAACGTCTTCAAAAGGAAAGCATGCAAAAGCAAACATACTTCAGTTTTCTACAAAGTGTTTCAAAGGAAATTGTTGAGCAACTTGAAACAAGAGTAGTTTGAAAAGAAGAGTGAGAGTAAAAAAAAAGATTCGAGTTTACAAGAGTTAGAGTAAACAAGAGTATTTTACAACTGTTGAACAACTTGAAGGTTGCTTGTGGTGGATGGATATATGATATAATAAGGTTTGAGATAAGTTTTGGGATTGAATAGTTGTCTTGTTAGTGATGAGAATTGAAGGAAGTTAGCATGTGTATGGTATGATATGTTCTTAACTGTTATATATAGTTGACATTTGTGGTATTCTAGGTAGGAAGTAGCGTATATAATCTTTTAAGGAGAGTTGACGAACTTAAGAATTTGTTTTGATTTTGAGTTAGTGATTGATAAATATCTTCATGAGACTTGTGTAGATAAATGTGTTTGGGCGAGAATGATATGGTGATATGAGTTTGACACGAGTAGTTGAGTGGGTGATTGTGTTGTGTGATGATGATGTGATAGGTGACTCCGAAAATGTGTTGAAGTTGGATATGTTGATGAATAATGTTAAGGAACGTTGCAAGTTAGGGTGTGTTGCATGTGAGTACATATGGACTTTTCTATTTTTGGAGATCGTTTTATAAACTTAATACTTATGGTTTTAAATTATTTGTTTACAATTGGTAACCACCGGTACGATCATGGGCATGGGGATCTCGATGAGGGAGTAATGTCTCAGGCATGATCGTGTGAAGTGATGGGATCCTCTTTCGTATATAAATGCATGCATACATGTTTTGGACGGTGTTCGAGTAGGAACTGGGCCGAGGAAAGAAGGCAAATATGGATATTTGAAAGCGGGACGTTGTAACCGACATCACGCTTGAGGGGTACATGTGGATTTGAGAGAGTTTAGTTACCTTGTGTTGCTAAAAGCTGAAAGATGGTACATTCATTGCATTGCATTATCACCATATCATCATGCCCATTATCATCGTTTTCACCATTAGTACATTTATATATACATGATTACCGGATTTACCGCTTTAGTTTTTCTTATACATTTTAAGTACTTATATTATTGGTTCCGTTACCACTATATAGTTAACGCATTTATAAGTTCAGAGGTTAAGTGTACATACTTTTTCTTATCGTTTTTTTTATGGTTAGACTATTTGTTGGCATTTCGGTGGTTATGTTACAATATGTTAAGGATAAGGAGTTACAGCTTGACATGATAAACTACGACCTATAGATTCATTCTCCATCTTAGGATTGCTTGTGATAATCATATGACATGAACTTCACTGTATATTATTAGCATTTTGTTTTGACGTTCCTGAATGATGCGTACAAGTTTGATTTGATTCTTGAGCTTCGACTCTAACTTTGGGAAACTAGCTAATGGTTTTATATGTGTTGAATTTTAGGATAACTTCAAGTTTTAGGTATGTTACGAAAAAACTTCTCGGAGTTGGTGACTAGCCGGATCCGCATGTGTCTTAGGTTTTGGGAAGATCGTATACTTGTTGGTCTGTATCTTTTTATTATTTTTTGAGTTGATCGTTGAGGCTTTTTCGGTCCGTGTTATTTTCTTTACATGATTTAAAGTGCATTTTACTGTAACTATTTGTAAATTAAAGATCGGAGATGTTTTATTGTTTGTCTTGCTCTTGATACAAGGTCCGATAGCTAGCTATTGAAGTTGTTGTCTTGCTAACTCTAGTGGACCCACTATGAGGTCCACATCCTAGTAACTTTCCGGGTTTCTAAATCCGGGGAGTTACACATTAGATGAAAAACGTGTGTAATATACCTGAACAAATTCGGGCCGGTCCGGCCAGCCCACCCGACCATCTGCCAAAACACACATGGACATGTGTAAGCAGTTTGGCCCGTGTGGGCCGGGTCCAGCCCAACCGGTTGTTTACGTGATGGGAGTGGGTATGAGATTTAGCCCATAGACTAGCCTGCAGGGTCGGCCCGCCATGTATATATATTTATAAATAACCCAAAATTCCTAAAATTAGTAGTGGATTAGAAATTTCTTTAAATTTTTTCTATTATTTAGTTTTTGTGATTAATGAACAATGCAATATTTATAGATTTACAACTTCATAAATCACAAGTATTAGTGAACTTGTATTAAATGTGAAATGACCTATTCAAACAATTGTAGATTTACAAATGCCAATATATAGTTGTGGGCCGGTCCGACAGCCCGCTCGTGTTTATACGTGGGTGGACACAGACCATGTTTGAGCCCAACCCATACATTTTCGGGCAAAAATTAAGTTTAGTCCAGTCCGAGCTCGAATTTGTTCAGGTCTAATGTGTAATAACTTTCATTTGATTTTAAATTTGTACAATTATTTAGTTTCATTTTTTGAAAGATATGTATTATGAGAATAATTATCAATACTTAAATGTGTAGTCTCATTACATACATATGTCCGAAAGTATATCAAGTATGTCCACTGAGTTTCAAAGCAAGTATAAAGTTGTGCAAATATTGAATAAGATGTATAATTTAGTTTGATACATGAGTGTAATGTTGTGTATTTCATATGCCCACTTACTTGTATTCAATATGTTCATCCTCACCTCACACCAATAAATAGGAACTCAAGTCGATCTACTCTATTACACACATCGTGTGTAGTCTAATCTTATACATGAGTGTAGGGTAAGTAAAAAAAGTTTGCTAAGAACTTAGGGGTTTCTATATCTCAATTTGAATACACAAGGGTAATTGGTAGTCTTATGTACTTAAACTTAACTAACTATACCATAGCTGATATGGCGCATGCGGTCAATGTACTTGGCCGCTACATGAGCAATCCATGACATAAACACTAGAAAGACATAACTTAAGCATTGAACTACTTACGTTATACTAAAGAGTTTGGACTGCATTATGGTACCCATCCGGCTGTATTAGAAGAATATAATGATGTCAATTGGATTTCAGACTCCAAAACCTCAAAATCCACTAGTGGATACATATTCGCACTAGGTGGAGCAACAATATCTTGGAAAATTTCCAAACAAACGCTTTTGGCCAAATCCACGATGAAATACAAGTTCATTACTTTAGATAAAGCAACCGAAGAAGCTGAGTGACTTGTGAATTTCCTGGGAAATATTCCCTTATGGGACAAACTCGTGTTAGCAATATATGTACACTGTGATAGTCAATCGGCTATAGCTTGGACACATAATTGTAGTTACAATGGGAAGTCTTGTCGCATTAGACGAAGACATAAAATCATTAGATAACTACTCTCGATATACATGATTTTAATAGATTATGTCAAATCAATAAATAAATAAAAAACTAGCGGATCCATTTTATAAGGTTTCTTACGAAATCAAGTTACAAAATCATCAAAAATGAATGAATTTACAACCTATTAAAAAAAGATGATGTCTGACGGTCAACCCCACCTACACGACTACATATGCATTATGAACATGACACTATATTGTTTTCTAGACCACTCGTTCGCGCCAAAACGAGTTGCGCCGCCGCTGTCCGATTTGTGGGTTTAAGAAATGGCTTCGGACTGAGTTCTATTATGAACCTGACGATGGGGTGATGACCTTTTGTAACATGACACTGGATGTCTACTTCATTACAATTATGAATTATCAGACACTCGTGACTCGTCTGCTTGCATGCATGCATGCCCTCTTACTCGGCATTAGGGGATCGACTGATCGGATCAGCCAGAAACTGTATAAAAACAAGTGGGCCTGATACTGGGCCAACATTTGTACGCTATCGGGCCTTTTAGCCCATAAGATCCTCTTTGGAAAGAAAACAAAGAATCCAAACGAGTGAATTCTGTCAGTGTCCTCTCTCCTCTCTTTCTAAATTTTAACTTCTTCCCGAGGTCTGTCGAGTGTCGACGGCTGCCATGGATGGCCGGTGCCGGAGATGCGCGACGACCGTTTCTCTCTCTCTCCTCATCTTCCTTGTAATTTCTAATGTTTCCCTAGGAATTCGTGTTGCAGATCAGATCTCAGATTTAACGGCTAAGGAACGCCAGTTGACGAATCAGCCCTTGAAAACCGCCGTTTTCGCTCTTGGAAGCTTCTGGAGATCAGAATCTGTGTTCGGGTGCTTGAACGGCGTCGTACGGACCACTGTCGGTTACTCCGGCGGTACCAGGCCTAATCCTGAGTATCGGAGATTGGGCAATCACGCCGAGTGCGTTCAGGTTTCTCTCAGATTTCCGTTCAATTTCGCTAATTCTCAGGGGTTTATGCTTGAGTCCATTGATCTAGTTGATAATTTCCTCGCACCAAAACTTTTAGTGGAATTTCAAGTTGATTTTGCCTTTTGGGAGAATTGTTGTGTTTTCCTGTAATTCTGCAATTGAGGCTTGGATGAACGTTTATGTGATCTCCAAGATCAATTTGGATGCAATCACTAATCAATCCAGCAACTTGACCCTCTAATTAGCTAGATCACAGTCCTTGGTTTGCTGTTGTATCTTTTATGACATTTCCATTGTATTCTTCTGCTCATAGTGAGTCCGTCATGTGCAGGTTGATTATGATCCAAGGGTGATCACCTACCGTCAGCTTCTTGAGGTCTTTTGGTCCAGCCATGATTCTAGACAAGTTTTTGGTCAGGGGCCTGACGTGGGGAATCAGTATAGGTTAATGTTAAATTTTGCGGTATATTTACCCTAGAATAATCCATATCCTTGCTAATTTGAAGGGCTCGTGTTCACAGATCAATCATCTTTACCAATGGAACAGATGAATTGAGACTGGCTACTATGAGCAAAGAAAGGGAACAGACAAAATCAAAGAACACCATTGTGATCACCCAAATTCAACAACTAGAAACATTTTATCCTGCAGAGTCTGAACATCAGGTATTATTTGTGTGCAGGTGTTTTCCTATCAGTGTAACCTATCAAGATTCTCACTTTGATATTTCAGTTGTGTAGTTAGTTATCCCGAATAGTCTGTGGGTTGCTTTACACTAACATGAGTTTGTACATCTCCACATCTCCAGAAATTTGAGCTCAAACGAAATCCGATTCTCCTTCACTTGATTGGGAACTTGCCAGCAGAGGAGCTTGAGAGATCAAACTTGGCTGCAAAACTTAACAGCTACGCAGCCGAGCTTTGCCCGCCAAGGATCCAGAAGCTAATCGATTCAAAGATTAAAGAGATAATGAAAAGAGGCTGGCCTGTTTTGACGGAAATTTAGACCAGATGGAGCTGATCTTACTGAAGCAACACGCTTATTTCAGCCCCACAAGCTGTAAGTTGTTGTAAATTAATTGTTCAAGCTGTCATTTCTGACAGTAGACAACTTAATTTTAAAAAATTGAGATTAAATTGTTTAAATACCAACTAGCTGTGTAAGAATGTAATGCACATTTTTTGAACTGATATGAGAGCTAGGATTGTGTGAAATTTGATGATCAAGAGTTCTGCACATTCTTGAAGCTGATTAAATTAAACTCTGCACAAACTGTGAAGTTTCAATTGAATATTATTGATGAAGATCACAGAGTCAACAACCCCAAGGATAACAGTGGAGTAACTTTTTTGTTTCAAACAAAATTCATGTCTGGTTGCTAGCAAGTAGCAACCGTAACCTTAACCTGATGTTTGCACCAAAGGCGAAACAGACTAGTGCTCCCAGTTGAATGTTAGCTATTATGATGGAAAAAGTGTCTATATTAAAGAAAATATCTATGTAAATGAAAAAGATATTTAAAATAATATGTTCAGATTTTTATATGATATTATCTAATAAAAACTAGTTGTATGATGAAAAAAATACACCATCATAGACTCAGAAAATATATAATTTCTTCAAGATTATCTATTTAGAGGGAAAAAGTATAAAAAATTATTTACTTAATTTTTTTCTAAAAAATGATGAAAGTATATACAAAATTAAAATGTATCAGTCAAAATGATGCTCAAAACGATGCCCTTCTTCATAAGTTTTTTTCAAGTAAAGGAAGAACACCACGCAATTTTTGATAGATCAAAAGACCAACAAAAACAACAACTAAAACGATGTAAAATGAAAAATGGAATTAATAGAGAAGAAGATAGGTTTGTTTGTGAATGTTAAGCTATATAATTAAGTTCAATTTAGTTTCAATAAATCAAGCAAAAATAAATAAAAGCTATTTGATCTAATTGACGTGGTTGTAGTGAGATTTTAAATTGTTGAGCTTTTAAATTGGACTTGTTATGCTAAATTCTTGATAACATTAGGGGAATAATAAGTAACTTAATTTAAATAATTATAATTATTAATAAATAAATAATAAAAAACTTATATTAGCTTAATAAAAAATATATTAGTCATAAGTTGTTAGACACCAAATAAACTAGAAATTTACATTTATAAATTATATATGGCTAAATACGTACCAAAAACTTAATTAAACATTCCAAGATTCAAATACATTAATTAATTAATCTACCTTCACGGAGGGTACATTTTGCTTATGTGGTATACTGGTATTTCACGGTAGACTTCGATATACTTATGTCATATTGATAGTTAATGACAAGCTTTGATGCATTTAGCCAACATTATGTTCGAAACATCCTTGTGGAGTTGTGGTACATTTTGCGTATGTGATACTTGTCCACATGCTTTTGTAGGCTAGTTAATTGATGTATTTATATAATATATGTTAAATTTTGGTATTTAGCCACGTATAATTTGTACATATTAATTTCTAGTTTATTTGTGACTAACAACGTATGACTAAAATATTTTTATTAAGGTAATATATGCTTTTTTATGTTATTTTATTTGCCGATCATTATAACTATTTATATTAAGTTACTTTTTATCTCTTTGATCTTGTTAAGAGTTTCGCATAACAATATTGATTTAAAATTTTCACTGAAACACATGTTAATTAGATTAGATAGATTTTATTAAATTGTTTAAAGATTAATTTATTAAAACTAATTTAATCTTAATTTTATAGTTAACATTCACATAGACAAAAATTCAACCAATGAAAAATTGAGTAGAAAATAAATGAATAATTATGGAGACTAATTAAACAAAACATTATATATGACATTATATAAAAGATTGGTTAGCAAATAAAAAGTTCAAAAAACTATGCATGGACATTAGAGCATCATGTGAAAAAATTTCATTTCGAATTTTTTTTTTGACAAAAATTCTTACATCAACGATTTTTTGTGTTGATGTATGGTCTAAATTTAGCCTCATTCAGGAATTTTTTTTTTGTTGATTTGTTAAATTTAGACCATACATTAATACATAGTTCTCTTAAAAAGCACATATGTTATATGTGGGTTCCTAATTCATGAAAAGGTCAATATGCGGACGAAACAAGAATGCAACCCTCACTCTAGAAGTCATTGCGGATGAAGATCTATGTATTTGACATTCTTTTTTTTGGCATTCTAGGTTCGTGTAATTACCATAATGTACTTTACTGTTCACCAGTCTTAAGTTATGTTTTGCAAGGTCACGCACCTCTTGTGAAGTTTATTGTCAATGGTCATGAATACAACATGACATATTCCCTAGCTGATGGTATTTACCCTAGTTAGGCTACTTTCGTGCAAGGATTACCCATCCTCAAACTCCTAAGCAAACTCTTTTTGGTGATTGTCAAGCTGGTGCACGTAAGGATGTTGAACGTGCATTTGGAGTTCTGCAGACGAGGTTCACAATTGTAAGACAACCAACTCTTGCTTATAATGAAGATATATTGACCAACATTACGAAGGCTTGTATTATTATTCATAACATGATAATCGAGGATGAACGAGACACTTAGAGAATGTTGAAGTAATAAGAAGATATTACGAAATAAATCGCCCTAATCAATGTCCGCGTCGTAGAGGTGAAGCGAGTACAAGTGCTACCGTCAACAACGATGGAGCTTTCTAGTTTCAGATTGAACGTCCGATTGACATTAACAAATACTTGGAGAGAATGGACGCTATGCGTAATAGATGAACTCATCCATCCCTAAAAGATGACTTGATAGAGCACATTTGACAAAAGTTTGGTTACGTGAATCCTTAAAATTTATCGGCATCTCTATGATTTCGTGATTATGTTTGGTAATTTATTTATCATTGTTGTATTTTCATTTAGTTTTTATGATGCTTTATTCTTCATGCATTATGTTTTATAATTTATTTTATCTCAGAATTATTAATAATCATGTTATTTAATTAATTCTTTCACTAATTCATAATCATATTAATTTTATTTTTCATAATTAAATTAGCTTAAAATTAAATAAAAAATTAACTAAAATAACAATAATATTTAAGAGTTATGTAATATCTTAATAATTATTATTTGATTAATTATTATTTATTAAGTAGTAGATAAAAAGTTTTTAAAAATATAGGAGAGAATGGGATGGGTAGCAAGCTAAGTGAAGTGTTTGACTCTTTATGCAATTTTCAGCTTCCATATCCTCTTCCATAATGGGTTAGGGGGGACCAATGGAACTTCTTCTAAGAATGTTCATTGCCGATTTTATGGTGAACGTGCCAGAAGATGAGCCATTCCAATACAGTTTGTCTCCAACTTCTTCATGTATCACCTCCAGCTTAACAATGGATGCAAGAATATCTCCCAATAGTAAAAGGGAAAATTTATCCCACGCCCAGTTCCCGTTATCCCAGTACTCGCTCACAGTACGGGCTAGGTCACTTTCCTCGATTCTTCCAAGTGTAACATCTTCTAAAGGCTTTTCGATTGCCCAAGGGTGAGTCCAGAACAAGGTTTGCTTCCCATAATATAATTACTGTACTTATGTGATTGTAACTTTAAATCAACCTATCTTATATGGACTTTACGCTGGAAAAAAAAAGTGTTATCAAAATAGTGTCATTTTTTTTTATGAAGGAAAGCGGTTCGAAAACACTAGACGACACGCCGTAAAAAATCGGCAGACGGACTAACCTTCATGAAGAGTCACAATAAAAGTAAAAGAAAAAGAAATACACAAAATACAACATAAAAAACCCGATAGCAGATGAGGTCTTCAGGGGAAAGTAGGATGATGATGCAGTCAGCAGGAAGCGGCAAACAAAAAGTCTGTCTTTGAAGGAAGTACACATGTAAAAAGCCTGGGGAACAATTGTGGACACCTCAGATTTGGACTCGCATCAGAGCCGTCAGGAGTCGATCACAAATCCACGCCCCCTCCTCGACAAACAACTCGAAACGCCACCAAAACAACAACGTCAAACCAAGAAGACGACATTGCAGCACACGGGTATCATGCCATATAAAAGTGTGTGACTTTAAAAGGTAAGGAATAAAGGAGATCGAGTGGAAGAAAATGCGGGTTTCGCATAAAAAAGAAAAATTGTTGATGTCACATGATCTAGCATAAATGGTATAAATGGTTTAAAGATTATGAAAACAAAATAAAAATAACGAACACATAAATGCTCATCTCATGTAATTGTTTTCAAGGTATTTTTAATAGAAGACATAACTAGTAGTCAAGAAAGCCCATAAGGCCCAATAACCCAATTCATTTATAACTTAAATTTGATTTTGAAGAAAAAGAAAATCAAATTCATTATGTTGAAAGGTGAAGAGAGTAAACAGATCGTCTCTTTAAATTATTATTTTACTTTCTTTTAGGGTTTAAGAGAGATCTCTACTGTTGAAAGGTGAAGGAGACCACATCCGCCGGGAGGGAAACTAGGGTACCATTAGTCCGGTTCTTCTTTAGAAAAAGAATCCAAAGAAGCGAAACGAAGGTTGGGGTAGCACAAAATTGCATCCAATAAGATAGATTTACTATTCGAAATACTCTGCATTCTTCTTTAAAATCAGTAAGTCATAGCTCTTCCTCAACCAGACAAGGGGCCTTTCTTTTTCAATTAATCGAAAGTTGATTCAGAGAATTAGGCGATTGGGGTCGAGGAGGCCTAGATCGGCGAAGATTTTTTTTATTTTTTATTTTTTGAAAATGGAAAGCAGTTAGATTGGTCTACCTCCTCGAGGTAGTACAACCTAAAGCATCCTTGCGGATGAGAACACGAAGTTCGGGATCTTCAGAAAAATTGGTGTTGGGGTCGAGATTCTCAGGTGGGTCAATCGGTCAGCAACACAATTGATTTCTCTGAAAACATGCCTAATACGGACCTCGTCAAAAAAACATAGGTCCAGTCTGGAGTCGGATATAATCATCCCGATCTCCCAAGGACTACTCCACAAACCTTGGAGTGCCTTGATCACACAGATTGTCACCTTCAATTTCAATCTTTTTAATTTGTAACTTGATAGCCTCTTGAAGGCCGGATTTAAGAGCAAATGCTTCAGCTTTGATAACTGAGTTGAAATTATTTTGTTTTGCATCGAGGCTAATAACCTCTCCATTTTGGTTTCGAATCACAAACCCAATAGATGTGATTCCCGAATTGAGTTTTGATCCATCAAAGTTAAGTTTAAAGAAACCAGGTTTTGGTTTATCCCATTTAATATTGTGTTTTTTCCTTTTAGTAGCGTTACAATTCTTTGGTTGTTGTTTTATATTGTAGTCGTCCTCATCATTTAATATAGTTTTCCAATTCTTGATTTGGTTTTTAATGAAAATAAGTATATTATTATCAATGTCCATCGGTTCATTATTGAATATTATTTTGTTCCTGAAGAACCATATACTCCACCAAATATTAGCGAGGCACACGAACTTGTTTGTTCCAATTTTTGTTTTAATTTCTTGTAGGAGGTCATGATGTTTTTTATTTTGGAGGCTAATTTTGCTAATTTCGGTCAGGATTGTTTGATCTACTTTCGCAACGATTCCTTTGGTGCGCGGGCATTCAATGAGAAGGTGGAACAAGTCCTCCTGGTGATGGTTGCATAGTTCACAGTGCCTTGTTATGGCAATTCTTCTTTCTTCTAGTTTTGCTTTAGTTGGGATTTCGTTATTAGAAATTTTTCAAATAAAGTTTTTAATTTTAGGTTGAGTATCTAGTTTCCAGATCACTCACACGGATAGTTATGTTGGATGATGGATTTCTCCTCAATCATGTTAGAGGCCGATTTTGTAGAAAACCAACCATTTTTACTGCATCTCCAGTATAGTGTGTCCTGAATTTCGTTCTTGGGTATGATTACATCCTTTATCTTATTCCTAATCTCCGGACTAATGATATATTGTAGCTCGTTATCAATTTTTTTGGTGTCCCATTTTCTTAAGTCATTTATTTATGAAGTGACTAACTTTGATATTGGTGTTAATTTGGTTTGAGTTTTGAACCATTTTTATAAGTGGTGTCGTTGTTACTTAATTATCATGCCAAAAGTTGATGGTTTTTCCATTACCAACCTGCCAGATAATACCTTTTTTGAATTCGGTTTTGAGTTTAATAAGGTTATTTCAGTGCCATGATGTTGATCATTTTATTTGGTAATGGAGAATATCCTGATTTTTCAAGTATTTTTCGTTTATTATTTTAACCCAAATGTTGTTTGGTTCAGAAATAATTTTCCACAAAAGTTTCATTTGTAGAGATTTATTTACGGTTTCTGATTTCCTTAGTCCAAGGCCGCCATTCTTTTTTGATTTACAAACTGTATCCCAGCTTAAGATGGGTCTATGTTGGTCTCCTTTATTCCAAATTTTTTTTTTGTAGGTTTTATCAAGTTTCTCCAAGTTATGGCTTTAGGAGCATAAAATTTTTTGTGAGTTTTATCAAGATCGGCAAAGATATTGAACCGGTTTCCAAAAGTCAAAACGGGAAATGTCAATGTCACCGGTTATCTTGTTTACATAAGACTAAAATGAGTCTTTCATTAAAAAAAAAGAAAAGAGCCGAGCTCAAAGGCCCATTTGAGAGGCCCATTAAAAGGCCCGTGATGATAGGGCCACGCGGTGACGAAGTCCCATAGAAGAATATAACCCGATATGGGAGATAGAAGAAGACTCCCAAGTCTGAACTGATACCGAGATAGTGGAGAACTGGAGATACCTCTATACGCTGCGTAGAGGATTTAGGAGAGAAAAGCGAAGGAGAGGAAATGGCTTCCAGGGATGAAGTTAGGGCTTCGCACATACTGATAAAGCATCAAGGTTCCCGTAGGAAAGCTTCTTGGAAGGATCGAGAAGGCCGCGTCATCTCCAGAACAACCAAGGAAACTGCTATATCTCTGCTCAAGGCGATTCGCAACGACATCGTCTCCGGCGAAGCAAAGTTCGAAGACTTCGCTTCTAGAATCTCCGATTGCAGCTCCGCTGAGCGTGATGGCGATCTTGGTTAGCTTATCTCCGTTTCTTCTTATATGTTTGTTATTTCTTTTGTGATTTAAATGCTTTGGATTTTCATTCTTGATTTTGCTTGTGTGATGTGTGGTATAGGGAAATCAATTTGTTTGTATTAGCCTGGGATATATTGTTGGTTGCTTTGATGATTACTATTCATCCAATTGTAGCCTTCGTACGGTGAAAAACTTATTTGTGTGAGGAAACTTTTCATCTGTGTTACACAGACTGGAAAATGAAAGGCACAAGAAAACGTCATATTTTCCATTTGCCAGGTTTCCTTTACTCTTGGAAAATGTTGTGACAACTTGAGTTATCAATCTTGATTGTTAGTTTTTGAGATTGTAGTGGTTTAAGAGTTGTTAAAATGGATATCAAATGAAGTTCTTGATTATGGATGTGTTATTGAAATAAGACTACTAATCAGCTATAGTTGACAAATTTACTCTAGCAAATATCACAGGTCTCGGATTCAATATCTTTTGCTGGCTGGCTCCAGAAATGAAAGTTTATGAACAATGTTTCACATACATATATTAGAATCATGTTTGGTTTAAGCCAATTCGCTTTGTTAAGAATGGTATATCACAATATAGTTGAGATACACCTGCGTCGAAATTGTGCGTGCTAGGAAATCTTGGAATAAGCTAAGGGTTCTTACTAGGATCAACACGACTAGATGGAAATTAAGATACATTCTGCTTCTTTATTAACTCCTATCATCTAGACTTCTATTATGCATTGTCACTCTTTTTTATTCATTTGCTGTGATAATTGGTTTACAGGGTCATTTGGAAGAGGTCAGATGCAGAAGCCGTTTGAAGAAGCTACATTTGCTCTCCAAGTTGGTGAGATAAGTGATATTGTTGACACAGACAGTGGGGTTCATATAATCCGCAGAACTAGGTGAGTGATATTCTGACATGTGCGCGCCGCATCAGCTTGAAGCCTTGAATGAGAGACTTTCCTACAACCTTTATGGCTTCTAAGTTGTAAGGTGGATTTCAAATGCCCATGTGCACGAAACATCATCACTGCAATACTTTGTTGTATCCTGAAACCAATTTTTGCCATTTTGCATTTTTGTGGATTGGAAATGTTCAAACCCAATTTGATTGTTGTACTCCATGTTTGAATGCATTTTTTTGACTTCATGTTTCTTCTTAATATTCACTTTCTATGGGCTGATGTTTTTTCAAGCATTTTGTAGCCTAATATGGGATCATGCATTCTTGATATGTGATAGTAGAGGTAATTCAGAATTTCATATGGTAAAATAAATAAAGGAATAATGTCATGATACCAATTTTGAGTTGTGTTTTGGGCAAATTTAGTTCATGTCTGGCAAAGTTTATTGTGTAGATTTTTGTATTGTTTTACAATTTTGAAAAGCTTATCGTTATTTTACTTAAAAAATCTATCTAGTAGTAGTACCCACAAATCTTTCGTATCAAACTCCCCAATTAGAATTTTCTTTTTTTAAAAATTTACAAAACTTTTCCTTATTTAAACTACTCAAAACGTTATCCAAAAAACTTCAACTAACAAAAACCTTGTGTTACCAAACACATTAGTGTTCCTAAGTTTTTTCAAAATTAGTGTAGCGTCCTTGTACTCTAGGCAAATTGAATGATTTTTCTATGGTTTTTCTTTCGGGACTAGCATATAATAAGCCCGATTAACAATAGGGGTAACATGTGGAGCAACCCTACCATCTCGACCCTAATCTTATTAACTCTATTATCTCTTTTAAAAAATCAAATTAATTCTAGTATACGTTTAGAAAAAGTCGACAACAGTGCTCATTTTCTAATTTCCTGCATTGCTACAGTGGTTGAGGGAAGGAAGAGTCGACAAAGATCCCGGAGTGCCCTCTTGGTCGCTCCATTAGTGAGTCAAATGTGCAAATAATATGGAACTGAGGAATTGAAGAATCATATTAAAACAAAAGAATGTAACTAAGGAATTTAAGAATCACATGTAAAACAATTCTTCAGCTGACTCTGTAGTGTTGCTCATGCAATTCCCTATTGGGTTAATGAGTTACAATCTTAGAACGACTTCTCTGTTGTGTTTGACTCTCTTGGCACCAGGAGGCTCAGAAGCACCGCCAGCTCGCATCTGACTGAATGAAAACTCATGCTTGTAACGGCACCTTAAGCCATGACGGCATCCCATAGGGCTATTAAAGTACTTACAAGGCTTTGGAGAAGAAGCCTTGTGCATTCTACGTTCTTGTCTCTGGAGACTGATCTGGTTGCCAAACCGTCCAGGATTATGCTGTTGACCGTCAAGTTCTCGTCTGTCAACCCCATATTGCTTGACCAGGCTCTTATAATAGTTGGCATCCTTGATAGGTTGTTCTGTCTTTTTTGCTAACGCCTCTTCAGATTTAGGAACTGCTTCTTGTTTCAACGACCCTGGGTTTTCAAGCACTGAACTGGGTGGTGGAGGAAGTGAAGGAACAGAAGCAGAATTTGACAGCAGGAACAAACTTTCTGGTACATCTGCAATAAGCTGCACTGAATCAGATGAGAGAAGATCGTTTGATTTCAAAGCTGATTGTTTATCCAAATTCTCTTGTTTTGCTTCTGCCTGTACTATTGCCTTCTCATTGTCAACTGACAATGCATCTAAATTCAACAGTTCAATCATTTTTGGATCTCTGAAGATCTTTATCAGCAGATCAGCATCAATCAAGCTTCCTTGCTCGTTGCTTTTTACTAGTGCAGTGTAGGCAGCAGAGGCTGCTGCACCAATGTCAGCTTCTAAACTAGTTTCTTTTACAGATGAAGGTTGTTCAACTTCATATGATGGATCTACTTCGTCTTCAATAGGAGTAGTTGGGATGATTGGAGGTTTGTAGCCATAATCACCATGGCCTGTTTTCACGTCCTTTGAGATAGACGGGCTACATTTTGAAATCACAAAAGTACAGCAAACAATATATATAGATCAGAATTCAGAAGGAAGTCAAATACACAGTTAGACATGAGGGTTATTTACACAGGACAGAAAAGAGTGGCTGCCCCATGTAGGAAATATATATTTACCTGCTCGGAATGGCAGAAGGATGAGGATAAACTACTTCAGTTATACCACTTTCTCTCAGCTTCTGAACCCTTCTCTCTTCACTTTGTTCACCCGCCGCCACTTGCCAATCCTTATTTAGGATGAACTGCACATAAGGAAAAATTAGATGACATTTGCAGATATCTAAAAATTTCCATTAATAATCATCTCAATATAAGAAAATTTTCCACATTTCTTCTGCTTACTTTTGGTGGGCATTTCCATTTAATACATGGGATGCTTGCTGTTTTCTTTCTCAAATGATCAGAAATTCTCTTGCCTCTAAATCCAGAATGTATCATTCGTGATGCCTTCTTCGGAACAGCTTCAACATTGATGCCAGCTTTCACAGGCTGCCTCGTTGTTGAACAAAAACTTGCCTGTTGCCATAAAGAGTCACCTTGTCACCACTTCACTCAAATTACTATATACGAAACACGATTTTCTATTAACACATTAATTGAATGTTGTTGAGGATAGTAAAAACATGGACAGTTCTTCAACATCCAATTGTAACTGACTGAAGTGATTTGTGTATTACATATAGTAAAAAGTGAAATGTATGAGAAGTATTTCCTGTCAACTCTAATTCTCTCTTTCTTCTCTCTGATCACTGTTCCATTGAAGACAACTTGATCAAGCTTCATACACTAACATGGTATCAAAGGTAGATTTGATTCTCTGATATCGTTCCTTTCTCTTTGCCATTCTAATGGCCCCTTCTGCTGCTGATAATGTCATTTCTTCTTATGACATTGTTGATCCTTCTGAATTGCCGACACCAGAGATCACAAATTCTGATCCTCCCAATATAAATCAGTCTCATGATACAATCAAGGTTCATCTCTTTATGTTACTTTCATTTTCAGAAGGTATCATAAAGCAAGCCACAATCAGGGTTCCAGGATGTAAGGAAATATAAAATACAAAATTGTGATTGCTGCTATACTACAATGATGGGACCAAACTCTCTGTAGCATGAATGCATGATCCTTGAACTCATATAAAAAATCATAAGAAGGGTGCAGGTGGCAGATCAATTGGCATAAACAACATTAACACCCATGTTGGTTTAGCATTAGTTCTTGTTACACGGAGACGGAAAGATAGAAACATCATAATTGCCATAATGATAAAAGGATGCGTGTTTCCATGTGTCCGAGTTTCCGAAAACAGAAGTTTCCATTTCACAAAACCGGAAACATTATCCTTGCCAGTTTCCATGTAACATAGATCGACAAATCTTGCCATTGCCAACATTAAAATTAGAAGCCAAGTCTTGCCACCACTAATAATATCCTCAAGTAGCAAGGAACCCAAGATTCCTGTTATTCTCCTCGTTAATCATATAATACACCAAGGAAGCAAGAACAAAAATGTTCTTAAGCAAAATCTCCTCAACTCTACATTATCAGATATTTTCAACAGCAAGAACAAAAATGTTATTAAACAAAATCTTCAGCCATTTTAAACAAGAGCAGAGTTCTTAAACGCTAAAGGCACAAAAACTATTTCAGACTGAACAAGATGATAATCGCTGACACTGCTCTAAAAAAGAACGCAAAAGAAGCTAGAAACATGGAAGCTGCATATACCTGAGAAGGTCTCAAATGAGGGCCGTACGTCGATCTTCTCAATGCCGGCGATCTCTGGCTCATATTAGCTCAACTAAATCAACAACGAGGAATAAAGAGCAGAAAAGTAGATTCGAAAATGGATTTTCAGCTGCGAAATTCTCTCAAGTATGAAGTATATACTGATACACTCTAGTATTGTCAATGTAATGGCGCCACGTAAAAACCCTAACTTTTGTTCTTTCTTTTGAGAATAGAGAGGCCTGATCCCCTGCAAACGCACCTAAAATAAGTATAATGCAGCCATCTAGATCAACGGACCATTTAATTCCAACACTCTAGTTTTAGCGCGTGAGTTTCCACGGTCGTCACTGTCGATTGGCTCGAAATGATGGATGCTTATCTGATTAATAAGACGGGTCCAGACCGAACCGGGTCCAGAACCGAGCAAGTGTGCCCGGAGACAAATCGCCGGTGTGAGCTGAGCTCTATACAGAGTATACGGTGGTGAGCTGACTTATAAGATATTCCACTAATGTATTCAGACCAACTGACTTTCCTGCTTTCCACAATGTATATAAGGGATGGTCTTCGCTGTTTTTTTTTTTTTTGGCTCGGCCTATCTTTGGAGAATTTGGCGGATATGTTTCTCAATCCTACCAATGGCGACCGTCACCGATACTACCGTTTCTGAAACAGATGAGTGAAAGATCGCCTTGATCACCGGAATCACAGGTCATGATGGCTCGTACCTCACGGAGTTCCTCGTCAAGAAAGGATACGAGGTCCACGGATTGATCCGCCGGTCTTCGAGTTTCAACACGCAGTGAATCAACCACATAATATTGATTCTCACACGTCGCCGTCTCCTTTGAGATCCGGGAATTTACAGCTGACGTGGTAGCTACGGGCGCGCTCCGACTGTTGGAAGCCGTCCGATCTCACGTCTTGGCCACAGGAAGGCAGGATTTGAGGTACTACCAAGCTGGATCTCCGGAGATGTATGGATCTACACGACCTCCCCAGTCAGAGACGACGCCGTTTCACCCTAGGTCTCCCTATGCCGTCTCCAAGTGTGCAGCTCATTGGTACACCGTCAAATTACCGCGAGGCGTATGGTAATCTCTTACTTCCAGGAGCCTTAGCTTGATTTCATTTCAGTTTTGAGTGATTTCGAATCCCATTTTGACGAATCTCGTGTTTATCATGCTGAATTGATTAGCGGTGACATGAAATTTGTGTCAGTATCTTTCTTAACGAGTCTGATTTGAAATGTTTGATGAGTTTCAGCTTGATGAGTATCGTGCTCGTTAGGAGTAGCGTTCATCTTGTTGATTTCATTAGCAGTGACATGAAGTTTGCATCAATATCCTTCTCTGAATGAGTTAGTTTGAAGTGTATACCCAAGTTTGAGCTTGATGAATATTGTGCTTATTAGGATTAGGCTTCATATTGTTGTGACATGAAATTTGCATCAGTATCTTGCAACAAAGCGACATTGTTTATGGAGCTGTAATACCACCTATCGCGCTTGCAGTGATGGAAGTACACTATAGTCGAATATAAGGAGCGTTTCATCAGTTTGACAGAATCCCATAACTTGTTGCCTCATTGGAAACATGATATCCTTCTCTCATTAAATCTGGCTTAAAGTGTGTGATCTCAAGTGTGAACTTGATGAATGTTGTGATTCTTCATCATTTTGAACGTACTAATCAGCGGTGACATGAAATTTGCATCAGTATCTTCTAACTGGGTCTAATTTCAGCTAGCTGTGTGATCTAAAGATGTCACTAAGATAGATAGTAGGCTTCATCTTGTGGAATTCATCTGTGTAATCTAATCAAGGAAGTGTCGCCCTCTGCAGCAGCAGTTGATTTCTTATTAACACGATCTTTGTGGCATCCTCTAGCAACTACCGTAAACGAGACCAATCAATTATTGTTTCTCGATCGTACAAATATCAGCAAATTTCAAATATACAAGTATAATAGGTCCCTTCATCATCGGTATATTCATAAATTTACGATAAAATTACTACCTCAAAATATGGAAGAAATTTGGCTAGCTAACTAAAATTTGAATCATCAAACGGTATAACATTTCTTCATCGTCTTGTGTTGTCATTTTTGCTAACGATTTTTTTTGAGAGTTTGTGTCAAGATTGATTCACTTCTTCATTCACTCTCAATATACATGACCCACCGAAAATCTATAACGTTCGAATTCCAATGGGCATATTAGAAAAGTCATATTTATTACCGTTACACAACGACTATTTTTCAAAGCCAAGATCAATACTTTTACACGGTTCTGGGAACCGTGACCGTCACAGTTCCGGAAACCATGACCGTGAATCCTTTACCACTGTCACGGTTTTCGAAACCGTGACGGTCACAGTTCCCAAATTCACCGTGGATTTGTTAATTTAAAAATCGCCCTAGGAGATATATAATCGTGGTTTCTAAACGTACCGGTGGAAATTTCTATTTGACACCGAAGTGCGTAGTTGAGAACCCCAAGTGCGTGGTGGTAGTTAATATTACAAAAAAAAAAAATTCACCGTGGATTTGTTGATTTAAAAATCGCCCTAGGAGATATATAATCGTGGTTTCTAAACGTACCGGTGAAAATTTTTATTTGATACCGAAGTGCGTAGTTGAGAACTCCAAGGGAGTGGTGGTAGTTAATATTACAAAAAAAAAAAAAAATTTTTTTTTTTTTTTTTTTGCTTACTCCAAAGCGGTAGTTCAATTTTTCAATTTTTTTTTATCGGACTCCAACCACACACCCATATGCATATACGCAGTTGAAAACCAATCAACTACGCACACAACGTGCCAATTAAGATGGCAAATAACGATTTTCACCTATAAATCTAATGATCCCCGTATAATCTATGAACCACAACGTCATCCAACTCCTTCCTACCCACTATCTTTTTTTATCAGTTCCCCCCACGTCACCCAGCCTTCCAAATTGCAGCAAAATTCCCAAATTTCTATTCCTCTCTTACAAAGAGAACTAGATTCCACTATCAACTTCAACGGTTCAAACTTTCCATTCAATTCGTCGCTGATCTTGTGTTTCCCACATCTCTTCTCTCTTGCGCAATTAACTGGTGGTGGTATTGTTCGGGTGGTTGACTTGGCCATGACGACCGATCTCCGGCCAAGCTCCGACGACCCGTTTCTTCTCCAGTATAGCGATTCGGAGCTTCGAATCGCATCCGAGTTCCTCGGTACTTGGCTTCCGTTTCTCTCAAGAGATCTGTGTCGTCGCTGCACAAGGACTCTTTCTGATCGCATCCATTCTCTCTCTAAAGGTTCGTCTTTTTTTATCTGCTAATATTTATGCCAGATGATTCCATGTTTTTCTCTTGAATCTGCTTCCTTTCTTCTTTATGTGGGTCGTGAACTAGGGTTTATGAAGTTTGTGCGAATTTGAATCTCTCGATGTTCACTCGTCGATTATAGGTTAAAAGCACACTTTGTCAACGAATTGTGGAATTTGATTTGAAATTCGAGTCAATTGGAGAAAATTACTTCAACTGTCTTCGATTTTGTTCATGGCATAATATTTGTGGCGCTCTAATTTTTATTCTATGCGTGTGTGCTTGTGATGAGTTCAGCAATTGATGACACTGAGGGACCTTCTAAACCTGTTGATAATGATTCTACCAAAGCTATAGAGGATGATGGCTCGAAAACTGTCGAGAATGATTCTTCTTTAGACGGGAAGGCTGACAATTGCGATACTCATTCCTTGGGTAGTTGGAAAGATGAGGAAGAAACTAATATTTTGGGTAGTTGGAAGGATGGGGCTGATGAGAGCTCAGAACCTGCTGATTCTTTCTTGAGAGAAGTAACTCCTGATTGGTTAACAGCAGAATCGTCAAACCAAAGAAAGTTATGGGCGGATATTGTTCAAGAGGACGAACTTGAAGGGGTTGAAGAAAGTAATGTAGAGGCAAAACAATCTGATGATTCCACTGAGGAGAGTGAGCAGCAGGTCACTGTACCAAGGAAGAAGACGGAGTTGTCGAGAGATCAGAGAGAGTATATAAGATTCATGAATGTGACGAGAAAAAAAGACTACATTTGTTTGGAGAGAGTTGATAAGAAAATAGTTAATATTCTCAAGGGTCTTGAGCTGCATACTAATGTTATCAGTGCTGTGGAGCAGAAAAGGATAGTTGACTTCATTGGTGAATTGCAGCATAAGGGAAGGAAAGGAGAGTTGAAAGGTAAAACTGCTACTAGCTCTTCCTATTTTAGTCTAAATGACTTGTTTGAATTGATCTGGACTACCAAATGATCTTATAATTGCTGATTTACATTCTCAAAGAACAATATTTCTCACAATTGTTATTGATTGCTATTAACCTTGAGATGCATTGTTCTTTACAATGATTAGGCAATGTGCTAGTTAAAAACCTGACTGGTATACAAGTCTATTTGCTACTGAAAGCATATGATCATGTGACCAGAAACTAATCCGAGTTATAGCATAGTTTACCTGAAAATCTTGCCAAAGGTTAATTTTACAAGCTTCTGTGTAGCTAAAGCTAACTTCCTTGGATTGGATAGTAATTAAAAATACAGAAAGTAGGATCTTGCACATACTACCCAGTTAATAATATTATATATGTAGATCATTCTGATGTGCTTTGCTCTATTCTTCTCATCCAGTTTTTTTTTTTTTTTTTCTTTATTGTTAAAATGGAACGATTATACAGGCAATTGAAAAGCTTTTCGGTAATTATTCTTGTTACTCTGAGTCTGAGATAGAACTGGTTCCTTAAGACTATTATACTGTCTGAAGCCTCAATTGTGTCTACATTATTTTTAATGCTTTGCTTCAGTGCTGAAAATTCAGCGTTGGGTTAATCTTGTTTGTGTGTGTTTTTCGGGGGGTTTCAGACCGCACCTTTTCTGCTCCAAAGAAATGGATGAGGGGCAAGGGTCGTGAGACCATTCAGTTTGGTTGTTGCTACAATTATGCAATTGTAAGTTCCTCTAAGTCATTTTTTGTAATCTGTATGTTACATCCAAACGACAGTGTCCTTGAATTTTCTGTTTATGGTGGCAGGATAGAAATGGTAATCCACCTGGTATTCTTCGTGACGCCATAGTGGACCCTATACCTCCTCTTTTCAAGGTCATCATCAAAAGGCTTATCAAATGGCATGTTCTCCCCCCGTCATGTGTACCTGATAGTTGTATTGTGAATATATATGAAGAAGGAGACTGCATTCCGCCTCACATAGACAATCATGACTTCGTTCGTCCTTTTTGCACAATCTCCTTTCTCAGTGAGTGTAAAATCTTGTTCGGTACGGACCTCAAATCAGTTGGACCTGGAGAGTTTACTGGTTCATGTGAAATACCATTGCCCGTGGGGTAAGCCCTTCATTGCTGTTGTAACTCCAAAGTCCAAACTCAATCACTACCATTTTCGCTAATTTTCCTCTAATGTAAAATATCTATTGTTACCCATTACAGATCTGTGTTAGTCTTGAACGGAAATGGCGCTGATGTGGCTAAGCATTGTGTTCCAGCAGTACCTTCTAAAAGGTACTTCCAATACTATGATTTTGACACTTTATGTTCTCTATATCTTGGCTTAATAATATATTCTCTTTTATTCTCTGCTTTTTAGGATATCCATAACTTTCAGGAGAATGGATGAGAAGAAAAGACCAAATGGATATATGCCTGACCCAGATTTGCAAGGACTTCAACCTTTGTGTTATGAGACAGAAACTACAGACAATTCTGTCCCACATCAGCCCACAGGCAGGCAACCAATTCGAAAAGGATTCAAACCAGATTTAAGGAGATCTGAGGAGCCTCGATATGCACCTAGGAATCAACATGGTCCCTCAAGAGGGTTTAGGACGAGGGAGAACTGGGGAAGCTGATATGTTTTGATGACCTCTTGATGGTCATTGTACATGACCTGTGCAGCTACGCTATTTCTTCTTCTCGAAATGGAGAACCAAGTACAGAATCACATTTAACACAAAATTTTCGACACTTACGAGAAGGAAACCGACAGCCTCCATTTTTCTTGTGAGTTTGTTTTTTCAAGAGTTTGCAGTTTTACTGTTATGCTGGTAAGGTTTGTATGTACATCATCCTAGGATAACTGTGGATGATGATAAATCTCAATTGAGTTGAAGTTTTGCCGGTGTTTCAGTTGAGAGCTGGCTTATCTTGTGAAGAGTTGCATGTTTTCTCCTAATCCTCGTGAGAATTGAATGTAGTAAATGTACAGTAATTTTCTTCCTTCCTCGATGCTCTTCCCTTCCATCAGGTTTGTGTGATATCCTTTTTAGGTGAACTTTTCGTTACCAATGAGCATATTGTAATAACTTGATGGAGTTTTCTAATAAAAAATGCGTAACTGTAGAAGAAATGTTAAATAAATTGATGGCTTTTGCGGCTCCAATTTTGTTTACGGTGGCGTCCGTAGTCTAGTAGACTATGGCCGGAACGAAGGCACGAACGAATAGAACTAAGAATAAGAATTACATAATTTCGGAGATAGATAGTCTTGCGCAGGAGTTGCCAATCCATAAGCTTCGTTTAAGCGACTACGTTCCCAAGCTGGTTTCAAGCAAAGTCAAGGCACGGCAGACCTCTCCCTATCGGTCGAGTGGCTCATTCAAGAGTAGGCTGCTTGAAGTTCTCTCATTGGTAGTGGGAGTGCAGGGGTTTAGGAGGCTGGGTCGAGTTGCAACGTCTGTGTTTGAACTCAAAACACACTATACAAGTTTGTAAAAAATATGAACTCGAGTATACTACTAATTTGTGAAATTGAAATACTATAAATATCGCGTGAATTTGACACAACTGAATTAGCTTTAACCTGTGATTATAATAACTTTAACCTGTGATTATAATAATTTTATAAAGGATTTTTATAACTTACAAAATATTTAATTTATGCCTTAAAAATATAAAATGAAGAAAATAGCACAGTTCGGTTACTCGAAATTGAAGAGGTTGAGGTTGAAGACGTGGTTTTCTTTGATCTTCATCTCAATGTAGCGTTTGGTTGAATTATAAAAGGGATTTGAAGATGAAAACTAAAAATGAAGGGGTTAGAAGATTGTTAAAATATTTTCACATTGATGATAAAAGAATGACGAAACTTCACATTATATCTGAATCTGTTGAAATTTCACAAAAATTAATGATATTATGCAAAATTTTCAACCATCTCACACCAACTTGTGGAATTGAAAGTGAGATTTGTCACCGTCCTACACCTAAGCAACTAATTTTTTACAAAAATTCCGTATTATTTTTTTATATTTTATTGATAATAATTTCTTTATATCAATACTTATTTTCCTTCTTCCAAACACTCAACTCAATTATATTTTATTTCATCCCCTATTAAAATTTCATCCCACGCTAAACTCGTTTTACTGAATGGACCAATGTCACCAAAAATCATTTTCTTATACTATTAATATTTTATATATCTTACTTGAGGTACTTCTTTTTACGCTCCTAACACCTACTAAAAACTCCAAAAACATATGAACCGGATAATATACCAAAACAAATTTGTTTTCATTTTACGCCATTGACATTGACATTGTATACATTTGATTTAGAATATAAAATTGATTTATTTTATGCAATATTACTCTATAAAAGAGTTACTTTCTCACTTTTCTTAGGGGAATTTTAATAGTCACTCTATCTAATTTAAGAAAAAAGAAAATTTAAAGAAAAGATAGTTTTTTTAGATTAGATGTAAGAACGTCGACTTGTCCTACGGGATTGCGACTAGCGAGGGAAATCTTTCTTCATTTTCAAACGATGGAGGAGAGAGGGAGGTATGGAGATAACTGCCCCTTCTATCACTTCGAGAACTTTGCCTTCCGTCCGATCATACAAAGTTGAAACCAATCGACGATTCAGATTTCTAACAAAAGAGAGAGCAACCGAGGCTAATGGAAATGGAGGTAAGAACTTTCCATCAATGAATTTGTCAGCCTAGGGTGTGAAAATCTCTAATATCTGTTGAGTGCAATTCGACATGACGATTTCATTTGTTCGTATATGTGTTAATTTTGGATTAAGAATTTTGCGTTTTCCGCTTATATTATGCGAAATTTGTTCATTTGACTGCCCCTGATGATGAATTAAGACAGTCAGGTTAAAAATGGCTGTATATTCTTAACACGTATCCTATTGAGCTTGATATGTATATGCTGCTTTCACTTTAGGGAATAATTATTGAATTCAGTTCTGAATTTTTGAGTACTTGGAGGCTGTTGCTTTAGACATAGAATGGGGAATCCCTATAATTCTTCTGTGCAAGTTATGCATATATATCTTCTGGATACAGTAGGTGCTGTTTGATCTATGTTGATATGGTTAGCGTACCAGTTACTGTTTACACCTTTCAAAGCCGAAAATATGTCCGGTACTTATTGAGGTTATTGATGATGTAAGAACTTAGAAGTGATAGATGAATTTGATCTTTCTTACTTCTATAATAATGGATTCAAATATTCAATGAGCTTGATATTCGTCTCCCTATTTGAACTCATCTTGATAGTAGGTTGTATTTTGTACTTACATTTTTAATACACCTTTGAAGCAAGCAACAAACCCTAGCATCCTCACTACTTGGGGCTAGGTTTGCCATATCCAATACTGCTACTAATTGATGCAAAAAAAAAGGCTTGTGTTTGAGTTAAGTGCAGAAGAAGACCTGAAATGTGCATGGTTCCAAAAAGCACAAACTCGCGCATCATTTTGTTTAAGATGATTTCAAAACAAATTACAATGCAGGTTCTGTTTCCCTCATTGTGAAAACATAAACAAGACACTAGTTGATTATAATATAGCTGAGGATTATGTAGGAGTTAATTCAGTTTGTATACCTTATTTCTGGTTCCAATGCTTGAGTATGTTACATTTGTGATATGCTCTACTAACTTTAGATAAAAGCTATGTTTTGACTACTTCACATTTTGTGATATGTTGGGATGGTAATGATGAAAATTTGGGCACAGAGCCGCACAGGACTAATCAGGAACAATGCATTTTATTTAAGATTCTTCTATTCTATGGCATGGGCAGAAACATCCTATACAGCAACTACCTTTGATGACTCAACAAAGGTTATTTTGCTCCCTTAAATAACATTTTCAAATGTTCTAAACATAACAGTTCATATGCTATTGGATACCCAATAACTGTAGTTAATGAAGCTTCAATGACGGTAGGAAATGAAGCTGGACTGCTAAAGGTCCTTTCATGGGATATAAAGCAGAAAAAAAAAAGAGCTTCTATATGATGCCCAATTTAAGTAAGTAATTTTTATTCATGCTCTTTGTTCAGCATCATCTTATCTGCCTGACAATAGATTTAAACTTTGAGAAGCTTCCATTTCAATCAGTCTTTTATGTTCTTGTCTTTGCCTTATTCGATTCTATTGTTGAGTGTTCATCTTAAGTCCGGAGTAACTACTTCTTGATCCTGCTTTGAAACCCATTCTGCTAAGAGAATTCGAACTTTTCAGTGAGTTCTTTGAATAGTTAGTTACATTATAGCCTTATAGGTGCTAAACTGCAGACTAGATTCACATTATGCATATGGATAAAGATAGTAGGTAGATTGGCCTGCTGAGGCCACGATAAATTGGGCCAAACGGGCTTATATTTATGGTAGATTGGGCCTATGAACAGTATTGGGCTTTTTTACGCTTAAACAATTTTTGAAATCCTTTCCACGTAAAATTTCAAAGGCCTTCTCTGTTTGATGATTTTGAAAATGCTAATATTTATAATATCTTATATGTACAATTTTTTTGGACAAGTATCTCAAAGCTAGAATACTCTGTTTGATGATTTTGAAGTCTAGACTCGTTAACTTTGTAACAATTAAGGAAGATTCAGTGGTATTTGTAAAGTGGCCAAGTACACACGAAAAAGAAAAGATAATTATTAAAAATAAAGGAACAATACAGTTCGTTTGGAAGCCTTAATTTTAATAGTTTGGAAAGTTTATGGAACAAAAACAATCTAGGAAGTGAACATATAAGAATACGAGTTTACGGAAATTATGATAGTTGATTGAATGATATATTACAGATATAACCCTATAAAAATATATATATTTGAATAAAAAGTAAAAAAAAAAAATGCAATCTTTTGCCTACAACAATTCCAGTAATCTTCATTCTCCCGAATACCATCAAACTTGTTAAAAAAAACCCACAAATATTTATTTATTATGACAACATAAAGAAGATGGTAGGATACGTACGTTTGTTTGTGTATAAGCAAATGATGTATCTATAGAGAGAGGAAGTACGTGCGGTGACATGTGTATGATGGATTGAAAGAGAGTGAATTATGTTGTCTATTTGTAGAATAAACTGCAACGCATGAAATGGTGAGATGGGGGCAAAAGGAACATAAAGAAAGGCCTTGCGTCTGAGTACCATAGTGGTCGGACAAGTACAAACTTCTCGCCCCACAACAACACCCTTTTTGTCATGTAATCATAATAATTCAATACATAGAAACAACGCAAGTACACCTTACATATACAAATAAAATCTTACTAAAGTTTATTGTAAAAAAGAAGAAGGAAGTTTCAAGTTTCAGAATGGGGAAAGCAATTAAAGTTGTAACCAAGCGTATAGAAAATGACTTTCATGAAAAAAGCCTCAACCTTGCTGCATGTGATGGATGCATGTCACGCCACACTTACATTGCTGATTTAAGAACTTTACGTACTTGTCTTCTCATAAAGCTTCCAGGATCTCACTTGGATCTACTGCTAAATTTCCCTCGCCTATTATTTCTTTCTTCTTATTTTTCACCCATAAATTTACTAAGAGGGTGTCAAGCCCTAACAATAGCTTAAATTTACATGCTACTTGAGAATATGAAACACTAGAAGTAACTATTACCACTACTTACCAAACATTCTTAAAAACAACATAATACTAAAATCTACATCTACCTCTATTTTTTGCTATTGTTAAAACACACAGTGACATTCAATGTTGTTAAAATCCCGATTTGAATACGATTTTAACATTACTAGGATCTTAACGATTAACCATATTGATCTTAGCGTTGGTTTGGTTGAACGTGAGAAGTAGAACTTATAGGAAATAGGATAACATGTTTTGTTCAACTAACTAAATCATACGTTGTAATAAAGTAGGAGATCCTGAGTGGAATAATTTTGAATATAGATTCATTAATAAAAAATCGTCCCCCGCCCTAGAAATTGGATGATAGTATGACAATACTAGGTAGCATATATAGATATAATTATATGAGAAATTGATGGTTGAGATAATAGTTTATAAATTATCATTAAAAAATATTAAAGAAATAAACTTGCTAACTGAATGAACTCCCCAATTAGTTAATTACCGGGCTTAAAAAAGAATTTTAATCCTAACTAATGAAACAAACGCGGTAATTGAAGAATTTACCGAGAAGTGCAAATCTTAGATAAGTAAAGTCCAAACTCCAAACTGGAGCAAGGGCTTAGGTAGGATCTTAGAGATTTGATGAATGATTTCTATGTTATCATAAAATGTCTATTGACATACACTTGAAACATAAAAAGGAAAAGTATTTTTTGCAAATTAACATTTAATTAAGATTAGGCTACTAAAAATACATTGTGTTTTTACCATTTTCAACTTTTGAAGTTTGAACAACTATTATATATTGTTCTCTAAAATGTAACCTATGTATCTGTTATTTACTAACTTTCTAACAATTATACTCATTATTAAACAATTTATTATAATGTTAATTTCACTTAAAATATGCAAGAAAATTACTATTTATTAGTATGTATATACTATAGTTTAATTGTAGAATCTTTTATTCGTACAATTCGACCCATAAAACCCATACCCTTCCGACCTTAGAATCTTAATCCTAACAACCTCGCTAACATCACTAGATCCACACATGTACACGTTATTGTGGGAGGGTTGTTGGGTCACTTTAGTGTAACTTAATAATTACTAGGGTTACCCGTGAAATAAATTCTCGAGAGAATGTTTTTAATCCATGTTAAATGATAGGATATGATACAGTCATCTTTCAATCTTATTTGAATTGCATGTATGGTTTGAGGTACATGAAAGTGATACTCTATACATAAAACTTATGAATTAAAAATGCACATGATTGCTTGGAAAATTTGTGTGGCAACTACCAAATCATATTGTTAGGATCCTCGGCGGGTTGAGTAATGAATTTGTAAGCTATCATTCAGTTGTGGGAAATCTGATTATGTATAAATCTACGAAAATATTTCCAATGTCCAAATGATGCAGACATGATGACAAATTTACTCCTGGAGTATAGTAAATGTTACATTTCTTCCGTAGTAAATGTTGTCTGTAATTTTACATAGTTTAAAGGAATTTACGAAAAACTGTTCCAAAACTAATACAAAATACTATTCTCTTCTATATTTTTGACAATAGTTGTGGAAAGTAGATATTAAATCTTTTAAAATGATAAATCTATTTATAAAGATTGAGAGATTAGTAATTTTAGGACATCTCTATTCATTTTACTTGTTTATTTATTTATTTTTTCATTCGGGTATCATGTTGTTTTAGATATAAAAAAAAAAAGAAGTCATTGTAATCATGTCCAATAGAGTGTATATATATAAGGTAGAACTTTGTATAGGAAAATAAAACTGAATTTATTTATTTTATACAAAATCTGACTTTTTTAAAATTTTAATCGGGTTTCTAATGTGTGTTTATAGATACATCTTGGTAATTTTAATTATGTTTGATAGATAAGTATACCAAAACTAATACCCCGTAAATTTAAACATACATTAGAAATATTGTTTTCTAAAGATACATCACTGACTTATATCTATATACTCGCATTACAAATATTCTTCTTTTAATTTATGCATTACTATAAAAAGAATGAAATAACATGATAAATGTGGCCTTTAACATGGTCCAAATATTCATATTCTTTTGATTGAGTTCCCTCATATCCCATAAGTGAATAATGCAAGAGAGACGTTTGCCCTTTGTGAAAATGAATAAGGAAACCATGGAAAGGCCAATGTTTGAGCACAAGAATGTACAAGCGAAGGCCAAAGTGACGTTTAGTTCCACTAAGTAATCATTGAATATGGTGAATATTTTGATCAATAATTAAAAACTAAATCCTATTCTTATGTACAAATGATTATGCATCTTTCTTAGGGCTGCGGAGGCTCCTCATTTGGCTAAAAGAATTCTTTGTAGAAATGATAAAATATAAAGCCCTACCTTATTTCTCTAAAGCTGGCTACCTGTAGCGTAGGTGGAGATAGAAAGCTTAGTAGCCTCAATGGTCATGTTGAGAGGACAAGCAAATTATTTGTGGGATTTACGATGTGGGTTCAGACACCAAAGACCAGTGAGAAAAAAAAAAAGTTGATGGCCAAAAAGAAATCTTAACGACAATGAGCAGTATACATCCTTCAAAAATATAATTTCATGTACATAATCAATTCATCATCAATACAGTAGTATATTCTTATTGTTGTTACTGTTATTATCATTATTTTAGTTAAAAATTTTAAAAAAATACTGTCATCATGTAATACTGAACACTGGGTAGTATGGCAGGAGGGTTTTTAAGTTATGTGCAGTGAAAAACATGATAATTTAGGTAAAGGTGATAGATAAATCATTCTTGAATTGATACTGGTTAATGTAAAACTATGTTAAAGCCTAGTGTAGTCATTGAATGAACATCGGCAGTTGTGGAGTTACCATCAAACTCAGCTTGCTCATTACTCAACCCTCATTTATTGCTTGAAGAAGACATGTTCTGAAACTGGAACTTGTATCAGTTTTTGCACTTTTTGCCAACTGAATAACACTGTTTTCCAGCTGAATGCTCAATTTCTTCTTTTTTGAATCATCTGTAATTCATTTTCGTAAGGTATCTATCACATGTTTTGTAGGAGCTGTTATAAGGCTGATGAGTGAATGTCACAGAAAATAGATAAATTGCTTTAATTCATATTGCCTCTAGACAACATATATATGATGACACAAGTAACACATGATACTTCAAAATACCAAGATAATAAAAGCTGACAATTAGCCTAATAGTTTGAGGTTTAATAATATAGACAAAGTAAGCCATCTTGGGAGTTAATTAACCTAATTCTCTTATTCATGAAATCCCATGATTCTTCTAGTAGTTTTGCCATTGATCTCCATAGGAGTTGAGGTTGAGGCTAAGCTCAAGAGAAGTGAGATTAGTAGAAACCGTATCTGCACCATTGAACCAATGACAGCTTGAAGTATAGCAGTTTTCCGGTTCAGGCCTCATCATAGTACCATAGAAGCTGCTAACAGAGGAGTCTTCAGCATGTATAGGGAAAAGAGGAAGAGTCTCTAACCCTGGAGACTTCTCCTCATCTTCATCCAAGAATTGAACTTGATAATCAATTGATGGATTTCTTGAACTTTCCATGAAAGAGTACGACTGAGGGTAGTGATTCACACCAGTCCATTGAAAGCTTTGGCTTGGATATGCACATATCCCACCATTTCCACTTGCAGACATTCCATATTCCTGTTAGGCATCCATCACGACATATATTTGTCATTTTTTTTTCAAAAGGAGAAAAAAGTTTTGGATTAAACTATTGCTTAATTCCATGATTATGTCTGTTATAATACTAGGTTTTGTACCTAACTTTCCACTTTTTCCCTTTTTCTGTTTGTATATGTTGAAAGTGAGGAAGTTTTTAGGGTTTACATGAGTTATTAAGGCAAGAAACATAAGCATAATCAATATATCATCATTTAAACTGAATTTCCAATATCTTATAACTTACTCTAATGTTACTTTCCATGCTCATATGCCCATATCCACAGCCTCCCACCATCTGACCGACAGACACCATCCCAGCTGCTGAAGGCGGTGGACAGTTTATCCCTGAATTTTCATGAACAAACAATCAACCCAAAAACAACAAAAATAAGTGAGAATAGATCTATGTATATATAAAAATGTGTGTGTTTACCAGGGCTTATCAAATTAGGGTATCTGATGTTAGAAGAAGCTCTTTGCATGGGAATAAGCTGTTGTTCAGTGTAGTTGGTGGCAGTGTTGTTAACAGAAGTAGTAGAGAATCTCTTCTTCTGTCTCTCCCTAGCCTTATGATTCTGGAACCAATAAAACACATTCTTGCCTTCAATCTTACCGAATTTCCGAAGTGTGGCCGAGATGCTTTGAATCTGATCAGCAGTAGGAGACCTAATTCCTTTATCATAGTAAAGATCTTTGAGTATTTTGATTTGGTCAGTAGTAGGAGTCCACCTTGTAGTGCTTTGCCTACAAAGGTAATTACTCGCTACTGCTTTCCCACTACTGCCGCCATCTTGCTGTGTTTGGATTTGGTTTTGTTGAGCTTCCATTGATGATATATCAGTTAGCTAAAGAACAATGGCAAGATAACAAATATAAGTGAAGGGAGCTTTTGTTTGTGTTTCAGATTTAGAGTTTGGTGAGTTAAATAAGAAGAAGAAGAAGGAAGTGAATTGAAGAGAGTATCATGAGAGATCTGTGAGAGAAGGATTGAAGTTGACAGAGAGAAAAAAGAGGATTAGTATCAAAAAAGGGAAAGGAGACAACAAAAGGCTACAGAAAGGTAAGAGCTTTGGAGGAAATTGCTTGGATCAAAAGTCATCAACTGATATGATTATTAACCCCTCTGTGACCTAGCTAGAGATTCAGATGAGGCAGCATATATGTGACTATTTATTTGATGTTAAATGATACACTCAATTTCAAAAACTGCCCCTCAAATTCTCTACTTTTCACAAAACATCCCTTACTAATTTATTTTTCACCCACTTTTCATTTTATGCTTAAAGTATACTTTCTTCATTTTATGCTTAAAGTATACTTTCTTTCTTTTTAAATACCTTCATTTTAACAATTGTAAGTAATATAGTAATAAAATTAATAATATGATATGAAGCTTTTTGATCGATTTATTTATAGTAAGTTATATTTTTACAAGAATATGTTCTACTTATGTTAGGAGTATAAGCTCCAAAATAATCTCACCCCGACACAAAAGTTTCGCATGTTTACTGTGAAAAAGAAAATTTTAACTTAGTTTTGTGAAAAAGTAGGGTGATTTTGTGTAATTTACTGTAAATAATATATTAATTGATTTTATTTTTTTTCCTATAAATTATAGTCTCGATTTCTTTTTCTCTTTTCATGAATGAATGAAAGGCTTGAAAGCTATAAAATGATGTTTTGTGATTTGGAATTTCATAAGAATCTCTCCCTTTAATGAAGATATGATCCTTTTGTATATTTTTGCTACTGTGTACTATATTAGGTGTGCCAGTCTTTATACTGATCCACTTTTAGTTGTTTACTTTTAGGGGTTTAAACTTTAAAATTATTACATGTATTTTTAGTATTGCCCAGTATTTATGAAGAATGTAGGGCTAGTTTGATTGAGAGAGTAAAACTGATTATTGAAATAAAATGTCCTTCGTTAGCCAACAATTTTCTCTTAAAAAATAGTTTTTGAATCTTTTTCTTTTTGGGCATATTTTGATATAATCCAATAGGGATGTTCGAAATTAGGTTCGGACCGTGAAATTCTCCGACCCAAACCTAGACCGACACTATGTCGGTTTTAGGTCTAACTTCGGGTTAGGGATGGCTCAGTCCAAAATCCAATCGGTTCGGTCTGACCGAACTATTTGAAAAAATCAAATAAAAAACCCTAAGTTAATGAATACCCTTTTGTATCCTTGGAGTCTTGTACCCTTTTATTTTTATTGATTTTCATATGAGATCCGTCATCCATATCGGTCGATAATTTTCCCCACTCTTTGAATAATGTTCAAAGTGTTCAACTTTACTTCTCATTTTGGTTTTGTTATTTTGCTCCCTTCCCGGAGTTCCCACCACCGTCTTTGTTCAATTCTTCCACTTTTCAATTTGGTTTCACACTTCCTTTTTCGACATTTTCATTCAACTTTTTTAGTCTTCCACATTTCCTCACTCATGTCTTTCGACTTTTGCCTGAGTTCACCGGCCACCCACCTACGCTACTTGTTTGAGTTATCAACCCCCTGGATGTTGACGGACCCAAATCTCATGGACCGACCCTAACTCTAAACATTAGGGTCGGCCTTCAGTCCATTAAATTTGAAGGTTTAGGTATGGTCGGTCTGATCTACATTTGTACCGATGATCGAACTGTCCACTCTCCTAAAATGTCCTTTTTTTGACAAAGGAAAGCGGTTCGAAGCACTAGACGACACGCCGTCTAGTGGGTCGAAAGGCCGAAAAAGATCGACAGACGGACTAACCGTCATATGAACAACAACAGGAGGAAAAGAAACACAAAAAATACATCAAGAAATCCCGACAGTAAAGAAGTTAACGAGGGAAAGTAGTATGATCCAGTCCAACAGAAGCGGTGAACACAAAGTTCGTCTTCAAAAAGAGTACACAAGAATGAAGCTTGGGGAACAATTGTGGACACCTCATATTTGGACTTGCAACAAAACTTTCAGGAGTCGATCACAAATTTACGCCCCCTCCTAAACAAACCACTCAAGACGCCACTTAAAACACATAAGTTTTGTTTAACACTTGCTACTAGTGACACGGACCGCGCTTCTCAACCAATCCGGAAGCATCCGGAACGTTCGGGACGCTCGTAGAAGTCTCCGGACATGGCCGGAAGACCCTAGAGAAATGCGGAACCATCTAGGCATGGCTAGAGCCTTGCGGAATATTCTAGATAAGTAGAGAAGCTTGTAAGGAGTTCTGGCCAAGAAGGATCCGGATTGTCCAAGACTTGTCCAAATCCGGAACCTTCCTAGGAGGGGTGGCCTTGGGCTATAAATAGGGAGTGCCACCCCCTCATTTGCATCATCCAAGTTCCAAGCTCTCATCCAAGTATTGTAAAGCTCTCTCATAATACAAAGCTTTCTTTCCCACACAAAGCCTTCAAAGTTCTCTTAGCCATCAATCTTAAGTTCTTTCGTTGGCAGCATCGGGAATAGGCTGATCTTAGCACGAAAAGGGGTCGAGGCAAGCTAAGAGCCGCACGGTTTGGAGTTAGGAAAAACTCAGCCCGTGACAAGTGGTATCAGAGCCAACAACGTTCCAAAGGGAGGTTTCGATGGCTAGCCAAGGAGGCGTGTAGGAAGTCGTTGACGTGAGCAAGAAAGGCAAGAAGGCCGCAAGGGATGCATCAAGGGACGTGGTGTCAAGCACGGAGGCTAGGCTGGAGAAAGTCGAGTTGGCCGTGGGCGAGATGCGGGACTCCATCTTCGACGCCAACAAGCGGGTTGATGACGTCGAATCCACAATGGAGTCCTCTATTGAGGAACTCAAGGGGGAGTTCCAAGGGGCCATGAACGTGTCCCACAAGACCCTTGCCGCAGAACATGAAGTTCTCAAGGCCAAGTTTGAGGCGCTGACCGACAAGCTGGAGACGGTCATAAGGGAGTTGGCGGCATGCAAGACAGCTATGGGGGCTGGCCTTGTCGGAGTTGCCCCACTGCAGAAAGTGGACGCACCCAAACCAACGACGTTCAAGGGAAGTCGTTCCGCCAAAGATGTAGAGAACTTCTTGTGGGGCATGGAACAATACTTCCGCGTCACGGGGACCGCGGACGAGGAAAAGAAGGTAAGTACCGCTTCTCTATATCTCGGTGATATAACTTTATTATGGTGGCGTAGAAGGACCTGCGAGAGGACCGGAGGGACCCCAATCACCACCTGGGCCGAGTTCTCGGCAGAGCTCAAGAAACAATTCTACCCCATCTATGCCGACGACGAAGCCCGGGCCAAGCTTCGCAGGCTCACTCAAAGAGGGACCGCCCGAGAGTACGTGAAAGAGTTCTCGGAGTTAATGTTGCAGATCTCAGACATGAACGAGAAGGAAGCCTTCTTCCAATTCATGGACGGGCTTAAGCCTTGGGTAAGACAAGAGCTTCACCGACAGAAGGTTCAGACCCTTACCGAGGCCATGACCGAGGCGGACTCCCTCATTGAATTCAAAAGCCAAGACCGAAGTAACTTCTCCCGTGACAAAGGAAAAAGTGGGGGAGACCAAGGACGGGGAAGGCCACCAAGACGGGACAACGACGAGTCATCCAAGGATTCATCCAAGGACTCGTCCAAGCCAAAAGACAAGGAGCGGTACACCAAGACCGACAAGGGCAAGAGACCAGCCGAGAGGCAACCCTTGAGTTGCTTCCTATGCGGGGAGAAGCACTTGATGCGCGACTGCCCTTCAAGAAACAAGTTGAGCGCCATCATAACACGGGAGGACCCGCCCGAGGACGATAAGCTGCGACTCGGGGCCATGATGCTTAGCTCCATCAAGACTAAGCGGTTCACCAACAAAAGGGGACTTATGTTCGTAGACGCCATGGTAGGCGGCACTAAAGTAAGCGCGTTGGTGGACACCGGGGCCTCCGACATATTCATGTCTGAGGAAACAACAAAGAAGTTGGGGCTCGAGGTCACCAAGAGTCATGGATGGATCAAGACGGTGAACTCCAAGGAGGTCCCAACACTCGGGGTAGCACAAGGAGTAGAGCTATCATTGGGAGATTGGTCGGGCAAGGCCACGATTGAGGTAATCCCTCTAGACGACTACGACTTAGTCATTGGTTTAGCATTCCTCGATCGTATCAATGCTCTCCTTGTGCCATTTGCCAACTGTATATGCATCTTGGACCCCCATCACCGTTGAATCGTGCCGGTATATCGGGAAAAGGGGCCAAGTGCTAAGGTAGTCTCGGCAATTCAACTTTCCAAGGGACTAAAGCGGGAGGAACCAACATTCTTGGCAACTCTCAAGCTGGACGAGACACCATCCGGGGAAGACCCGACACCAGCTGAAGTCTGCCATGTCTTAGAAGACTTCAAGGACGTTATGCCACCCGAACTTCCAAAGAAGCTCCCACCTAAGAGGGAGGTGGATCACAAGATCGAGCTCGTATCCGATGCTCGACCACCCGCCCGAGCACCGTATCGCATGTCTCCGCTGGAGCTAGAAGAGCTAAGGAGACAACTTAAGGAATTATTGGAAGCCGGTTACATCAGACCGTCCAAGGCACCATATGGAGCACCAGTGTTATTCCAGCGGAAGCACGACGGGAGCCTACGCATGTGCATCGACTATAGGGAGCTCAACAAGCTAACCATCAAGAACAAGTACCCGATCCCGCTCATCGCAGACCTCGATAGACTTGGGGAAGCTCGGTGGTTCACCAAGCTTGACTTAAGATCGGGATACTACCAAGTCAGGATCGCGGAAGGAGATGAGGAGAAGACCGCGTGTGTTACGAGATATGGGTCATACGAGTTCTTATTCATGCCTTTCGGCTTGACAAATGCACCGGCAACATTTTGCACTCTCATGAACAAGGTACTCCAACCCTTCCTTGATCACTTTGTCGTAGTTTACTTGGACGACATTGTTATCTATAGCCGCACATTAGAGGAGCACGTGGAACACCTACGGCAAGTCTTCCAAGTACTATGTGAGCACGAGCTTTATGTCAAGAGAGAAAAATGCTCGTTCGCTCAACAAGAGGTGCCATTTTTGGGACACATAGTCGGCAAGGGACGCATACGGATGGACTCCGCCAAGATCAAGGCAATCATGGATTGGGAACCGCCGACTAAAGTAACCGAGCTTCGCTCTTTCTTGGGGCTAGCCAACTATTATCGCCGCTTCATCCATGGGTATTCGCACATCACGACGCCCTTGACAAACATGCTTAAGAAGGGGATATCCTGGGCTTGGAGCAAGGAGAGTCAAGAGGCGTTCGATCGGCTTAAGAAGGCGATGACCGAAGAGCCAGTGTTAGCCCTGCCCGACTATGGGAAGCCGTTCGAAATACACGCGGACGCATCAGACTATGCCATAGGGGGAGTCCTGATGCAAGAGGGACATCCGATAGCTTTTGAGAGCCGAAAGCTTAATGACACCGAGCGGCGCTACACAGTACAAGAGAAGGAGATGACGGCCATCGTCCATTGCCTAAGGACTTGGCGTCATTATCTCCTAGGGTCCAAATTCGTGGTCAAGACAGACAATGTGGTCACGAGCTACTTCCAAAGCCAGAAGAAGCTAACACCCAAGCAAGCCAGGTGGCAAGACTTTCTTGCCGAGTTCGACTACGAGTTGGAATACAAGCCGGGCAAAGCCAACCTAGTCGCCGACACTCTTAGTCGTAAAGCGGAGTTAACTGCCATCAGCCGACCGATAGGGACTTTGGAAGACCGCATCAAGGAGGGCCTTGATCATGACCCAACCGCCAAGAACCTAAGGGAATACGTCAAGGAGGGCAAAACAAGGCGGTTTTGGGTCGAACGGGACTTGATCTTCACCAAGGGCCAACGGCTATATGTGCCCCACTTTGGAGGATTAAGACGTGAAGTCATCAAAGATTGCCATGACTCCAAGTGGGCCGGACACCCAGGTATGCATCGTACCTTAGCTCTTGTAGAAGAAAAATATTATTGGCCGCAAATGAGGGACGACGTCGAGATATATGTCAAGACTTGTCTTGTTTGCCAACAAGACAAGGTTGAGCAACGACAACCTGCGGGACTCTTGGAACCTTTGCCAATACCGGACCATCCTTGGCAAAGCGTTAGCATGGACTTCATAGTTGGTCTTAGACCGAATCTCAAAATACGCAACCTTCATACCGGCGACAAAGGAATGCCCCGCAGAAGAGGCGGCCAAGCTGTTCATGAAGAACGTGGTCAAGTACTGGGGCTTGCCACAATCCATCATCAGTGATAGAGACGGAAGGTTCACGGGGAGGTTTTGGACAGAGTTGTTCAAGATGCTCGGGTCAGACTTGAAGTTCACCACCGCCTTCCATCCTCAGACGGACGGACAAACCGAGAGGGCTAACTGCTTGCTCGAGGTCTACCTTCGGCACTATGTCAGCGCATCACAAAAGGATTGACCGAAGTTATTGGACGTCGCTCAGTTCTCATACAATTTACAACGGAGCGAGTCTACGGGAAAGAGTCCGTTCGAGATTATCATGGGCTTCCAACCAAGTACGCCAAGTACCATCGCAACGGGATACACTGGACCAACACCAGCAGCGTACAAATTTGCCAAGGGTTGGCAAGAGGAGTTGGACTTGACGCAGGCTTGCCTTGTCAAAGCCAACAAGAGGACGAAGAAATGGGCTGACCAACACAGGAGAGACATTGAGTACCAAGTTGGGGACTTAGTCATGGTCAAGCTCCACTTCATCATGCGGCACACCGGACTACACAAGGCATTGATACGGCGGTACGAGGGACCTTTCAGAGTTCTTAAGAGAATCGGGCGCACCGCCTACAACCTCGAGTTGCCGTCCAAATTCAAGATACACCCCGTCTTCCATGTGAGTATGCTCAAGCCTTACCACCAAGACATGGAAGACCCAGCACGGGGAGACGCTCAAAGGGCGCCAATGGGAGTTCGGACTTCTTTCGACAAGGAAGTCGAGGAGATCATGTCAGATCGGGTCGTCCGCGAGAAGTATCGGCGGCCAAGACTCGAATACTTAGTGCGATGGAAGGGACTTCCTGAGGCGGAGATGACATGGGAACCGGCCGAGTCCTTGTGGCAATTCAAGGACAAGATCGAGGCATACGAGGCCAACGCGACGAGGACGTCGTGGGATTCAGTGGGGGAGGATGACACGGACCGCGCTTCTCAACCAATCCGGAAGCATCCGGAACGTTCGGGACACTCGTAGAAGTCTCCGGACATGGCCGGAAGACCCTAGAGAAATGCGGAACCATCTAGGCATGGCTAGAGCCTTGCGGAATATTCTAGATAAGTAGAGAAGCTTGTAAGGAGTTCTAGCCAAGAAGGATCCGGATTGTCCAAGACTTGTCCAAATCCGGAACCTTCCTAGGAGGGGTGGCCTTGGGCTATAAATAGGGAGTGTCACCCCCTCATTTGCATCATCCAAGTTCCAAGCTCTCATCCAAGTATTGTAAAGCTCTCTCATAATACAAAGCTTTCTTTCCCACACAAAGCCTTCAAAGTTCTCTTAGCCATCAATCTTAAGTTCTTTCGTTGGCAACATCGGGAATAGGCTGATCTTAGCACGAAAAGGGGTCGAGGCAAGCTAAGAGTCGCACGGTTTGGAGTTAGGGAAAACTCAGCTCGTGACACTAGTATGGAAAGATATGATCGTTCTTCAAGGTGAAGCTTTTGCTTTAGTACAGTGCCCTCCAAATTATGAGAATTTGAGACAAAAGTTTAACGAAATTGAAGACAACCTCTCGTTCATTAATTCAATCAAATTTTGCAAATCACCATAAAAAAAAACTAAGATTTGCTATCTTTGAGTTTGTGAATAAGGAATTAAAGACTTAGAGTTAATTTATTTTAGACAGTTTTTTAGTTAAAGATATAATTGTCTTGGTTATAGGATCCGAATAGATTTAGATTTTTCTTTTCTTTTTTTTTCGTATGAATTAAACAAATTTATATTTCTAGTAGAATTAGAATAGCACTAGTGTAAATAGAGGTGTGCCCCTAATAAATTTTCATAAGAGCTTGGATAGCCTTATGAATATATACACACTTTATGGACCACTTGTGTTCATTTGCAATCAATCAATTAGAATTTGTGTTCGTGTTGTTTGATCAGTGTCGGTTTAACAAGACCTTTGAAGTAGTATCCAAACAACCGTTTGTAGAGTTAGAACATTTTCGAAAAAGCAGGCATACAATGAGCTTAGCAACTCTAAGGAAATTGTCCAATTACAAACAAGTTCCATGACTTACTTGAAATAGTGATCCACAAACTCTTCAAACCCAATACATAGTCGGATAAACATATGGGATTTTATCCTATAGTCAATCGATTTTAGAAAGATTAACTTATACACTTATACGGTATATTTAAAATCTCTATTTTTCCGTCTGAAATATAACTATACCTAACAATAAGTTTTGAGCTTGCTAAGCATGAGAATTCCATATCTAACTAATGCCTAAATCATCCTTTTGTTTCAAAGGTACAAATAAGAGATTTGGACATGCAAAAATTTGTAGCCACAAATCACTGAAATTTAAGAAAAAAATTGGAAAAGAGCTTCAGGTTGAAGATTTCAAACTGTTTGTATGAAATGTGAATATATGATACCCTCCAGACTATAGACTATAAAAGTATAAAGACTATATTCTTCATTTATTTATAAGCTGGCTAGTTTCTAGCAATAGGCCGGCCAGAAGACTTACGATTGAAACACTTTGTAACCAAAACACTGTTTGCATAGTTGCATATACTTGGGGTTCAACGAATTTGGTTTTCATTCAACAAGAAATCACTAAAAATAACATTATTATTAGTATAATTTATAATTTATCATCAAATTAGATAGCTTCTTCTAAACTTGGATTAAATGCGTTTTCACTACTAGTAAAACATTCTCTTTATAAGTGTCTATATTCTTCTTTGTCACACTTAATCATGTAGTACTATATGTCCTTATTCCTAATCTCAATCAAAATTTGCTGAATAGGATGAATAGCCTAATAATCTGATATGTTTAGTAGAGATGATGGAAACACACTATTCCCGTGATCTTGTATTCCTAGTGAAAAAAGTTTTAAAAATATGCTAGATTTCGTCTTCTTTTTCATTTAGGACATGTTTGGTAATTAGCACGAGATTAAGGTGTCAAAAGATTAAAATTTATAAAATATAATGTTGATCTTGTACATGTTTATATGTTTGACAACTTCGTATTGTAGGAGATAAAACTAAAATATTAAAATTGTAGAGGATTAAAAATCAAGGGATCTCATAATTCAACCACCTTGGACTTGATGTAGGATATGTAATATATTTTTGCAAAAGTACCCTATTTTATCCTTAAATCTTATTCATATCCATTTCAGTAAGTTTACTTAATATCAACTACTCGATCATTATTTTATCCATTTCAGTAATCTTACATAATATCAACTACTTGATCATTATTTTATGCCAAAGTATAACTTATCTTATACATCTCCTTATATCATTTTTGTAATTTTTGAGATAATTGAGTTAATAAGCCCTTTTTTATCAAATATAAAAACTAGGCACCTCTTTAAATAGTATATTTTTTTATTTAAACTAAAATATGAGATAATATTATTCAACAACCCATATCTATCTCTAAGGCCTGCTTGGTATTATGTTTAAATATTAGATATGGATATCGATATAAAAATCTCACACCTAGTGTTTGATGTACCAAGTATATGTATATCAATTTGATATCTTGATACACTCTTATTACATATTTTTTTTAATTTTTTGATATACTACAAAAATTAGAGGTATCACATATCTTTTATTCTACCTCTCCGGACAAAAAAATTGGCTATCAATCTCATGCATATATCTTGATACCTCATACTCATATCTTAATACTGATACCGATATTTGATACATTGATATCTACACATGAATATCAAACATGCCCAAAATTAACTGTTCACGTTACTCTCCTTTCCTTCTTCCGTTTCTTCCTTCTCCTCTTTCAGATTTACGATTCACATCATTTTGTTACGGGCTTTCTCCTCTCCTTAACAACCAACGCTCGCTTCTCACTGGGAGTGTGACCGCTGCTTCTCTCCGGAATTGCCTTGCCGCCGCAATTTTTGAACAAAACGCTACTCCCATGGTGCTAAGATTGAGTATTAAGATTGGGTAAATGAAATTAGGTATTAAGATTGGACATTACGTTGGATATTATGAAAATAAGCCATTTGGTAGGTTTGTACATGTTCGGACTGGACCGGAAAACCGGGAACCGGAAATTACGATCCGGTGTGATCTTAGACCATACAAATTTTAGTTAATCATTTTAGTAATTTACATATACGTACTCATTTTATATTAAACTCCATCTTAGCTCATTTTACAAATTCATATTCTTAAATAATCCACCAAATTTACTTCTCCTTTTTACCTTCATCTACAATAAAGTCATTTTTACTGAACAAAACCCAATAATTCATCTTATCAAATAGACTACTTCACTCCACAAAATATCTTCATCTCCTATCCTCCTCTGTTAATCACACCTCACAATCCTCCCCTCTAATCCTACTAATTTTCTTGTTATTCAAAGTAGCTCTTGAGCAATGACCAACTACTTTTGTATCCCCCATCAAAAGCTCATTTTAATATATATGAATAGGACAGACGATGGTGTAAAAGAGATCTCGTTTGTCAGATGAGATTCTTTATCTATTATTTTCCTAGCTATACCACAATGAAAGATCCATCTAAGAATTGAAGATCATTGATCATTCAAACCCTAAATGAAATGGGATTTTTTTTGTTTTGTAATTGAAATGAGAGCTCCATTATTGCATGAGAAACAGCCCCCAGAAGAGGAGAGGGAATAATCAGAAATCAAGGGTTTTCCTTTTCTTAGGGTAGATAGATTTGCTAGACAGATTTTTCTACGAGTGTAATTATTCTCAATTGTCACATCAATTCAAAGGAAGGAAGCACGTGCCCGTCGTCGATCCCCAATTCCCAAGATACAATCAAATTTGCCGAACAGCAAAATCATATCCATACGATTGAAGCAGCAAAATACACAGTAGCATGTAATATTGGAATTTGCAAGTGTATATATATATATATATGATATATTTATATGTAATGTTACTGTATCACTGTGTATGTTCTATCATTGCTGTTTCGATGAAAGTTGGTAGCCGTTGCCGTTGCATCCTGTTGTGAAATTGTAACGGTGCCGCCTTCCTGTTTTACCTCAAAACACTCGCGGCAGAAAAGACTCATGCATCTATAAACTACTGTAGTGTCTATCATTTTCCACTCTAATGCTTTGGATTTCCATATAACTCATCATTAACCCTATCTAGCCTTCTTCACAGGATAGGGTTTTCTACTCTCATTTTTGGTGCCCTATTTTTCTACGATGCAATCTAAATTTTATTAAAGAATAATGGAGGTTATATTATTCTTGGATCTTATTCCGTTTAAAATCGTGGAGTTTATTGGAATTGAAATCGAAACATTTTATTTGTTAAGATGTGTATGTTTCAAAACTATTAGTTAATAAGTTTAGTTGAATCTTATTTGTAATACTAGCTACCTAATAATTAGACCATGTAAATTTTTTTTCTTCTATTGGTCAAGTGAGGATAGAAAACTTTAAATTTAAATGCCTTTAGACTGAAATAATTTTATGATCGGTATAAAGTCAATGTTCTTATATCATCCAATAAGATATCATAAGATCTACATGTCTCTTTCATATAGTTTCTTAAATGATAATATTTTAAATTTGAACTCCGAAAACCCAACGCCTTTTTTTTCCATAATTTTTATAAGTTTAATAAGCTCCTATTAGGTGTCTCTCAAACATGTAAACACGTCCCGAATTGAACTTATTTTCTTGATAAGGTTAATAAATGTTTAAAAAGATAAAACTTGGTAGTTTAAGTGAAAATAATATGAATAAAATTTATAAACTTCAATTAGCTACTCATCAAGCTTGATTACAAGATTCTAAAAATACAAAATAACAATAAACTATCGTTTTTGATAGGGCTATGCTTATAACATCATTTTTTCCATGAAGTTACCAATTTAAGCTCTAAACGGACCCTTCAGGTACCTAATATTCGGATTATATATGTAATAATTTTTATTGCATTTTATTACAATTAAAGTGCTAATTTTTATGTCAATTAATTTAAGGTGAAACTATATCGGTTAACGTGATAGGTTTATAGCGTATGTGTTCGTATGAACATACTTTAATAAAGTAATAAACCCCCTTGCCACACTTTTTTTTTACAAATGTAATAAAAACAGCTTTAATTGTATAATTAGAGTGGTATACTGAGATCAAATTTAGATAATTTATAATTATCCAATAATTTATAATCTACTGACAACAGATTGAAAAGAGAATTATTTTTATTTTCAAAATTTATTTTATTCTCTCTTGCTAAAGAGAACTTAAGATGGACATGATTAATACTCATGTATATATTTAAACTTATTATAAATTCCACAAGGCTTGTTCTACCTCGATATATGGTACTGTACGTACTGTGGTCATGGTAGTGAATAGTACAATCGTGAAGTAATATGTATTCTGTATTTAGGTTTCCAATTACGTACGTGCGTACTATGTGCTCGTAATAAAAGATGGTTCAAATCATGTCCTCAAATTACGAATTTATCAAAATTATGCTTGGAATTTTAGGGTAAATCAGTATTTTTAAATGTACTTTTAAACTATCTCTAATTTTAATATTTCATATACGAGCTATAATCCTAATTGAACGTATGTGTTGGGTTTAGGTTCAACACATGTACATTCGGTTATACGACAAAATTCTTGACATTAAATCCAACCAGTCTTGATAATAGGTTCTCGCATTGCTAATAAAGAAATAACGGACCTAGTATATGAGTTATATCGGACTCGTCGGAATGTAACAGCAATCTATCGTTTTTTTCAACCTTCTACTTGGATTACTGAATTATGTAATTCATCTTCGTTTATAATTCATCCAAACATCCGGTGTACATGTTTCAATGTTTCATTCTGTGTAAGATATCCGTACTTTAATCAAAGTAATACATGAGAAAATTAATATACTCCATGGACCGTAGTAGAGATATAATCACCTCTATTTGAAAAAATAAATAAAAATAAAGGTCTGTTTTTCGTAATAATGAGTGAAGTGTAGAAGATCATGGGTGGAAGTACATGTGTGTCTCAGAAGCAGTGAGATTTGGGGTGATACTGTGACGTATGAACCCTCAGGTTAAAAGACCGCAAATCCAACTTCACATGCAAATTAATTATTCTAATTGTTTTTTTAAAATATGATTACCTGCCCAAAATTCTGATCCTCGTTGTCCGAGAGAATGTATGTAAGCTTATATTAATATATTTTTTTTTCTTCAAAATTGAATTTTATTTTTGTTAGATAAAGGTGTCGGTATTATAAGTTCTATTATACTTTTTTATAGCATTGCCGAGGTTTTTGGGTTTTTTTTTTGATGGAATTGGATGTGTTAGAAATTATTTGGAACGGAAAATTATTGAATTAATCAAAATTTATCGTTAGTGATTAGAATTAAATGGTAGAAGTTTTTAACACAGTAGTTTGGGAGGGTAAAGTCTTCTTCAAGACTATCCCACTGACAATAGTGGCCACCTCATATTTGGAGTCGAAGAAGAGACTTAGGGAGTCGATCACAAATACACGACCCCTCAAAGACAAACAACTCGAACTTCCACCAATAAAACTTGATTAACCCGTGGGTCTGTAAATTTGGTTAAATGAAATACCTATATTTATGTTTTATGGGATGGTGTATAAATTAACATGTTTTTCACTTCAAAAGATTTAGAAAGAGGAAAAAAAAACTCTCTTCTAGTTCTAGAGCGGGGTTAAACCCCCACAAATCCTAGCCCTTATGGAGGCTTCCTATCAACAACATCAAGCTCTTCACCAATGTCTATAGGTCTTCACCACTAGTTACGTCTTGTCGGCCTTATATCCAGTGGTTACGCCCTATCGGAACCCTCTGTTTCTGAGCAAGATTGCACATCGATCATCGCCACTAATGACCTACCAACCACCTCTCATGGCCTAACGACTTATTGGTTATTGTCGAAGCCACCTACTTTCGGCCTACCAACCAACACTTTTGGTCAACAAATTACTGGTGTTAGTCGGAGTCTCTTCGGCCGCCAATGGGTTTCCTTTCATTTTTAACCGGTTCTTGTTCCGTCTTTCAAATCCGGCTTCAACCAGTGCGGAAAAAAAAAACTTGGTTTTTGCATAAATCTATACTTAGATCCATCGACTTCCCATTCGAATTCGAACTTTATTCAATAAAACAAAGAAAAGGATATAGTTTTTGGATGGGAAGACCTCTCTAGATCCAACAAAGAACCATATCCATCATCAATACACGACTCAAAAATCCCTTAATTTGTTTGAAAAAATAAGATTGGATGAAAAAAGAACCCTTGCTTTTCACCGCCATTAAAACGTTGTTCTAGGAATCAATATAAAATAGTCATCTTCAACCGTTAACAAAAAAAGTCCGGTTTTTTGCCAAATCTGACAAGTCAATATCTGAGTTTATCCTTGACCAAAACGAGTTCTTGAGGACGGATTTGGTTCTTTTCCATATCAGGTCATTTTGCCACCTCGTTCCTTGACTCGTTGGAGAATCATGATGCTTCATCTTTCTTACGGAAGATTGGAGTTTGTGTGGTTGCTAATCTTCTTCATTTAAAAACTTTTTTTCTCCCGCGGCCGCCGTTGCTGTCCTTATTCGCTCGTCCCTCTTTCTCCTTTTGTGATTGCCTTTGGTTTTTCCATAGAAAAAGTGTGTGATATGTAGCAATTTTAAAAAATACAATTAAAATTAGCCCATTATTAAAATTTTGGACTAAATATATATTTTGGACTTATTTTAAATAAGCGCAAATAACTTAAAGAAGTTAACACTTATAGCAATCTTTGTTCTTGCTTTCTTCTCTAGAAAAAACAAACAAAACAATCCAACTAACAATGTTTATTAAACCAACGTTTTTATAAACAATTTCTCCTTAAAAATCTTTTTTTCACATATCATCAAAGTTATACACTTTTATATGCTAAGACATCCGCGTTCTGCAGTTTCGTCTTCTTAGTTTGATGATGTTGTTGGTGCTGTTTCGAGTGGTTTGTCTAGGAGGGGGTGTGGATTTGTGATCGATTTCTGACGGTCTGTGACGATTCAAATATGAGGTGACACAGTTGTTCCCCAGTCTTCCTACATGTATACTTCCTTCAAAGACAAACATTGTGCTCACCGGTTCATGTTGACTGGATCATCCTACTTTCCCTTGAAGATCTCTTTGTTTTCGTGTTTTCATGATGTATTTTTGTGTGTTTATTTTTCCTTTTGTAGTAATCATTCATGACGGTCAATCCTCTATCGATCTTTTTCGACCTTTCGATCCTCTAGACGGCGTGTCGTCTAGTGTTTTGAATTGATTTCTATTATTAAAAATACAAGCATCTTAAGTAATTTTAAGAAAAATTACTATAATTTTTTTTTAAAGATTAAATGTCAAACTATTAATATCCTAAAATAATAAAATTTATGTCTTATAAATTATTTATATATAGAATTTTAATTTTGTAAAATTTCTATGGGCTCTTATACATTTGATATTTTTCGAATTATGTCTAAATGTTTATTAGCTTTTGGGTGGACCCATGAATTTTAGACATTTTTAGACTATGTTTTTCTATCATTTATAAATTAAAATTTATTAATATTTTAAGAGAATGAAAATATAATTTATTCAGTCAAGAAGTTATTTATGTCTTTAAAATAACTATTAACAATAATGGTAAAAAAAAAAAAAACTTATTTCCTTTAAATATTTACTTATAGATAATACAGGGTATAATTTGAGAAAATTCAAAAATTCATGAACATCATCTTAAAACTAAAAATCTCCTTAATATAATTTAAAAAAATCTAAAATTCAAGTGACATCATTCGAAATTTTCCTCCAATATAATAATATGATATTTTAATTTCGAGAAATACGGTTTCTCCTCCATCTAGGGTGGGAGATTGAGCCATAAACAAATTACAATTGTAATTCAATTTGTTTTCTCGGAATACATAAATAAGATTGTAAAGCCTACAGTTATCCCTCCTTTGCTCTTGTAAGACAAAATCCTGAACGTGGTTAAAGAGTAAACAAAACAGAAATATAAAAAGAATTGAAAAAAAAAACTCGAACGTGTAATGATGGCAATGTCCATATCAATGAAATTTGATATAATCCCGTAGAGAGGGACTTTTTTTTATTACAATTACATGCTTATGAAAAGAAAAAAAAAAACATGGAAGCAGAATGACATATTTCTAGTTTTAATAATGTGTCTTAAAAATTTTGAAACATTAAATCTTTCCTTTTATATTTTCATGAAAAAAGTCACGGTTTTTATTCTTCGTAGAATATAAAAAAGTAGATCACTTGGGTGATAAGATGGATGAGTAATAGTTATATTTGTTAGTCAATAAGCAAATTGCAACTCACAATATATGGAATATTATATAACAAACATATATATACTAACAATTCGTATTTCACTCTATTTAAATTATAAGATCACCATTTTTTTATTACATAAAAGTTTTTACATTCCTAATATAATAAAAACATGATTTTACGAAAGCATCACATATTCTAACAAAATCTCAATCTCGTAATTCAACACAAGATCATAAAAATTGGTAAAACAATACATAATAATTGATTTGTTTTTTTTTAATCTTTTATTGACACTTAAATCGTCCGATGTAAATACCAAATAAAAACCGAAAGTTTTGGAGAAGAAAAGAACATGTAAAACAACTTAAAAATATGAAAGTAAAAGATTTTGAACCTAAATACTAATTTTAGAAAATTAGATCGCCATTTTTGTTCTTGATTTTTTTTTTTCACTTTTATTTGTAGATAGTTTTTTTTAATATTTGAAGCCTTAAAATTTTAATTTTTTTTTAAATTTTTTAATACGCATATTGTCCTATCTGGAATTGATGGTACAGCGGTCAAAATAAGTCGTTTTCCTTAGTTATTACTGCTTTAAAGAGCTTCTTTCCCCATTCTATTATCCTTTCAATATCTTCAAAAATATGAAACTCAATCTCAAGAATTTAATGAAGGGTTGTTCTAACGTTTACCAGCCTTAAATTATACGAAGTAGTAATATTTAAATCCTATAAAATTATTTACAATTGATAAATAATTATATTAAGTGGTTAGTCTACTGAATATATATTGTCAAATGTCAGTACACAATCCCATTGTCAAGACCGAAGAAGCATCAAATATTTACTTTTGTTGTTCAAAATCATCAGCAAGTACATTTGATAGGTTTCATTGTATCAAGGCCTCGTGTTTACGAAATGGGCTAAGGTCTTTAGGCCCAATGCTGAATTGTTTGAACATATTTGGGCCGGCGTAATCGTACAGAAGAATCGACCACGAAGGAAAAAAAAGAACTTTAAGGGATTGTAAATAAATGTTTGAGAATGTGTTTGTAAACTTTATTTTGCTAAAAAAAATAAGTTTTTAAATTTTTTTTTTTTATCTCTCATTGTATACTATCTGGACCGGTAATTTTTCAAATAAAAATTGTCCATTTATAAGGGGTTTTTTTTTTTTTTTGGTTAAAACAATTTATAAGTTTTTATATACACCCTAACTATAAATACTTGGTAATTAACATTCCACTGAAATTTTATACATAGTTAGAAGAGTAACATATCCAGAAATAAATTATGTGAAATTTTTACGAGTCAAATATAGCATGACGGGGTATGTTCAAGCATACACGTGGAGTTTCATTTTAAAATCAATTAACAGTGCAAAAGTAATCGACTGAACTTATGTATTATGTTACGTGTTTGTTTATTATCCGATCTTACCCAATTTTAGTTCAAGCCTGCAAACTATGTCTTAAGGCTTACAAGTCTTTTTATAATCATCGCATGAGATCAAGCAAATCTAAATTATTAGAAATTATAAAGAGTCAAATATAACGTAGAGGTTTTTGGCGTACTTTCAAACACACACATATATATTTTTTTGAAAGAAACGGCCTTGTTTTAATGTAAATCAACATCTACTATAGTACATTCATATGCCGGGAATTTTATCATACAAAGTACAAGTAGAGTTTGCTAGAATAGATAATCTACTGGCTAAATGAGAAGTTGCATTAGCGGAACCGCTGGACATGCTCGAAAGAAACAACAACATGAGCATAAATAGCAACAATAATATCATAACATAAAAGATCGTTATAAGAGTGATCTCTCCGCCCTGATCTAAGCTTCTCAATGAGGATGAGCGATTCAGATTCGATAACCAAGACAGAGAGTTGAACTGGTTGCAAATCCTTGATACCTTGAAGCATAGTTGATGCTTCACCCAACAAAAAAATTTGAATGTCCATAGTGTTGGCGAGAATATACCACGAGAAGCTCTCCATTTGCATTGCGTAAAACTGCTCCACAATGACGGGTGTTTGAAATAATATCGGCGTCTGTATAAAGCTTAAGGGCACCTTCCACAAGTGGAGCCCAAGTCGAAGGAGATGATAGTTGAGCAACATTCACTGGAGAGACAGATTTATTGCAAGAGATATAATCCCATATCAAGCTATGGAATTGCTCCTTGAGAGTGACTGGATTAACAACATCATCCGAGAATAGAGTTTTGTTATGGTGTGCCCAAGCAACCCTACAATTAACAAAGAACTCCGAGTGAGCGTTGTAGGACCCTAGTGTGGCGTTGATAGAGGACACAATAAACAGAGGTGAAGTAGAAGAATGCTAATGCGAAAAGGATACTGTAGATGGTAACGATGAATTCTCCCATGGAAAACCTGAATCAGGGCACTCGGTCATCGCATGCCAAATCCTCTCAAGGAGTTGCAGGTAATGGGAACATGTAGGAGCATCAGAGATATGTTTCTGATAGAGTGAGCGATTGAAATTCGTGTAGGAGAAGCCAAGGAACCATCCAAAACATAATACCTTTGGCGGGATTTTCTGTGCCCAAAATGCAACCCAACCGGGATCATCTTGCAACTCTACATGTCCCAATTTTCCCAACCAATAAGTAGATTTGCAGGTAAATATTCATGTGGTATTGGTTGTCTAGATTCGGACATCAACGGAGGTGGATTACGCCCACTAATTGGAATTGCTAGAATACGAGCATTGTGTCATTGTCAAAGAGTGAGCAAAGTGTAGAGATATCCCAAGAAGAAGTATCATGATCAATCAATTCAGAAAACTGTGATGTCGAGGTCCCCCATATGTCGTACGTCAGGGAAAGTGAATACGCGAGCAGTGTTCGGGATGCATCGATCGGTGATTGGGATCATACTAGCGGTTCCTACCCTCCATGTCAAACCCTCTTTAAGAAGAGACTTAGCACCCTAAATGCTACTCCACGAGGAGCTTGGCCTGTAACCGAGAGATGATTCAAGGAAATGCAATGTCGGTAATATTTGCGTTGTACGACTTGAGAAAGGAGTGATGCTTTGTCTGATACAAGACGCCAACCCTGACGCGCAAGCAAAGCCTGGTTAAAAACTCGCATATCACAGAAGCCCATCTCACCATGTCGCTTGGGAAGGCATAAGGCATCCCATGTACACCAATAGATTTTCTGTTTTTGATCAGTAGATCCCCACCAAAACTTTTCTAGCAAACCATGAATGTCATCACTCAAGCCATTAGACAAACAGTTTACTCCCATAACATAATCAAGAATACTTTGTAGAAATGACTTAATCACTACCTCCTTTCCTACATGTGATAATAAATTTCCTTTTCAGTTTTGAACATTTTTCCAAATACAGTCCTTAATAAAACCAAAATAGATGTCTTGGAACGGAAGATAATTGTAGGGATGCCGAGGTAACGAACAAATAGCGTAACTAGCCTAACTTGAAGCACCGAGGCAAGGTTTCATCAAGTTGTCTAATCTAAGTTCCTGCTAAACGAGACCTCACTCTGTTGTAAGTTATTATTCTGTTCGGACTCTCATTCATATTGACTGAACAAAACAGTTATAGTTGAGCATTCCTGTGACGTTGTTCTTGCAAACAAAAGGCTATCGTCTACAAAGAACAAATGTGATATAGCAGGTGAGTAGAGACAAATAGATATACCATGACCTCAGGTGTGCCACCCGATAGATGAGGGAGGAAAGACCTTCTACTCCAAGTATAAAGAGTATTGGAGATAGAGGATCCTTCAGCCGAAGTCCTTGTTCTGGGGTCACAAACCTTTCAATTTGACATAGTAAAGGCATATGTGGCTCCACTAACAAAACTCATAACCTTGGTGACCCATATAACAACAAAACCCATATGGACCACTCAAGATAATTCCATTCTAAGCGATCAAAGGCCTTATTCATATCCAGTTTGAGTGCCCATCATACCGCTTTTCTTAGTTGTTTTTTTTGCTTCAAATGGAAAAAAACTTCTAAGGCCACCATAGTATTATCCAAGATCAACCTTCCTGCAACAAAGGCACTATGTGTAGGAGAAATAATCATATGCAAGTGTGGATTAAGTCTATTTACAAGAATATTGGTAATAAGTTTGTATAGAACGGTACATAAACTAAAAGGCATGTACTCAGCGATCTTTGTAGGATGTGGAACCTTGGGGACAAGAGTAACAATTATATGGTTAATTACCTCCAAACTAGTATTAGTATCCCACCAATCAAGGAAGAAACTCACAACATCATACCCAAGTATGTGCCAAAGGCCTAAAACTACTGATAGAAAAGAGCATGCAGTCCATCCACCCCAAGAGCCTTGTGCGGTTTCATCTTAAAGAGGGCACAATGGATCTCTTCAGGCGTTGGACGCGCGAGCAGGGCAACATTTATGTCCTCTGTGACTGGTTTAGCAACCGTGGAGAGGACATGATCGAAGTCAGATGCCGTCGTTTAGAGATGTGGATTAGATTGGAGTAGAAGCCGGAAATTCCTTCCGCAATCTTAGATTGGGATTCTAGGAGACGATCATCATCTTAAGAATTTCAATGGTTGCCTTCCTAGATCTCTGCCTAGAATCCTTGTGATGGAAATGAGCCGTATTCTTATCCCCATATTGAATCTCAGAGGAGCGAGAACGGATATGCCAATAACGCTCTTCTTCCGAATGCAAGACATCAAGTTCAACAGATATTTGTTTCACACGGTCCAAAACAAAAAAAAGGAGTGGTGTTGTCTTGAAGTTGCCGTAATTCATTAGCAAGAAACTTTATGAGCTCCTTTCGATGTTTAAATTTGGATTATGTCCATCTTGAGAGTGCGGCCGTACATGTTGCTATTTTTTCTAGTGGTCTTCCCAACTATGAAGCCAATGCGATTCCACAATGTTGTGACATTCTGGATGGGATAACCACAGAGGCTCAGAGCGGAAGAGTTTATGGTGGCTTGACTGTTGTCTAGAGCGATAAGAGGTCGTAAGGAAGATAGGCGAGTGATCGGACATGTAACGCTCTAAATGGATGACTCGATTTCTTGGGAAAACCTTCACCCACGGTGTAGTAGCAATGAAGCGATCAAGGTGCTCTCGGGTACATGTACGATCAGAAAGGCCACGCTACCATGTTATGAAAGTCCCACTTTGACAACCGAGATCACACAGAGAACAAGAATCGATTACATGCCTGAAATTATCCATTAGCTGTTGTGAACGTGGAACTCCCCCAATCTTTTCAGAGGAGTCAATAATCTCATTAAAGTTATCCGCAAAGAGGGTTAAATCTGTGCATTTAATAAAAAGATAAGACATCAAAGACCATGCACGATGCTTTTGAGATGTTTCAGGCCACCCATAAACACAAACAAAATCAAACAAGCGAGTACCATGTTGTTAAACCGTTGCATGAATATGATGTTGGGAGTAAGAATAGACAGTAACGATTGTATTACACCACCACAATCCCATACTTTCCCGAGAGACCAATAGATGATAAGCAAAGACCTTAGAATCCACATTTACGCATATCAGCCTCCTGAGAACGTTTGTCGATCTTCGTTTCTATGATGAACATCAAATCTGGACAATATTTGCAAGTCCAATCTCGTAGGATATTGACTGGATAGAAATTGCCCAAACCCATAAATTAATAAAAGTATCATATTAAAGTCAATTGAGTAACCATAAAATTTACAATATAGTCTTACCCACCAACTTAAAAAGTATCATATTAAAGTCTATTGAGTAACCATAAAATTTACAATATAGTCTTACCCACCAACTTCATAATTCATATGTACTTATTTTTCTCAATGTCTCAACAGTTTTAGTTGTTACATGGTAGATGTTAACGTTTATATAAAGTTGGAGATATTTATTTCACACTTTTAGGGGTTGATTTTATTTGGTTAAATTCGGGATATTTAAATATGGTGATTATTGTTATAAATTATAAATCGGCAATAAATATATCTAAGTCAAAACTAGTGGCTATATTCTGTGGGAAAAAAAAAAAACTAATGGCTATATTTTCAGAAAATTGCAAATACATCCTTATTATCGAGTTACAAGATCCACAATTCCCTTCTTAATACAGCCAAGATCTATTTTGTACCTTGGCTAAACGGTTAACCGAATTAAGCTTAATTCAAATCACTCGAAAATAAAATCAAAAATAAAGAAAAAAGCTAAGCAAATCATACAATCCAAACGAACAATCATAATAACCCGTCTACATTTCACATAACAATTACGGGCATCATGTGATCACCAGAAGCTCCCTCATCCTCAAACGACGTCGTAATGACGGACGACTTCCGCAGAAACTCGATGCAATCCGCAAGAGCTTCGCTATGGTGTGGATCATCATACGGCGTTTTATAGTAACAATAAGAAGATCTGCCGCTTATCCCGCTACTAGCTGCCGGAGACGACCGCACACCTCCGTGATTCCGGTGGTTTACAACAGCCGGAGCAGCGGCGGAAGTTGGCCCACCGCCACATCTTCCACCACCGCCCTTGGAGAGAGTGGTGATCATTATCAACCGGAAAACCGCAACTCGTATCCGATCGAAAATCGACGAGTTTGATTGTCGCCGGGTGGTGTTGGTGGCGGATGTGGTGGTGTTAGTGTTGTTTTTGAGGAGAGGAAGACATAGATATTGGGATTTCATTATATGAAGTACGTAATTGAGTTTAAGTTAGAAATCGATGGTGGTATATATGTGTATGATATGAATGAATTATCATCACGTTATGATAAGAAATGGAAGTGGAAGAAGAATCTACGTAAGTTTTAATGATTGTTAAAGATAACTCTTATATTTTAATAGATAAAATAAAAACAGTAATTAAAATGCAGCGAACAACTCAGCAATACACCAATTTATACAAAATCACCCGTTAAGTTTGAAATTGCAAAACTCTACCCTTCCATCAATCCTTACCGCTAATATAATATCAACTTGTCTCAGATTAGTGACAAAATCTACTTAGTTATGTTTATATATTAAATTTAGCCTAATTAGGTATTTTACATTGGATAGTTCCTTCATGGTAGACCAAAGTACATTGTATGGATGGTGTTTTATTAACATAATGTTATAATGGGTGGTTTTCTACAATTTTTATAAACTACAATGAGTAAGATTGTGCAAATATTTGTTGAGATATTTGATGAATGATTTTCTGCAATTTATGCAATAAAAAACGATGCGTCTGTGACCGTGACTGTGCTTGTTCTGTGCCTTTGCTGGCTTGTTGGCTATGCAACAATCATCCCGGATCTATTTAGCGGTTTACATGGCAGCCAGCTAACTGTAAATTATGAATATATATATATATAGTATGTATGTCAAAGTCTGATACAGAAGTGATCGGAAAACGGAGCGATGTGTTCGATCTACACCTAACATATAAGTCTAATGGATTTTTAGTATAAAATCTATTGACAAAGGAGAACCTCGACCTTATATAGTAAGCTCAAAATCTCTTCGCTGTAGATGTGAAAAGTTATTATGTTTAACACATCGCCACAAGTGGAATTAGATATACACATAGTTGACACTTGGACACAAGTTAGGATTGCAGGCCGATTAACTGCTTTGATACTATATTAAAGATTGATAAAAATGATACGTAAAGTAAAGTCACGTGCATACGAGTGCACACATGCGTCTTATCCAACACATAAAAGATAATTTACGAGAGCTAAATATGAATATTTGTTAAGCAAAAGAAGACTATAGGGAGAAAGAAGTTTGGTGTATGATAGGAAACTCAAGCTTATAACAGTTTAAAATTATCTCATTTTTACAGCAGCTTGTTGAATAATTATATATAATTTAATTTTAAATAAAAATATACCTTTTTGGTAATTTTAAAGTGGTGAATTTTGGTTTTCAATTCAACCATTTATGAAACTTAACAAACAAAATAAGTTGGTTTCATGAACTATCTAAATAGATATATCCAAAGCTTAGCCTCTAATAATTAAGCTACAAATTTCCAAACGACCTACATATTTTATAACTAATTTATTTACATAGAATAAAATTATTGTAAAAAAGGGGAGGGAAAAGTTATCCTTGATGTACAACTTGGTAGCATGCATCGTGTACGTACAAATTTTTGCCTTAAACAAATTAGATCTTGTTTTGACTAGATAATTAGATCGACTATTTGGAACCCTCTAATTCGTAAATTATGATAATTACGAACTGAATTTTGCTAACATGCACTTTGAACCGATTTCATTTCTTAAACTAATTAGATCTTGTTTTGGTTTAATTAGCTGGATTAAAATTTGTAATCTCTTACCTAAGATTATATCTTTTTTTTCTCTTTTTGCCTTTGAGGCTGTAGGGATGATAGGAGGTAGGAACATCACAAAATCTTCACTTTCCTCGTTGGATTATTCTCTTTTTTATCCTAATTAAAACCTTCACAAAATAGAAAATATTGTCTAGTCTTTCAGTATATATTTTTATGTCTTCTTTAATTACTTATACCATAAATTAATAATTTTAAATAAATTATGTGTGTGTCATGTAGTAGACTAAACATGCCTACTCTAAATTATAGAAGGCAATTTATCGTGATTTTTAAACGTACCGACAAAAATTGTTATTTGTTATCGTAACCACGCATTTCGTGTGCGTAGTCGAGAATTCACCAACTACGTACTTGAGTGCGTAGTAGTTTACTTTTTTTTCCCTTCTCTACTTCTACTACGCACCCCAGTGCGTAGTTCACTTTGTTCATTTTTTTTATTTTTTTCCGGACTCCAACTACGCATCCCATATGCGTAGTTGAAGTCCACTCAACTACGTACGCGAAGTGCGTAGTTTTGGTGACAAATATTGATTTTCACCGGTACGTCTAACAATCCCCAATTTATCTATAAAAATAATTATAACAATATTCAATTTCAATTTTTAATGATAACCTTTTTAAAAGATATCAGCATTAAATTTCATTAATATATTGATTGGTTATATATATTACAAATATAAATATATAATAGTAAAATGTTTTCATCATTGGTTTATAGTTTAACACTTTAACTAACTAAAAACAACATAATAGGCTATATGAGATTTGCTCTCGTTCTTTTTATTATTTAGGAGACTTTTTAATTTAAAACAATAACGTAACGGGTTTTATTAACACTAATAAATAGCCAAATATATAACTTATGGTTTAATAAGATTTCAACTGAAGAAAGTTGCAATACGCATATATCATGATAAACATAAATATATAATTTATAAGATTTCTTTTCATTTTTTACCTGAGTAATTTGTTTTACCACAACGCACGTACGTACATTTTGTGTCATAACGTAATTAGGAGACGTGTAAGTTTATATTTGTTAATTGAGACGAGCTATTCGAATTCAACTCGGACTTAGTCTGTATAAAGTTCGGTTTGAACTCGTTCATTTCCTGAACAAGACGAATATGCTTACATTTTAAAGTTCATATAGACTTAGGTTCAGGTCAGGCTCGACTCATTCGTAAAATAAGTCAAACTTGAGCATAATTGAAATTTTCCGTTACGTCAGATATGGCGTGGGGTCCATCTGTTGAGTGTGGAAATGTGTCTCACATCGACAATATGATACAAGTGAACCTAATATATAAGTACGAAGGCTACTCCTCCTATTGTCAATTGGTTTTAGGATGGAACCCGAATGCTTGTGTGCGTAGGTTCACTTTGGCGTGCGTACCCTCCACGTCTTTGACCCGACGGATTTAAAAGTTAAATTAACACCATCGCACGTCCGAGCGCATGTGCATGTCGGACCCGAATTCAGCACTTAAGTCCAAAAGGGTTCCATCCTAGCTAAAACCAATTCGCAATAGGATGAATAGCTCACCAACCTTCTATACTAGACTCGGTATCCCAATATTACGATGTGGGAACATAATCCTCCACGCGCCCTCAAGTGCGCAAACGTCTAGCTCGGTTGACGCTTGATGACATGCCTTAAAGCCGACTAGCCTAACCGGACGGACTATCATTGTACATCTCCGCAATTTGAGTGTCAAGGCCGACAAGCCCAATAAGTCAGGAGATATTGTACCTCCTCTAATAGCATGAAAGATTTCGTTGGGTCAGATATGACGTGGGGTCCATCACATGTCCGAGCGCATATGCGAGTTGGCCCGAATCTAATACATAAGCCCAACATGATTCCGTCCTAAAACCAATTGGTAATAGGAGGAGTAGCCCACCAACCTTATACTAGACTCGTTATCGCATTATTATCGATGTGAGAACATAATCCTCCACAATAATGCTTGGTTCATTTGGCAAAAATTCACTATAGTTGCATTATATTAACCATGCTACTCGGACTCGGAAATATTCAAGCACGTTCACTTTCTAAAAGAGTCGAATATGAACACAATTTAAAGGTTGTTTAAAATTTAGGCTCAACTCATTTATAAACTAATCGGGTTTAAACATGTACATAATCGGATCGTATAACAAGCTATGTAAGGCAATATATCTTTATAAAAGACTAACAAAAATCTTGACTAACATGAAGTTATAATTGATAATTCATATTTCCACCATTTTTTTTTTTTTTGATAATTCATATAAGATACAAGTACTAATCTATAGTGACTATATTGTAAGATTGTGCTTATTGTAATCATGTTTATCAAACATGCTCCATAATTTTACAAAAATTATTAGGTTTATCTATATTTTAGTTACACAAACTTATTACTATGTGGCCTGTCATAACCTCTCTCACCTCTCTGGACATCTAATTTCGAGATTTTGGGGAACATTGCTGCGTTGACTGATCAAAATTCACATGGTTACATGTGCCATAGTTAATAAACAAAAATCAATTTTGTATATCATGATTATTACAAAGATTAATAATATTGTCAATCGTGATTATTACAAGTATTTGTCAGAAGAGGTTCCCTATAAGGTTAGACAAAACATTATACAGAATTGATATCACAAGGCTTTGTTTTGAGTACTTCCAACAATGAGGCAACAATCATTTTGTTGATAGTTTTGTTTTTACTCGCAATCAATAAAATAAGTTTCTTGTACACAATACCCGATATTCATTATTTTACACACATTGGTTTACAATCAATAGCATTGTTAAAGTATAAAAATAGAGAAGTTTTGGAGCAAAATAAGTATTTCTGTGTCGATCAATAAGAAATAAATTGTTATGTTGCAAGGTTATCTTTTATCAAATTTTATAATGTGAAAATGTACACTATAAATATACAACTTAATTTAGGAATTACTACGTAAAAATAGAGATATATTGTAGGATTTAAGCCTACAAGAATAGAAAGGTTCCATATACTATAAATTTCAACGCCAAAAAATTATGATATTTTTTTAATATTTAGTATGGATATTTTCTTTCCTTTTTCAAAAAATAGTGGGGTTGAAAGCCCGGTTCAAAGTTTAAATTGAACATATATGGACAATATTTGTTGGTTTTCGATGACCGGTTTTATGTCAAAGTTGTTGTAATCTCCAAAATGAAGTAGACTAACAACTTACAAGTTGTTGTAATCTTCAATATGATAGACAAACAACTTAATCGGGTAAAGGCGTCGTAATCTCACAAGTGAGTAGACAAACGACTTATAAGTTGTTGTAATCTCCATAAGAGTAGACTAGCAACTTAGTGTTGTAATCGCCCGAGTGATTAGACAAGTAACATTAAATTAACAAACCAGAATTATATATGTTATTTAAGTCAATATCCAGAATTAAAGTCAATGAGTTGTAGTTTCCAAAAGGAGTAACCAAAAATCCTTATAGAATTAGATTCAATTGCATGCAAAAAACGGTTTTAGGATGTTGTATGTACTTAACTTGGATAATGTTGAAATCACTCAAATATTAAGTTTTCCTTCTAAGTGTATTTGTCCCTACATTGGGATCCTAATACCTTAGTGTGATAAGACCAACAAGTCACATAGACTAAAGTATAGAAACATACATTGTCTTACGTTTGTAAAAGAGTTCTTCCAGATCCTCTCGAAGCTTGTCCTTCTAGAATAGATGCCTATCTTTCTTCAATACTAAATAAGTATTTTGATCTTTCAAGTAGCACAAATAAGCCAAAGAGAGAATTCCTATCCCTTGTCAAACTTGGGAACTAATGGCTTAACATTTGTTGTACAAATTGGATTATACTTCAAGTACAAATGACTCTCCCTTTTATAGGCAAATGGGGCACATTTTTTAGGTGATTACCGCCACCAAATCGGTTGAGAGCGGTTATTCGCGGTTGAGAGAATTAAGGCTTTCATAACTACTTTTTGGCCCAAGCCCAACTCAATTGGGCCATTAAGAAACCAAAAATAAGCTAGCTTTTCCGGGTTGACTTTTTCTCATCAATGAGCTTTAATTAACTCCTTATAGCTAGGTGAAGCTCCAAGGTCCACAAGTACACATGAGCTCAACTCAAATTAGCTTAACTCATTAAGCAACTCATTAGCTAGCTTCTTGCAGCTCAATGGACATTTGGACTTGGATTCCTCTCAAATTTTTTAACAACATTCTTGAGCTAATATAATGAGGAATGCCCAAAAGAACGCTCATAAAATGTTTCCTAAAAACACAAAGCGTCGGGTTCTCAAATTTTGCCGCAAAATGGCCAACGACGCTCTTGCCAAGTCATGGTTTTGTCATGACATAGTCAAAATAATATCTCATGACACTCATGAGGCTCAACTAAGCCAATTTCCAACAAAGTCGTGATAGCCATGTTCTTTGATTTAGTTCAGTTTTATTAGCTTCCATAATTTTACCTCGTAATCACTAGTTACTATAAGTGCGGTCACTTGACTAGCCTCCCGAACTCAGACCATCGTGAAATACAAGCGAGTAACTCATTGCACCTTGTCTCAACAACAAGCTCAATGGTTCCGTTGACACTTAACACAAATATCCAACAATATTTAAGTCCTAAATATTGGGCTTTGCTAGGCCGACGCGCAAAAAAAATAAAGAAAAAGCATAAGTTAGAATTTGTCTATGTTTATACAAAAATAAGAATAATTTTATCAGAACTAATGTGCTAGAATTTATGAATTACAATTCGTGAAATCAAAAATATTATATCAATGGGTGTCCAACAGTAATCGGAAAACTATTCGAAAATAAATGTAACACGCGCTCTCAAGTGGGGTGTCCGACGACCGATAGCGGAAGAAGAAAAATCAAGCTAATTAACTAGTCCATAACATGATTTGTGGATATTTATTTAAATTACACATATATATATAGGTAGATTTCAACTACCATAAAACTCATGCTATTTGAGCAATCTACTGTATATAATACTAAAATATAATTGTTTATTGTCACATTAATCAATCTCGAATTTTATCACATGTTACCACCAAATTAAACCATCTACAATATCACCATATGACCCACATGTTATCATCACATTAAGTAGTATAAGATTTTGTCACATTTATCATTTAAATAAAGTAAAATATTTTCATTAATAATTGATTTAGTTTCTTAACTAAAATAATGATACAAGATATTAAAATTATGATATAAAGTATTATAGACAAATAAAACTTTATATATTTAACAATGAACAATTTTATTTATTTTAAATATCATTTTATATTATTTCCTTTAAATTATTTTGTAAAAATGACATCGTCAATTATTACATTAATAAATATATTGAAAAAATCTATTATAACCTATAATGATATTACATTATAATTTATATATTTTATTTAGGATAATCTTATAACAAAACGTGCACAAATTTTTTTGATAAAGTTTTAAATTTTATCATTTATTTTAACATAATTTAATAACAAATTCTGATTAAAAAATATAAGAAAATATGTTTGTCTAGTATTTCAATAGACTATCTCATATTTTTTTTAAAAAATTAATCTTGACATACTATTCACATTTATTGATAAATTATTATTTACATCGAACTAGAAGGTAGGCGGACAACAAGATGCGCAACCAACCTTTTTAGATTGCAAAATCGATTCTCCTAAAAACTACGTCTAAAAATATAGGAGACAAAACATTACCATGCACCCTCTTGAGAATCTTGACATCATCGGGTGCAAGAAAACTGAACGTGTCAAAAGCAAACGGAAAAACACATGTTGGGTTTCAATGCAAGCAAGCCCTTTCATGCATAACCACATTCGCAAAGACCGCGTTGAGAGTCACCTTACCCACAACAAAGGCCCGGTACCCAAACAAACCAAAGGAGAGACCCCGTCAAATCGATACAAGCATGTTTGCCATCTACCTATCCAAACGCTAACCCATCTGCGGGCCTCAGCGTAGATCTCCCTCCCATGGATCAGTTAAAAATTTTCTTTATTTTTAAAAGAAAATCACAATTATATATATATATATATTAACAAACGCAATATAATATTATGATTAAAATAAATAAATATTCTTATAATAAAAATATTTATAATAAAATTTGATATTTTTATCGGAAATAATTATATGGTTGTTAAGTCATCATATACAATTACTTCACTAATTTCTTTTTAATTTATGAATAAATTTTGGGTCATCTTGTACGAGACACGAGTTTTTTACCAGTTATTTATAAGACTCTAGTTGGTATTCATATCTAGATATCAAGACATGAGTATGAGGTATCAAGATATGGATATGAAATTGATATCTAATATCTTTATTTTGGAGAGAAAGAATAGAAGATAGATGAGCAATATAAGATATGTAATACCACTAGTTTTTAAAGTATATCAGAAAAGAAAAAAGGTATATTAAAAGCAATTAAGGTATTAATTTAATATTCATACACTTGTACATCAAACTATGAGTAAATATTTTATTTTTTTAAATTTTTACGTCGATAATATATGATATCTTAGATAAAGATACCAAAGTACCAAACATGTCCTAATAGATAGGCTTTTGTTTGAGTAGAAGGTCAAGATAGCGCGTGGTCAACGTTGATTATGAAGGATAAATGCCTGGAAATTGTAGTAACTTGTTCTTATCCACAAAAGGACTTGACTCGGCCCAATTAAACCCGGCCCAACTCTTTATTTTCTCCTGGAAAAAAGTCTACTGGAAAAGCCTCCTGTAAGACTTGGACCAATTCTAATATTTCCGTCAATGTTTTATGTATGATATGTATTCGTTGGACTTGGTCCAAATCCTCTGGCCTTTTCAGTCAATTCTTATCATTTATCTTTTTACTCTCGTTTATTAATGTAAAAACTTATTTTCTAACTAATTTAGTTAACTAATTGGATGTAGTGTCCACTGATGCTAATCATTGTCATCAATGTATATAATTGCTTGTTGAAATCCTTGTAAATGTTGCTAGAGCAACATGACAATCGGATAGTTTAAGGTTGCTTAGTTGGAGTGGTTAACCAAATTACTAACAAACGATTTAAAACGAAGACCAAGGTCAACTCGAAATCAATGCGAAATTACTTGCATACAAACGTGAATTGGGGTTTCAAAGTTAACTTCACTCCTTAATTGGTATTCAAAGCATATATAAGTATACGCACTTTGATCATTCATATTATACCAACACAACATTTTATCATATCGAAACATAATATACGTGCAATACGTCGAGCTAGCCGAAATGGCGACAACTCCGCAGATTAAGCTCTTCGAGAAGAAGCTAACGGTGGTGGATATCCAAACCGGGTTGATTCTTGAAGCGGATTCTTTGGTTCATTCACCGGATTTCAACAATGAAAACAATTACGTTGATTTCGACGTGATGGACGAAGAACGAAAGATTTGGAATTTTAGGTGTTTTACCGCTTGTATGGTTGGTGGAATCGAATCGAAGCCTGTGGTGTTGGGAGGGTGGAGCGAGTTTGTTCGCCATTACGGTTTGCGAGTTAAGGATAAGGTCATTTTATATGATAATCAAGGGGAGAATAATGGTGTGCCCTTTGTGATTCATGTTAGGAGGACTATTAGGTTGTTTGGCGTTGATATTACTCAAGCTGATTGATCTACGTGCATGGATATATGCATGATGCATGCAGATTATATTACAAGATTATTGTTTGAGATGGTTTGTTAAAGAGCAATATTAATACTTGTTGAGTTTTTATATTGGTTACGGCCTACTTGAGTTTATGTGTGTTTGTTAATTGTTATACAAGTGTACGTTGTTGTCTTAAGTTAAATACATATGATAAAATTAAATTTGATTCACATCTGTTTTTGTATTATTTATTCTAGGAGTTTTGAGATGATTTGGAATTAAACTTAATTTTGGAGTTCGCATCCCAAATACGAAATTGATTAAACTCAATTTCGATTCACAACCCATATACGGGATTAACTAAATTCAATTTCATTTTCACTCCCCAAATACGAAATTAATTAAAAAATCGATTTTTTCGCACTTGGGGTACGAAATTAGGAAAATGATTGAAGGCAAACATATGGATTCATTTAAAATTCTCCTTAAAATTCAATTAATATTAATATTAAAAAAAACATTTGAAATTGCTCAAGTCTTTGTATATTAGGGTTTCATCGTGATATTGCATATTCTTTTCCACGATTATACGAGTCCTTGTAAGATTTAACTTGGTTTTTATAAGATTTATTAAATAACAAAAATGTATATTTTTATGGTTTTGTATGGTTTTTTTGAAGATATAATATGAGCTGTTATGTTCTGGCAAATCCTATAAAAGGATAAAGATTGAAATAGCAGGTGAGTTTTTAACAGTTTAACTATTTGTCAACACCAGATCTAAAATAAATTGCACCAAAATAAATTGAAGATTGGGATCAAGCAAACAACTAAGAGGAAAATAAAAAAAAGACAAAGAAGAAAAACCAAGAATATCGGCTGACAAAAATCAAAAGTGAATTTCGTTAAGCTTAACTTTGACGCAGCATCTGACAACAACAATCAATTCGCCTTTGGTTTCATCATTCGTGATAATCACGGCCTTTGTTTGGCCCATGAAAAAGGGAAATGTCATGCAGATTCAGTTCTAGAGGCAGAAGCCTTTGCTATGCGGAAAGGCCAACAAAAGGCTAAACAGTTAGGAGTGTCGGCTATTGAGATTTGAGATCGAGGGAAACAATATGATACTGATCAATTCAATCAACCACGCTTGGAAACCCCCTTGGGAGACCGACATGGTCATTTCAGACATTTCCACCAGCATCTCAGGCTTTTCTCAAGCAAGCATCACGCACATCTTCAGGGAAATCAACTCGGTAGCGGACAAGCTCGCAAAACACGGACTTTCTGCCACCGAAGGCCAGGACGATCTTCAAGACGATGTGGTTGTACTCATCCGTAAGGATGCTGTAGGTCGGTTGGTGTCTAGACACTGATCCTCCTATTCTGGTTACCTTGTATAAAATAAAATAAATAAAAAAAACTATTTGCCAGCTGTCAGTCACTTGAATGTGGTCCACACTCGACATAAAAAAATCATCAGCCACCGTCAGAGTCTATTGTTATGGGCCTTGTGATTTGCAGTGTTAGGCCGTGGGCCTGACTTTAAATTTAGTCAGCCCAATATTATTGGCCCATTTATGTGTCAAAAGTGGATCATCACTTTGACGAATTGAAACTGAGAGTTTCTGAGTCGTTGGAACCTTCGGTTCGTCAAACCGATTATTTCGAAACAATGATTTTCTTACTAATCGAAACTAGACAGTTGAAGTCGAGGCTTAACAAGCAAAATTGACGAAGTCAATGACTGTCGAACGAACATGTAGCCATCAACTGAGTAAAACTTTCGAGATTATAGACCTATGTATCTAGACTATGAAGTATGAACAGCTCGATCTTGAAATCTTTACTCAAAAGCTCATTGGTTTTCCCTCATGACTTCATCTTCTTCCTCACGCGTCAAGTCATTCTTCATATTGAATTTGTTCCTGATCTCCTCAGTAGTGTTTTCCTCTATCCTGTTTGTAACTGTTTGGCAAGTCAAGTCCCGAAGCCCCTTAATGTTCAGATAGTTTGCTGTCTGCATATTCAAGTTTACACATACTGTCACCGGAACTACATACATCTTCAAATCTTGCCCCAAACAGCAAACAGTATAAATCTGGAAACCCTAAACAAGAAAACCAGAGAGAAAAAGAAAGATTTGTACCATAACGAGGTCAAAGAGCGTGGACGGCTCAACGTCGATGAATTCAGCATCAAATACCTTGAGTTCAGCAACAGCAGTAGGATCGGCGGACTTGGATGCATCAACGTGTTTCTTGCAGTACTCAAGGACCTTACTGAGAATGTTGCCGGTGACGTTAGGGAGAGAGATGTAGCCGTCGATGGAGACGTCCTCCATCCTCTGTTTGATTAACACCGACTCCGAGGCCACAATCTCCTCCACCTCAAAGATCTCATTATCGCCGCTCTTCAAGATCAATCTGTTGTTGTCTGATGAAGTTGACATTTTCTTGTTTTGATTTCAATGGAGAATTTTTGTGGAATTCGAAAGCCCTAAATCAATACAAGTAATGATCGACTAAACAAAACACCTACATTTACTAGTCTGGTTTAGTGTTTATATAATTATATAGCGATTTTTTCTATCCTATACTTGTTGGCAGTGTTGTATTTTTTTTAAAAAAAAATATATAATCTACAATCTTTCAAAAAATTGAACAGAATCTATCAGATTTCGGGAGTAAACTAGCGGAGGTTTGTATAGCTTACGTATCATCAAAGGAACAATTACATTTTTTTTTATTGCAATAAAATCTAAATTTGTTTAAATCAATTTTTAACAACTTAAACAATTTCTCTTTTTAAAAAAATTGGAAACCTTTTTGCAGTGTTGGGCCGTGGCAAGTGTTTAAAATTTGGGCCGGCCCAATATCGGTGGCCAATTTATAACCCTAGTTCTAATTGTTATGTCGATCAGCCTACTGTCAAAAATCTAAATTTGTTTCATTCAAAAATATCAGTTTTTTTATTTATTTATCCCTTCTTTTAAATAACATATCATTTAAAGTAATATTTTTGTATTAAAAATATACATTATTTATGATTAAAAAATCTTAGTTTAAATTTTACATATCTCGTGTAAGGCACGAGTACTAAATTAGTTTTAAAATAATCCAAAACAAATAAATCACACGTAATCTATGATTTATAAAAATAATTGGTACCCTGTATTAGTCGATTTACCGAAGGTCTAAAACACTATCAACAGCCTTATTAATCTTTTTTTTGGTTAAAAAACCTTATTAATCTGTTAATATCAAATGTTTGTTTTAGTATATTTTTACCATTGGTTAAAAAGATAGATGATCTGGATCATATAGCTTTGGATTTGGATATCAAGTTTTATGCGGTATAACTTTTTTTAATTAATATTTTAATAGATTAGTTATTATATATTTTAGCTATTATATTTCAGACATTATTATTTAGATAAAAAATTTAATTTAAAAATAAAATATTTAATTTTAAATCAATAAAGGGTGTGCGAAGGGTTTTTTTTTTCTGCCTAATTTTTAACTCATTCGATTCGACAGACCAATATTATTCTATGTGCGGATCGAATCTCATATATCCGTTACGATCTATTGCAACACTCGTTCGATTTATCTATGATCTTCCACCCTCGACTCCATCTTTCATCCTCCGTCTACTATTTACCCCCTTCTCATCCTTCAATGTTAAACAATCACCTTTGCATATTTTTTTTTAGTAATGGGCGGTTCTAGTTTATATTTCAGAAAAATGGGGCAATAAAGCCCTTTAGAAAAACCAAAAACAAAGTAGGCCCTTGGATTTTTACAATTAAAATTTAAAGATTAATTAAAGAGATTATTGGTAATTTTAAATTTCATTAGCCCAATCCCAATTTAAGTTACACAGAGCCCAAGTCCAATTCGTAATTACACAAAGCCCAACAAAAATATAAATTTCGTAATTACACAAAGTCCAACGAAAATATAAAATTCGTAATCATACAAAGCCCAACAAAAATATAAATTTCGTAGTTGATAGGTTTCGAACTCTGGATGACAGAGCCTCCCCCAACTTTATACCAGCTGGACTAATGGAAATTGGTAATCTATTGTTATTTTTTATAAGTTATTCTTAATATTTACTTACACAAACTAGCGTTACATAAGTCATAATGTCGAGTTAGTTCTGAGTTACACAAGGTCGAGTCACACAAGGTCGAATTACACAAGATCGGGTCACACAAGGTCGAGTTACACAATTCTTGTGTAAATTAATGCTTGTGTAAATATTGTGTAAATCGAGGCTTGTGTAAAAACTCGATAGAGCTTGTGTACAAACTCGAGGGCTTGTGTACAAACTCAATTCGACGTTCCTTGTGTAATTCGATTGACTTGTGTAATTAAAATTGATAGGGCATGTAGATAAAGTCGTTAGGGCTTGTGAACATAAAGTCGATAGGGCTTGCGTACATAAATTCGTTAGGACTTGTGTAAATAAAATCCACTAACTACGAAATTTATATTTCTGCTGGGCTTTGTGTAATTACGAAATTTATATTTTTTGTTGGGCTTTGTGTAATTACGAATTGGGCATGAACTTATTAAATTCGAATTGGGCTTGAGCTTCTTAAATTTGAAATTACCATGTAACTCTTCTAATTAATCTTTATAAATAAAAAATAGAAATCTACTTTGTTACCAAGTTAATTATAGACCTCATAACTACACAAGTTTATGAAAATGGCCTACTTACTCATTTCCTCCTTTATCTTTTTAGTTTTTAATAGTCTAATTGATTTTAGTTTACACATACTAGATTATTAATTCTCGTTAAAATTGAGTTAATATTAATATTAAAAAAAACATTTGAAATTGCTCAAGTCTTTGTATATTAGGGTTTCATCATGATATTGCAAATTCATTTCCACGATTATACGAGTCCTTTTAAGATTTAGCATGGTTTTTGAAAGATGAATTAAATAACAAAAAATGTTATATATTTTTGTAAACACCTTAATACTAGATTATTAATTATCATTGTACTTCATAACCCCACCATAGAAACTATATATAAAGTCAAAAAACATATGGATTCGGTGGTTGTGTCAATTTGTGATGGAGATGAAAATTTTTTATTCCCATAATCCTGTACAGTTCATTTGGTTACTTGAGGCTAGGACGAAGACAACCTTGCAATTCATTCCCATAATTCCATAGTCTATCCTGACCCAATAAATAAATAGTTATTTTGGTAATTTACTATCTATTATTTTTAAAAGTATCCTATATAATTGATTATATTTAAAATCTAAAATAACTTATACACTCAATCATTTTTTTTTATCAAGAAAATTGGTTAAATGCACTAGACGACACACTAATAGATCTAAAGATTGATCAAATCGGCAAAGAAACATAAGAGGACGACACATAAGAAAAAAGAAAAAAATCAAAAAAGATTTTTGAACACAATGAGGTGATCATGAAGAGAATCAAAGGAAGCACTCGACAAATCGAGGAAGAAACACGAAGAACAAGTTTCTAGAAGCAATGTAGAGTACAACTCTTAGAGACCACCGGTAGAAACCTCTTATTCTTCCAAGCGAAGCTTTGAGGCGAAGCTCGATCACTTATTCTCGACTTCTTTTCACGAACAAATTTAACACTTTTTCGGTTTTTTCAGGCGAAGCTCGATCACAAAATCAAGAATAACCCCATTGATGCACCCTTGACTACGTCTACCGTAGATAATGAGGACGAGGCTTTGAGGGTTCGCTCCGATGGATCGCTCACCCGTGCCCGAGCCAAAGCCATCGCCCAAGATACCAGCTCTATCATCACCCACACCATTACATCACTTGGACCCGTTAGTGGCATACCGTGTCTCCACACCATCATGTCATAGACTACCAGCTTCGTCCACGCCTCTTGGCCCGTTAGCGGCATGCATATCTTGTCTTCCCGACACCATGACATGAAGCTAGCACATTTTGAACTATATTTTTCATGTTTTTCTTTTATTGTAATAAAAGAGATATTCATTATAGAATATTCCCTTTTAACTTATCCCTTTAAGTTTTTCCTTTTGGGCCTCCCGTTTATGGACTTATTGTGGTCCGTAGGCCCATAGTTAGGCATCAACTCTCTCTTCCATCTTTTCAAAGTTCTTCCTTATTTATAATCTTTGATCCAAGAAACCACATTCAAGGGTTCGTCTCAAGAATCAACCCTCAATCCACATCAAAAGGTTTATTCGATCTCTCTAGATCGAATCAACCTTCGCTTCCGCATCCATCTCAATTGCTTCCGCCACCCATTTGAATCCAAAGTTACAACAATGCACATCAACAAAGGAGTAGTTAAAGCATAACTTGATCTAGATCCAAAGTTTATCCTTGAATGTATCCAAAGACACATCAAATTGACATCAGAGCAAAGGGATCGAAACTAAGTTCTCTTTACTCTTGTTTTTGTGCGTTATTAATATCAACCTTTTTAGCCTTTTGTTCATGATGTTCTTCATTTGTTCTTCATGATCTTCATGTTGTTCATCATGTTCTTCATTCGTTCATCATATTCTTCATCATGTTTTCTTGAATTTTTTTTTCTTTGATCGATTTGCAAAGCAAACTTAGGAGATATTTGTGTACAATTGGTTCATTTTTGTTGGATTTGATAAATTAGTTCAATCTTATTTTTGTGCGTTATTACTATCAACCTTTTTTTTTTTTCTTTTTTTTTCGTCTCTCCATTTTCTTACATACGTTTGCAAAATATCATTTGTTTATTTGCGTGCAATTGGTTCAATTTTGTTGGATTTGCCTTATGCCTAACCGCCAAACGACCTTTCCCAAAGTTGAACCCAATAACGCACTTGAACTTGGGTAATGTTGACTTAAGTTGTCACGTTGCTCATTTGATTGTTTGCAATTGTATGTGTTGATTTGGAGCGATGATTAATGTTCAAATGGAAAATTCTCAAGATTCTGATCAACATGAGTACAATGACCCCTTGACCCAAGAAACTGCCTCGTTGTCCCTTGAAAATGCCTACATGAGGCAAGAAGTGGAAGCTTTAAGGGCATAAGAGAAGTATGATGCCTTGGCCCGAGATAATGTCATCTTGGGACAAGAGTTAGAAGCTATCAAGACCCGAAGACTTGCCCAACGTCCCACCCCAACGAATCCAAATGAGACCTTGGTCAATGCGTCCACGTCCGATAGACAACGCAAAGGCATTTTGGGAGCCGGACTATCAAACGGTCCCCAGCTTGCGTCCGTCATTGAAAGCCGACGTCCCTTACATCTTGAAGGCAATGAGTCCCATGAAGAAGACGGAGATAACCTTGACCCGATTCCGGATGACTTGCTCTATTTCGAGACGAAGAACTAGCACAAGCGTTATGAGTGTCATCAATGTCGGTATGACATTTCCCCACCTCCATCTAGTGTGTCCCGTACCGACCGTCAAACTCGGGAAGAGCCCCGTACCGACTGTCTTGGTCTTTTTTGTTATTTTTTATTATTATTATTTTTACTGTTTACAGGTTATTAATTGCTTTATTCATCCTTTATAAGTATGAAAGTATTTAGTGGGCCGAATTCACTTTGTTCACCCAAACACGGCCCATATATAATCAATCTGGCCCATTTTGACTCTGAATTGCGTTTCAACATCAACATTTTGACCACCGTGTTTCAAAAGAAAAAGGCCAGACTCACCACCGCCTCACGGGCACATGTTTATGAAGTGTTTTTATTTGTGCCAAAAAACATTCAAATTATTATACGGACGGGTAATAAATATGAGACAATAGGGTCGGTGGAGACGGGACAAACACCGACTGCACCAGCCACCAACTAAACTGGAAGGTCCCTCAATCAATGCTTTGCATCGTGTTTGTTGTATAACATGTTTTTTTTTGTGAACAATAAAAAAAAAAGTTTGAATCATCTTATAGGAGTTTATATGTGCAAGTGTAATCACATTTTTGTGGTGCCAGACCCTGATTAACACAACCCATTGATGTTTTTTTCCCCGAAAAAGTAGTTTTATAACCATTAATATTTGGTTTATGAAACTTTTATTTTATACAGTTAAAGTTATTTTCTTGGGTCCAATATTATTATCTTCTAGTTGCGGTCTTTTAATATCACAAAATAAATAACACATGGCCTATATTTCCTAACATGGTTTCAAAAGACAAGCCTTTTTTTTTTGATAATACACGGTAAGCAATTAGGAGGAATTATCTCATCGAGACTCTTCGTCCTAGGGCATCCTTACGGATGAGCTCCTCAACTCTCGGGACGGACGAGTTGGGCGCCAATCGGTCGTCATGACCCAGCTCGGCTAGCAAATCAGCCACGCCGTTAACCTCTCTAAAGACATGTCTGATCTTGACCTGAGAAAAACCACCTAAAATATTAGACACATCCGACAAAAAGAGATCAAGATCCCAAGGTGGTTTCCAAATTCGTTTTACCGAGTTAATAATCGACAGGCAATCGCCTTCGATTTCAATATTTTCGATCCCCAAATCATAAGCCTTAACTAGTCCTTCTCTAAGCGCACATGCTTCGGCATGCAGGGCCGATATGTTACCACACCGCCCAAAGCCTAGAGAGATCGTCAAAGCATTGTGATTACGAAGGATAAAGCCATAAGAAGAATTCCCGGATTCGTCTTTCGAACCATCAAAGTTGAGTTTAATATAGTCCTTTTCAGGTCTGGTCCAACATATATTTTTCGTTTTTCTTCTTTGTTTATTAGCCTTATGATTCATCTCCTTAGGTTTTTTATTAACTAGTTGCCATTCTTTGATCTGATTCCGAACCATCAGATCAATGTTCTGGGGTTCTTTCTTACTGAATATTTTTTGGTTTCTATTAGTCCAGATATTCCACCATATCATAGTTAAGAAGATAAGATCATTCACCGAAAGGACGCTTCTTAACCAATTGATTTTTTCAATGATTTTAACATTCATACCACTGGACTCAGTAACCGCACCCTTAATCCCGCGGCAAGCTATAGAGTCCAAGAGGAACTGACAATCGAAGAAAAGATGTTCAGCAGATTCGACAGGGTGGTTACAAAAGCAACAAGCCAAAGGGACATGAACCTTTTGTTTATCTAAATTTTCCTTTGTTGGGAGACCATTAATAGAAAGCTTCCATAGGAAATTCTTGACTTTGGGGAGTAAGTCCAGGTCCCAAATCCAGTCGTTCTCGTTAGTCGGGAGGTTTGTTCTTTCGTAAATAAAATTAAAGGTTGACTTCGTCGTGAAATTACCGCAATCCGAAAGAGCCCAGTATAGTCGGTCCTGAATAAAGGATTTGGGTAATTGATATGATTTGATTGATTCTAGAATTCCAAGCAGTAACTGACTTCCTAATTCATCCTCAATTTTCCTATGGTTCCAATTATTTTCATTTATGAAATGTTTGACGACGTCATCGTTAGGGGTAAAATTAGGGTTAATGCACAAAGAACTGAGCGGTTTACTTTCAAGCCAGCAATCCTTCCAAAACTTCACAGTTTCACCATCGCCAACCCGCCATCTGAAGCCGCGATAGAAATCGGCTCTAAGGTTCATTAGTTTCTTCCACTGCCATGAAGTATTCTGCTTGGCCTTATAATTCCAAAGGATTGATCCTTTTAGGTATTTTTCCTCCACTATTTTGACCCAAATATTATTTGGTTCATTTAGAATTTTCCAGAGTAGCTTCATATGAAATGCTTTGTTCATATCCTTAGTCTTCCTAATTCCAACACCCCCAAAATTCCTTGGTCTGCAAATTCTATCCCAGTTGATGAGTGGATGGAAATTAAGACCTTTGTTCCAGAAGAAGTTCCTATTAATTTTATCTAATTCTTTATGAATACTAGCTGACAACATGAAGCTTTGCATTATAAAATTTGGTTTAGCATTCAGATTGGCTTTAATTAGGGTTGTTCTGCCTTCTTGTGAAAGGGAAGAAGCCTTCCACTTCGTGAGGTGTAGTTTGGATTTCGTAATCACGTCTTCAAAAACGCTTTTATTTATTCTCCCGTTGATAATCGGACATCTAAGGTATTTCTCCAAACAGTTAGAATTAGGAATGCATAAGTTTAGCTGGATCTGACGTTTGATTGGGTTCTCTACATTGATGATATTATTTCTTTTATAAAAAAAAGAAGCCGAGAAGGCGAGAACACATGGCACGTACGATTGTTTATTCATTTGTAACAAAGCTAACAAAATGACGAATTAAAGCATAATCCATCAACAAAGCTACAATCGAGTGAAAACATGCCCAAGAGAAACTACAAAGAACATAAAATTTTAAGTAAATAATAATCGAATGAAATCAAGGGCATTTGTGGACGCCATTTTTGGGGTTAAGAAGATTGGCGTAGCAGGGACAGGCTTCCTTGTTGCCGGCGGTGCCCGGCGGCACACAGTTGCAAGTGTGACAGCAACTCAAGCAGGCCCTTATACACTTGTCATGCCTCGACGTTTTGCTGCATCTCCTCTCGCATTCACCGTCACAATCTGCATTATTATCAATTATTCTTTATTTTTGAAATATAATCAGAGTTAAATTTGTATGGTTTTAGTATGAGGACACTTACTAATTGTAGCTGCAGTTGGAGCGGATACTGGTCCATAACTACTGCTTAAACCCATCTGCAACGCAAAACAAATTTGAAATTTGGTAATTTTGGTTGAATATTTGAAGTAATTAAGAAGAAATTACCGTTTGGTTGGATTGAAGGAGAGTTAGGAATAACATAAATAGCATCAAAGCTGCAATCTTTGTCCTTTGCAACGCCATTTCTAAAGGGCACTAAAGGAACAGAGAGTTTAGGTGGGCACTAAAGGAACAGAGAGTTTAGGTGTGGAGAAATCCAAGTGAGTTACTGGGATGCTCTGGATGCCATTTATAATGTTTTTTTTTGAAGAAATTTTTGTCGTCTATTTGATATTTTTACATAAGCGAGTGTAGGCGTCGATTTAGGACGGGTTATTTGGGAAGAACGACAGGCTGGATTAACGTTGGCTAGATTTAGGTTCGCATATGGTGGACCCCCTTCGGGTGGAGGGTGCAACCTACGTTACATGGTAATATTGTGTCACTTAGGTCTTCAGATAAGTATTTAGAAGAATCGAATTTCTGAATATCGAATTTGCTATTCAGAAAGGGTTAGCGACACATCTTTTTGTCCGCTTAACTTATACCTAATATATATATATATATATATATATATATATATTTATTGTATTTTGATTTTTTTAAATTATGTTAAGGATTTTTAAGTTGTGTTCATTCAAGAAAATTATTTACACCCTGTTGACAATAACTAACAAATAATTATTTATTTTTTCTTTAAAATGTTGAATCAAAATTACAGGAATATTAAAGCTTGAAAAATCACTTTAAATATTCACCAATTTGTTCTAAAATTGCAAATTGGTTGCAAAATGATAAAATATGAGCTGTTATGTTCTGGCAAATCCTATTAAAGGATAAAGATTGAAATAGCAGGTGAGTTTTACACGGTTCAACTCTTTGCCAGCTGTCAGTCACTTGTATGTGGTCCACACTCAACATAAAAAATCATCAGCCACCGTCAAAGTCTATTGTTATGGGCCTTGTGATTTGCAGTGTTGGGCCGTGGGCCTGAATTTAAATTGTAGTCAGCTCAATATCATTGGCCCATTTATGTGTCAAAAGTGGATCATCACTTTGACGAATTGAAACTGAGAGTTTCCGAGTCGTTGGAACCTTCGGTTCGTCAAACCGATTATTTCGAAACAATGATTTTCTTACTAATCGAAACTAGACAGTTGAAGTCGAGGCTTAACAAGCAAAATTGACGACGTCAATGACTGTCGAACGAACATGTAGCCATCAACTGAACAAAGCTTTCGAGATTATAGACCTATGTATCTAGACTATGAAGTATGAACATCTCGATCTTGAAATCTTTACTCAAAAGCTCATAGGAAATAACTCATGACTTCATCTTCTTCCTCACGCGTCAAGACATTCTTGATATCGAATTTGTTCCTGATCTCCTCAGTAGTGTTTTCCTCTATCCTGTTTGTAACTGTTTGGTAAGTCAAGTCCAGAAGCCCCTTAATGTTCAGATAGTTTGCTGCCTGCATATTCAAGTTTACACATACTGTCACCGGAACTACATACTACATACTACATACTACATACTACATACATCTTCAAATCTTGCCCCAAACAGCAAACAGTATAAATTTGGAAACCCTAAACAAGAAAACCAGAGAGACAAAGAAAGATTTATACCCTGATGATGTCAAAGAGCGTGGACGGCTCAACGTCGATGAATTCAGCATCAAATACCTTGAGTTCAGCAACAACAGTAGGATCGGCGAACTTGGATGCATCAACGTGTTTCTTGCAGTACTCAAGGACCTTACTGAGAATCTTGCCGGTGACAGAGAGAGAGATGGAGGCGTCGATGGAGACGTCCTCTATCATCTCTTTGATTAACACCGACTCCAAGGCCACAATCTTCTCCACCTCAAAGCTCTCATTATCGCTGCTCTTCAAGATCAATCTGTTGTTGTCTGATGAAGTTGACATTTTCTTGTTTTTATTTCAATGGAGAATTTTTGTGGAATTTGAAAGCCGTAAATCAACACAAGTAATGATCGACTAAACAAAACACCTACATTTACTAGTCTGGTTTAGTGTTTATATAGCGATTTTTTCTATCCTATACTTGTTGGCAGTGTTGTATTTTTTTTTAAAAAAAACTATAATCTACAATCTTTTATAAAATTGAACAGAATCTATCAGAATTCGGGAGTAAACTAGCGGAGGTTTGTATAACTTACGTATCATCAAAGGAACAATTTATAACCCTAGTTCTAATTGTTATGTCGATCAGCCTACTGTCAAAAGTCGCATGCAGCGGCGTTAATAACCGGTTTGTCGGATCGAAACTGAGAGTTTCTGTCTTTCCGAGTCGTTGGAACTTGGAACCTTGGGTTCAAATCGGTAAACCGATTTCAAAACAATGATTTCATTACTAATTGAAACTAAACACTAGAAGCTGAGGCTTAACAAGCAAAATACTGACGTATATAGATTGAAACATAAAGCTTATAGAGTAAATGATTGTAAAACGTAAAAAACAATAACCAAACAAAACTTTGGATATTATAGACATTATCTATGTAGACTATGAACTACTCGATCTTAAGATCGATCTTTACTCAAAAGCCCATTGGTTTTCCCTCCGGACTTCCTCTTCCTCCTCGGGCGTGAAGTCATTGACGATGTTGAATGTCTCCCTGATCTGCTCAGGAGTCTTTCCCCTTATCATGTCTGCAACTGCTCGGCAAGTCAAGTCCAGAAGGCCCTTAATGTTCAGATAGTTTGCAGCCTGCATATTCAAGTTTATACATACTGTTAGCAGAACTAAATACTTGCCCTAAATCACTAATATCATGCAAATTTCCCACAAATATAGGTCCATTCGAAGTTGGAACCCTAAACAGAAAATAGTACGAATTTGACACAAACAGAAGAGAGGAAGGGATATTCATATATACCATGATGATATCACAGAGCGTGGACTGGTCAACGTTGAGGAACTCAGCATCAAAGGCCTTGAGTTCATCAGCAACGCGCTTTTTGAGTTCGTCATCATCAGCAGTAGGATCGGCGGATTCGGATACCTCAACGGGCTTTTTGAGTTCGTCATCATCAACAGCAGGATCGGCGGATTTGGATGTCTGAACGTGCTTCTTGCAGTACAGAAGGACCTTAGAGAGAATCTTGCCGGTGACGTTAGGGATAGGGATGACGGCGTCGGTGGAGATGTTCATGTCCTCCTCAAACATCTGTTTGATAGTCACCGACTCGAATGCCACAATCTCCTCTACTTCAAAGATCTCTTTATCGTTGCTCCTCAAGGTCAACTTGTTGTTGCTTGACGAAGTTGGCATCTTTTTGTTTTGATTTCAATGGAGGATTTTTGTGGAATGTAGAAGCCCTAAAAAACGTAGGCACGACCAAGGAAAAAAGCGGGAGCGAAAATCAGGATAACTGATCGACAAAAGAAAACACGTTTATGTTGGGTTTATATAGCGATTTGTTTCTATCCTATACTTGATAGGTTTGTATATTTTAGGAAATTGTAATCTACAAAAAATTGGATAGAATCTATCAAATATTTGAGATATTAACTGATGGTGTATATAATTTCCTATAATATAAATTTATGTCTTATTAACAATTCAATTAATTAATAATTTACCAAAATTACTATATAATACCAAAACATAGGTTATATAAGGCTACTTGTCGTACTCTTTTTAAGCCACCTACACTTTTCAACTTGTAATCTCACATTAAATCTTATATTTGGTAATTTTATATATGAAAAAATTATTTTTCAATTTTAACTTACTTATTTTATCTTCAAACAATTCCTTATTTTAAATAACAATTCCTTATTTTAAATAAGGACTAAAAAAAAACTATTGAGATAAAATATTGGATATATTGTAGAAAAATATATATTTCTTAATTATATTTTATAATATTCCTTAATCATATATATTTTTATTTAATATTTTACATTCTTTATTTGTAATGATTAATATTTTATTTACAAATCTTTATTGGTGGTTGATAATGTTTTTTTTATATATATATTGTTTTGTTATTGTTTCATTCAAAATTATTAGTTTTTTGATTTATTTATCCCTTCTTTTAAATCACATATCATTTGAAATTATATTTTTGTATGAAAAATATACATTATTTATGATTAAAAAAGTTTTAGTTCAAATTTTACATATCTCGTATAAGACACGAGTACTAAATTAGTTTTAAATAATCCAAAACAAATAAATCACACAGTAATCTATGATTTATAAAAATAATTGGCACCCTGTATTAGGCGATTAACCGAAGGTCTGAAACACTTTCAACAAGCCTTATTAATCTTTTTTTGGTTAAAAAACCCTATTAATCTGTTCATATCAAATGTTTGTTTTAGTATATTTTTACCATTGGTTAAAAAGATCGATGATCTGTATCATATAGCTTTGGATTTGGATATAAAGTTTTATACTGTATAACTTTTTTTTTTACTTAATATTATAATCGATTAGTTATTATATTTTAGCTATTATATTTCAGACATTATGATTTAGATAAAAAATTAATTTAAAAACTAAAGTATTTAATTTTAAATCAATAAAGGGTGTGTGAAGGTTTTTTTTTTCTTCTTCTGCCTTCGATCGGCCAATATTATTCTATGTTCGGACCGAATCTCATATATTCGTTAATTGATTAACCGAAGGTCCGAAACACTTTAAATTAACCTAATTAATCTGTTTATATTAATTATTGTAGTTTCTGGTTCAAAAAATAAATAAATTACAGGACCAGTTAACTAGACCCGAAAGGATATGGACAAGAACTTAAACCCGAATTTTGGTCTCAACCCCGAAAATGGACTTTTATCCAGTTTTCACGATTATGGGGGTATCGGAACCGGTTATTCTAGGGCCAAATTTTTGCCAAAATAGCCATTTTTATGTGACAAATTCATCGATTGTGGGGCTCTCGAACCGAAATCGGTATAGGGCTAAATTTTGGCAAGGAGAAGTGAGATAACGATCGAGATTAGATGGGGAGGAGCTTTCAGTATCTTTGAACTGCTAGTCTTCTCTTCTACGGGCGTTTAAGAAGTTAAAAAGTTAGTGTATGTCTTGTTTATTTGCTATCATAATATAATCTGTTTTTATTTAACATACAATAACGACAAGGGCGAACGAGCTCTACTTTCTCAATTAAGTGTTTTGCATTAATGGGCCATTGGGCCGGTGTTTAAAATTTGGGCCGACCCAATATCATCGGACCTTTTATAACCCTAGTTCTAATCGTAAAGTCGACCAGTCTACTCTCAAAAGTGGAATAGTGAATCATCAGCATTACTGGTGATTTTGGATTGAAACTGAGTTACCGAGTCGTTAGAACCTTCGGTTCGAATCGCTAAACAGATTATTTCAAAACAATGATTTGGTTAATAATCGAATCTAAACAGTAGAATCTGAGGCTTAACAAGCAAAATATTGAAGTATATAGATTGAAACATAAAGCTTAACAAGCCAAATATTATGTAAAACAAAACTTTCGAGATCATGGACATTATCTTATCTAGACTACGAACAAGTCAATCTTAAGAGCTTTAATCAAAAGCCCATTGGTTTTCCCTCCGGACTTCCGCTTCCTCCTCGGGCGTGTAGTCATTCTCGATATTGAATATCACCCTGATCTCCTCAGGAGTCTTATCCTTTATCATATCTGCAACTGCTTGACAAGTCAAGTCCAGAAGCCCCTGAATGTTCAGATAGTTTGCTGCCTGCATATATTCAAGTTTACACATACAATTAGCTATGTCGCAAAATTTGAAACCCTAAAAAGGCAAACAAAAGAGCAAGATTTATACCATGATGATATCAAAGAGCGTGGACTGGTCAACGTTGAGGAACTCAGCATCAAAGGCCTTGAGTTCATCAGCAACGCGCTTTTTGAGTTCGTCATCATCAGCAGTAGGATCGGCGGATTCGGATACCTCAACGGGCTTTTTGAGTTCGTCATCATCAGCAGCAGGATCGGCGGATTTGGATGCCTCAACGTGCTTCTTGCAGTACAGAATGACCTTAGAGAAGATCTTGCCGGTGACGTTAGGGATAGGGATGACGGCGTCGGTGGAGACGTCCTCCTCAAGGATCTGTTTGATGGTCATCGACTCCATGGCCACAATCTCCTCCACTTCAAAGATCTCATTATCGCTGCTCTGGAAGGTGTACTTCGTGTTGCTTGATGAGGTTGACATCTTTTTGTTTTGATTTCAATGGAGGATTTTTGTGGAATTTAGAAACACTAAAACAAAGCAGGCACGACGAACTCAAATTGGGAGAGAAGAACAGAATCAATGATCGACAAAAGAAAACACGTTTCTGTTGGGTTTATATAGCGATTTGTTTCTATCCAATACTTGATAGGTTTGTATATTTTAAGAAATTGTAATCTACAAAAAAATTGGATAGAATCTATCAGATATTTGGGATATAAACTGACGGAAAATATAATTTAATTTAATATAAATTCATGCCTTATATACAATTCAATTAATTAATAATTTGCAAAATTTTAGAGTAATCCAAAAACATGCCTTATTTAATCTTTTTTTTGGTTAGAAAACCTTATTAATTTGTGGAGAAAATGGGTAAGTAGATTGATTTTGAAAACTTGGGTAATAATAAGGCTTATAATTAAAAGGATTAACAAAGTAGATCTCTTTTATTTGTTTTAAAAGTTTAATTAAAAGGGTTAAATAGTAATTTCAATTTTAAGATGTCCAAGCCCAATCTATTTAATGAAGCCCAACTCAAATCGATCTACACAATCTCAGGCCCAAATCGATCTACACAAGGTCCGACCCAAATCGATCTACACAAGATCCGTACACAAGTTTCGTCGAAAATACAAATCTTGTAGTTTGTGGGTTTCGAACTCTGGATTACAAGCTAGACTAATGAACTTGGTAATGTATTGTCATTTTTTTAAAAGTTATATTTAATGTCTACTTACACAAATTAATCTTACACAAATATAACGTTCGATTTAACAAAATTTTTTAATTACAAATACTTCTTTCGATTTACACAATTCGTATCGATTAACACAAGTCATCTCGATCTATTTACACAAGGCCCTACTGTCGATTTTTATCTACACATAAACAACAAGTCCTAACGACTTTATCTACACAAGCCCTTCGATTTATACAAGGTCATCGATTTACACAAAGCACTGCTTTGTTTATTAGATTTACTGATACCGAGTTAAACAAGTTATGTCGAATCGAGTTACACAAGGTCCGAGTTTCATAACTGTAATACAAATCTTGTACACAAATCATCCGACAAGGCTCGATTTACAAAATGCTCGATTTACACAAACTCGATTTACACAAGGCCTATACACAAGCTCCCTTACAAATTAATGGAGGTACACAAGTCTAGCCTTGTGTGGAAGAAGTAAACTGTTACAAGATACTAGTAATCCTAATAAATACAATTTTACAATTTCATACAATACAAAAGAGCACAAAAGATTGTGCGCTGGGAAGTCTCTCCGGATCCAAAGCTGGTAAAGATGCCTTCAGGCTTCAAGTTAAGGTTGCTCGATCAGATATACCAGATCGCCTGAAAAGACGAAAACGATGCTTCCCGATTGAACGAGCGTTCCGATTGCGCGAAAATCAATGACCCAACGAAAACCAATCGGGATAAGACAATAATCGGAGGAGAAATCGACCGCGGCTAGGCAATCTAGATTTGGAAATTTAGAGATTTGTCAGGTTTTGTGAGAAAAGAACTTGAAATTCCTGAACTATAGAGACACAAGAGATTGAAGAACTGTCGAGGGAGGAGAGTCGCAAAGATATGAAGACGGTTAAGAACCTCTCAACGAAGCAGGTTCGTGATGGAGATTTAGAAGGGCTGCTGACAGCGATGAAGCGAAGAACTGAACGATGGAGAAGTATCATATCGGGGGCGGCGGTTTTATTAGGGTTTACTTTTCAGACCCCATTTTATAGCCTTTTTAATTTTTACATTTACTCTGGTACCCTCTAATTAATTATTTTAAAATTTAAAATTTATCATAAATATGGAAGAATCTACTTTATTTTAAGTTTACAATTTTTCATTCTTCTCTTAATTTGTTCATATTAATTGTTTGTTTTAGTATATTTTGACCATTGGTTAAAAAGATAGAAACCCTGGATCAAATAGATTTGGATTTGAATATTAAATTTTATGCGGTATAACTTTTTTTTAATAATAGATTAGTTATTTTATTTTAGGTATTATATTTGATATTATAATTAAGATAACAAAATATTATTTTAAAATTAATGAATTTAATTTTAAATCGATAAAGGATGTGAGAAGTTTTTTATTTTTTATAGCCTAATATTTAATTCATCCTATTCGATCGAACAATATTATTCTATCTTCGGACCGAATCTTTTATATTCGTTTACTATCTATTGCAAAACTCGTTTGATTTATCTCTGATCCTCCACCCTCAACTCCATCTTCATCCTCTGTCCACTATTTACCACTCCTTCGCCTTAGGTGTTAAATAATCACTTTCACATATATTTTAATTAATCGATTCGGTTGGAGGCCATTCTAGTTTATATTTTAGCTTTTTAATGAGTTAATTAGATAAATGTACTCTTGTTGTCTAATTTGTTAAAGAAATATCATTTTTTAATAATTTCAATTGTTAAAGAAATATTGTTATATTAAAACTTTTTTTTTAAGAAAAAGATATAAATCTTCTGAAAAATAATATAATTAGTTCTAAATAGATTTTTTTTAGTTGCTTATCAAGCAAGTTTTATTTAACCAAAACAAATCGTCTTATTTTTATTTTAGTTATAGAAAATCAAAATTTAAATAATAATAGTCAAGTTTTAAATGGACTATTGTTGTCTAATTCGCTCCTATTGTTCTATGTAACAAACTAGACTCCTTGTAATACCCAATGTTAATCAACTTATAATATCCAATTTTAATTAACCAAAAACAATTTTTTTCTTTTTTATATTATTGACGGTCTAATCCCATTGCGATATTACCAATTGGACTAACTGAATCATTATTCTTTTTTTTTTTTTAAAAAAAAATATACTTAATCGAAATTTTAATACTCAATATTAAAATTTTAATACTAAATTACCCATTCAATTTAGTACTTCTTTGTTTTTCTCTCGTCTCTTCACATTTGAGAAATATACGCCACTTCCGGTTATCTTCTATTTAGACGCACTCTATCACAAATTCAAAAAACTACCGTCACATATGGTACGGTAGGTCTCTTGTTCAAGTTTTAAGATCATTGCTCAAGTTTTGTGTTCATTCATAGGATATGCCGGAAATTCCGACCATCCAAAACCACCTTAATGCTTCTGAAAATGTTGGCATTATCCAGTTTTATTAGGATATTGTTGCTACATTATATCACATGTGACCGAAGAGGAGCAATGTAGTTCACATGGTAGGGGAGGACTAGGGGTGTTATACGAGCCGAACGAGACGAGCAGTGTCATGTTGAAGCTCGGCTCATTTATAAACGCCGAGCCCGAGCCTGAGTAGCTCGTCTAAAATAATGCTCATATAGTACTATTTTAGCCGAACGAGCCGAGCCTTGACATGCTCAAGCTCGGCTCGTTTATAAACGAACCAAACCCGAACCGAGCTTTTAACGAGCCGAATGCGAGCCGAGATTTTGGCGAGCCGAGCCCGAGTAGCTTGTCTAAAATAATGCTCATATAGTGCTATTTTAGCCGAACGATCCGAGCCTTGACATGATCAAGCTCGGCTCGTTTATAAACGAGCCAAGCCTTGACATGATCAAGCTCGGCTCGTTTATAAACGAGCCAAGCCCGAACCGAGCTTTTATTCCTATATTGGAGAACCCTTCTACAAAACGTCTGTAGCATTTTGCTAATCCTAAGAAATTACGTATCTCCTTCATTTTTTTGGGTGGTTCTCATGCTAGCACAATTTCAATGGGTTAATTCTAACTCTTTTTGTAGTAATCATATGTCCCAAGAATGCTACTTTATTAATGTAAAAATCACACTTAGATAACTTGGCATAAAACTTCTCCTTTCTCAACACTTGAAGCATTGCTTTCAAATGGTCTGCATGCTCCTCCTCACTTCGTGAATAAACCAATATATTATCAAGTTCGGAATGTCGCCTTATGGGTATCCTCTTCCTGAATCTTCAGTTGATGATAACTTGACCGAAAGTCTATCTTAGGTAACATTGTCGCTCCTTGTAATTGATCCAACAAATCATCTATATTTGACAAAGGATACTTGTTCTTGATTGTTACCTTATTCAGTTCTCTATATTCAATACACACCTCAAGGTACAATCATTCTTCCTCACAAACAGCAAAAACGCTCCTCATGTGGACACACTTGGTCGAATAAATCCTTTATCCGCCAATTCTTCTAATTGCTTCTTCAACTCAAGCATTTCCACATGTGCTATTCGAAAAGGTGCTTTGAAAATTGGTCTAGTTCCAGTCTCTAGATCAATTCTAAAGTCAACTTGCATCGTAGGTGGCAATCCAGGTTTTTTCATCTTTTGAAAAACATCCTTAAACTTACGAGCAATTGGAATGTCTTTCAATTGAATATTTCCTTCTTTCTCCAGAGCATAACACTAATATGCTTCACAACTCTTCCTGATCAAACTAACATCTTTCATAGCAGAAATCATAATCAATGGCTTTCGGGAATCACCTCCTTTGAACACGTGACAAGTTCCGTCCGTATCTAACATTGTTACTGTTAGTGCGTCTCTATCTATCTTAGTCTTATACGTGATCATCCAGTCCATGCCTAGAATTACGTCATCACTATCCAATCCAATTATAAGGAAATTTGTTGACCATTTTACTTGATCTAACCTCCATGTATACTTTGACTTCTTTCTCCTCCCATGTTGGGAGAATATCCTTCAAAAGAAATTGTTCACCGAGTTACACAAAACTTGGCCATATTCCCAAGTTGACTACATCTGAAGCATGTAGTACGTTGGACTTTTCGGACAGTCCTTCTTGTAATGATCTGGGTCTCCATAGTTGAAACACAATTTTCCCTCCCAATTTCCTCCAGTTCGTGGTTGTGGAGGAGGCCTTGTTCCCCGAGTCACAAGTTTTGTACTCGCAGGTTTAAAGAAACTTGGAGTGGACTTTTGTATCTTTCCTCCACCGGTTCGGGAATCCGCCTCTTTTCTAAAGCATTGTCTTGCTTCAAACTTTAGGGCTTTCTCTTAATACTCCAACAATGTCAGATCTTCAAAATGTGACAATGCTAGATTGAGAGGTCATTTCAGCCTATTCACAAACAAGCTTACCAACTGATCCTCAGGTGGTGCCTTCTCAACCAACAATGTATACTCCTCATGGAATTTCTTGATTATCTCCATCATTGGAGAATCTTCAATTGTTGCTTCTAGAAAAGACTTCAACAGGTTAGTGCGGATTGTTGTCGGGCAAAGTGTGTCCAAATCCGGCTCTTGAAAGTCTCATAATCCACAATGATTGAACGGGTTCTCATTCACCAACATACAACGACATTCTGTATAAAGGTTACTGCAAGTTTTACCTTATACTTTTCTGGTACTTCTATGTCTCCAAAGTTCATGTCCAGGTGGTTCAACCACCAATCCACTTCCATCCCACGAGCTCCAGCAAACATTGGTACATCTCTCCTCTTCATGGTCCTTAGCCACTTCTTTGAATGAAGTTCGCTATCCTTATGTTCCACATATGGAACTTCTGGTGCTTGGGGTTCAGTAACTCGTGCTTGCCCTTGCGCTTCTTTCATGGCAAAAGCTCTCTCTACTGCTACATTAATCATTTCTTGCATCTTCCCATCTCGTGTAGCATGATGGGTAGAGGAAAGTGACCTCGACCTCCTACTATCAACAATATTCTCCCGTTCACTTCTAGCACGTGGTGCTTCCACTTGCACACTAACAGTTTCTGCTCGTGGCGCGCTCACAATGAAGATGCAACTTTCTTCTCTCTTAATCAAAACAGTCTTGGTTGTCATTTCAAGACTTTAACATGCCGTAACATTTGAGATCGTTCTCTCATCAAACATATCCACTACGTATAGTAGTAATGATATCAATCAGAATACTAGGAATCTTAAAAAGTTAGAGAGAGAACTACACTTATAAGGAGTCACACTGAGGAGTGGTAAGACAGTGATTATTCTCACAATCTCGACTATGCATATGATTTTAAATCCACAAAAATCATATGATGACAATTTTCAAAACATTTTCCAAAACTTAAATTCATATTTCAAAACCAACCCGGTCGGAGTTGTAGTTAGGTTTAATTGTCATGTCTCGTCTCAGATCAAATGCGCTCTTGTTGTCAACCTAAGCTCTGATATCACGTTGTAACGACCCGAGTTTTTATTTATCCAAATCGCCACTTGGCTAGGGACCACACAGTGGGTCCCATCAGTTACCCTCACAACAACATCACTTATAGGACCTTGCAACAAGAAGCACGGACAAATAATGAAAACATTCAACCTGTTTTCTAAACGTTCACACAACAGAACCATGCGCATATGCCCCCAAAACGACAACATAAACTTCATAACTATAAAAACACTACCGCCGTTCCTGCAAAAACAACATTTGACAACGCTGCACACCGACAAGTGTACACCTCTGCCAACAAGCGGGAAACTCAAAATAAAACAAACAAAATTATTCCCAAGAGGAAAAAAGTGAAAAAATTTTCATAAGTCCAAAATTACGCCAAGAACATAAATGGTGGAATTCACACTCATCATTTGCGCACTGTTTGCGAGTTATGAGTCAATTACTATCGATGATTAAGTTAATCATCATTAATTAGGTTTAAGAAAACCTAGTTTTTACAGGTACCTCGACAACAATCTTCAAACTTCTTGGTTGGTATTACGTTGATCATAATGTCTGACCAGTTCTCGTCCGTGTGCACCTTGTGAAGTAGTAGAATCATTTCTTCGAGAACATATCATACCCAATGATGTCATATGTATATGTGCTTTGAGCGGGAGTGAAGAGATGAATTTTTGCTAGGTAAATTGTGCTTTGATTATCGCATTGCAAGATGAATTGATCTTGCTCTACTCCCATCTCTAGCAAGAAATTCTTCATCCACAACATCTCCTTGCAGGCCTCAGTAGATGCAACATATTATGCTTTAGTAGTGGACAAGGCAATACTCTTTTTGTAACTTTGATTGTCAGGAAACAACTCCCCCTGTGAATATAATCACATATCCTAACATTGATTTCCTGGAATCAATATTTCTAGCCCAATTGGTATGTGTATCCTTTTCCTATCGGATTCCCATTTTCGAAACATAAGCACCTATCAATATTGCCTCGTAGATATCGGAGGATCCATTTCACCGCAACCCAATGTTCCTTTCCCGGATTTTCTAAGAAACGACTCACTACTCCAACAGCATAGGCAATTTCGGGCCTAGTGCATAACATGGAGTAAATAAGGTTGCCTACTTCCGACGCATAGGGGATCTTCTCCATATCCCGCTTTTCTTGTTCACTAGTTGGGCATTGCTTTGAACTTAACTTAAAGTGTCCAACAAGTGGCGTGCTTACCGGCTTAGCTTGGTGCATGTTGAATCTCTCTAGTACCTTTTCAATGTATTTTTTTGGGATAGCCACAAAAGCTTCTTTGATCAATTACGATCAATCTTCATCCCAAAAATTTACTTTGCCGGTCCTAAGTCTTTCATAGCAAAGATTTACAAAATCTCATACATCTTTTAATTTTTTGAAATTTAATTTTTGAAGTTACTTTTTGAAATTTAATTTTTGAAATTTAATTATGCAATTTTGTAAATATATAGAACTAAAAAAATTGTAATCCATAAAAAATTACGAAATAAAGATCGGAACACATCTTACTTGATACGTACACGCCACAATCTTTATTCACACATATTCATCAAAAAATAATTCACAAATTATCCGTCATAATCTTAACCATATCAAAACGAATTTAGAAGCAATTACACACACAATTCGTGTTTTATTAGTACTCCACACGCTTCATATCAAACATAATACAAAATGGTTAAATTAAAAAAAAATCATATACGGAAATCATATCAAAATAGTATCCAATTCATGCTTTATACATACTTATTTTCACTTCATTGGCTCAACTTGAAAGTGCTTATCTTAGTTCGTGTAACCAAAACTAGCTTTCGTGACTTAGTTACTTTTACATGTTCCCCTCTTTGCAGGAAAGGATCGATGTAGCGCTACACAATATAATTTGCAGAGGTAAGAAAATTTAGAAGGATGGATTGCCTCGATCAAAATGTGTTGCGAATGAATATTTGTATGGATTACTTTTAGTTTTTTCTTAATGCAAAATGACTTGCTAACAATGAGATATTGTTTTCTTAACACTTTCCTTCACATGTTTAGGTATCTTCTTGCTTGATTTATCCCTATTCTGATAGCATGGGTATATTCCGAAATTCCAGAGTACTTATTGAAGACTTTATCCGATTCAAAAGTGTAAGACATCTTTTGCCTTGTATTGTTGTCTAATATAACACGTGGAATGTATTGATGATTATTTAAGCATTTGAATTCTTCTATGGTTGCCTAAGTAGGATAAACATAATAATATCGTAAAGACTAGTTGAGCACTATGAGATTACCTTTTATAAAATCACATGTTGGAAGAGAAGGGATGTTGACTATTGGTAGCTTGAAAATACCTATTATGATTTTCACCATTTCTCTGATGGTTTGTTTTTCTGTTATCAAGTTCCTTGTGGATAACAAACATGTATTTTATGAATATTGATAATGATCCATGATATAACATTTTATGTTCTTGGTCCTTCAATATTTTTCTTCACAGTCACTCGAACAATAACAAACATGTGTTTTATGGATATTGATGAGCGAGTTGTGTTGCTTGAAAGAAAGTGTTTAGAAAACAACTAGTTTTGTGTTTGAGCCTTGCTCGGGTATTTTACTATCTATATATATATATATATATATATATATATATATATATATATATATATATATATATATATATATATATATATATATATATATATATATATAGATTTTAATACGAGAGTAATTTGTTGTATGTGTATTTTTCTTTTTTGTTGAATGTATATGTATGTTAAAATTGTAGGTCAACGACCCACAAAATAGTAGGTCCACAAAACTACAAGTCAACTACCCAACTACAAGTCAGCTACCCACAAAACAACAGATCAACGACCCATAAACAGTAGGTAAACGACTGACAAACAATAGATCAATGACCCACAAAACAATAGGTCAACTACCCACAAAATGGATATTAAGTTAATTTTAATAAAAAAAATTATACTTGAATTTATCCAAAAGGCTAATAAATTTATGATTTGTTTAATCTTCAAGCCCTCTCTTTATTTATATTAAATTTTAAACTATCAGACTTACTGAATAATCGATGTGGGATAGCAAAATTCCAAAAATATTTAACGTTCCAAGAAGATCTTCTAAAATAGGTGAGGTGGAAAAAAATTTTAATGGATTAAAAAATATTTATTGATGTTAATTATGAGAGCTCCATTTCGAAATATTGCTCCTACAGCGCGTCACGTCAACGTTAGTTTATATTGCTTTAATAGAGTATACAGATATCTCAGTGTTTAGAAAATAATATTTGTGATCATACCAACTTATTAGGGGAATCTACTAAGGTGATTAGATCTATTTCTAGTTTAACTTATATGATTTATCATTTTATGTGTCCATTCTTCATGTTCAAAAGTAGTCTCATAGTTGATAATATTGAAATTACTCTTAATCAATTGCTAAAATGCTTAATCTCACAAGTGTGGAGAACTTTTTGCTAATTAGATTTCCAGGCAAATGTTTATCGTTGTTTAGTTTAATAGAAATACAACCTATATTTTTAGACACCGGTATATTTTTCAAATTTAACTTTACTTGGGTGAGATTGGAAAGTATGTAGATTTTTTATCAAGGAAACAAAGTGTGTAGGCAAAAGTTAATAAAAAAACTAACTATGCACTTTCTATTTGTGAAGGGACCCAACGTTATACTCTGTTACCCAACTCTGTTACCCAACCCTGTTACCTAACCCTGTTACCCAACTTTGTTACCCAACGTTATACTCTGTTACCCAACTTCGTTGTTACTCGATTTTAATACCCAACGTTCTACATCCAAATTCACTTATGTTACCCAACTTCGTTGTTACCCGATTTTAATACCCAACGTTCTACATCCAAATTCACTTATGTTACCTAACTTCTTTGTTACCCGATTTTAATACCCAACGTTCTACATCCAAATTCACTTATGTTACCCAACTTCGTTGTTACCCGATTTTAATCCCCAACGTTCTACATCCAAATTTACTTATGTTACCCAACTTCGTTGTTACCCGATTTTAATACCCAACGTTCTACATCCAAATTCACTTATGTTACCCAACTTCGTTGTTACCCGATTTTAATCCCCAACGTTCTACATCCAAATTCACTTATGTTACCCAACTTCGTTGTTACCCGATTTTAATACCCAACGTTCTACATCCAAATTCACTTATGTTACCCAACTTCGTTGTTACCCGATTTTAATATCCAACGTTCTACCTCAAAATTCATTTTTGTTACCCAACTTCGTTGTTACCCTGAGGAAGGCCCCCCCTTATCCCATCCCTCCTAGACTTGGCCACCCCAACCGGGTACTAGAACTTACATGTTAGGCTTGGGTCATCCTATCCAAACATAAGCGTGAATTCACATGTGAGTTCTTGACATATATACTGTCCTATGTCCATGAAATAACCGACGTGTGAGGGCATCCTCAGCCACTCCCAATTTAATTATTTATAGATATATTTCAATGTTTGATTGCTTCACATAATGAATGACATCAGCGAATAACAAAAACATGCAGTCTTCAGAATCCAAGATGGAAATATGTATATATATGAACACACATAATGCTCATTGAAACGCTATAAAGATCTCCATGTTACACCACCAACCAAAAGAATGTATTAAACTGTTTGCTCACGTGTTTATTCCAACAAGTTGGACAGTATAAGTGGCCAAAATATAGCTATGAGGAATGGGTTCTTTCTTAAGTAAGACAGGAAGTCATCATAGCTGAGTTTCTTGTCACCATCAGTGTCCAATGCATTGAATAGCTCCGATACCTGGATAGGATACTGATCAAGTTAGCTCTTGAGTATATTTATTTTCTTGTTTGCAGATTTTAGATCACTTTGTCACATGAATAAGAATAGACAGTTTACCTCATCATCGATTCATCGGACATATCTGGAATACAAAGATGAACATAGTCTTGAAATTGTGTTAAATGCATCATCACAAAGCAAATCAACATCCCAATAGAAATAAAAACAGCAAGCCAACACCAAACAAACAATATTGATTAAAGTTCTCATTGATATAATGTTACCTATATTTTTAGGCAACATCAGAGCTCCAATATCAACATTTTTATCAAGTATTTATTTTAGTTAGCTGAGCATTTACACAAAAGAGAAGAATTATGGTAAAACCTACAGAGAATGAGGATAAGTTGCAATACCTCCTTAAATGAAATATTTCCTCTCCTCCCTACATCCTCAGCCACTCCCAATGAGAATAAGTTGCAATTTTTGACATATATATCGTCAATGTGGTTCTACTGTGATATTTGAAATACTCGATTTAAAAGAAATTGTTACTTAAGTTATTGTTAATGATAAGATCCTGATGTTACATACCCAACAATCATCACATTCAAAGATATTACATTTTCCTTTGGCATTAAATAAAAGACATTTCCAGCAAACTTCAAATACCTACATTTAAAGTAGAAATCTATGAGTGAGCTGTTGACAAAAATATCAGGCTTTATATATTTCTCACCATTTATCCATGAAGGTTTATTTCTAGTTCAATGCAAAATTTATACAGTGCAAGACCTAGTAAAGGTAAAGCCAAAAACCTGCAAGAGGAAGGCAATATATTCAACATGGGTTATTTCTAAACAAAATAAAACTTGTTGGTGAAGCTCTGATATCCAATCTGGAAGAACAAACAAATACAATCAGTTTTAGCATCATTAATGAAGAACAACCAACTTCCCTATAGGTGTTTATTAGATTATCAGCTGATTGCACACTCAAAATTAATCCAAGCAAAACATAAAGACCTGATGTAATATTACCAGTGATTTTCTCTAGAGCAATTCACCAAACACCTTTCCTAAATGGAATAACAACTCAAATTTTACCTGTCAAATGGTGAATCATCAAGGGAAAGATAAACTCCACTCCCGTACAACCCATCGTTCTGGTATAACTCCGAGAGTCCAAATCCATGAGACATGATCCGTTCAACTCCATCTTTTGAAGTACCAAACCAAGCAAACTTCAAATTGGCATTTCCATGCCCATGGCCTTCTACTCTCTATAAACCGGCGATTGATTTGGAACGACAGAGCCTTGGCTTGCGCTGCAAAGCTTGAAAACAGTTCCTCCTGTGGATCGCCACCACCGTGGTCCGAGGCGACAAATACTCCCCAAAGAAGAGAGAAACCTTTGCTTTATCACTCTATAAACCCTATCGTCCTCCTCATCTAAGATAACAAGTCCGTCATTAAAGAGATCTAGATATCTCTTGTATGAATATAAACCCTAACCTGAAGAGAGGTAGAAGAGAGACGAAGAAGCTATTAATGAGGACGAACAAGAATAGTGAAGAGAAGTAGCAATAGAAGATGAAGAAATCGGAGCGACGAGCGAAAGTAGAGGAGCGAAGTGGAATGAGAAGACGAATCGCCAAATCGTCAGACGGTTGAGAGCGAGAGGAGAGAGGTGAGAGAGCGAAAAAAATAAATTTTTTTTTAAAAAAAACCCTATTTATAGGTGCATAGTTAATACCCATAATTAATTCAACATACATACTTAGTGTACCTAATAAAAAAACGCATTTATAGCCCATTTAACTCACTTTACTTCAGTTATGGATTCTTTTATTTGGTTAGTAATATTAGTGATAAGTCTTAGGTTGTTAGTCTTGGTTGTTATCGTGATTTTAGGGTTGTTAGAATCTTTAACAATATCTTCCTCTCTCTAGATATTCTGATGTATATATATTCTACTCGATCTTTTCAATAAGATATAACTTCAGAGCACAATTCTCCATATGGTATCAGATAGGTGATCGTCACCTTCATACTAAACCCTAAAATTGTCAGCCATGACAGAGTTTGCTTCCTCATTAGCCAATCTCTATGACCATCAAAGCCATTCACAGTGGTGGTTCTTACCAATATCATCAAATTAACCCGTACAAACTAGTTCAATTGGAAGTAAGAAGTAATTGCAACTCTAGAAGGTTTCGATCTCCATGAATACATCCTTGGAACAATTACTGAGTCAACTCAAACTCTAATTCTTCTCCGTCCTACACCCGCAGCGCTTCGTCTCGGTAGTGCTAACTTTCTCCTTCCCATGCATGCATAGGTAGTCTACTCTCCTTGTTTAGGCACTAAATGAAAGGTAGTCTACTCTCCTTGTTTAGGCACTAAATGAAAGTATTAGGTGTTGAGTTTGATTAGTAAATAATAAGTTTAGTTGTGTGTAATGATTAGGAGATAATTGCAATTGTACAATCTCGGTTGAATCTATTAAGTTCAATTGGATTATTCATTACTAGGTATTAGCTTATGTTAATAGGCATACTAGCATGTTGGTGGATTGATGCAAGTTCTCTACTTTAAGGGTCTGTTTGGTTATACTCCGGAAACGGAAACGAAATGGAAACGAATATAGTCCATACATACACCCTTATTTATGAAGTGTTTGGAAATCATTCCTTGTGGTTTGAACTAATTGTAGTATAATATGATTAGTTTTAATACCCTATATGGTAACAAAATAGGGAGAAACAAGTGCATTTTGAATGAAACCACCAGAATGATTCTATGAACAAAGTACACACGTGTAAAAAGATTAGTTTTAAAGAAGTTAATCATAAACTAATTAGTATTTGAGAATGTAAAATTTATTAATTTAAGAGAGTTGATTCTTTTAAAGATATATTACTTTAGTTCATTTTGGGCATATTCAGTGATGCATTAAGTGAAACTAGTTCAGATCGTAAGCCGATCAATGATATATAGATATATTCTGAACAACAAACATGTCTTTCTAGGAACTAATTTATTGTATCCGAACAAAAGAGTTAATAAGAAGGAATTATTTAGTTGATTAAGAGATTATAATTTGAAAGGTTATGACCTTGGTTTGTGTTTATCGTTACATGATTTTTGATATTGAGTACACTTATTTGAAATATATTGGTTGTCTAGTCGATCTGTGTATCTTTCTAAAGTCCTTAAATGAATACTAGTCGGATTTTGTTCACCGGACGGAGGTAAGTTATCGAAATTTACTTAACTTCCTTTCCTTTGGCTAGCTTAACTGGGATAGTGATGTGTCTTTCTGAGTTTGTTAATAATGAACTTGAGCAGGATAACGGTACGATGATATTGATTAAGACTCAAGTGTATATATAAGATGGGTTGTGATACCTGAATCACTCCAATCGTTGTACATGGGGGACCTGTTCGTCAAAGATATGGGGATATGCATAGAAATCACTCTTGCACGCGTATACGGGGACATAGGTGGGGGTCATCGTGTCACAACATAAGTTGATTATAGTGTGTAATTTAATGAAGATAATAAATGGATTGTTGTAGTGGATCATGTTGTGGTGTTATTATTTTACTTATGTTTGTTTGTGTTATCTTAGTATTTACTTGCTCGTTTTAGGATTAATATTAGTTAACGGTTTTATACCACTTTAGTTTATAGATTTCAGGCATAATAAAAAACTATGGAGTAATCCGGAGTGAATGATCAATCAAGTATGCGTACTTATTAGGATCCGATTATAATGAGTATTATCATGTTGCATTTCATACCGACTACTAGTTTTATAGATTGTATCATGTTGCAAATTTACTTTGACGTTGTCAAGTCAGTTTTTGGACTTATTGTTAGATACTTGCTCATAGCATTTTAGGTTTAAAAATACGGAGTGTTATATGTGGCATGTGACAGAGTGTTGCTTATTGGTCTAATTACTTGTAAAGAAAACATCAGGTTCACTTTTCCTCAAAAATAAAGTCAATGGATAGATATTATAAAGATATAAAATTAAGGATTTTTTTCCTAGGTACCTACCCTTCAAGTTTGAACTTTTCATCTTCATATTCATACGATTCTAAATTTTTTCTTTCTACCTTGATGGTTTAATATGTTTTTCTTTTATACATATTTTTAATATATTACATTCAAATTTTACTATAAAAGTTTAAACTAATAATAAAACTGTTTAATTAAAAATCTAGTAAATTATGATTAAAGCCAAAATTTTATTTTTGAATTAAAATAGAAAAAAAATATTAATTTTATATTCTGATTAAAATAAATTTAGATAATTAAATTCGAAAATAAATATAAAAAAAATTTAAAATATTTTAAGAGTTTACAAATATAAAAGGAAATATAGTAAATTTGTATTTATTTTTGATATTAATTTTCTATATTTTTTTATTGCAAAAAGAAATAAAAATATACCATATATTTTTAATACTTCAAGAACCTTAAAAAAAGTTGAAACTTTATTCAATTTTGAATTTATTTTAAAATTTAAATTTCCATATTTTACTTTAATCAAAAATAAAATTTTATATTTAACTCAAATAATAAAAATAACTTTAAATTTAATTTTCTTAATTTTTTTTAATTAAAACTATATGAAATATTTCTCTTTTAAAACTTACTAATTTTAAATTTAATGGAGTTGTAATTAGTTTTATTTTATTTTATTTGATTTTTTAAAATTATTTTTAATAAATTTTCAATGTCATTTATTAAGATTGACTATAAAAGGGCAATAAATTAAAACATGAGAATAGCAAGAGAAAATTTTAAAACTTGTGGATAATAATAATAAAAAATTCAAACTTAAAGGATACGAAAAGGAAAAATTCTAAAATTAAGTTATCTTCATAAATTTTGCCATTGGTGGGATGAAGCTTACTAAACTATGTGTTCCATTGTTAATGTATGGTGAAGCATATGCAAGGTGAAACGTGTAGGATAAATTGGTGCTATTGTGTGTTTCGTCTTCCTACACTACTATATTTTGAAAATCCCTATTCTGTTTTCATTTTTTAAATAGTCGTGATGTGCATTTCCTCTCTTTATTCTTGAAAAATTATACAATTCTTACGCTTATATTAATTCTAACACTTGGGTGGTAGCCTGGTAGGTTATGAATTTGGTATTGGGCGTTTCAATTCGCATTCTAAGTACCGACATGTCTACTATCTATTATATATAATTAAAGTAGTCTACAAATGACTTACGTGATATTCTAAGGTTTCAAGATTTTAACCTAATCACTAGATATTACTAAATTGTCACCATCCTAAAAATATATTTTTTAAAAGGGTAAGATTGAAAAGTATGTAGATTTTTTATAAGGAAACAAAGTGTGTAGGCAAAATTTTATATAAACACTAATTATACACTTTCTATTTGTTAAGGACTTTCTATTTGTGGAGGGACCCAACGTTATACTCTATTACCTAACCTTGTTACCCAACTTTGTTACCCAAATTCACTTATGTTACCCAAATTCGTTATTAACCGATTTTAATACTCAACGTTCTACATCCAAATTCACTTATGTTATCCAACTTCGTTGTTACCCGATTTTGAAACCCAACGTTCTACATCCAAATTCACTTATGTTACCCAACTTCGTTGTTACCCAATTTTAATACCCAACGTTACATATCCAACTTCACTTCGGTTATCCAACTTCGTAGTTACCCGATTTTAATACCCAACGTTCTATATCCAACTTCACTTCGGTTACCAAACTTCGTTGTTACCCGATTTTAATACCCAACGTTCTATATCCAACTTCACTTCGGTTACCCAACTTCTTTGTTACCCGATTTTAATACCCAACGTTCTATATCCAACTTCACTTCGGTTACCCCACTTCATTGTTACCCAATTCTAATACCCAACGTTCTACATCCAAATTCACTTATGTTACCCAACTTCGTTGTTACCGATTTTAGTTCCCAACTATCTATATCAATTCAAACTTCACTTCAACGACTCTTGAGGACATAAATTGATTCTTGCCCGAGGAATTTGTCAACGACTCTTGAGGACATAATTATCATCAAGAAAAACCATATTTAATGTTTCTGTTTGGCATGAAAAAAATCAATCCATATCAGCTTGACTGTATCATATCATCCATATTATGTGTAAGCTTATTAGGCTTATCAACTAAAAATACCAAAAAGCCTGACATACCAAACAAGCCCTAAGATTTGATCACTGACTAAACTATTTATACTATACAAGACAAAAGAAAGCACAAGGCTGTAAATGCACTTACATTTTACTAGGACTTCAAAATAAATGGTTTTAAAAATAAATGGTTTTACACATAACTTAGTTTACAGTTCTAAAAATCAAGCTAAGATAACTGCCATAAGCTGCAAAGCCGGCCAAGTTTTAAAAGCTTGCAATTAACCGCTCTCCATACGGTTTATCTTTCAAGATTAACCTGTCAGAACATATTGCTTTTGCTTTGCTTTGCTACTGATACAAATGTATACAGGGAGGACTTTCTGTCTGAAAATGAATCAGCAACATCATGCTTCCAATGTGTCTATAACATCACTATAACTGCATTTATTACAATTTCCAAACACCTAAGACGGGGTTTTCTACTTATTGTTGTTCAAAGTTCCTTATGACTAGAAGGCATAGTAGAGGGTGGTCTACCAATAGCCTCAAGTAACATGCTAAATACAAGCTTAACGGGAATGCGATCTACTGTAGGAGGACCATATAATCCAAAGGTTTTATCACCCCATCAATTCCTCTATTTAACTTTTTTGTCAAAATTTTCTTTACAACTTGTTGATATACTTCGAATTCCTCCTCCAGTTGAGCTTCTTCCTTTGACCACTCAAATGAATCAAGTAATACAACGACCCCATCTCCATGTATTAAGTCACCATAGACAAGCGGGGTGCCTTTGTGCAAGCACCGAGGAACAATATTACTGCAACAAAAAACAAGAAACTGTCACAAACTAGATAGCTTGTTTTAGGTTATTAAAGTAAATCGTATTGACAGTGCTTCTTTATGCAACAAACACCAGTAACCAAGCAATTATATATCATTTTATGGCATTTTATTACTTAATCCATTCACTTTAGCAACTTCTTTCATTACTGATAATAATCATAAGCAGAAAGTTACCATTAGGATGTCGAAGTCGGCTGTGGTAATTGAACAAAATAAGATGAGTGTCAGAAACATTTCGACAACACCACAACCTAAAAAGATGGAATGAAGGATATACTCACGTTCACGTTAAGCACATAGCTTGAATATTATAGACACTCGCCTTAAGGTTTATGTAGAGAAAGATAGAGCAAGTTAATGATTTAAGTCTGCAATCTTTCCACTGTTGTCTGTCGGAACAAAAAAAAAAGAAAAGAGAATGTGAAATCCTTGCTTGAGAAACTGTTCCTATTTAACAAAGAAAAAAGGTCAAAATCAACACCCGAAATGGCCACCAAGAGAAACTAAAGTAAATATGTAATAAAAAAACAACCAAGTACCTCTTCTAGATAAGGCCAGCCAGTCAACCTTCAAGGATGAGGGGAAATCACATAACTGATCTGCTAATCACAACAATTTCCTCAAAGTTCAATAAAAAAACGACCACACTCTTCCTTCCAAAGCCCGATTTCTCTAGAGATTTGATGTGATGATTCTGCATTTTGATTGTTTACTTCATACGATCCAAACTTACATCTTTAACTCAGTTTTTAAAAATCCCAGATAAAAATAGATGCAGGGAAGTAGAAGAAATGAATTTGAGAATATACGAGCAAGGCAATGTGATGGACAATGTGTTGGACAGAAACCCATCACATTCACTTTTGTTAAATGTTGAAACAGAGGAGCCTATTGTCAGGTTCACAACATCATAATACTCTAAGCATCATTCTTCTGTTAAATGTTGAAAGAGAAGAGAATAATGCATTACCCTCACGAATAAACGTTAACGGACTGATCAAGTATAAAAAAACCAACATCAACTGCATTCAAAAGGCCATCATTCAGAGCATTAGCATTAAGTAGTTAATCATGCCTTATCAGAATCTCCACAGATATTTATAAAAGCAACAATACAGATAAACAATAGATATTCAATGAATGACTCAACTGCCAAGATCCACCATGAATGAATATGCCTTTCAACTTGGTTAGGATCTGTGATCTCACGCCTTAGAAGGAAAAGTGGTGATTTATGTTCAAAAAGGAATCATTATCAGAAGCAAATTACATATGGCGTATCAAATTAAACATAGTTCAGGATCCATGATGTGAGAGCCTTTCTTTCGGATCGAGATTGATCTTTGACTGAGCTTGACTTTGGCCGAGTTTGGCTCAGCCGCTCCCGCGGTCACCTCCGCCGCACCTGCGGATCGCCGCTCCCGCGGCCATCTCCGCCGCCCCCGCGGGTTCTTGCGGTTGCAGCCGGTTTTGTTGACTTTGTTGACTCGTGCTTTACCCTTAGCTTTATTTCCTTCTTCTCCTTGCTGAACAAGGGTTTCCTCATTCACTCTCCATCCTGTCTTCACGTCCTCCTTGTTTATCCTTCATCCTTCTTGAGCTTGTATTGGGTTTTCCTTGAGTTGTTAAGGGAGTTTTGGTGGTGAATGTTGATGTTGATGCTAGTGCTTGATATGCTGAGCTTGAGAGCTAGTGGAAGTGTTGCCTTGGAGCAATTTCGTGCCTAGGCCACAGCTGTGGTAAACTTCTTCCTCCTTGCTTCTTCATTCTTCTTCTTTCTTCCTTGTTTCAATCCTTCTAGCTTAGGATTAGATGTATGTTAAGGGTTTTGATCTTGGATTGTGTATTGATATGTATGTATGTGAATCTGGAAGAGAGTAGACGTGATTTGATCACGTGAAGAGCCAAAGAGAGGCCGCGAGGTTTCATTCTGAACTGTCGCCGCCCCCGCGGCCAGAAGTCACCGCCCCTGCGGAAAACGTGCCACCGCGCCTGCGCCGTGCCTGCACTTGCCAGCGACCTTGTCACCGCCCCCGCGGCTACGTTCCACCGCGCCTGCGGCCGCTTACTTTCCGCCCCTGCGTCCTCCGTTCACGCAGGTGCGTTTTGTCCCGGGGCTACCTATAGTTAGGTAGTTCCTTTCCTTTCTAGTATGAGGGAACTAGTATCATGCTAGGTATCGGTTTATGATGAGTATGATATAGATATGCCGGTTACGGCCTTGAGGTTATGAGTTGGATATGATCTCTTATGGATCCCTTGGGTCTAGGTGTGACCCTGTGTGTGATAGGATTGTGATATATATATATGTGTGTCTTGTATAGGCTGTGTTGTCCTCCAGTTTGGAGTGGACGTTTCTGAGAGTGGATCAAACTTGAGTTACTTCTGAGATCGAGGTAAGTCCATAGGACTTACTTAGCTACTATCCTTATATTGGATGTATGCTTGAGTGGTGTGTGTTATATGCTTTATAGCATGTGTTATTATTTGGTCACCGACCTATGTTATATTGACCGCCCATTGTAGTGGATGTGATAACCTTTCCCTTTCATCCCGTAGTGGAGTCTGGGAGGTTCTCTGTAGTCAGGCCAGATCTGGTATAAAGGAAGGCCCCTCACCATTCCCACAGGGTACACGGGAGGTGTGTTGATACTACTCCAGCTGGTTAGAGTACTCAGAGGCGGGGATTATATTCCTCGTGTCACCTATCTATCTATCTATATATATATATATATATATATATATTTTTTTTTATATATATATATATATATATATATATATATATATATATATCAGTTTTTATGTTTTGTTTTAATCTATTGGTGCCTTGTTGTAAGATTCAGTGAAGTTGTTGTCAGGCTAGGGCCAGGATCCATTGTGAGATCCTAGCCCAGTAGCACTTCGAGTCCTACGGATTCGAGGTGTTACAAAGTTGGTATCAGAGCCCAGGTTGACAACAATGGCACTAGTAATCTGCAATAAAGTTCAAATAGATAAATAAACAGAACCCGAAAGGGTCTGACTTTTCAAAAGGTTTTGGTTTTAAAATGAGTACAAATGTTTTGGGTTATCGTGTACGTGAGCCATCACCCCTCTAAAGATCTCGACAGTACACATATATAGATATTCTGTTGTGATTGATTTGATACATACATATGGCATATATATATAGCCTTCTAAGCTAGGTTTACGTCCTCTGCAGATGGTTCAAACTAGAGCCTTACCTGCAGCTGGGCGAGGTAGAGGTAGAGGTAGAGGTAGACCCCCTCTAGGCCGAGGACGAGGTAGGATACTTGCTGATGGTTCCCAGGCAGCAGGAGAGATCCACGAGGAGGTTGCTGAGAGCGCCGTTCCTGAGACTGGGAACGGGGCAGCTGAGGGACAGGGGGCACAGAGAGCCCAGTATGGCGAGTCTGATCGTGTCTCTATGGGTAGGTCAAAGTTTCAGGCTTATATCAGACGTGTTGAGGAGGCTGCTAGAGCCGGTAGGCGTGCCCCAGACTTACAGGCATAAAAGGGACCATCTGAGAGGTCCCACACTGTTACTCAGGTACCAGCTGTACAGGTACATGCTGCTGAGATTTCCAGAGCACCGGAGGAGCATAGAGGGCCTAGACCAGATACCTGGTTGAAGGCATTCCATCAGATGGGTGTACCCCCTTTCATTGGGAAGGTGGGGTTAGAGGTTGAGCTCTGGATCGGGCATGTAGACTCAGCTCTGGAGTCTATTCGCTGCCCAGCTGATAGGCAGATTGAGTTGGTGCAGACTCTGTTCAGAGAGTTGGCACAACACTGGTGGAGGTCAGTACGGGGTCAGGTTACCAACTACGACCAGATGAGGACCTTGATCCGTGAGCGTTTTTGCCTTGCCTCACCGAGGAAGGAGAAACTGCGTGATTTTGTTGAGGCCGGATTTGAGGATGTGCCAGTTTCAGAGGCCATCAGGAGATTCCAGGAGGAGCTGGCTTTACTGGGTCCAACTGCACCTCCTGTTGATCAGCATGTTTATCTGTTCTCTCGACGATTGAGGGATTGTACCCGAGCCTACATGGCAGGTTTTCACTGTGAGTCCTTGATGGACTATCGGGACAGAGCTGCAGATTATGAGAGAGAGAGGGCTGGTCAGAGGAGAGCTTCTCAGGCCGGAAGGTCTGAGAAGAGACAGCGTACGGGGCAGGCCAGTGGTACTGCTGGAGCTGCTAGTGTTGGGGGTAGTCAGAGACGTCAGGGTCGTTCTGTATCTGCACCAGCTACAAAGATGGGACGATAGTGTTTTAAATGTGGAGATCCAAAGCATCTGAAGCCCGAGTGTACGAGGCCATTGGTGACGTGTTTTACCTGTGGTCGACAGGGCCATAGAGCCGTTTACTGCCGCCAGGGTGAAGCTGCATCTCAGCAGGGTTCTTCTCTTGCCAGTGTAGCGGGAGGTGGGCAGAGGCCACCTCAGCAGCAGCAGCAGACTCAGGGACAACAGAGAGTCCCAAATCGCCCTACGACTCAAGGATCTGCTCTTGGGCCGAGTAGGGGCAAAGGCCGTGGTGGGGGCACCAATGATACCAGAGGCCCACAGGGTCGTGTTTTTGAGTTGAGGAGTGCAGAGGAGCCAGCTGCACCAACTGCTACAGGTACTATTCTGATTCATGGTTTACCTGTTAGAGTTTTATTTGATACTAGTGCTACGCATTCTTTTATTTCTGATGCCTGTGTAGAGCGTCTTGGGTTAGATACAGTTGAGGGGATACCCTTTATTATAGGGTTACCCGATGGCGGTAGGGTCAGAGGTACCCGTGAGATTCACGGTTGTCCCATTTCTGTAGGGACCCGTGTGTTACTAGTTGACTTCTTTGTCATGCCACTAGAGCATGAAGAAGTCATTCTAGGTATGGATTAGATGGCTAGACACTCTACAGTTCTAGATGTAGGTAGGAGGACTGTTACCCTCTCTACCGAGTTAGGCCAGATAGAGGTTTTCCGAGGTTGGGACCTTGGAAAGGTAAGCACAGTTATCAGTGCTATACGGGCAACTAGACTGATTGCACAGGGTTGTGAGGCCTTCTGGTGTTATGCCATGAAGGAGGGGGGGAGTCTAGCTGTAGAGGACATTCCAGTTGTCTGTGAGTTTACTGATGTATTTGCTGAGCCGTCCAGTTTTCCGCCTCAGAGGAGTGTGGATTTCAGTATCGAGTTAGAGCCTGGTACGAGACCCATCTCGAAGGCTCCATACCGGATGATGTCTGTCGAGATGCTGGAGCTGAAGAAGCAACTTGAGGAGTTGGATGAGAAGGGCTTCATTCGCCCTAGTGTGTCCCCATGGGGAGCACCTGTCATCTTCGTACGGAAGAAGGACGGATCGCTGAGACTGTGTAAAGACTACAGAGAGCTGAACAAGGTGACCATCAAGAACAAGTATCCACTGCCGCGCATTGATGATTTGTTAGATCAGCTACAAGGAGCTACTGTGTTCTTCAGGATTAACCTGCGTTCCGGGTATCACCAGCTGAGGGTGAGGTAGCAGGATGTGCGTAGGACAGCATTCCGTACCAGATATGGCCACTACGAGTTTGTAGTGATGCTATTTGGGCTTACGAATGCCCCAACCGTCTTTATGGAGTTGATGGACAATATCTTCATCGACTTCCTGGATTAGTTTGTGGTGGTTTTCATAGATGACATTCTGGTATACTCTCGCAGTGGAGAGGAGCATGCAGGACATCTGAGGACTGTATTGCAGGTTTTGAGGGATAGAGAACTTTATGCAAAGTTCTCTAAGTGTGAGTTCTGGATGCCAGAGGTAGCATTCCTGGGTCATGTGGTTTCAGCTGAGGGGATCAAGGTGGATCCAGCGAAGATAGAGGCAGTAGCAGCATGGACTACACCGACGAACGTCAAGGAAGTACGTAGTTTCCTTGGCCTAGCCGGTTATTACAGACGCTTCGTGGAGGGGTTTTTTGTGATTGCCCGTCCATTGACGAGTTTGCTGAGGAAGACTACCAGATTTGTGTGGTCTGAACAGTGCAGGCAGAGTTTTGAGGAGATGAAGAGGTGTTTGACTTCTGCTCCTATTTTGGCCCAGCTAGAGGGTACTGAGGATTTTGTGGTTTACAGTGATGCATCTAAGCTAGGCTTGTGATGTGTTCTGATGCAACAAGGCAGAGTTATTGCATATGCGTCTCGACAGTTGAAGACGTATGAGGAGAATTACCCGACTCATGATCTGGAGTTGGCAGCGGTAGTTCATGCACTGAAGATCTAGAGACATTACCTGTATGGTGCTACTTGTCAGATCTTCACAGACCATAAGAGTCTGAAGTATATTTTCACGCAGCGGGAATTGAATAACCGCCAGCGTAGGTGGCTTGAGCTGATCAAGGACTTTGATTTAGAGATTCTGTACCATCCAGGGAAGGCGAACGTGGTCGCCGACGTCCTGAGCAGGAAGACGCCTCGAGAGCAGGCGATTGCGAGGCTGACAGTTCAGCATCAGTTGCAGAGAGATCTTATCTGGTTAGAGTTGGACATCTAGTTTCCTGATGAGGATGCCCAACTGCGTACATTAGAGGTCCTTCCTGATCTGTTGGATGAGATCCGACAGAAACAGGAGACCTGCCTGACTTTACAGAGGATCAGAGATAGGATGTCTCGGGATTAGGCACCACAGTTCCTGCTTGAAGCAGATGGAGTTTTGAGGCGCCATGGCCTCGTCTGTGTACCTGCTGATACAGAGCTGAGGCAGAGGATTTTACAGGAGGCTCATTGCACCCCTTACTCGGTACATCCAGGTACGAGTAAGATGTATCAGGACTTGAGACGTATATACTGTTGGGGAAGGATGAAGCCCGATGTAGCCAGATTTGTAGCTCAGTGTGCGACCTGCCAGCGGGTCAAGATCGAGCATTTCCGACCTGGAGGTGAGCTTCATCCCCTTCCTGTTCCACAGAGAAAGTGGGAGGACGTCACCATGGATTTTGTGACCGGACTGAGGCTGAGCCGGAGCTTTGATGCCATCTGGGTTATAGTAGACAGATTGACGAAGACGGCACGTTTCATTCCTATCAGGGAGACGTGGCCGGTGAGCAGATTAGCGGAGGAGTACACTAGGCAGATAGTGAGACTTCATGGTGTACCGATGATGATCGTCTCAAACACAGATGGACGATTTACCTCGAGGTTTTGGCAGCAGATTCAGACTGCTCTGGGTACGAGTTTGCACTTCACGACTGCGTTCCATCCTCATACAGATGGTCAGTCTGAGAGGACCATTCAAACCCTGGAGGATACGTTGCGAGCTTGTGTGTTGGATTGGGGACAGGTGTGGATGGATCATCTCCCACTTGTTGAGTTCTCCTACAACAACAGCTGACATGCATCTATTGGGATGGCCCCATATGAGGCACTATATGGACAGAGATGTCGTACCCCGTTATGCTGGGATGAGCAGAGCAGTGTCAGTGGTTTGACACTAGATCAGATTCAGGATGATTATAGCTCGGGTAGCATTGATCAAAGAGCGTATGCTGACTGCACAGAGCCGTCAGAAGTCTTATGCTGATAGGAGGTGTAGACCTCTAGAGTTCAGGGTTGGAGCCCATGTGTGGCTGAGAGTGTCCCCGACACGAGGTGTTAGGCGTTTTGGCATTAAGGGGAAGTTGAGTCCTCGATATGTCGGACCGTTCGAGATTCTGGATCGAGTTGGGAGCGCAACTTATAGATTAGCCTTGCCTCCGAGATTAGAGGGTGTTCACCATGTGTTTCACGTGTCTCAGCTGAGGGAGTATATACCAGATCCGAGACACATCGTGAGTTATGAGGATTTGGTGGTTGAGCCGGACCACACTTTTGTTGAGCATCCGATTGCAGTCCTAGAACGAGGTATGAGACGCCTGCGTTCGAAGGACATACCTATGCTTAGGATACAATGGTTGAGACGAGGACCTGAGGAGGCTACATGGGAGACTGAGGATAGTATCCAGAGGAACTATCCAGAGTTTTATGCCGAGTTAGATGCACCAGTAGGATCACCGAGTAGATCTTAGCACTAGCTTGGTGAGTCTTATCTGCTTATATGCTATGATGTGTTTATTTCATGCTAGCTTTGATGTGATTATGATCTTATTAGATCCTGTTATGCTAGTATGATTTCCTATTTAAAGCTGGAGATGGTTCTTCCCTCCATGCTATTGTGATACGCTTAGGTTTAGCTGGAGATGGTTCTTACCTCCATGCTATTTTGATGGACATAGTAGTGCTGGAGATGTTCTCCCTCCATGTCTTTCTGTTATGGTTATGTTATGGCTAGAGATGTGCTTCCTCTATGCCTTGTGATGTGTTTATAGCTGGCTAGAGATGGTTTCTCTAGGCCTTGGATCGTATAGTTGTTGCTGGAGTTGATGATTTACTCCATGCTTATGTTTGAGGTTATAGAGAGTGTTACCTCGGCTTATGAGTCCGAGTGGTTTTAGGACTTTGCAAGTTTCGGGACGAAACTTGTTTTTAGGGGGGTGATATGTGAGAGCCCTTTCTTTCGGACCGAGATTGATCTTTGACCGAGCTTGACTTTGGCCGAGTTTGGCTCAGCCGCTCCCGCGGTCACCTCCGCCGCACCTGCGGATCGCCGCTCCCGCGGCCATCTCCGCCGCCCCCGCGGGTTCTTGCGGTTGCAGCCGGTTTTGTTGACTTTGTTGACTCGTGCTTTACCCTTAGCTTTATTTCCTTCTTCTCCTTGCTGAACAAGGGTTTCCTCATTCACTCTCCATCTTGTCTTCACGTCCTCCTTGTTTATCCTTCATCCTTCTTGAGCTTGTGTTGGGTTTTCCTTGAGTTGTTAAGGGAGTTTTGGTGGTGAATGTTGATGTTGATGCTAGTGCTTGATATGCTGAGCTTGAGAGCTAGTGGAAGTGTTGCCTTGGAGCAATTTCGTGCCTAGGCCACAGCTGTGGTAAACTTCTTCCTCCTTGCTTCTTCATTCTTCTTCTTTCTTCCTTGTTTCAATCCTTCTAGCTTAGGATTAGATGTATGTTAAGGGTTTTGATCTTGGATTGTGTATTGATATGTATGTATGTGAATCTGGAAGAGAGTAGACGTGATTTGATCACGTGAAGAGCCAAAGAGAGGCCGCGAGGTTTCATTCTGCACTGTCGCCGCCCCGCGGCCAGAAGTCACCGCCCCTGCGAAAGACGTGCCACCGCGCCCGCGCCGTGCCTGCACTTGCCAGCGACCTTGTCACCGCCCCCGCGGCTACGTTCCACCGCGCCTGCGACCGCTTACTTTCCGCCCCTGCGTCCTCCGTTCACGCAGGTGCGTTTTGTCCCGGGGCTACCTATAGTTAGGTAGTTCCTTTCCTTTCTAGTATGAGGGAACTAGTATCATGCTAGGTATCGGTTTATGATGAGTATGATATAGATATGCCGGTTACGGCCTTGAGGTTATGAGTTGGATATGATCTCTTATGGATCCCTTGGGTCTAGGTGTGACCCTGTGTGTGATAGGATTGTGATATATATATATGTGTGTCTTGTATAGGCTGTGTTGTCCTCCCGTTTGGAGTGGACGTTTCTGAGAGTGGATCAAACTTGAGTTACTTCTGAGATCGAGGTAAGTCCATAAGACTTACTTAGCTACTATCCTTATATTGGATGTATGCTTGAGTGGTGTGTGTTATATGCTTTATAGCATGTGTTATTATTTGGTCACCGACCTATGTTATATTGACCGCCCATTGTAGTGGTTGTGATAACCTTTCCCTTTCATCCCGTAGTGGAGTCTAGCTATGGCCAGGATCCATTGTGAGTAGTTAATACCGCCAATTTATAGGTGCCTTGTTGTATTGACCGACCTATGTTATATTGACCGCCCATTTATAGCCCAATTATCTCTTTTTAAAACTTGATTCTTAATTATTAAAGTTATTAAATTTAAAGACCGGATTCTTAAAACCAAATTAGTATTATCTATTTTTGAATCCAAATTCCAATATATTAAGAAATTGCCATTATTTATATTAGGAAATTTTAAAATAAGTAAATAACTAGTGTATTACCCGCACCCTTGTGCGGGGTTGAGTTTAAAAATATATTTTCATCTATTTTATCATTTACTGAATTATTTATCAAATCATTCGTATCCCAAACCTTAATCCTATTAAGTCTATCAAAATAACTTTTACAATGAGACCGGCTAAAATTTTCAATACGTAAAATCATATACATAATTTTTAACGGCAACCTTTTGCAATTTAATTCTCTTAGAGGATCACATAATAAAAACAAATGTTTTTAATAATCTAGATAAATAACTTTAAAAAAGATTTTGTTGGGCTTTGATAATAATTTATATTAACAACTTAAATAATTAAAATTTTAAAATATTTTTTATGATGCGTTAAATCTGGTACTAACACGTGGCAAAGAATGACTCTCCTTTAATACTTATAAGATCCTATTAAATCTATCAAAATAACTTTTACAATGAGACCGGCTAAAAATTTTAATACGTAAAATCATATACATAATTTTTAACGGCAACCTTTTGCAATTTAATTCTCTTAGAGCATCACATAATAAAAACAAATGTTTTTAATAATCTAGATAAATAACTTTAAAAAAGATTTTGTTGGGCTTTGATAATAATTTATATTAACAACTTAAAATAATTAACTTTTTAAAATATTTTTTTATGCTGCGTTAAATCTGGTGCTAACACGTGGCAAAGAATGACTCTCCTTTAATACTTATAAGATCCTATTAAATCTATCAAAATAACTTTTACAATCAGACCGGCTAAAATTTTCAATACGTAAAATTATATACATAATTTTTAACGGCAACCTTTTGCAATTTAATTCTCTTAGAGGATCACATAATAAAAACAAATGTTTTTAATAATCTAGATAAATAACTTTAAAAAAGATTTTGTTGGGGTTTGATAATAATTTATATTAACAACTTAAATAATTAAAATTTTAAACTATTTTTTATGATGCGTTAAATCTGGTACTAACACGTGGCAAAGAATGACTCTCCTTTAATACTTATAAGATCCTATTAAATCTATCAAAATAACTTTTACAATGAGACCGGCTAAAAATTTTAATACGTAAAATCATATACATAATTTTTAACGGCAACCTTTTGCAATTTAATTCTCTTAGAGCATCACATAATAAAAACAAATGTTTTTAATAATCTAGATAAATAACTTTAAAAAAGATTTTGTTGGGCTTTGATAATAATTTATATTAACAACTTAAAGTAATTAACTTTTTAAAATATTTTTTTATGCTGCGTTAAATCTGGTGCTAACACGTGGCAAAGAATGACTCTCCTTTAATACTTATAAGATCCTATTAAATCTATCAAAATAACTTTTACAATCAGACCGGCTAAAATTTTCAATACGTAAAATCATATACATAATTTTTAACGGCAACCTTTTGCAATTTAATTCTCTTAGAGCATCACATAATAAAAACACATGTTTTTAATAATGTAGATAAATAACTTTAAAAAAGATTTTGTTGGGCTTTGATAATAATTTATATTAAAAACTTAAAATAATTAACTTTTTAAAATATTTTTTTATGTTGCGTTAAATCTGGTGCTGACACGCGGCAAAGAATGACTCTCCTTTAATACTTACTAGTGTATATCCCGTGCCTTGCACGAGATTTTGATAAAAATATTATTTGTTATTATATTTTTTTAAGGTATTATATATAAACTATTTTTTTGTCATTAGATAAATAGGGTGGATAATAAGCAATAAGTATTTGTACACTTTACATATAATATTATATAATACATTAATAAAATATCTAACCGTATAATAATTCATATTTTGATTTTTCTCCTCCTTATTATACTGATTCATATGTTAATAGAAATAGTACATTGGTATCATATGGTGTTAAATTTAATTGTTATATATAAATTAATTTAAGAAATTACACAATCTATAATCAAAACTAATTAATACTAATACGGTTGTTGAATATCTTAGTAGATTTTTTTTCCCTATACTGCTAAAATTTGTTATGGATGTGATTCTAATTTGTTGTACATATCTCATGTAACAAAAAAGGTGATTGGAAGGGATAGAAATTGTAAATTTTAGTTGTTAAAAGTGGGTTTAAATAAGATTTTAATTGAGATGAATTTAATTAAGATTTGATTTTAATATTTTTTAAACAATTTTTTAATGAATAAACTTAATTAATATTTTGGTGGGCTGTGGTTAAATGCTAAAATGACACGTGGCAGTTAGCATTTTTCTGCGTGACACGTGGCAAGGAATGCTACTCCTATAATATATATAAGATAAGATTGTTTACAGTATTTCTTCAGATTAAAATTGTTAAATTTGTTACAAATCTCCAATGTATATTTCGGTGCATTTCTATCTTCCTTAACAAGTTATATCTTCATTATATTGTATCTTTTTTTTAAAGAATTTCAGCCTCTTTACGGTTAAATTATATTCTCAATTACATGATTTAACAAAATGCCTATTCACCCTAATCAACCCTATATATATTATAAATACCCGTGCATGACACGGGATCTAAACTAGTAAACTTGTAAATTAGTACTCAAAACTTAGATAACATTTAAAAATATATAAGCTATATTGCTAATAGGAAGACAAAAGGGCAAACTAATCAAATAAGAAAAAAAAAATTTGTATTTAAGAAATTGATAAAAACTATTGCCCACAATAAGAAGACAACAAGAATCGGAGTGGTACACGAATCACACTCTAATTAAGTGCATGATGTTATACTTGATTTGTTGTAGCAAATTAAAAAATCCTAATAGTGATGAAAAGTGATTGTACTGTGGAGTGTATACAATTTATGATGAATAAATACATCAAATAACTTATCGTGGGGATATTTTCTAAGGATATATTTACCATGTGGCTAATTTCAATCTTTTTTTTTTTAATTGTGGCACTACAAGTTTTTATTGTTATTTTAAATATATATTGTAATAACAAGAAAAAATTTAATAAATTTTCTGGGTTTTTAAAATTTAATTTTATTTAACCCGAGAACCCGAATCGAATCGAAAAAAAACTCCAAACGTATTATTAACCGATCAAACGGTATAAACCAAACCCGAAACAATTCTTTTTTTTAAAAAAAAAACCGGCCCAGCTGCTAACCCTTTCTTATTCCAACCCTTGCTCCAGCCCACTTATCTCGGCCCACTATCCTCCTTGTCCTTACTCTCTATCTCGGCCCGTCTCCCTTGCCAACAGATCTCCAAGCCCAACACTCGCCAAGCCTTTTCTCGGGCCCAGTCGTCTCTCTCCCTCAGACGAACATTACCTTCACGCTCATCTTCATCTTCTTCTTGGGTAAAGTTGGACGACTGCATTGAAGACACTTTACTCCGGCCGTTGAAGATGCCTTGATCACGTGGACGCATTACGCTCACCCTCTCGACCGCAACCTACCCGTCCCTTTTTGCACATGAACCCCTTCCCCCTGCTAAACCATCTCCCACCGAACTTCAATCACCTACACTTCTACGCCGGCAATCATGAGTCGATTTTTCTTCCTCAACCACCTCTAAACTCCCCGTTTATCTCGTTCGTCACCTTCCTGTGTTTTCCATCTCCCCTCTTTGCTCAGTTTCCGATCGACATCATCCTGTCTTTGCCATCATGCCTGCTCTCTTTCCCCAACACCAACCAACGCCGACGACGGGCTAACTCTCCCAGCCCTTGTCCTAGTCCTGAGAACCACGTCGAGACTCGTTAAAAGCCACCGACGCTGATTGAAAGGAGCAACACCTCCTTAGAGGAGCCGCCTAGATCTCCGTCCGTAAGATCCCTCCTCATCGCCGTCGATACCTGTTACAACAAAGGATTAAAAGAAAACGTTATATAGAGGCTGGGTGCTGGTGAAGAGAGTGGATGTAACACCCCGAATCCGTAGGACTCGAGGTGCTACTGGGCTAGGATCTCACAATGGATCCTGACCCTAGCCTGACAACAAGTTCACTGGATCTTACAACAAGGCACATATAGATTAAAACAAAACATAAACTGATATATAAATATCAAAAGGTAATACAGAAGAACCGTTGAGTACAACATCAAAATATATATCAGTACAACATAAATATCCCATATCCCACGATATCGCCTCAGTGTACGAAGCCCTCAGCGGATCACCACTCTGGATCACTCTGCAGCTCTCCTAACCTGCAAAGGATCTACAACACGGTATACAACCGTTAGCTAACCATACACATATATATAGAGATGCAAGAGCACAAACACACATCAGGAATCATAACACATCATCATGCTTCACACATTTACCTGGTTTATTATCTTTATAACGTCAATCACTCAAATAGTATATAGATCTGCATATGAAAATATGTGACACGTGGAATGTATATAATTCTCACCTCTAAGTGCAATAACTAGCTGGAGTGGTATCAGCGCACCTTTCCGTATACCATAAGGAGTGGTCAGTACCCTTCCCGTATACCAGATCTAACTAGACTACAGAGAACTTCCCAGACTCCACTACGGGATGAAAGGCAAGTTGTCACAACCACTACAATGGGCGGTCAATATATCATAGGTCGGTAATGAACCATATCGCATGCTATAAAGCATATAACAAACACCACTCATGCATACATCCAATATAAGGATGGTAGCTAAGATGATCATCCTCATTCTATCCTCATATACGTACCTAACATGACACTAAACCGCTCATACTAGGAAAGGAAAGGATCTACCCAACTCTAGGTAGACCCGGGACAAGACGCACCTGCGTGACGGAAAGACGCAGGGGCGGAACAAGCAACCCGCAGGCGCGGCAATGCTGGGCCGCAAGCGCGGTGACATCGGCCGCAGGCAAGCAGGCACGGGCGCAGGCGCTGTGACACGGCTCCCGCAGGGGCGGCGGCTTCCAGGCACGGGTGCAGCGACAAGGGTCCCGCAGGAGCGGCTTCTCTGGACCGCGGGAGCGGCGACAGTGCAGAATGTGATCCCGCGGCTCCTCTTCGGCTCTTCACGTGATCAAATCACGTTTTCTCTCATCCAAAGTTACACATATACATATACATACATAAACCAACATCAATATACCTCAACATACATCTAATCTTAAGCTAGGAAGAGGAATCAAGGAAGAAAGAAAGGAAGAAGAAGCAAGAAGCTCACCACACTTGTGGTCCTAGGCCAGGAAAAGATCACCAACACAGCATCAGCTGACTCCCAAGTACAGCAACAACATCATACAACATCAACCTCAACAAGGCCACACAAAACCTCTTCCAAACCAAGTACAAGATCAAGAAGGAAGGAGAAGGAAGCAAGAAGGACGTGAAGGCAGCTGGGAAAGGGAATGAAGATGCTCAGCAAGCCAAAGCAAAGGAATTAGGTTAAGGAAGTGAAAGAGTAAAGCACGGGTCAAAGGTCAACAAAGCCGGCTGCAACCGCAGGAAACCGCAAGGGCGGGTTTCTTGGCCGCAGGGGCGGCTCCACGAACCCGCGGGGGCGGCTAAGGCCAAAACTGGCTCCCAAAGACTAAGGCTCTTACACCTCACCCCCCTAAAAACAAGTTTCGTCCCGAAACTTGTAAAATCCTCAAACCACTCGGACACACAAGCCGATGTACAACTCTCTCTATAACCTCAAACATAAGCATGGAGGAAACCATCAACTCCAGCAACAAAACACTATCCAGGTCATAAAGGAAAACCATCTCTAGCCAAACCATAAACACATCACAAGGCATAGAGGAATCATATCTCTAGCCGTATCATACTCACCAAGATAGTAATAAGGTCTACTCGGTGATCCTACTGGTGCATCTATCTCGGCATAGAACTCTGGATAGTTCCTCTGGATACTATCCTCAGTCTACCATGTAGCCTCATCAGGTCCTCGTCTCGACCACTGTATCCTCATCATAGGAATGTCCTTCGAACGCAGGCGTCTCATACCTCGTTCTAGAACTGCAATCGGGTGCTCAACAAAGGTGTGGTCCTGCTCAACCACCAAATCATCATAACTCACAATGTGTCTCGGATCTGGTATGTACTCCCTCAGCCGAGACACGTGAAATACAGGGTGAATACTCTCTAATCTCGGAGGCAAGGCTAATCTGTTTGCTGCGCTCCCAACCCGATCCAGAATCTCGAACGGTCCGACATATCGGGGCTCAACTTCCCCTTAATGCCAAAACGTCTAACACCTCGTGTCGGAGACACTCTAAGCCACACATGGGCTCCCACTCTGAACTCTAGAGGTCTACGCCTCCTATCAGCATAAGACTTTTGACGGCTCTGCGCAGTCAACATCCTCTCTCTAATCAGTGCTACTCGAGCCACATCATCCTGAATCTGATCAGGTGTCAAACCACTAGCTGTACTAGGCTCATCCCAACATAACGGTGTACGACATCTCTGTCCATACAATGCCTCATATGGGGCCATCCCAATAGATGCATGCCAGTTGTTGTTGTACGAGAACTTAACTATTGGGAGGTGATCCGTCCACACTTGTCCCCAGTCCAACACACAAGCTCGCAGCATATCCTCCAGGGTCTGAATGGTCCTCTCTGATTGACCATCTGTCTGAGGATGAAATGCAGTAGTGAAGTGCAAACTCGTCCCCAGGGCAGTCTGAATCTGCTGCCAAAATCTCGAGGTGAATCGCCCATCTCGGTCTGAGACGATCGTCCTCGGTACACCATTGAGTCTCACTATCTGCCTAGTGTACTCCTCAGCTAATCTGCTCACCGGCCACGTTTCCCTGATAGGAATGAAACGTGCCGTCTTCGTCAATCTATCCACGATAACCCAAATAGCATCAAAACTCCGGCTCAGTCTCAACCCAGTCACAAAGTCCATGGTGACGTTCCCACTTCCTCTGTGGAACTGAAAGTGGATGGAGCTCACCTCCAGGTCTGCAATGCTCTATCTTGACCTGCTGGCAGGTCGCACACTGTGCCACAAATCTGGCCACATCGGGCTTCAGCCCTCCCCACCAATATGAACGTCTCAAATCCTGATACATCTTACTCGTACCCGGATGTACAGAGTAAGGTGTACAATGAGCCTCCTGTAATATCCTCTGATGTAGCTCTGCATCAGCAGGTACACAGACGCGATTGAGGCGTCTCAATACTCCATCTGCTCCCAGAAGAAACTGTGGTGCCTCATCCCGAGACATCCTCTCCCTGATCCTCATCAAGGTCGGGCAGGTCTCCTGCTTCTGTTGGATCTCACTCAACAGATCAGGTAGAACCTCTAATGTACTCACTTTGGCATCCTCATCGGGAAACTGGATGTCCAACTCTAACCAGATCAGGTCTCTTTGTAACTGAGACTGTACTGTCAATCTCGCAATCGCCTGCTCTCGAGGCGTCTTCCTGCTCAGGGCGTCGGCGACAACATTCGCCTTCCCCGGATGATACAAAATCTCCAGACTCAAAATCCTTGATCAGCTCAAGCCACCTACGCTGGCGGTTATTTAATTCCCGCTGCGTGAAAATGTACTTCAGACTCTGATGGTGTGTGAAGATCTGACATGTAACACCATACAAGTAATGTCTCCAGATCTTCAATGCATGAACTACCGCTGCCAGCTCCAGATCATGAGTCGGGTAGTTCTCCTCATACGTCTTCAGCTGTCTAGACGCATATGCAATCACTCTGCCTCGCTGCATCAATACACATCCCAAGCCTAGCTTGGATGCATCACTGTAAACCACAAAATCCTCTGTACCCTCTGGCTATGCCAAAATAGGAGCAGAAGTCAGACGTCTCTTCAGCTCCTCAAAACTCTGCATACACTGATCAGACCATACAAATCTGGTAGTCTTCCTTAGTAAACTTGTCAGTGGACGGGCAATCACAAAAAATCCCTCCGCAAAGCGTTTGTAATAACCGGCTAGGCCAAGGAAGCTACGTACTTCCTTGACGTTTGTCGGTGTAGTCCAAGCTGCTACTGCTTCAACCTTGGCCCGATCCACCTTAATTCCTTCAGTTGATACCACATGACCCAGGAATGCTACCTCTGGCATCCAGAACTCGCACTTAGAGAACTTAGCATAAAGTTCTCTATCTCGTAAAACCTACAACACAATCCTCAGCTGTCCTACATGCTCCTCTCTGCTGCGAGAGTACACCAGAATGTCATCTATGAAGACCACTACAAACTGATCCAGGAAGTCGATGAAGATACTGTTCATCAACTCCATAAAAACTGTTGGGGCATTCGTAAGCCCAAATGGCATCACTGCAAACTCGTAGTGGCCATATCTGGTCCGGAATGTTGTCCTGTGCACATCCTGCTCTCTCACCCTCAGCTGGTGGTACCCTGAACGCAGATCAATCCTGGAAAATATAGTCGCTCCCTGAAGCTGATCTAACAAATCATCAATACGAGGTAGTGAATACTTGTTCTTGATGGTCACCTTGTTCAGCTCTCTATAATCTATACACAATCGCAACGATCCGTCTTTCTTCCGTACGAAGAGGACAAGTGCTCCCCATGGGGACACGCTAGGGGGAATGAAGCCCTTCTCAGCCAGCTCCTCAAGTTGCTTCTTCAGCTCTAACATCTCGACAGGCGCCATCCGGTATGGGGCCTTCGAGATCGGTCTCGTACCAGGCTATAACTCAATACTGAAGTCCACACTCCTCTGAGGCGGCAAACTAGACGGCTCAGCAAACACATCCGTAAACTCATAGACCACTGGGATATCCTTTAATGCTGGACTCTCCCCTTTCTTCATGGCATAACACCAGAAGGCCTCACAACCCTGTGCAATCAGTCTAGCTTCCCGTATCGCACTGATAATCGTGTCTGTCTATCCAAGGTCCCAACCTTGGAAAACCTCTATCTGACCTAACTCGGTAGAGAGGGTAACAATCCTCCTACCTACATCTAAGATTGCAGAATGTCTATCCATCTAATCCATACCTAGAATGACTTCTTCATGCTCTAATGGCATGACAAAGAAGTCAACTAGTAACACACGAGTCCCTACAGAAATGGGACAGCCATGAATCTCACGGGTACCTCTGACCCTACCACCATCGGGTAACCCTAAAATAAAGGGCATCTCCTCAACCGTATCTAGACTCAGACGCTCTACACAAGCATCAGAAATAAAAGAATGCGTAGCACCAGTATCAAATAAGACTCTAACAGGTAAACCATGAATCAAAATGGTATCTGTAGCAGTCGGTGCAGTTGGCTCCTCTACACTCCTCAGCTCAAAAACTCGACCCTGTGGTCCTCTGGTATCAGTGGTGCTCCAACCACGACCTCTGCCTCTACTCGGCCCAGGAGCAGATCTCTGAGTCGTAGGGCAATCTAGGACCCTCTGTTGTCCCTGTGTCTGTTGTTGCTAAGGTGGCCTCTGCCCACCTCCCGCTACACTGGCAGGGGAAGAACCCTGCTGAGATGAAGCTCCGTCCTGTCGGCAGTAAACAGCTCTATGACCCTGCCTACCACAGGTGTAGCAAGTCACTAGTGGCCTCGTGCACTCGGGCTTCATATGTCCTGGATCACCACAGTTAAAACACTGACGTCCCTTATCTACAACCGGTGCAGATGAGGGGTGACTCTGGCGTCTCTGACCTCGCCAAACACTAGCAGCACCACCAGTACCACTGGTCTTCCCAGTACGCTGTCTCTTCTCAGACCCTCCAGTCTGAGAAGCTCTCCTCTGTCCAGCTCTCTCTCTCTCATAATCAGAAGCCCGGTCCTGATAATCAACCAAGGTCTCACAGTGAAACCCTGCCATGTAAGTCCGGGTAGTATCCCTAGTCGTCGGGAGAACAAATATACATGCTGATCTGCAAGAGGTGTAGCTGGACCCAGCAATGCCACCTCCTCCTGGAACCTCCTGATAGCCTCAGAGACTGATACATCCTCAAACCCAGCCTCCACAAAATCCCGCAGTTTCTCCCTCCTCAGTGAGGCAGGGAAGAAACGCTCTCTGATCATAGTCCTCATATGCTCATAACTGATAACCTGACCCCGTATTGATCTCCACTAGTGTTGTGCCAAGTCCCAGAATAAAGTCTGCACCAACTCGATCTGTCTGTCCACTGGACATCTAATGGACTCCAGAGCTGAGTCCACATGTCCAATCCAGAGCTCAACCTCTAACCCCACCTTCCCAATGAAAGGGGGTACACCCATCTGGTGGAATGCCTTCAACCAGGTATCTGGTCTAGGCCCTCTATACTCCTCCCGAACCTGAGGAATCTCAGCAGCATGTGCCTGTACAGCTGACACTTGAGTCACTCCATGGGATCTCTCAGATGGTCCCTCCCGTGCCTGTAAATCTGGGGCACGTCTACCGGCTCTGGCAGCCTCCTCTACTCGTCTGATATAAGCACGGAACTCTGATCCCCTAATGGAGACACGATCAGAATCACCAGACTGGGCTCGCTGTGGACCCTGTCTCCTAGCTATGCCGTTCCCCATCTCAGGGACGACACTCTCAACAACATCAGCATGAACCTCCTCTGCTGCACTTGGATCAACAGCAGGAATCCTACCCCGTCCTCTACCTAGAGGAGGTCTACCCTACCCCGTCCAGCTGCAGGTAAGGCTCTAGTCTGAACCATCTGCAGAGGATGTAAACCTAACTCAGAAGGCTATATATATGTCATATGTATAGATATATATCAAATCACTCACAAAAGAATATCTATATATATATATATACTATCGAGATCTTAAGAGGGGCGATGGCTCATGTACACGATATCCCAAAACATTTTGTACTCATTTCAAAACCAAAACTTTTTGAAAAGTCAGACTCATTTCGGGTTCTGTTTATTTATCTATTCGACCTTTATCGTAGATTACAAGTGCCATTGTTGTCAACCTGGGCTCTGGTACCAACTTTGTAACACCCCGAATCCGTAGGACTCGAGGTGCTACTGGGCTAGGATCTCACAATGGATCATGACCCTAGCCTGACAACAAGTTCACTGGATCTTACAACAAGGCACAAATAGATTAAAACAAAACATAAACTGATATATATAAATATCAAAAGGTAATACAGAAGAACCGTTGAGTACAACATCGAAATATAAATCCGTACAACATAAATATCTCATATCCCACGATATCGCCCCAGTGTACGGAGCCCTCAGCGGATCACCCCTCTGGATCACTCTGTAGCTCTCCTAACCTGCAAAGGATCTACAATACGGTATAAAACCGTTAGCTAACCATACACATATATATAGAGATGCAAGAGCACAAACACACATCAGGAATCATAACACATCATCATGCTTTCACACATTTACCCGGTTTATTATCTTTATAACGTCAATCACTCAAATAGTATATAGATCTGCATATGAAAATATGTGACACGAGGAATGTATATAATCCTCGCCTCTGAGTGCAATAGCTAGCTGGAGTGGTATCAACGCACCTTTCCGTATACCATAAGGAGTGGTCAGTGCCCTTCTCGTATACCAGATTTAACTAGACTACAGAGAACTTCCCAGACTCCACTACGGGATGAAAGGCAAGTTGTCACAACCACTACAATGGACGGTCAATATATCATAGGTCGGTAATGAACCATATCGCATGCTATAAAGCATATAACAAACACCACTCATGCATTCATCCAATATAAGGATGGTAGTTAAGTAAGTCCTATGGACTTACCTCAACCTCGGAAGTCTCAAACCCAATCAGCTCCAACTTTGGAGATCAACACTACCTAAACAAGGCATAACAACATATATCAAACTCATAACCATCACAGGGGTCACACCTAGACCCAAGGGATCCATAAGGATCGTATCCTAACTCATAAACCTCAAAGCCATAACCGGCATAAATGATAAGTTGATCATCCTCATTCTATCCTCATATACGTACCTAGCATGCCACTAAACCGCTCATACTAGGAAAGGAAAGGATCCACCCAACTCTAGGTAGACCCGGGACAAGACGCACCTGCGTGACGGAAAGACGCAGGGGCGGAACAGGCAACCCGCAGGCGCGGCAATGCTGGCCCGCAAGCGCGGTGACAGCGGCCGCAGGCAAGCACAGGCACAAGCGCTGTGACACGGCTCCCGCAGGGGCGGCGGCTTCCAGGCACGAGTGCGGCGACAAGGGTCCCGCAGGGGCGGCTTCTCTGGACCGCGGGAGCTGCGACAATGCATAATGTGATCCTACGGCTCCTCTTCGGCTCTTCACGTGATCAAATCACGTCTTCTCTCATCCAAAGTGTAACACCCCAAATCCGTACGACTCGGAGTGCTACTGGGCTAGGATCTCACAATGGATCCTGACCCTAGCCTGACAACAAGTTCACTGAATCTTACAACAAGGCACCAATAGATTAAATACAAAACATCAAACTATTATAAAAATATCAAAAGGTTATACAACGCTGCTGAGTACAAACAAAACATAACGTATATACATGGTCAAAATAACCCGTAGCCCACGAGTACGACCCCAGTGTACGGAGCCCTCAGCAGATCGCCCGCTCTGGATCACTCTGCAGTTCTCCTATCCTGCAAAGTATCTACAACACGGTATAAAACCGTTAGCTAACCATACACACATATAAGAAGATGCAGGAGCACACACACATCAGAAAGTACTAAACACCTCATCATGATATCACGCATTTACCTGGTTTATTATCTTTATAATCATCGTTCAATACCAACTCATATACATAAATATCTCAATATTAACGTATGTGACACGAGGGATATAACCCTCGCCTCTCGGGAATAGTTCCAGCTGGAGTGGGGATCTGGTCCCACCTCCCGTGTACCCTATGGGAGTGGACAGGTGGCCGGCCTACTGAACCATACTGGCTTGCCCGTAGAGAACCTCCAGTCTCCCAGCGGGATGAAAGGACAAGTTGTCACGGCCCTACAATGGCCAATCAATAGACCATAGGTCAGTAATAACAATATCATAACACGGCTATCAAGCATATACACACACCACTCATGCACACATCCAATATAAGGATGGCAGCTAAGTAAGTCTTATGGACTTACCTCAACCTCGGGAGTCTCAGACTCAAACACAAAAGGCTCCGCTCTAGAGATCAACACAGCCTAAACAAGGTATAACACATATATCACACTCATATCCATAACACCGGCCCCCTTTCCGGAAGAAGTGGGATGGTCCGGCTGGACCATCCGGACCGTGCTCCGGAGGATACGGGAAGTGGCTGAAAAAGTGCTCCTGACGCTGGTACAAGCCGTCAAGGCGGGCCTGCTGTGCGTCCATCCTCGCCGCGTAAGAGGTCTCAAAGTTGGCTTGCCAAGCCAACTGCTGAGCCTCCATCCTCCTCTCAAAATCTGCCTGCCACACCTGCTGCTGCTCGAGCATAGTCGTCTGGTAGCCGGTCTGCCACTGCTGATGCTGCGTGGTCAGAGCCGCCATCTGAGCGAGCAGGCTGGCGTGAGCGGGGTCATCCTCTACCGCCGCGGTGGGCATCTCCTCATCGACGGACATGTGGTCCTCCTGTGGGACCCTACTGGAGCTCGCCGCGTGCCGCTCAATAATAGCGACCTGTGATCGCCTCGGGATGGTGGGCTCAACGGCGATGTAGAGATCGGAGAGCTCATCTCCTAATGGTAGCGGCCGGGGGAGGTAGATGATGTGACTCCCATCTGAAAAAGATGACCAGAAGAGGTTTTCACCATCTCTCCTCAGGAGCTTGCACCGCCGAAGAAGGGTCTCGTCATAAAATGGGATCGCCATCCCATTTTAGTTATTGATTTGGTAATTTTGGGGTCAACTTCGAGCTTCACAAGCCTTGTCAAATTTGGCGCCGTTTCCGGGGAGTTTTATTTAAGTTTTTATTGTACTTTTGATTATTGATTTTTGGTTTGGACCATTTTTATGGTTCAAACCCGTGCTACTAACTTTGAATTTGCCTCTTTTGATCCAGAAATCGAGAGAACCTACAATCGGCAAAGAAGGCAACGTCGGAACGAAGAAGAAATGGCGAACCGAACACTCCGACAACTCACGCAGCCAGATTTGACTCAACACCCTCTTGCGGTAACCATACCGGCAATTGGAGAAGGGGTCAACTTCGAGCTCAAGCCGGGCTTGATCCACTTACTCCCATCCTTCCATGGACTAAGTGGGGAAGACCCAATAAAGCATCTTGGCAAATTCCACACCGTTTGCATGAGCATGAAGCCGGCAAACGTGACCGAAGAGCAAATCAAGATGCGTGCTTTCGGCTTTACCCTCAAGGATGCGGCGGAGGATTGGTACTATCACCTTCCATCCGGTAGTATCGATTCATGGGACAACCTCCACAAGGCCTTTTTGGAGAAGTACTTCCCCGCAAAGAAGGCCAATAGCTTGAAGAAGGCGATAAGCAACATCGAGCAAGAGGCGGACGAAACTCTTTATGAGTACTTCGAACGCTTCGCGAGATTGAGATCCAGCTGTCCTTTCCATGGGTATTCTACCCAAGATCTAGTCTTGTACTTGTACAATGGCTTACTAGACAATGAGAGGAGGATCGTGGACGCCGCTTGTGGAGGAAACATTCTAAACTCCACCCCCGAGCTAGCTTTGGACAAAATTCAGGAATTGGCGGAGGGAACAAGAAACTTTGGTAGGACTTCTACCAAAAAAGGGGTACATGCTATACACCCGGCCAACCTGAGATATCCACGGAGATTGCCGAGCTAAAAGAAATGGTGAAGAGGCTCACCTTGATGGGAACTCCACAACAACTCAAGGCTTGTGGAGTATGTGCCGATCCCTTCCATCCCACGGACTTGTGCCCACAAGTTCAAGATGAAGCAGCCGAGGTGAATGCTATCGGGTATGGACAACAGCAGCAACGACAACGGGACAACCCATATGCTCAAAATTACATGCCGGGTTGGCGTGATCAACAAAACTATCGGTGGAGGGACCAACAAAACCAACAACAACAGCAGCCTCGCCAAGGTAAGTCCCAATCCACTGATGATATGTTACATGTTTTGACTAAACACTTTGCTACTCATGTCCAAACCACAGAATCTAGCATCAAGAATCTTGAGAAACAGGTTGGACAAATGGCGGAAGCCATCACAAGGATCGAAGCTCGATCCTCGGGGAACCTGCCTTCCCAGACCGTCGTGAACCCCAAGGAGAATGTTAGTGCTCTAACATTAAGAAGCGGAAGGCAAGTACAGCCAAAGACAGCTTTGGTTCCAAAGGAAGCGTCCTCTGACGCTAATCCGCCCCTGCGGCTGGATAACCCGCCCCCGCGGATGGAGAACCCGCCCCTGCGGCTGGATGACACCGCCCCTGCGGTTAAGACGTCAGAGAGTTCTTTGGAGGAGGATTCTTACATCCGTCCAAATTTCCCACCATTATATGCTGAGAAACCACCGGCCCCCTTTCCGGAAGCACTCAGGGAGCGAAGGGTGATTGAGGATAAGGATCTTTTTGATACTTTCTCAAAATGCGAGGTAAATATCCCTCTTCTAAAACTTGTGAAAAGCATTCCTAAGTATGCTCGGTTCTTGAAGGAGCTATGCACGGTCAAGAGAAACCAAAAACTGAAGGGGAAACAAAAGGTCCAAGTAAGTGAGCATGTCTCTGCGATTTTTCAACGACGGATGCCCAAGAAATGTAGTGATCCCGGCATGGTAAGTATCCCTTGTGTCATAGGTGAAACTCGTTTCGATAAAGCCATGCTAGACTTAGGTGCATCGATAAACGTGCTTCCTTATTCTATCTATCAATCACTTGGTCTTGGACCACTGAATGAAACTCGAATTGTCGTCCAATTAGCCGATAGGTTTAATGTGTATCCTAAAGGAATAATTGAAGATGTTTTTGTAATGGTTGACAACTTGATTTTTCCGGCAGATTTCTTTGTTTTAGACATGGAACATGATACGCATGCTGCACCCATTTTGTTAGGAAGACCTTTCTTGAAAACGGCTAGAACAAAAATAGATTATGTAAGTGGAAAATTGAGCATGGAATTTGATGGTGAGATTATTGAATTTAACATATATGATGCCATGAAACACCCCATTGATGACCATTCTTTATGCTCTATTGACATAATTGAACCAATTGTGCAAGATGTGTTTAACATTTCCGATTTTGATGAACTAAAAAGTATAATTGAAAATGACATTGATGCTCATAAATCGGAATATGTTTTGACCTCTACTATGCAAGATGTTCTAGCCCAAGTGGATAGCCACACAAGGCTCCCCATCACACCTTTGGCCATTGGGCCCACTCTACTAACCTCAAGCGAGAAGCTTGTTCCTTCAATTGTGCAGGCCCCGGAGATAGAACTAAAGGAACTTCCCCAACATCTCAAATATGCATTCCTTGGAGACAATGACACATTGCCCGTAATTGTTTCTAGGCAAGTTGTCTCCTCAACAAGAAGAGAAGTTGGTGGAAATGCTTAAAGAGCACAAGACGGCTCTTGGGTGGACTATAGCGGACATAAAAGGGATTAGTCCCTCCACTTGCATGCACCGGATCCTCCTTGAGGAAGATGCAAAACCCTCAAGGCAACCTCAAAGGCGGCTCAACCCGCCCATGATGGATGTTGTGAAAAAGGAAGTTTTGAAGCTCCTTCAAGCGGACATGATTTTTCCAATCTCGGATAGCAAATGGGTTAGTCCAACACAAGTTGTTCCGAAAAAGGGAGGAATCACCATGGTGGAGAACCAACATGGAGAAATGGTGCCAAGTAAGACTCAAACCGGATGGAGGGTTTGTATCGACTACCGTAAGTTGAACACGGTAACTAGAAAGGACCACTTCCCTCTCCCATTTATCGATCAAATGCTTGAACGTCTTGCGGGACACCCTTACTACTGTTTCTTAGATGGGTATTCGGGTTATTTTCAAAATAGCCATAGCCCCGGAGGATCAAGAGAAAACAACCTTTACATGTCCTTTTTGGCACTTTTGCGTACCGTAGAATGCCATTTGGACTATGTAATGCTCCCGGCACCTTCCAACGGTGCATGATAAGTATTTTTTCTGAATACATTGAAAACTTTATTGAAATTTTTATGGATGATTTCACCGTTCATGGAAATAGTTTTGATGCATGTCTAGGACACTTAAACCTTGTTCTTAAAAGATGTGTAGAAACCAACTTAGTTCTCAATTCTGAAAAATGTCATTTTATGGTGGAGCAAGGAATTGTACTAGGCCACATAATCTCATCTAAAGGAATAGAAGTAGACAAAGCTAAAATTGATGTTATCCAAACTTTACCTTATCCTACTAATGTGCGTGAAATCCGATCCTTTTTAGGTCATGCAGGGTTTTACCGGCGGTTCATCAAGGATTTCTCAAAGATCTCCGCACCGTTGTGTGAACTTTTGAAGAAGGATGCCACTTTCATAGTAGATGAGGAATGCAAGAAGGCCTTTGACACATTGAAAGAATGCCTCACACGTGCTCCAATAATCCAATCACCGAATTGGGAGAAGCCATTTGAGATAATGTGTGACGCTAGTGATTACGCTGTAGGGGCGGTTTTGGGACAAAAGGACGGGAAAGCCTCACATGTAATCCACTACGCATCAATGACCTTGAACGGAGCTCAAAGGAACTACTCTACCACCGAAAAGGAAATGTTGGCCGTGGTCTTTGCCCTGGAAAAATTCAGGCAGTACTTGCTAGGTGTCAAGGTAATAGTGTACACTGACCATGCAGCGTTACGCTATCTCATGACTAAGAAGGAGACCAAGCCAAGGTTGATTCGTTGGATCCTACTTCTAAGTGAGTTTAACTTAGAAATCCGGGACAAGAAAGGAGCGGAGAACCTTGTGGCTGATCACCTAAGTCGGTTGATATTAGAGGAGGAAGATCCAGCAGAAGGAAAGGCCAGTCTAGGAAGTTTCCCGGACGATACCTTCTACACAACTCTTTGTTGTGTAACCGCACCCGCGGCCGAAGAGGACCGCCCCGCGGCAACCCGCCCCTTGCGGCGTGATCTGGCCGCCCCAGCGGAATACCCTGCAGACGTGTTGTGTAAGCTCCATTCCTTTAAGCCGTGGTTTGCTGACCTCGTGAACTTTCTTGTGAGAGGCGAGTATCCACCAGATTTCACCAAAGCTCAGAGGGAAAAGGTGAAAGCCGAGGCTAGGCACTATGTTTGGGACGATCCCTACTTGTGAAACATTGTAGTGATCAAGTAATTCGACGTTGCATTCCGGACAACGAGGTACAATCTGTCCTATCATTTTGTCATTCCGAAGCATGTGGAGGTCATTTTGGGGCTAACAAAACGGCTAGGAAGGTACTAGAAGCTGGTTTCTTTTGGGCCACCACATTTTTCGAGATGCTTATGCGTTTTGTAAAGTGTGTGATAGGTGTCAAAGGATAGGTAATATCTCTAGGAGAAATGAAATGCCTCAATCGTCGCTTATTTTTTGTAAATTTTTGACGTTTGGGGAATAGATTTTATGGGCCCATTTCCTAACTCCTTTGGGAATATTTATATATTACTTGCGGTGGACTATGTTTCCAAGTGGGTGGAAGCAAAGGCCACCAAAACTGATGACTCTAAAGTTGTGGCAGATTTTCTTAAGGATACCATCTTTGTAAGATTCGGCATCCCTAAAGCTTTGATAAGCGATAGAGGAACGCACTTTTGCAACAAGACGATCACCGCCCTCCTCAAGAAGTATCATGTTCACCAACGGGTTTCCACGGTGTACCACCCACAAACCAATGGGCAAGCGGAAGTGTCAAATCGAGAGATCAAGACGATCCTTGAAAAGACGGTTACCCCCGGAAGGAAGGATTGAGCTTAAGGCTCAACGATGCCTTGTGGCATACCGCAAGCGTACAAGACCCCAATTGGGATGTCACCATTCCGGCTTGTGTTTGAAAGGCGTGTCACCTACCGGTGGAGCTAGAACACAAGGCTTGGTGGCGGTCAAAAGTGCAACTGAACATGATGAAGTTGGAGAATTCCGGAACTCCAATTGCAAGAGCTTGAAGAATTGAGGCTCGATGCATATGACATGCCACAGCATACAAGGAAAAACCAGGGCGTGGCATGACCGGAATATCCTCCGAAAGGGACTTCCAAGCGGGTAGTAAAGTCCTTTTATTTCAATCACGTTTAAAATTTTTGCCAGGAAAGCTTCGCTCAAGATGGACAGGTCCGGTACGTCATAGCCGAAGTCCATCCACATGGTGCGGTGGATCTCTACGATCCACAAACACACAAAATCTTCAAAGGTCAATGGACAAAGGCTCAAGCCATACCAAAGAAGGAATCAAAATGATCCGATTGATGAGATGGTCTTGGAGGAAGCCTAAGCAGAGAATTGAAGCCCTTACGTCGGAGCCAACGACGTAAAACAAAGGCGCTGCTCGGGAGGCAACCCGAGAAAATAAGAGAAAAGGAGGTTTTTTAACGTTCTGTCAAGGGAAACCGCACCTGCGGTGAACCAGCGCTCCTAAGCCGCCTCCAGCGGCCTTGGCCAGGCGGAAGCACCACGCTGTCACCGGTCCGCGTGGACAGACCCCGCTCCGCGGTTTTTTCCTTGAACGAGCCGCTCCCAGCGCCGAACCACGCGCCGCGCTCCTCCTGTCCCGCGGTGACAGTCAAACCCAGAAAAGAAAAAAAAATAAGGATCGGATTTTAAATCCCTAACCCACTCACTTTTCTCACTCCTCCTCACATTTCCCTCTCTCAACACCCTCACTCTCCCTCACTCTCACGCCCCAGCGCCACCCACCACACCTTCCCTGCGCCGCCTCGTTCTCGGCCGCTCCCGCGCCACCCTCGCTCCGCCCCCGCGGCTCAGCTCCACCGCCCCTGCAGATAAAAACAGAAGGTCGTCTACTCCCTTTTCTTTGTGAAATTCTAATTCTTTTAATTGAATTGTGATTAGAATGGATGCCACACGAAAATATAAGATGACTGATAGGGAGAAAGCTCGATATGAGATTGTGCAAAACCGGCAAGTCTTTGCCACTCGGTTTTTGCACATTCCGACTTTGGAACAATTGGGCATGTTGGAAAGCATGAAATCTTTCCTCGACCATGCTGGGATCGGGGATTTACTTGAAAGGAGTGCCAAAACGTACCCCGAACTGACCAGACAGTTCGTGGCTACATTTACCACGGAGTTAGAGGACCACGCCTGTGTCGGCCTCACTTTTAAATTCAACAAGAGGAAGTACACAGTCAACCTCTCTCAGTTACAGGAGGCCTTTGGGGTGTCTAAGAACCCTTCGGATCAATGGTGGGAGGGACCTCCTACACAAGATTTAGTGGACTTTTGGCAAGCGGCTACCGCTCTAACTTTCGAACGGGGGGTGAGTACAACAACAAACTCACTCACCCCTCTTTGAGGCTCCTGTCCAAGATCCTCATGTGTGTCTTCTGTGGACACAAAGAGGAGAACAAGGTCGCCCTCAAGGACCTTTACTTGCTTTACTCCTGTGTTGCGACATGTGACATCGTGCCAGATTGGATGAGTCTCTTCTTCTCCTTTGAGGCGGATTAGGAAGGATGAGCCGCGAGACATTGTAGGAGGTGGGATCATCTCCCTTATTGCGGAGCAAGTCATGGATTTGTCCGAGCTAGAGGATGGGATGGCGATCCCATTTTATGACGAGGCCCTTCTTCGGCGGTGCAAGCTCCTGAGGAGAGATGGTGAAAACCTCTTCTGGTCATCTTTTTCAGATGGGAGTCACATCATCTACCTCCCGGCCGCTACCATTAGGAGATGAGCTCTCCGATCTCTACATCGCCGCTGACCCCACCATCCCGAGGCGATCACAGGTCGCTATTATTGAGCGGCACGCGGCGAGCTCCAGTAGGGTCCCACAGGAGGACCACATGTCCGTCGATGAGGATGCCCACCGCGGCGGCAGAGGATGACCCCGCTCACGCCAGCCTGCTCGCTCAGATGGCGGCTCTGACCACGCAGCATCAGCAGTGGCAGACCGGCTACCAGACGACTATGCTCGAGCAGCAGCAGGCGTGGCAGGCAGATTTTGAGAGGAGGATGGAGGCTCAGCAGTTGGCTTGGCAAGCCAAACTTTGAGACCTCTTACGCGGCGAGGATGGACGCACAGCAGGCCCGCCTTGACGGCTTGTACCAGCGTCAGGAGCACTTTTTCAGCCACTTCCCGTATCCTCCGGAGCACGGTCCGGATGGTCCAGCCGGACCATCCCACTAGTGAGCCACATCTCTTGCCCTTCTCCATTTATTATCTTTGCTTTCATTTTCACACTTTGAGGGCAAAGCGTTCTTCAAGTATGGGGAGGGTATTTATCATGTATGTTTTTTTTGAGTTTGTTTAATTTTTCTAGTCATTTGAATTTGATTTAAATCAGCTTTGTAATTCATTTCAAAAAAAAAAAAAAAAAAAAAAAAAGAAAAAGAGAGAAAAAGCCAAAAGAATTGAGAAAAAGGCAAGGAAATCCTTGGATAAACCGAAAACCGAAAGGGCGGTTTAGGTAAAAAGAAGGTAGTCCGACCAACTCTAGGTTGGTGCAAAATTGGACTTGAGGGAGGTGAGACTTTTGGTGAGATCATCAATGAAAAAAAGAAAAACAAAAGAAGAGTGGCAAGGTGAAAACCCGAAAGGGCTCCTTGGCAAAATGAGCGATATCGAGTGTAGGTTCTCCTTCCGGCGTTGGCGACATAAGAAGGGGAGTCATAAGGAGGATGTCCGGGTAGGTCACTCTTGGAGCAATAAGGATGGTAGTTTTTCTCACATTTTCTCATATTTCCTTCTCTTTTCTTTTTCTTTTCTCTCATTTTCTTTGCTTTTTTTTTTCTCTTTTGTTCCTCATCTTTTATACTACGCCATACTTCCTGAGGCTTGTAAGCTGAATTGTTTGATGTGTTGTTTACTCGGGACGAGTAAAGAGTCTAAGTATGGGGGAGTTTGATAGGTGATGGAATCACTATCATTTTAGGTAGCTTTTAGAGTCGTTTTTATGTTTTTGAGTCAGTTTATATTGCTAATACTGTGATCCAGATAAAAGATTCAAATTGAAGCAAAAGAAGGTATTAGCAATACTTAGGAGTTGAAGAAAATCATCGAAGTTCAGATTCTGGTGCACACCGCCCCGCGGCATCCTCTGTCCGCCCCCGCGGTGACAACACAGATGAGTGCCGCTGCCTGCGTCAACGCCCGCGCCAAGACAAGCCTGTCACCGCCCCGCGGACTCTCCAGTCCGCCCTGCGGTGTCAACCATGAAGACCACCACCAAGAGCCGCAGCCGCGTCTTCGCCCGCGGCCATGAAGAGACATGTCACCGCCCCGCGGCCAACCCTGTCCGCCCCTGCGGTGACCCAGCCTGACGAAGCGAAGACGGCGCCCCAGCGCCCTTGCTGCGGCCATGCCAGCGGCCTTGTGAAGCCGAAGATCCAGTGTCACCGCCCCCGGTAACTCTGGGCCGCCCCTGCGGATTCTCACCAGAAGCGTTACGAAGTTAAAGAGTCAGACGTTTCAAGAGCATTCAAGGACCCGCCCCCGCGGGTATGACGAGCCGCCCCCGCGCCAAGAAGAAGTTGGAACGTTTTTGCCTAAACCGCCCCGCGGCGCCCTTGGCCGCGGTGCGGGTTAGCGTCAGAGGCTTTTACTCGGCTGTTTTCGACGACTTTAAGGACATTATTGTGGCTGTCTGCAACCACTTTAATTCACCCTTAATGGTGGCTGTTAGCACAGCCTCTTTACTCCTTTTTAATGCATTTTGTAGTATAAATAGAGCCCTTGGCTATAGGTATTTTCATCTCATTTTCCACACAAAAACCTCTATATTCATAGTGTTCTTTGTAATGAGTTTCTAAACTCCCTTGGCTACATTGGGTGGATTGAAGCTGCATTATAAAGTGGTTGTAAGTTCTTTTTAAATAGAAGTTTTATTCAATATTTTGTGTTATATTCCTTGTATTTAACTTAGTTTGCATGTTTATTTTCTACTTAGTTTGATCACCTAAGTTGTATAATTGCATGCAAAAGGCTAGGATTAATTGATTCCGGGTTCGGGTCCTTAATCTAGTAGCAAACCCTTAGGTAAAAGCTGGTTGTGATTATTTAAGGGAAAGGAATTTAACTACATAATAAGATTAACGGGTTGTTTATCTTTTATGTATCTCTTTATCTTTGGTAGAATGCTAATTAGTGGTTTAATCTTGTAGGTTTACGGATTAATAAACTAGTTAAGTTGTGTTAATGCCGGTTGGCTTAATGCATAAATACGATCAAGATGAGAACAAATATTGAATACTTCTAAAAAGAACCAACCAATTTATATGTATGCTAAGATCCTACCTAGTGTAGTTCTTAAATCAATCTTGTTTCACCAACATTATAATTGTCTTTGTCTTGTTTTAAACAATCCAAATTCCCCCCCCCCCTTTGTTACCAAATCAATAACTAAAATTGAATAGAAACTTGTTCAACTCCCTTGGGTTCGACCCTTACTTAATCACTATACATTGGTTAGTATTAAGTTCGGATTTAACTTGATAAGCTTATAATAACGACCTTAGGAAATAAGCCTTGTCAGATGTGATAATCGATTTAATTTAAAATTTTGAAGATATACCTATTTTTAAAAAATCTCTAGCAAATAAAATCGGGATTTTTTATAAAAAAATTTTTAGATCGTTAGACGGCAAAAAATCTGAGATAAAATTGAGTAATTTAGATATTTCACATTTTAGATTACTGATTTTTTAAAATTCTGAATTTAAATTACTTAATTGAAAAAGATTTTGAAAAAAATTCTGACGCGACACGTAACAGTAAGTGCATCCGGTTTAATATATATATAAGATAAAGATATATTCGTTTCATTCTCTTTTCGAAATTGAAACCAAATAAGCCTTAATATATTTGACATAAAATATAGACTGAGATTTGTTTCAGGATCTTTAGAGATTACACATCCATGAGAAGAACTAAACATACATTTCCAAATAGAAAAGAAGTGAGGACGTAATGAAGCAAAAAGACATTAATTAGGCGGCTTTTGCAAGTACGCCATACATAATAATAATAATAATAATAATAATAATAATAATAATAATAATAATTTCTAGCGAAAATTTATCAATTATATAGTGTCTTATAATTTAAAAGGCGAGTTTAAAAAATATCATTAATTTATTTATTTTTCTACTGTTTGTTTCTGAAGGTCATTGAGAATTAATAAGTTGTAAAGTTAAAGGAAGAATGTACAAAGTTAAATCTTGTTGCGTTGTAATGTAGTGTATACAAATCATTTTTGTAAATGATCGAAGAGAGTATCATATATACAAGTGTTTTTCGAGACAAGTTAGGACCGATCTTGAACTGATTATTGAAAATATACAAAATTTAGTTTTCGTTTGGTTTTAGCAGTGAAATGGAAACATTATAGAATCGGTTAAGGGGAAGGAGAGAAAATGGAAATGATTTGATTACTTTCATGTGTTAGTAAATACCTCTTAAAAAATATAAATTCTTGATTGATTCAAAATTATTTCGTTACCAAGAATCATTCTTAGTATTACCAAACGAGTCCTTAGTACCCGGTTGATTAGAAGAGTGAAAAAAAATGGAATAGAAATGATTAAGGCGAAGAAAATGAAATAAAAATAATAGTTATTTTCATGTGTTAAAAAATCTAGTATTTTTATTTGCTAAACAAATATGATTTTATTGTCTCGGTATAAGGTTGGTTATGGGTTTATAGTAAGCATAATTCGTGTAGAATACATGTGAAAACATGCAAGCACATGTCTGTATAGCCTGGCAGGCAGCATATCCGTGTATATATAATATATATATATATATATATATATATATAATGCATACACCGTACAGATGAATCTTATACGCTGCCCAGCAAAGATAGATGAGAGTAAATCATACATGTCTGTATAGGTGACATAATTGGTTGGTTCATGTTTTGGTTAGTGCCTACAAAATGGTAACATGAGATGCTTGTATCTTGCCATCTACAACTGTATATACGGATTCTATATTTTATGTTAAGATTTCGACAGCTATTGCCCTCATCAATCCAGACACAATCGCATCTTCAATACGTAAGAACACGTCAAACTAATCTTAATATATGTAGGTTCACATATTTGGATAAACTAGTTTACAGTACCTATATTTATTATATAGGTAAATCAATATACCAACATCAAATATAAAAAAAAAAACAATATACAAACATGTGATGATGTTAATCTATAATCATAATTAGTATAGTTTTATAATGGATAAAAATCAAAAAAAAATTTATTTATGATTATCTATTGCATAACATAAAATGCAACCATTACATGAAAAATACGGATGAATGATGTTGATGTATCAAGATCTTTAGGTAACATCGATCATATGCAAAATGAATGATAATTCAATCTCATTTGAACAAAAAGTATGAAACTCGATAGTAAAGAACTGAGGGCTCGTTTGGTATCGCTAGGAATTATTCCGGTAACGCAATGATTCCGAATCAATCAAAATTGTGTTTGTTTCCGGTAACACATGAAATTAATCAAATCATTTCCATTTTCATTCCTTCCCCTTAACCGATTTCATTCCGTTTTCATTACACAATCGAACCAAACGGGCACTAAATGTGATAAAGTATATATATATATATATATATATATATATATATATATATATATATATATATATATATATATATATCAAATTACGTTAAAAAACCTCAATCTATATATACTACATTATTGAAGTAAATTGTGATGTGTTTGTAGGGTCACATATCATAATCCTAATATCATCTCTACTAATCAATCTTGAAACCGTCGCATAAAATTGATCCCGATCTAGGTAAATACCATCAAAAAATGATTGTCTTTGACTTTTTTTTAATAGTCATAGAAATCTTAACATAGGGTGATCAATATTGTTTCAATATATTACGTTTACTTTAATTATATGTTTTCAAAGTTTTCTTACTACCAATTTAGTACCATTTAATGATCTAATAGGATGATCAATATTTCTCATCAACATAATATAGAAATTTCAACCATCAATTTCAATAGGTAATTTAAAATTAATAATATTTAATACTATTGAAGAACCCAATTGAGATTATTTAAACCTTTTTTTTGGTAAATGGTAAATTCGTAGACCATTCGTTCAATCGGCTTAGCCGCTCTACGTCCGCCGTCAGGAGGATTCAAACTCAAATCTCAAGTTAAACACTTAAGTAGCTTAGCACCACATCCCACTAGACCAACTGAGTATTGGTAGAATAATTTACCATAAGTTACACATTCACTTGGACTAGTATCAAACTCAAGTAAGTAGTCATATCCCCAGTGTTGGCGATAAAATAGTCATTAACCTTTTCAATGATTTTATTGGCAGATGAAAGAATAACTTTCTTGAAAGTAAAGTTGATCGACTTGTTAACATAGTAAGATAGGACATCAAACTAAAAGAGTAAAACTCAGCTCCGTGACATTACCGGAGGAGTTCAACAAGGGGATTGTGAAGTCCCTGCGATGTTACAATATATGATATGTTTAAGATTATTACTTGGGTTGTAAATGGTTGAATGCCTTATGTCTATCTGACTATCTTAGACTGTAGTTTGAGGCAAATGAGGCCACATGGAATACGAAGGATCACATTAAGGGCCCGTTTGGTTTGTACTCCGGAAACGGAAAAGGAATGGAAACGTATCTAGTTCATACGTATATCCATGTTCATGAAATTTTTGGGAATCATTCCTTGTTTTTTGAAGTAATTGTAGTATAAATTGATTAGTTATGATACCATATAGGGTAACAAAATGGGAGTAAGCAAGTACATTTGCATTAAATGACATGAAATGATTTCATGAACAAGGTACCAATGTGGACTAGATTCATTTCCATTTCGTTTCCGTTTCTGTTTCCGGAGTTAGAACCAAACGGGGGGTAATATTAACAATCCGAGCAGTAATCGGAGTTAACTTTGAACCTGTCGAGGCATTTCAAATGGCCAAACCGATTCGCATGAGATAATCTTATTCCTTTAAAATTTTAAATATCAGCTCATGCTAATTCATTTTCTATCTCAATCTTATCGTCGAATAAAAGATCTTGTGCAAGATCTTATCCCACAGCTTACACACGATTTCTCCTCTTCTTACATTCTTTATTTTCTTTTTATGTTTGTTTCACGTAACGGCCACTCATCGTATATCCCTCATCCCTTCTCATCTAGCTAGTAGCTAGTAGTAGAAGTTTTACCTTTATAAAAACAACCTTTCCGTAAGGATACGAGATCAACTATTGTATAAACGGGTATCAAATTCACAGGGATTGTGTCTGATTTGGATGACAGTGTCAATTAATTATTTTAAGTGTAAAGAAAGCAATGATGGAACAAAAAGTTAACAAGCAAGAGCATTTATAATTGTAGGAAAGTATAACTAGACTAGGATGACTGGTGATAACATGATTTATCGACCTGTTGCAGTCATGCATTTAGTTAGATTTTTCCTTTCCGTATTCATGTTTTAGCCTTAGTTTGTGTCATTTATGCTTGCTTAGTGTTACTTTTGCAAGAATAGATATCTACACACTATTTGTGGCTTTGTAGGTGATTTGACACATTTTGGAGCTAAAACGATACATTTGAGGATCAAGCCTCGAAGTGGATGCATTGGAGCGAGCATACGTGCACGGGAAAGGGCTAGGAATCAAGCTAAAGGCATGAAGGGAACGATCAAGGAGCATCTCGGCCGAGATCCACCTATCTCGGTCCGAGATGGAAGCTTGGAAGCTGCTGCTGCAAAATCTCGGTTGGTATCTCGGCTGAATTCGCGGTGACTTGACCGAGATCCATGACGCTGAAGATCGAAGACGAAATCTCGGTCTCGACTTGAAAAATATCATCGCCCAGCCCGAGATTCTTCCCTGAGCGTTATATTTTATTTGTAAGCCTTTTCCTTTTTGGCGCATTATATTTTATTTGCAGGCCTTTTTCTTTTTGGCGCATTATATTTTATTTGTGGGCTTTTTCCATTATATTTTATTTGCGGCTTTTTCCTTTTAGGCCTAATATATTTTTTAGCTAGATTTTTATTATAAAAGGAAGCCTTGGATTTATTCCAAGGTGTGCTGGGAGTCGCCCAGAGTTTACCCTAGAGGGGGAGCCGTCTCCCTTCCTTTCCCTTCTTCTCCACCATTGTTCTTCATAGTTTAGATTAAAGTTCAAGACTTTTGCATTCAGTTTTGTTGAGAGACCTTGTTGGATTCAAGATTGAAGGTTTCCATTTATTCAAGTTAAGTTCTTTTTATTCCCTTTTTTGTTATTTATTTATTTGTATTTCTTTGATATGATTGTTATTGGCTAGAACCTTGTGGTTCCAAGGTTGACAAGGATTTGTTTATACCTTTGGATTATGATGGAATGTTGTGCTTTTATGTTTTGGCTTTGACTTGCTTGAAATCCTAATGGTTGGCTTGTTCTTGAACCTAGTTAGAATCCTTCTAGCTAGTAACCTAAGTTGGAATTGAGACTTACCGGTGATATTCCTTCATAGATATATGAGATACTGATCATAGGTAATAAAGGTTCATCCTTTATTGGTTGAATGTGCTTAGATTCCTTGCTAAGTAGGGTAATACCTGAGACTTACCCGGTAATGGTTTACCTCTCTACCTTGAGATTTACCCGGTAATAGGTAGTTGGTTTGGAAACTACATAGTCTTGAGACTTACCCGGTGATAGACTGTCAGTCTAGAAACGTTCATCCCTGTGGCTTTTCTACCTTATATCTTTATGAGTCTTCTTGAATCTATATATATAAACAATGATCTTGAACCCTTGGAACCCATTTTCTTTCCTTTAACTTGATTATCTTTGTTTTCCCCTTTTGTTTGTTTGTTTTGACTTTCAATCAATAAGTGACAATTGATTGCGAGTTCCCAAAACCCTTTCCAAAACCTTTTTGATTTCTTTCCCTTATCTTTTCCAACCTTCTGTCTTTAATTGAGATCTATTTTATATTTAATCATTGCTGCAAATTAATCCCCTCAGTCCCTGAGATCGACCCTGGAATACTTACCTTTACTATATTGACCCATACAATGTGGGTACATTGCTATTTAGGGAATTATTACAGGTTATAAATATAAAACTATCCCTTCCTTGTTTTACTAACTTATAGGTCTTTATCTAACTAAATGCATGACTGCAACAGGTCGATACATCATGTTATCAAAATACCCCATACTTATCTTTGTTTGTCCCCAAGCAAAAAGCAAAATCTAAAATAAGATAACATGATTTATCTATGTAAAACAAAAACAAAAAACGCGAAGTGTTTCTAATTATGATCACTCTCAATAGTGCAAGTTTCATAGCTAAAGAATATATTTCAATTAAGATAAAATGAATAGGCATAGAAAGGATAATCATACTTTACAAGAATTTCACATTCATCATCAAAATTACTAATATCTAATATTCATGAAAAAGTCAAGTCTAAGCCTGCCAAGTCAAAATACATGTATACATAGATCAAAAGGACTTAGCAAATAAGGCGAAGAAATGTGATAAGGGTAGGATGTTCTTTAGGTCATGTGGTGCTAATCCGGGAAGAAGAAACAACACACTTCATCATTTCAACTCAACATTCACCACCCTTGCATAATCTGCAGATTTTCTTCCTTTTCTTTTCTTTTCTTTCTTTCTTTTCCTTGAGTGAAAGGCATTGGTGCACAGTAGCCGAAACCTTGGTGTTCAGTTTCCTTCACGTACCTCACACCAAAATGCACATACCAAATCAACTCTAAGGGAATGTTTTTAAAACTAATCAGACTTTGGCAAGACACAAATGAAGAGAATGAAGAGAGGATAATTATCCTTCACGTACCTCACACCAAAATGCACATACCAAATCAAATTCACCGGAAAACGAGCAACAAAACGTCCAGGTAAGGGATATGCACGATCCGGCCTTAACTTCGACGGAAACACGAAACGTTGGTACCTAAAATGAAGAGAATGAAGAGAGGAATCCGAACTTCAAACGGAATTGAAATCGGATTACAAATGAAGAGTAGATATGAGGTTGAAGGTTGAGAGAAATCAGAGCTTTTTATGAAGAAATGTGAAATGAATTTCCGCTATTTATAGCAAAGATGATAATTATCCTTTAGCGAAGTCGATAGTTATCCATTTACCGTTCCGAAGGTGGTTTGAGCCCCTTCTCAAGTTTCTCGAAATTGGAGTAATAAATCCGGAATATTGTCTAGATAATTATTCCACAACTTTCTCGGAAAACACGTATTCCTAAGCCGCCTTTCTTAGCCGGTAAGAAACGAAATAATGACTTTTTTTTGGCCGTTTTGTCTTTTCATTTATTTCATATCTAGGACATATCCAATGTCATGATTATTTCTCTTAACTGCAACTTATTAATTGGAGCTCCCAAATGCTCCAAATAACACCGGAGGGTTAAAATTATTCCCCGGAGAAAAAAGTGAAATTTTCCTCATAAGTACAAAATTACACCCAAACATAACGGTGAAATTCATACTCGTCATTTACGCATTATTCGCGAGTTATAAGTCAATTACTATCGATGATTAAGTTTAATTTTCCTTAATCATCATTAATTAGGATTCGAAAATCCTAGCTTTTACAAGTAAATCCATTGTGGCTAAGTTAGCAACTCCATGTGGACAAGTTAACAAGTGAAGAGAATACACCATGTATCAAGAAGTCTGTAACACCCGAATCCGCGGGACTCGAGGTGCTACCGGGGCTAGGATCTCACAATGGATCCCGACCCTAGTCTGACAACAATTTCACTGAGATCTTACAACAAGGCACAAACAGATTAAACCAAAACATAAAACTTGATATATAAAACGTGTCAAAAGGTTTACACTGCTGAGTACATCAAAACATAACATATACATATATATACATCTCAAAATACCCATCCACGAGTATATAATCCCTAGTGTACGGAGCCTTCAGCAAATCGCCCCGTCTGGATCACTCTGCAGTATCCTAACCTGCAAAGTCTACAACACGGCATTTCACCGTTAGCTAACCATAACATACAAAGGAAGATTCTAGAGCACACACACACACATAATAAACTTAACACATAAGCATGCTATCAATCATTTACCCGTTTATTATCTTATAACATAATCCGGCGCACACAACGTATAAAATATCTCAATATATTAACATATGCGATGCGGGGAATATAACCCTCGCCTCTGGGTACCGTAACAAGCTGGAATGGTGCCTGGAACCCCTCTCCGTTTACCCTACGGGAATGGAGAGTGCCGAACCGTTTACCAGGTCTGGTCTGCCCACAGAGAACCCCCATCTCCCGGCAGAGGATGGAAAAGTTGTCACGGCCCTACAATGGGCAACAAATATACCATAGGTCGGTAATCCACATAATACATGTGATACACAACAACAAACACCACTCACGCACACATCCAGTATATGGATGACAGCTAAGTAAGTCCCACGGACTTACCTCAACCTCAGGAGTCTCGGTCTCAGACTCAAACTCTCGGCTCCGCTTTGGAGATCACAAAGCCTAGACAAGGCGTAACACATACATCATATATATATATCCACACAAGGGGTCACACCTAAACCCAAGGGATCCCTAACGGATCATATTCCAACTCGTAACCTCAAGCCGTACTCGGCATAACAGTTCCGTACAGAACTCATTCTAACCTCACACTCGAACCTAGCATGCCACTACCGCTCACACTAGGAAAGGAAAGGATCTACCTAGGTTAGGTAGACCCGGGACAAAACGCACCTGCGAGGTACAAGAAACGCAGGGCAAAAGCACATGGCCGCAGGCGCGGCGGGGTGTAGCCGCGGGGGCGGTGACACGGGACAAGGCACCGCTGGCACTCCGCTGGCGCCTGGACAAGGTCACCGCGGGGCGGTGACATTGCCGCGGGGCGGCGACTGCAGAGGGTTCGGTTCTGCAGCTCCTCCTCGTCTCTTCACGTGATCAAATCACGTCTTCTATGATCCTAATCCAGGTCCAAAACATACATCCACATACCCAAGGTCAAAACGTGCCTAGGCATACATCTAGTCCTAAGCTAGAGTGGAAAGCAAAGAAGAAAGAAGAAGAGAGAAGAACTCTTACCACAAGGGTGGTCTAAGGCTGCAGAGGAGTTCAACTGGTTCCAAGCTGGCTTCC